>OX243999.1:16517500-18917500 GCA_945859715.1 Apamea sordens | reverse complement strand
AGCTTCACCCGCGTATATGTGAGAAATTATCCCATGGGAACGTGCTACCGGGACAAAACACCTTGCCTAGCCTATATTTTACTCATAATATCAGCTATCTGCTAGTGAAAGTCCTGTCAAAATTGGTTGAGTCATTTCGGAGATTAGCCGGAACAAACAGACAGGCAAAAAATTAAAATTAACTTTTCTTTATATGCAAATCTGCTGTCATTTTGACATGATAAACAGACACTTAAATTTTATATGTGTATAAATTATTTTATTAAAGAACAATTATATAACGCTTTTAGTAGATAAGAAAATGAATAAACAAAGTAATAATTAAGTCCCCTGCTAGACTACCGCAACGCCGGATTCTGCGCCTTCCGCTTGCAGTCGCCTTATCATGCATGCAGATTGCTTTCCAATGCTGCGCCGCGGTCTGCGGTAAATCAAGCGGTAGGAAGGAGGAAGTAGGTAACTATAGCGCTGGTGGTAACGGCAGCCCTGACCTTGGTTCACGATTACCCATATCGTTCATATTATGATACCATGTAAAATGGGTGTTTACAGGGTGTGTTATGACTGATGAGCCAGTTAAGAGCCGATATACACGGTCTTGGAACTTGTAGTACTTAGTTTTTATCTCGACATAGGCCAAGGCGTTTTGTTACAAGACCAATCTCATCAAACGGATCCAAATAGGTCCTCGCTAAATTCTGAGCTCAGCATGTCTCACACGATGATATAGCAAGCTATACGTTTCCAGTTTTAGCTGACCTCGCATTGTATAGGCTTTTCGTACAATGAGAAGTCAGTTTATACTGGAGGATATATTATGTCATTGGGCGTACACACGCAGCGACTTGCTGGCGATTAATACAGATTTTTCCTTTAGACTAGGTGGAGCGACGATCTTCACAGGATGGCTGGTAGCAGCTGGATGAGAGTTGCCGGAAATCGAGTTGAATAGCGTGCCATAGGAGAGGCCTATGTTCAGCAGTGGACTGCTGTAGGCTGATGCTGATCACAGATTTTTAACAGCAATTTGTCGCTAGCCATTTCAAAATCTGCGAGTCGCCGAGTGTGTAGGTACAGACGCCAGCACATCAAGCTACTACAATCTGTCAAATTTCTTTAAGATTTTCAACTTTTTCGAAGTATTAAGGTTCAAGGTTGATTGGGAAAATTTTACAGTTTCGGGTAGCTTGACCAGCTGGCGTCTGTACCTAGCTAACATAATATGCGTCCCACTCAAAACATTTCATGTAAATTAGAAAGTAGGTTGCAGACACTACGCTTCCATTGATAAAAATTTATCACAAAAAAAATGTCTGGCCGTTTGGCGGCTTTCGCACTAACACTGCTGTGGGCTTAAGCTTTTAATCACTGGTCTACAATGTTGTGTCATGCACTAGTTCAATGGAACAGCCTAGCCATATTTTTTTATGTCCATTTCAACCGCGCGGCCAATTCATAAAATTGGATGAAACTTTACCAAGAATTAGTGGTAATTTGTTACTATACACACCTTTTTTCATGATAGATGATAGATGGCGGTTCTAGCGGCCAACTATTTATGGTCATAGCATCTCAGTTTTTTTTGCAACAAATTCAGGAAAAGAGGTGTGTATAGTAACAAATTACCACTAATTCCTGGTAAAGTTTCATCCAATTTTATGAGTTGGCCGCGCGGTTGAAATGGACACATTTTTTTTACCAATATGTAAGGTTTGTAGAGTTAAGTAGTGCCCCTGGTTTTTATTATTGGCTCATCTTAGCGGGGGCAGTACCGTCCACCAGATTTTTAAGACAAGGAAAGTAAAAATAACTGTTTTTCCTTAAATTGATTTATATTCTGTATTGAGAAAACACATAAAAAAAAGTAAACACTTAACAGTTAAATTCATATGTCTGCACAATACTATTCGACTGTATGCACTGTCGTAAACAAACTCAAAATAACAAATCTGCATGACAAACGCAGTAAAAACTATCCTCTAAAAAAAAGGTTTCCAAGATAGCTGTTGTAGATGTAAATAAATTATTTATAAATGCAAATTATTAAGAACCGTAAGAAAAGTTACGATTCTTAACAATTACTTATATTTTTTTTTTTATGTTGTAACAAGAATTTTTGGCACTACGATACTGTAATATGTAGCAACCCATTGTCTCGCATAATTATTAACATTGTCCAAAACCGTAAAGCTTCGCATAATCGTTTAGACGAATGTGAACGCACCAAGGGACATCAAATACCCTTCATTTCGCCCAACTTTAAGCGTTCAATCTAACGCATTTGTAAAATGATTTTTGAATTATACGATAGGGACGAGGCGAAAGAAATCGGATTGTTTCAAGTCAATTCGAACTTTCTTTGGCTTATTCTAATTGCAACACAAAAAATTTCTTCACTCATTCCGAGTCGAAGGCGAAGGGGTTGTTTACTTAGGTCCCAGCATGTTTTCTGGCTTCACCCATTTGTCGAACTGTTCTTCAGTGAGGATGCCCAACTTGACTGCTGTGCCCTTAAGAGTTCCTCCCTCTTTGTGGGCTGTCTTGGCGATTTGTGCAGCCTGGAATAGGAATAAGAATGGTAAGTACTTTGTAGTTTATGGTTAGATTTAAGATTTTTCACCTATACAACGATACAAGGTTATTCGGAACCGGAACTTATTTTGTCAATACAATATCTATGACAATTTCTCAAATGTTTTTATCAACAACGCTTGAAAAGCTGTCAATGTACAAAAAAAAATGCTGCTCCATAGGTACTATGGGCAAAAACAATATCTGACCATTTTGAAAACAAAATCCCGTGCACGTGATGACCACAACTCCTTTTTACTGCTGCAAGCAGGAATAGTCCTTACGGTGGCGGTGGTCAGATATACATTTTGGCGATAGTACATTTTGACCGGGAAGTATTGCACTTTTCTATGAAACAGGATGTTTTTTCGTCATGTAGCGGCCACCTTTAGAAACTCAACCCTTATTTGGTTGTTATTTATTAGAGATGTACAGACTAGTCGGGTAAGCTGAATATCCGGCCATATTTGTGTCCGGCAGCAAAGTATCCGGGTAGCTGCTACCCGGATACTTTTAAAATAATCTAGGAATAGGAAAAGAATAATATTTATGATTGTAACTTAAAAAAATATTATAAACGAGAGCTATGGCTATGACTCTGAACAAGGAAGGTACATAACCAATTGTTTATAATTTATTTTAGAATCACAATTTCGGTTTTGTACATCCGAACTGCATCGAAAGCAATGATCGACTTAGCCGACTGGTTAGTCCAGCTCTAGTTGTTACCCTATAAAGCCATAAAGTTACCTTATCGTATCCGATGTGCGGGTTGAGCGCTGTGACTAACATGAGCGACTCGCGCATGATCTTCTGGATCATCGCCTCGTTAGCTTTGATGCCGACCGCGCAGCCCTTGTTGAATGCCAAGCAGCCGTCACCTAAGGACATGCAAGAGATCATTCACACTGTGTCCCCCAGGCGGGCCCCGGGCCTGGGAAATACTTTTTAATCAAATCCCAAACAAGACCAAAGTACGAGCCGCTACACATGCTAAATATTATTTTCGTTTTCATTTTTGCTCCCTTTGCTCGTTCTTGCAAACTACGTTCTCTTTTTCTCAGATTCCTCTGCAGAAGTCGACAAAGTTAAACTGTTTACTATGATTGACTGTTTGAGAGAAATTAATTAAATTAAATTGTATTATGGTTTTTGTCTATTATGACTGAGTGTGTTAACTTCTTTGGTTATAGGTATAATGTTACATAATGTATTGTATTTGTTCTTCTTTTCAGATGTAAGTATGAAGACACTAATAATAATTAAAATTGAAGGGTCTAACAACCACGGGCAATGGAATGCTGGGGAAAAATCGTCCACTTTCAGCAATAGTTTCCAATTTGGCTAACTTTGATATTTCGGCTATAACAAACAAGATAAACGAAATTATATGGTGTGAGAAAACAAGACCCAATACTGAGAAACCTTCACAATGAGCTGAAAGAAGCAATTGGATTTATAGGATGACGTGAAACCCGTAGAAAAATTTGAGAATGGGTTTGAGTTTCAAAACAATGAAATTTTGGAAAGACACAGATTCTTGAGAACAGCCGGTTGATTCTGTAAAAATCTAACCGTGAAAACTCAAGTGAAGTGAGCTTGTTGTGAGTTGTCAGTAGTGTCAATCCCTAGCATTATTTGGAATGACAGATAAGTTTTCACGGTGAGATGGTTACAGAATCGCACTACACTACATCAAAGAGAATAGAAGGTAAACAGATTATTTACCTTGATGAGACATATGTACCTACATCAGAACTAAAAAAAAAAACATGACAAGGACCTTCAACAACTAGTGAGACTATTGTCAGGAAACAGACATTTTTGTGAATGCAGGATCGGAGGAAGGATTTCTGCCAAGTGCATTATTGGTATTCAGCAAAACATCCAAATCAGCTGACTGGTAGTCAGATGATTTGGTTAGCTTGATGATATGAATGCTACCAACTTTATGAAATGGCTTGAGGAAATGTTTATACCAAATCTCACTACACCTAAACTCGATCGATCGCAGCTGTCATTTTGGCCTGGCAAAGACCTAAACGACAGCTGCGGTCGAACTTTTTTTGTCATGTTGACAGTATTTATGACTACGCAGCTGTCATTTTAGCCTAGCAAACTAAAAATCAGAGTGAAATGTACTTGTGATGGACAATGCAAGTTACCATTGTGGAACGTGTGTTCAAACAACCCGTACTATGTCTGATTTTAAAACTGATTGGATAATATTCATTTTCAAGTATATCATACCAAATCTGAATTAATGAGTGTTTGGTGAAAGATAATAAATCTGCAGCCATTTGCAAAGCAGAAGAACTTCTAAAAAAGTCATACCCACAACCATGAAATTTTATTGTTGCCACCGTATCATTTGCGACCGCAATGCAATAGAGCTTAATTCCCTTGATTTATTATAACGGATACACACATCCCTGTGTTTTTTATTCTAGCGTATAGCACTCGTAGTCTGCAGTTGAAAATCAGCTCCAAGTGATACACCTTGTGTTGTCCTCTGACATTATGCTGAGCTAAGTGAGACCCTTTCGGCATAATAATGTATGGTTTCTGTTTTTGGAACGAAGTTCTTTATCGCGCGTTGCGAAAGGGGGCTAGACAGAAAAAATTAAGACCAAAAGTTGGAACGACACTTTTTGCTATAGTTGTAAGACGTGCGGCGTGCGCGTGTTTCTCTGTCTCTGTCTCTCTCTCTTATAGAAAGCAAGCCAGTTATACTTCGTTCCATCCGGGTGTCCCTTGACACCTCTCAAGTTTTTTATTGTTTTAAGGTGTATTTTTTTGCTGTAATGTCAATAAAAGATGTTTTTTCTCTCTTTTTCTTTCTTGTATAGAGTCAGGCGAAGAGGAAAGTAACAGGTAAAAGTATAGGAATAACAGGGTATGAAATGCAAAATTTCATAAAAGAATATCTTCCATCACTGCTGATGACTGAAAGACACTGAACATGTACTAAATGTTGAACATGAGTACAATTAAGGGACTGTATTGTAGAAAACAAGCAGCGATTGGCCCAGTGACAACGGCCCCGACAAGTTGTAGGTCGTGGGTTCGAACCCAGGCAGGCACTTTGCTTTGTGTAAATAATTTCATCACCACTGCTCTCAAAAGGGTGAAAGAAAATATCGGGAGAAATAAAACAAAAATTCGAAGACGACATCTACCAACCCGCACTGGGCCCGTGTGGTAGATTATAGCCCACTCCCTCAAAGAGAGGAGGCCTGTGTCCCAGCAGTGGGAACATTATAGGCTGATTATGCTATTGTTGAAGATGAGCTTGAACGATACATACTACATGTTGGGGACAGTAGCAGCGAAGAAAGCAATGAACCTGATTCAATATTATTAGGTGTTCTTGGAATCCGATTTCGACTATGACTCATAACTCCAGGGGGTCTACTCCGAAGTATGTATTATCGGTCGAATGTTCGGCCGTTTCCTGCTACGAAGTTACTATTTGGTTCGGTCGGTTCCGATCCTACACTCTTTCGAATATTGACTATGGTCCTGAGCCAACTGAGCGATCCGAACTTTTTCCACATTTTTCAATAATGTTCGGTTCGGAAATTCGCACTTTGCACTTCGGAGTAGGCCCCCTGTATTGTGTTGATTTTGTTGTGTCATCACATCAGTAGTCTCTATTCTATTAAGGGCTAATTTGTCAATCGACCGATAATTTTAATTCGTAGAATAAAATTGACGTCGCCAACGAACAACTTGGCCAATGATATAAAAAGTATTTCAAAACATTTACCATACTCATTATTGGTGTTTGACAGTTTTTGTATGGAAGAACTGTCAAAAATTCAAAATTATTCCTCCGATGAAATTAGGTATCTGGCGCTGGAAAAATCAGCCCCTAATAAAGGCTGATTATGTAACCTTTTCTATATGCGGCTGTGCCAGAAAAGTTGAATGGTTTACTTTAACCTCATGAATGCCGTAATTACAAAAACAAATAAACAGCTGTTGTGTCTCGCATGGATCCACGTTCACACACATACGAAGGCCTACACCTACTTGAAATAAATTATTTGAATTTTGACTGTCAACGTCATTCGAGCGCCAAAAGATCCTTGTAGCACTCTGGATGATTTGCCTCGTGTTTGGTCACCTCTGTGGGTCGATGACTTACCGATGAGGATGGCGGAGCGCAGTACGTTGGCCACGATCATGGGCTTGAACACGTTGAGCTCGAAGTGTCCGTTGGAGCCGCCCACAGTGACGGCCACGTGGTTGCCCATCACCTGCGCCGCGATCATGGTCAGCGCCTCGCACTGGGTAGGGTTCACCTTGCCTGGAATCATAATCATATTTTTTTTTTATTATATATCAAATTAGGTAGTCTTTGGCATTATTCGTTGAATCCTTGAGCTCCTTAAGTTCTGAGTTGAGCTGCACGGTTACTGACTGGTCAGGTTTACTCAAATCTGTGTGGTTCTTTCCTCAAAAGACAATTTCAGACACCGATCTACATGGTCCCTACATGATCTGACCAAGATTGTCTGGACTTTAAAAGAGACTGTGACTGAGTTTGTTTCGGCCTTTCTTCTCAAAGTAGTTGGATTATCTAGTTTTTTAAATAATATTGATGTGTAAAAGTCTTTGTACAAGCCATACACATATAAAAATAAAATCATGAATCATTTATGTGAAATAAAATATTTTGATTATTATAAGTGATATCAGCTCACCAGGCATGATGGATGATCCAGGCTCGTTCTCTGGCAGCATCAGCTCACCCAGACCACACCTAGGTCCGGAAGCCAGCAAACGAATGTCGTTAATAATCTTCATCAAGGAAACTGCGATAACGTTCAGCGCTCCGGAAACCTCCACCATTGAGTCGTGGGCGGCCAACGCTTCAAACTTATTTGGTGCAGTTTCGAAAGGGATGCCTGAAAATGTGAACATTTTACATTTTTTAAATCTATACTAATATAATAATAGATAGAATACTCTTTATTGTACACCATACAAATTACAGAACATCTATACTTATCTATATCTATATCTATACTTATAATAAGAATGTAAAAAAGTTGTGTCTGTACATTGAATATATTTAAAAAAGAATAGTTGAGGGGGTTTAAGAAACAGTAATAGAACACGAATCTAAAAAAAAAAGTCTGTCTGTTTGTCTGTTTATCTGTTTGTCTGTTTGTACACGCTAATCTCCGAAACTACTGGACGGATTTGAATGAAACTTTTTTTGTTAACTAGCTATTAAGCCTGGGCAACATATAGACTATAATTGATTTTGGAAACTGGAACACCTGATGCAGAACCGCAACAGACCAGCTAAACTGTAAGAGTTACATAAATGGCGCCTTAGAAAAAAATGTTGTGTCTGATGAGCATTTTCTGTTTAGAGAATAAAATTGAAGATCCGGAACACCTGATGTGGAACTCTTAGAGCACAGCTAAACTATAATATATAAAGATTTGACATCTTAGCAAAAGTTATTCAGTCTGATGAGTATTTTCTACTGCGAGAATAAAACTTGAAGATCGGAACACCTGATGTGGAACTCTAAGAGCACAGCTAAACTATAACATATATAGGAATGACATCTTTGCAAAAGTTGTTTAGTCTGATGAATATTTTCTGCTGGGAGAATAAAATTCGAAGATTGAAACATCTGATGTGGAACTCGGAGAGCACAGCTAAAATATGGCATATACAGACATGATATTTCAACAAAATTTGTTTGGTCTGATGAGTATTTTCCGCTGAGATAATAAAAATCAAGGATCAGGAACATTTGATGTGGAAATCAGTTTATACTAATAATTATATTAACATAAGCTAGGAGTACCTCCACGCAGTGAAGGCGGTAACAGTTTGGGCCTTCTTTTCGATGACGATGGTAAATTCATTGAAAACTTGGCTTCACTGGCTAAATCATAATATAATAGATATGCCTTCGGGCTTATGTTATTTGAGTGTTTAATTTCCTTTTCCATTTATCTTCGTGACACGGTAGCCTACCCGGTAATGCAGGGGAGCAGTCACTTAGATCTTAATTGCAAAGTTATTAAAGTACATTAATAACCATAACCATGCCACGAAAGAGGTCAAATCTTTCGCAATGTTCGAAATTTAAAGATCATTAGATCCCAAGAATCGAATGAAGAACGCCAGGCAAGACTTGATGCTGTTCGACAACATCAGGCTGTATCTCGCCCAGCGGAAACTTCTTCGGATCGTGAAGCACGACTTAGCGCTGATCGTGAGCGTCATGCATCGTCTCGCGTTTCTGACACTTTCACACAAAGAGAATCACGCCTGCGTTCTCAGCGTATTTACGCATCTACATCTAGGTCTCTAGAGACCAGTGAGGATCGTGATGCGCGACTGATCGCTGATCGTGATCGTCATGCATTGTCTCGCGAGTCGGAAACGTTAACTGAAAGAGAATCACGCTTGAGTTCTCAGCGTATTCTCACGTTGACTTTTAGATCTCTGGAGACCAGTGAAGAACGTGATGCGCGACTTACGGCTGATCGTGATCGTCATGCATTGTCTCGCGAGTCGGAAACATTCACGGAAAGCGAATCATGCTTGAGTTCCCAGCGTATCCGCACATCCACTTATAGGTCTCTAGAAACCAGTTAAGACCGTGATGCGCGACTTACGGCTGATCGTGATCGTCATGCATTGTCTCGCGATTGAAGACAGACACTGAAAGCTGCTGGTGTTGATTTGAGAACCGGCTGTTTTTCTCATGGCCAACTTTATGTTGCTTTCTCAAGGGTTAGCCTTCCGGGTTTTATATTCTGGCACCCGACGGAAAAACCAACAATATAGTTTATAAAGATTTTTTTTAGAATAGTTATGTTAACTAATTGATATTAATTTCGCTTCATAATTTCGGAATGAAAATAATTCTACCTTTTTATTTTAATGAAGTTATAACCTACCTATTGTCTACAACACTCAATTCTAAGGTATACCAAACAAAACCGATGAAGGATTTCGATTAAGTAACGCACAGTTCAAACTCTTGCCGAAATTCCTATCGGAACGAGAAAGGGACTGGATCCGCGTACGAAGTCGCGGGCAGAAGCTAGTAAATAATATAAATACAATTTTACAAAGGGTGACACAATGGGCGGTCTTATCGCTAAGAGCGATCTTTTAAAGACAACCTTTGGATGGATTAAAATTAAGGAGAGACAAATATAGTAGGTAGTCTGTGGTGTACCATTTACATTACACAATTAATATATACATAAAATATATTTGACTCGTCTAAATAAATATATACATATAATAATAAACATGAAACAGGAGCAAAGCAAAAAATTATAAATAATAATATAGGTAATAATGATGATGTTTAAGGAGAGAGGAAGTGCTTTTGTATCATAATTTTGAAAGCGGACAAAGATTGAGCACGCCTTACCGACACGGGCAAGTCATTCCATAACCATACTGCTTGAACAGTAAAAGATTTGTCAAAGAAACGGGTAGAATGCATCGGCATCTCTAGTCTCAGGTTTTCCGATGACCTCATATCTATTATGTGTGTCATGAAGGAACTTGAAACGTTCTTTAAGATAAGAGGGGGTTTTAGGATTAAACAAAATACTGTAGAGCTGAAATAAGATATGTGAATTCCGGCGAAGACGTATAGGAAGCCACTTGAGTTTTGTACGAAATTCAGAAATGTGATCATTATTTGCGCAGGCCAAATATAAATCTTATGCAAAAGTTTTGAAGTCGCTCAAGTTTATCTAGTTGTGCCTCAGTAAGATCTGGATAACTGACATCAGCGTAGTCAAGGATGGGAAGTAAAAGAGATTTTGCTAGCGCAGTTTTAGTGGCAGTTGGAAGAAAGTTCCGCAACCGTCTCAGTGACTTACCGGATGCAAACATTTTACGACTTACCTCCTGTAGCTGAGGACCCCAGGAAAGATGTTTGTCGATCCAAACCCCAAGGTTCTTAACCTTTTCGCTGAAAGGAATAGCTGAGGAGTTTGTTTGTCTCTCTCGAGAACGGCTATAGGCTATTTAGCATCACGTACGGACCCTTAGGAGTCGGGGAAAAGCAATAAAAGAAAAAACACTGACTGAAAACGAAGTACTTTCGCGGGCAGGCGATGCGATGCGACGGGGTGGTTTTTACCAGTAATTGAAGCGATTTCCGCCGCGCACTTCTCCGCGAAGCCGATGCGCGTGTTGAGGCCGGTGCCCACGGCCGTGCCGCCCAGCGCCAGCAGGTGCAGGCGCGGCAGCGTGGCGCACACGCGCTCGATGCCGTACGACAGCTGCGCCGCGTAGCCGCTGAACTCCTGGCCCAGCGACAGCGGCACGGCGTCCATCAGGTGGGTCCTGCGGGGTTGGCAGGCCGGCACTTAGCAATTACTAGCATCCACAGTTACGTTTTCTGATCCATGTGTTTACATTTTCATCAGATACTTTTGGAACAGAACAGAAGGCCAATTCTCGTTATTTTAAACGTTCTAAACTCCGCGACAAACAAATGTCAAAAACTTGAGAGGTGTCAAGGGACACCCGGATGGAACGAAGTATAACTGGCTTGCTTTCTATAAGAGAGAGAGAGACAAAGAAACACGCGCACGCCACTCGGGGCTTACTATAGCAAAAAGTGTCGTTCCAACTTTTGGTTTTAATTTTTTCCGTCTAGCCCCCTTTCGCAACGCGCGATAAGGAACTTCGTTCCAAAAAAACTTCTCAAAATATAAGGAAATTAGAAGTATTTTTTAACAGATTGAGACAGATCAGACTGTGAATGTTCTTAAAATTACGAGAATTGCCCCTCTGATCATAAACCTATAGTGTTCACCTACCTGCCGATTTTAATAATCTTATCGAACTCCTTGCTCTTGGCTTCCAAGGTATCCCTGAGTGCCACAAGACCTGGCATGAGTCTGTCCCTCAGTGTCATGGCTACAGCAATGTGCATAGCTGTAGGGTAAGTGTCGTTGGAGCTCTGGGACTTGTTCACGTGGTCATTGGGGTGCACTGGTTTTTTGCTGCCCAATTCGCCGCCCATAGCCTTAATGGCGTAGTTTGCTATTACCTGGGAGCAATAATAATTATATTATAAAACATGTCTTCGGATCGAAATTTGAAAACTTGTTGACTTCCACCATCCCACACTAAGCCCGCGTGCCCAGTCCCTCTCACAGAGAGGAGGCTTGGGTCCCAGCAGTGGGAATGATGGACTGATTATGCATGACAACTTTTTCTTTTATCGTTTGTACCGAACTATGGGTTAACAAATCACAATATACTTCTTCAATAGGAGAGAATACTGCCAAGTTTCACCATGATTGCATCAGTGCTGTGTGTTAGGATGATAAAATAAAGCATACTGTTTATTTCCTTGTGATTAAAAAACTAATTGAAGACATTAATTCATAATTTTTTTTTTTAATTTGCAATTCTCATGCTATTTTATGATTTGTTTCAATTTGGGGAAAGAGCAAAAAAAATAAGGTAATTAGTATTAAATTTTTTTCGTGTTTCAAATTTAGTCAAAGTACGTTACAGACGCCAGCAGGTCAACCTACCCGAAACTGTCATTTTTTTCCAATCAACCTTGAACCTTAACGCTTTAGCGATAAAGTTGAAAATCTAATAAAGAAAGGAGGATGCCCACAAGTCGTATCAAAATATTATAATATCGTCTCATGCATCAATTTCAAAATATTATAATAATCATTTTCATAATTTTTTACGACATTTCGCGTCGGTGATTTGATTTTTTAAAAGGGAATTTAATTTAAAGTAAAAAAGTGTTGACATTGTATTTTTCCATTTACATGACGTTCCGTTTCAAATGATTGATTCAAAAAACATGTAAAAAGATATACTTTGCCGATTCCACATTAATTAAAAATAACTAGAATATAATAGAATAAAATTTTTACTTAAACGATGTTTTATGAGTGTGCGTTCATGTATGACATGTCAAACAAAATAAAGTACCTAGTTTTCAGGTAATTTCGATTTTGTTTAAATCTCCGAAGTCCGGGTATTGTTTACAAAAAGAACTTTTGTAGGAGTTAATATGTTAATCTATAACTGTAGTCTATAAAAAACAAAGTTTGACTTTGATGCAGCATGGTACGGGATTCCATACATCCATGAGCATTGTCCTTTGACAGATTGTAGCAGCTTGATGTGCTGACGTCTGTACTAAGATAGAGAGCAGGTGACATAATCTTAAAGCTTAGGGCAGATATGTTTGTGTGTTTCGGTAGGTAGTAATTTTTCAAATCCACAAACGACGACGACGATCAGTTTCCTGCTTGCGCTGATGGTACAATCAATCTATTTCCGCGTTCTGCACCCTAATTGCGTAACTCACTATTTCCGTCAATTTGAATCATTTCAAGCATATTGCTAATCCATTGCTCGAAAAATGTGTATGCTCAACAACGTAAATAACGCAATGAATGTTGATGAACTGTCAAACCCATTGCTACTGATGGTGCGTTACGCAATTACCCCGCTGTTTACTTCTATTTAAATAGCTTTTTTTATTACCTCATTAGTGTTCATGTTGGACTGTGTGCCAGATCCTGTCTGCCAGATGACCAGGGGGAAGTGGCCCTCCTTGTACAGCTTGCCGTTGATGACATCGTCGCATGCTACCATAATAGCTTCCGCTGTAACACATTTGCAGGAAAATTAGTTTCAAGACGTATTTTTATAATTGTTTAATTGTACTCTAGTACTTTATTCCTCCAGACCTAATTTCGGTCATGGTGACCAATCTCAGCGGACACCAGCCTTCGGCGCGTGAGACATTATAGTACAGTCACGAGCACCAATATGTCAACGCTTGGCAACTTTCAAATGCGACTTTTTCGTGAAATAACGAATGCAACGTTGAAATACGATACATTACATAAACCTATGGGTTCGAAAATGATATATTCGTAACAACATAAAATTTCATCTATACTTATAATAAATCTGTAGAAGTGAAAATTCTGTACATTGAAAATATCAAAAAAATAATTTACAGGGGGTGTTACTAGACCGACACCGAACCCAAAAATGTGATTTAAAAAATTTTTGTCTGTCTGTCTGTCTGTCGGTCTGTCTGTCTGTCTGTCTGTCTGTTTGTTCAGGCATCACGCAAAAACTACCGGTTCGATTACGATGAAACTTGGTATAATTATTCTTTAATATCCTGGGCACCACACTGGGTACTTTTTATCCCGGAAAAGTATATACAATAAAAAACAAACTTAATTTTGCGGTTCGATCCCTATACCCGATTACCACTGTCTGTACTGTACCAACCGCAAATACTAAGTTTGTCGTAGGTTGGGTCACCCGCAGTGGAGTTCATTTTTATTCCTTTTAGTTTTTAGAGTTATTTAGGTTTATTTTTATATGAGTCGTAGGTATAGATTTTAATTTTAAAGTATAGTTAGTATATTTGATAGTGTACGTAGTGACCGTAGGTTATTTTATAATACTGTTAGGTAGGATTAGTCATTCGTATAGATATTAGTTTTTAGGGATTTTGCTTATTTATTGAGTTTAGATTAGTTATCATCAGAAATAGGTTTATTTAGGTAGGTACCTATTTAATTTTCTGTTATTGAGTTTTTTTTTAATTAGGTAGGTACTTAGGTAAAGATATCATATAAGTACCCTCTTAATCACCACTAATGAGACACAATTGGTTTTCTACTGTAATTAGCCACAAAGGGCCACCGAGATAGATGGCATTCTGGGGAAGCACATACATTTTATCCTGTTAGCAAGTTCCCGTGGGATAATTTCCGACATCCACGCGGGCGAAGCCGCGGGCAGAAGCTAGTTAAAAAATAAAGAAGTAAATCGCTTTTGAATAAAGCCGACTGTATACAAACTTTTGCTCGTGACTGTACACAAGTGTGCGGCGCAGACACAGGTGCACTCTCTCTTCCTATTTTCTTTTCACTCTCATAGTCCGATGGTATGTACTTCATTAAGGAGGATCTGATCAAGATTATGTCTGGACTTTAAAAGATACTGTGACGTCTGAGTTTGTTTCGGCCTTTCTTCTCAGACTAGTCAGATAGGAAACGCCGACCTCATCTAGTTTTAAAATATGATTGACGTGTAAAAGTGTTTGTACAAACCTACTTACAAAATAAAATCATTTATCATTTATCGTTTAACCAGGTAGGTTTAGGTATTAACGAGGTAATAAACATTTGTTTTCAGTGGATTGTGAAATTTTATTTTATGTGATATTTATGGTGAATAAGGGCTGATTTTTCCAACGCCAGATGATTTTATCAGAGGAATAATTTTGTATTTTTGACAGTTCCTCGATACAAAATCTGTCAGGTATCAATTTTGACCCACGACTTAAATGAATTTATTTTACCAAGCTAATAGTTCATACTATCTTTAATCATTCATTGATCTGTCCAATCTTTGTCCTACATGTTTTTATAGCCATTTTCTAAAAGCTAGTACCTACCTCAGGTATATAAGTATGAACATAAGCATAAGTATGAACAAGTTCTCACCAACTTTCTTGTCCAGGCCGAACTCGATGTTCACCTTAGCAGCAGCTTTCTTCAAAATACCGAAGGCGACGATTACTTGATACTACAAAAAAAAATATATTTTTAATAGTTGCTTATTAATTATGTAGCTTGATCAAACGATCACATATGAACTAACATAAGAAATGTCTATGAGACAGCTAAAGTCATACCCACGGAAATCCGTGTATTCAAAATGTGTTAAATATTATTATATTCTTCATATTGTTCAACATAGTCCTCAATATCAAGTAGTGCGGATTTTTAACAGGTTGTCATTGGAATTAAAAACTATAATTTACAAGAGCTCATTTAAGTCAACACTTAAAGCGTTCCTATTGAGGAAAAGTCTGTATTCTATAGAAGATGACATAATATTATCCACGTTTTAAAAATTTGATTATTTTATTACTTAATGAGAGACTGAATAATATTAGTATGTAGTAGCTTGTAATGTTATTGAATTTTTTTGTCAATGTATTTTCTTTTTATTTTTTATTTTCTATGATTTATTGTATTATGAATGTGTTAGTTTTATAATTTTAATGATTTCAAACACAATGTGAATGTTCCTGAATTAACCCTTTAATTTTTGGGTACAAAATTTGAAAATGAAAGAACATAATTCAGGTTTCGAATAAAAAACATTTAAAACTATAGAAAATAGTACCGCACTGGTATCGGGATTACGGCGGAACTGTGGACTCAGTATTAAGATTATTCTTAATTGGTTGAATGAAAAGCAACTCACCGGCATTCTTTCCCTGATGCCTCCAATGGGGAAGTTCATGACAGACCTGAGCGTCTGGCATCCATAAAATCTGTCATCAGCCACCTCCAACTCACCCATGGTGTCACGCTCTTTCCGCTGTAACATGATAATGGAAACATATACATAAACTCACGCCTTCTTCCCATGGGGGTAAGCAGAAACGACAGAATGCCACCTGCTACGATACTTATATACTATTTTTGCCTCATTTACGTTCATACATTGGGTCATACACGCAAGCCAGTTGCGCGTACTACGCACCTGACCTTTCTGAAGAACATCACCGATTGGTGATTTTAAACGGGATGCCCTAAGAGGGCAAATTACCTGATCAGGTAATATGTCCCCTTAGGGCATACCGTTTCGGCGATTAGGTAATATGTCCTCTTAGGGTGTCCCGTTTCGATGATTCCACTCACATCTACCTTGTAAACCCCTTTATGTATGTTATTTTTTTGTACTAGCCATAATACCAACAACCTACATCCCTCTCTCATACTTTCACCCTCACACACACAACACATACGCTTTACTAAACCAGTCTTGCAAAGCTTGGTCTTCGTAATGAGGTTCCACTCAACATAGATATTTCTAACATTGTAGCTTGGGCAGGCAGTATTTAGGGAAGGCAGGTAAGTACAACAGTTAAAGGGTTCACCTGTGTAATATAGAATAAACAAGTTCATTGTTAATAAAAAAATTGATCATTGTTACATAAATTTGTTAAATGACCCACTATTACATTGGTTTATCCGTTACTAACTTAGTAGTATACAGTAACAGGCAGTGGGGTAATTGTGTAACACACTAACAGAAGCAATGGCATTAATTTTGACAGTTCAAAAACATTAATTGCGTTATTTACGTTACTGAGCAGACAATTTTTTTAAATGTATTTTGCAATTGGTTATGTTAATGTCCTCCTTATGCAGTTATGTATGAATATTGTACGCATGCTAGTGATGCTGGTGTCCTCAACTCATATCTGCAAATTTTGTTGTAAATAATGAAAAGAAACCAGATGAATAAGTTATAAAGAAGTAAATTGAAAATAGAAAAATAATATTGAGTTTTAATGTTGTGTTACTAAGCGTCAATTTCTGTTTAACTGTAGTTGCATCAATGCTGGTACACTGTGTTACTTCGTTGTCTTCTTTTGGAGACTACGGTACAACATTTTTTTTTAGCCCTGCTGGGTGCTGTTGAACAGACAGCTGGGACAAACAGTTGGGAAAATATTTTATGGTTAAAATGGGAAATAAACAGTATTTCAGAAAAATAAACAATAGTGATGCTACTCACACTATTGTTTATTTTTCTGAAATACTGTTTTTTCCCCATTTTTACTTTTACACTTTTTACTCAGATGGCGGAACTAACTACAATAGTGAGTACTAGTATCTAAAAGGTATTCGGTGAATTACCTATTTACTATGTCCCGAAAATTCGAGACAATAACAGTTTCATTCTGAAATATTAAGGCTCGAGAACCACCGCGCCTAAGCCCAGTGAACAGTATATTCATATACTTTATCTTTGTTGAACAGTAAACAATATTTTTAGAGTAAAAAACAGTGTTTTTATCATAATAAAACTATTTTTAACATAGTTACTATGGTTGACAACCCTCACTCCAGCAATGGTTTTGATCTGAAGCATGCTCGCTCTGGGAGTACATTTCACCAAATAATGTTTGCCGCAGTGTGTTACTGGTATTGCACGATTAATACCAGGGTTTTGGCCCTGGATAATGCAACAATTGTTTCAGAAACAGCCATTGAAACAACAATCAGATTACGCAACTTACCGCTAGTGCACTTGAAGTCGAGAAACTCGATCTCTTTATAGCTCTCACGACGCATCTTAGGTTGCTTGGAGATTTGAATAACGCAGAAGTCGTAAATTTAAAACAGATATCCATGATTTTGAGCAAATAACTCCTAAATATTAGTTAGCTGAAAAAGTGTCAAATTATTTTTAAAATGTTCGAACCAGGTTCTTCTTGAAAGGTCGCAGACTAAATACAGAAGAAAAAAAAAAAGAAGCTTAGTTTTATAGTTTATGATATGGCCAGAGGGTAAAAATAAAAAGAGTTTTGATTCACTAAACATTTTCATCTCATCTTGCAACAAATACATTAATTTCTTTTAAATATTTGATTCATTGATCAATAAAAATTCTTCTACAGCAGAATATTACAGAACGCTTAAAACGTCCCCCGTGATATCCGATTTGACAGGTGGTGTCAGCGAGTGATAGCGAGCGCCAGCCGTTGTTTTGGCATAGTATACTATGGTTTTGGCGTTGCCCCACGTTTGTTAAGGGAACCACTATACCTACCTATTTTATCCTCATCCTCACCGATTAAGAATTAGTATAACACTTTGCGGGACACTAAACACCCCCAGATGTAATAACTATAAAACTTCTATGTGTTTCGTGCAGTGTCCTGCCACCGATGAATAAATAAAAATAACGTTTAAGATATTCGTTCCAAAAATGCGTTTTTTCTTTAAAGAAAAAACTTGAGAGGTGTCAAGGGACACCCGGATGGAACGAAGTTCAAAGAGAGAGAGAGAGAGAAAGACAGAGAAACACGCGCACGCCGCACGGCTCACAGCTATAGCAAAAAGTGTCGTTCCAACTTTTGGTCTTAATTTTTTCCGTCTAGCCCCCTTTCGCAACGCGCGATATGGAACTTCGTTCCAAAAACGCATTTCGCGGTCAAGTTTCGCGGTTTTGCGAGTCAAGTAAATTAGTAAACCAAATTCGAGGTAACATGGTTAACCATGTGTACGAATTTGTTTTAGGGATGATTCTCATTAGAGCGGGCCGTGCCCGGGGCGGGGCCCGGACGGGGCACGGTTTTAATCTGTTACATATATTTTGTATGAATCAATTTATATTACACAGTGCATTATCCGTGTCCCGTCCGGGCCCGCTCGACGCACTTCAATACGGGATGAGCCCCGTCCCTGGCACGGCCCGCTCTAATGAGAATCATCCCTTAGTTGACACCTTCGTCCATCATATTTTTATCGCCGCCGCCGGTCACACAGCATGCCGCCGGTGGTAGTCCATTTCTTGAAGCTCAGTCAGGCAGGATGTAATCTAATTATCCAGAGTAGTGTGATGATACAGAACGGATTATTTATTTTAGGATCTCCAACAAAAGATATACACTAAACATTTCATATAGCTAATGGACGACAAAGTACAGACGCCAGCACATGCACATCAAACTACTACAATCTGTCTTTCTTTATTAGATTTTCTTTTAGGTTCAAGGTTGATTGGGAAAATTTGACAGTTTGGGGTAGCTTGACCTGCTGGCGTCTGTACATATTTAGTAGTGTAGGTACTCCAAAATCGTAATCTGCAACTTTTTGAATTTTTGAAAGGTAGATGAAGTTGTCATTTCTTTCTGAAAGTAATTATTAGTCGTTTAAAGTATTACAAGTCTACTTTAAAAATAACTAATAATAATGAACGAGGTCACCGAGTTTTTTCCCAACACAAAATGGGATTAGCTATTATCCCTATCTAAATCATTTAACTTTTCTTATTTATTAAGTATTATAAATTATTTTCTAATGTGATAAAAAAATACATAATCTATTTTTGTAGAGACTAATGGAATTTTACAAAATTAATCTTTATTTTTTAAATTAATTTCAAATAACGTTTCAGACAAAATGTGTACACAAGTGTACCAACATCCCTGTCAACTTTGAGCTCAGGGATATATTCCTCTTAGCGGGCAATATAAATAGAGTTTGGCACCTTCAGTATCATCCATCACAACAGGCCACACGAGTACACGACTTAAAATAGATCTTGAATCTATTTGTTTTTTTTTTTACTTCTTTGTGAATTAAAAGTAATGAATACGTTATCGATACCAGAAGAGCTAAGGAAGACAGGTCACAAAATAATAAAAACCAGTTTCACAGATTATAGAATATACGCGGCGTACTGTACCGACTGTCAGGCCGGGCTGATCAGAACCACACTGGCTCCGACCAGCCAACGCTCATCAACCGTGATCGCCAGGTATATTTAAATGTCTTTGATCGACAGCAGAAATAATTTTAATCAGTACCGGAAAATATATATGACTAAATTCCCGAACGTTTAGCATAGAATCAATTTCATTTTGTAGTGCTTACTAATTCCATGCCTATGCGTTGTTGTGCTCCTTTGTTTTATTTTTTCGTAATTGTGTTATGGCTTATTATTCTATATTGCATACGTTTCTTATCGGTTTGATATCTGTTAATTAATTTTGAATTATTTGGCTTGCATTGTTAATTATTTTTACATTAGTAAACAAAAGTAAAATTAGTTGGAAAAGTAAATTATTTCGCAAAATTTTGAACGCATCCAAAGATGTAAGCGCCTCTAGCGGCAATTATGGTTACTAATGTTACCGAATCGGCTATGTTCGGCTTTTCTCGGGTCAGTCACGCCTAGACTCGTTCGAAAAGCGAAACCAAATCATTCCACGGCGATGTACGAAGACTGATGCTCTTGTCGTGGACTCTCTGAGCAAACGTGCTATTTTACTCATTGTAACGGGCTTTGATATCCGCCAGAGGTATTTTTATAAGTATAATGTTGTGATTTAAACCGTCGCTTGTGGTGTTAAGTGTTCCTTACGTTTAAGTGAAAAAAAATATACAAAGAATATTGTGTGTGGTGCAATAGTGCTCACGGCAGTTCCCTTATCCTGGATTCTAAAGGATTGTTGTTTATCCAGCAAAGAGATAATCTGTAAAAAGGTAAGTTTTATACTTTTACTGTAATGCAGCGGGCCATTCGTGAAGCAAGAACGCGTGGCGTTTATTGGAATGGCTTCCGTTTATCGACTCGCGTGCGCGGTAATGGCTGACTTTCTTTTCTCTCACAGAAGGGATTTCGTTGTTATATATTGATGGAAACACAACTTGGTTTTGTAAAATCGGCATTTTTATCATTGGATTGTTTCTTTTGTGACATCTGTGTGCGTAGGTGGTAGATTACACAGAGTGGGTGGAGGCAGGGAATGTAATCAAAATGTTGCGGCAAGGCAGGCCTGAGACTGGTCGCGCGGTCCTCGGTCGTGCACCGTACTCATAGTGTTGTCTATTCGATAAGGCGAGTTCCGTTTTTGAGCCCGACGAACGTTCAAGTTTTGGATGACGTGATCAGTTTTCTTATTCACAGTCATCTGAGCCCTGCGGCCTCCCTGTATACATTCTGGGAGATAATTTTAGCTGTGCGTCTACAATTATTTACATTCTTTATCAATAAACATTGTGCTAGTTGGATAGTAATAACTACTAGTTCGAACTTTGAACCCAATTTATGAATGAAGCTATACAACTCATTCATCTTTCAGTTTAAAAAATAAAACAACCGTGTTTAGGTCACTTGTAGCTAGGCTAGGTAGGTTATTGGGCACATTTTATTATAATTTCTAAATCGTCGACCATATCACCATACCTTAAACATTATGGGTTCTGCTTTTAAAATGTTTGTCAAGCTCAAGCAATTTCTCAATCTATGGTAGTCGTGTTTATAATCTGTGATATTCATTTATGTAGTCAGTAGTTACCTGCATAAAAAACTAAATTATTTTGTAAAAATGTATGTCGGGCGTGACCGTGAGGAAGCTTGATAGATAAGCAATTTGATTGTCCGTAAGTTAAAACCATAACTTAAACTGTCCTTTTTTTAAGGCAAAATTATTATACCTAATATAAATTGTTCACATTTTTCTTTTTTGGCCATAACGCGGTAAATTGACGTAGATAATCTGCTCAACAATCAATTTCCTTGACTGTACATAACTAAATTATATTTTAATACAAAGTTTACGACAACGTAACGTGTCGTAACTAGGTAGTTACTATTTTATTAAAATAAGCAGGTATTGCCTATTTTGTATGCTAAGTTTATACAAATAGATAAATAAAAAATGCATTTTATTATATCGTAATAAAATCATCCCCCTGTTCCAATTATAATTTAGTGTAGGTGCAATGATAGATAACGTCGTATGTTATTTTATTACAATCAGAACTTGGCTATCCAGAACAGAAATACCTAATTTCGCCCATTATTTTCGGAGTCAATAATTTCATTCATTCAAGCTTCAGACATCCTTCTATAATAAAAAGGAATATTATCAAAAAAAAAAAACGGGCTAAACTGAGAGACTGGTTTCAAATACCTATACTTAAGTAAATACCTAGTTTGCGTCCCTAACTTTACGAGAATACCTATGAAAGATCTTGTCGTAAGTAGTAAGTCTTCTTTTTCGTGTCGCTGGCACGACTTTTCTCAGATCTTGTTGGTCAAAAAATTCGCCACTTCCACGGCGTCGTCGGTGGCAGAGCAGAGGTCACAGAGGGCAGGATAGGAGGTGGAGCATAGATTGCGACATATCACCACATCCACACCCTACTGCCGTTCCGACGAGATAGCCCCACTGTGTCAGGTTGGAGTTACATCTTCCCACTTGTGTCCGGAGACGGTTCAGGCACTTCCAAATGGCCACGAAAGGTTACACCCTGCAGGGAGATCCTCATTTGATGGTTGATAGTAAGTGGGAAGGGAAGAGTATCCTGCCACTGTTTGGAACGGGCGTCGGGGGTACACCAGATTGACCAGATACTCCTATGAGACGCATTACTATTTCTTTCACAATCGTCGATTGACCAGCTCCTTGCCGGAAACTACCCTTTATAATCATTCGTACCTTTTGGTAATACTTTTTCTATTGTAGAACATTTCTTTCAATTAAAATAAAGGGCCTTTTACCTATACTACGCCTACAAAGAAACCACGTTAGACAACATGAAAAAATTACGAAAATAATGGTTGCCTACCTATAATGTTCCCACTGCTGGTACACACGCCTCGTCTCAGTTAGAGGGGCCGCAAACTGCAGGCCATAATCCACCACGTGGGCCCAGTGCGGGTTGGTGGACGTCACATGTCTTCAATTTTTTTGGTCCCGGGACATGACGGTTTCCTCACGATGTTTTTCTTCATCGTTTTTAGACATCATTTAGGCAAAGCATGTTGGGTTTAGGACTTGGTTCCCATCGTGAAATTGAATGACGTGATCGAATAACAAATACTCAAAAACGTTAGATCGATATCTACTTGAAATCGATAAATTATGAGCGGCGACTGTTTACTGCCACTTTGCTTTGAATTTTATCTAGAATATCATACTCGAACTACCATCAAGTCGGATTTTCCGCATAGAACAGAATAGTTCATTGTTTCGTAAACAATGTTTTCTACCAAATAATGTCGGTAATACTACCTTTAAACATAAGATTGTTTGTATTGAGTAGCTAATAGGTACGATAACTTCTTGCATCTTGATTATATTTTCACTAGCTGCGCCCTGCGGTTTCACCCGCATAAGTTTCGATCCCGTGGGAATATCGGGATAAAAAATATCCTATATGTTAATCCCGGTTATAAACCATCTATGTGCCAAATTTCATCCAAATCCGTTCAGTAGTTTTTGCGTGAAAGAGTAACAAACATCCATCCATACAAACTTTCACGTTTATAATATTAGTTGGATGTCATGTTGATTATAACTTCAACTCGTTTACTTCTCATTTCATTAATAGTAACCAAATAAAAAAAAACCTTAAAGTTATGCAGAAAAAACGATTTGATGGTCGTTCGAGAAATGAGTTTTCGAGATTATACTTATGAGATTTTTTAATTCACCTGTTTATTGCCTAAAAAAATAGTCGCCCTCATAATTTATCGATTTCAAGCAGGTCCTATGGAGCTAACGTTGTAGAGCTTTTGTCACTCGGAACCACGACCAGCTCCGGGCCGTTACTGAGCCACCACTTCTCTCGATCGGCTTGCTTTTTTTCTAAACGTTTTACGGTATTTATTCGCGTCTTTATTTAGGGTTCAACGACTCGCAACCTCACCGTGTAAAAGCTCATGACTTGGAAAATAGTCGGGCGAACCCGAAACCTCTATATAAGAGTAAATTAAAAAATCATAATTAAAACCAAGATCGGTTGAAGTAAAACAAAAATGCATTTTTCAAGATCCTAACTTCAATATCTTACAGTATTGTGTTATATCGTATTCGTTCAATAGATTACAATTAAATTAATTACGCAACATTAGAAGATTGGGAATGATTTTTTTCGTAAAAAATCAACTAAGTGTAGGTACTGCGCAAAATGGCCCAAATAATTAAGTCCTACAAAATCTGAAATCAGTTCAGCTTGATAAATAATATTATATAGTTAAGTAAGAAGTGTTCCTCCAAAATTGACAAGAGAGACAAACAAATATCTACAAGTGCCTACTCAGACCACAAGCAACAACAAACGCGTTGTGATGAAATAGGTTACCAGTTAATGCCGTACAAATCCCTGTATGGTGGCCAAGAATTATAAGTGGAGTAGGTCATTCGGGATGGGTCGACGACACCGAAACCCACTTGGTAGCAAGGATGACTGAATGTGAGAACACGACTGGATGTATTCGGCAATTTTTTGAAGAACACTTTGTAATCTTGCTTCAGGAACATATTTCGGTGCCCAAGTAACATTGACACGTATTTAAAGGTCACAACTGCAATGCTCAGTGCCAAGAAATTCTACCTTTACGATACTGCTCCTCTTTTTGTCTGTTTCTCTATCATGCTGAACAAATAAGCGAAAAAATATTATCTAAGTCAAAGGTCAACCGATTTCCCGGGTCTAGGTTTCAATAATTTTAATCATGTTTACTTGAAGTGACTTTATTTGATATATAATTTGTCATGTTTATTAGAGAATTTTGTCCTTTATCTATTGTTAAAGATCATTAAAGAGTACTCATCATTAGAATATTAGATAGTGCCGTCTTTTGTAAATAAACCAGAAAAACAGAACACTAGCTCGTTTGCAATAAGTAAAAGCTGCAAGATAACGACTTAATGGTCTCATCCATCACGTTATGTAATTCTATTTGACACATCATTAATGTATCATGTTCATCTAATTAGCTTTAAAAGTTACAATCGATATTTTTTTAATTAAACTTGTGAAATTTGGCAAATGGACTTTAACGTTTTAGGGTTCAAATAATGGAACGTAAATCGTCGTTCAAACTGAGCCCTAAGGGGCCTTAACATGACGTTTGTTGTTTCAGGTCTCGCCCACGAGCTCGCAGCGCTGTTACCGCACTATGAGAGTGCGCCTCACATGCTTATGATCTCAATATAGAACAAAATACACGTTTGAAGCCCGCATCGTACATCACAATGGCCTTTCTGTGAGTATACATTACTCGGTGTTTCGAATTCTCGATGTTTTTCGTTTCTCCGATTTTTTCTTTTTCATTATTTTATCGTTACGCTACCACGTTCACTCCCTCGTTGCGAACAGCATGCCAAATTATTATTTTAGTTATTCCCCTTTATGATGATGCTGAGGCTTTCGTCGGCGTGTGACTTATATCAGTGCACTGACCGCGTCGGGGTCGCCCGCGCTATCCTGGTACTAACCTATTTTTAACCGGTTCATTGATTAGTCACCGGCTTATGACTTAGTTAAGCTCGAGTGATTTAACTCAATAGAGGGCTTAGTTATCAGTAGCTCATGCTCGCTGAATATTTTCTGCATATCTGCAATTACGAATATTCTGCAAACCAAATTTTTTTCAAAACATTTTTTTATCTGCACAGGTAGGTACATGTTGTGCAGATAAAAAAAAATGTGATCGTATAATAAAAAGTTATTATTGACATTCATTAGTGACAAGACATTTCGTGTCCCGTAACCAAAAACAATATCTATATTGTGCAGTAAAAATAGGTTAGTACCGATATCGTTTATCTGGGATGAGGGTGACCGCGTGTCCCCGCAACAGCTCGCGAATTCGCTCCGACCGCACTGGACCTCTCCGAGCCAATACGTGTACTCGTGCGTACCGCGGTTAAATAAAATCGTAGAAAAAAAAATACGCGATAGGTCCTCATCGTTGAATCGTTAACAGGCTTCACTGGACCATTGTATAGTAGCACATAGGCGAGTAGCAGGCGGCGGAGCGGTGCGGTGCGATGGGAACGAAGCGGCGACAGCGGCTGGTCCGGCGCACGGGCGCGGACAGTGCGCCTGAGTGGGTGTCTCGCGTTGCAGATGTAAGGGGCGGGCGGGCGGCAGCAGTGCGACGAGTGGGCGGCGGCGCGCGCGGTAGAGTGCCGGCCACATGCGCCCGCGCCATGTGGCGCGTGCTGCTGGCCCTGGGGGCCGCGTGCGCCGCCGCGCGCGCCTCGCAAGACGTGGTCCTCACCTTCAGCGACCCCGTGACGGCGCCCTATTCGTTCTTCAATCATCTGGCCGTCGACCGCAATACCGGCCGGGTGTACGTCGGCGCCGTCAACAGAATCTACCAACTCTCCCCCGACCTGGAAGTCGCACAGTCGATCATCACGGGCCCCGTTAACGACTCCGCCCTCTGCACCTTCGACTGCCCTTCTAATTATGTGAAAAAACCCACGGACAATGTGAATAAAGCTCTAGTGATTGACTACGCGACCAGCCGCCTGATAACATGTGGTTCGGTTCTGCAAGGGTTGTGTTCTGTACGAAACTTGAATAATATTTCTCACGATGTGCGCGAAGTGCGTGAGCCAGTGGTGGCGAACAATGCGACAGCTTCCACGGTGGCGTTCATCGCGCCAGGACCGCCGAATCCTCCGATGACGCAAGTTATGTATGTAGGCGTCACTTTCACTGGCAACTCTCCCTACCGCTCAGAAGTTCCTACTGTAAGCAGTCGCTCCCTTGAAGACGACCGTCTATTTATGATAGCTAGAACGGCGGTTACGACTGGTACGAGGATGTTCGTCAATTCGCTATCTCGCGAACGCTATCCTATTAATTATGTCTACGGTTTCAATTCGGAAGGATTCAGTTACTTTTTGACGACTCAGTTGAGAGGTGTAGGCTCTGACACATACTACAGCAAATTAGTCAGAGTTTGTCATGATGATGAGAATTATTATTCTTACACTGAAATCCCAATGTCATGTACCGGAGAAGGCGGTGGCAACTATGGATACAATCTGGTGCAAGCAGCGTTTGTCGGAAAAGCCGGATCCGTTCTAGCGGGAGAACTAGGAATAACTGCTCAACATGACGTGCTGTTCGCTGCATTCAGCCAGAGTGAATCGATCAATACTAACACTCCTTCTGATCTATCTGCGCTATGTGTTTATTCGCTCAAAGCTATCAGACGTAAATTCATGCAAAACATTAAGACTTGCTTCAGTGGCAACGGTTCCAGAGGTCTAGACTTCATATCGCCGTCCCATGCATGTATTGGAACAAAACTGCAATCAATCAGTGAGGACTTCTGCGGGCTAGATGTGAATACGCCTCTGGGAGGCGAACAACCAGTAGAAGCGGTGCCAGTGGCAATATTTTCGAAGAGGCTAACAGCGGTTGCAGCGACGGCCACCGGCGACTACACAGTTGTGTTTGCCGGTACCGCTCAGGGGCACCTCAAGAAGATCGTAGTCGAGAGTGCCACCTCCGCATTTGAGTACGGAGACATCGTCGTCGACGAGGGCTCCGCTGTCAACAAAGACTTGCATTTCGATACTCAATTTATGCATTTATATGTGATGACCGAACGTAAAGTGTCTAAAGTGAAAGTTCAAGAGTGTAGCGTCTATAAATCATGCTTAACATGTCTCGGAGCCAAAGACCCTTATTGTGGATGGTGTTCTTTAGAAAATAAGTGCAGCTTACGATCGGACTGTCAAGATGCAGCTAAAGATCCACTGTATTGGATCTCATATCGCAGCGGCCGTTGTACAACTATTACTCAAGTAACACCAAATCAATTACAACGAACGACTGCTAGGACGTTAGATTTACTTATCGAAAACTTGCCAACTCTCAATGGACAATTCTTATGTGCATTTACAGCCTTAGATCGTACTCTCATAACCAATGCTACTAGGAAGCCTTATGGCGTTAATTGTACCACTCCGCGCACCGACACGCTGCCCTCAATTCCCACCGGCCAACATCATTTTACGGCAAAACTGTCGGTGCGCACCACCCAAGGGCCTGATTTCGTTGCTACCAACTTTACATTTTTCGACTGCAATACGTACAGCTCGTGCACGCAATGCGTCAGCTCCTCCTTCCCATGTGACTGGTGTGTCGACGGACACCGATGTACGCATGACACTGCTGAAAACTGCCGAAACGATATACTAGTCACCGGTGTCAGTAGAATTGGTCCCAGTTATCGCTCAGGGCCCGGCTTCTGTCCCACTATAAATTCAACGTCCGACGGCACAAACGAGATTTTAGTTCCATCCGGTGTAAAGAAAGCTATAAAAGTCAAAGTTCATATAATAGGTCAATTTATCGTCCAGACGAGGTTCGTTTGTCAATTCAATATAGAGGGGCGTGTGACTCATGTCAACGCTCAACTTCTTGCTGACACGATTTACTGTGAAGCCGTTGAATTTACTTACACATCGCGTGCTCCAAATATTACCGCTTCCTTCGCTGTTATATGGGGAGGTTCGAAGCCTTTAGATAATCCGGATAATACTCATATTCTTATTTACCGTTGTAATGATATGGCAGATAACTGTGGTATGTGCCTCGCACTCCCAGAGAAGTTTGGATGTGGTTGGTGCCAAGGATCGGATCGATGCGAAGTTCAAGAACAGTGTGGTGTTCCCAGTGTATGGTTGAATCGTACCCAGACTTGCCCTAACCCAGAGATTCACTCGTTTCGGCCCCAATTAGGTCCCTGGGACGGAGGTACTAATATCACTATTGAAGGAATTAATTTAGGTCGCAATATATCTGATATTTATAACGGCGTTACTATTGCGGGTATCAAATGTCAGCCAATAATTGAACTTTATGTAAAAACGAAGCAAATCGTCTGTACCGTAGACGGACCGGGTGAAGAAGTGCCTCGAGACGGCCCTGTGGTCGTTCGCGTCGCGGATTATCGCGGAGAATCTAAACACCACTATGCTTTTGTGAATCCAAAAATCAATTCTATTCAACCAAAATATGGTCCACAATCGGGAGGTACTAAACTGCGTATTACGGGTGAATATCTCAACGCAGGGAGTAACATACAAGCATTTATAGACGACTTGCCGTGCGCTATACTGTCTGTATCGCACGAGGAGGCCGTTTGTAGAACGAGCCATTCGTATCAAATTAAAATGGGTACGTTGCGAATGCGTTTCGATAACGGTATGCGTACTTTAGAGCGAGAAAAGTTTGAATATATGGAGGATCCTATTGTTGCGTCCGTAGAGTCCGGCCCACCACTAACGACCCAAAGAAAACAACCCAAGGGTATTCCATCCGGTGGAATAAACATCAAAGTGACCGGACAGAATTTCCATACGATTCAATTTCCACAGATATACGTGTATCATGATAACCGACCTTACATCGCACCTTGCAACAGAGTTGATTTTCAATCGCATCTCATTTGTGAATCTCCAGGAATAGAAAGTGCTGGTCTCAATCTAGATCCGGATAGACCCTTAGAATTAGAATACGGTTTCAATATGGACGATGTCCAAAGTGTGCAAAATCTAACTAGCAAAAGGGGCGAAGCATTCCTACTCTATCCAGATCCTCTTTATGAGAAATTCGACGAAGACGTAAAGTATTATAAGTCTGAATATTTAACTATAAACGGTCAAAATCTGGATAGAGCTTGTACAGAACTCGATGTGGAGGTTCATATAGGCGAAAGTTTGTGTAACGTGACATCATTGTCGCGGCATCAATTGACGTGCCGACCGCCTTCGCGAGATGAACTTCCAGACGGAATTGATACACCCGAAGTTGTAGTTAGAGTCGGACGTGCCCTCACGTACAAGATTGGTAAATTATCTTATTCATCGCAGGCTGGCCTCCAAGCCGCCATAGGCAAGCCAGCTTTAATAGGCATCGGCGTCAGCGCCGGTATACTCCTTTTGATATTTTTCGGATTTTTAGTTATGTATAGGAGAAAATCAACTGAGAATATTAGGGTATTAAAAAATATGCAAGAGCAAATGGATATTCTAGAATTAAGAGTAGCTGCTGAATGTAAAGAAGCGTTTGCAGAATTGCAAACAGAAATGACCGATTTGACTGGAGATGTGACTGGCGGTATACCATTCTTAGATTACCGTACGTATGCTATGAAAATATTGTTCCCTAACATCGACGACCATGCCGTCCTGCAATGGGAGCGCCCAGAGCTTATTAGAAAAGACAAAGGTCTCAGAATGTTTGGGCAACTAATTATGAACAAAACATTCCTTCTATTATTTATTCGTACTTTAGAAAGCAATAGATATTTTTCAATGCGCGATCGTGTTAATGTAGCTTCTCTTATTATGGTTACTCTTCAGAGTAAGATGGAGTATTGTACTGATGTATTAAAGACATTATTAGCGGAGTTAATAGAAAAGTGTATGGAAGGAAAGAATCACCCCAAGTTGTTGTTGAGACGTACCGAGAGCGTCGCTGAAAAGATGTTGAGTGCTTGGTTCACTTTCCTGTTGTATAAATTCCTTCGTGAATGCGCTGGCGAACCTCTGTACCTGTTGTTTAGGTCGATGAAAGGTCAAGTCGACAAAGGGCCTGTAGACGCGATAACTTCTGAAGCACGATATTCCCTAAGCGAGGAAAAGCTCATTAGGCAGTCTATAGATTTCAAACCTATATCCGTTAGCGTGTCGATCTCGCAACAGACATTATTCGTTAGTGGTTTAGAGGCTACTACTGAAAACGTTCACGTTAAAGTTCTCGACTGTGATACGATAAGTCAAGTGAAAGAGAAGTGTTTAGACGCAATTTACCGTGCAACTCCGTACTCCCAGAGACCAAGTCGCGACGACCTCGACTTGGAGTGGCGCACGGGCGCCTGCGGACGGCTGATCCTTTACGACGAGGATAGCACTACTAAATGCGAAGGCGAATGGCGCAAGCTCAATACTCTTAATCATTACCGCGTACCGGACGGTGCCTGTCTTAGTCTCGTTGCTAAACAAAGTTCCGTATACAATCTGTCAAACATGGAGAAGAACGACAAGTCCCACACGTATGAAACACTCAACCGCGGTAAATACGGCTCGGCTAGTCCACCAGCCAGCCCCCTCAAATACGAACATGGCGGTGGTTTCAAATACTGGCATTTAGTGCGCCACCACGACGATGACGCACGCAAAGAGGGAGAGCGTGGCAATAAAATGGTCTCGGAAATATATCTCACCCGTCTTCTCGCCACCAAGGGCACTCTGCAAAAGTTTGTCGATGATTTATTCGAGACTATTTTTAGCACAGCGCACCGCGGCTCGGCGCTTCCTCTCGCTATAAAGTACATGTTTGACTTCCTCGACGATCAGGCGTTGCAGCACACGATCTCCGATCCGGAGGTGGTGCACACCTGGAAGAGTAATTCCCTTCCGCTACGTTTCTGGGTCAATCTGATTAAGAATCCTAACTTCGTTTTTGACGTTCACAAGTCCAACACGGTAGATTCTTGCTTATCAGTTATCGCGCAAACGTTTATGGACTCGTGCTCTACGTCCGACCACATCCTCGGTAAAGACTCGCCGTCGTCCAAGCTTCTTTACGCGAAAGACATACCGGTATACAAGGAGTGGGTGGAGCGTTACTATGCGGATATTAAGTTAATGCCAGCGATATCCGATCAGGATATGAATGCTATGCTCGCGGAGGAGTCGCGTCTCCACACTAAAGAGTTCAACACAAACTGTGCGTTGAACGAGCTGTACGCGTATGCAGAGAGGTACAACGAACAGCTGACGGTGACCCTCGAGGAGGACGAGTTCTCGCAGAAGCAGCGGCTCGCGTACCGCCTCGAGCAGGTGCACGGGCTGATGTCGCACGACTATAACGTGTGAACGCCCGTGTGGGAGGCCCGTGCCACCAACCCCACCGCCCTGTATATAAAGCCCCCGCACATATCTATGCTGGCAAATATTGTATATATTAGATAGTGTACAGTCATTAATATTGTAATTTTTGTATCATTTCTGCGGTCCGATGTCGTTTTTTAATTTTATATAATGAAATTTGTATTAATTTTACACGACGAGCTCGGCCGGCCGCGGTCGTGCCACAGTAAGCATCGTAATAAAAATTGTGTATGTCTGTCTATGTGTGCTCGCGTCGTACGAGTTATTGTTACGTCGATCGGTGTAAAATGTGTGTCGCAAACGAAATCGCATGTGAGCTCGCCGGCGAGCGAGGCCGTCGCTCGCCGACGGGCGATTTTAAAATTTGTACTCACTACTTAACGAAATATCCGACAGTGATGCCCTGAACGATTCCAATAAATAAATATCGTCGAATATAAACATTTTGTTTGATTTTTCGGCGGTAGTGAGCAGCGCCATTGTCGCGCACGACGAAAGCCCCCGCGTCTCGGCAGCTGTCGGCAGGGTGAGCGCGGTACGGCCATGCCGCCTCGTCTCGCTAGCTCGCGGAACCCTTGTCGGTCGCGTCACTCAACTGTGGTGTCCAGCACGTCACATCTCATATCACCAATCATGTGTATGTCGTTGCGTTGAGGCACGTCGCCGGCCCACGAGGGTTGTTCGCGCGCCGCGCGGCGAGACGGTCATGGATGAACCTACGCGGCCCTGCTGTTTCAGCCGGTACGTGCGGATCGTGGCAAGAACGACATTCGCGGTCGTCAACAACCTTTACTGCATCCCCGCTTACGTGGTGTGGATGATGGCGCTGCGCCTCGTCAGACCCTTGTTCGCCCCCCTCTATTGGAAGATTGAAGGACTCATGTATCACTGGCTGCTGGCGATGGTCTCCATGTGGTCCTGGACGGCTGGATATGAAAGTAAGTCAGTTTTGTTGTTCGGAGACGGCGCGCCAAATATCACACAATATCCGACCGGCTAATGTTCGGTTCCATAAGCCTCTTAGTGGATATAACAACATTTAGTTTTGAATAGTGTAATTAGCATCTGTGTGGTAATGTTCAGATTGCGTTTAAGATAAGTAAAAAGCGTATAGAAGCTTAAAACTTTTACCATTGTTCTTTATGGTCCGCATTGTTGGAAAGGGTATGCACAAGAGTTTTGTCACATGGCGCGCCTCTCATAATATTATACGTATTGAGCTCTGCAAATTACCGTACCTACATATATATGAAGATAATTACCCGAATGTTGCTACAATGGGTAATATAACACGGAATTAAAATTTGTTACGCATTAGTAAATTCCGCTTGCATTACGACTATACTTTCAAGGAACTTATTAAATCGGCGGTAACTGGGCGGACGTAAATGCATTGTATTAGGTACCTATGTAAAGCAACCGGATATGAGAACAGAACCCTAACCGACGGATAATGTAAACTTGTGTAAGGTACACTTATTTCAAGAACGATTCCTGCGACAAAGGTAAGTACAAAACTTGTTATACTTTTAATTGGATGCAGGTTAAGACTGTAAGCTCGCAATTTGAACAAATCGACGTCTAAATAGCTGCCATGAGATTATGACGATTGGTCTGAATCAACCAGACGTTACTAAGCTGTTTATTTTATTTAACTTGATATCTCGCATACTGGATTAATTTATATTTAACGTCTGGTCTGGCATCATTCATAATAAGACAACAGTTTTACTTTTAAACTATTCTATCTTATCTTTAGATTTATGATATAATTTAGGAAATATTCAAGATTGCTTCTGTGACCACTTAAAATTGGTTAAGCAAACGCTGTTATCATAAAGTAACTCGTATTATTATTCCCGCACTTGCTTTAAGAACACCGTGACTGATGTCTGTAGCGTTCAAGACTTATGTATGATTCATTGGATCAGGTGACACGTCAGGGGCACATGTTGTTTGCAAAGTGACGCAACACACAGCATCTACAGAAAAACTACGTAATCCGTTAAATGGCCAATGGATGTGAAATAGCTTCATTCACGCGACTGTAACTTAATCGCGTTGTAAAAGTGGGCTACCGTCCGCCGGACACGTCTGGCGACAACTAAACGGATTACCAACCAATCATTTCTAGATAATACGCCTATGTAATATGTTACTCAATAGTACAAATTAGTTTCGCATGTGGCGACTACGTCAGCTAAGTAATTGATTTTCGAATGAACAATAGTGTTTCGAAACGTTCTGGTTGCGAGTGGTCGGAGACCGGTCGTGGATGGCGCGCGCTGTATTGACCTTATGCGGCGGCGTAGTTTATGCGCGGCCGCCTGAGGACGGTCGATGACCGTCGCCGCCCGCGCGCAGCCCCCGCGCTAGGAATGCCGCCTCCCCCCCACGTCATGTCACGTTGCATTTCGAGTGGCGAATTTGCATGTTGTTGTCGAGTCAGCGTGCTCACGATCGACATTTCAAGCTTGCGAGATTTTACACGTGGTGAAAGCACGTGAAAGTACGATGCTGGATCGTTTTTCACGAAGCGGTTAACCGATTTAGATCATCGCTTGATACACTTTTTAGATTGATGGTTTAGTAGCAAATAAGTGGATTTGTTTAGCGCACTTTCGCTTCTGGGTTATTCAAAGAGAGAAAACGATAAACAGTTTCACTATCAATTTTATTTTGATGATAACGTCTGTCAGCGCATAATAACTTCAGAACGATACAAACCTTATTAATTCAAGCCTCCAAACTTGTCCTGGCACATCGTCGGCCCATTGAAATTCAATTAACATTGAAAGACTTAACACAAACAAATGATATTCAGACGGTGTCCACCTACAATCATTATTGGTGGATTGCGTAGTATCATTCTCGGAGTTATAAATTCCTTCTGGTACATCCTTCGATTGTGGCGGTTCGCGTTTCAAATTGAGACCTTCCTGTATAAATCAGGCGGTGGGTGCGTGCGACAAACATCTTGATGGGAAATAGTCCCCAGCATGGCGAAAATGGCGTCCGTGGAGATTGAGGCCAGAACGCCAGATGTATGCACGTGAACTCGTATTACTATTTACACGCATCTGCAAACCTGTCTGTATTTATGGTTGTAACGCAATGGTTTACATTCTGCTCCAGTAATTAAGAACTGTGTTATACTAGATGTTAACACGCAATGCTGATTCAATCGTATAAAAACTGGATGTATGTTTTCATTCGCTATTTCTTTCCATAAACTATAGCATAGCTGTAACATGCTGTAGCAGAGTGGTGTTTTCACATTATTTAGTCAACAAATCGAATGTGTATCGTTACTAGTACATATTTTCCATTCCAAAACGATCATTTGCCTCGTTTACTGAACACAGTTATTATATTTTGACAATTGAACTCACGCGATTGTGAAAAACGATTGATAATAACAACTAAATTGTTTGAAATAGCTCTGACTGACCATCATCATGAAAATAACCGGCATGACATTGGTTCAGTCACACGCCAAAATAACAATGGTCTTACGATGAGTGACGTCATTTCCTTGTTATGTCAGATTTGTTCTATAATTCTCAGTTTCTCAGTGTAAAAATGTTTCAATACTTACAATTAATATTAGGTAAATCTATCTTTCTCACCTTTTCCAACTATGTTGGGGTTGGCTTTGAGTCTACCCGGCTGCAACTGAATACCAGAATTTTACATGAAGCGACTACCTATCTGACCCAGTTACTGAGTACACCCCTTGGTAAGATTAGTTGTCGGACTTGGGCTTTTGACTACCCAAACGACTAACTAAGATCTACGAATGACATTTAGGCCCTCGGGACCAACGGCTTTACGTGCTTTCCGAGACACTATTGCCAATATTAGATGGCTTGGTATAAAAACAAAGTGGTTTGACATGACATAATCGAAACGCAACGAACTTTTTAGAATGTTTCGCGAATTCGCGATTCCGGTCAAACAAAGATCACTAAATTGCCTTTATAAACGGCGCCGACTCAAAATTACTTAGGTATACTTACATTAGTTTAAGAACTTAGTCATTAAGGTTAAATAAAAAAAGGTTTATAATTTTTTGCTTTTCAAGTTTTTTAGTACCTTCGTTTAATTAAGATCTATACTGATTTTTAACGCTCTGCTCAAGGCTGAAAGTTGAAAATCTAACGGAGCAATATATTCAGGCATTGAATTAGGTTTAGGTGTCGTCTAGTGTTAGTGAAAACGGGCATAATTGCATTTGTCTACTTACACGATTGTGAAATAACGGAGTAAGTAACTAAACATGCTTACACGACATAACACTGCTTAGCACTCCATTTAACCTACAGGTACACGCGTAGACCATGTACAAATTCTTACTGAAATGGTCTACAATCAAGCTGATATCAACAACCGAGGAAGACTAACAAGACTTCGAATCTAATTATAGATGTATTATTTTTCCATCATGCATGATTCATGCATCCTGCATATGAACGGACAGTAAAGTACGATATATGTATATTTTTATATCTGAATCACCGTCCGGTCACTCAATGGCGCCAGTTATTTTTTTTATGTTGTCTTTATTTACCCATTAGGTAGGTAATAGTTCAAAACTGGTTCGGTTTCCGCCGGATTATGCAGAAAGTTGGTCTAAGACCCGTTAGTTAATTTTATTACCACGAAGGTGTATCTCGACATTCTCAGCGTAGTGTTATGCACCGTAAATACAGTAGGAACTGTAAAATGTCAAGTCAACTAATTTATTTCAAGTAGGCACATAAAAGGCACTTTGAACGTCAAAATTTACAAGAAAATAGAGTTGATTCTAGTTGCCCCCTTCCAAAAGGTAGTTTCGTATGGTTCTCCATACGAAAGTTAGGGGGAACATCCTTCTGGATGGGAAGAACCTCCACACTGTTAACACACCAAAGAGTACAACAGGGACTGTTTGTAAAAATTCGTTAAACAAAACCCTTTTTAGCATTTTCCGACCGAGAATCCAACCAATCGAAACCTCGAGTTCTACAGCTGAGCCTGACACCACTGGAAATTCATTAATACCTAAGTATACCAAAATAAAAAACTTTTTATGCTTATAATTTTATTATGTCCTCTTCCACCCTTCTTATCATGTCCTGATAAGATAACGTCGTAATAGTCGACAGTACATAGCCCTCCAAGTGTACGGCACCCTAATTGCGTAACACACGATCAATCGGAATCGGTTTCATTTTGACAGTTCAACAACATTCATTGCGTTATTTACGTGTTGAGCAGACAAGCAATGGATTAGCAATTTGCTTCAAAATGATTCAGATTACGATGGATTGTGTGTTACGCAATTAGGGTGCTGGTCATGTCTGATACTGTTATCATTTATGCTTATCATACGAGGAAAAAGGATATGAATGGTGATTAGGTCATACATGCTCTTTATGATTCAAAAATAAGTTTTCAGTGCTCACTAACTTAAACAATTTTTCACGGTCTCTCATGATTTTTCAGGTACCTAGATCTTATTCTTTCCCTTTTCATGAGCTTCCTCGAACTATCCCTCGCAGTAGGTAGGTACGCGTCGAAATCATCTCGTCAGCTCTATGTCTTCCAACGAGATGCACTTCTCCCAACCCTAATAGTACCCTGTTAGTGTTAGGTTTCCAATCCAATCACCTGCCTTGTCCACAGAACCTATTATCCATTTTTAGTTTTTGTTTGTATCCATTTTTGTTAGTAGTACCTACCTATCGGAATAATCTTCAAACAAACAAACGACTAAGTATTATGATTGATTAGGGCTGAAATAAAGATATTGCTCATCTGTGACGACTGTGACTCACACAGATTGATTGTTTAATCATCATTATACTTTATAAAAAAATGTAACGGTTGGTATTTATGTAAATGAATAAATACCAACCGTTTTACTTAGTGACTGACAATTACTAGAGGGCTGAGGGCAATATCTGGATGCACATCACAGCAGACTAACGAAACTACCCGTATAAAAAAGACTTGGCAAATAAATAACGCACAAAGTAAAGTGCACCACTTTTATTCAGTAGTAAAATTAAATTCCGTAAAACACGTTTCATAAAATCACAACATTCACTCTTCTAAATGCACCTAGGCAAAAGCACCGTATTTACATTTCAGAACGGAACACAATTCATGAATTTATTATCAACTACAGCTGCATCTAGATAATTTCTAGTTTCCCTCAGTACATCAACAGAGATGAGAAACTGTATTATTTCCTGCAATTACATTTACAACGGAGATGCAATCCCGATCTGTTTCCGTTCAGAAACGTAGATAAAACTCACATACAGCCGAGCATGTTATATACGCGTCCTCGTTCTAAAACAGTCGTTTCTGTGCGTCAAGGACGTTCGCGTTGTGTCGGTACTCGTACTGAGAGATCGTGACAATTCGTGATAGCGACTTTTCTCAATTGAAACAAGTGTATCGTTCCGTATATTGCCGCGCAAACGATCTTCCCTCGTACCGAAGAAAACATGTACTGTAAACTTGTTTTAGATGCGATCTCTTGGTACGCGGGTACGTAAGCTAACTACGGAGGTAACAAAGAACTGGTTTGCGCCGCGGTTTTATGGACCATCTTTCAGTGAGGCTGGAGAGCAACTAATTTTAGAGTCGCCCGATCGCCTTTTAATGAGCACTTAACTTCGTCTTTGACTTTGAATTCCGAAGTTCCTGTTGCTTTAAGTATTGTTTTAGGTTAGGAACTAGGTAAATATAAGAATGCCTTATTGCCTATAGGATTTATTTATTTTACAAATTATTGCTAACTTCTGTCTGTGTACACGTATAACGTATTCGAACTCATGTTTGTTATCATGTAATGAGTCGGTGAGTTGTGAGTTACAAACAGCGATAAGAAAAACACACCTGTAATTTAGGTCCGCGTATTTATCATCCCGTAAAATCTTAATTAAACGGCTGCCAACTTGATACTTCACCGTCTAACAGTAAAATACCCATCACAACCATTTCTAATATGGAACACGTAGCTGCACTTAAACTAACTGCTGTCTGTCTAACAAAGGTAAAAATAAACTACAAATCACCAACAAAGAGTATGTATACCAACCGTCTTTTTATTTCTCTCTCGACTCGAAAAACGTATCGTACAGCATCAGTTTCAATATAAAACTCGACGTCAAACATTAACTTGAGACATGTGCGTACATTAGTACACCACAAAAGCACTAGAGCAGAGCGAGTTCTTGCAATAAAACCACATTGGCTGTGTGTTGTTGTCTGTCCGACTTTCTAACCAATTGGACGGCGCATATTGTAGTGTGTGTGTTCGTATACGTATTAGGACCATTGTTTGGCCCCGTGTATCCGTATGGTATGTCAGATCATGTTTTTTGAAATTACGAAGATGGACTGACATTTTTGAATTTGAAAAGCGAAAGTGCGAAGGGCTGTGGGCCCAGATTTAACTGCAAATAAGGAAAGGAAAGTTCCAGTAAGGCGGGATGTGGAGTTACGAAACCGGTGTGCCTTTCGGTACGAATTATTAACTGGGGCCTTTTGTCTCATACATATGGGTGGTTTAATTAAGTCCTATAGGAAAGATAGGAAGGAAGGTAAAATATCATTCGTTTTAAAGCTAAGCAGTCCTCTTTTCGCGCATTTGGGACTTTGGCAGTCGACACTTTAGAATTTAGATATCTAGCAATTTTCGATAAGTAGGTTCTAGATTAGAATTCGCATTCAACTGGGTTGAACATCCCTGGGAAGCATTTTCAATCAAATTCAAAACTTCAATCGTTTTGAACAGAAAGCTTGATTCTAAATAGTGTAACCACGAATGCATCCGAACTCCGGTCCAAAATCCCGCCGTGCAATATGGCGGTAATTATTTCCCGAGCACCCGCTTCAAGCGCTTTAACAGGAATTCCAAGCATTAAACATTCAAACTAAAATCCGCTTCATAAATACGGGTCTTATCCTAATACCCTTTCATTATAATTGTTTGCGTTCGTATTACTCAGAAGTGACGAAAAGGGTATGAAATTAATTGGTGAAGGCGGACTCATTTCACAACAGATTTGTTTAGACGAAGTCAGGGCTGCCACTGCTGGATTGAAAACGAACTAAGTGAAGGCAGAACATACCTGAATGACTACTAATACTGATGTGTAAGTATTAATTGACTGACCAAGTTCTAAGAACCTGAACGACTAAATTCGTCCGACATCTGGCAAGTAGCAACCCTAGCAATTCACTTAGTCAACCAACAAGTTAGTCGTCACCACGTGTTTATTTAATAAATAACCTATATTCGCTTTACTTTGAAATAAGGAAATGGCGATTGAACTTGCTTCCTTTGATGGTGAATAAGCATCTGGTTTATTTATATTAGTTTGTATGTATACATAAGATTTAAATGTAACTAATGTCAGTATTGACACTATTTAACTTAGAAATAACTTGCACGAAAGCTTTTAATAGTCCTTAGCTTAGGTTTAATATTAGGTTACACCTCTGCCTAACTCTTCTAGGTTTACAGGCGCTATGTTATGTTATGATAGCGTATAATTAGAATAGATGTAGGTAGATAGTAGGCTATAACTACTATAAGTTACGTATAATTAAAAATAGATGTGAAAGGAATTCCAATTCGGATAAGAATAAAAATAAACTTTTTTTAAATTGTCGTTTTTTTTTACTTTGTGATCAGTGATACATTGTATGAAATAACTTACCTCCTTTATAGGTACCTACTAATATGTTTTCCTTTCTTCACCTCGAAGCAACTTGATGGTGCTACGAGTTCACTATAGTTCAAGTATAGGAATTTGAACTTTCAACCTTACGACTGCTATTATCTTTATTTGTTAGGCTTATGGTAGAGTAGCTTATGGTCATAAAAATAATTCTTTATTCTTTGTACTTAATATTAAAGTTGGGTGTGAAAAATAGAGGTATCTTGCCTCTAAAGATATATTCTGTAAATATCTCACCGTGAAAACATAGGTGAAGTGAGCTGTCAATAGTGTCAATCCCTAGCAACATCCGATCGATTCTGTAAAAATGGCGGCGTTAACAGTTAGGTGAAGTGAGCTGTCAATAGTATCAATCCCTAGCATTAGTTGGAATGACAGCTCACTCCATGCTCACTTCACCTAAGTTTTCACGGTGAGATGGTTACAGAATCGCACTGCTGGTGAAATGACAGCTCATTTCAAGCGCGCTTCCACGTTTCCACAATGAGATTTGTACAGAATAGACCAGCTGTTGTTTTACCATCATAAGCGGCCATAGATAATCCCAACGGCTAGATTGTTGGATTTTGCTGGCCATAACCTAGAAAACTATGTGAAGTAGGAATCATCTCTAGAGCATCTAAGGAGTGGTTTTGCCGGAACTACTAGTCAAACTGAACGAAAAGGAGTTGGCAGTTATGTAAAGTAATAGCATATAGCTTAGGATACCTAGTCATTTAGGTAAAGCAGAATCCATTAAGTAGTCAGTTAGTTGGAACATTTATTTGTACCTTGCTATACCTTTCATAACTATCTTTCATCTACTAGTATTCACCGCAGCTCCTAATTTACAAGTATCTGTACCAAACATATGAATCAACATATTATCCCATTGCAATCATCAAGCTACCTACGGCTTCAAGGCATCCTGGCAACACACACAGGGAGCAGTAAAGAAACCGCGAAGGTAGGTGTAACAATTCTTATAGTTTTATGTAAATATCACAAAAAAAGTCTGTAGCTTCACTACAAGTAACGTCATCGCCCTGATCATCTACATCCTTCTGAACTACTTCCAATTTACATAGGGTCCACGCATCATGCCATTGTCTCTATAAATTTCGATCGGAAGTCATCTCAGTAGGTATCTGACCAATTCTCGTAATTTAAAACGTTCAAAATATAGTCGCAGTCTCATCTCGGCGACAAATAAATGTCAAAAACTTGCCAAAGTGTAGGGAAAATGTGGTGTTTTTGACAGATTGTGACAGATCAGACTGTGAACGTTCTTAAAATTACGAGAATTGCCCCTCTGGTGTCGTATTATGACATCATGTTAGTGCAAGGGACAGAGCTATATGACGTGTTAGTACCTACTATTCCTTTTGGAACGAAGTTCCATAACGCGCGTTGCGAAAGGGGGCTAGACGGAAAAAAAAAGTTGGAACGACACTTTTTGCTATAGTTGTAAGCCGTGCGGCGTGCGCGTGTTTCTCTGTTTGTCTCTCTCTCTCTTTGAACTTCGTTCCATCCGGGTGTCCCTTGACACCTCTCAAGCTTTTTTTTTTTGATAGGAATCAGCTATCCTATCTTAACTAGTTCACGCAATGTTGGAGGATGGATCATCAGCATACAGTCAGTTTCTTGTAACTACGTCATATAAGGTGGCATATAAACAGATGACAACGGTCACGCATATTCTGCAGTATAAAACACGTGTTGGCTACAATAGCTTGTTTTGAATAGATGATTCTTTGTACCTACCTACTGGCACGTTTAGAACGTATAGGTAATCTTCTTTGTATACCTACTGGCAGTCTGACACGTTTAGAATGTAGACTTCTTACAAGTGAATGATGGATAGAGTGACAGATTTTTGAGAAAGACGAAGGTGTGAAAATCTTATTGAGCCAGTAAAAGCTCCATTAATCTGAAAGGAATCATGTTATATTGACTCTTAGCATACCCGGTTTGTTTGTTGAACTGGGTATCTTTGAGAAATTGTCAAACTCTACTTTACAATTAGTAGGTGGTAGGTGAAAGTCAGCAAAATAAGAAATTTTGAATTTCGCGGACTACATTGAAGAAAAAGAAATCACCTTAAATAATGCATGCAGAGTTTGAGTTTAATTTCGCAAACAAAAAATTAATTAAAAAAAAAAATTAAAGCATAAAGTAATAATTATACCATATCTACTTAGTTACTTCTATAGCTCAATTAGCTTTTCAATAACCTTTCTGTAAACAAAACACTGAAAAGGCGATATATATCAATCAACTCAGCCTATCGCAGTCCAATGTTGGACATGGCCTCTCCCAGGCTGCGGCATAACATCCTGTCCCCCTTCCGCACCTAGTCTGTCCCAGACACCTTTATAAGGTCGTCAGTACATTTAGGTAGGGGCGACCCACACTACACGAAAAGTAAACCTAACTAAGCACCAACTGAATTAGCATAAAATAAAACAGATGCGTCTCTTATCGCTTATTTTAAAGCCACTGACAGACTTGAACTTGAAAGTATTCGTCAGTGCATACTTGTGAAAGAGTCTGTGTTCATTTCTTTAAATATTTACTTTGAACTTCGTTGTACCTACTGTAGTATTCTATATCAAGATGTTTACTTGACGGACAAACGCATTCTTATGTTTGTTGGGAAACTTACTAATACAATTATCGAAATTGTTGAACGAATTTGAGAAATAGTAGTTTGTTCAAGATTGTTGTGCATGTTTGTACATGTTTAGGTACCACTTTGAATATAGGTAGAGTGCACTTGAATGAAAATAGGATACATTTAACTTGTTTTTTAGTATTAGCCTATCTATACTGTGTCATTGTTAGCCAACGGCATCTCACTAATCATTCCAGGAACTTTTTTCCCGCGCCACCTCGAACCAGCCCGCGCGTTACACGTACACGTCCAGCCTACTCCGAACTGTAAAGTGCGAATGTTCGGATCGGACCGACACATGACCAAATATGATTGAAAAATGTGAAAAAAGTTGGGATCGGCTCAGTTGGGTCGGGACCATAGTCAATATAAAAAAAAAAAGCTTTTTCTTTCTTTCTTTCTAATATTCGAAAGAGTGTAGGAGTGTAAGATCGGAATTGACCGAACCAAATAGTAACCTCGTAGCAGAAAACGGTCGAACATTTGGACGATACTACTTCGGAGTAGACCCCCAGGTCATCTCACCATCTCTTTATGGGCCGGCCTCGGCGGCGCACAGTGGACGGAAAAACAAGCAAGGAAGTGGTAAAGGACGGCCGTTTTGGGGCACAGTTATAAGTAATTTCCACGATTCTAAGACTAATTTGAATAAATAACTTTTGATTTTGATAAAAATAACAAGGCTCCAATGGGATTGGGCGGGTCGTATCAGCCGCATGCACTGATGCTGGGCAGGTCTCCACACAATGGGTGCCTGAAGATGGACGGCGCCGCGCGGCGCCGTCCATCTTCAGGATCAAATTAGTCTTAGAATCGTGGAAATTACTTATAACTGTGCCCCAAAACGGCCGTCCTTTACCACTTCCTAGTGCTTTAGCTGGGAAGAAGAACAAACTCCCCAGCAACTCAGCAGAACAAAAGTACATACTTGATTCTCTACATTGTATAGATTTTAGCCGTATAGGTACCCTACCTATAGGTAGGTCGGTAGGTACGTATGATTGATTGGGCCTTAGTTACATTAATGTACCCAATGTCCTCTATTTATAATATCTACCTATCTGCCCACTTTTTTAAAACATTCATTGCTGTTTTCCCGTCTGAATTATTTACAATTCATTGTTTACACATAACTTATTTTAACACTTTCAATCATTAATCAGTTCTACCGTATTGAGCCCTGAAGCGTGACCATGGTTACTTTAAAGGGCTTTAAAGCGCTGCAAAAAATAAAACAAGTGCGAAATGATCCGTGACAACTAGACATGTTTTAATTGGAATTCTTTTACTTCTGTTTACTTTCACAATCCTTTGTTGAGGATTTTCATATTTTATTATGACGTTATTCAATGTTTTGTTACGACTAGCGACTCTATTCTACAGCGTTCCAACCCGTCTATTCTGTAAAAAAATCACCGTGAAAACTAAAGGCTCCCTTTAGTGTTCACGGTGGAACGGGCGGGCGGACACGACTCTAGTAGCACAATTTCCAAAGAAACTGTTCTACTAGAGACGCATCGCGCTGTCGCGTCGCGCCTTTCTGCGAAGTGAGCTGTCATTCCACCTGATGCTAGGGATCGCTAGGGATTGACACTATTGACAGCTCACTTACTATGAGTTACTGTGAGATCGGCAGGCGTAGTTAGGTAGGTAGGATTATTACTTATTCATAAATGGCTGAGCAGAAATTACAAAATAATAAAAACATTGACTTTATCCTGGAGTTGTAGGTAATCTTGTAATTCGGAATTCAACCTAACAATGAATCCTTCCTCTTATGTAGGTATGAATATTTTCTTCTGTTGATCCCAAATTCCCTACCTAATCACACTAATATAATAAAGGCGAAAGTTTGTGAGTGTGTGTGTTTGTAACTTCTTCACGCTCAAACGGCTGCACCAATTTTGATGAAATTTGGTACACAGGTAGTTTATAACCAGGATTAACACATAGGATATAGATTTTTATCCCGATATTTCCACGGGATCGAAATATATGCGGGTGAAACCGCGGGGCGCAGCTGGTTGTTTATAATACCTACCTATCAGGAAGTATAAACAAGGAAGTCTCATGTGCTACTTAAAATTAACGATGAGATTACTTCTCTAAGGGCTGTTTTTTCAATCGCCAGATAACTTTTATTCGAGGAATAAAATTTACGTTTGACAGTTTTTGTATAAAATAACTGTCAAAATTTCAAAATTATTCCTCGAATAAAGTTATCCGATATTGAACAATCAGCCCTAAATCAAGTAAACAAAATTGTATAATTATAGACATTTCATTATTGAAGTTAAATAATTAATTTGATTAGATTATCATTGTTTTGCTTATTTATCTGGGAGAATATACGACCGATTTGCAGAATTAGTCAAGAATTAGAAAATGTACCAGACCTACTAAGGTCTGGTACATTTTCTAATTCTTGACTAAGGCTAATTCTTGGCTAAGTAAAACAATTAAGTACCTAGGTACTTACTTTTTTTACTTAGCTACTTCAACTGAAACAATGTCTTTTATTATTGTTATAATCTACAATGTTATGTTATTTACAATATTTACGTGTTAAAACTACGTCTGCCTTACCTCCGTCGTAGTCTGACAACCTGTCTTACCAATGGGTATCGTATTACCCAATAACTGGGTTGTGGGGGTCAGATAGGCAGTCGATCGATGTAAAATAATGGTATTCAGCTGCATCCGGTTAGACTGGAAGCCGACCCCAACATAGTTGGGAAACGGCTAGTCAGATGATGATGATGATGCCTGTTAACAATGTGCATTTTAACTGTTTTTAAACTCCTTTTGTATTTCTCATCAGCATTAGTCACTGAGTTTCATCGAAAACTAAGTTAACTCACTTTACCGATGACGAACGCAAGTTTCTTACAATGTCTGAACATTTTGTTTTTACTCATTAACATTAAAACGTGTTCTCAAAACTTGTTGTTTATTTAACTTTTGTTTTCTCGTTAAGCTTGTTGATTACCGTGTAAAATATGTAAATGGATTTACGGGCTACGGTATCTTCTAATTATGAAATCTTGACCTTTTGATTAGGTAGTGAACTCGAATTTAGGTAGAAATTATAAGTTGGAGAAATATGTATTTCGAAACATGCCCTAAGTTTTCGTAGAAATATAAATCTATCAATAAAGTGTTTATTAGGTTTAATGAAAGACAAATGTACTCGAACACATTGGGTGACTCTCTTATTAAACACAACTATCAAACCTTGATTCAAAGCCGATCTATTCTGTGAAAATTTTACTGAGGAAACTTTAGTGTGAAGTGAGCTAGCTGTCAATAGTGTCAATCCCTAACATCTGGTGGAATAACAGCCGGTCTGCTTTGTTTAAATCTCACCGTGAAAACTTAGGTGAAGTGAACCCTCATTCCACCAGCAGTGTGATTCTGTAACGATCTCACCGTGAAAACTTAGGTGAAGTGAGCGTGGAGTGAGCTGTCATTCCAACTAATGCTAGGGAGTGACACTATTGACAGCTCACTCTAAGCTCACTTCACCTAACTTTTCACGGTGATATTTTTTACAGAATCGATCGGCTGATGCTAGAGATTGACACTATTGACAGAGCTCACAATACATTAAAATACCTAAGCCAAAGTTTAAGCCAACGTCTATCATACATCGAAAAGCCATCACAAATCTGAAATCCCCTTTGAAATTCTCCAAAGTCAAAATGCAAACATGCGGCTTCCCAAACATTACATCTCTCAACATTAGGCCTGCAGTCCATATTACCCATACCACGTTATTTACAATTACTGTCAGCTTGTTTATTGTTACCACGCCAGGGTTCTGTAGATCTGTGCCATGTCATTTCACGAACATTATCGGGGTAGGTAACTGTTCTAAAAATAGCAGCTTCTTCATCCTTGGTCCTTCGTAGTCTGAACTGTGTTTTTTTGTTTTATTTTTGAGGGTATGAGATTGGAAGAAGTTGATTATTTTGGCGGAGTGTCATATAAAGAAGAAGTAGTAGTTTTATTTAGTGTCTAGATTGGTTTTACCCTCTCAAAGGTTTCAGTACTAAGCCTAGAGTACTTTACAGCCGCAACGGACCTTAGCGCAACGCATTTTCATACAAAATGTGTATGTCAATGACTTCTGTAATCTTTTCAAATTATATCGGTATGTTAAATTCCTACCAAGCTATCGTAAATTGTTCTAAAAATAGACCCGTTTCAGTTCTGCTGCAGATTGTTTCACAAATGCAAGCTTCGGCTCGTGCACTTCAACTTGTCAATATTTTTTGGCTTGTTTTCAACGTCCGTTGGGACTAAAAGACATTGATTGTATCATCTTGTCCTTCCGTTCAAGTTGACTGATTCTTTTTCGGATCGCGATCTGCAGGATATACTTTAAGTTACAAGGGATTTATGATTAGAAATATTCATAAATCATTAGTTTTCAAACATAAATCTTAATCATGATAATCGTTAATCTCTTTCAGAGCAAATCTAATAATCTTTGCATTTTTTATTTCTTATCTTCATCTTGATTTTTTTTCTTCAATGAAAATATTCAACGCTTTCACTTGACTCGCGATTTTCGATACGACTTACTGGATCTACTTAATTCAATATAATATTTCTGGTATTCTTGCTCTGAGTAATAAGAGTGTTAGTTCATTCTTTTAAACTTATATCTTGTTCATCTGCAGTTTTAATTAAGTCTGAATCATTGTTGATTCTTCGAATTTTTAAAAACTGACGCACCTAAGCTCTGGTTTCCCACACGAGCAAGTTGGGCAGGCAGTATCATAGTAAACTATTGCTATGAAAAAAGTTCGTTAATATTCTTACCACAGCGCGGGTTTAAAGTTACGACAACTTTTTTATTACTTTACACCCTTGGAGATAGACTGTGAAGACTGTCAGTAATCACAGATGTCTGTGGAATAAAACTTCTTATTTAACCAGTTGAAAACATTGTAGTTCTTAAAACTGGTCCATCATCGTCGATAATTCTATTACGCCTAGAGATAGTAAAACGTGGGCAATTAAAAAAGTAAAACGGTATGTTGGAGTAAGTTCGGCGCTGGGACAAGAGCGTTCGAATCAAATTGTGCTCCATTTTACTCATTTTATTCTGCCCTGACATTCGGGACACAATAAAATGGCGCCGAACACAATTTTGTCAGCATTACACAATATTGTCAAATTAGATTAGGTTTTGATTCGTACGGCCTTATTTCAGCGCCGAAGTTACCTCAGTATATTCTATATGTAACGGTATTTAAAACAAAAATAAACTTTTTTTTAGCAACTAATGTCTTTACTGACTAACGCTTGACTAGACAGAATACAAACTAATCACTAATAAAACATTCACTAGCACAAGCCACTATTAAGGCCAACCAAAAAGTCCAAAACTGAGCGATCAATCATTACCGTCTGCAACACAAGGCTGAACGCTCATCGTCACATGGTAGAAAAAAATTAAGAAAAAAAGATAAAAGCTCTCGAGGATCGGATTCCCGAAGCAACCGGTTTTGAGTCTCACGAACCTTGAATGAACGTACGAAAGCATTCGACGGTGGCCTCAAAAGGTTATGATGTTCGAACGTTTTTTTCAAACTTTTGGCGTGTTTTCTGGGATTTTGATGCATCCTATATTTATCTAACTAAACAGCATCTGCATGTTTAGTTATATGATATAAGCCAGATGCTGTTAAGTTGGTAGACGATATTTGCTTATGTGCAACACTACAGTTTCAAATATGTAGCACAATTACTGCTGGATTAAGATTGAATGTACCTATGTCATTACTAAGTAAAGAAGTTTAACTTCAATAGGTTTTTAGAAATTATGGTTTTATGTAGACACTGAAATACCTGACACTGTTGTAACAGGGAATCAAAGGCAAGGAATACAATAAATCCAAATTATTTCCTCTAAATTAATTTGATGTCTTCAATATTGTTTCACCCACTCCAGCTTTTCTTGTTTCATTAGCTACAGACACCTACCCCAATCCCAGATAAAGAGACTGTGACGTTTCATAGAGCAACTTAATGGCCTGCCTTATCTCCTTCAGTCTTATCTTTGAAGGTTAATTGTCTACGATAAAGTGTCTTGTAATTTGTAACAGAAGGCAGTTACTAGCTGTGCGTGCTTTTAAACGAAACAATGTTTTGAAGTATTTAGGCCCTTTAGGGTTTGGCGTATGAGACTCGAATAAAATGGTAGGTTCGGTAGGTAGGTATCAAGTTTTGTTATTGTCTGGAATGCTGGCTTCTGAAGTAAGACAAGTGACAATCGCCTTATCAACATCTTTATGGCTGGTGATCTAACGCTGAGGGATGCAAATTTTTGGGGTTAGCCCCGTCAATTGTGCAAGCCAATTTAACTTGAATCTAATTGCTGTGGACATTTGAAACATTCCAAGACCATTTTTGTTTATTTCTGTACTGTCTTAAGTTTTTTATCATCATTCCAAGAAGTTGTTTGTATGACTTAGGGGCTGATTTTTCCAACGGCAGATAACTTTTATTCGAGGAATGAAATTGACGTTTGACAGTTTTTGTATGAAATATCTGTCAAAATTTCGAATAAAGTTATCAGACGTTGGAAAAATTAGCCCTAAACCGATTAGGTTCCTGATATCTGGCAATTTTATCGATAAAATTGCTAATTATTATCATTTTGCGACAGGTATGCCAATAAAGAGGTCACCAAGTACCTACCTATCTTTATAGTTATATCTTCAGTAGAATTGATTTTCGAATCTGTTTAATTCGTTACACCTTTGTGGTTTTAGTAACATGTTCTTCTATAGCTTGAAATACCAAATATTTCATCTTCATCCTGATAAAATACATCAGTCGATGTACTTACAATTTCACGATACTTATCTTTAAACTCAGCATGTGATGGTTCCACGTGGTCTTTAATATTATAATAATGTTGTAATATTAATATTGCGTAATATTATATTGCGTGGAGTTAAATGGTCAATTTGAATAGAAGAATAACTTGAATATAAAACCTCGTTTGCTGACGTTATCGGTTCTAGAACATTTAATTTTTTAGGTTATTATGATACAGATCATATGAAAAAATGTCATAGAACTTCTCGGTAAGAAAAACAAAAGCATCTGTGGTATTTGAATATTAGGAACATATTCCAAGGTCAATGATTTGCACTACACACGATTTTTTGCTTTTAGGGGCCGGTTTTTCCATCCAATATTGGCCAAATTACTATAACATGCAATGTTACATACCTATTGCATGTTATGGTATCCAAATCCTAATACGGCTCTTTTTGAATCAAATCTTACACCACTACCCTCAAAAGTCATCCCACAGCGGAATCCCCACCAAGACTCACAGGAGTGATGATAAATTGTAGAACACGGAGATAAGCAAGTAAAATTACCCTGATTTCCTCGATATATGGCGTCTCTGTGTCACATTCTACAGGAACCACTAGACCTATTAGTCTGGCTAACTCGCCCATTTATAAAGATAAGAACATCCTGACAGGATATCTCAGTCTACGTAGTTGCTTCAGACTGATTAGTGCTAACTGCAACTGCTTTATTGGTCGTTGCGTGCGTTGTCTTAAGTAGCACTGTCCTTACTGAATGCACTGACTGGTTTTGGTATCACCTGCATTTTGCCTCTGTACTGTTCTATGTTCGTCATACTTACTACGAATAACGGACTGTTAGTTTTGTTTCCTAAATTGTGCAACGAGTAACGTATACTCATATCGAGTATTACACTAAAATCTCATTAAAATGTTATGTATTAAGTATAATATAGGTTATAGATATACCTGATATTAAGTTTACTGTACTCGTAAGAGAGACTCAACGATCTCATAGTTAAACTGCGTAAGCAGTTTTGTGGAGCAATCTACCTAGCGTTAAGGATTTTTTAAGAGAATAAAGCATTAATTAATTCATTCATTCAACACAGCATGGTTTGTGTTGTACGATATCCAATGATGAAAACAAAATGTGTTGAGTCTCTTTTCAAGTGAAATTCAATACGTTCATTTCCTTTGAATGTGTCATTAGAATGTTACTCTTAGACAAATTGTGAATGTTAAGAAACAATACATTGTAATAAGAGAGTTATGCACTTCTGCCTAAACTTTCGGCAAGATCAACCGTCACCTCTGTAATACTGTGTCTATGTTGAAGCAGCTTAGTCGCCATTATAAAAACTTAGCCAGAGGCGACACCCGTTAATTCAGAAGTGATTTCTTTTTAATCATACCTGCAGTCGATCACGTGAATGTAATCGATTTTTAGTTGAACATGATTTCTGTTATGTATAGTACTAACAGTGAGTGACTGGGTGAGTTTATTGATAAATCATTAGTACTATTACGCACTATAAATATGTGTTTATGAGTTTCTGATCGATTGGGTTTTCTGATCGAGTTTCTGATTGATCTCTGTTTAGATGTCCTAATCGCGGTTAGTTTTACTGGTGAAAATTGCATTCAGTTCCTACTAAAGAAAGACGTTAAAATTCAATACACGGAACAAAAAAAAAAACCAACTGTTGCCACCCAAACTAAAAACAAATTATACTTATCAGAATATAAACGAAGTAAAAAATAGTAAAACATATCGAAAATCAAGTGTTTGTATAACATTTTCGTCGTATCGCATCCGACAGACAACGCGCGATTAGATAGTATTCGCCAAACTGCACAAGGCTTGCTCAATGTATCGCTTGACATATTTATTTTTTCTTGATATCAACGCGTGACCAAAAAACTGACTCTTCAAACACGATTGTAGTTTCTTGGAAGTAGGACAGTTTGTCATTCATATTGGAATATCAGTATTGTAGAAGTTTTCCACAGTTTAGACCACACTTTTCCCAACTATAGCATCATCATACTAAAGAGGTCCACTACTGGACATAGACATGATCTTTCCTAACTTGATCCTTAGCATCGCCTCTTTCTTTTATACGAGTATAAGTTCTATTGATAGATTCTTTATCAACCTTTATCTCTTGAACATGTCTGATAATATTTTTCTCCAGCCTTTTGTGTTGTAACCCACATACAAGCGTCCCTTTCAGCACTGTCAATGATAAACAGGTTACCTACTTATTTCTTTATTCGCTGATAGCGATACAGTGCACATTTAACATCATATTATTAAAATATTATGATGATTTCACCATTTACTAACGTATCGGCAAGTATTTGCATTCTTTATGTGTCAAGATAAATATTAAAATAGTGATTCATCCATTATTATGGTTATAATTCAATAACACCGCGGCCTCACACTGTGATGGTACTTACCGCCCAGTACCGTTAAAGCAGATCTTACAGTCAATTAAACTTTAACGATGCAGCTTACGCAACATGTTCCAAAAACGGCGAAACGACGGAACAAGTTACACCCTGTCACCGTAAAATGTTTACAGAGGACTCGCTAACAACAATGTGCAAAAGATACTCGACGCTTGACGGCAGATGCTGTTGCTACTTGCTAGGCAAGTAAAGCAGAACGGTCTCGGCCGGCTGTTGTTCTAAGATCAAAACAGCTATTCCCCAGCTCCTGTAATTAATAATGTTAATATTGGTTGGATTGAGAAGTGTATAGATTAAGATAAAATTGAACATCATGTAAAATGCATTCACTTTGGCAGTTCTTTAGTTCTTTCCTGTAAGTGTATCTGATGCTTTACCGTCCCCAATCTGATGATTTGGCCTTCTGTACCCATTTCCTATGTGGCTCCAACCCCTCCCTCCCTCAGATGTGGATCGTCAGTTGTCAAGCTGCGTCTGCGCAGGAATTTGTTTGCCCTTTGCTTGACGCCGCATTCCTTTGAGGATAGGGCTGGCACGTGGGCATCTTTCATCTCGTCGATAATTTTATGATGGTGTTTGAAAGCTGTTAAAGGCTTCTTAATAGCCAAATACATATCTGCATATTTAAAATGCATGGGTCATAAATGCTGGTATGCGGTAATGATTTATATGAAGTTTTCCTTGCTTACAAATTGATTATTCCCTCTCCATAAACAGGAAAGAATTATGGGATTATAGTGCTGCCTGCTGTGTTAATTGTAAGATGTGTTAATGTTCAACCATGTCTGTGAATCAATTTAAAGCCTTCGCACTTTATTCTACTTGTACGAAGCACCTTCCATTCCCCTTGTTTTTCACTGTTTGTGCAGCTATCTTATAAATAACTAAAAGCTTGCGTCGCCCCTGTCTCTAGACATGTTCGGATATGGGAGAGGGAGGATGTGGTATGAATGTGTAAATATTATGAGAAAAAAACCTTCCATCATTAAGAATATTGTTGAAGTAGTTCGTTCGGGGAATTTTTAGGGGTGCTGTGTACGCGTTCCACAGAAAGTTCGTGTTTTTTCGACATGTTGGCATTCTTGTTATGTGGCGTATTATGTAAATGAGCTGCGTTTCGAGTTTTTGGAGCTTGTTTTACTCATTTTTGTTAGGGTGGGTTTTGAATTGTTGTTAGTGGGTCCTAGTTATGAGTGGATTAATGTCAATTGAACTTATCTTTAAGTGAGTAGCTACCAATATCGCTTGCCCTTACTTTATTTTCTAAATCTACGATATGTCACAGATATGCAGCATCCATATGTTCGGTACACTTATGATGCATACAGCGCGCATGCGCACATAAGATGTTGTAGTTGCTATGAGCAATTATGCACATATTCATGTACATCCGTAGTGTTTTTATTCCGACATATATATGTAAACACACGTCTTCATTACATGAGGGTAGGTAGGAACTATCTCCACATAATAAGATGCTTGCTAGATATCTACATTTACTTTGGCTTCGCCCACTTTCATGTAGGTACATTTAAACTTACAAGATATTTCCCAAAGGAGATGTTGCATATATCGCGCAATTTTGTTTTTTTTTTTTCAAAATTGCGGCCATGCTTGTAATCTTTATGTATAAATCGATAGATAGGACAGTTAGGTATGCCACAGATCTTCAAAGCCCTTCATCCTTTTCCCTTCAAGCCTTTGGTTCTTATTATAATTCAAAACTTAGATACAACATACGTTTCCAGTACATTATTATGTAAGTTCAGTTTCCCGACATTAATAATGCCTACATTGTTATAAACAAAGCCATGATAAGCCTGTAATCATAGACTATAGTAACTACCTGTAATAAGCCTACTAGAGCTATCAGCAAAACGGATATAGAACTAAACCGCTAACATGACAGGATAAGAAACAATACAATGTTACCAACTGACAATTAATTTCGTTATAACCTTATCTCTCTATTCATAATAACTTTGGAACTACTGAAACGAGTTTGTGACTAAAAAGGATTTAACAACGGGCAAATAGCAAATTAGAAACTAGTCTAGGTATTTGTGTTATAAATTGGTCAATGGCTTCAAATTCCTTTTATTGTACGAGGCTTTTGGCTATTTTGTATGTGCTTTTGGCTTTTTTTTTGTGCAGAATACTTAAACAATTTTCTTTCTTTCTTTTTTCTTTCAAATATCTTTTATGTTTATTTATTTATGTATATATACTTTATTATACACCACCACAAATACAAAGTATAAAAAATAATCCATGAAACTACAGAATATACAATGGGCGGCCTTATCGCAATACTGCGATCACTTCCAGGCAACCTTAGATGGACAAAAAATGGGACTGTCGTTGGTGCAAATTTTATGTATATAATAGACTATGTTATGAACTAACAGTTTTACTAGTGGATGGTAATGTAGCTGCTAAGCACGAAGAAAAGTGATAGCGTTTTTTCACAACTAAGACTCACTAACAACAGTTCAAAACCCACCCTAACAAAGATGAGTAAACCAAACTGCCAATAATTCATTTTTAGGGTTCCGTACCTCGAAAGGAAAAAAGGGAACCCTTATAGGATCACTGTTGTCCGTCCGTCCGTCCGTCCGTCCGTCCGTCCGTCCGTCCGTCTGTCTGTATGTCAAGACCCTTTTCTCAGGAACGCGTGGAGATATCAAGCTGGAATTTACATAAAAAACTCAGGTCTAGTGACCCTTAGAGCTGTGAAAAAAACAAACTTCTAAGCCAACGCAATCAAAAGATACAGCCGTTTATGCCGCAAATTTCCGCAAATTTTCGACACTCGCAAGGGAATCAAAACCTACGGGGTACTTTCCGTGAACACAGAATCCTGAAATTTGGTATGAAGCAACGTCTTATAGCACAGATAAAGGAAAAATTGCGAAAACCGTACGTTTTTAGTTACATACCTACAAATTTGTACGGAACTCTCGGTGCGCGTGTCCGACTCGCACTTGACCGGTTTTTTTAATGATTGCACTGCCTCGTGGGTTTAGTTGTTGCACGTGCTACTGCTGTGCATTAGATCCTGGGTTCGATTCCCGGGACGGGGTAACTGTTATAGGATTTTTCCATCTGGAATTTCTTATGAGCAGTTCGGTGTCTGGATTTATGCCCGTTGATGGCGACAGGCTCGCCCCCTAATAACATGGGACTCGAACATAGCTGACGATATGTGGGTGTACTATAGGTACAACTCTGCCTAATTCTTTTGGGATTACAGGCATGTGATGTTCTGAAAATGGTCTCGATCGATGACAAAATATCTCGTGTTTACCTTAAAAAATTTTTGGTAGGCGAACAGCACAGCAGATATTGCTAATCCATTGCTTCATATGTTCGAAAAATGTGTCTGCTCAACAACGTAAATAACGCAATGAAGGTTGTGGAACTGTCCAAGTGAAAGCCATTCCTACTGTTAGTGTGTAACGCGGTGTCCTGCGTGAGCGACGAATAAGACGCGACGCGACGCAACACGACGCGACGTAATACGATGCGATGCTACACGCGACAAATGTCCTACGTAGTTTTAGTCATTATTTCTCGAATCATGGAGAAGTACCGTACAATTTTGCTCGTAGTTCGTGGTGATGCGTCTGGTCGCCCTCAAAACAAGTACGAGTTACGTCTCTTCTCGCCGCAGACTGTCATATAGGCCGCAAGCAGGGTATGCCGTTGAGTTGATCGCGTTCGTCGCGTTCGCAGCGTCGCGTCACGTCGTATTTGTCGGTCACGCAGGACACCGCGTTACGCAATTACTCCGCAGGTGTTGCCGGTGAGGTAGACAGCTCTAAATGAAATTAATCAATTAATTACGGGACCAACCCTGAAATCGTGAAAAAAAAAATCAGTTGATCCATAGATATATGTTCGCATAACTTGACATAATGTATGGATCAGCTGATTTTTCTGAGTACAATGACCCCTTCGAAGGATTAAAACGATCAAAATTTGTGTGTAATCGTAATCGTGTGTAAGTCGCTTAAGAACCACCAAAACGAATCCAAACGCCTTAAGTTTCGAACAAAGAATGAATAGGTCTCACTAACTACACGCCAAATTGGCCAATATCAAACTCATTGGTTTCAATTAAACTAGAGGCCGATTGACCACAATACTAGTAATTGTATTGTCGATATTATTTTGGTCGTTACATTTGAATAATGCGATCTAGCCCGCGGCAGACAAGACTAATCGACTGTCAATCATAGTGGTTAGGACATGACAGTTTAGGTATTGTGTGTGTGACAGGATCGCACTAATACAGTATCATTTTGAAGATAATAATTATCTGTAGGATCCATAATTTGGGACTTACTTACTGCTCTCGATTTGACTATTAACAGCGGCTGAATAATTCAGTAGCGTAAGCTTTTTGTTATTCTCGTTGCAACTGAAAACTGCTGACTTAATTTCGGTAACTTTGTTGGTAGTATATCACAGCTTTTCAAGTTCGGTTCTAAAACAAACCACATTATGATATTAGAATCTACGATCTTTCTCTGTAAAAATCTCACTGTGAAAACTTAGGTGAAGGGAGCTTACATGTGCTAGATTCAAGTGAGCTGTTATTCCACCGTGCTAGGGATTGATACTATTGATAGCTCACTTCACCAAAATTTTCACGATGAGTTTTTTACAGAATACATCGACTGTTGTTTAATGTCAAAACATAAACTAGAGATAGATCGGAAACAATTGCCGATCTAAATTCTTCAATAAAGTCCACGGCGTAAGTTTTTCTTATGTAATTCGTAAACAGGCAGTCAGCTCATGGGAAGTAGTTCCTGCCGGTAATAGCTTCTGCGTCAGCTAGGAGATTACAAATCCGTAGCCCACCTTAGAGATAACTAGACGTCATGTGATTGTAGGTACTTGTGGGCGACTAGACTCAATTTTATTATAATTTAATTTTTGACGTTCAAAAGTGCCTTTTATTTGAAATAAATGATTTGACTTTGACTTGTACCAATAAACCCCGGCCAAAAAATCTATTTGACTAGCCTTCTCCTAACTATTAATGGTGGAGTTGGCTTCCAGTCTAACGAGATGCAGTTGAATACCAGTATTTTACATGGAGCGATTGCCTATCTGATTTCCATAACCCAGTTACTGTGTAACACGATACCCCTTGGTAAGACTGGTTGTCAGACTTTCGGGCTATTGACAATCCGTAACGACTGTCAAAAATCCAAGAATGCCAGCCGGGACCAACGGCTTAACGTGCTTTCCGAGGTACGGAGGGGTCTCGGTATGTTAAGATGGTCACCCATCCACGGATCGACAGCGGCAATCGTTGATCGACTCGTGCGGCTGTTATTACGTAGCCACAAGCCCCTCCATAAACACCCGGCCATAATAGCCTTTAAGGGAGTGACCACACTTTTCGATGCGGAATTAGCTTGAGCTGTTCAGAAAGAGCTTTATGTCCATGCAATAAAAGTGAAAAAGACGTCATTCACCTCTTTTCGGTTCGGACGACGTGTCTCGACTAAATGGGATCCGATTCCGCGTTCATAAGTGTGGTCACTCCAAAATGTGAAACGCAGTTATGCTGTTCTGCAGCAGTAATAAGAACAATAGGATAACATCGTGATGAGGAAACCGGCATGACGTAGAACCAAAAATTCGAAGACTTGTGACATCTACCAACCCGCGCAGGGCCCGCGTGGTGGATTACGGCCTACTTCCCCTCCCCTGAGAGGAGGCCCGTCTCCCAGCAGTGCGAACATTATAGGCTGACTATGGAATAAGAACAATAGTACCTAGTACTTCTCTTTCACAAGGAATTCAACGGCTATAAACTAGGTATGTTCCGTGATTCTGTCCACGAGAACAGATTGCGGTTCCAGCTCAGTAAGCGATATATTCTCTCTCAATGCGAATCTGGATTTATTATCAAACGTGCGGTTTTCTCACGCCATGCTCGTGTTGTGCTCGTATGCAATTGATTTGGATTCTCTACGTGAGATTGAAAAACATGGATAGATTTTCTGGATCAAACGATGTAAGTGAGCTGTGGTTATTGTTCCAAAAGCGGTAAATCGTGAACTTTGACCGATAGATAGCGACGAAAAATGAAAACAAAAACAGAATATTTTAAGATTTAGATAAATCAGTGCACCGCATCGCCTGCCCACACTATTACTTAGTTTCCGATTAGCGTTCTTTCTTACTTTTTTCTCGGTTCCTAAGAGTCGTGATGATGATCGTAGCGTGATGTTAAATAGTCACAAGAAACTCGTAGTCCTAGAGGTTAGCGCGTTCATACAAATAAACTCATCAGCTTTATTATTAGTAATAGACTATAGAAGATATGGATTTCATAATTTTGCCTACCTAATCTGACTCCGGTTTGGAACAAGCCACTGGGTATAGTTATAGGGCCACAGAAATAAAAGCCTTGATGGAATGATCGCGCTTAGATTAAGAACATTTTAGTGAACGAGACATGTACGTTGTCAAATCTATGTGGTAACAGACTAAAACGCTTTATTGGAACGAAGTTCCTTATCGCGCGTTGCGAAAGGGGGCTAGACGGAAAAAAATTAAGACCAAAAGTTGTAACGACACTTTTTGCTATAGGTTGTAAGCCGTGCGGCGTGCGCGTGTTTCTCTGTCTGTCTCTCTCTCTTTCTTTGAACTTCGTTCCATCCGGGTGTCCCTTGACACCTCTCAAGTTTTTAGTTTCAAGGTTGGGGTTTCTAGGGCTGATTTTTCAATCGACAGAAAATTTTTATTCGTGGAATAAAATTGACGTCCGACAGATTTTGTATGGAAGAACTGTCAAAAACTCAAACATATTCCTCAGTTAAAATGATCTGGCGTTGGAAAAATCAGCCTTTACATAAAAAATAAGATTACTAAGAGAGAACCTGCAAATATAAGTTCCCACCTATAATGAAACTAATGCCAATTAATGTCTTTGGCTCTTTAAAACATCCTTGAACCAAAAATTATCATAAGTAGTCATAATAAAGATTTTCATACGTTTTATAAATATACAAAAATATCTTAATTAACCAAAACTGTGTGCTATCAGACCACCTTTCAGTAACCCTGGACATCGCATCTAATGACCGCAAAATGGTAGTTATCTGCCAAGTGGGCAAGCAAAATTATTACTTAAAACATCCCATTTATATTGGCCCCTCATTCTTTTGTTTTTCCAACAATTACTAGTTCTATTAATTTGGTTGTGTATTGGCAATGTTTTGGCTACGACTGTAAGCGGGTGTTTGGGCTGGAAAGCGACTTATTTGCAATATAATTTGAAGGTTATGAGTTTAATGTTCTGATTTAATCTACGGAACCACTTTGTCTGTTGTTAAATCTTGTTTTTTTTTTTGTTTGTGTTTTTTCTACAAGTTAACGCTATTGTGGGTCGAATTTGTGATGGTTTATATTTGAAACTGCTGCCATGAAGTGTAAGGAAGATCCATCCTGGGAAACATGACGAATATTGCATTTTCAAGCGTCATTTCTATAGAATTGACTTTACAATAAAAAAGTCTTATCTATTTCTTCCTCATGCATGATTTTCGCCCAAATACCAGCCGATCGATTCTGTAAAAATCTCACCGTGAAAAGTTAGGTGAAGTGAGCTGTTAATAGTGTCAATCCCTAGCATTAGTTGGAATGACAGCTCACTCCACGCTCACTTCACCTAAGTTTTCACGGTGAGATGGTTACAGAATCGCACTGCTGTCTACCCTCTGGCACAGCCCACCTTTAACCAAGGAACACACGGCCCAAGTGTAATGATCTAATGATATTCAGAAAGATACCAACTTTAGTCGCTTACAGCTACACCACAGCCTTCCTCGAGATAGAGGCCAGTGCAGACGGTCCGTAGGTTATCGCCGGACAGATATCACCCGTCCGGTGTCCGGCGAGCACGAACGATGACCTCAACTTATCATTTGTTTCGCTTTGATTTACTTGCTTTATTACGTTACATTTTATTCGCCATTTTGCGCTTCGGGTGGAATGTTGTAATGAAATGTAGGTACTGCGATAACGCGGTGTCTCGGGGTCCTAAGTACATGTAGTGTTTGTGAAGTCTGTAGACTGTAGGATGTGGAATAGATTTCGTGGCCTGTTTTTTTTTTCAAAACGATTTTAGATTTTTTCAGTTCGAGCCTTATAACAACTTCTTTTGATATATTATGCATATATTAAAACAGTTGTCAGTTAGTTTCGAACTGAATTGTCTGCCTAGTAACCAGATCAATCTATCTTTCATTTTCATAATCATCATCATTCTTTCTTTTTTTTATTTCCTTATCCCAATTCTTCTGTCCTTAGCTCAATTTATTGGAGTCGGCGCATAATATCTTCTCTCTATTAGTCGCTATCTCGATAATCACCCCCTTTCTAGCCATATCGTCTTTCACACAGTCCATCCATCGTTTCTTTGATCTTATAACCATCCATCCCCTATTCTTATAACATCCATCCATTATCATTGTTATGATTTTAATTTCTTTTAATTAATTGTTAAATAATTTATTATTGTTTAAATGGCGTTTTTTATCAAGGCTTCGTGGTCAGTAACCCCAATTAAATAAAAAATACAAACAAAAAAAAACTTGTGTATAATAAAACGCACTTAGTTAACACAGGTGCGTATTTCTAAATCCTGTCTGCTATCTGTCTGTATAATTAATAAATTATTTTATACGAAAATACTTGATCTAGACTTGTCTCTGACCTAGGTTTCATACGAACACTGCACAGGTGTCTTTTTAATTTATTTATAACTAGCTTCTGCCCGCGGCTTCGCCCGCGTAGATGTCGGAAATTTACCCACGGGAACGTGCTAACAGGATAAAATGTATGTGCTTCCCCAGAATGCCATCTATGTCGCGGGCCCTTTGTGGCTAATTACAATAGAAAACCAATTGTGTCTCATTAGTGGTGATTAAGAGGGTACCTATATGATATCTTTACCTAAGTACCTAACTAATTTAAAAAAAAAACTCAATAACAGAAAATTAAATACCTACCTACCTAAATAAACCTATTTCTGATGATAACTAATCTAAACTCAATAAATAAGCAAAATCCCTAAAAACTAATATCTATACGAATGACTAAACCTACCTAACAGTATTATAAAATAACCTACGGTCACTACGTATACTATCAAATATACTACCTATACTTTAAATTTAAAATCTATACCTACGACTCATATAAAAATAAACCTAAATAACTCTAAAAACTAAAAGGAATAAAAATGAACTCCACTGCGGGTGACCCAACCTACGACAAACTTAGTATTTGCGGTTGGTACAGTACAGACAGTGGTAATCGGGTATAGGGATCGAACCGCAAAATTAAGTTTGTTTTTTATTGTATATACTTTTCCGGGATAAAAAGTACCCAGTGTGGTGCCCAGGATATTAAAGAATAATTATACCAAGTTTCATCGTAATCGAACCGGTAGTTTTTGCGTGATGCCTGAACAAACAGACAGACAGACAGACAGACAGACAGACAAAAAATTTTTTAATCACATTTTTGGGTTCGGTGTCGGTCAAGTAACACCCCCTGCCATTTATTTTTTGGATATTTTCAATGTACAGAATTTTCACTTCTACAGATTTATTATAAGTATAGATTTATTAAAATATGTTACTGGCCTATAAAAATGCCAAAGTTGATGACACTTAATGTCATTTAGAGTTCCGGTTCATTCATCCTGGAATGAGAAATACCGGAGATAAAATATAATTATGTGTTAAATTAACGTCTTATTTAAATTAAGTTGCATACAAAATTGTTCCGTGACATACAATTTTTCTGACTTGTCTGAGGCCCGTAGCCTATGATTCTACTCAAAAGTGACCAGTTACTAACTCAAAACACCAATGAGTACCTAGCCAGAATGTTAACCAATCACAAACTAGTTAATATCGGTTTAGTTAGTCGCGCCGCGTACAGTCACGAGCACCAATATGTCAACAATTGGCAACTTTCAATTGCAATTTTATCGTTAAATAACGAAAGTAACGTTGAAATACGGCACATTACATAAACCTATGGGTTTGAAAATGCTATGTTCGTAACAACATAAAATTTCATTAAAAAATAAAGGAGTAGGATCGCTTTTGAATAAAGCTGAGTGCATACATACTTTTGCTCGTTACTGTAAACATTGGAGATTTGAGTTTGAAACATCATGATCAGTAAAATAAGTAATCATGTAAAATACTGGTATTCAGCTGCATCCGATTAGACTGGAAGCCGACCCCAACATAGTTGGGAAAAGGCTATGCAGATGATAAACTAATTTCCAAAGCAGTATTTATTTTAGCACAACGAATGACGATGTAAGGATTGGAGACCGACTAGGTACTCTGTAGATTCCCTAATTCAATTAATAACACAATCGCCCACGTGCCTGCGTGAAATTTTGATGTTACTTTATTCCAAAGGTCGTTGCTATGACATCATAGATATAGAAATTGAATATTTAATGTAATGGTGACGTCATACCGACCTTAACATGTCCATTTTAAATAAAAATGTCCTAAAACAAATGAAGGTAGATTATATCTTAATGGCCGACTATGATGTACTTCAGTAATTTTGTTACTTCTCATCATGGTTTGTTTGTATGGGAATAGTATTGAACAATGAAACTAGTAGCAAATTGAAGTAGTAGTGGGCTGGCCATGTTTGTTGAAGGAACGGTGGAGCAGACGAGTCTTGGAATGGGGAACGCGTAAGGGCAAGCGTAATGTGGGACGCCTCCCAGTTAGATAGACCGACGACCTAAAGAAGGTGACTAGGACAAACTGGATGCAGAAGGCGGAAGATAAGGAGTTGTGGCGCAGCCTGGGAGAGGCCTATGTCCAGCAGTGAACTGCGATAAGCTAAGGTGATGAATGAAACTAGTTACAGCTGTTCTTAAAGCTATGGTGGATAATTATAGTACCGTAAACTAGTATAATATATAGGAATTAAGAACAGAGCATACACAAGTCATCATCATTTCAGCCAAAAGACTTGCCTGACATTTACCTCCTCCAAGCACCGCCATTTCGACCGGTTCTGTGCATCTCGCATCCAGCGGATTCTTGCGATCTTCACAAGGTCATCCACATATACTCACAACTTACTCCATTTAATTTATTTAAGGGGTTTATTAAATGACCCCGTAAATAAATTATTTATCTATCACCCACTAGGCAAATTCCATCAACCATAATTTGGTTAACATGACAAACCATTTGTTATTGTATGTAGGTAAACCATTGTTGAAAATGTTTCAAAATATTTTGATACACGAACTACAAACATACCACAGTCTGTCTCGAGATGATGACGTCACAAAGCTGGTAACACTGAGTCATCTCGCTTGACCGGTCACACTGACGATTAAAAAAGATAAAAATATCGTTTGAAATGGCCACGTGTGGACATGGCCGTTAAGATTATATTAGAAGCGTGGGCGTTTGTGTACTTCTGCGTATTATTTATTAGTGGGTCGTATTAAAATAGTACTAGTCTTTGTGTAGGAAGCTATTTGAAGACGATAATGAATTGTTTGTTTTAGCTTCTTTGTTGTACACAAAGGCAGATTCTATCGGATTGGCTTAGAATAGTTTGTTTTGTTTTTCTCGGGTCTACACGAGCTGTATACCAGCCGACCAATTCTGTAAAAATCTCATCGTGAAAACTAAGGTGAAGTGAGCTTGATGTTAGCTATCAATAATGTGAATCCCTAGCATCTGCAGCATTAGTTGAATGACAGCTCACTTCACGCTCACTTCACCTAGCATTACGGTGAGATGGTGACAGAATCGCACTGCTTGTGGCACGACAGCTCACTTCATCTAAGTTTTCACGGTGATATTTTTACAGTGAATCCGATTACCAATCTATCACCAGTTTTGGCATACTGGAGGTAGAAAAACCTATCTACATATATCTGGTTTTAACGTCCCAGTAATCTTTATCAGTAACGATCTGTATGATTATATTATACTGGCAGTTGTAACTTGTACTGACTACCATCAGCAGCGATCTGTCAATAGGTATATTGGGTTCGGCCGTAAGTCTGTGTCTGCTGAATAAAGGTATTTTCTATGTCTTTTTGCTATATTGGGATAACTCAACCGCTCGGCTGTCCACCTCTGTATGGTGCATAAAGTATTAATAAATAAATAAAAACACTTAGGTAGGAATCTAAAGTCAATACTCAACTATCCATTCCGATATGCATACCTATTAAAAATGAGGCAATACGAGGAAATATTCCTCATAATCGTAACAAGTGCATGAACGAAGCGGTAAACTGTATCATACAATTGAACTGAAATGAGGAAGTGCTCCACAATTTGTGCGAGGTGAGGAGATTGTGACTCGTTCTGAAACTGGGAAATATAGGATATTATGTATGATGCTAAGAGATTTAAATAAACAACAATTATGAACGTATCTTCTTTAGTAGAGAACTAGCTACCAATTTTCATACATATTATTATTTTGAGCCTCTGGGAAATAATATCTTCCTTCTGTCTTTCTATGTATATTTCTCTTATCTTTTGCTATGGTAGTCCTAGACTTTACGTGAGCCCAATTCACCACGCCATGTTCTGTGCCTGCCATTGACCTGTTTATAATCGTCATCATAATCAACTGTAATACCTTCCTGACCATTTCTTCATAGCGAGGTTGTTGTATCCATATCTTCAAGTTTTGATACAAATATTTTACAGGGCATAACCGTTCACATCTCGCGGACTGTTACGCCTCTTTGCTATGACGAAATATCCTGCAGAAACCCTGCCATAATTCCAAACATCTTGGCAGTTTATCTCAAAATAATGACACGTTTAAGTAGATGCGGCAGCCCCACCTTAGGTGCCGCTTACTACACCCAAGATATATATTCTCCAATTATTTTACCAACAATGATACTATATTTCGGCGCGATACATCAGTGAACATTAATGCAGTCCTTAGTCCGAGGAACAAAGTAGATCAAGTCAGAAGAACCACTCAGTTTAACTAGTACACCAACAAAAACCTGCGAGATAATTGCGTAACACATTATCAGTAGGGGATGGAATTTTGACAGTTCAACAACATTCATTGCGTTATTTGCGTTGTTGCGTAGTCAATATTCTTCAAAATGGTTCAGATTGACTTTGACTTTGACAAACTGTTTGTAAAACTGAAAAGTTTACTATTGCATAGACGACGGTACTACTTATATATCTACTGTGATATTGGGGACACGAATACAAACTGTAGGATATCTAAAATTTGGTAGTCCTATAGGTCAGACATTGATCCAGGATCTGCTCAGATTGTTATAAACTTTTCAAGGATAGTTCTTCTTAGTTCGGGTATAAATAAAAAACCATTATCGATTGCTGTTTATAACTACAGTGTGGCTAGTCTAGAGAATGCGTTCTTGACTACTGTCAGTATCACAAACGAATACGTGTTTTGCGAAATTGATCCTTATTAGCTAGGTATTAAAAATTGTTGCATTGACAGGTGTCAAGAACGCATTCTTTCGACGGCCGGACTGAAGTAGTATCGTTTCTTGCCTTGCTTCAAATTACTGTCCAATATTTTTGTACTATTTATCTTCATGTGCTTATCCAAATTCACTCAGCTATATTTCCTCCGTCCTCTCTAGAAGCGAAACAGTAAAATGTTTATTTTTTCTAACGCTCGGATGCTGGGGCGTTATCCTTCTGTTCCATCCTGTTCCCTGGCTACTATACTTGTGTAGTTTCGACCTCGTTACATTAAACATACGCTCTCCGCTCTTCTGGCTAAATATCGTGGGTTCAGATCTAGCGAGTATTGATGGAGTGTTGTTATTGCGAAGCGTTCAGCTTTACATATGTATTAGGCTAAACTACTTGAGATGGTTGCAGGAAATGTGAGAATAAGAGAGGGAAAGGATTTTGGTTTTAAGAAGTAGCTTTGTAAGATGAGTTTTTTTTTTCTTATATATTATATACTAGCTTTTGCCCGCGACTTCGTTCGCGTGGAATAGTGACTTCCGGCAGATTTTTGGTTTTACCCAAATAGTTCTTACTATTTATTTACATTTTTCCGATGAATTTTCAGTACTGAATTTGTAATAAAAACTATCCTATGTCCATTCTCAAGTTCCAAACTATGTCTGTACCAAATTTCACACAAATCGGTTCAGTAGTTTAGGCGTGAAGCAAAGACAGACAGACAGACAGACAGAGTTACTTTCGCATTTATAATATTAGTTTGGATAATATGGTGTCCCACAAAATCAAATGAGCAATTGCCTCCCCTTTTTCTTTCCGAACTTCCCTGTCTTGTACAATTGTTAATAAAATCGAATAAAAATTGCTACAGATCGCACGGCGAGACGATCTACGGACCTGTTCAGGGGCCTAGTCTCTCCGTCGGCAAAGATACGGGCCAGCCCGAAAGTAGTTCGATACTTCGGAATGAACCCTACTGCAGATTAATAATAATATCACGCGCAATGCGCGTTATCTGCGCACCGTTGCGTTGCGTGGCGCGTTGTGATCCGCCTAATGTTAGTGATGGAAAGTAATCCTTAATTCCGGGTCCGTTACACCTAAAAAAATTGTCTCCTTAGTACTTATATGTATATTTCGAGTAACGTCAGATTTACCTTACGGATTTTTACCACTTTATTGATGGTCGATTGGTCATTTTTTAAAGGCTGTTTCGACTATCTGGCTATATTGCCAAGTGGCTTATTCAACAAGTGAGCTGCAACATCAACACATGCTGGTATTAGTAGAACATTGTATTGGAGGCACGGCTCCAGGTTATCGAGTGCAAAGGTTAGCGAAGTAATGAGGGGTCGCTCTCTGCGAATAGAATAGTGATTCTTCTTAAATGGTATAGATTTAGTAGTGTACTATTATCGGACTATGTTTGTTGTAACTATATTGGAGTTTATTTATCAGCATAAAGTTCATGGTAAACTTTTTATTAAAACATTTTGGGAATTTGTTATAGATTTTTTTTATGAACGAACGTTTAATTATGTATGGCATTGCGGCAACCCACAAAATGTGATATTATTAATATTAGATATTATTATAGCAATTGCTTTACTATCAAGTATGAAATAAAATGAAATTTTGCTGCAATCCTTAACGAATTTCTTCTGTTTCTTCCAAATTCATATACGAGTCTTTAGCTGTATACACCGGTAAATTGTGATCGTTTTAATCCATCATTCATCATCTGCCTAGCCTTTTCCCAACTACGTTGGGGTCGGCTTCCAGCCTAACCGGATGCAGCTGAATACCAGTACACACACACACGCATCACATTGAAAAGTTGCAAGTACTAAGGAACCGTGAAGGATATAACCACTAAGGTCAGTGTAAGTCCAGCTACAGTCGCACGGCCGATCATCATCTCTACCTAGCCTTTTCCGTAATACGATACCCCTTGGTAAGACAGGTTGCCCGAGTTCCGAGCTTCTGACGTCCCGTAACGACTGTCAAAGATCCGCGAATGACTGCCGGGACCAACGGCAAAACGTGCTTTACTAGTCGATAAAGATGGTCACCAATCCACGAATTATCCGCGGCTAGCGTAGCTTACCCTGATCGATCGACCGGTGTGGCTGTTATTGCTTAGCCCCTCGCACGGCCGATCACGTCATATTTAAATAGTTATCAGTCAACACTAACACACTATCCTTTTAGTTTCGACACCAATCGTTATTGACCCATATATCCCGCACATAATTCACAAAACCGAAATAAAAACGTAAATTGAATTCACCAATACATCACGAGCGCGCTCAGTTCGTTCGGAAGCATGTAACACATGCAAATGGATAGATTACAGCACGCTCCACAGTTGCAGAATGTTATTTGCAACGCCAGCAGCAGTTATATGCAATCGATTGTTACAAAAATATTTTATGGGTTTTGGGCTTTGTTTGTTCGTTGGGCGAAGCGAATGGGAATAGGCTAATTACTTGTAGTTAAAAATCCGCAGTCATAGGAAAGATTCTCTATATTAAAGAACGAGACAAAATTGTATACAGGCGACAGGGACATCGACGCACTACCTGTAACCATGGATTCAGTACATGAAAAATTACAACGCCCCCTGCGTTGTAATTTTTCGTCGGTTATTTATTACGCTAGGGGGTCTATGATCATGTACACACGGCTACACATCAAGCTATGCAAAACCAGTATTACCTGACCGTTCATTGTGAGAAAATATCATACAAAGTGAGGCCAAGACAAACTGGTTTTGTATAGCTTGACGGGTAGCCGTGTGTACTGAACCCCTGGCAACAGCTTGTGCAAATTTTCCGACCTATACGGTTATCCTATACGAGTACAGTCACGAGCAAAAGTATGTATACACTCGGCATCATGCAAAAGCGATTTACTCCTTTATTTTTTAATGAAATTTTATGTTGTTACGAACATTAGCACTTTCGAACCCATAGGTTTATGTAATGTGTCGTATTTCAACGTTGCATTCGTTATTTCACGAAAAAATCCCAATTGAAAGTTGCCAAGTGTTGACCTATTGGTGCTCGTGACTGTACATTATATTTAAGTTTAGTCTGTAAGCTTTCTTTAAAATAAAATAAATGAAACCAACTAAATTACTAGCGATAAAGAGAAATTTTGGGTGATGGTTTTCTATTTCAATAAATAGCGAAATTATAAGTAAAGTATTGTTATAGGCTTTGTGCTGTTCCGGCTCGCATCCGGCGTGTTCTTGAAATATTCTGCATGTTAATATATTGTCGTGACCTTTTGTAACAAATATTATGAATAGGATGTTCAACTCGTAGCTTAGATGAAATCAGAATTTGTTAATCTAATTTGTGATTACGCACAAAATATGTTTTTGCCAGTAGCTGCTCGGTGTCAACATCTGTGCCCGGTTAGGGGCAATTTAATAGGCTAGCATCCTTTTACATAGAACTTAAACAATTGATACCTAACTGGCTAAACGTGGGTACACTATATACCTCTGTCTTCCTCTTCGAGGAATACAGGCCTGTAATATATTGTCAGTTTGTGGATATAAGTCCGTGCTGGTTTGTAAACCTCATACGAAAACTTCGATTTCTATGAAGATAGTATACACGTAGAGTAGGTGTCTATTTGTCACCCACGTTAATAAAAGTACTTAGAGAAGTTGGCGTTTGATTGCTTGTAATCCTACTGTTATTTGTATGGATGGATGGATGGCGGATGTTTATTACTCTTTCACGCAAAAACTACCGCACGGATTTGGATGAAATTTGGTATGTACACAGATAGTTTATAGCCAGGATTACCACATAGGATACTTTTTATCCCGATATTCCCACGGAATCGAAATTTATGCGGGTGAAACCGCGGGGCGCAGCAGCTAGTAATTATAAAAAAAATATATTTATGAGTTAGAAAGAGAAAGATGATAGTGTTGAAGTAGATTTGTTTTTTGCTATACTCCAACATATTTTGGATTTTTTGCTTACTGCCCAAACCTGGAGTTAAACAGTCTATCTACATTGACTTATGTATGTTAATGTAGTCAGTAGCAACCAAGAGTTAATTGAATTAGGTCGTCATCTTCCCTAATTTAAATTAGATTATCTAATTATTCTATTGCAGTCCCCACCTCATCTCTATTATCAAACTGTGCTATGTTACAAAGCTTGTTTTTAAAAGATCGCTCTTACCGATAAGACCATTGTGTCACCCTTTGTAAAGTTTCTATATTTATGTCTGTAATTTATATGGTGTGCATATTAAAGAGTTATTCTATTCTATATTTCAGACCACAGACTTATATTGATAAGTCTGTGGTTCAGACTTGTAGCGGTATCTACAACGCCACCTGCGCCACGCCACATGCGAACAACGCGTCATACTGACGTCACGCAAATCCTGCATCTCGCAAGCAGAGTTTACCGCGCAATATTAGCATAGATAGAATTTCCCAAGATCAATGGTTGGGCAATTGCCCGCCAGACACAACACCCGTCTGGTCGGAGGATCCTCCCTTTTCTATGGAGGATGAGTGAACTTTACACCCTGTTCCTCATACCTCTAAAGACTGTTTATGCTTTTTCTGTTCAAGTCTAATCAGCTGCCTTTACAACGTTGCTATCTGCCGGCCTATTTTTTTGGCTTCTCTCTAGTTTCGGTTTTTGCCGAATAAGTCCAGGTAGGCACGGGCGTGTTTTTCCCGCGCCGATTGTTTTTGCGCACTGTATTTTCAACGCACTGCTTAGTTCCGAGAGTTAAAAATCGAAGAGTGTATTTTTGACACGCTGGAATGCGCTCTGTTTTATCCTCAACCCTCGGCTTAACACCATGAGTTGAAAATCCAATGCGCGATAAATTCCTACCGCGATATTATCATGTCTGTGCGAAAGTGGGCTTAAGGTTACTGACGGGTGCATGGTATGAAGTGGCATTGAACTTGTTTTTTAAACAAGCATCCTCCGTAGAACACTCGCAGAAATGTAGACCAAACTGGCTTGGCACCTGCCCCGCTATATTTAAACGTAAACGGTCCCATCCGCTAATATGGACATGTTCAGACATGACATGTGAAACAAGTTGCTAAACGGGACTGACGAGACCTATGTCCATACTTTGTCTTGAACTGACAAAGGAATGTCAGTTTGCAGTCTAGAGACGCCAAATTGGAGTGCCTTGATTGAGTCAAAAAGTGTTAGGTACGCAACACTGTATATAACTACGTGTACGGGTACGTAACTTAGTGTATGTGATGTTACTTCTAGTTCTAATCTATCTATCTGTTAATGTTTTTGCAAACAGGAAGTGAACTGCCGCTAGATTGTACAGTCACGAGCACCAATATGTCAATACTTGGCAACTTTCAATTGCGATTTTTTCGTGAAATAACGAATACAACGTTGAAATACGACACATTACATAAACCTATGGGATCGAAAATGCTATGTTCGTAACAACATAAAATTTCATTAAAAAATAAAGGAGTAAATCGCTTTTGAATAAAGCCGAGTGTATACATACTTTTGCTCGTGACTGTACACACGGTAACAAACCAAAGCTATACATTTGCAGTTTTAGCTGACCTCGCATTGTATTGGTTTTTCGTACAATCAGAAGTCAGCTTATACTGGTTATGTATAGCTTAATGTGTAGCCGTGCGTACACAGCTGACATAACAAAGTCTAAACATTAACAGCCTTATTCATAAAAATCTCGCTAATCACTCATTAGCTACTGTTTAGCTAACCATTTATTTAGCTCTTAATCAGTGCTTAACTTTTCTTTATTCATAAACACTAGTTAGCAGGTGATTAGTAGCGAAACGAAATAGAGGAGAAATTATGCGTTCGGCACAGATTATAATCAAAATAGTCGACTAAAAAACTGAATTTTTAGAATAAACTTGTCAAAACTACGATTTCTTATCTGTCGTGACTGGCAGCTGGCAGATAAATGTCAGAAATTTCATCGGATAATTTGAATATAAATAAAATATTTTTTTATAATTAAATCATTGTAAATACGGTGGTAGCAATGAAAATAATAAGCTCCAATAATTGGAGTAAACAGGAAAAGGTATTTATCATTGAATTTATATCTACTTACTAATAAAAACTGACCAAATGAATGTGAGAGCAGTAGCCGATAATAACTTGTATTTTCATGTCCTATAAGATTGTTAACATCAATTTGCTCTTTTAGAAATGTAAGTGGGTACTTGTGTCTATATGATATTACTTCCTACTGTTTTTGTAACGGGGTTTCAGTGTCTTTTAGTAAAAATTATTATACTTGTTTACAGGTACAAGTTTGACTGCTGCTATGAAAACCACTATTAATACCTAGCACTAATACCATTCAACCTCGCAAAGACGGCGATGGATGAGACCATGCTACGTGAAAAAGATGAGGAATGAGAGTGGCATGAGTAAAGAATGGCACCCATGTCTTTGGAAGAAGAGTATTGGAAAACAAAAACAATGAATACCTCTAAAGAACAAAAATGTAGTTTTATTACGAATCAAAATAAATTATTTCTACAAAATGTCTCTTATTATTTGTGTGTGACTGCCACAACGTGGTTTTTCTTTAGTTGTGTACCATAGAACTGGCGTCATAGGATAACACATGGGCACATGGGATAACATACCTATTGAATAATCACTATCTGTGATAAGCTTGTTCACGAATTCATTCTCTTCAAACCTCCTGAGCACCTACTGAGCCACCTCATTGAGCTTTCCCTATAAATCCTTTCATCATATGTACTCGAAATGTAGAATATGCAATAGGTAATCATTCTCGTAGCGGTTTTGTACGAGCTTTGTAGGTCTTCCTTCTGTTACGTCCCTCCGTCGTTTCAAAATTATTTAACATGCTACATAGTTTTGGAAATCCAGTAAAAGATTGTCGAAATCCATATTTACGCACTACTCGATACTATGACCAAAATAACCTCGAAGTGCAATGATCCGATCAGCTGATTCAAATAAAATCCGCCATGTTGCCTCTTAGCATCCTCTTAGCAGTGGTCCGGTGGTGTTTAATTTTGACAGCTACTAATCAATTGCTTAGCATCCTCTTAGCGCTAAATAGCTATTATGAATAAGAATTTTGCTAATCACTTGCTTAGCAATTGATTAAAGTTTTATGAATAAGACTGTAAATATACAACCTATAACATTCCCACTGCTGGGACACAGGCCTCCTCTCTGTGAGAGGGAGTGGGCCGTAATCTACCACACGGGCCCAGTGCGGGTTGGCGGATCTAAAGATGCAATAGCATGTCTAAATTTTGCATCATATATACAACATGCTAATTAAATAGGGCATCGTAACTCCTAATCATAATACATATTAGAGTAAAGCAATCCATCTGGCTTAGACTTGATGTGAAAGGTTTAAGAGCGGCTGTTTAACGTAGGGCCCTTGTTAAATGCTTTGTGCGTATAACCAGCAGTTGACTTCAGTGAGAGTTGACAGTACCCATCAAACACAATATGCAGAGCAGAATCTGATAAGTTATTTTGTTGCATGACATAACAGTTAACTTTAATACGACGATATGCAAGTGGCCTAATTAATTTTAGTTGTTTAATGTAACTCCGTCAGACATAGTTGGTGCTCATAAATGTATGATATAACTTTAGTGCAAACTAATTACCGGAATTGCTAGTTAAATATGTTACATTTTGTTATATAAAGCCATTTTTGGAAGTTCTTTTATTTGGGTCAAGATTAATGTTTCAATTGTAATTCAAGAGAGAATTATATATGGAAATGTAGTTAGTTGTGGTGAAGAGGAGAATCTCATATAAATATAGGCCTCCCGTATAGGACGAACTATACAGGTGAATATTATTATGAGGTAGTCAGAAAAGATTATGTGTCGGATATACATTTAAATATCGCAACTCGTGGATTCTCCTCTGACTAGTTTAATGACCTCATTTGTCAGGTGGGAGCCATACAAAATAGAGTATAATTGTTTTGTACGTTTAGCACGCGCTACTGTGGCACGTGTAGCATTGGTTATGCCAAAACTTGTGGGGCTTCTAATACCTACTAGATTGGTCAATGTAGAGCGTGTCTAGGGTCTACCTATAACTATGGTCAAACGTGAAACTTTAGGTACCGCATTTCGATATAAGTACCTACATGACGAACGATGTTACCTGTCCAGTTCAGAGATCAGCCTCCTTTAAAAGGAGAAAAGTATGACCAATAAATATTTGCATTCCATAACTACCTTCATTAAGTAATCTCAACTCACATCCTTTTTTAAAAAAGCAATCACGCCCATTGAGCAACCACGGAATCTAAACGAGTTATTAAGGCACGTTGACATTCAATTAATTCGTAAAACTAATTAAGACAGGACGCGATTGCGTTGCATAAAACCGCGCACTTCTTTAGCAATTCGCGAAACGTCCTCTTCACGGTCCGTTTACTGTAAAGCGAATAAAACCTTTTATTTGTAATGGCCGTGCTGTTATAAATATTAACCATTTACTGTGTAGTAGACGGATACATTAATAGCGTTAAATTGGTTAGAAAGTTGGCTTTAATTTGATTCATGACAGTTTGATATTATTTTCGGTTACCTCATTAACAATATCATTGTTTACGACACATTGCCTTTTTGTTTCATCAATTAAATGTGACTATATACAAATATGACTCTTATGATATTAACAACAATGAACACATAGAAACTAACCATTTTACGTCATCACTGCGCGGACCGCGGCCGACTAGAATCCCAAAATTGATACGGTTAGTAATTTCAGGCTACCGTTCCATGTTTAATAGAAATAGAATCCCATCACATCGTATCGAATTTTGGGCTGTGAAATTAGATCCTTTGTACAGACCTAAATCCTTCAACCTAATTTCGAAGCCCGTTGATTGCAATCGTACTCCCCACGCAATACACTGGCATACTCGTATATCCTCTATATATTATGTTGCCTATATAGCTGGTTTGTCTTCAACAAGATGCAATTACCATAATTTTGGAGACTATAAATTCCCCATAATAGTTCCCAGAGTTTCTATAACTCCAGTTACCACGATTTATCACCGCTGAATCGCTTTGGGCATTCAACAGTATCGAGGTGGTACTAACGGAGCTTATTTACGTTGACACGTTATTACTAAAATAGGTTTCAATTAGTACTAAATGCTCGAGGACTTTGGTCACCTCGTTAGGGACAAAGGCATTTATGAAAGATACTTTCGTTATAATGGCCGTCTCAAAGTAGTTTTGGAATGTAACATTAAGCATGGTTAGCCTGACGAAGAGAGAAAAACAATTGTAGGTAGTCCACTTCCTAAAAGTACGGTTGGTTTCAATTTGGGTAATGTATGTAATTGCGTGATGCAGTGTCAACGTGTCGTCAAGCTGTGACCTCAATCGACGTTTATCATTAGCACAAAATTGTTCTTTTACTTCCAAATGACCGTAAAAGAAACGTGTGTAAAATTTACCGCAAGAGACTTTCGTAAACCAAAAACATTTCTGGAATGCATATTTTTTCGGCAATTAATTCCGTGGTTACTGCATCAAATGCATTTGCTGAGGGTACCATCACGAATCGTGCTGTGTCTGAGTCGTCTTCAGTCGCCGTGAGTTAAGACGCCAATTATAGAGCAATGCTAACGATCTCACTAATTGGTCCCTACGAACCTTTATCTTTATGATCAGTACCATGAACTGATGGTCGTGACAAATCGTGAAACTGTTATAACTGTTCCTCTTTAGGAGTCAGTTCAATACAAGGATTGAGCTATTATGTAACATCAATTAAATTTATATTTATATATTATTTGAAACTTCAGACAATGTTACATCAGACACCTCTAAAATATGTATATGTTTACGTACAACCTTTCAATTTATGCTATCTACGTCCCAAATAGTGCTCTGCGCTCCCAACTGACCTACTACTCGGATTTGCGACCTTAGATAATGGTATCTAGCAGCAGCTTTGCAGATTCAGCCAAGAGTGTGAACTAGGCCGTCTGGAAACGCTGGCAATATGTTCAATCTTTATAATATAACAATACATGCGTGATTGTGTTTCTGAGAAGGATATTAAAGGGACGAAAGGTGAATAGAGAATCTTTGGGAATCACCTTCGTATTGTTGTTCTTTAAGATGAAAAATAAGGTCAAACACGTGTAGCATTAATGTCGGACATTCGATATAATTGATTAAATCGCGGCCATTTAGAGGAGATTTATGTTATTTACCTAGTCTTAGCAAAATTCTGTTACGAAGTAACTGTCGCTTTTTTTACTTACCATCAGACCTGCGGTCAAGCTTATTTTATGTCAGTAAAAACCCAAGAGATTCCCATGGCAAACGCCCCTGTTATAACGGTTACAATCATTTCCATTTTTCACCACACAAGTATTTCGGTAGTACCCAAAGACACAATGACAGATTACACGACCATAAACAAGATACACCTTTTGTTCGCAACAAAGATGGCTGACGCCAAAATGGCGGAACGTTACCGATACGAAATTGGCGGTAATTGACGCCTTTGTCGGCGGTATAGGGCTGCTCTCCCGAAGTTTCTTAAAGTGTCATGTCATTTAATGATTCCTTAATTTTCTGAGAATAAGACATGTAATATATTCAGGAAAAAATGTAACAAGTATCATGGTGCGCATTGATATCGTTTCTTTCTTTGCGTTGTACTAGTTTTTATTTACTTCGACATACTTTACTTTTACTTGTACATTTTTTACATCGATTCAGGCTTTTGTATAGGCAGAAATTATTGAATTGGCAATGTATTGTTGAGTGGACACGCGCTGTGATCTGTAAATACTTTTCGTTTAGGTATTTATAATTTAGTTGAAGTAAATGGCAACTTATTTGATGTGAACAGTGTTTTTTTTTTCATTTGCTTCATGGTCAAGTTTATATACGTGTCTTGGCTGTGGATTCTAAGTGAAACGGTACTACTTAGAGAAGAATTTGTTTTGTTTTATTTGTTTAAGATTCTATTTCATTTTTATGTATTTTTATTTCTTTTAATTTTAGGTACACATTTTTTAATTTGTGGAAGCTTGTTAATGGCAACTGTAAGCGCTAATTGTACAGTCGCCAGCACATCAAGTTACTACAATCTGTCAAATTTCTTTAATAGATTTTCAACTGTATCGCTCTATAGCATTAGTTTCAAGGTTGACTGGGAAAATTTGACAGTTTCGGGTAGGATGATGTGCCGGCATTATTTGCCTAGATATTACACTGAAAGATTTCTGAAGAATAAATAAATACATGCATACGAAATTGCATTTGGTATTGAAATTCAATGTGATTTCTTACATACGATTGTTTACTAACTCACAAACTTAGATCCGTAATATACAACTTATTAATATTAAACGTCTTTGACTTACGGTATTTTTGTAAGGCAAACTATTTGCGTTATTGTGAATTCAAGGTTATATTTCCGCGAAATAACTCTTAGAATATAATTTTTTGCGATGTGGTCACTGGCTAAAGCATAAATAAAGATGGCCACCAATCTATTCTGTCACGATAAGGAACAATAAATATTATTCCAGCTTAAACAATCTGATATATTTAATAGTCGTAAAAAACTGTCTGTTTATCGAAAATTCTATTAAAAAGAAGCAATTTCAAAGCCCATATGTGACCGGTCCCTCTGTTGTTAAGTGCCGACAATTATTATAATAGCCGTTTAGTAATCATTTAATTTGTTTAAATTAACTCAATATGTCTGCCAAATGATAGGGTTTTTTTCTCCATAGAGAGTGTTACGTTACGTTTTTTTTGTATCTAAATGATAGCCAACAACTTGGGTGGTCTTTGGATATGGTCGAATAGCTTTTTTAATATAAATTTATTACTTCATATTAATCCCTTTATTTATAAACGTAGTTTGAATTTAAGTGACGTAAAAAATGTACGGTTAAACAGTTGCTAATCATTACTTGACGCAAGCAGCGAAGCAACGTTTATAAATAAACCCCAAAATATTGTGTTATGTTATGATATAATTAACATAACAGAATAAGTTTTTAATTCTAATGTAGTTCACGACCTTGCGTAACTCGCCATATTTCAAGTTATACATAGTAACATATTCTAAATTGGAATATTAATTAATTATTTGTATAACTTAATTACCCTACATCATATTATCTGTTACAATTAAATAAAAAAAAGCTAAATTTATTGATTCAATGTCGTTCAACCAAGAAAATAATGATTCGACCTCACGCAAGATTATAACGAAACGGGATTTTTACGGTTTTTAAGTTATCGAAGCAAAAACTAAACTCTTACATCACTGCCATACTTCAGCCAGAATACCAAAGTTAACACAAACTCAGTAACTGATGAAAACTTGGTAGGTAAGTACACACGGCTACCTACACATCAAGCTATGCAAAACCAGTATTGGCTGACCGTTCATTGTGAGAAAATATCATACAAAGTGAGGCCAAGACAAACTGGTTTTGTATAGCTTGACGTGTAGCCGTGTGTACCTATATTGAGCAGAGCTACGGATTTGGTTCCATATTCTGAAGCTAGACTGCTGAGTGTCTAGATCTAACTGCAGTTCAATGTTTTTAGTTTAATCCTACAACATCTTCCCCGTCGACTGCCTCGTGGTTGCAAGCGCGACTGTTGAGCGTGGGGTCCTGGGTTCGACTCCCGGGTCGGACAAATTGTTAATGGGTTTTTCATTAGGAATTTCTTAGTAACAGTCCGGAGTTTGGAAGTTGGCGGTTTAATGCCCCCGTGCCTCGGAAAGCACGTAAAGCCGTTGGTCCTGCGCCTGATCTCTCCCCGTTCGTGTCGGATTGCCGTCCCATCGGACTATGAGAGTATAGGAACAGTGCACCTGTGTTAACGCACACACTTGTGCACTATAATATCTCCTGCTTGTTTCCGTTGAGATTGGCCACTGTGGCCGTAATCGGTCGGGAGGCTATTAAAATATCTTCTTATAGATTTTTGCGTAGGTACAGAAAAAAAAAATCTTTGTGTTGAACGTAGGCACTCACAAAGCCATGAGGCATTACTTAAAGTAGATTATGAAATAATTTTATTCCTGTAAGTTGGTTTGTACAAACCCTTTTACACGTTAGTCATATTTTAAAAACTAGATGAGGTCGGCGTTTCCTATCTAACTACTCTGACAAGAAAGGCCGAAACAAACTCAGAGGTCACAGTCTCTTTTAAAGTCCAGACAAAAACTTGATCAGATCATGTGAAGACCATGTAGGCTGGTGTCTGAAATGATCTTTTGAGGAAAGAATCACACTAAGTGGACCTGTCCAGTCAGTGCAGGCATTTGTCAGTAAGTTGTGCAGCTCAACTAAGAACTTCAGGAGCTCAACGATTCGACAAACACTACAAAAAAAGGACATTTGGGTAGGCTGCATAAATTACCCAAGCTGCCAGGCACATCTGAAGGCCAATTCTCATAATTTAAAACGTTCAAAATCTAGTCGCAGTCTCATCTCGGCGACAAAGAAACGTCAAAAACTTGTCAAAATGTAGGGAAATTACAGGTATTTTTGACAGATTGAGATTGAGATCAGACTGTGACCGTTCTTAAAATTACGAGAATTGCCCCTCTGAAATGCCTTTAGTATTGCAGAATCCTTATAGGTGGCGGTGACTAACTACCATCTAAGATCTATTCAAATTTATGTTACCAATTGATGTTATTTCATGTTAAATAATTATTAACTTCATTTTAATGGTATTTAAGTTGATTTCAAAGTAACTAGCACTATTGAAAAAATTATAAAAATGTTTGAAGTTGTAGCGTAATTTGAACTTTATTATGTAGGAATTCAAGTTATTTTTCCAAATACTTATATTTGTTTATATATTTGGCAACTAAATCGCGAACTCTGAATAGATGTGCTGCGCGGTTGTTTGTTGTGTAAAGAAAAAAAATACATATGAAAAAGTAGCGACACTAGCGCTTCAATTTCAATTAATACACCCAGTTCATCGCAGTACAGGACATAGGCCCCAATATTCGCACAACTAACAGCAATCTTCTATCCTTCCGCATGATAGCCCTATTCAATTAACTGCTCTATATCGGTCCGTTTTGTAATTATTTTCAATTAATATCGTTCATTGACGTAAAGTGTGGTCGCCATCATCTGAACCGTACAATTGAACGTGCCGCGGGCAATTTTGATGATATTTACAAATTTATATTTTAACTATCAAGCCCGTGACTTTGTTTACGTGAAATTTCTTGTTCCATAGTATGACACTCGACGATACTGTAGCTTTAGCCATTAGTGAAAGAATTTTCGGAATCGGATCAGTAGTTCCGTAGATATTACTCCTACATAAAAACTCACAAATTTTCTTCACCAGCATATTTAATTTTATAGATTGTAAAGTCCTCGAGGCACCAAAACTTTGAATCTATAAAGAACTTGTCAAAAAACAAATAGACCTGATTAGTCATAGAATGACTTCATTTTGTTATAGCTAGACATCCTACTAATATTATAAACGCGAAAGTTTGTATGGATGGATGGATGTTTGTTTGTTACTCTTTCACGCCAAAACTACTGAACGGATTTGAATGAAATTTGGCTCACAGATAGTTTATAACCAGGATTAACACATAGGATACTTTTTATCCCGATATTCCCACGGGATCGAAACTTATGCGGGTGAAACCGCGGGGCGCAGCTAGTACCCAAATACTTCTGTATAGCTATACTTTCCACGAAGTTCAGCAGCAGAATGCACTAATTGTTCCAATTCTAAATACTAGTTTAAATAGCAATTGAGGGACACTATTGTCGCACAAGCGTACGTGCGTGCAGCGTGGTACTTATGCACAGCTGTCATCGTTGAATTCAATACTGGCGTGTTCTGTAATTACATACCTAGTACTTATGTCACGCTATTAAGCCGTAACAGTTCTTCATTGTGCTAGGTTTTGTTCTGTACTCTGTTCATTGTTTGATCTAACTTGTACACACGACGACATATCAAGCTATAGATACATTTCCAGTGTCAGCTGACCTCGCGTTGTATAGGCTTTTTGTACAGACGCCAGCTGGTGAAGAAAGAAAGAAAGAAAGAAAATACATTTATTTGGCACAAACTAAAAGACACACAATACACCAGATATATACATCAGACAAAACAAACAATAAAAAAAAAGAGATTAAATAAAAAGTGTGAAGTCCGATGTAAGAAAATCGCAGGAAAGTGTGCTCTTGTCATGCTCACTCTAATGTCTCGCTGATGGTGGCGCATGTGCTGGATCATTTAGTTCCCATCAAATGGTTGAGCTGAATGGGCTAATCCATGCCTCATGTTCGTGAACGGGCACCGTTAGTAGGGACTGGTCATCTCTTTGCTGCCAGGTCAAGCTACCCGAAACTGTCAAATTTTCTCAATCAACCTTGAACCTTAGTGATAAAGTTGAATATTAAAGAAATTTGACAGATTGTAGTAGCTTGATGTGCTGGCGTCTGTACCTACTCGTAGTACTCATATATTTAACGTGAACGTGAGTAAGTAATTGTCAGAATATATACTACTGGAAATAATATGTGGAGTTATGTTATCTACATATCACTCGGAAACATCCGGCGCTCTCGCTGTACATGGGCTTAATGACTGATACGATTATCGGCACCGGGAATATGTTGGTTAGTGGACTGGTGGTTGTCAGTATATTTTGTGTTGTTGGTATAGTATAAGAGGAATAAAAAAACCGGCCAATTGCGAGTCGGACTCGCGCACCGAGGGTTCCGTACAAATTTGTAGGTATGTAACTAAAAATTTACGGTTTTCGCAATTTTTCCTTTATCTGTACTATAAGACGTTGATTCGTACCAAATTTCAAGATTATGAAATCACGGGAAGCAACCTGTAGGTTTTGATTCCCTTGCGAGTGTCGAAAATTTGCGGCATAAACGGCTGTATCTTTTGATTGCGTTGGCTTAGAAGTTTGATTTTTTCACAGCTCCAAGGGTCAGTAGACTCTGACTATTTGATATAAATTCCAGCTTGATACCTCCACGCGTTCCTGAGAAAACAGGTCTTGACAGACAGACAACAAAGTGATCCTATAAGGGTTCCGTTTTTTCCTTTCGAGGTACGGAACCCTAAAAATGAGTATACACATGACATAGGTAGACCTCGGCTCCAAGGTCCGTACCCCACAGCGGGTAGTCGTTTAGTTTTTAAGTTCTTTAAGCCTTGGCTGCTGGCCTTAATTTATTGAGGCATCCAAAGGCATCCGTTAAGCACAACGACAACCTCATAGGTTGAACTGCGAGATGCCACTCCCAAAAAAAGCTAGATAAACATCGTACCCTTAATAACGAACAAAAGAACTCGCTACAAGTTTCTCAACAAAACAGACTTTTTACCAGTCGAGTAAACACTACAGCTGATAAAGGAATGGCGCCATGCCAACTTTCTGTCAACTAGTACTCCAATAAACAGTAGATAAAGCCCAGGCTCCCACCATTCGCCATCAATAAAACTATTGTCATGAATTAATAATATTCACAGTGCAATGTCCTACCATAATGTGCTGTTTATTCTGTGGTTTTAATAAAATTAACCGCAGACGTCCGTTCGTGTCAATAATGGCCGCCATAGAATGCTTTCACATAGAGCGACTAATTGCAGTATGAGTGTCTGCATATCTATTTAATTTTGTTTTTTCTAGTGTTGGGTGCCGCTCTGGTATGTATTTATATTTTATACTCATTGGCATTGCGGGTATAGATGTTTGGTCACTGTTGCGTGTTGCTACAGGTGTATTCTGTTGTAATATTATGTGTCTGACGCATTAGGTAGTAAGGGCTGTGGGTTATGTGACATCTACCAAACCCGGACTGGGTCCGCGTGGTGGATTATAGCCCAGTCCCTCTCGAAGATAGGACCCCTGTCCCAGCAGTGGGAACATTATAGGCTGATTGTGTTATGTAAGGGCTGTGATAAGTTTAAGACCCGGTCAAGGACAGGATTAAGTTTTATTGGAACGAAGTTCCTTATCGCGCGTTGCGAAAGGGGGCTAGACGGAAAAAATTAAGATCAAAAGTTGGAACGACACTTTTTGCTATAGTTGTAAGCCGTGCGGCGTGCGCGTGTTTCTCTCTCTCTCTCTTATAGAAAGCAAGCCAGTTATACTTCGTTCCATCCGGGTGTCCCTTGACACCTTTCAAGTTTTTATGATGATGATGTGGGACTGACTGAGATGATGACTGGTGTAATACTTGTATCGTGGAAAATAGTGAACTTTCATATAGGTAAACTACTGATGGTCTGTGTAAATTACTGATATATACTCAACCGAATCTGATAGCCATTACCCAAATATATTCCTTATGGAACCACACCACCACCAAAAAATTTGATATGATTTTATTTCATTAGTCATACCTATTAGTCATCAATCAGTTGTCAACCCCTTTCTAGTCATATTATCTTTTACACAGTCCATCCATAATCAAAACAGGTTTATTAAGAAGATAGAATGAAAAGGAACTTCAACCAATATTACTTCCATAAACACTAAAATTCCAAGTCTTCATTCCTTGAAGCCGTAATTTCTTAGTAAAGTAACAAGTTTATCGCGATAACATAAGTTTCAGACTTATTATTCATCAAACTTGGGCGTTGTTTATCATGATAATGCAGGTGCGAAGTTGCTCCCAACTTGGAACAGGTGGTGCAAATCGCAGTAATGCAATAGCGAACTAAGAAGTAATCCATTAAACTTTGTTGATCCTTGGCATGCGCTCGGGAAACGCTCGATAAAGTCGTTGCTCCGATGTTTTTATTGAGATCGATGATTTTTTTTTGTGTTTTTTTGTCACGATTCTCGAGGAGAAAAGATCTACCAATACCAGTTACATAACACACACATAACCAGCCTAATGTTCCCACAGCTGGGACACAGTGTGAGAGGGTAATACCAGTTACTGTAACAAAAATATGTGTGATATTAGCTAATATTGATATCCACTGTTAGTTGGTTATTGGCAAGGGGTATCGTGCTACCCAGTGGGTTGTGGAGGTCAGATAGGCAGCCTCTCCATGTAAAATATGGGTATTCAGCTGCATCCAGTTACACTGGAATCTGACTCCAACATAGTTGGGAAAAAGCTGGGCAGATGACGAGCTATTCTCATATAGTTAGTGCTGATATATACGAGATAAGAAGTATACCAGACGGTTTGGCTTCTTGGTCTAGGTCAACAAAGCGCGCCACTTTTCGTTGTTCGTTATTTGGATATTCGGTTTAAGAAATATTCGCTTTACGGCAGATTCGCTTTACGGCAGACATTGTACAGTCGTGCTGAAATTGTCTCCACGTAGTTTTGAGGTAACGAAAGAGTAATGACTGACAGAAAAAATAATGCAGTTCCGGTGGGTCATAGTGCCAGTTACAACATACACCTCCAATTTAACTCAATGACTCGGTATCAAATTAATCTTCTACGAGTATCAGCCCTATCATTAACCATATGAAACACAAGGCTAAATCACCAACAGCCCGACTACTGTCCATCAATAAATCCATTGATATTGATCAAAAATAGGCTTCAAACCTCATCCCATCATACTTCGACACCTGTCATTAAAAACCCTGACTACCCACATAGGATAATTTCAATGAATAAATCAATAGTGTCGTGTTGAAAGCAGGTTTTCCCTAGGGGCAATAAACTTGTTTTACGCGTGCGGTACAATCTGTGTTATTGCTCTGTTAAATGTTGTATTGTTTGGAAAATAGGATTGTTTTCAAGTGGATGTGGGTAGGTGTTTATGGCTGAAGATTGAATGTTTTGTGTTTCTAAGAAAATTATCCTTTAGTCCTATACAACATGTATTAGAAAAGTGTGGTCATATTTAAGGGTCCGGTACAGACTACCAAACTGAAAAACTTTCTCTATAAGACCAGCATCATAATCGCGAAAAAATAATCAGTCGTCCCATACATTTGGGTCGAGTAGGTATTGATGTTTTTATGGGACAGTCGATATTTTTTTCGCCATTACTATATTGATCCCGTGGAAAAACTAATGAGTTTGATGATCTTGTACCACCCACACCCTAGAATTTGATCACACCCTTCTGATACATGCTGTATGCATGTTAATCCTCAAGAAAAATAAATCCATCTACATCATGATAATCATCTCGTAAGTCCACGTATCAATATCGGCCATCTTTATTTTTATTTCTTCCTTCTTTATAAAGGTTTAAAAGATAATTATATTATAATTGGTCGTAAATCGGTTTGATTAATGATTTCAGTTTCTTGTTGTAATTAGCACACAAGTACCTGATATGAGTATCAGACTCAAGGTTTGTATTGTGCAGGCATCATACTAAAATCTGGATGTTCGAAACTCATATCGTAAAATTCTATACATCCTTGTGATCGGAGGTGGTAGTAATTTAATTTAATATTTGAATTGTTTTTTTTATCTTTTCATTACGGGCGCTTTTAACGTTCTGCATCGTTCTCACATGCATAATTTTTAACATGAATGATGTAACCAATACTTCGTAACCATATTATTGTGATTGAGTGTCCATGGAGTTTCTTGCCCGTTCTTCTCCATAGGTTCTATAGAGGGCTAGACGAGCCCTCTGAGGTAACGGGAGGAATCAAACACTATATAACTCCTTTTATATTATATTGGCAGAACGTCTTTACATATTTCTGTCTAGATTATCACCAGGTTGCCTTCGGCAGACAAGCCTCTACAGTACCTACTACGCTTTGGAATGGACAACTAGCTTCATCTTTTTGACTGACCGACCCTGACAAACCGACCCCGACAATTCTAGTGCCTGTAATTGGTTTAGTTGAAATAAATAGTTTGAGTAGCTATTATTATAGATGACGTAGAATTTCTCTAGATCAATGACACATTTGAGTGCTAAAACTTTTTTAATAGATCCCTTGAGCAGTGGATTTGGATTCGTGACGCATCTTGCGGCCAGGCGTGGTGCATATGTGGATTGATGACTTAATGTTCTAAAATATTTTTAACAAGCTTTGGCCCGCGTGAATGTCGGAATATAGAATATTAATAAGTTTCTTTGAGTGGTAATGGTTCTCGGAGTCTTATCACATTCTGCTCTTTGGATATAAAGTTGAAATGATTTGTTTCCCTGAACAAGGCATTTAAACTTTTTCTCTAAAGTCACTTTTTCGATTCGCAATCTCCTCAGTTGTGTGCATAGCCATTCTTCAATATGGAATAACTTTATAGTGGCCCTATCATAATGTCACATCAGTCCGTAAGCATTCATTCGGTACATAGTTACTAAACACGGGTTCCCTCGAAAGACTCCCCCTTTATGAAGACAATGTGAGGTCATAGGGGGATAATTGCTATAATCACACTTGGTGGATATATTGCTGACGGCACGGTTGGCGCAGTGGTTAAGCGATTGACTGCTGCGCTGCGTGTCGCGGGTTCGATTCCCGCACGGAACAAATATTTGTATGACCTACATGTATTTGTTCCGAGTCTGGGTGTTTTTCTATCTATAATATGTATGTATTTACATTAAAAAAAAAATATATAAGTAGTTTATCAGCCATCTTGTTACCATAACACAAGCATTAGGTTGCTTAGCTTGGGACTAGATGGCGCTGTGTGAAATGTCCAGGGATATAGATTATTATATTTATTTTATTTATATTGTGAATGAGGTACTGGGTGGTGGTTCTAGTGGCTTACCTTAAATCATACCAGTTGATGTCTATAATACACACCCTATTTTTAACAACACTAATGAAACAAGTTTTACCTTTTTGTTAGGTCTGTGCTGTTGAGACCCTTTGGTTACATGAAATATAATCCATTTTGAAAGTGATCCTAATATCTACCTAATCAAAAATATTATGTTAAGAAAAATACTAAAGTAGACTTTGTAAAGTAATCTTTGGGTCTAATGTGAATATTCATGCTCGACAAAATCGTATCTTACTCGGTTTCAGCGAAGCCGTCTTATTTGACTCGTGAAATTAAACATACGCTGTATGAAATCAATGTTTTTAATAGGATTCGTGAAAAGGAAAGGTTTGTTAATATCTTCAAGACATTATATTGGTCCTGGTGCCTGGTGCACGATCGCTTTACTAAGCCAATTTTGTAGTTTCTGGTTAACAAACAGTAACAGTCGAACGAAATAAACAATGCATTTTCCTTGGCATAATATATAAATATATCCATTCTAAATCCAAGATGGTCGGTGAATTCGGGACTATTCCCATAAACACCACATTTAGCTAGGGCTCCGTAATTGCAGTATGATGTTACTATTTGTTCACAGGTGGCCCTTTGCCCTTCCCCTAGAACCTATTACTTCCTTAGTTGCCATTTACGATACCCATGGGGAGACACGGGCCGACCATTGCTGGATTGATGGGCTTATTGCAGGCAACGTTCAACATTAAATATACATTAATTTATTAGGAAGACTGCGTAATTTCATCTTTGTTTTTGTTTAAGGTTCTCACGTTTCTGCTTATAAGGTTGCTTAGCAAGATGCTGCGGATAAATAGTTTGGCGTTATATCATGTTATGAGCAAGTTCATTGTCATAAGTCTGAGAATTATTTTTTGAATAATAACTACATCTTGTGATATCAAGTTAAGATGTTTCTATTTCAATAGTTACTTTGGTGACATCATTAACGAGATCGATGGTGACGTCATTGATACTCATAAGGCCTCTCATTGCATCGGTTTCAATTTGCTAATTTTTCGTTTTATGACATGAAATATTTACCTTGTCAAAACTTTTAAAGCTATTTGTACAGATGCCGAATGTATGTTAATTTTATTTGTTCATGTAATACCACCGCTGACACAGTAAAGTCCAAGGCTACGATAACAAGCACCTTTAAATAATATTATTTAAAGGTCCTTCCTAACTTATATTTACATTTCCCACATTTCGGAATCACTTGTTCTGTCCATTCGATTATGTCATACGTCGGACATAGCATGAGAACGTACGCCAATGGCAGCCGAACAATGGGCATGACCTTCGTGATGAGACGATTAAAACTGTCCAACTGAGCCAATGGGTGAACGTGACAGATTGACAGAACATGACTCATGGAATCATGGGCTTTTGTGAAATTGTGAGCATTGCTTTCATGTTTTATTTCCCTTTTCCGGTTGGTAATAAAGCATAATGTATTAATTAAATACCATACGGCCTTTTTAGTAATTTTTACATAGTAGGATATTGATATTTTGTCATCGGTACATCCTTAGTAACTGTTGTTAGTTAAATTAAGCCTGTTAATTAGCTTGTCACCCCTAATTAAATTACAGTACTAAAAATGTGACTCCGACTACCGCCCTGGGCAATGTAATTCTGTCATAGTCTACCGATTTGGGAAATACCATGACGTGTAGGTTCAATTTAGGTCATACAAAAAAAAAAAAACGATGCCGAGTGTAAGTAGTATTTCCTTATATGCATCTATTTTTGGCAATATTGTATATAGTCTGCGCAGGAAGTGAACGTTTTGCGCTTGACATTGATTGTTAAAGGTCGCAGGCTTGGTAAGGAATGAGGATACTTTATTATACATTGTTCAAAAGAGGATCCTACATGCTAATATTGTTGCTATCCAATAATATGAGAATAATAATAAAATGGTGCTAAGTTTACATTCAAGTGGATTGAATTCCTAGCCCTCACACTAGGCTATGTTGTAAGATCCAGGCTAAGAATAAGAATAAATTTATTTTATTATATGTTTGTTGATTTAAATTTTATATTACGTTATTTTGTTGAAGCGCACAAATATATTGGATTCGGTTGACTTATAGTCTAGCCTAGAAGTCTGTGAATAATAATTTAATTGAAATACTCATAATTCAATATTGGAATTTTGAATAATAAAAGCTAGCTCGCGGGATCTGCGTTGGACAATTTCAAGATCAAAACTAAAATAAATCCCAAGGAGGACATTTAGACAGACTTTCTCTATTATGTATTAGCTGTTATTATATCTAGTATTCAACCTTGCTCATTTTATTACCAACATCTGCCAAGTAAATGCTGCAAAATTTCTCAAATATGTTTAAGTGGTCTTAAAGTTATATTCGCTGTAGCGTGCAAAGTATTACAAAGCGTTGCGTTATTTTCAATGGTCGGGTGACTAATTGCTTAATTGACTAGTTCTTTGTATCATACCCTGCATTGAGTTTTAATTTATAGTGTTACCAGATTTATTGATTTTGTTGGACCGCTAATATTGGTAGGTCTATTGATATGGGGCAATGATAATACCCTGTGGGACGCCTTAAGTCCCGAAGAGTTATTAATTTCTTTTTTTTTTTTTCGTTTATTATATATATTGGTCCTATCGTCTTAGGTGATACCAAATTAGGAAGAACCAATTTTCACGACATAGATCACGGAATATCTGAAAATTGTGGTCTTAATGTTCATAGGTCATGTTAATGAGTTTGTTTAATTTTGTTCAATTATAGTACAGTTACTGTACACCGAGACGAACGCATAATTCCCGTTTATTTACTTACACAGCTGGCAGCTGTGATCGCAACTATTTTTTAAACCGAATCAATAACCTTCTCATTGAGCAAAGTTAACGGTAAAAGACAAAAATGAAAAAAGAATTTATGGTTAGCTGATTGTGCTTATTGAATTATTCAGCTATCGACCGTTAAGTAAGGCTTTGTTTGGCGATGTTTTTGACGTCCATTTTGTTTGTATGTTTCTGCTCTAGTTATTAGAGTAGAAACGTGGTTAATATGCCGGCGGGAGGTTGAAGCCTGTCATAACTTATGCATTGTTGCAATCTGTGGAGTGAAACATGTTATGGTTACATTTGAATCATGCCTTTGTTCGTGGGGTTACGTGCAGGTGAAATTTTTGGCTGCGCAAAATAAAAAATGGGTGCTTTAAAATTATGATATGAAGATCTGCCTAGCATGTTCCCGACTATGTTGAGGTCGGCTTCCAGTCTTACCGGATGCAGCTGAATACTAGTATTTTACATGGAGTGCTGCCTATCTGACCTCTACAACCCATTTTTTGGGTAATAATATACCCCTTAGTAAGACTGGTTGTCAGACTTTCGGGCTTCTGACGACCCGTATCGTCTATCAAAGATCCACGAATGACAGCCGGGACCAACGGCTTAACGTGTTCTCCGAGGCATGAGGGGTTTCGGTGTGTAAAGATCACCTTCGCCATCATCACCCATCCAAGGACCAACCGCGGCAAGCGTAGCTTAACCTGATCGATCGACCCGTGCAACTGTTGTTGCTTAGTCTCGTATGATGATAATACACGTAAAAACAAAAATTTTGCTAATGTGTCATCTAATGCATATTCACTTCCTTACACATTACAGTAAAATATACACTTAATGATTATGTAGATTATAAAGCACAACACATGCCAATTACTGCGAACATTTACACTACATCCACCATGTTTTTCCTGCTCAGTCTCTTGCAATCCCAGTACCAAACAACTCCGTTTTCGCTCAAAAACACATTCTCATAAAAACACAGACATTATCCGCTTCCACCCCGGTTCCGTACAAAGACCTTAAGATCAGTAGGTCCTTTCAAAAAACGTATAAACAAGGATTGAAGGAGCACCTTCATTGTCCGAACTCGTAATATCGTTGGTCTTTTGAGTCGGGAAGGGAAGCGCTTTGTCCTCTCACTAATTAAACCCTCTCGGCTTGTCGCGGCGACGAACTTGCCGAGATGCGCTAAAGGGTTGGGTAGATGAGCTACGGAAATGATTGCCGGCAACTAAAACGTCGGAATTGATTTTCATGATTTTTATGCATAAAATTGCGGATATAATAAAGCTTTCTGGTGAAATATCTCAGGTATTTAATTGAAAGATTTTTTTTTTTTTTAACAATTTAGCAGGGTTTGGCCTGGGCTTTCGTGGTATCAAATTAAATGAGTATTAACCAAAAAGTACCTTATCTTCTTATTACTAAGGCTGGGCGTAGATTTTATGGCGGTCTGCTTGGGAAGCATTTAAACTGTTACAAGTCATTCGGCCTGTTTGGAAAGCAAAAAATACTAGAGAACTTGTTTGGTACGAGGTACTAGTTCAAAAGAATGAGTGTTTGTTTTGGTAACATTTATGTCACGAGTGTCAATCGTTAATCTGCGATATGTCAATTGGTAATCGACTGATTACCGCATTAGTGATTGATTTCGATCTTTATCTGTTAGTCATAAGGTTTACATTCCAGTACATAATAATGTCGAAATACAGTTAAGACCCTAAGCGGATATGTAAAAAAATGTTATTCGCGTTTCACTTATTAGGCAACTAGAAGTGGTACTTTACATCAAAACAAAACTAGTTAACGGATTATTTCGCGGTCTCAGACTTTCTTAATTACTGTCATTTCAAGGTAAACCGCGAAAACTTATTTATTTAATACGTCTTGAGTGACCAAAACAATGTCAATGAAATTGACTCAATTGACCCTTTTACGTTTCCTTGAAATCTCTAAACAACAACATTAGTAACTGAAACCTGACTAAATAATTAAATAGCATTTAGGATGTGGTTTACCGCAAATTTGTTTGACGCAATTTGAAAATTAATGCAGGTTTTCGCAGTAAATTGTTATTTATTTGAAAACATGCTACTTTGAAATACTGAATTGTATTTATTAATCATCCGGAATGAATAATAAAAAAAGGATTTAAATGGAGCAGCATTTAGTCACCGGTAAAGTAATTTTGCGTCGGAAAGCACTTTACGTTGTTGGACCCGTCTGTCATTATATTATTCGTGGATCTTTGACAGTCGTTACGGGTTGTCAGAAGCTCGAAAGTCTTGACAACCAGTCTTAACAAAAGGCTTAACTTAGTAGCTGGCTTGTGGAGATCAGATAGCCAGTCGTTCTATGTGGAATACTGATAATAATCAGCTGTATCTAGTTAGACTAGAAGCCGATCCCAACTTAGTTGGGAAAAGGCTAGGCAGATAGTATTTTAGTGATATTGTAAAAATCTGCCAGGTTTTAGATTTAAATTATTTTTTAAGTAACCATCGTCCTTCTATTCATCTATATTACATCGGCAAAGTGCGCAACTTTTCGTTGCTCTCCTGTAGTTTCACAGTTGCCGGTATGCGCTACACTGACTCTTCCCTCTGGCTATGTTCCAAAACAACTGACGCTTGTTTCAACGCTATCTACAAGGTTTTAGATGTGTTATTTACTTTGGTTATTACATTGAAGACGAACAATTTACTACTGATAGCTTGTTTAAAATGTGGAGTTTTTTTATGATAGTTCAGTAGCCCTGACTGGGATATTAGGGGAATGTTAAACGACTGTTCTTCTCGTTTCATTTGCTTTCGGGATTTTTTGTCATGTTTTCATTCATCGGCTTTTTGGTCATTTTTAAATCTTTACGGTTGCCAAAGGTCGCAATTTAGCAGGAAAATTATTCATTAATGAAAATGAATTACAGCAGCTGCTGTTTTTAAGGTTTAAGTCAAGTAACTCCTATTATATATTATTTCTTTATTAAAGGTAAGTTTACAAAAATCTTGCTTATAAACTATGCCCTACAAAACGGTTTTCACGGTTTGTCTGTGGGAATGGAACAAAAAGTACAAAAAAAAAATGAGATTTACAAGTATATACATATATATATATATATATATATTTTAACTATAATAAAGTTAAATGCACCCCAATGAACACCTTCGATCAATAGATCTAAGTGAAACACAGATCTCTATCATGTCGATAATAAGATATGTAGTTATAGATATAACTCCATACAATATTCAACAGTTCTATAAGAGCTAATATAATAAGGACAAAATTTAATAAAATGAGAGGCCTTTTGTGTTCGCAGTCATATTATAAGCGATAAAGCCTTCTTAGGAAACTAATCCTTTTAACTATGAAGATTATGTTAATAACGACATATAACTCTTATAAGATAACAGAACCGCTCCATCACAATATGTTAAATAGTTTTTTAACGAGACGCTAATACTAAAAGATAATGATTTGACTTTTAAATTATTATTTGACATCATTGAAATATTACCCATATTAGATTTTGTCGATAAGGATATTCACATGCGATCACTTTAAACATTCTTACTCATTTAAATAAGTTTTTGCTCTTTGACTTGAAGTATTCGATTCGATGTCGAACACAGGTCAAGTATACATCAGAGGCATTCAATAATAGAATATGAATATTTTTATTTGAACGCAAAAAATCGTGCAACGCTCTGCGTAGAGGCACAGTAGTGGCGCCAGTTTTTACACACACATAAAACCATGGCCCGCCATTGGTGGAAATATGTAAACACGTATTGTTTATAAGGTCGCTTACACACAAGCGTTGTATCTGTGTCATTACTTTATTGTTAACTGCAGATTAAGTAAACGAAATATAAATGGCAATTTTATACGGTTACAAAGCGTATACAATGTAATATCATACGCATAAGGCATGGAAAATTAGAAAAAAAAAGCTGAAAAGCCTTCGCATGCAAAGCTAAAGGTGGGCTTACTAACAAAATCTTGAACCCGGAACCACAACAAAATAAAATCACGTGACCAAACCGCTAATGTGAACGTTCTCTTAAAAAGTATTAAAGATTCGACCTTGTGAGGCAAACGTGAGTAACGCCGGTCGTCAAACCGCCGACCGAATATTTTCTAAAGGTTTTTAGAGCTGCGTGTAATCGTGTCATTGATACTTCGCTATAAATAACTGACATTGGTACTAAATCTGTTAAATTGAAATATCGTTTATTTGAAGAAGACCTAGAAGCCAAACTGTCTGGTTTACTTCTTACCTCGTATGTATCAGCACGAACTAGTTGAGAATAGCTCGTCATCTGCTTAGCCTTTTCCTAACTATGTTGAGGTCGGCTTCCAGTCTAACCGCATCTGGTTAGACCAGCTGAGTACCAGTGTTACCAATTACTGGGTACTACGATACCCCTTGGTATCATTACCCCTTAACTGACACTAACTATATGGGAACAGCGCAAAAATATAAGTCAGGAAAATGGAAGCAGGACTGACTGCCCAGGGTACAGTAAGCCGCACGTCATTGGTAACACTTAGAACCTTGAGCTGATCTTGCATAGAAAGGAGTTTCAATAGAATCAGCAGCCAGCTTATACTGGTTTTGTTACTACTGAGTGGCAGCCAACGGTACGTTGCCCGTTAAATTCAAATATTACCACCCGTCGAGGGTGAACTGTCCTTTCAATCGTGTTTCTAATATCCTCCGTGGTATATGACAAATGCTCCCCTGAAAACTAAACAATACTTCAAATTATACACAAAGTTGGTAAAAGCCATTTGGTTATTTATCAATGGACGTTTGATAGTTGGCCATGTAAAAGTAGGGTAGTTATATTTATAATTATACGTTTCATTCAGTTGAACATTTGTTTCGAACTGATTTAATGGAGCCAAGTTTCCTTATTGATGTAAAGCAATATGAAATATGTTTTTTAGGCTTCGCACAGATTGTTCAAATTCAAACACAATAAAGGAAAATAGGTAAATGTTGAAGTTTGAAATGAAATTAAACTTTGATATTAGGCTAGGGATAATTGGCATGGTGTATATAATGTTTTTGATAAAAGTAATGATGTCTGATAAAGCGAATAGTTTTCAGCTAGTTGCAGAGAAAGAATTGTATGGAATAGAAACTATAGCAGTTAACAAGAACAGTACCATCAAGAGGTTGTAATAAAAAAATCCTTGAATGCTATGGTGTGACATATTAACTTGACATTATAAAGGAATGCTGAATGCGTGTCTTCTAAAACTGATCAAATTCCCTTTGATCCGCTCATATCAGGTTTATACATGAAGCATGGAATTTAAATTAGGTGACAAGACGTAATCTTCTATTATACTGATAATTACCTACTTTCTTCCATACAAGCAACAATCCAAACCTATATAAAAAAAATTAGCTAATAATTCAAAGATAAAATGCGTGATGCCCGAAGCATTAGAAATGAGTCCATAAATTCGATTCGGGTTCTTCCTCAGAGTGTATCTGGCATATTTACGACCAAGATAACGAAAATGTTGGATATTTAACGATGCCTGTATCAAAACTATTCGTGTACATATCTGTTAGATTAATAAGCCCGTTCGATTTCCACTTATCTAATATTTTTATCGAAATTATTCCGTAGGCGGTATGGTAGTTATTTTGTTTATTTTAATTGCTGTTAACGTTTTATTATGTAAATAAATGTTTTCATTACTGATTGCTTCTGTAGAAGCTCGCGTGGTCACATAGATTTACCTTTATTTATTATTTCTTGACCTCGCATAAATCTGCATAATGCATGTCAAAATTGTAAAAACCCATTAAGCGGTACGAATGCATTTCTAGTATGCTTGTACATTACTCACCTACGTGATAATATCGCTTAACCCTTTTATATTAGTACTTTTACTTTGTTCCTATTAGTACACAATTTTGTCATTTACGTTATCTACAACTTTGTTCTAACAACAACATTTAACAAAGTGTCATTGACTCTGTTATGATTTCATATACTCTTGTTCTAGTACTAATCACTTTATTTTTTATGAAATGGCCTCCCTTCCCTTCTTCCACTTTTCCCGGTCTACTGCGATTGTGGGCCAATCTTTGAAGAAGGAATCCAGCTCATCCGGCCATCTCTTTCTGGGCGTGGCGCGTAGTCGTATCCAAATATTCAAAAATCCAGTCATTTTACCGGACGCAATTTGTCATTCTATGCACGGACATATAAGATAGAATAAGACATATGTATGCACGAAATCTTCATTCAAATGATGCCCTTAAGTAGGTCTCTCTAAAGTCGGATGAGCGTGACTATTCTCCGCATTATGGTCTATCTTCATTAGATATCTAATTTGGTTGAACGATTATAACGCTTTGTTCCCAACGCTTTTCATTAATAATTGCAACGTGATCATCTGTATTGTATATTTCTTTATTGACTGGTCCATGTTGTTCGTTACCATTATTCATATATTCTGAATAAATTATGTTACATATTCGTTAAAATTCTTTATTTTTATCTTTATTAACAATTTAACACTTATGTAGTTAATTTTGGCTTGTCGATCGTAATCTTTGAGTTGGTCACAGATTAATTGCGTCACTGTTTCAAATTGTACCTATTAGAGAACTTTTTATGTAAAGCGTATGAATACGAAATGTCATCGCCAATCTATTATAATTTTAATAATAGTCACAACAGTTTCAATTTACAAGAAACTTAGGTCATGATTTCTTCTTCGACCCCATAGAATTTATATGAGGTACCCATCCAATTTAATTATACGTGGTCCTTAATTGGAAGAACGTATATTTTAAACTAAACTATCTGACTTCCTGCAAGAACACTAGTACTTAGTCTAATCACCATCCATTTTCGTAAAGGAAATACTCCTCCGTTGGTATTTTAATTAATAAACGCATAATTCCTTACTAAACTGTCTCTGAGCGGGATAAGATGTATCTGCACCATAAATATTCTATCATGGGAAAGGGATATAATCTGAGTTCGGAGATTTAAATTGTTTCAATTGAAAGGAGGGTTTCATTTTTAAATTCTATTAATAATTCATATTGAAAGGATAAGCTGGTGACTATGAATATTTTAGAGAAGGCTCGTGCACATTTTATTTATATTAGCCTTCTCATTGTGGACTTATTAATGCCAATTTCCTAAGACATATAATTTCCATTTCCCATGTCTCATGACTATCAAACAGCACTGATCAAAATCATAAATGCTTCGATCCAAAACATTTGATGTCACTTTGATCACCTGCAATCTATACTTGATTAAGTTTGCAGATTCGATATACTCGTACATCAAAGGATTATTCAAAACCTGCGTATAACCGTTCATCTTTCCCACTAAAAGATTCTTTAATGTTCGCTATCTATATTGGTCCTATGGTCCGCAGTAAATCTCCATTAATATGCGTTTGACATGCGGTAATGTGACCGTGCCCTATATCATTATCAGCTATGTTGGAAGCTCTCGTATCTATATATCAACCTTATAGCGCGGACGTGGGCGAAGAATGTTTCGCTTTATTTGTTTTGAGGTAAAAGGTTGGAATTCATTAAGAATATTATTATATGAAGTCACTATTCACTTTGTGGGAAGTTACCGTTGAATTGTTCAGGCGTTTGTTGCCGTATTTTATCATTTTGCTTGCTTTGAAATATCTTTGGAACTAGAATTTTCGATATTAATATTTTCCCGTTTTGCGAGCAGCCCCAATTAGGGGGACCTGATTTCCAGGTGTCCTTTTTTGCAGACAATGTACCTAAATCAAAAAATCTTAGGTTAACACGAATAATTTGGACATCGGTAGTCACTTAAGAACAGATATATGTGGGAAGGACTGAATATTTAACAAGAGATGTCCGGTCGCCGTGTCCGACACACGGTTCCGTAAAAGCCCTGCAGGAATCTTAGTTGCTTATTTATTAATGATACGTGGACATTTCTCGTTTTCGTTTCCTTTTTATTTTATTGTTTTATTCAAGAGGTACCGAAATACTGCAGCTATTTTTGGACATAGAAGTTAGGTTGGAGTATTTTTCTCTTTCTCCAAATCTTGTATAACCGGCAATGGTTTTGGGTTGACATAAAATTCGGCCGAACGATGTAGCACTTAGGTTTCTGGGTCTAGACGCGATTTCATTGTCTCCCTCGAAATACATTTCGTAAATAATTTTTTTTGGACTTTGTGTTTATTCCGATGTATATCTTACTGACAAAAATCCACCAATAATGTAGAAATAATTCTCAGAACCCACTTATATAAAACCTAAAACAGAGCTTTCAAAGCGACGAAATACAAATATCAATTCCGACCAAACATTGGAATTCAGTATTGCAATATCCAACCGACAGGTTACTATCCCATCGCCTGCATACAATTCACCTGACTTGCGAACAATAACATATATCACGCTGATCCTACGATGTAATATCAGAAGTGAGAATAGTGAGATAAATTCAACCGCTCCGAGAATATTTGCTGCTATTAATATTTGTGGAGCACCGGTCAGCTCCGGTGACAAAATGGATTGGGTTTCAAAAGGTGGTTCTTGGCGTTCATTGAATGAACAGAACCGTCCAGCTGGGTATGCATGGTATCATAGTGCCATTACCGATGTAGAAGTCGAATGTGATGATTTGTACATATTAACTCTACCCAGAGTATCTTTATTAGATTTGTAAGAAAATACGTAAGTGCTTGTTCATCGCCTTCCACATCCAGTATGCCTATGTAAAATCCATAATAGAGTTATGGATTTTACATAGGCGTACTGGATGTTATACGGGTGTTATAGCGCAACTTGAGGAGGCCTATATCCAGCAGTGGACTGCGATAAGACTGAGTTGATTGATTGACATACGAAGAAAAAAGAAATAAAGGTCAAAAGTATCCACCAACAAGTGAAACAAACAGGATTTGACCTATATTTCTTAGGAAAACATTCAACATTCTTGAAATTCTTCCCTCAAGGTGGCATATCTGCCGCTATTAATATCAACTGTATAGGCCTTTGAAGGCATTACTCATAAACGATCGGGACTGAATCTCCTTGGCCGATGATTACAATTTATTATTGGAAAGGATGTTGCGCTTAGATTAGGATTAGGATTTGTTGTGACGGGAAATTGTTTGTTAATATTGTTTTGATAAGAAAGCAAGAAAGAAAATACGTTTATTTGCGGTAAACATGACGCAAAAAAGAACATAAAACACAAAAAAAAGCAAGGATTGGGGGAAACATGCGTCACATCCACGCAAAACGGCTATCGCTCAGCATTATGCTGCGACCCTACGATAAGAGCATCTGTTACTTTCTTGATTTTAGTTAATGGTTGCTTAGTCTCACAGGTTACCAATTCATGGTAAACCTATATCACTTGGCTTCCTAATTTTATTCTACACTATCCCTTATTTTAATCCGGAATGAGGTGATCCGGCAGAGAACAAAAGCTGACGACATCGCCATCGCTTACAGAATAAGCACGCAGAAGTGGTATTAGGCCGGCCATATAAGCCGTAGAATCGATGACCGTTGGGGTAGACGTGTTCTTGAGTGGAGACCGCAAATTGGCAAACGTAAGGTAAGACGCCCTCAAATTAGGTGGAACGATGATCTTCGCTGGGTGGCAGGTACCAGATGGATGAGAGTTGCCGCGAATTAGCTAAATGGCGTGCAGTTGGATAACCCTATGACCAGCAGTGGGAGTGGACTGCTGTAGGCTGATGATGATGATCCTTTATTTTATGTCTTCGAATCATCCTATTATCATGACATGAGTTATGTGCCATTTATTAGTAAATTAAAATGATCCTTAACTGACTACCTAATGATATTACAGGCTAATTGTACAGACGCCAGCACATCAAGCTACTTCAATCTGTCAAATTTATTTAATAGATTTTCAACTTTATCGCTAAAGCATTAAGGTTTAAGGTTGATTGGAAAAATTTGACAGTTTCGGGTAGCTTGACCTGCTGGCGTCTGTACCATGTGACAAATTCTAAATATGCTCGTAGAGACCCAACACGATTAATGCCCACACACCAAAGTACATTATGCCATAAAAATGTTTTATCACTGCAGTTAAAATTTTTAACAATATACCCAAAGGAACTGGAGAACTTCCTCAGAAATACTATAAATCTAAGTGGCTTCTTTTTATAGTGTAAAGGAGATTTTTTTGATAAAAAAAGTTAATGACAAATATGGTTACTAATTATGGTTAATAATTATAATGGTACTAATTTAAAAATAGTAATAGACATTTTTAGAATTACAATTTTGTAATAGTGCTGTATTAGTATGTGTAATTTTAGTAGTATTAGTAATGTTACATCATTATTAATGTATTTTCTTTAAAATATTTGTATGCCAGTCCATAGCGTGATCCTATTATTAAGACCATTATTTTACCATATTTTAATGCAAATAAAAATATTATATTCTATTCATCACCCTGATATAATCCATTACTATTAACATTGAAGCTTGCCTTACCAGTCTGCACTATACTTACTGTGCCATAACTATATAAACCAAGCCTTCGTACGCTATACAAGATCCCAATACTATAGGCATTGTTTAATTAAATCCACGATTGTTTACAGCTAGTAATTACGCGTCCTAGATCAGCATAGCAACAGCTGTTACCAACTTAATGATCACAATTATCGTTTCGAGCATTGCTTGTATTTTCCCACGCGATGCTAACTGTGCCAATTGACCCTTGTACTTGACTGTCAGTGTAATATGTATTACAATGATTGTGAATTTGTTCATGTCAATATATTCTTTGATTGTTTTAGAATTTAATTAATTGATATTTTGTTACATTCTCGGTAATGTTAGTCGTCTCTGTTTGCTCATTGAGTCACGTAAGTACAGTGGTGGTAGCTCAGTGGTATAGGCTCCGACATACGAGATGTAGGTCGTAAGTTCACTTTACTTGGTTTATTTAATTTCGTCACGACTACTCAAACCGTTAAGGATGTTTTCCTAGAACCAAAAATCCGAAGACATCCACCAACCTCACCGGGCTCGCGTGTGTCCCAGCAGTGGGAACATTATAGGCTGTTGCGTTGAGTCACGTGGTCGAAAGGACCAATATAATGATTTAGCAGTTTTTCATTTTACTTAATCTCTATATCATCTGTGGCAACGCCCTATATAGCTCTTAAGCATACTTTACAAAGTGTTATGTGAACTGCCGATCAATTCTGTATAAATCTCACCGTAAAAACTTAGGTGAAGTGAGCTCGAAGTGAGGTGTCATTCCACCTGATGCTATAGGGATTGTCACTATTGACAGCTCACTTCATCTAAGTTCTCACGGTGAGATTATTACAGAATAGCTCGGCTGATCTGCTAGTCTCCGATCATGGTAATGTTATAATAATCCTAGCCATCATTATGGTCGTCGAAAGGTCACGTGTAACATAACTTGTGAACGTACCAATAGCTTTGTTAATAATGACAAAGATTTTTCTCAATATTCCTCAAGTTACATCATTTTATGACACAGAAACTTTTGCACTAACTGTGAGAAACATTTGGCTTTTTCTTCTTGCAAACCCGCAAATCATTGATTATCACGCGATTACACTCACCAGCTGGACGGCTCAACATCGCCAACCTGTACTTAATGATACTCAAATAATACCTTAAGTACTCAGAAGCAATAAACAGAGATATTCAATCATGTTATTAGTAGTCGTAAAGCCCAGCAAAGCGTCTAGGTCGTATGACTTATATGATAAACTGAGTCAATGACATTATGCGTTCACGATTTGCTGCAATCATTTTCATTCACCAAACTTAATTATGAACTTTATTAAGGGCGTTGCAAAGCTCAAATTTGAATATTCGAATCCTCCATTAGTTGTAATCACGCCTTTGTATTCATGTCCATTGAGTGCTCACATTACTGCACGAAGTCTATCTTTCATTGTTGACATGAGACGTCCTCCATCCCTTTCTAATGCACCATTACCTGCATCGACCTATCTTCTTCTGTCGTTGCATTCTTTATAAGTTCTTTAGTTGTCCGTACGACTGTTCGTCTTGTTTTCATCACCATTGAAAAGTTATTCAATTGTGGACAATGAAATCTCCGTTCTAGAGAGCAATGCTTTTTGTTTTTCGACTTTTTCTTTTTTTGTGGGCGTGAGTACCGGTTGTAATTTGAGCAAGTTGTTTGATTGTTAGATATAGGTGGAATTCCGTGGGTGTTGGTACAAGTATTAGAGAAGCTAGGTATCCGCCGAAGTCATGTTAAAACCGGTGTTCATATACATTTTGTTACCTTGTTTGTTACTGACATTAGACAGAAGTTTCTATGTACCTTGCTTGTGTTATAGACAGACAATGATATGTGTAATGTCTGTGACGCCATAATACGCAAAGAAGTTGTGCCTAATGCCGTATACAGGTTGTTTAACCTAGAAGCGGAGCATGTGGGCCGTAAGTGTTAATTTGTTCGTAACATTACGCTTATCATCTGTAAGTGTCGGTAGTGTAGCTATGATGTGGTAGCATTTCTAAGAATTTAAATTGCTGAAATCGTACTTTAAATTCGCTTATCACAGCATATCTACATCATCATTTAGCATAACAACTTGGTCTAGCACATGTATACTTTTAACAATTTTAATTCAAACTCAGCGTTGATGTGCTATAGAACGTTATCAATATAGGGATCTGTCTTCACAACCCTTAAAAGCAGCAGAGCCTCATCTTGCACAATACAGTACAAAGCAACACGATTAACCTCACTTATCTGCGATATCGTCCCCTCTAAATGACTCGTACGAAACACAAGGGTTACAAGATAACTTGGAACTAAGAAGAAGGGGATGTGACAAGAGATTCGACATTTTAAGGCTCTTCTTGAATCTAAAATATATGTAGAAAGCCTAAATTATCACGAATGAAGAAACTTAACTTAAAAACTTGACATTTTAAAATAAACTGTCTGTTAATGTCCTTCTCATTTTTAAGGACAATAATAGATATATTGATGCGTTTATTCAATAAGTGGCTACGTTTTTAAAGTTCATTGATAGATGTGTAACTTTGCAAACTAGAATATTAATAATACATCGTATACCGAGAATTTCGAAACAATATCGATTCTGCATCGCGTTTTTGTGTTCGAGAAACACATTTGGTTGTAGACTAGTAGCATTTCGTAACTAGAAATCGTGAGATCGCGCTTTTTAATGCTCGGGGTTGAGCATTCGATCGCTACAACCAGCTAGGTAGGTAGTTAAAGACTGGATCGTTCAACAGTGCTAGAACTACATAGTAAAGTTTTATTTGATTCTACACGATTACAGCAAAGTTACTTACAAAAGTTGGACTTTCACAAAACCTTTTACCATGTCTGCGTTTAGGAGCTGATTACAATTTGCCATTGGTTAAACATAGTTTTTGGGTCAATCTTAAAAGGTCGTAGCATTAAATACTATCAAAATTAAAACCAGCGTTCTTGATCTAAAATCTGACATCTTCCTAAAACCGCTCTGAATCCGAAAGATTTGTATACTGACACACTAATCCATCTAAATCAGCGTCGAAAATGCTCTCCTTCTTTTGAAGATAGATAGTTTTGTTAATCCTACATCATACAAAGGATACCCCACGTAACATTTCCAGTTCTACAAACATATCCGTTGTTTATATGCTCCTAGTCTTTCAACGAGGTATTAGCGACAATGGAGAGGGGTGGAGCCATTGTCACTACACCTAGATCGTTCTAGGCGACTTGTTTAGTAAATATCGCTTTAAGGACCCAAAGCACATGGGGGGTTAAGTCGGGGGTATTAAGTTGTGGAGTAGTGAGTATAAGTACAGTCTTCATGAGTAAATGTTTGGAACGTTTATAATATTCGTGATGGCTCTTTGTAGCGTTAAATATCTCGAAGAGGGAGACACGCGTTAAACACGGCACATTCTTGAGCCCTTTATTTTTTGACCTTGAGGTATTGATCATTTATTTATTTATCCTCACACTGGAACGCCATACGGCAATTACACCAATGGAGCAAAAAATCACTTCATGTGCTGCTTTCGATCCATCCTGTGCGCGGTGGACATCATCATCAGGTGATGCATTATGCAATAGATTCGGCGCTTGACATGCTAACAGGCATTTTTTTGCAAAAATCTATATATTATGACTGTTCGTCTTCCAACATCACCGAATTCGATATTGTCGGCTCTATCCCTAAGTTTAATTTTCTGTTCATAAATATGTCATTTAGAAACCAATCTACATCAATCAGTGTGTGTAATCAGGCATCCCTTCATATCATAACTGAATTCACTTCATATCTCATCAAGTCTCAAGCCCATGCAATATGAAATTTTTGAAGGGCAAATCAGCGCACGATATTCGCGTCTCAAAAACACATTAAAATATAACAAATGAACGTTCAGACTCTCCTAACGATTGCTGCAACCCTTACAACGGTCCCCACCGAATGCAATATTACCTTGTCTTTGTAAATTTATTATTATTATACAACATTGCATTTCGAGGGTTGAGATCGCATAGTGCATTTGATGGCAGCTGCTTCTGCGTCCAGTGTGGGGTAGAAATTATTTACAGTCCAACCTATTTCGAACCCTCCATCTTTAAGAATAAAGTTCTATTTCGTGTGAAAGCAATCAAAATCCCATAGGCACATATGGGATGCCCACCCTCAAAATTAGATTTAGGCAGAAAAAATTACTTAATGGGGTGTTTTCTGTATGAACGGCGAGATAAGACGGTGTCGTATTTTTTCTAAATCTGTCCGAATCCGCGTATTCACGTTGATATACGAGGATCTAGGGGATTCCATGGCTGATTAGTTTTGCCCGAATCCGTTGGAGATTGAAATACATAACCATTGTGTAAGTGATATTAAATTAATATTTTAGTAGTTCGCGCTGTTATAAAAACGGAGTACTTAAATCAGCAATCGTTGAGGTTTTATAAGGAAAATCTATATATGAGTACAAGTACATGCAGACTGTCGAAGCATTGTTTAAGTATTTAAAATAGTAACTAATTTCGACAGTTATGAGGAAAAAACTTAAAATTACTGAAATCATGCCAGAAGCCAGAGATAAGGAACGCCGAAAAAACAAATTATGTTCAAAATCGTATGTGTAGACGTATCGTAGATACTTACTGTAGGTACATTATGGTAAATAACCCTAATGCCCATTTGGCAAAATCAACCGTAAATGATAAATTACCTTATTCTTGTAAGTAGGTTTACACAAACACTTTTACGCGTCAATCATATTTTAAAAACTAGATGAGGTCGGCATTTCCTATCTAACTATTCTGTTCTCAGAGAAGTCAGATAGGAAACGCCGAAACAAACTCAGAGGTCACCTAGGTAGATAGGTAACCTAATGCAGCAAAGCAAAGACACAGAGCATGATATTAAAACATGAGAACATAGAAAGTATACAACACTTATTTCCTAATAGATTCTCTAAAACATTCCCAAAGTATACAATTTCTTTACACAAACAATGCAAATTACATAGTTGCAATCTAAACAGCTTGAATAATGACAGTGCTGAGTTCGAAAGCTGTTCGTTTGCATCGATCCAATTGCACTTGTGGGAACATCTAGTATTGGCAATCGTGAGTCATAATAAACTGGCTAGTTATCTTTTAAGACTTGAAATCGTAGAGGTTATGGTATTGATTTTAGTGAGAATATAACCATATGGTTGTAATGGCAAGGTCAGCAAAGCGTTGTTGAATTACTTGATACTGCAGGTTTCTTTAGGTGGCATCAAGGACAAATTAGACAAGGTAGTAGTGGTAGTAATGTAGTAGCAAATTCATTAGGGTGGCCGCCAGCTTGTTTCTTCAACCTGTGATATAAAAAAGCATTTAGTTCAGGGCACATAAAAGGCACTTTTGAACGTCAAAATATAGTAATAATAGAAGATTCTAGTCACCCCTTCCAAAAGATAGTTTCGTATATAGAAGAATGGGAAAATAAATCCACAATTACTCCTTTGAAATATTTTATGATATTTTGCATATAATTATACGTGAACATGATGCTTAAAACATTTATAGTAAGCAACTGCTCTTCTTCTAAGCGTGTCGATGCCAAACTAAATTGAATCGGTTTAGAATTTGTATACAAGTTTGGCCCCTGCAATAGCGTAAGTAAGTGTTGAAATAGAATGGACTTTAAAAGAGACCATGCCTTCTGAGTTTGTTTCGGCATTTCTTCTCATAGTTAACATAAAATTGACGTGTAAAGGTGTCTTAAAAAACAGAAACAAACATTTCATTTCCGAAACTAAAGTTTCCGGTGCGACAAGATAACTTACGTCGCATATAAACATTATTTGCGCCTAATCAACTTAGATCTAATAACCAATTCTCGTATTTAAAACGTTCAAAATCTAGTCGCAATCTCATCTCAGCGACAATCAATGTCAACAACTTGTCAAAAATGTAGGGAAAGAGGTATTTTTGTCAGATTGAGACTGAGATCAGACTGAACGTTCTTAAAATTACCAGAATTGCCCCTCTATTTACTAAATGTTGCTCTGTTCCTTCAAGCAATTTTCTCTAGCCTATCAGTGCGTTTAGTGGCTGATATATTATGAAAGAATAATAGGTAATACATCGCCAAAACGAAAGCTGCATGAAAGTAGACATTCGTATCTGCTCCCAAAGCTCCCCAGTGTCAGAATTAATTCCCATTGTGTGATCCGTGGCCTGTGGTGAGAGGGGGCGAGATTATACCCATTTACCGTGAACAGTTTTAATCCCAAGTTTTAACGGAGTTGCTAGGAAATACGTATAGCTAGTAGCAAAAGAGCGTTGTGAGATTGGGGAAATACTTTCAGCACATTTATTTCTGGCCTGTTTGCTTAATGAACTTTTTAATTTCGTCGTAAAATGCATCAATGCTTCAGCAATTTCGCTGGTGTTCGGCTGTGTTGTGTAGGTATACCGCTTCACAAACCATAATCGGTCATCCAGTGTATAGTTCGAAAAAATATGCTTTGTAAAAGTGAAAAAGTGAAAATGATTAATTGGAACTTTTAATTCGCTGGCGTAGTGTGATTCTTAGAACTTGCTATTTCCCAAGCCTTTATTAACCAACTCACCAACATTTAATGTTAAACGACACTTATTCACGAATTTACTTGAATTAACACGAAGTATTCCTCTAGACACCGTTTGTAGTGTCACCACAGGCGTCAGCATGAACCGCAACAATGCGCGGTAATCTATTTGCACAGAGCGTCAACCGTACAATACCATGAGCTCTCACAAAAGGGTGTTTACTTAAACCCCTTTCACACCTCCATTGTTCATTGACCACTCAGCTAAGATCCCCGAGTTTGCTTAAAAATTTACCTCTAAACTCTTCAGCTAACAGAGAATCGGAGCGGCGCGGTAGATCAACACAAAATGGCCGCGCGGCACTGAATGGCCGTAATGCTGAATCGAGTGGTCCTTGCGTAGTGTGCAGGAATTTTAAACATACGATGTTGATAATATATTCCAATGCGACGAGATTTGGATGTTTGAGGATGCTTATCAAAAGTGTGTATGAGTGGGGTTTGAAAGCCTTGGGATTTTTGGGTGTTCTTAACAGGGCGTTTGAATATGATTGCGTTAAGTGAGACCGCATGCGTACGAACTGTGAGAAGATTCAGGAAGTTTGGCCCTCGTGCGATGTCAGTTAGGTAAACTGGGTTGGTTTTTAAACGCTGCAAGAAAACTAGAGCAAAAATTTAAGTGTCAATCAAACTCGTCATACCGAAGCCGCGTCACTTTCGATAGTTTTTCTTTCCAATATTTATAGTTTTTTCTAAAGAAAAAAAAAGTGAAAGTGAGTGACTTTTTCTAAAAAAAAGTGAAAGTGTTTATTCTCCAGTATTGTTACTTGCATCTTTAACAAGCATCACAAGAAATTTTAACAATAATCTTCTCCCGAAACGAAACCCTGCATCGTTTGATGTTAGCCCCCAGCTCATACAAAACCCCTTAGTAAACTCATCACATAAATAAACAATAGCTTGAGACGTTTTAAAACTTTGATATGAACAGTACACAAACACATCCATTGGCTGACAACAAGAGTACTTCCAAAGACTTACGCACTCCTAACAGCTGTTACAAGCATCCATTTTAACAAGACCCCTCTCTCTTTTAGAACGTCTCTTCAAACACCAAATTTTGTAAGACGAAAGAGGGGAAAGGAGGACCAGGAAATTCTGGTCCTTTGGCACAAGGGTCGTTGAAGGGGCGCCATTGTCCCACGTGTGGGACCCCACGCATCGCGACAAGTGATTTAGTAGTTGTTACAAAAAACTTTGGTTTTGAAGATAGTTACATTCGTGTATGTGAGAGATAAGTACTATCGATTTTTGGGGGTAGTTTTGCTACTTGTGAGCAAACACGTGGACTTAAGTTTCGAGATGTAGGTACTCGTATCTGGCAACATGATAATTGATTAGGAAAAATAGTAGCAGCTCTGTCGTTTTGGCCTTACAACTTTAGGACGTAGGAGTTCATCAAGATAGTGATGTGCAAATAGGCATCTGAAACCTGCCGATGTATGCTTGAAGTGAGCTGTCATTTCTCTTAGTTAACACTAGTCACAGCTCACTTTAAACCCTAAGTTTTCATGGTGAGATTTTTACAGAATAGATCGCCAGATCTATCAGAAGGATAAAACCAATAGGATAGTGTAATTTCTCTTACAATTTTTAAGCCACCAACCTAAGCCACCAACCTAAGCCATTGAGTTTAAATCAGCATAATTATGCAGTAACGTCTACAAATTGTCAGGCCGTCTCATTGCACCATATTTTGATCGCTCAGCTCAATCACTCGTCAATATTAACCAGGTGACTGGCGCAGCGTCTGAGGGTTGGTCACTCGTGAATATTAACGACCTGCTTAACACACTGTCGGAGACCGGTTGCGGGTTGGATCTCCGCACGATTTAAATTATCTGCACCTTCTTAAAGCTTTTGGGATCTGTTCCGTATTTTTGGTTGAATAGTTTGTATTTACGATTATCTACTAGTTACGTGAGTGTACTTTCATACATATAAATGGCAAACCAAACTGCCGGTTGATTCTGTAAAAATCTCACAGTGAAAACTCAAGTGAAGTGAGCTTGATGTGAGTTGTCAGTAGTGTCAATCCCTAGCATTGTTTGGAATGACAGCTCACTCCACGCTCACTTCACCTAAGTTTTCACGGTGAGATGGTTACAGAATCGCACTGCTGTACAATTTCACCATTGACCATCAAGGTTGACTTATGCAGTCTTCTATTATTAGCTACCAGTTTAACTTAGCTCTAATCAGCCTATAATGTTCCCACTGCTGGGACACAAGCCTTCTTTTTTCGAGCGGGAGTGGGCTATAATCTACCACGGTCCCAGTGCGGGTTGGTAGATGTCACATGTATTTGATGTTTTGGTTCCAAAACATGCCGGTTTCCTCACGATGTTTTCCTTCAGCGTTTTGAGAGCAGTGGTGATGAAATTATGTACACAGAGTAAAGCGCCTGCCTGTATAGTAATAATAAAGGCGCCTGCCTGGGTTCGAACCCACGAGCTACACCTCGTAAGTCGGGCCGTTGCCACTGGCAGACTACTGCTCCTATGGGTCTCGAATGGTTTCTTATGGATTCCAGTTTTGCTGTTATTTTATATATGTATCACATTATACAAAATAACAGCAAAACTTTAACGTTCTCACGTTTCGATGTTTCATGTTTATTTATAATGCAACCCAACCCACCATACAGAATTTTAATGTACAACGTCTGAAATAATACTACTACTCATAATAATGAACTTCTGTAATGAAGCTTCGGTTCTCAGTATAAAAGTAACTGTCTCTGCTACTAACAAAATCAATAACACTATACTACACGCACCGAATGTTAATCAATATGTCAACAGTGGCTGTCAGCGTGTCATCGCCGCGACGACGGAATGTCAAGTGTTCTCAGAACGCGTTGTCACATCAGCCTTGAATGTGTACTATGTAGGTTTAGTGTTTATTCGTTATAAGGACTAATATTAGTGAGGCTTCGGTACGAAATTAGTAATTACTTTTTCAATGACTCACTGAATACGAACGTATTCTATGTCTGTTATTTCGATACCCAAACTTCAAACTTTTATTTCAACTAAACACTTTTTATTTATTTTCTAAAGATTAGGTACTTGCACAACATTAAAGAATTGAATCCCAAGACGTTGTACAGAGCTATTTACATACTAAAAAGACTCTTAACTAACTATTCTAACTCTCTGCAGTAGGTACCTGCCGATCCAACACTGCCGATCCACACGAATAGCAGCAGCCGACAGCGAAGCATTACACACTTAGAAATGTTTACATGCTCTTTGAAAAGGTTTCGTAGCCTTTTGTATGAGACACTTTACTCGTTTTTAATTAGTGTAACTGCATGAACAAGTTCACCTCCTAGTGACTTTAAGATTTTATTTTTAATGGTAATCTGTGAACAGCGCTCTGGACTACATTATTTATTATTTAAGTTACCTACTTATGTTTTTCTGTTTGTTATAGTGCATAGTGTAGCTGTTTGTTGATCCTATTTAAAAAAGAAAAAATAATAATTTACAGACTGTTTTGGAGTCGGTCGGTCAGAATGATGGAGCTAGTTACCCGTTCCAAAGCGTAGTTGGTTCCTATGGAAAAGAACGGACAACAAACTCCCTAGCCACTCTTTTAAATAACATACATAGTTACAAAATATTGAATAAGTACATCACTCATGTTCAACTGATTCTTCTTCGTTTTCGTCTTGGCTAGCTATATGAGAAAGATTCCAGCAAAAGACTGGATTTAAATATTCCTATTATAACTTTGTTCATTTCCATAAACAGAGTCCAATTAAATCAGTTAGACCAATGTCAATGTTAGAAAAATTCGTAACAATATTCAAATGCTTGCAAAACCAAGGCAAGTTTTCAGTTCATCATATTTTAAGGAACTTATAGTAAGAAAAAGTATTTATTGCGAGTCATACAGGAAGGTCACAAACTAAACTAAACACATTCAAAAAGAAAAATGAAACAAAGTCCTATACGAGGCCAAAAGGCTCCTATCGCATGATGCTGTGACATTAAAAAAATAAATGTCACTGGCATTCTGACAGGGCCCGCTGTGATGTCACGGGCGAACTTCAAAGACCCTCCAGTAGTTACTAAGGACGCCTACCTATGTAAACGATGAATACATAACACATTCATCTAACCAACTCCTGCTAATGCTGTTGTATGCAAATGATAACACAACCAATTTGGGTAGGTAATTAAGTCAGTTCAAATTTTACGTCCGTGTAGCCGAATTTAATTACTTGGGTGTTACATCGGCGGATTTGGCGCTAGTCGTCAACGATGGCGCCGCCGCAGTGTCTGTTTCTAGGTAGGACTAAAGGCTGCTGTTACATGGTGGTGTAAAGTTTCAAATAGTGTCCATATTAAAATAAATAAATATAGATTTATTGTTCAACTAGGACTAGATGACATGGCAAAGTAACCCTACTTCCTACTAATATTACGAGTATAAACGCGAAAGTTTGTATGGATGGATGGACGTTTGTTACTCTTTCACGCAAAAACTACTCAACGGATTTGGATGAAATTTGGCACACATAATTATAGGTTATAACCAGGATTAACACATACGATACTTTTTATCCCGATATTCCCATGGGTTCGACACTTATGCGGGTGAAACCGCGGGGTGCTGCTAGTATAATATAAAGCACAAGCATAAAGTTTCTTATTCTAGTTAGTGGGTGCCGTACTCCTCTCCTAGATAGGTTACAAAATAACCCGTGGTTAGAAGAAACAGTTCCGATCCCCAACTAATGGACTCATGTGTTCATATTATTGCTTATGCAAGTAGTGTCCACCCGCCTATATTGACTGTATAAGTTAATGGAATATCGTTGATATTGAGTTTTTACTTTTCACAAGTCCTAGGATGCTGTTTGGTCCTAGGAGTCGGTTGATTTTAAAAGGTAGATCTGCTCATTAATAGAAATGAAGTTAGAATAAAAAAACCTTTATTGCTGTTCTTATTTTTACATGCTATAGGAATTATAAACCCAGTAACGTCCGTATTACCCAGTAACTGGGTTGTGGAGGTCAGATAGGCAGTCGCTCCATGTAAAATACTGGTATTCAGCTGCATCCGGTTAGGCTGAAAGCCGACCCCAACATACTTGGGAAAAGGCTAGGCAGATGATGAGGAATTATAAAATAAGAAGTGTGTCTGACACTTTAAAAACAATGAAAATAAATATCGGCAACCGGTCGTTAATCTGGAACAGCTTGTCTTCTAACAAAGTCCTCCTCTAAAGCTCATTACTGAAAAGTAAATCGTATCTTTTCTTTCATATCAAATACACGAAGCAATTGTTGCCTTGTCATTCCTGTACGTGTTTAGAGTACCTACTCCTGGACTGTCACTTTTCTTCTAAGTATTTTATAAAGTACAGTCAGCGTCAATAATATCGGGACGAACAGACTGTTCAAAATGATCTAAGCAACTATGAAAATGAAACATTAACTCAATGACACAAGGAATGTTTCAGAATGAAGACAGTACACGCCAACTGTCATTCTGACAAGAACTTTATCCAATTGAGACAAAGTTTAATTTTCTTAGTTGTTGAGATCTTTTTGAACAGTCTGTTCGTCCCGATATTTTTGACGCTGACTGTACTAGCTGGCCTAAAAGACGTTATCCTGTCCAAATTTCAATATAGTCTTAAGTTCCTTAAAAAATCCATAGAAAAAAAGCACTTTCCGTTTCCCGAGTTTTCCAAGTATCCGGGCAATTCTTCCAATTAATCTTATCTATAATAACCTAATTCGTACTATTACTAATATTTTAAAACAAAAAAACAGCTAAATCAGTTCAGCCGTTCTGCGATTTATGCGCATACTAACGAACAGCATTTCATTTTGGTCTAGATCTACTTTATTTAAGTTCCTCGCTATCAGTAACACTTCCTCAAACTAAATGTCATTATCAATTAAAATATCATGTTACGATACGGTGTCAGAGTCGGCAGAAAAAGGCCCTAAGCGATCGTCTTCCAGTCTGCAGTTAAATCCATGTGCTAACTTAAACCTTGTTTGACAAGGGATTGGCTGACGTGCAGTTTGTATCATTACTACCACTATAGCAAGGCTTGGTGTTTATGATGCACGTTTATGATGCAACAATGTGAAATGATCTACAGTAATTTACTTCTATATATTTTTTTAAAATGAAATGGTTTAACGCTTTTAGTAACTTCAAAACGTAGTCTCATAAATAATAATTTGTGAGTATATGAGCTACTACTATATGTGAATAATACATTCACTACACAGCTACACATTTTCGGAGTAATTGCGTAACATACTAACAGTAGTAGCAATGGCTGTCATTTTGACAGTTGAACAACATTCATTGCGTTATTTACATTGGTGAGCAGACAAATTTTTCGAACTTATGAAGCAATGGATTAGTAATATTCTTCAAAATCACTTAGATTGAAAGTCTGTTACGCAATTAGGGTACATATCTTGAAATGTTATTGCTAACAGATATTAAAGACGTTTCCTTTGTCATAGCACACAATAAATCAATTTAATTGTCAAGAAAACACAATAGCTAACACAATGCTATTCGAGGCCTTAGCCGACTGTTTAGCTGCAAAGTTAAATCCGTGCCCGTTTTAGTCGCTCGTTCGACAACCAGCTTAGCTGCCCGAGACTTTGTATAATTAAGCAAGTTAGCGCCCCACGGCGTCGCCCGTGGTCCTGTTTACTTTTATACTTTGTGGGGTATGTACAGCGGGTGGTATGTGGTGATAGGTTAAAACCATTGCCAGTCACGAAAGGAAATGATTAAGCAACTTTACGTACCTACTTATATTTTTTAAATATTTTATGAACCTTTTTATTAATTTCCAAGGACAAACATTTCATTTTTTCGATTAGGTAATACTCACTTGCTTTTTCATTTCACATCTGTCATTGGCAGAATTGTCGACATTGGGCCCATTTGCTATAGAGAAAAAATATAATATTATCAGCATTATGCTGAGCGATGGCTGATGCGATGGCGTTGTGTGGATGTGACGCGTGTTTTCTCCCAACTTTTTTTTTGTGTTTGTGTTCTTTTTATGTATTTTCTTTCTTTCTAATACTGTTTGAAATTTACACGCAGAGAAAACCACGTCATGTACTGAAGTGTGAGTTGGTAGAGCCAAACCCAGCTGCGGACAGAAGTATACAGTTCCTTTAAAAATACCAGTACCAGTCCAATTTCCCTCCACAACCCGCAAAGCAATTGGAACACCCGCAAAACTTCTCTTTTTTAATTCCAAAGACATTCTCTTAGGTCTGTGCAGAATTAAATCCTTACGCCAAGTTCGTACACTCGGCTTAGGCCCACAGTGTGTATAATTAAATGCGATGACACCCCTAGGCGCCTAGCGAGCTAGTAGGCAGGATTTGTATTAACACCTTCGTGTTTTGGCAGAATAGAGGATTAGAGCCATGTTGGAATTTATTCTGGTACGTAATTGGGGTTTGAGATAGGTACTGACTGAGATTTGAAGGTTTTGTACAGTTTTTCGTGAGATGACTCTGCTTGTGTGAAGGAGATTTCTCAACTCACTGATTGGCAATATTCAATATTTTTATAATTGTGATTTGAGTACGAAGGAGAGAGGAGTAGTAATTTGAGTATTCACAAACATCAATGATATTTCATACATAAGTTTTTGTCTTTACAATTTTACTCGCCAAACTTTCTACTAGTTTGATGGCGGGAAGCGCGTGTTAATTATCATTAATATTTTTTTAAATAAAACTAACTTAAAACTACTAACGCACTAAGTTAATAATATAAGATGTTAATTTATTTTTCGGTAAAGGCTGAATCCTCATCGAGAAATAATCTCCTTAAATAATGTTGTCAATCGTATTACATTTTATATTTTTAACTTGCTTATCGCTTAATTTGTCCGCTAGACTGTTATCTTCTTCTAGCTAAACAGGATGTCCGATATCCAAATAATTAATTTATTCCAATTCATTCTTTCATCATCCTATCGTATAGAAAAAACAATGTAGGCACAAAAGGCTTATTTTATTCCTCACACTTCCATATAAGCAAAACAGGCACAGACTCGTCTGCCGGTACTTTCCGAGAACCGTGCATGACTCAATGTTTACGTGACGTCATCCTCCTTGCTAGTCTGATAACGTGAGTAATGATAACACTGACTCAGCTTTCAACGTTTCGTTATATTTTGTCGATATGTTCATTGTGTTTGGATAAACACATGAGTTGCGTCAACTATTCTTATGCTTATTAGGTATTTGTTCTAAGCGTTCGTATCAAAAGACCAAAGTGCAACAAACAGATGGACAAAGTGGTTGACCAGTTTGTAGCGTGACTCTACTATAGTGGACGCGTTTTAGCATAGCATTAGCGGTCATTGCCCTCTTCCTGAGAGCAGTGGCAACGGCTGCGACTTACTCGTACGAGTTGGAGGTTGTAGGTTCGAACACAGACAGGCGCTTTACTTAGTGTAAATTATTTCATCACTACTCCTCTCAAAACGGTGAAGGAAAACATCGTGAGAAAACTGGCATATCTCCTAGAACCAAAAATTCCAAGACATGTGATATCTACCAATCCGCAGTGGGCCCGCGTGGCAGATTACGGCCTGAGAGGAGGCCTGGGCTGGGTCCCAGCAGTGGGAACATTATAGGCTGATTGTGGCCTTTCCCTACGTATAGGTTTTCGTTATAAGAACATGTTGAAGATAACAAGAATCAGTACGATAACGGACTTTAATTTAGTTTTTAAATTAAAAATGTTGGTGGGTGAATAACCGATATTGGCGCCGATTACCTTGTTCACAAACTAAACTAAATTTAAGTGCATCTTTTTCTTTCTATTTAATTTAGAAAAGGACAGAAGATAAATATTAGTTAAGTCCTGTCAAACTAGTCAGCGCCTGACGTAAATTGACGTATTTTTAGTAGCCATGTTTTTAATCACGTCTTATCTGTCTATGGAGTATCGTGAATAACCGATATTGTCATGCTAAAACGCGACAGCTATAGTGTCGGTTAATAAACGAAAACCTGTTATATTAATATTAGGACAGAAGCTAGACGATTTGACAGCCAATCTAACCTTAGAACATCACGATTTGGTCCTAGTGTCCTAGCCATTAGGTTGCAGACGGCAGATGGCAGTCGTTCCATGTAAATTATTTATGTCCAACCGCATTTGGTTTGACCGGAAGGCCCAGAATATTGCTGTTACATCGACAAGTCTGAGCTATATTCTGGTCCTTCCGCCTTTCAGCATAGATATACTGATGAGATTAAATTACATACTTACTTAGTGAATGAAACTCATAATATTCATAATATTTTGAAGTGTGCCATGAATTTTTTGTGCTATGTATTTTTGTGGTGTACAATAAAGTATATATAAATAAATAAATAAAATATTATTCGTTATTTATTATTTTTTATTCGTATAAAGGCTGATTTTTCAATCGACAGATAATTTGTATTCGAGGAATAAAATTGACGTCTGACAGTTTTTGTATGGAACAACTGTCAAAAATTCAAAATTATTCCTCCTATAATATTATCTGGCGTTGGAAAAAACAGTTCTTATTCTAATAATACTTAGACCTGGTTTCTCAATAGTCGCATAATTTTAATCTGAATAATAAATATGACACTGACATATTTGCCATACAAAAGCTGTCAAACTGCAATATGTATTCTTCCGATAAAAGTAGTGTAGACTAAAAAAAAAAAAAAGGAAAAATCACCCTTAGTAAAAGATAGTTATCAAGACCAATTAGTCTTATAAAGGGAGCTTGTTCTTATAAATATTTCGTAACGGTTTCTTACAAACGTCTATAAGAATTTGATTTACTGTTTCAGCAAAAAAATCTTGCATATGAACCTTTAAAAGATAATATTGGGGATTCAGAGGGGCTCGTGGCTAAATAATAACAGCCGCACAGGTCGATCGGTCAGGTTAAGCTACGCTTGCCGCGGTTGGCCTGTGGATGGGTGACCATCTTTACATACCGAGACCCCTCCGTGCCTCGGAAAGCACGTTAAGCCGTTGGTCCCGGCTGTCATTCGTGGATCTTTGACAGTCGTTACGGGTAGTCAGAAGCCCGAAAGTCTGACAACCAGTCTTATCATGTGGTATCGTATTACCCAGTAACTGGGTTGTGGAGGTCAGATAGGCAGTCGCGTCATGTAAAATATATGTATTCAGCTGCATACGGTTAGACTGGTAGTCAGGACACTTATAAGTCTTATAAAATGCTTTGTTAACTCATACATAGGCTAGACTATCTGACAACTTTGCTAGCTAGGTCCTCTGGTATTTGTTTGTTACAATACTTTCGTATTCTCTACTGGTTATTAATCCAACAATACAATAATAAATGTTATTAAATCCAAGACGAAATTGGGACACAGTTCACATTATTGAACGTTCCGAAATAACAGCACGGTGTGAAATGTCACATCCTCTCATTCTCAGAGCGTATAATAAATTATTACGCGTAAGTGAACCCGATATAATCAATAACGTATTAAGTTTTAAACTCCACTCAAACTTGCACACGTGCGGGCTCTAAAAATGGGGTGCTCTAGTAATCACCAGGATCACAGGCGTTCGGTGATCGAGTATGATGCTCTTAGCATATGGATGGGCAGTTTCCGTGCACTTGATTAGGTATAATCTCTTGTTTAAAAAGAGGGCAAGTTTTTACCCAAAAACTATAATAATATGACGATTGTTTGTTAGGCACGGATATTTGTAATAGTTGCTTACTAATTAAGAAAAACAATGTTTTATTTGCAACTGGTGTCACTTGCAATACCACAAAGAAGAACAGTAACATCCATTTTATTAATATTATAAATTCGAAAGTAACTCTGTATGTTACCTTTTCACGCCTAAACCACTGAACGGATTTCGATGAAATTTAGCAAGGAGATAGTTGTCATCCCGGTGAAGGACATAGGCTACTTTTTGTTTCGGTAGCACGTTCCCGTGGGTTAATTTCCGATATCCTAGTGGGCGAAGCCGCAGGCAGAAGCTAGAATATGAAATGCCACGATAGAATAAATATGGATCTTACCAATTCATGGAGACTGAATTTGCTTAGCACACGCAACATACATACAGTGCTAGATGGATCTAACATTCTAAATGAGCTTGGATGGCGAAGCTGAACATGTCAAAAAACTGTTAAATCTAGTGTATTAATGTTAGGTCCATATCGGCACGTTTATTTAGATCCGTGTCAGACTGCACGTCTAGTTTCTTTTCCTTCCTTGTCTTACGACTGAAGATCACGACCATCGCATAATTTGTCTATGCTATACTGTCTTCCGTGCTGAAGGTCGTTAGATGCATACTCCGCCATGCCGCCGTCCTAATTGCACCTTCCCGCATCTTCCTTATACCATCGTGCCGGAACGCCTTAAACGTAGACACATAATATAAACACACATACCTACATCACGATATATACAAGGTGGAGACGACAATACAACAAAAAATTAAACTTAGTATTAATATCTAATGACGTGCCCAGTCTGCATACAAAAATTCAACTAAATATAATGTACAATAAGCCAGGTGGGTGGACGAGCTACAGAAGATCGCAGGGAAGATCTGCCAATATATTCTGTAAAAATGACACAGTGAAAACTTTGGCTGTCGATAGTGTTAATCTCGAGTATCAGGTAGACCGACAGCTCACTTATTACATGCTCACTTCACCCAAGTTTTTTATGGTGACATTTTTACAGAATAGACCGGCTGGATGAGACTCGCAAAGACCAGGGAAGCATGGCACAAAAGGATGGAGGCCTATACTCAGCTGTGGGTGGAACAATGTTTCTAATGATGATAGTAACAGAATATACGGTAATACAGTTTAGTTGAACCCAGCAATGCATAAATATGTAAGCTGTCACGCCCTTTATGGCTGGAGGCTTTTATTTAGGTAGTAAGTTTTTATTTACATTTTAATTAAAATGAATAATTTTTTAGCTTCAGTTCGTATAGTTTTTATTATATTTGTTGGTATATTGACGGGGCTAGCTGACATATGGCAAATAATTTAATTTTATGTTCTGTGTCTTTTAATGTTAATTACTTAACACCTTTTTTTTTTTTTTTTTTGTTTTCGGGGGGAAACCTTCGAAAGGCACCCGACCTCCCGGGAGAGGGGTCGGGGAGTGTGGGATTTTTACCTCACTAAAACCACCCCGGTGATCACCATCCGCACATAGGGGTGGTCACGGTTCCTCTTAAAAGACCAACTCCGGAACCACCCCTGCGTAACACCTAGTGTTGTATACAATCAAGTATTTTCTAACTGAACAGACAGCTGTGCTGCTGGGGAGTTTGTTGCGCACTTCTTCTTCCCAGCGATAGCACTAGGAAGTGGTGAAGGGCGGGCGTTTTTGGGGGACTGTCTTTTGTAATTTTGACGTTCGAAAAGTGCTCTTTCTCAACCTAATTTGAATAAATGACTTTTGATTTTGAGTTACTATAACTAGTCTAAGATTAACATAGTCGGCTCGGCCAAATTATTTACTTTGTTTGAAAATGTGTATCTATTTTATTTTTAATATCGATGATAGGAAAAGTGACTTTAATTTGACGTGCTAGGTACTACTGGGTGCCACTGAAAGGTTCTATAATCCCCTGAGTTTTCGGCTAGGTATTATGGGGTGCTTAATTTTTGCAAATGGGTCACAATTTCGTGTCCTAGAAGGAATTCGTCAAATTACAAGTCATCCTGTGTAGTACTAGCTTGTATCCGCGGTTTCGCCCGCGTGGATGTCGGAAATCATCCCACGGGAATGTGATACTGGGACAAAAAGTAGCATTTGTCCTTCAACACGATGCCATCCATATCCTTGCCAAATTTTACCGAAATAAGATCAGTGGTTTAGGCGTCAAAAGGTAACATACAGTTACTTTCGGATTTATAATATTAAAGTATGGATATTTGGAAGTTCCAAAATACTTCCATGCATTGCCAGTGTATTGTCAGTGTTCGCATTTATATTGGCGTCTCCAAATTGTATTCGTAAGTACCTATGATGACGATCATACCTGAACCTTTAAGAACCCTCATTCACTCACGAGAATAACGAGACTTCCAGACATAATCAATAGAATTAAGCTGTAAACTGCTCCAAATCCAAGAGCACATGTGGTTCAAAGGGGTGCAGTTCAAATAGGAGCTGCGATTAAGCACCCCGGCGGCGCCTTTGATTCTACTACAACGTTGCTTGTAATCGGGGTAACGTTCTCACGGTAACACGCGATGTGGGGCCGCGGTCGCGGTGGCAGCGATTTGGTATGAGAGATTGAAGATTGATGCAGGATGTGTAGAGTCTGTGATCTCCAAAGGTAGATGTTACGAAAACAATGATGAAGGTCTGTACAGGGTGGCAGGGACATCGACGCGCAACCTGTCACCATGGATTCAGTACATGATTCCAACATGATGACTCTCTGTGCCAAATTTTTCGTCGGTACTAATATTATGATGGATGGATGTTTGTTACTCTATCACGCAAAAACTACTAAACGGTTTTGATGAAACTTTACAGTAATGCAGCTTATACATCAGAATAACCCATAGGATACTTTTTATCCCGATATTCTCACGGGATCGACACTTATGCGGGTGAAACCGCGGGGCGCTGCTAGTTAAAAATAAAAATGCTGTTCCATTTTATCACATCCTCTGCATAAATTTCTACGCTAGAATCATTTGCTGAATTCAAAACATGTAGAATAATCTACAGGTTTGTTTATTTCCGTTTTTTTTTGTACAATGAACAGATGTGAATCAGTCAATCAACTCGGCCTATCGAACTGCTAAAAATAGGCGTCTCCCAAGTTGCGTCGCAAAGACAAATTGTGTTAGTTGTGTGTAATTAAATTAATTATATGTAGATGTAATTAATTATTGATTACTAACAGACATGACTTGCATTCCAATAACTACAGCAATTTAATAATAAACTTTGGGTTTTAAAATGCAAATCGTTCAATCGCTCTCAGTGAAACCAAAGCTCACTGCGGCTTTGAAGATTTAAAAGAAGGGTAGGTTTTTTTAAATATTTAATTTTGTAGTAAAAGTCCATTTTTGTTCGAAGTGTTGTTTGTTATTAAACATGACTATGAGGAATAGGTTTATTGAGATAACATTCCTGCCTATATTACGTACGTGCGGTTTCCTTTTCGTTTAATACATTATCATTTGTGGTTGACCTCTATTCATAGAGAGTGAAGGTATATATCAGCTAGGTATAAAAGTTCATTGACTGCTAAGTCTTTGTCTTGAGTATTTCTCTTTGGTAGGTAAGTACCACTTATAAAATTAATAAAACGACGTTCTTTTCGCTGGATATCATGTGTTAAATGAATTAACAACGTTTGAGAGTAACTAAATGAAAAAAAACTCATATCAAGTATGGAAAAAGTTTCGGGTCTTTCGTGACTGTCAAAAAGCTACACTTTTTTGGTCTAGCTCTCATTTTTAGAGCAGACTGCTATAAAAAACTTCGTTCACCGAACTACGATATAATATCCTTTCTTTCGAGTATCCATTGATGATTTCTCGAATTCATATTCATTCCGGAACTATTATATATATAGGAACCCACATACTATAAATGTATAAGGACAAAAATGATAATAAACCAAAACCACTACAATTAAATAATTATAACATAATTTCATTGCCTACAATATTTCATCCACATATTTCCCCATATCTTTATGACCCTACAAGAATTTTTACCCATCGTTTTGCCCATAAATTGTCCATATATATGGCGAGTAATATCTTTGTTCCTGTTCGTCCCCTCGGTAATACTTTCATTGTTTGTGTACAAAACTGAATTATTTTTATACTAGCTTCTGCCCGCGGCTTCGCCCGCGTGGATGTCGGAAATTTACCCACGGGAACGTGCTAACAGGATAAAATGTATGTGCTTCCCCAGAATGCCATCTATGTCGCGGGCCCTTTGTGGCTAATTACAATAGAAAACCAATTGTGTCTCATTAGTGGTGATTAAGAGGGTATATGATATATACCCTCCTATATGATATCTTTACCTAAGTACCTAACTAATTTAAAAAAAAAACTCAATAACAGAAAATTAAATACCTACCTACCTAAATAAACCTATTTCTGATGATAACTAATCTAAACTTAATAAATAAGCAAACTCCCAAAAACTAATATCTATACGAATGACTAATCCTACCTAACAGTATTATAAAATAACCTACGGTCACTACGTACACTATCAAATATACTACCTATACTAAAGTATAGCTAAACTAAATTAAAATCTATACCTACGACTCATATAAAAATAAACCTAAATAACTCTAAAAACTAAAAGGAATAAAAATGAACTCCACTGCGAGTGACCCAACCTACGACAAACTTAGTATTTGCGGTTGGTACAGTACAGACAGTGGTAATCGGGTATAGGGATCGAACCGCAAAATTAAGTTTGTTTTTTATTGTATATACTTTTCCGGGATAAAAAGTACCCAGTGTGGTGCCCAGGATATTAAAGAATAATTATACCAAGTTTCATCGTAATTGAACCGGTAGTTTTTGCGTGATGCCTGAACAAACAGACAGACAGACAGACAAAAAATTTTTTAATCACATTTTTGGGTTCGGTGTCGGTCAAGTAACACTGGAATAGGAATAGGCTGGTAGAAATTTGGTATATTTTGGTCGAAATTTGGTAAATTTTGGTAAAAATTTGGTATATTTTAGTAGAAATTTGGACGAAATTGGTAAAAATTTGGAAAAGATTGGTAGAAACTTTTAATATTTTGGTAGAAATTTGGAATAGATTGGTAGAAATTTGGTATATATTAGTAGAAATTTGGACCAAATTGGTATTATTGGTAGAAATTTTTAAAATTTGGATTGGTAGAAATTTGGTATAAATTGGTAGAAATTTGGAATAGATAGGTAGAAATAATAAATATAATAAAAATTTGGTATATTTTAGTAGAAATTTGGACGAAATTGGTAAAAATTTGGAAAAGATTGGTAGAAACTTTTAATATTTTAATTAAGTAATTTGGTATAAATTGGTAGAAATTTGGTATAAATTGGTAGAAATTTGGAATAGGCTGGTAGAAATTTGGAATAGATTGGTAGAAATTTGGAATAGATTGGTAGAAATTTGGAATAGATTGGTAGAAATTTGGAATAGGCTGGTAGAAATTTGGTATATTTTGGTCGAAATTTGGTAAATTTTGGTAGAAATTTGGAATAAATTGGTAGAAATTTGGAATAAATTGGTAGAATTTGGAATAAATTGGTAGAAATTTGGAATAAATTGGTAGAAATTTGGAATAAATTGGTAGAAATTTGGAAAAGATTGGTAAAAATTTGGTATATTTTAGTAGAAATTTGGACGAAATTGGTAAAAATTTGGAAAAGATTGGTAGAAACTTTTAATATTTTGGTAGAAATTTGGAATAGATTGGTAGAAATTTGGTATATATTAGTAGAAATTTGGACCAAATTGGTATTATTGGTAGAAATTTTTAAAATTTGGATTGGTAGAAATTTGGTATAAATTGGTAGAAATTTGGAATAGATAGGTAGAAATAATAAATATAATAAAAATTTGGTATATTTTAGTAGAAATTTGGACGAAATTGGTAAAAATTTGGAAAAGATTGGTAGAAACTTTTAATATTTTGGTAGAAATTTGGAATAGATTGGTAGAAATTTGGTATATATTAGTAGAAATTTGGACGAAATTGGTATTATTGGTAGAAATTTTTAAAATTTGGATTGGTAGAAATTTGGTATAAATTGGTAGAAATTTGGAATAGATAGGTATTTATTTTTTGGATATTTTCAATGTACAGAATTTTCACTTCTACAGATTTATTATAAGTATAGAAGATTGTGTTCTACGTTCGTGTTTTTTTTTTTTGTTATATTCGTTCGTTCTTTCAACAGATTTTTATTTAATTGTCTTTGTTCTGTTTTTTTGGATGGGTGTTTTTGGGTGATGCTTTATCTGGTGTGGTACACCGAGTTTTTCTGAGTTTTTTGTCTCTTTCTGTGAGATTAATTGTGATGTCACCTGGGTTAATTTCTACATTCTATAACTAACTTCTGTCCGCCCCGAAATTTCTTGTTCCCTGACCCTGTGCGTCGCATCGCATCCCCTGCCAGCGCTAATACAGTGTAACCTCGATATAACAAATCGGAAGGGAACAAGTAAATATTCGTTATATATCAAGTAATTCGTTAAACTGAGGTTTGTTATATTGATGTTAGGTTCTCTAAAATTTTTTATAAAGAGGTAATAACGTGTCGAAACCTGTCGCGACTGAATCCCATACTATTGGGAACGTTATATAAAGGTTTTGGGTTAACAAAATTCGTTAATTAGAGGTTTACACTTTTTTTTGATAGTTGGAAATTCGTTATAAAGAGGTTGTTTGCGAAAATCTTCGCAATGTAAAGGTATATTTTTCATTAACTTATGGACAATTCAAGGGGATTACGATGAATTTGTTAAATCGAGGAAGTCGTTATATTGAGGTAGGTACAAACGCCAGCAGATCCAGCTACCCGAAACTGTCAATTTTTCCCAATCAACCATGAACCTTAATGCTTTAGCGATAAAGTTGAAAATCTATTAAAGAAATTTGGCAGATTGTAGTAGCTTGATGTGCTGGCGTCTGTACGTTATATTAAGGTTGCACTGTACTTCGTTTTCGCTTAGCGGTCTTTCTGAGTATTCTTTATTTTTGCTTGTCTCCTCAGGGTTATAGCGTGATGTTATATAGCTTATAGCCTTCCTTAAGAATTGGGCCAAAAAGAATTTCTCAAATTCGACCGGTAGTTCCAGAGATTAGCGCGTTCAAACAAACAAACAAACTCTTCAGCTTTATTATTAGTATATAGCAGCGACCATTCGCTGGTATATAGATATGGTGTATAATTATAATAATAAAGAGTATTCTATTCTATTCTTATGATTGATCCAGTCTCGTGCGTGGGTTGTCATCATCAATTTTCTTTGGTTTGACATTTAGACATATTTTGGTTCTCACGAAAGTAGTTAGTATACCTAGCACAATCATGATTAGCTTGTAAGTAATTATTCCTGTCGTTCAGTTATAAACGTTATCTCCTATCTCCTCAAAAACATCATGTACTAGATCATTATATGAGGCAAAGAAATTACAAGACGCTAACAAATCGATGTACAGACGCCAGCACTTCAAGGTACTACAATCTGTCAAATTTCATTAATTGATTTTCAACTTTATCGCTAAAGCATTAAGGTTCAAGGTTGATTGGGAAAATTTGACAGTTTCGGGTAGTTTGATGTGCTGGCGTCTGTACCGAGAACAATTTAGATAAGAAATCGCGATTGTCTGACTATCTCACATAGAGTTTACACATTAATATTCCTGGCAACATCAAAGGCTAATAGCTTCAAGTGTTATACAAAAAAGTGAGTGATTACCAACTATTAAGTACCTTTGTACTGTCACGCCGCGAATTAATCTCATCAATACGTTATACACAAATCAAAAGATTTGTAAGAATAGTTTTTATTGGAACAAGGAAGGAAGTATCGCCATCTCGCTCTAACATCACGAGGGCCGCCTTTGCGTGAAGTCCATTCATTTAAAATCAAAGCGTGAAATGAAACGCGCGCCGCAACTAGCGACATCTGTTAGCCGTTACTTGAAGTACGTACGGTCAACCGACTACCATACTTTGACTACGAAAACCGTCCTTATTGCTTGGAAATATAGGCGCTGTTAATGTCAAGGTTATAACATGGACGTGCAGTTGACTTTACGTCCCTTTCGTTCCCTCAATAAGGAGTCGGCGGCGCATAACTTTACTCACGCGCATCTGGCAGATCTTTGATTGGTTCCTCTTCAAATATCAACTTTATTATCTAGGCAATAGGAGTGACTATTCATTATATTAATCTGGAAATGATTCCGGCTTTATTTATGTCCGTCGTGACTGCACTGCTTATAACTTCAGCAGTATCTTCGACTACATAAAATTTCTTTCCGTTTGCATATTTGATTGTATCAAGCAAATTATTGATCAGATGTTTCTGCGCTTTACTTTAATGCTCGTTTGCGTTAGCATTTACATCTGTAGAAACCCTGAAACCCGTCTTATTTTGTATTATGTTCCTGTACTTCTCAACTTTGGTATTTTTTGAGAGCGAAAAACGTTAACTGGAGCAATGTGGGTGTACTAAAACTACTCTTCTGCTACATTTAGGTATGTTACGTTTTAAAGGGCATATCAAAGCTTTCAAAAATATTATCTACATATGTCAACGAGATTATTTTGAAAACCCTGAATAGCTGTCCATTTATATCAATAGGTACTCATATCATCGGAGTTATTCTTGTAAGTAAGAATACACGTGTGATGTTATGTGTGTAAAGGATAAAAAATTAAACATGCAGGCAGCGTCGGGTAATCCTCTAATATTAGTATACTATGATATCTCCGTTTTGGATTTGTTGTGTTGAAATGAGATACACGATCATCTTACTCACACAAATACCAACTGAAATCGTAAATGTTAAGGTTGATTTTTGAACAACAGCCTCAAAAGTCGTGGGTATACCCTCGGGGTGAAGGTATCGCTGGACGAGCATTGTGCAACGCCACAGGAGAGCAAATACGCCGTTATTCTGACCGATTTCGTTGGAATACTGTTTCTAAATCGTGCGACTGTTATTGGGCTGTGCTCTGTCGAAAGTTCGTCTTCGTAAGAAAGGCAAGTTTTTGTTCCTTAGTTGAAACATGTGCTACTGGTACACTTTGCTGGGCAATTCTTTTGTCTTCCTCGTAGTAAGTGACAATTGTGAGGATTTTTGTATTGTGTTGTTAAATAACAAGACGATATGCTTTATTGAAAACTTACTAAAAACTCAAATAGTTTCTTCATATTCTGCCTATAATTTTCCTACTGCTAGGACACAGGCTTCCTCTCGGTGAGAGAGATTGGCCCTTAATCCACCACGCGGGTCTAGTGGGGGTGGGTAGATGTCACATGTCTTCGAAATTTTGGTTCTAGGACATGCCGGTTTTCTCACGATGTTTTCCTGCACCGTTTTGAGAGTAGAATTAGTTTTTTGCCGTCTCCGTCTTCCACCTGCCTGCATTCATTATCAACGATCAATTTTACGCGAATATTGACTTCAGTAACAGACAATGGATAATTACAGATTCATTCTGGTCAGCCCTATCATTACAAAGTATCCGCTTGCTCCAAAGGCTTCTTACTCTACCATTTTAAAGAGACACATGAACCCTCATATGGCGCACACAATAAAGACATAGAAGAAGTAGAATAATGGAACATAAAAGGTCAGGTTACCCTGGTCGGTCCAAATGTTATAGTTAACGGTTTTGGAATTCTCTTGGCGATCGCGAAGCTTGCGGGTCAGGTTTGCATAAGCCCTGCGTTGACCTTTCGTAAGATAAACATGAAAAGGTCAGTTTAATGTCTGTTATAGCAGAACCCCATTCTGTTGTTGCAATTTGTTTGTAAGTTATGTCTCCTGATATCGCTTGTGTAACGTGGCTAAAGTTTGGACCTTGTTGAGGGCAGGTAGGGAATTCGAATATCTCAATCTAACCACATTTAGTAGGTACTACCTTGCCAAGTTGTATATAATTTCATTTTAAATTTTAATTTCTTTTCTTTTTGTTTTTGTTTGTTACTCATCTTATTTACATTAGTTTCTCATTTGTTTTAGTTTAGTAAGGGCTTATTTATTAATCGACGATAATTTTTATTCGTGGAATAAAATTGACGTCTGACAGTTTTTGCATGGCAGAATTGTCAAAAATTCAAAATTATTCCTCTGATAAAATAATCTGGCGATGGAAAAATCAGTTTAATTCATAAGTATATTCAATTTCAAGGCCGCAAGATATTATAACTAATGCTATGTACGCCGTAATTGTCATCATTCGTCCTTTAGTTATTAAGATTATTTCTAGCATAAGTTTAATGCACGTGATGTGGATGTGCTTCTTTTCAATGGCGCCGATTCCCTTGTTCACAAACTAAACTAAATTTAAGTTCAGTGCGTCTTTTTCTTTCTATTTCATTAGGAAAAGGATAGAAGATAGGTATATATTAGTTTAGTCCTGTCAAATTAGTCAGCGCCTGATGTAAATTGACGTATTTTTAGTGGTCATGTGTTTAATCACGTCTAATTTGTCTACGGAGTAGGTATCTAAATTTCAGTCCAGTTTTACTCAATTTCATTTATTCAAAAGAAAAAGGTTAAAGAAAACCAAATTAAAGTTACTAGAGTGGGTGATAAAAATCAAATCAATTACAACTTTTATCGGTCATCCTTTCTGCAAAAATTAAACTGGTCCAATGAATAAAGTTTTGACAAAGAGATCTCTAAAAAAAGTTGAAGAAGTCAAATGAAATAAGTTTGGGGACCACTGGTCTGTTAGCTAACAGTTTCGTGATTGAAACTTCAGATTCGATGGCTGAGAAATTAAATTATTTTAAGTTATTCGAGCTTCTAGGTTTCTAAGGACTGGCTCGGTAAGATTGGCATCTACATCTGTTTTGCATGTCTACATTGCAAATGGAAACATGTAGACTGGGGATAGTAGTGGTCTTTATAGAAGTAACCAACTATTAGTATCATGTGAGAGCAATGAACTCCCAGTAAACACGTCATTAGGGTTCCTACTAGTTTTAATTCCATTCCGCTTTCCGTAGCCATCTTGATTTTCGAGAACCTTGCCACATCAAACATTCAAGGATTGAATAGGACTGTGCACACACGTCATATTCTGTCTAGACTCTCATGCATATAATATTCAATTCCTATTTTAATTGGCAGACATTGTAAGCAAATCCTATGACGAATCTGTTTAACAAATCGCCGTATCGCGAAATTCAATGTATGAAGTATAGGAAATGATGAACGCTTATGAATAATTGAACGAACATTGTCTGCGACACAAAGACTAGTAAATATTTGTGGTTTTCCTCCTGCCCCGGTTTCAGGAGTACATTCAACTTTGTACTGCAGATAAATTCAGACTTTATGAATATGTTTTATACTACCACTCTACCAGTTTGTGAATGCTCTCCATGAATTTTGGCTATGGAAGAACTAATTTTTCGTATAAGATAAGGTGTGGGAGATAAATGGTCTGCAAGCTCTGCAACACGTGCATGTCACAAAATTTTCTTTGTTTTTGTATGAGCTATTTTATATTATCAATTTTAATTTATTCTGGTAATTGATTAAAACGGACCCATGCACTTCCCTGTGTTTATTATTCCACCGTATGACACACGTGGGCTGCAGCTGAAAATCAGCGTTAGGTGGTGACCTTGTGTCGTCTTATGACATTATGCTGAGCTGAGGCCCTTTTGGCATTAAGAGCATTGTTTTCTGTTATTTATACTTTTAAGGTTTTTTTTTGCTTTAATACCAATAAACGCATTTTTATTTCTTTCTCTGGTTCATGTGAATGGTGGATGTTCTATATCCATTCCTAAAACAGATAGGAATATCATATACCTACCAAGTAGCCATAGCAGAACATATCATGTTAAATTTTTAAGCCATGTGTACCTATATAGGGCTGCCATAAATAACGGACCCCAGATAAAAACTTCAAAAACCATCCATCCGTCCATCAACCATCGAAAAAAAATACAATAAAATAAAAACATCGTCAAGTAAGTATCATATTATTTTTTCTTATTTATAGAAAATCAACTTAAGCCTCAACAATACAAATTATTTATTTATTGGATCGCCAACAGAGGCTACACAGTTACATGCATGTAAACATTAACAAGGACAGATACAAGTGTGCGCCTCCAATTATAGGCGACCACATCATTCACTAGGTGCAGCAAATTTGACAAGGACGAACACATTAAAATAACTCACAATACAATACACGAAAATTACAAGAAGGGAAAACAAATTTAAAAGCTAAAGCAAAACCTGCAAAACGAACGAGTACAAAGTAATAAAAATAAAAAATAAAACAATACAAACTAATTTCAGACAAACAAATTCAACTAAAATAAATAAAACGCTTAATTTACTAATCAATTATACACTCTTGTCTATGTGAGAGGTATTCTGGTAACAAAAATAATTAGGAACGCTCTTCTTTTTAGGACCAATTAAAATTAAAAAAATTAAATGTAAATCAAAAGCAAATTATGAATTGTCACGAGCGAACGCGTATATTTGTCGCGCGGCGAATTTTTAACTATGATTTATTCCTTGCAAATCATTCCAAGTCGGACACTATTTAAAAACCCCGCCCGCACGCTCTCCGGACGCCCTCCAAACTAGGACAAACCCAGACGGATAGCAGCCCTGCCTATAACCAAAATATTTTGTTTGCATTGACGGGTTCGGTGAAGAAATAGGGTCCAGGTAGTTAAAGCTAATAGAAAGGAAGGAAAGGGACGAAGTCATAAAAAGGTTGTTAAAAAAATGTTTAACGTTTATTTTGTCCATGTTTAGGAAGTTCCCTAATAACATTAAGATTTCGGAGGGAGCTTATAACGCACTCGTTCTTATAATAAGCTTATTGATATTTCAAACCTTCAAAAGTACTAGTAATTTTGTATGCAAATGAAATGCTAACATTCAGATTGGAAAAAGAGTAATTGGATGACTTCATTTCAAATCCTTCGTTACCCGTGATTGGACCAATAAAAGTCTGTTCATTTGGAACCTAACTATGGAATGCCTAGCTGATAGGCAAACGGTGATTGTGTAACAGCACCCTAATTCACTATGACCACTCAATGATTCCTTACTTCTAAACCACCCCAGTTCCTTAGCTGATCACGACAACTTCGCGTTAATTTCGCGCGGTTTCGTTCATTTTGTCATAGAGAGTATTTGTTCGGGACATTTTTCTGTTTACTTATTTCGCGTAACCCACTGCTAACTTCCTCAATAGTTCTGGAACTGCTCCAAATTCACTACGAATCACAATATCGTCAAACTTATTACATTAAGAACCAAAAATATACTCTGGCGTCAATACATCAATGTGCGTGACATATTAGTTCTTACTCTTTTTACTAATGACCCTCGTCACGTCAAGGCCAGGCCCTTTTTTACGGGTAAGGGTAAAAATAAGGGTAAAGACACAATAGATGTTTGACCGGACGGCAGTTTATCGATGATTAAAAGTAATAAGGAAATGATGTTAATAAGGATATGATCGATTGGACTGTTCAATAAAATGATAAGCGACGGTAGAGTGAAGACCTAGATGCATGGGTATCAGATATTCAATTGTCGACAACCAGGGCTGTTATATATAGCGTGGCGCTTTAATGGGGATATTATTTAACACACGTATACATACGGTTTCGTGTTTTCGTTTTATGAACATATTTTAATTTTTATTACGTTATTATTTATTTTCAATTTTCTAAATTGGCTGCTTGGAGCAACCTGTACTTAAAGAACTGTAGCGCAGGAGTCATTTACTGGGGTCACGGATCATAATATCGCATCAATGAAATTAAAACGAATAACGTGCATAGAGTAAGGGATTTGAAAGAAAGAGAGAGAGCCCCAGGCGGTAGTTTTCAAATTACGAATTATTTAATGTTGTTATAATTTTTATGATTACTGGCCACTAACCATACTCGTGTGTTGAATTAATGTCTCTATTATTGCGCCATATTATATAATGAGGCGTTAAATTAATTATAGGCTATTATCAGATTATTCTCATCAAGTAGGTCATCTCCTCGTCAAGCTAATATCGTTTTCAGATTGCTTTAATGTCCACTTCCTGTAATTCTCTCTCTCTGAAGAATCATGATTTTATCGTGCAGAATTTTTTACCAGTTCTTTCACCTTCATCATACCATAATCAGCCTATAATGTTCCCACTGCTGGGACACAGGCCTCCTCTCCTGGAGAGGGAGTGTGCTACAATCTACCACACGGGTCCAGTGGGGGTTGGTATATGTCACATGTCTTCGAATTTTTGGTTCTAGGACATGCCGGTCATCATTGCAATTTAGTGATCTAAATCTAATGCTGCTGTCTTCAAGGAGTCGTGGTGTCAGAATAATGAGATTGTAATTGCCTAGACATATTTTCTGTACAAAATCCCCTGATAAAAAATCAAATATGCTATCAGTCACACCCGAACATTTCACATTCGCACTCCACATTGGAAATCATGATATACTTGTCAATTCGAGCAAAAATCGTCTAGCTAAACCCTTAGGGTAATATTTGTAGAATCCACGACAGAATAACTTATGGCCGACTTAGCTCTGGAATGAATTCCTTTTCAAATATTACTCTGGAAATGTGGTGTTGGACAAATAAAACCTTTCGGTGTCCCGGATTGAAGATTAATGGTGTTGGCCGAGATTAATTTGGGTGTTATCTACGTTGGGGTCAGGTCGAGAAGTGATGCTAGTGTTCGATTTGATTGATCGTCGTGTATAATAATTAGGTCTAGCTAATTGATTACATTGGCTAGTTTATATTGAGTATGAATTTGATGCTAGTTATTTTGTTTGATTGATTTCTTTCACGTTATATGGGATCATCATTAGCCTAGTATTTCTAACTATCGTTACACTGGAAGTGTTGGACTAACCAGCGGGGTAATTGCGTAACACAGTGACAGTAGGAATGAAGGAGCACGTGGCTAAATAATAACAGCCGCACAGGTCGATCGATCAGGTTCAGCTACGCTTGCCGCGGTTGGTCTGTGGATGGGTGACCATAATTACATACCGAGACCCTTCGCGTCTCGGAAAGCACGCTAAGCCGTTGGTCCCGGCTGGCATTCGTAGATCTTTGACAGTCGTTACGGGTAGTTAGAAGTCCGAAAGTCTGACAACCAGTCTTACTAAGGGGTATCATATTACCCAGTAACTGGGTTGTGGAGATCAGACAGGCAGTCGCTCCATGTAAAATACTGGTATTGAGCTGCATCCGGTTAGACTGGAAGCCGACCCCAACATAGTTGGATATAGGTTAGGCGAATGACGATGATGATATTTGTAAGATAACATATAGACTAAACATAGTAGTTTTATCGTTCTTCAGAATGACCAATAGTATTCTATTGTCATAATAATTTAACAATGGTTTGCAGCGCATTGTTTGGAATATTGTTATTGTAAGTAAATAGATTATTTGATTTGTGGTTTTACCATTGTTAATATTTTTATTATTGTTTCAAAAATGAGGTTAATATTGCGACTAAACCGATTGTCTTAATTTATATATTCTGACATTACATTACATTGTCTTAATTACCTATATTATGTTTGTGTTTTTCCAAATATGTTTGTGGTGTTGTGCCTAGTTATCTATTTATATATGTGAGGTTTCAGTCATGCTTTTTCATTGTTACATTTTAGAGGGATCCTTCTTTTGCTTTTAGTTTTTGTCTTGTTTTGTACACTTACAGGAACAACGTAATCTGCGTTCACGATTTTGTTCCCAGACATGTAAACCAATATGAGTTTTAGGAAAAAATACATTAATTCCTACACAATAAAGTTCAGTTTTCGCTACAATTTCAAACATTTTTATAACTTTTTCAATAGTGCTAGTCACTCTGAAAGTAACTTAATCAGCACTAAAATAAAGGTGAAATTTATTTAACTTGAAATAACATCAATTATAAAACATAAATTTGAATAGACGTGAAGTATACAATACACCCAGTTTCTGAATTAAGAAGTAGAAATGAACACTTGTAAAACTCTACTTTAAAAATAAAATAAAATTAGTTTAATTCAGACTATTTGAATGTCCATATTTTTTAGAATTACATTATCTTAAAAGCAAACTTTAGCATTACTTATAGTGACTCCTTCAATGTAGCCCGCGAAAATAAAAAATATTTGCAAAAATTAAAAAAAAAAACATGAATTCCGCGGGTATAACCTTGAGTAGGTAATACTAAAGTAGTGTTAGACAAGTTCTCAACTTTATTTCCAAAAGTTCCCAATTCAGAAACCGCATGTTAATTAATGATCTTCACGTCTACTTACAGAATGTGCAATTTCGAGATTTGTCACTCATAAATAAGCTCTTCCAGTGTCTCACTGAGAGGAGGTGGGCTTGTGTCCCATCAGTGGGAACACTTTAGGCTGATTATGCTAAGCTCATCCAGTTTTTACTGCACTCTTCAGCTATTCTGGGCTTTGATTTTTGCTAAAATAAATAATGTCATGTTCGTGAACGGGCGCCGTCAGTAGGGACTGGTCATCTCTTTGCTGCCGTGGCTTATTTTAATTTAATTTAATATTTGAATTGTTCTTATTTTTATTTTTTTTAACTTTTCATTACGGACGCTTTTAACGTTCTGCATCGTTCTCACATGCATAATTTCTAACATGAATGATGTAACCAATACTTTGTAACCATATATATTGATTTAAAAGAGTGTCCATGGAGTTTCTTGCCCGTTCTTCTCCATAGGTACCTACGCTTTGGAATGGGCAACTAGCTTCATCTTTCTGAGTGACCGACCCCTTGACAATTCAAAAGTGCCTGTAATTGGTTTAATTGAAATAAATACTTTGAGTTTGAGTTTGTGATTGAATCATATATGTCAACATACCTGTACGATTAATTAGCATAATTTTTGTCTGTCAACCTGTCACTGCAAGCCGTGTTTCGAACAAGATAATTGAATTTAAGTAATGGAAACCAATTTTATTGGATTAATTTCATTTAGCAATTTTGTAATGGAAACGGTTAAATGATTTAGTTCTCTTTTTAAGCCAAGAAGGTTGGCATAATTGAAGTAACTAGATTTTTACACACAATAGAGCGAGCAGTGGTGACCCAGTGGTAACGACCGCGACTTACGAGTTGTAGGTCGTAGGTTCGAACCCAGACAGGCGCTTTACTTTGAATAAATTATTTCATCACCACTGCTCTCAAAACGGTGAAGGAAAACATCGTGAGGAAACCGGCATTGTCTTAGAACCAAAAACAGAAAATCGAAGACATGTGACATCTACCAACCCGCACTGGGCCCGCGTAGTAGATTACAGCCCACTCCCTCTCGAAGAGAAGGGGCCTGAGTCCCAGCAGTGGGAACAATAAAGGCTGATTATGCTTACACACAACATTACATCTGTAAAACCCCGAATGGGTTAGGTAGAAGTGTACCTACCTATAGTTTACCCACATTTGCAGTTGCTTTTTTTTTTTTTGCTGAGCTAAATGTAATCTTAAGAACTATTACGTACTACCCATATTTGCAAAATAAAATTCTATTCTATTTCCCCAGTTATGTTAAGTACCCAGTGATAAGGGACGAGCCTTTTGCCATTAGAACTGGTCACGAATCCAGACATTCTAGAGACTAAATTACTAGATTTTTAATTTGTTTTTATTTGAAATGCTGATTAGACTTAGGTCATTTAATTATCGAAATCATGAGTTCGTATGAGGAGATCATATCATAAAACCGGTTGAAGTGGCGCTGCTTGGGGGAGGCCTGTGTCCAGTAGTGGAAGACTTTCCTCTGAGATGATGATGATGACAATGATGACGAGTTCATGTCTACAATAACATCGCGACATATTCGCCAAAAATGCAAACAAATATGAGTTTATGGAAAAATAACTTTAATTCCTACACAATAAAGTTCAGTTTACGCTACAACTTCAAATATTTTTATAACTTTTTCAATAGTGCTGTGACTAGCACTATTGAGAAAGTTATAAAAATGTGAAATCAACTTAATTGGAAATAAAATAAAGTTGATATTTGTTTAACTTGAAATAACGTCAATTTGAAACATATAAATAAAATTTGAATATAGGAGTCTTTAAGACTTTAAGGAGCAATTTTATTGCTTAGAAGCTTACACATTTCCATGATTTTGTAGTAATCCTAGTACTCGTAATATTATAAACGTGAAAGTTTGTATGGATGAATGTTTGTAATTCTTTCACGCAAAAACTACTGAACGGATTTGGATGAAATTTGGCACACAGATGGTTTATAACCAGGATTAATAGATAGGATACTTTTTATCCCGATATTCCTACGGGATCGAAACTTATGCGGGTGAAACCGTCGGGCGCTGCTAGTTTTAAATATAATGAACAACAACTTACATAATAAGTACCTACCTACCTAATAATTCTAAGTTCGGACCTCCATTTCAATCAAACTGCTGCACACGTATAGTCATGGATGAAAGGCCTGCCTACTCCATAAATGAAAAAGAGCGTAAAGATAAGTGTAAAAAGCAAATACTATAGGGTAATTACCCGTGACCGATGCCCAGTACCATGACCTGTGTGTTTTTTGCCATGAATGAAGAATATGGTATTGTGAGTTACTTGCTTTCCGCGTCTTGTTGTATCTTGTGATGATTGAACTGTTAATCGTCACACGGTTTACGTAGGTTACTGCGCCACAACCTATATGAAAGAAAGAAAATACGTTTATTTGCGGTAAACATGACGCAAAACAAAATCCAAATCGGTTCATCCGTTCGGGAGCTACAATGCCACAGACATACACACACACACACAGACACCCCGACACGTCAAACTTATAACACACCGTCGTTTTTGCGTCGGGGGTTAAAAAGAACATAAAAATAAATAAAGAAAAAAACAATAAGAAATGGTTGACATGCGTCACATCCACGCAAAACGGCTATCGCTCAGCATTATGCTAGCATTATGCTGCGACCCTATGCAAGACAGAGCCTATATCTGACCATTTTGAAAACAAACTCCCGTGCATATGATGACCACAGCTGCGTCCGTAAGTAAAACAAAAGAGCATCCTTTTTAGGTCGACTAATAATATGCGCTGCAAGCAGGAAGTCCTTACAGTGGTCAGATATAGATTTTGGCGATAGTACATAACGCTTTTGCAAAAATGTAAACACTTTCGGAAAAAAGCGACTTGACACAATCACCGAACAACGTCAAGTATGTACAGACGCCAGCACATCAAGCTATTAAAATCTGTCAAATTTATTTAATAGATTTTCAACTTTATCGCTAAAGCATTAAGGTTCAAGGTTCATTGGGAAAATTTGACAGTTTCGGGTACCTTGACCTGCTGGCATCTGTACGTTAGCAGATACCTAAGCCCTACTCCTCCTCGGTTCAACTCAAAAGCATTAGTTGAGACTGAGTACATTCAAACATAGATAAACTCACACCTTCCCATGGGGGTAGGCAGAATCTACTGACTGCACTCTAATTGCGTGACACAGTATCAATCATGATCCAAATCACTTTTGAAGGATATCGCTAATCCATTACTTCAAATGTGCGAAAAAAATTCCGGTTGCGAGTACTACGCACCTGAAATTTCTGACCGGATATTGAAATCTAACTTCAGTCTGGCGAGTCATGGCTAGGAAATATTAATTTTAAAAGGGCGACTATACATAACACTTTTTATATCGCTGAAGATAGGTAACATCTTGAACTCAACATCATCAATTCATCACAAATTCTTCATATTGACTGTTAATTTATTTATCTTCCCACTGGAACGCCATACAGCAATTACACCAACGGAGCAAAAAATCACTTCACGTGTTGCTTTCCATACATCCTGTGCGCGGTGGACATCGAACAAGCGGCGATGGATCACGCATGCTCACGCAGCGTCGAGACACTTAAGAAAACGAAAACAAACTGTTAAACTTATCATCTTCCTAATGTGGAGTCGGGTAAAAAGGTAATCTTATCGTCGAGAAGCCAAAACCCATAGAAGAGGAAGAAGCTACTAGAGCAACACGCTCGAACAGTAACTACGCTATATTAAATACATTCGCTGAAATTGCTACCTTTTCTTTAAGTACGGTTTTGTGCTGACTGTCGTATCGTTCTGTTGGAGCAATAGTGAAAATGCTTTCACTGTTAGTTTAGCTGTCGTTCCTGGTTCCAATCGATGTAGTTTTTGCATGTTTTCACTTTTTCTCGGCGTGAGAATTATATACGTTTACCGCTAATCTTGTCTTTGTGTTAGGAGTGGCGTTTATCCAGTTGTGTTTTGTTATAGGTAAAATTAATTAAACTACTATTAATATACAGGGAAATTGAACCAATGCGCAAACTGTAACCATGTATTCAACATAAGATTCTAGCGTAGAAATTTTTCGTCTGTTGAAACAATCATTTTAGTTGTTCCATACCTTTGGACGCGTATATTGTATTGCACTTTTCTATGAAACAGCAGATTTTTTTTTTACCTGTGGTCTAGATTCATAATTATGCTGAATTTATGGTTACAGTTTGCGCACTGGTTAAATTTTCTTCCTGTATTAACTTTGTTAGCTTTTTTTTTACGGATGGGAAATCATCAAATGACCCCTCCCGCTCTGGGTGGAGCAGAAGGGTGTGTCAGACTCTTACTGACTAAAACCCACCCGTGTTCCTTCCTTAGCCCTTTATGTTCCAGGGCAGCGGTAACCCTTTCGGACGACCCCGCTACCCAAATTCGTTAGCTTAGGTGTTAACTTTATTGTACCGACGCCAGCAGGTCAAGCTACCCGAAACTGTCAAATTTTCCCAATCAACCTTGAACCTTAATGCTTTAGTTGAAAATCTTTTAAAGACAACACGGTTAGCGCAGTGGCTGAGCGATCGGACTGCTGCGCTGCGTGTCGCGGGTTCGATTCCCGCACAGAACAAATATTTGTACGTCCTACATGTATTTGTTCTGAGTCTGGGTGTTTTTCTATAATATGTATGTATTTACAAAAAAAAAAATGTATATAAGTAGTTTATCAGCCATCTTGTTACTATAACACAAGCATTAGGTTGCTTAGCTTGGGACAAGATGGCGCTGTGTGAAATGTCCAGGGATATTATTATATTATTATTATTAAAGAAATTTGACAGATTGTAGTAGCTTGATGTGCTGGCGTCTGTACATGCTTTGGTCTCCTATAAGTAAAGTAGTACACATCATTAACACTTAATGTTTCCCATTTTGTATGTATCATGTATTTATATATATTTTGTTAGAGATCCTAATTAAATAAACATTCAGAGGAAACAGAACCTCTCTTTGGCCACCGATAACCCGAGCCAACCTAATACAAGGTGTTGTTTTGCAACCTCGTCAAATTCAAGCAGGTAACTATGCTACTGATTCTCGACATGAATCAATAATAAAATAAGTAGGTATTTTTTTTTTCAAATTTTCGGAAACATTTGTGGGACACGCATATTAAAACGCGGCCTGTGTGAGACCGCACTGTAACTGCCCTTTTACACACACATAAAAACGCGGCCGCTTTTACGATACAATAACGCGATTCTGTTCTTTGAAAGTGGTGTATTTTGCTTGTATATCTGACCTATTTTAACGGCGACCTAACTTCCAAGATCTCAGGCATAACACATATGCTTGGCACTAGAAATATACCACATTCCTTGGTTATGTTAAGTACGGCACGACGTAATAGGCCGTGACTGATGTCTGCAGGTCTCCTATGAGTTTTCTTGAACGACTGCAATGAACAGACAATATGGAGATACGTGACGAGTATTTATCACGGTAGAAGACATTTTGAACAAACACGCTGAGGGACGTGGGTATTATTGTACTTACATATTGAGTTTATTTTGTTTTTAAATTATTTTGTAGATTGTAAGTTAGGTAACAGAAGCATCTGCTCCGTAATACCACGATTTGCTCCTAAGAATTGATGGTGTATTGGTATTTACAATGCCATATGCAAACAACGTGTCATACTGACGTCACGCAAAATCCTGCATCTTACAAGCAGAGTTTACCGCACAATTAGCACAACACCCGTATCAGCCAACCTTCAGTATGTCCAGTTCCTTTCACATATAGTTGCCCATGTTTAGTTATTATTTTAAATCTTCTTTACTCTTGAATCTTTATGTCTTGAATCAATATTGACCTCGGTGGCCTGTAAATTGAAAAAAATGTGTCAATAAGCAAAGCAGTACACAATAACAGCTAAAACCGTCGTGAAAAAATTTAGGTACCGATTGTCCTCATCTAAGGAACCGTTATTTTTCTTTTCTCCCATAATAGCTAAGCTTTTCGTCAGGTTTTTATATCCTGAGAACAAAGATTTAAATCGTAGATTCGCCCTACCGCGTTCGGTTTCGAAAGATGGTCGCGCTTCGGTTTCGTTTGACACCTGTGACACACACAAGAGACTGGACTTAATTGTCATAGAAACGCCATTATTACAATGTAAGCTCATTCGGCTTTTATTTTATCGAAAAAAAAAACACTAGCGCATAGAAGTGATAAAGAGTTAATATTATAAAATGTGTACTTTTTTCTTAACTTCATTGCATAAAATTCAAAATATGCCAATTCATGCCCATAAAAAAAAATAAAAAAAATAAAGTGACGATTCACCCGTTTCTGGCGAGTAAATTAGTGCGAATCACTCTGTATACACTTTTTCGTGTGACATAGTATGGTCAGGACAAATCTAACGATTTAAATCTTTGTCTGAGAATACGGTTTTTTAAATCTCCATCCCACCTTTTCACCAAGCATTATTCAGCCTAATCATCTCAAGATCGTCTGAAGGTTCATCACGGACACACAGACACATGTCATTGTCAAGGATGCCTTAATGTATGGGAGAGCATGAGCAGAGGTAGTAGTATGCTAATTACTGAAATATTAATAATAGTGTTTACGTAAAGACGCCAGCACATCAAGTTACTCGAAAGTGTAAAATTTTCCCAATCAACCTAGAACCTAATACTTTATTAAAGTAATTTGACCGATTGTAGTAGCTTGATGTGCTGGCGTCTGTACCTATTTACTTACTAAGACACAGTAAATAATTAATAAGTGCGTCAGTTACTCTGTCATCCAGATAAAGGCGAGGCAATGACTAAATCTTAATTACTATTGTGTATACAATCTCACTCAGTACTGACGCATGATTTCGCGATAGTGATCTAAACGGAACTAAGTTACCGGTGCATGTTTTTTTTTTATTAACATTATGACAATTTATGACTAATCTCGAAACGGTTTTGTGTAAATTATTTTAACACCACTGCTCCCAAAACGGTGAAGAAGGAAACCGGCATGTCTTAGAACCAAAAAAATCGAAGACATGCGACAGACATGCCCGCGTGGTGGATTACGGCCCACTCCCTCTCACAGAGAAGAGGCCTGTGTCCCAGCAGTGGGAACGTTATAGGCTCATCATACTATGCTGTGCTCGAAACGGTTTATTTTAATATTTTGCTGAAAGGAACAGCAAACAGTTACATTACAAGAACTTACAACTAATTTAACAAAAAACTATTTTTGTAATAATATACCACAAGCCTGTCCGCAGGAAGACATAAAAGTAAAAAAAAAAACAAGTAATCGCTAGGAGTGTTAGTAGTTGTTTTCATTGTTCGATTAGGGAGTGACTTCCCGAGACCCTAGAGCTGGCTTTTACCTTTGTCAGAGGCTTATAGCCATACAAAGTGGCAATGCCGTCAGTTTCTAATTCGGCACATTACCAGTTGACAGCGATGCGGGGGAATTTCTCGACGCCATTTAGTTTATTGTTAGGTTTCAAACTCAAACTCAAATAATTTATTTCAGTTAAACCATTTCAGGCACTTTTGAATTTTCAACATTTTAAATAGTCGGTTGGTTAGTCAGAAAGTGAAGCTAGTTGCCCATTCCAAAACGTAGATCTCTTTGGAGAAGAACGGGCAAGAAACTCCAAGGACACCCTTTTAAATCAAGTTTAGTGTTAGGTTACATTATTGTTTTAATTTAATGTGTTTAGTTTGTGTGTAAATTATTTTAATTGAAGATTTAATGAATAATGTCACGTCCGAACGGGTTACTAATAATATTTTCTGATGATATACGTATGACTAAGATCACCGGAATCCGGATCCGGATCCGGTTCGTGCCTCGGAAAGCACGTTAAGCCGTTGGTTCCGACTGTTATTCGTGGATCTTTGACAGTCGTTACGGGTCGTCAGAAGCCCGAGAAAGTCTGATAACCAGTCTTACCAAGGGGTTTCGTATTACCCAGTAACTGGGTTGTGTAGGTCAGATAGGCAGTCCTTCCATGTAAAATACTGGTATTCAGCTGCATCCGGTTAGACTGGAAGCCAACCCCAACATAGTTGAGAAAAGGCTAAGCAGATAATGATACGTATGACTAAGATGACGACGTTTTTCTGACGTCTTACATCCGTAAATCTGCGATATTCTCTTCATTACAGAATCTTGTACTAAACTAATAAGAATTTTCTACTAACTACAAGCGCAAGGATATTTATCATGCCATTTAAAACATGTTCTTATTTAACAAATATTTGAAATGCAACAATTATTTTATCGCGTGTGCCTTTTATAATGACTTCTAATGAAATCGCGATTATTCCCGTTAGGCTGAGCACACGCGAGCTTATTGCGCTTTTTATTATATGCCTTCCAGGAATAAACATTCTTTGTGCTGGATACTCGTGTGTCGGTAGCTTGCGAATGACGTTCTGTTTGTACAACCTTTTGTGCAGGGATTGTTTGTGGAAAGTTTAATTTATGTAGCTTTACGTAGTGCAGCTTGAGGAGTATTACCTACGTATTATCGTGGGGTAAAAGGATGGCTTATTTTATTTACCGTGGGTAATTTCTCTCTCTTTGTTTACTTGCTTACTGTTTGTTATTTTCTAGGTAGTTTTATTTTGAAACTGTTACGTTTAAAAGACGGTTGAGGATGAATGCAAGTCTGTTAGAAAATGTCGATGAACAACGTGGGATGAACTGCACTACTCTCAAGACCGACTTGTGAAGATTATCCTTTATGTTGATGATTGTACTTGTAGTTTGTCAGCATTAAAATTATTTCGCATTTCGCTTTTGGAAACAGGCTCAATCAATATCTTGTAGCTTGCCAGTTGGAAGGCTCTCATCACTTGTGATTTGACATAAGTAGGTAGTGTCATCGACTTTTTTGAAGAATGTCTTAAAATACGGCGAAAGTATTACCCCGACCCGATCTGATTGCCTTATAAGCTTATGTCCCAGACAAAAAAAGACCACACAATCATGAGATAGAATCATAATCCTACTAATATTATAAACGCGAAAGTTTGTGAGGATGGATGGATGGATGTTTGTGACTCTTTCACGCAAAAACTACTGCATGGATTTGGATGAAACTTGGCACACAGATAGCTTATAACCAGGATTAACTCATAGGATACGTATTATCCGGATATTCCCACGGGATCGAAACCTATGCGGGTGAAAACGCGGGACGCAGCTAGTCATACATGAATCTACATTATTTCGAACTTCGAGACGTAATTAGACACAGACATAACACAGTACATAAATCGATCTCACACTTTAAAACAAACATCACATATCGCTCGTCAACGCTGGAGCAGCCGTTACTTCCTCTATTTACAAACAAATTCCTCGCAGTGTAACTGTTCCGTCAGTGATAAGTGATAACGTATCGCGGGTCAGAGCACCAGGAAATCCTCTGATAAGGAGAGATGTGTGGCAGACTTGATGACGCGTGCTAGTCATTGTGGAGCTATTATGAATTCATTAGTATTAGCTCAATTATTTGCTTCATTGGTTTAGCGATTGCAACTTTGCAAGTGCAACTACTGAGCGTCGGCGTTGGTTGGTTTCTGCAAAAAGTGGTTTTTAGTATTGTGGCTAAAAACTGCCTGTATACCATCAATATCTCTAAACCTCAACACAACACAACACATTAAATAACACTATACAGATGGTTTTTCTCTTTGATTGGTTTATTTTGGTTTTTGTATAAAAATATATATTTTTATTTTTCTGTCTATGGATTCACTATGAAATTCCGATCTTATATTTGTCTACCTGGTATTAACTTGAGAGCCCTGACACCCATAATAGTCTTAGCTAATCAGTCTTAGCTTAAGGTCAGAGGTTTATAACTCTGTATGAACTTACAATTTATAGGACAATATTATGGTATGATAATAATGTAGCCGTATCTACAACGCCACATGCGAACAACAAGTCATACTGACGTCACGCAAATCCTGCATCTCGCAAGCAGAGTTTACCGCGCAATTAGCATAGATACAATTTCCTAACGTCAATCGTTGGGCAGTTGCCCACCAGAGACAACACCCGTCTGGTCGGAGGATCGTCCCTTTCTATGGAGGATGAGTGAACTTTACACCCTGTTCCTCATACCTCTATACTGGTGACCCTGACGTGATCTAAACTGGAAAATAAAGATGTTATTATTATTATCTGTGTGCATACAAAACATAAAGCACGTTTGTATTCCCCGAAGGCTTAGCCTATGTATAGTACACCCACATGTCGCCAGATATGTTTAAATCCCATTTAACAATATGCATATACTATCTCCGTACTTAAGCCATAAAATTTAATATTCTCTCAAACGCTCTGTGAGGTAATCTTATTACAAAGCAACCTAACCTAAATAAAGTTACAACTGCAGAAATCTGTGACAACCTATAAACCAGCTCCATGTTCCGATATAAAGCTAGAACTCTTCACGGCAGCAAGCGTAATGTCGGCGCCAGTCGTGACGGCGCCTCTCAAATACATGCAAACGACTTAATGCATGCTGCTATAAAACTTGACAATATCTACGTACCTAAACTGTTTTTATTTGCTAACAGATTGTCCTAGTTTGATTATGTTCTGTGGAGTAGGTATGTGCGGTTGAGACGAACTGAGATTTATGTTATCTTAAACCAGCGCTGGGGCTCTGTCTCGTATAGGGTCTTAGCATTATGCTGAGCGATGGCCGTTTTGCGTGAATGTGACGCATGTTTACCCCCAACTTGTTTTTTTTTGTGTGTTTATGTCCTTTTTTTTATGCGTCATGTTTGCCGCAAATAAATGCTTTTTCTTTCTTTCTTTCTTCTTTCTGGTTTATGAGACCCTGGTAGGAAAAGCTTGTAGCTAAGTAATAACAGCCACACGGGGCCATCGATCAGGTTAAGCTACTCTTGCTGCTGTTGTTCCGTGGATGGGTGACCATCTTTACTTACCCTGCGTGTCTCGGAGAGCACGTTAAGCCGTTGGCCCTGGTTGTCATTCCTGGATCTTTGACAGTCTTTACGGGTCGTCAGAAGACTGAAAGTCTGACAACCAGTCTTACCAAGGGGTATCGTAGTCGTTTCATGTAAAATACTGGTCTACATCCGGTTACACTGGAAGCTGACCCCAACATAATTAGAAAAAAAAAAGAAAGAAAATGCATTTATTTGCGGCAAACATGACGCATAAAAAAAAGGACATAAACACACAAAAAAAAAAACAAGTTGGGGATAAACATGCGTCACATTCACGCAAAACGGCCATCGCTCAGCATAATGCTAAGACCCTATACGAGACAGAGCCCCAGCGCTGGTTTTCAGCGGCAGTCGGCACTGACGTGTGACGTAAACCAGTGCAGCATGCAATTAAACATAAATAAATAAAACAAGAAATAAAATAAACCATTGCAACATATGATTCGACACAAACAAAAATCAAGAAACAAAACATTAAAAAAACAGAAAAAAGAGATGGTGAAACATGAAATTTAAATGACAACAAAATGGTAAACATAATCTGTGCGCGGTCGCCTTCGCAGCTGTCACAATGCTATATAGTTAGATTTGACGTTTTGACTATTTTGACTTCTTGAACTTGAATGTACGTAATCAAAGACTAGGTACATTATGAGAACGTACTAATTAGCAACAATATGGCTCATTATTAATCAATATTAGGATAATTGGGAAAAGTCTAGGCAGATTGATCGAGACCCTGGTAGGTTCTTGTGAAGTGACGTGACTTTAGTACACTGTCATTATTAGGATTAGAATTTCTTAGTACGATTTTGGAAAACGCATGATTTACTAATTTTGCCTCACTCAAAAATGTCATCATTATGTTACAGCCAGCCTTTCATCGCTTGGCTAAGGCTCGGCGCAAACGGGCCACCAACCACAGCCACCGGTAGCAAGCGACAAGCAGTTTACGCGCTTTTTCATACATTTTGTTGAAACTCGCCGCACACGTGCGGCCGGTGGTGGCCACTCGCTACAGCATTGTCGGCGACTCGCCACTCGCTGCAGGCCACACAAGACGTTAAAATTGGATGTACCCAATATAGGCAGCGACGGCGTTGTCTACGTCGTCTGCGTATTAACAATAACGCATGCAAACTTCCGCGTCGGAGTCCATCGTAAGACTGCGCAGCTGAGAGCGGGTTATAAAATGTGGCGGCTTCTGAACACCGGTGGCTATCGCTCGCTTCTGATACTTACAAAAGTGGTGGCCCGTTTGCGCCGAGCCTAAGTCGTTGCTTTTATTTTCACAGTTTCCATAGTCTCCCAATTATTTTATGGTCTTCTACGTGTGCTCATGACAAGCATCCAGGGAAGCATGCAAGAACACTATGTTTAAGATTTTTGGCATAGCAACAAAATCCAAATGATACGTGTTACAATTCTGTTAGTCCAAGACTTTTCAAGTTTACTTACAATTTTCTTTCCCGGCCAAACCAAAGGCAAGGAGCTAGTGCCAAAATAATTTTTAAACATAATATCTCCTTTCGAAACAAAGTCGGAAACAAATGTTACAGCGCAAAGAACGGACAACAAATAAATCCGAGTGTACGAAGTGTATCCGAGTGTCGACACGTGTGTCAGACACCGGTGCCGGCTGCTCTACGTGTTGCGAAGATATTTCCTAATTTATATGTTACGCTGTTCAGATAATAGTTCGCTGTTGTTACTTATAATTTTTTGTTTTGTTTTTGAACTGCTGTTGGTATAAGAAAATCTTCTTAAAGTTTAGTTGCAGCAATGTATTGATTGAAGAAAGATTTTATATAAAATTCATACGGTACTGCAGTAATGCATCGATCAGTTTAATTTACGCTTGCCGCGGTTGGTCCGTGGATGGGTGACCATCTTTACATACCTACATCCCTCCGTGCTTCGGAAAGCTCGTTAAGCCGTTGGTCCTGGCTGACATTCATGGATCTTTGATAGTCGTTAGGGGTCGTCAGAAGCCTAAAAATCCGACAACCAATCTTACCAAGGGGTGTCGTATAACTCAGTAACTGGGTTGTGGAGGTCAGATAGGCAGTCGCTCCATGTAAAATACTGGTATTCAGCTGTATCCGGTAGAACTGGAAGTTGACCCCAACATAGTTGGGAAAAGGCTAGGCAGATGGTAATGCAGACATAAAGGTTCCGTTTTTATATCACTGAAAATGTGCAGTGTTTGTTGCATATAGCATACGCGAGTAACATATCCACAGTTCACGTTCTGGGATATCATAATTATCATTAAATCCCTTGTTATAGTATACTTAAGATAGGTACTATCACCAAAACCTATATCTGACCATTTTGAAAACAAAATCCCGTGCACGTGATGACCACAGCTGCGTCCGTAAGTAAAACAAAAGAGCATCCTTTTTAGGTTGACTAATAATATGCGCTGCAAGCAGGAAAATAGTCCTTACAGTGGTCAGAAATAATATGTAGGAAGGTACCATCGCCAAAATCTATAGATTTTGGCGATGGTACCTTCCTACATATTATTTTTGATCTGGCAATAGGCATGTATTTTAACATTGATACGGAATCATTAATAGGCTCGCCCCCACGTGGGACTTAAAGCTAACTGGCGAAGTAGATGTACTTCAGGTACACCTCTGCTTGACCCATTGGGGTATTACAAGCGTGTTATGTTATACAGCAGCAGGTACCTTCTACAACAGTAGTCACCATAACACTCCAATTTCCAATATGCATAAGACAAGATAGCAACAAAACTAGTATCTAAAACTGTCAATTCTAAGACCTAAACATCAAATAAAAGCTACCTGTTGTGCTACAAAGTATCTGATATCAAGATTGAGGCGTGGAGAGGTGTTACAAGGCAATAAGGTAACGACAAGACGCCGAGTGCGCCCGACAAAGTTGACACAGCGAGACGGTTTGTCTCGGACCTGATTTTGATCGAACGATTTATAATAGCTGGATTTGTAGTGAAGGAAATGGCTCTAGTTACTTACCTGGTAGGATTTACAATTAGGGGGGTAATTGTTTAACACTAACAATGGCAATGTCTTTAATTTTGACAATTAAACAACATTCATTGCGTCATTTGCGTTGACCAGATGAACAGTTTTTAATCATTATGAAGCAATGGTTTAGCAATGTCCTTTAGAATCCTTTGAATTGCGATTCAAACTTATTTTCTAGTAAAGGGTTTAAGGTATTTGAATATTAAAGAAATACCTTTATCCCATGATCCCGAGTGCGCCCGACAACGTTGACACAGCGAGATGGTTTGTCTCGGACTCGATTTTGGTCGAACGATTTGTAATAGCTGGATTTGTAGTGAAGGAAACGGAACTTGTTACTTGGTAAGATTTTCAATCAGAGTATTTTGTAGGACAGCTTAGAAGTTTAAGGATTTAGTCATTTTGAAATTGACAAAATGGTTAGTAAAAGTGCTTGTTCGGGATTAGATTGATCATATTTTTATTAAACTTATCAGGGTTGATTTATTTAAACTTTTCGCACAAAAAGGTACAAAGGCGGACTTAATGCCTTAGGCATTCTCTACCAGTCAACCAAGGGTGGTGAAGAGATTAGATGGCAGGTGCTTTGGTTGAGAGGGACAATGTTGAAAAAACTCTTAAAACTAGGTACACAAATACATAAATAGGTTACATACTATTACTATAATATATGCTTATAATATAAAAATCAATAAAGTCGTCATTTTATGAGCGTTAGAGACGTTCATAAATGACAACTTTACTTATTGAAATAGTAAGTAAAATTGTGTCTGCTTATGTGGCTACCATGACACAAAGCGGCAATAACAGTAGATATGCAGTAACTGCAACAATAAAATAAATAAAGACAAACATCTCCATAATTTTCTCTCTCATTTACAAATCAAAGGAAAATGTCCCATAAAAGTCCCATTATGAAGCTAATTACATTTGAAATCCATAAAATTACATGTAATGATTACAGTGAAAATACATTAAATTACTTGTATTAATTGTAATGTTAACTGACGGGCGCCTTGCGCGGGCGCAGTCACTACACTACTTTACGATGGTAATAAAGTTTAATTCTATAAACGACCACACGTGACGTTGATACCTACTGATTTAATTTAAGCTATTTTGAACCTTATTTTTAGGGGCAAAAAGCTAATTTCCACATAGCACTACAGTACTTTTTTTACTGTGTACTTACAACCAATTTTCAACCTTATCTGAAGTTTACCAAAGTGAATTCTCGTTTGTATGTTTGTAAACAGAAAGATGTAAATTTTTTGCTCTTGTTCTCGCATTAACTGTGCTAACAGACACACAGACAAAGAGTTTTTATTTGGTGATGACTGATGACTCTTAATCATATTATTGACGAACTCTGCCCCACTCCTCTGTGAAGAGCTGCGTTGGTAAAAGGTGATGATGACTCAATTATCATTAAGCTTTCATAGTGTTCTTCAATACATAAAGTTTGCTTAGGAAATCTATCTTCCATTGGCGGTCATGAATTGCTGTAACAAAGACTTCTTTTAAATGTTTTTTTATTAATGTTCAGAATTTATATCGCAGAGTTTAAATTATTATTATGCTAAAAACCACAGAAGCCTTTGATGGCTTAAATATGGCTAGTGAGTTCGGAAAAATATATCTAATATAGGTACTACAAAGAAATAAATTTAGACGCAGAAAATGCTTTTTTAATAAACATTTTGCTTTTTTAGGATTACAACTTTTAAGCTTTTATCTTTGGCTATAAAGTCGATTTGGTTGGGCCTATTAGTCCTAAATACTCATTTCAGAATCACTTCAATATTTTCCTAATTCTTTTTCCCCTGCCTAGCCCGTTCAGGGGAAAACAGGTGTGAAGTTATTTTACGCTGCTCAATCATTTATCTACTTGTTTTGCTTGTTCCCAAACTAAACTTTCTTAATAATAATTGTCTCCCGACCGATTTAATGCATTTTCTTTCTTTCTTATTTCGGTCATGGTGGCCAATCTCAACGGAGATTAGCTAGGTACGCAGGAGATATTATAGTGCACATATGTGTGCGCAAACGCACGAGCACTCTCTGTTCCGTGACTTTCATAGTCCGATGGGACGGCAATCCGACACGACCGGGGAGAGATCAGGCGCAGGACCAACGGCTTTACGTGCTTTCCGAGGCACGGGGGCATTAAACCGCCAATTTCCAAACTCCGGACTGTTACTAAGAAATTCCTAATGAAAAACCCAATAACACTTTTTCCCGACCTGGGAATTGAACCGAGGAGCCCGCGCTCAGCAGTCGCGCTTGCAACCACGAGACAACGGGGCAGTCAAACTTGAAAAAACAAAAGTCAAACTTGCAGTCAAGCATTGGCAAATGCTACATTATAATTTTATCACGAACGACCTTCTTTTATAACAAATCCAACCTCAGAAAGGTTTTTTTCTTCATATTGGTTTTGAATTTTGAATCTAAAAGTGTCGTCTTTTCTCTTACCGAGATTTTTCATTGGAAGGATTTTTTGGACACAGAATGTCTTATATACATATCGCACCCCCGGTGCGACACTGTCACTTATGCAAAAATGTAGTATTTCAGGAGAAGCATTTTAAACTTTGACACCTCACCAAAACAAACGAAAACGGCAATGTAACTCACGCCCTCATACGGTAACTATGCGTACTACAAAAGTAACGTTATTGCACCAAGTAAAGGGGTACTTTAGGATCATTTTTAGATATTTAACTCATTTTTGCATTTTTTGCAAAAGTGACAGTGTCGCACCGGGGGTGCGATATTATTACTTTTTTTCTGCTTTCGCAATGAAATAATTCGTTCTGTGTCTTTTGCTAAATTTTTATTACTATCTTATTTTACTTACAAAAATTATAACGTGATCGATCAAGCGAAGAAAACCCTCTTTTATTTTACTACAGTAGGTAACATACACCATGCAGGTCCATAAACCCTTCCATTTGTGCCTGCAAAGCTAGTCAGGTAGTAAAAACATAAAACAGCGTGTTATCAGCTCGTTGTATGAGTCAGCTCAGGACTTGTAGCCTGTCGCTCTTTATGCTTTACTGCCGCTGCAGAACATAACAATTGTAACGTGTGGATTGCTGTAGAAAATTCTATTAGCTACATATGTTGTGAAACTTGGGAGTGGAGAAACATGGATACTCGATTAGCGGATTTTGTTGGGCATGCAATAGGTTTAGGTTACGTATGTGCGGATAGACGGTCAACAAAGGAGACTGACTTTACTGTCTACAGCACCAAAGGACAGCACCAAAGGACACCGCAAAATGACACATACAGTCACCAATAGAGATAAGTAGTTACCAGAGACGTCGGATATACATATGTAGTTGAAGTTTAGTAAGAAACCGATGGATGTTTTAGAATAAAATTTAATTTAACTAATAGAAAACAAACAGTTCAGTTATCAAATTAAATTTAATTCGAAAATATCCATCGGTTTCTTACTAAACTTCAACTATATCCAATCACCTTGGTTATTATCTCTAAAATTGACATGGGCCATGTTAGGTGACTAACTTTATCTTGTTTACGTTTGTTCTTCGTGCTTAGCCTTTAACTATCTGCTGGAAATAAGCTTAATGTCAGACAGTCGTCAGTGTGGTCTCCCTCGCGCTTTCATTCTCCAACTTTTCATAGTTTTAGTAATAACGTCAATCTATTCTCTATAAAATATCATAAAAACTACTACTTACTTGCTTGCTACCTCTGCCCCCTTCGGGAAACAGGTGTGATGTTATGTGTGTGTACTACCTACTTGAGAGAGAGAAGTATATAATATCTGCTGCGCCGAAAGCTAGTCTCCGCTGCCATGGTCGAAATACGGTCTGAGGGATTACCTACCGGCGGCGACCTCTCGCGTCCGGCCCTGGTTCAAGCCATGGTCCGGGGCGAGAGGGAGTGGGAGGCAGTCACTTCCTTCTGCGAAGCAGTCATGCTAGCGAAGGAGGTGGAGGGGTGGGCGAGGGAACGCACCTTGCGCACCTCACGCACCTTGCGCACCTCACGCCTCAGCCGCCGCGGGAGATGCTCCGGGCGTCGGGAGCCGCGTGACGACTCCCGGCCACCGTAGGCGCGGGTCTGCGGGCGGAGAGTAATGGGTAGCTCTCCGTCCGATCAGGACTAGGCCCGTGCCGGACGGCGTGTAAGTGTTCCACGCGCGCCTCAAAGAGATGTCAGCATAAGCGACGGGGCCCCATAGGGCCGAAGCCTGCCAGGGTAGCGGGATCATCCGAAAGGTTTACCGCTGCCCTGGAACATAAAGGGCTAAGGACGGAACACGGGTGGGTTTTAGACAGTAAGAGTCTGACACTCCCTCCTGCTCCACCCAGAGCGGGAGGAGACATTTGATGATTTCCCATCCTCAAAAAAAAAAAAGGGATTATTACTACCTACAAAACAGATTTTCAGTCTCCAAGTTCTTTGATAGCAAACGCTATAGCCATCAACTTAGACTCTCCCAAAACACGTTCAAAGTCTTTCATCCCTACCATGAATGCTTATAACAGTCCTGCATCTTCTTAGGTCCGTACCTATTCCCCTTACAATCAAAGTGAACCACTACAAACTGTTACTTTTAAGTGTAGAACCTCTAGGAAATGCATTAGTATTGCCAACATTACTGAATGGTTCCGTTCAGAGCTGCATCTCATGAACGTACACTCATTCGCCAGGGCTACGGAACCAGTAAAAATGTTTGCGTTTCTGCATGTGTGGAGCCAATCAGGTTGAGTATCTGATTGGGGCTGGGGAACCAGCGGGTGAGGCATAAGCGCCAATAGTAGACAAAAAAGAAAAGAATTGGTACCTCGAAAGAGCTGGAAGTCATGAGAGGCCTTTGCCCAGCAGTGGGATGGTGGAGGCTAACAGTAAGATACTATTATTTCCTTGAAAATTCAAAGTGATTGGAATACTTATAAATAGTTTCGTAATGCAAGCAGGAATTTATATAAATTGTGGTGTAGGTTATGTATATGATACCTAGTTATATTGTTATGATTATTTTTTATTAATTTATACGTTGTTTTTTGTTTTAGGTAAGTGAATTATTATTTTAAATTATGCTGAGTGTGGTGTACGGCAATGGGTAAGTACTTAATTATTATGTTTCATATACCTATACTTTATTTATTATCTTTTTAAGTTTTAATGACACTACGTTAATGCTGTATAATTACTGACATCATTATTGTATACAACAGTGAAGTACCAACTAATGGATTGTTTTGATTAACTGGTAATATTCTTCAAATAATAACCTCTAAATTAACAATCCTCCATTAATGATTAGGTAATCTGGTTATCAGAAAATATTCATATAATAATTTTATTTCTTCAATCCGCTGACTTCAAGACCTCACTCTTTTAGTATCAGCAGAACATCATGTGAGCGATCTACAAGCGGTCCTTTACTACTTTATTCTCCTACAGACTTTGATTATCAGCACTACTTAGATATTAGTCGGGTTTATTCACAAAATTCCTGTTACATGAATAATCCTTCAGGATAAAGTCTTGAACGCTCACTGGCTGGTAACGAGGGATTCATAGGATAGAGCAAATGTAATTTTGATCACAATGCTACATGAATTTGGGATTACCTACCGCCTTATTCCGACAGGATTACCTCGAGGGGTAAAAAGGTTTTATTATTTTTAGATCGCTCAGAAGATTGCTATTTATGTACATAGAAGCTTTTATTTCTCGCATCTTAGAATAGTTTTGCCGATATTTTATTTTTAAATTGGTAGAAAGAAGAAAGGGGAGGGTTTCATATAAACAGGATGTGGGTTTAATATTATAGGTGCCTATTTGTAGGGTGGGGTGCGATTTAACCCTTGATCGGGAGGATAGTTTGGACAACCACCTGTCATGTAAATATTTTTTATAAGGATGTTTATTTAGGGTTACTCGTTTGACTACGGAACCCTTACAGTGTTTTTCATGTCCGTCTGCGTGTAACAGCCTTTTCTGTGGCAGTACAAAGTAAGCTTATTGGCATGGGTGTAGATATTTATGGCGCATAAAATGTGATGCAATCTAAAAAGAAGAAAACTTTTCACTACAGGATAAGTGTTGGGTATTTAAATATAATTTATTTAAATAACATGGAAGATTTACAGCTAAAAAAAACTGATCAAGAAAATACAACAAACGGATCAAGGACAGTACATTAATCTGAAAGCCAATTACAGGTCTCCACATATAAAATACAGAGAAAAAAAGTAAATTCTGAGGATATTCACACAAAGTTACTATATGCTACAGCATAATTACTTTGTTGCTCGCACTGTATAACAACCATCATAACAAAATTAACTACATGGAATTTTTTTTTAGTAATTCGATTACCTATCTTGTGTCCAGAAGAGAAGGCCAATTGTCGTACCTGCTTAAAAATCGTTCAGATTCTAGTAGCATGGGATTGCTACTAGAATCTGAACGATTTTTAAGCAGGTATCAGCAACAATCAAAATGTAGTAAAATGATATTTATTTCTAACAGACTGTGATAGAGATTTGAATGTGAACTTTCTTAAAAATACAAGAATTGCCTCTCAGTTCGCTTGTCAGGCTTAATGCTGGTGACGATAATTATCTACTAAATTACATTAGTGTTCTTTTTGACAAGAACAAATAAACTCTAATGATAATTATCTACTACATTACATTAGTGTTCTTTTTGACAAGAACAAATAAACTATAATTTTTTATTTGCTAGACTAAAATGACAGCTGTTACCTTTTTTTTGTCAATATGACATTATTTAGTATATTATCTCTCATTTGGAAGATGGCGGGATGAGCTAGAGAAAATAAATGACCAGTTAATAATAATAATATTTTTTATTTTTCTCACCGCAATATCCTTATAAAATAATAACAAAAAAAAACAATATTGTCCAGTCATGGGCTTAAAGAAAAATATTGTGGGAGACTGGTGCCTAAGCTAAGCCGAAGCCTGTATTTCAGGCCACCAGGTCTCCGCCCCAAAAATACAATTTTATTATGGTTTCCCGTATACGAAAACTAGACAATGTTTACAATTTTATTTATAGGAAGGAGTTCGTGAGGAGTCTGTGGGTGTGTGAGTGTGTGGGTGAGTGAGAGGGTGGGCTTGTGAGTGTGAGTGATGATAAAGTTGTTCACTTTAGCCCTGGAAAGAGCTGGAAGTCATGAGGAGAGACCTCTACCCAGCATGGAATGATGGAGGCTAACAGTAAAAGTAGCTGTCATTTTGGTCTAGCAAATTAAACTCCAGCGTTTAGAGCGGTTCACTGCCACTCGTGAAGATAGACAAACCGCTGTTACTTCTAACTAGGTTGTCACCATTTGTGCAGTAACTGTAAACGGGACAGTAGATCTTTGAGAAAGTTCGGTAACCTAACAGATTGAAATCTATTTATCAATAAATTGGTCGTTGTTCTCTATCGATGAAACTAAAGCGAAGTAAAGCACGATTTAGCAAAGATTCTAGAAAATGTGAATCTTGTGATCGTAGTGCTAAACTTAGGTGACTTTTGACGGCTTGAAGTAAGCTGTCAAAAGTATCAACCCCTAGCATCAGATGGAATGACAGCTCACTTCGCCTAAGTTTTCGCGGTGGGATTTTTACAGAAATGCCTTCTCAGCTTTGTAATAGTAACAATAAACTTTGAATGAAGTCTCTCGTAATTTTAGGGTGCTTTAACTCAAATACATATAGTGAAAAGACTTTTCGCGCTATGCATTGAGGAGGGTCCCAATTAATCAACGTAGATCACTTAATATTGTGTCAACTGTTGTCTGCACGCTACAGAAGTTGATGGACGCTACTGAAGGTGTTAAGCTCGTAGCTAAATTCTGGGCTGACTGTATATAAATTTCCATCGACACGCTAAGAAGAATGTAGTTCCTTTAGTTATAAACTAACTAACTAGCCTGTATTATCCAACAGCAGGGCAAAGGCCTCCCTCTCCCTTTTCCACACAATTCTGTCTTTTGCGAGTGCGGCCAGTCCCTACGGTAGGAGTCAAGCTCGTCCCCATGATTATAGTCACACCATAACCAGAATCACGCACTTCTCTAAAGTCTGAAGAAGTGTAAACGACCTTTAACTGCAGTATATCGTCCGATGCAAGTTGGGCCAATAAAGAGGGTTACTATTCCACAAGTGGATAAGCGTTAGGTTAGTAACTTGTTACTAAGATACGGGGTCTGTCAACTTTTACAGCGCGTTGCCATAAAATGTGGTCATTTTATGAGACACGTGGTTGCTACAAGTGCTTTGGCATGGAGTGTAAATCTGTTCTATCTATCTTGGTTTGAGTGTGGTGTTATTTGTAATATGCTATGGCTAAAAAGATTGATGGCAGCGTCTTATTGGCTTGTGGTCATCACTGTTAATCGTGGTGATTATGGCCATAGCATAAGCATAGCCTATAACGTTCCCACTGCTGGGACTCAGGCTTCCTCTCTGTGTGAGGGAGTGGGCCATAAGCCACCACGCGGGGCCAGTGCGGGTTAGTAGATACCACACATCTTTCAATTTTTGATTCTAGGACATGCCAGTTTTCTCACGACGGCTTCTTTCATCGTTTTGAGAGTAGAGTAAAATATGATGGTATTATCTCACAGAATTTACAGCAGCGTTATTGTTCACGTGTCGCAGTGAATGCTTACAGGCACCAAAACCAAAGCCTACCCTATAACAGTTTCAACAAACAAAAAGAACCTATTTTCAGTGTAAACAGTTTCAATATTAAACGAATAATCTAGCGGACAGCCGGACGGGGATCACAAAAGGCTTGTGTCCGAAATGGCACAAGAATTCCACACCCCGTGGGAAATAACGGCGTTTCTTTTTGTAGCCGTCGTATCGAAGATCGTATCGGCTGTCCGAAGCTTTTCGTGGGGGTTGAGTTACGAGCGGTTAGCGGGTAGCATCTGAGGGGTTTGTTTATAAACTCTGTTTAAAGTTAAGTAATGAATATCGAGGTATCATTTGTATCCTGCATCCAGCAGGATGTAGGATACAAATGCAGCACAAATGATACCTCGATACGAGAAGCACAGACCAGTCGAAGTGGAGGTGCTTGGGGAAGGCCTATGTCCAGCAGTGGACGTCTTTCGGCTGAAATGATGATTATGAATGAGTATCGACTGTTTAACCATACATTTTTGAAGTTTAAACGTCTCTTAACTTTAAGGAACGTTTATAAATAAAGGCCAAGAAGTGCACATTCCTAATTCCTATACCTAAGTACCTATTGTCGAATCGTTTAGACAAAAACTAGTAGTATTTCTTTGGTGACGTCAAAATATTTGTACCTAAGCTAATTTGATATGCGGTTTTTTAATTTAAATTACATAATTATTATCTTTATGATCAACAAAACTATTTATTGAAAACTGCAGCGAACATTATTTATGGACAGATATTAACACGAATTAACTATTCAAAATAACTTTAAAAGTTTTATACATTTTTGATGTAAAATATCCGGTTCATAAATAATCGATATAACTTTGAAGTAAACTGCATTTTTTTAAGTTCAAAGGCCACGAGAACTATTTGGTGATCGGAATTTTAGTAATAGTATTAAATAGTGGTCAATTTATATCCATAACTTGCAGATTTTTGAAAGTGTGACTTATTTATATAAACTTGTTTGTAATTAAATCTTATCTACTACATACTCTTTTATCTAGAACTTGACATGCAAAGCCCATTAACAGTTTAATGTGACAAATTAAAAAACGAATCAAGTTTCGGTAGGTATCCAAAATATTTCATAAGATTAAGAATCTATCCGCCAGATAACATTCCACCATTAACGAGTCTAACTACTTATGACTAACTTATTCTCGTTTAGTTCGTTGAACCAGTAGCCGCAAGCGCAGCTGGTGAGCATGGAGTCGTAAGCTATGATCCACAGCTCAAGCACAGAGTTATTGGCAGCTTTGAGTCTGAATTTGCGGGTTAATAGACTCGATCTTGTAAAGGCCGCAGGAATCTGCTGGATGTGCGAAGCATAGAACCGGTCGAGGCCTATGTCCAGCAGTGTACGTCTTTTGGTTGAAATGATGATGACAAATACGCAAAGTAAAGCACCTGTCTGGGTTCGAACCCATGAACTACAACTCGTAAATCGCGGCCGTTACCACGGGGCCACCACTTCCTATTAGTATAGTGGTGTGCCCCAAATAGTAACTTTTGATTGGAACATCAGAGGGGAAATTCTCGTAATTTTAAGAACGTTCACAGTCTGATCTCAGTCTCAATCTGTCAAAAAATACTTCTAATTTTCCTACATTTTGACAAGTTTTTGACATTTGTTTGTCGCCGAGATGAGACTTCGACTAGATTTTGAACGTTTTAAATTACGAGAATTGGCCTTCTGTTCTCGTAATAGCTCGAATTGTCGCAATCACATCTCAGCGATAATCAATCGCAAAAACTTGTTAAAAGTGTAGGTAAATTGTTTTGACAGTTTGAGACTGATATTTGAATACGAAAGTTCTTAGGAACTTTACATACGGGCATTCGGATCTGTCTGTGGGATCATCTGGGATACTATCGACATTATTTCCTTTTTTCCTTTAACTTGTACCCCGCCTCATATTATTGTGTCGTGTTGTTATTATGACGGGCGGTGTCGGCCGGCGAAATTATGCAATTTGCGGTCGATACTCCACCGCGGTGATTTAAGAAAGTGCCGTGTCAAATCGACGGAGTTTTCAATGTAACAGTATTGTAATTTGTTCTACCGTTTTTGGGGAACAGTTTTGTGGCGCTAAGTGTGCTTTTACTGTGATTTTTTTGGTGATAAGCAGAAGTGTTAGTGTCGATTCGGAGAAGTCGTTTCGTTAATGTAGTTGGACGATGTATTTAACTGTGGGAATCCTAACAGCTCTGAGATTACTAACAGCCCTTCAATAAAAAAAAATTTACGCGATCGATTTTATTTAAGTTTAATCTAAAAGGAAGACTGCGGGGTATTTGCGTAACACACGAACAGTACCAATAGCTTTCATTTCGACAGTTCAGCAACATTTATATTGCGTTACTTGAGCAGATAAAGCGTCCGCGCGTGCGCTCGTGCAACATTTATATTGCGTTGCTTGCTTGTTGCTTGTTGTTGAGCAGATAAATTTTTCGAAGATACGAAGCAATTGATTAGGAATATCCTTCAATGATTCAAATTGTGACTGAAAGTTACGCAGTTAGGGTACTGGCCATCATTTGGCAATGGGTACAAAAGGACATGCAAAGTTTTTCTAAAATCGCCAACACGTAGTAACTTAATCACGAAGCGTGTTAATTAAAGACCACCTCTTCTCGGTATACGAAGAGGCTAGTGCGCCTTTATTTGTTAAGGATTACTAGTATATAATCAGCCTATATTTTATCATATTCCCACTGCTGGGGTACAGGCCTCCTCTCGGTGATACGGAGTAGGCCGTACCACTACGCGAGCCCAGTGTGGGTTGGTAGATGTCACATGTCTTCGAATGTTTGGTTCTAGGATATGCCGGTTTCTTCACGATGTTTTCCTTCACTGTTTTGAGAGCAGTCAAGTGGTGATGAAATAACTTACACAAAGTAAAGCGCCTGTCTGGTTTCGAACCTTTGACCTACAACTCGCATGTCGCGGCTGTTAGCACTGAGCCACCACTGCTCTCAATAATGATGGCCCTCAAATATTTCCGTCCTACACTTCTAAGTACTAGTTCAAGATGGACTTTTTTTGTCGTGGGTGCGTTTACAAACATTTAAACTCACATACACAAACAGCCAGACCCGGAACAACTACTTGTAGGCCATACAAATATTTGTTCCGTGCGGGAATCGAACCCGCGACACGCAGCGCAGCACTCAATCGCTTAACAACTGCGCCAACCGTGCCGTCAAAAATTATTACACTCTCAAACAAACGCTACACTGGCATTGCCATTACCAGAACACAATTAATGCCGGTAATACACATTCGTTTGGCGTTGATACATTGTATGGAACACGTAATTTCATCTCCATATTTTTTATGGCACATAAAGCCAGCTTTATACCTAATTTCTGGGAATTGTATAATATATCGATGTATGAATCGTTTGTGATGATATCTCGCGGGAATGAAAGAATTCCGAATTGGATTGAGGATTTTTGCTGTATTATTTAAGCATTTGGAAGATAAATTCAAGAATCGGTTACAAAAAAAAATTATGGTCGTCGGAGAGAGTAAAATATATTTTCACACCACCTGCTCGGTAATGTCAAATTATACATATTTGTATTTTTTTTTTGCATATGTCATGCAAATCTAACCTGAAGCAAGTCATAATAGCTCTGGGGTCTAGCCAGTCAATAATATTGTATTGAATTTCATTTTGACCCACTGGTGCATAATGTGATTTAATAACCTCAACTAAAAATATAATTCAATTACTTACTTTATGCGACTCATGACATTTTTCAATTGCTTCATTTCATTTCTTTTATCCTAGACTTTATTAATTATGATAGTAAAAATAACCTGCTTACTAATATTATATTTGTATGCCGATTATTGGCCGAACATACAGATCAGCTAAAATGTTTATATAACACCTTCTTGTACTTATGTTCACAAATAAAGACTGATTTGATTTGATAAAAATTTGCATGAAAACTTTAACAAAAATATGTTCGAAGATTGAATGGCGTTTTATTGCCTCGCAGGTGAGAAAAGTAGGGTATTCTCCTCGGGAATAAAGGTGTCATTGTCTTGGGCGAGCTTGAATCTCTCACCTAGTCTTAACTCGCACTAGAATCCTTCGTTACGCTCCGGATTCAATATAACCCCCGTGACATTAGACACGCTTTATCCCCTGAGTGTATAATCTACTATTTACCACGTGGGAGAGATGTGGTTTTAAAACACCTACACCGCCTTTTTGCCGTCGAAATTTTGTCAATCGTGTTTCAAAATACTCGACAGCTAAAAATCCAATCATTGGCACACAACAGCGCTTCCAAATAACAAAGACGAAATCACAGCCCTAAAAAAATAAACTCAATTTTGAAATTGGAACTGTTATCTTTGGCCGTTACGAAATCATGTCGAGACCTGTCGGAATCGTTCGACAAGTTCAGACAAGTGAGAAAAAAAAGCCTATAAATAGTCGTTGACAATAGACAGACATTGTAAAAAGGTCGGACCAGGGGTAGTTACAAAGGGCCCATTGTAAGATCTGTGAGGCGACGAGAGCAAAAAATAAAAGGGACTATTAAGGGATTTGAAATGGTGCCCGAGAAATTAGTAAACGGTTAAGTGGTCAACGATTTATTGGAAACACAAGACGATGATTTGGCATTGATATATATTTGGTCCAAGATTTTAGAGCTAAAATAAGTGGTAATATTTCTCATACCCAAAGATTTGGTAAGAAATGTAGGTAGCATACAACGATCAAGTCTAAAATGCTGAAGTTATATTACAATAGATGGCGCTGTGTAAAATGTCCAGGGATATTATTATTATTATTATAATAGATTCGTATACAGTATAGGTTCTCAACGTGGGCGATAACGCCTCCTCGTGGGCTTTGAGAATTTCAGGGGACGAGTAGAAGACCCAGAGAAAATAATACATCCTATCTTACGACTATATAATATTACACGTTCAAATATAATCGTGACATTAGCTGTTTTAGATTCACGACAGATGGTAAGTAAAAAAAAAAATGGGAGGCTCTAGCAAAAAATATTATCAAAGTGGGCGGTGAGCAAAATAAGGTTGAGAACCTATGGTAGACAGCATTTTGTTTCTTTGTTGACCGCTGTGTCTTGTTGGAAAGATGAGCTAGTCCGTAAATCTGAAGCGGAGCTCATAAGGAGCCCATATACAATATATGCAGTTGTAACTGTACCAAAACTAGATCCACTGAAGACAAAGAAAAGTCATATAAAACGACAACACCAACATCTAACCCACGTTTCTTTAATCGGAAGCCCAATAAATCTATAAATAAATCGTACCTGATTAGCATCCCAGCTGTTTTTCACGTCCACAGTCTTACGTTTCCAACTAAAGAAAACGCCCTAGGGCATCACTTAGTGCTGTCTGGAACACTGAAGGTGTCTAGGAAATTTATGAGAAACTAGAAGGCTCCTCTATTAAACTAGGAAAGCTTTGGGCCATGTTTGTTTTCTTTGAAAGCTTAGGAAGTGCAAGAACTTTGTTAATTAAGAATTTAATAGCGCTGGTTATGCAGTGTTTGAATCTTTGGTGAAAGGTGAATGAACTATCTTAGGTACTCTATCTATGTATTACTTGTTATGTGTTTTTTCACTATCTTCATCATGTTCGCTTTTTTTCTTCTGACTACTTAATCATAATAATAATTACATACATTAATTTATCATAATAATTACATCTGTTGGGCTCTAATCTAAAGACGACTGTATTTGACGGGGCCCGATAGGGCCGAAGTCTGCCAGGGTAGCGGGATCGTCCGAAAGGGTTACCGCTGCCCTGGAACATAAAGGGCTAAGGAAGGAACACGGGTGGGTTTTAGTCAGTAAGAGTCTGACACTCCCTTCTGCTCCACCCAGAGCGGGAGGAGTCATTTGATGATTTCCCATCCTCAAAAAAAAAAAGACTACTGTATTCATAGTTTCAAATATCTTTTCTAAACAAAACTTCGGAAGCTCGTGACGAGAAACTTTCATGAATAAACTTAGTTTGCAATGCCTTTTTGGTATAATAATACACCACGTACACGTACGTAGCTGATTAAAATGTGAGTATTTTGACAAACTCATGCGTCTGTAAAAAATAGCACACTAAACTTCTCTTCATTCAAGATAACTGCTGCATATATTCCACAGTAAAATCCACCAGGAGCTTCACCTACCCCATATACCTAAGCTCACCTAGGTAAATACAATTCTGCACCGTCCAAGGTAAAGTTTATGTATGTGTCCTTTCTATTTTACTTTGTTATCTGTCTACCAAGTTAGACCTGTGTGTCTTCGCGATGCATATTCAAACATTGCGGTCGCGAGTCGTGGCAGTAGATGTAATATTTATGTTTGCAGGTCCTTGCAGCTTGCAGCACTATCATTAATTGAGATTCTCTATTTATGTTTTACTTGAAATGAGCAGTCCAACTTCTGAGTCTGTCGTATTGACATGAAATGTAGAATTACTCATGATATGGGCCGTAATATTGGGAGCGACAGATGTTCATTTGAGCCACTCCTGGAGGCTTTTATTAATGCTCAACATGCAATGTATTTCTTTAATCGCCAAATCCTATAATTTACTGACCGCTATTGGTTAAAGTTAAGACTCTTGTATCTTTACCAATAATGAAGCGAAGACCTCGTAGCTTTGTATAGTAGACCCTCCCATATGGAAGTAGCCATCACAGGTAAAATTAACTTACGAATATATTTAAGCAGTTTGGTAATAAAATATGCTAGCATTGGTTAGCAAAACGATTCGTTTTTGTTTATAGGAATCTAGCATTTTAGTGACGATCTGAACTTCGGCTTTATTTATGTGGATTTGAACAATTTGTTAATTGATTAGTCTTTGTGGCTGCATCAGCCCGATACCAGAGCCCCAGATAGACATTGCATTTTTAACCGACGAAAAAAACGGAGGAGGTTCTCAAGTCGACGCGTATATATATTTTTTTTATTGGTAAGGGTATACCCCAAAGTTCATTCCATATAAATTTGGAAAAAAAAATCCAATCCTAAGGGTAGGAAAGTAGGGGTGATTTATTGTTCACTCACAGATTTGAATGCTGAGTTGTGTATTATTTTATTACTCTACTCAGTGCCACATATGCCCATTGCCCTTTGGCAAACAATTAGTAGATTATAGACACAAAAAATTATAAAATAAAAACTTTTTAACAGAAAAATTTAAACGCCGAAAAAACTGAAAAGCATAACTAATAATCCTTTTTTATTTAACCATAATAACCAAGTTCTTAAACTAATGTAAGTACATATACCTAAATAATTGTGAGTCGGCGCCGTTTAAATTTAAGGCAATTTAGTAATCTTTGTTTATTGATTGTTTGGCGCCGACTCAAAATTATTTAGGTATACTTTTTTTTTTATTGACAACGGGCTCACTCTTGACTTAGGTTTATTATTTTTTGCTTTTCAGTTTTTTCGGCGGTTTAATTTTTTTTATAGAATGTCAATGTTATTTTGTGTGTTCTTATTAGGATCTGTACTATATCCTTGTCTAATAGTTCTACTTTTTCTTATCCAATCCAATCCAATAGCAAATAAGGATAGTATAACATATTTTTATCCGATGCCATGAGACTCCATACTATTCCATCTCCTGCTCAACTTCCAGGTTGATTATTCTCTCAGTTTTGCGATAGCCACTGGGAATTATAGTTACGAAATACAATTTGTATGTACCAGCTTCCGTTGCTCCAAACTTTATCATGCATGCATTTGAAATGTGAATGCATTATGATATCCTTCCTCGTACTAGGATTTTGCTGCTATTTTACTTTAAGAGAATAAGCATTGTTATAAAGGACATGACTTGTTCTTTCTCCTTCTTTTTCTTTAGGTGGAGAGATTTCTTAGTTTTGTGTGTATTTGAATTTTTGCGGGTAATGATGACTATACAAGTAGTATACTCTGGCTTACTTTGCACTATTGGAATATTATCAATTTTCTTCATAATTAAGTAGACGTACAGAAATACTCATTAATAACTGACTTTATTTAATATTGGCGTAGATGCCTTAACAATCGCTCATTGTCGACTGGTTTATGAATGAGGACAATCATTTAGCTATAGACGTTTAATAGAAATAACAGTGCTAAATCCATTCTTCAACTAAATTCCCACGGTATTGCTAATAATAGCATTCTTTTTACATACATAACTGTTACATCTTAAACGACAGATGTGTTCGATGCTATCACTGACGAACACTCCCACTTCCAGTCAATTAACTCCGCTGACAATAGTCACTTGTACACAGATGAGAATATGATTGCCACCAGTGACGGGACTTTTTGACATCCTATGTTATTAAGTCCCGTTTTGAATGTAGCTTTAATAGACACTTTTTTGTTAGATTTTTGCGAATGACGTCAGCTATATTGGAAGGTTTGATTTGTTAATTGTTTGTTAGCTTATAAGGATACGGAGAAGCAAGATCCAAGTGTTTTCCAGGGGTTTGTATGTGTACGGTGGGATCGTATTGCTCTTAGCTACTAGAATTAAACAGAAGGTCAATTCCCGTAATTATGTTAAAACGTTCAAAATCTAGTCGCAATTTCATCTCAGAAAATTAGTGTCAAAAATTTGACAAAAATGTAGGGGATTAGATATATTTTTGACAGATTGAGACGGAGATCAAACTACGAACGTTCTTAAAATATTACGAAAATTGTCCCAAAGGTATTTGTTCAGATATGATAATCCTAATATTATGAACGTGAAAGTTTGTATGGATGGATGTTTATTACTCTTTCACGCAAAAACTACTGAACGGATTAGGATGAAATTTGGCACACTGATGGTTAACAACCAGGATTAACATTTAGAAATAATTTTTATCCCGATATTCCCACGGGATCGAAACTTATGCGGGTGAAACCGCGGGGCGCAGCTAGTTATTCATATAAATACTTATTTCACATCAAGACGGGCGCTTTTTTTTATTCTTCTAAATACAAAATAGCGTTCATCTCTTAATATATGCCGGTATCAACAAATTAGTGGAGGTTGGATGACCAAGTCATCCAGGTTAAAACCTTTACAAGGCTACAGTACCTATTCAGTCTCTCTTGACATTGTTTTTGCATGTTTAGTTTTCTTTATAAGATGATAGATATGTATCGCTTATGATCTTCATTTTAGTATTTTTTCGAACTCGTGCTCGGCTTGTGGCTAAGAAATAACAGCCGCACGGTTCGATCGATCAGGTCAAGCTACGCTTGCCGCGGTTGCTCCGTGGATGGGTGACCATATTTACATACTAAGACTCCTCCGTGTCTCGGAAAGCACATTAAGCCGTTGGTTCCAGCTGTCATTCGTAGATCTTTGACAGTCGTTACTGGTCGTCAGAAGCCCGAAAGTCTGACAACCAGTCTTACCAAGGGTATCGTGTTACCTAATAAGTGGGTTGTGGAGTTAAGATAGGCAGTCTAAGATACTGGTACTCAGCTACGTTCGATTAGACTGGAAGCCGACCCCAACATAGTTGGGAAAATGCTAGGCAGCTGATGATTTCTTCGAACTCACTGGTTCGTTTATTTTCAGATATTTTTTCACCTTTCCTACACCTTTCATACTCGTACATATCTTGGTTGCTGCCTTATGCGGTCGCGAGTCTAAGTTGGGTCTACCCTTTATAGCAGAACTTTTTATGTCATAATATTGTTTTGCATAACAGCGGATAGCATAAACTTCATTTCGCAGAAAATCGTTTGGCAGACAGTCATTTATCAATTCATTCAAAATTCATAATTTTGTAAGTCAGAATCATCTTTAGGCATAAATTTCATATCCATAATAATTAAAAAGTAGAACCATCATATCGCAGAAAGTTCACAGTCAGAATCGTCTTTTGGCATACATTTCATACCGATAGTCATTAAAAGGCATATCTCAGAAATTTTAGAGTTAGAATCATCTTTTGGCATACATTTCATATCCATAATCATTACGGAAAATTCATTCATTCATTCACCATGCATGCAGCATGCAAACAAGCATACACCATGCATGCAGCAATCATGCAGCATGCAAGCAAGCATGCAGCATGCAAGCGAGCATGCAAACATGAAAACAAGCATACACCATGCATGCAGCAAGCATGTAGCATGCAAGCAAGCATGCAGCATGCAAGCGAGCATGCAAACATGCAAGCAAGCATACAACATGCATGCAACAAGCATGCAGCATGCAGCATACAAGCAAGCATGCAAGCAAGCATGCAAGCATGCAACATGCAGCAGGCATGGTTTCTGTCATGGCTCCGGCGGTCCCACGCGAGCTTATCGTCGCAGATGGTTTCAAGGCTCACCACCGCAGCTTCGGCTTGCTGGCCGGCATTAATACCACCTGCTCCTCAGCTCGCGGGCCGCCTCGCCCCTCCGCGCCTACGCGGGCTTAAATTACACTCTAGGGGTAGGGCAGACAAGACTACGTGGAGTCGGTTTTGCAGCGATTCGTTTCTGTCACTACCATTTGTAGCACAACATATTATTGGCTTTTCACGACAATGTTTTAATTTAAGTTAAAAATGCTATTGTATAGAAATGTCAATATCTATACTTATAATAAATCTGTAGAAATGAAAATTCTGTACATTGAAAATATCAAAAAAATAATTTACAGGGGGTGTTACTAGACCGACACCGAACCCAAAAATGTGATTAAAAAATTTTTTGTCTGTCTGTCTGTCTGTCTGTCGGTCTGTCTGTCTGTCTGTCTGTCTGTTTGTTCAGGCATCACACAAAAACTACCGGTTCGATTACGATGAAACTTCGTATAATTATTCTTTAATATCCTGGGCACCAGACTGGGTACTTTTTATTCCGGAAAAGTATATACAATAAAAAACAAACTTAATTTTGCGGTTCGATCCCTATACCCGATTACCACTGTCTGTACTGTACCAACCGCAAATACTAAGTTTGTCGTAGGTTGGGTCACCCGCAGTGGAGTTCATTTTTATTCCTTTTAGTTTTTAGAGTTATTTAGGTTTATTTTTATATGAGTCGTATAGATTTTAATTTTAAAGTATAGGTAGTATATTTGATAGTGTACGTAGTGACCGTAGGTTATTTTATAATACTGTTAGGTAGGATTAGTCATTCGTATAAATATTAGTTTTTAGGGATTTTGCTTATTTATTGAGTTTAGATTAGTTATCATCAGAAATAGGTTTATTTAGGTAGGTATTTAATTTTCTGTTATTGAGTTTTTTTTAAATTAGGTACGTACTTAGGTAAAGATATCATATAGGTACCCTCTTAATCACCACTAATGAGACACAATTAGTTTTCTACTGTAATTAGCCACAAAGGGCCCGCGAGATAGATGGCATTCTGGGAAAGCACATACATTTTATCCTGTTAAGTAGCACGTTCCCGTGGGATAATTTCCGACATCCACGCGGGCGAAGCCGCGGGCAGAAGCTAGTGCCTAATAAAATTATTCCAAACGAAATTCTGCCATTTTCATAAGTATGCGAAGTGAACGTTATGCTAAACGAAATTGTGCCAAATAAAATTCTGCTATCTTAAAATTATGCCTTTGTAAATTCGGACATATAAACATTCAGCCAAACAATAATTATATTAAATCATATTTATGCCTTAAAAATATTCGTTTAAAGAAGATTATGCCAAGTGTGTTATGCCAAATGAATTTCGGAGCATCAAGATTCTGCCAGATAGAGGGAGGGAACCCGTCTAAGTTAATGTGTTCGCGAGTATGTATATTAGTATAGATCACACGGAGTGACCGCTAGGCGCCATGTGACCTCCGATACCTCCTTTGGTTGGGCCAAAGGAAAGATACCGATATTCCATTGTTGGCTTTTGTCCCTTTTAAGGGTCTAAAGGAAACGAAAGCAATTACTCGAGGGAAGTGATTGAATAATCCACACACGTTGACTTTCTGTTGCTCTCGAGTTTACGAGTTTGTTGAACCAATGCTTTTATGGTTTCCTGGTACCTTTAATGAAAGGGACCGTTATGGGGATTAGTCATAGGTCCTTGATTTTTGGCTTGATTAAATGAGCTGTTGGAAAAAATGGCGGCTGTCTTTGATGGTATTGTTAAATCAACCGTGTCAAATCCACGTTGAAGGCCCTTTTCACCAGATATCATTAAATACGTTTAGCTATGAACTAATTTAGAACATCGTTCTGTTTCTGTTAAGTGTTTGAAGATGACAGAGACAAAATTATATTTTAAATATGTTTAACGCTAAATGTATTTAGTTACTTGTGGTGCAAGCGGGCCTGAGTAGGTATGATTACAAATCGCTTTCATTTAGGCCACGGTAGACCGATGGACCATAAGATATTTTTTCGATAGACAGTTTCATCGAACGATTGACATTTACCATACAGAATACCTAAGATAGTTATCTTAATCTTCCAAAGCCTAAATAGCCTGCCAACTGAAATGCTGACTGAACTAGATTGCGTTCGATCGACGTCGATCTTGATTGTTTTTGATCGCCTAACGATATCACAATTACCACGTCACTATGTTCTTGATCGACCGTAGTTTAGTTGTAGCAGAGTAGTAGTTGTGCATCCGCGAAAACAGACAGCTGTGTTGCTGGGGAGTTTGTTGGGCCACTACTTCTTCCCAGCTAAAGCGCTGAGAAGTCGTGAAGGGTGGGCGTTTTGGAGGACTGTCTTATATTATTCTGACGTTCAAAAAGTGCTGAATCTTAGCCAAGTTAGAATAAATGACTTTTGATTTTGAATGTTTCTCAGCCAAGAATTTTTTAACAGAGCTATGTGTTCTAATTCCATTATCCAACAAAGGAGCCGTGATCCAGGATCTTTTACGGAAAATAGCCATGTAAGAGGCTGATCTGCTACAATGGTAAATCTGCCGTCTGCCGAATAAATAAGGTCTAAAATGTTTGATACACCATTTGATTGATAGATAGGCGGGAATTTAAGGGTGTGATGCTTATAAACGGAAGTACGGTTTCCAGATAGGCAACCAACTAACATACCTCCTGCTAAAGTTTTACATAATAATATATCGTAGGTAGGCGGATAGTCGCGTCACAATATTCGTCCTGCTTGAAGGATGCCCGCCGTACGTGTCGCTTCGTTGTGTACCCCGCCTGAATAATAATGATGTGCTGTGCGATACGACGGCGGGGACACTCTGATGTATGGAAGAGGAATTTTGTTTTGTATGGTATTTTAATTGCAAAATCGTTTATTAGTGTTTTCTTTTTATCATTTGTAAGGTATACCCCTAATTAGATTATAAAGGCGTTCACAATGTGCAATTGTTACCAAGGACGTGCAAACTGCTTTGAATGTTATAAGTGGCACCTATAATTTTATATTCGTTATAATGCATGAAAACTATGAGGTTTGATCAAAATATTAACTAAACTGTTATTCACGTTACAATTTTGAAGCAATTTTGTAAGTAGATAATATTACTTAACTGCAATAACGCTAAGCTAAAATTGTGCATGCAATGTACCAAAACATTGAGATAATGCCAACCACTTCTACTAAATATTACCTACGTTATTCGCCTGTGACTATAAAAAAAAATGGACATTGAAGTTTAGTTCTAAATAGTTGAATGATATAGAAGATCAAATTCATGTCTATTCTTAGAGTTTATGTTTTAACTACACAGTGCCCTTTTTAATTTTGAGTACGAAAAATAAAGAAATTTGTATATTTGTAAACACAGACAGCCATGGACCGGTTATAATCTAATCACTTTTATAACAATAACTAGCATTGCCCCGTGGTTTCACCCGCATACGTTTCGATCCCGTGGGAATATCGGGATAAAAGTGTCCTATATGTTAATCCTGGTTATAAACTATCTGTGTGCCAAATTTCATCCAAATCCGTTCAATAGTTTTTGCGTGAAAGAGTAAAAAACATCCATACATCCATACAAACTTTCACGTTTATAATATTAGTAGGGGATTAGTAGGTAATCCTACTAATCCTACTAATATTATTAACGTGTATAACGTCCTCATTCCTCATCTCCAAATTTCTCTCCCATCACCGCCACACCAACGCACACTCCTCACAAACTCACCCGTACTCGATATTTCACACACGAGAACCCACTTATTTAAGGGATCAGAGGTGCCCTAGCTGATTTATTCACGGGACTACTCTAGATTGTTGCTTGACGTCGGGAAATGGCGGACGCTGGGCGATAACGTTAGATTTAATGTCAGTTAGGTGTAATGGCGTGTGAGTGACGTTTGAGTTGATGGCCTCGTGTTTCGATGTTTCCTTGCGAAACTAAGGGCGGCTCAAATTGGTTTTGTTTTGGGATTATTTTTGTGTTGTGTAGTTTCTGGACTCATCATAATATTTTACATTAACATCACGACTGTTCTCCCCGACCGGTTAAGCAGAGGTGACCTATAGTACGCCCACATTTCGCCATTTATGTTTAAGTCCCATTTAATAGATAGATAGATAAAACGTTTATTCAGTGCAACAAAAGACACAATACAAGTAATAAAAAAAAAACATTAAAAAAAGGTGAAACAAAAAAAAAATTAAAGATTAAAAAGATAAATTGACCCATAGACACCTCGTATAAGTAAATCTATAACGCTCACTACTGGGCGGTGTGTGTCTCATGATTGCACCAAATTGGAGTCCAGCTCAGCATGTGCCAGGTACAATACCTGACGCTGGTATTCTGCTGCATACCGTTAGTGACACACGGATGTCGATAAGACACATCTGAGTTTCAGCAAAATGGTACCTACATAGTGCGGCGCGTATATTATAAGGTGGTTACAGGAGGCGGACCTAGAGGCCGAAGCCGAAACGATGGTGGGATCAAATATCCGAGCAACTGGAGGTACCTATCAGCACTGCACTCTACCAGGCCATTCGTAACAGATGGAGAAGGACCGTTGACAAGTTGAAACGGAGTCACGATTGTCAGCAGTGAGAGAGCGATTGAGAAGAGAAGAGAACAGGGGTGAGCCTATTGCCATCGACCTGGCACAAATCCAGACTCCGGGCTGCTACTGAGAAATTCCTGATAGAAAAACCCAATAACATTTTGCCCGACCTGGGAATCGAACCCTGGACCTCAAGCTCAACAGTAGCGCTTGAGACCACTGGACCAACAAGGCAGTCAATCACGCTGCTCGTCTGCCCGAGTCCACAAAATACACTTTTCTTGTATAAATCGTGATCCAACCCACGGTAGAAAAAAACGCTTCATCTTTAAAATTCATAACATGAACATTTTCACATGATACAAACTCCAGTATCAGACACTATTAACAAAAGCTATTCCCCCATAAGAGTTCCATAATAACATCGTGCTATAACTACCACATAAGATTATACGTCCGTTAAGTGTAATGTAGTGAGAATGACGATACCCTGTTACCGAGAGCTGGCCTACTTTTGATGGGGTTGAGTCGTGTACAGTCACCAAAGAAGAGATAAGCAACCAGGGTCGTCGGATATAGTTGAAGTTTAATAACAAACTGATGGATGTTTTCGAATGAAATTTAATTTGATAAATTAACCCTGGGGGTCTACTCCGAAGTAGTATCGGCCGAATGTTCGGCCGTTTCCTGCTACGAAGTTATTATTTGGTTCGGTCGATTCCGATCCTACACTCCTACACTCTTTCGAATATTGACTATGGTCCCGACCCAACTGGGCCGATCCGAACTTTTTTCGCATTTTTCAATAATATTCGGTTCGGCCATGTGTCGATCCGATCCGAACATTCGCACTTTACACTTCGGAGTAGGCCCCCTGGTTAGGTACTTATCTCCTTTGGTGACCGTACGTTGGTTTCCCTGGAAGTTGATATTTTTGTGAACTAACATGAGATTAGGGTAACATGCAAGATAGTTTATTTTTGTGTAGAGTGTTTTGGTTTACTTAAGGCGGTGCAGTCATATAAAGCGCGTAATACACTTGCCTGTAGTTTGCAAGAAATCAGTACAGAAATGATGCGTCGTTTTTTTTTTGATCTGTTAGTTCTCACAAAAGTACAATACCAACACGGCCAAAATCTATTGAATAACATTTTTAAACTCTAGAATCATTTGCCGAACTCATCTTAACTTCATAGATATTAAAGACAGATATCTGGTCAAGTAACTATTAAAATTAAAGAAAGCGTCGTGACGGACGTGGGCCAGGCGCCTGAGGGGTAATTCTCGTAATTTTAAGAACGTTCACAGTCTGATCTCAGTCTCAATCTGTCAAAAATACCTCTAATTTCCCTACATTTTGACAAGTTTTTGACATTTGTTTGTCGCTGAGATGAGACTGCGACTAGATTTTGAACATTTTAAATTACGAGAATTAGCGTTCAGCAGTGCGATTCTGTAATCATCTCACCGTGAAAACTTAGGTGAAGTGAGCGTGAAGTGAGCTGTCGTTCCAAATAATGCTAGGGATTGACACTACTGACAACTCACATCAAGCTCACTTCACGTGAGTTATCACGGTGAGATTTTTACAGAATCGACCGGCTGGTCCTTTGTTCCTTTGAACGTTCTTTTGTTTTTTTTTTATAAACCAAAATATTTTTTTTTACATAACTAGATAAAGTATGGGTCAAAAGACATTTAAACTCTACTCATACAGCTAGTTACTACCTAAAAGCCTAATAGACAGAATAATTATGGTAATTTAACTAGAAAATTCATAAAGTTAATGTCATAAAGGACCATTAAAATGTAGTATCTTGTTAGGCATACCGAATGCTAACAAAACTAGTTCGTTGCTAACAGGCTGTAGGAATGGCTTACTTCGTATGTATGAATATTACTTGTGTTTATTTAAACTTAATACTTGCGTATGGGAAAACTGTCGTTATTGAAACAAAACTTTAATAAAAGTGTAATAGGTAGAGGTACGTAAGCTCTGAGATTGTCACACAGGTAGGTTAGACGGACAAAGTCTTTACGGGAGGCCAAAATGCCAGATTTTGGCCTCCTGTACGGACTTTGTCCGTCCTTGTTATTTGTCCGGACTTTTAGACTTAAGGGAATATATTTTGGAAAATAAAAAAGTAATGAAACAAAAAACAGATTTTTAATTAAAAGGTTCGTTCGTTTCGCAAATATCCTGCTTTTTGTCGGGAGTTCAACATAACTGGCGAAATCTGGGTGTACTACTATATTACACCTCTGCAAAATCCTTTGAAGAAAAAAGGTGAGATGTCGTTATGTTTTCAAACTTCGAAATGGTAACTCATACGCAGGTATGAATAACAGAGATGTTATTCCACAAAGCCAAACGTTTCCAAAAACTGGACGCCATTCTCTACCGGGGACTGTACGTAATTTTTCAGTGCAATTGAGCAAATATTCACACAAATCGTAGTGGTTGTCTGCACCGGAACAGCAATTAACCGTTGACCTACATCTGGGGCGAAAGCCCAACAGCCTGAACAGTCCATTGTAGCAATTTCACATTTATTTCGTAGCAGTAAGGGTGGTTTTCGTTTCGTTTGACCGATTACTGCAACATTGTGTGATCATCCTGGATGTAATTTTTTACCTTAAAGGTAGATGAAAATTTCTTTATTGGAAAAAAGTTTTTTAACATGGCTTGCGGCAGGAGTAAACTGGTAGAAATCGTCACATAACAAAAATCCTTATGCCTTATCCTCCATGCGACTTTCTCTCATAAAGATAATTTCCTTGGTTTTCAAGGGTGGTGAAGCGAAAATTAAAAAAAAAAATCATTTTGGGTGTCTGAGTAAGTCTGTGACCCTTTTCTAAAACTTTAAAGTTAAAAATTCTGTACATTTATCTAATATCTAATCTAGACTAATATTTTCTATTCTGCTAAAAGATACAAAATAAAATAATTCAAAGTGGGGTAGTTTAAAAGTTCCCTTTTTGGATGAATTCCAAACTCGACACTGATTACGTCACTCAGCCTGAACAGTCCATTGTAGCAATTTCACATTTATTTCGTTGCAGTAAGGGTGGTTTTCGTTTCGTTTGACCAATTACTGCAACATTGTGTGATCATCCTGGATGTAATTTTTTACCTTTAAGGTAGATGGAAATTCGTTTATTGGAAATAAGTTCTTTAACATGGCTTGCGGCAGGAGTAAACTGGTAGAAATCGTCACATAACAACAATCCTTATGCCTTATCCTCCATGCGACTTTCTCTCATAAAGATAATTTCCTTGGTTTTCGAGGGTGGTGAAGCGAAAATTAAAAAAACATCATCATGGGTGTCTGAGTAAGTCTGTGACCCTATTCTAAAACTTTAAAGTTAAAAATTCTGTACATTTATCTAATATCTAATCTAGACTAATATTTTCTATTCTGCTAGGTAGGTAAGATACAAAATAAAATAATTCAAAGTGGGGTAGTTTAAAAGTTCCCTTTTTGGATGAATTCCAAACTCGACACTGATTACGTTACTATGAAGGTTCGGTTTCAGCACAAACCAGAAATAAACATACAGAAGATCTATTTTGTTCAATCTATCGCACGTCAGTAATAAGTAACAATTGAACTACGAATTTCGCTTTTACTACTACGAAATAAAGGCGCTGTTAAAGTCAAACTTTTACCAACCATAGAAGTGTGCAATAGTTACATTCTACACATCAAAACATAAAGAATAATATAAAAATATTATGTAAACAAACAGTAAGTAATTGCCCAACCTGGGCATCGAACCCTCCTGGGTTCTATTAGACGCGAGCGCCACTGCTGCTTTACATTTACTTAGGGCTGATCTCCAACGCCAGATAATTTTATCGGAGGAATACTTTTGAATTTTTCACAGTTCTTCCATACAAAAACTGTCGTCGAGATGTCAACGAATAAAAATTATCTGTCGATTAAAAATTAGCCCTTATATATTTTAATTTTAAACACATTTCTTAAATTTATGTCAGCAGAAATACTTACTGTTTTATTCTAACTTAGACCTTTTGCACTTTACCTACTGTGTACCAGGTCTTACTAAATTATTCATAACATTGGTCTTTAATTAGTATGTACTGAACGCCTTCCGACATAATAAAGTTTTATGTTGATTTATTTGTTGCTTCTCTTTCAAAATGGCTGAAATGGTACCGCATTGGCCTTGATAGTTTTATCGTGGCAGCTGAAATGTTTCGCCGGTTTGCGGTGATAACTGGAAACTAGTTATTATTTTGTGATTTAATGTTTTGTTTGAATAGTTTATCAGAAACATTGTAAATGTCTGTGTAACATTAACATAAAATATTGGATCTGAATCTGTTGTTGACGGTCACCGGTGACCGTCAACAATAGAAAATTGTGTCTATTGTCTGGAAGTCAATGTGTTAACCGACGATGAATTTTCGATTTATTATTTTCTATATTTCGATTTATTAATATTTCGTGTGGAAATCGGCATGTCCTAGAACCAAAAATTCGAAGACATGACATCTACCAACCCGCTCTGGTCCCGCGTGGAGGATTACAACCATAGATATAGGAAATAAGTTACATTTCTATGATTACAACTCATTTCCTCTCGAGGAGATGAGACCTGTATCCTAGCAGTGGGAACATTATTGGCTAGTTATATAGGTTTTTATGGAAAGAAAAATTGGAAAAGATTCCCAGAAAATTTTCAAATTCGGTAAAAACGGAACGTCTTTTACTATGGAATTTTAAATTTCAACAGGACAACGTCTGTTGGAGCGGCTGGTTACTTATAGTTATTGAAAAACAGGCACCAATCACTACTAAAGTAACAATCATTATTTTAATATACATACATCATCATCATCTGCATAGCGTTTTCCAGTCTAGGATGCAGCTGAGTACCAGTATTTTACATGGAGCTACTTCCTATCTGACCTCCAAAACCCAGTTACTGGGTATTATTAATTATTATTATTTACTAGCTTTTGCCCGCGACTTCGTCCGCGTGATGCAACTTTCTTAATTTTTTTTCCGTAAGTACCTTTTACAAAGTATTAGAAAACTTTAAAAAAAGATGGATGAAATCGGTAAAGTCGTTCTCAAGTTATGATGTGACCAAGGGAAATAGGGATTAATTTTTATATATATAGATAGATTATAAATACATATCTATTGTAAATACATATTACATCAAACCGTAGACGTAGCCGTAACACGTAGACCACAACTCAAACAATGATCCGAATTTATGTAATTAGATCTACGATCGCAATGTTCTACTGCTATTTAGGCATCCCCTAAATGTTTAGGCTAGTTAATGATGGCCACGGAATCCCAGCTATTCATCATGTATTCCGTTTGATGTAATTAGTACATTGTATCGGTTTAGTGGCCATTGTCGAGATGGCAATTAATTGGTATTACAATGTATGGACAGTGGTGAGTGGATGATTATTGTGGGGACGTAACATCAAGTAGTTTGTGTGGAAACTGGATAGGTATGTTTCATTAGTGTTATACGAAACTAGCATTTATATAGGTAGATTAATTTTCAACAAAATGTTTATATGATCTATATATGAACAGTTTGTTTAACCCGCTATTGAAATCAGCCTATACAAGGGAGAGCCGATCTTAACTGTGATATTTCACATAATTAGGAAAAACAGCCTAGGGTAATTTAGGAACAGTCACATGATGAGGCTGCATTTCAATATGAAACTTAGGTATGCTCGATTTGCGTATAACGAAATTATCCTAGTACATATTTTGGATGAGTTATTCCTGATTTGTCACTGTTCCGATTGGTCATCAAAACTTTACTCCATACAAGTATTGTACCTTAATTGCGTAACACTATCAATTACAATCTGAATCACTTTGAAGGATATTGCTAATCCATTGCTTTATATGTTCGAAAAATTTGTCTGCTCAACAACGTGAATAACGGAATGAATGTTGTTGAACTGTCAAAATAAAAGACATTGCTAGGTACTAATAGTGTGTTACGCAATTACCCTGCCGACTTGTCATCAATAGAAAACCAATTAATTTTTAGTTAATTTACCTATATATTCCCGATTCGTCATCATTACAAAATTGCTCGTTGTAAAGTACAACTGTTAAATTTAATTGATGATTATAAGTAAGTGGAGCCCGTGGCTAAATAATAACTGCCGCACAGGTCGATCGGCCAGGTTAAGCTACGCTGGCCGCGGTTGGTCTGTGGATGGGTGACCATCTTTACATACCGAGACCCCTCCGTGCCTCGGAAAGCACGTTAAGCCGTTGGTCCCGGCTGTCATTCGGCGATCTTTGACAGTCGTTACGGGTAGTCAGAAGCCCGAAAGTCTGACAACCAGTCTCACCAAGGGGTATCGTATTACCCAGTAACTGGGTTGTGGAGGTCAGATAGGCAGTCGCTCCATGTAAAATACTGGTATTCAGCTGCATCCGGTTAGACTGGAAGCCGACCCCAACATAGTTGGGAAAAGGCTAGGCAGATGATGATAAGTAAGTACACGAGGATACACAAATAATATATAATAATATAATCTTTGAACATAATCCTCTAACCACCACGCAAAACGGCTGGATAAACTACTCAAACCCACACGACACGAACCAATCTTAATACCACCTAATACCTTCCACATAATATCCAAGTAATTACAGAAAATCTAAAAGCTAATAATATGGTAATGACCTTTACTTTCGTGGAGGGTCAGAGGTCGAATTTAGAGTCATTCGGAGACTCTGAAGGTCCACTTGTGCCATCCTGTAATTATAAATTACCATTTCAAAGAACTACAAACAAACCGAAGGGTGTAAAGCTGAGTCTACACTGAAGGTCACACGTCGTGAGGGCTGTCAGGGATTAGAATCGGTATTTCATAAGGCTTTGGCGTTTATTTATTTATTTATAAAGATACACCAACAGCGTTTAAGATGTCGTAGAATTTATTTATTATTATTATTACCTATATTTTGTTATTTTTTTAAATATTTGTGTTCGTTTTTTATGCGTCATGTTTGCCGCAAATGAATGTGTTTTCTTTCTTTCTTTCTTTATATAGATTTTTAAAGGGTTCTGGCAATGTGAGTTATCCTTTAGTTTTATTAATGTGATTCTTCTTTAGTTTTATTAGTGTGATTAATGTGACACTTCTTCTTCGTGTCGCTGGCACAACTGTATTCAGATTTTGTTGGCCCAAAAATTCGCCATCATTATCCACTTCCATTATAGAATAAAGCTTAATATAGTTGTAACGTGTTTAATCGTAAATTGGTCTATAAAAAACAAGCTGTCAATATTACAACGGGTGGGGTTTTTAGGGCGAATTTCACCAAAGAATCTGAACGCGAACGGCACATCTAGACTACAAAAGTTGTCAGTGTCAATATTCCACAACAATGATGACACTTATAGCTCATGAACGTGGTTCTGAATGTTCCGATGTGCTAAGGCCATGTCATTTCAACACACACACAATTCTTCTTTCTTTTCTTTCTAATCTTGCATTGGTAAAATTCGCCTTTAGATTTCTTACAGCTTGCGTCTTAACCACTGGGCTAAAAGAAAAAACAAAATATTAGTTTTGTTTGAAAAATCCAGTCATCAAGATCTATTTACCCTGGCTTAAAGTGCCTACATTTAGTAGGTATTGTACTCAAAGACGAGCTTAGTGATGAACTAATTCAAGAATACTGAATCCTAACAATGTCATAATTATCACGTATTTATAATCTCAGCTTTTTAAATTCCCACAGCTCGTTAAATTACAATTTATCTTGTTGTTTATTTTTGAATCAGAATTAATGCGCGATTTAATCTTCCTGCGAAGTAACTTTGATTAAACAAACTAATTATCTTCAGAAATAATCAGCTGTCTAAAATCTAAACAAATGCAGGCTTATTCTCCAAACCTGAAATATTGTGAATGTGACATTAGGGATCACAAAGGTCGTAGAGGTTAATAGTCCAAGATTGTAAAAGAAACTCTAATTTGTTCCAGATTCTAGCACAACTTGTAAATAAATAACTTGACTTGATCAGTTATAGAAATTGCATCTTCAGACTAATTGGATTACTTCTGCGATTTTCTTGAGGTTGATTTTTCGAGGCACAGTCTAATATAAATCTGTATTGGTAAACTTTTTTTGCTTGACTATTTTGTTGATAAATTATAATTTCTTATCTGCTAACAAAATAATGTCTAAACCATTAGTCTGGAGGTTAAAATGTTTATTTCGAATTCAATATGTAGTTGCCCACTTAAGATAATTACCTAATTCGTCAACCCTGAGTATAAGACACTTGAGGTCAAAAAGGTCAACGCGGTCGTCGAGTGTTTGAAGCTAAGAATATTGAAAAATAAGTACGTACTTAAACCTAATGCGATTTCGTTGTTAATATGTTATGAATTCAGAATTTTCCAATGTGTGTGTGTTTGAATTAATAATGTGATTGATGTATATCGTAGGTACAATTTCTTTTTGACTAGAGGTTTTATATAACACTAGCTTCTGCCTGGGACTTCGTCCGCGTGTTCTTGTTTTAACATAAAATATATCATATTGCACTCGGCAATACTATAGCTTCACATTAGTGAAAGACTTCGAAATCGAATTAGTATTTCCGTAGATGAGAGAAAGACTTCCTATTAGACAAATCTCTGCTCCGATACAATCCCACACAGTCATGATGCGTTCAGTGTCCTATTGACATACCTACTTTTATCCGTTTGTGTAATTGAATTGAATTTTATGTATACTTTTATTGGAAATAATGTAATTTAATCTATTTGACTCAGTGGCCTATTGATCTTAAATCGTATAATTTTATTATTATTGAATTTTATGTTAATTTTTGTTTTATTTAATGTTTTATCAGCAATTGTGTAATTTTATTTAATCAACTTGACTATTGTATGCCCTAGGGGCGGGACATAGCTGTTCACATTTTTTTTCTTTAACTATTTAACACCTGTACCATGTACCTACCTGTGATCCACAATAAAGATTATGAATTGAATTGAATAGATTACTCCCTACGTAGAAAGTCACAAATGTTACCGAATCCGCATTAAACAGATTCCTGCGGCATTCACAAGGTAAGCGGATACTAATTATTTAATAGGTTACCAACAAGCTTTAAATTAAATTGTTTTTTTTTTTAGATTAAATTATTATTTTTTATTTTTTTTATATACCTGTGCTCATCACTAGAACCTCGATGAAGTTTGTACTCTTGACATTTCTTACATTATACCTGACATTATATTTATTGGCTGACATATTTTATACGAATTGACATTTCACATCAACTCTAATTTAGGCTTTTGTTTGTATTGTTCGTTTTATATGTGTTATTTCTGCATGTGATAATTTTATTTAACATTTAATTTGGTATTGATTCTGCATATGATAATTTTATTTAATAGGTAGGTATGTACTGTTCAACACAATGTAAATTGTTAATGAATAAATAAATGAATGAATGAATATTATTACATACTAGTATTACAAAGAGGTAAAATTTGTTAGTTTATTTGTAGGTGGTAATCTACGGAAGTAGTAATTCGATTCCGAAAAGTCTAACTATTTCTCCCGGAACTAATGATCCGATTTCGATAATTACAACAACCAAGCAACCAAGCAAGCAGAAAACCGGTCGAACTGGCGGTGCTTGGGGCCTAGGTCTAGCTGTGGAAGTATTTCGACTGAAATAATGACGATGATGATGAAAACACGAATAATTCCCAAAGGACGAGTTTAGCATTACAGTATTTTTCAGTTCGTTTTTTTACACCAACCACATAGTCGCAGAAACAAAACAATACACAGTTCGTCCAATCAATACCAAACCATAAACTCATCAGCTTCCCACAAAATATAAACGCTAAAGCCAACATTTGCCGACGCAACGGTAAACAACGACAACAAAAGTGCATTTGCGAGAGAGCACGTCTGCTTGAACCAATACAAGTGAATACCGCATCGGGTCGCCGCGCAATCGAATTTTCACGTCCGCTCGAAAACTATTCGGATCAATTCGTATAGTCGCGCGTGTGGACCTAGCTTTACAACTCCGATTATGTTTATATGTTTTAGTTTTATTGTATGGAGGGTTTTATTGTATTTTAGTTTGTTGTTTTTAGTATTGTTGGAGGTTGGGGTTGTTGTTATAAATTATCTTTATCGTGTTGAATAAACATTAATGTCAAGCTTGTTGTAATTTATATTCAAGTTTTTCGAAAACATCGAGTTTCATGAACGAGTCTCATTCAACTCAGCATATCGCAGTCAACTGCTGGACATATGCCTCTCCTAGGCTGCGCCAGAACGAGTCTATCGACAACTTTACAGTTAAATTGTTTAACTGTAAAGTTGTCTAATCCCTTCCTTCTCAAAATAGCAAAGTGCAACAATTAGCAGCGACGCGTTGCCAACATTCTGAGCAAACTATTCTATTAAAAACTTTGACTGCTCCAATACCATTAACCCCAACAAACTTTTGTAAAATGTCATGGACTTTTGTATGAGAATAGCAACAGCGCCATGTGAGCGTATTTGGAACTAAACAAGTATCGATATCAAGGTTCAGTAAACTTGATAATCGAATGGTTATTGGTTACAATCATGTGTCCTGTAGGGATTCTACTTGTGTCTTTTGACGCGAAATATACAGGTTCACATTAAATAAGGTATCTAGAGAAATTTGTAAGCTGTCACGCCCTTTATGACTGGAGGCTTTTATTTAGGTAGTAAGTTTTTATTTCTATTTTAATTATTTTTTAGCTTGAGTACGTATAGTTTTTATTATATTTGTTGGTATATTGGCGTGGCTAGCTGACATATGGGAAATAATTTAAATTTCTTGTAATGTTAATTACTGAACATAGGTTCCTAGTATTGTATACATGCAACTATGTTCTAACTGAACAGACAGCTGTGCTGCTGGGGAGTTTGTTGCGCCACTTCTTCTTCCCAGCGATAGCACTAGGTGGTGAAGGGCGGGGCACACACTAAGTGGTGAAGGGCGGGCATTTTTGGGGGACTGTCTTTTGTAATTTTGACGTTCGAAAAGTGCTGATTCTCAGCCTAATTTGAATAAATGACTTTTAATTTGACAGACGTGATGGGTCAAATCAACTCAACCTATCGCAGTCCACTGCTGGACATAGGCCTCTCCCAGGCTGCGCCACAACACCTTGTCCTCCGCCTTCTGCATCCAGTCCGTCCCAGCCACCTTCTTAAGGTCGACGGTCCATCTAGCTGGGAGGCGTCCCACACAACGCTTGCCGATACGCGGTCTTCACTTTAGGACTCGTCTGATCCACTGGCAAACATGGTCAGCCATCCACTACGCGAGCCCAGTACGGGCTGGTGGATGTCACATGACTGTGAATTTTTGGTTCTAGGACATGCCGGTTTCCTCCCGATGTTTTCCTTCACCACAGCTCTCGAGTAGTGTATGGCTACACACAAATCGAATTAAATTGATTTCTGTGAACCAGATAGAAGTGTTGCAATAATCATTATATTTTATTATTGACCTTTAAATAATCGCAATAATTATGTGCTCATTACTGATCTAAGTGTTGATAGTTCTGTTTTATTCAGTTTTGTAGTTTATTATTATTGTAACTCGTGTCGATACGAACACTGATAGTAAGTGTTGAACTATAGCCATGTTTATCGAAATTCATAAATCAATTATAATAATAATAAATGTAACTAAAATCTTGAAGTTTGGATCTGAAAGGGAATTAATCGTCTTAGACTATTCACGATGTGACATAGTTTTGTTTTAATTTACGTGGACTTACAAAATAACAATCAAGTTTTGATCATTGATAAAGATATGGAGACTAGCTTCTGTCCGCAACTTCAACAGCGTGAAATTTCTTGTTTTAACATAAAATACATATATCCTATGATACTCGACAATAATGTAGCTTCCCAGTAGTGACAGAATTATCGGAATTGGATCAGTAGCTCCGAAGGTTACCTCCTACATACAAACTCACAAATAGGTTATAATACTAGTATAGATTTGGTATGATTTTCATGTTGAGTATTGCTACAAGCCTTAATATACATTAAGAGAACTTTGGCACTAAGGTTACTGAGACAAATAATATCTGTCTCCAGTCTTCTGCATCTTCTTCTATAGCCTTTCCTATTATGCCAGTTACGCCAAGAGACGAAAAAAGACGATAATTGTAGCAGGTTTCTAGAACTACGTAGAATTGCGCAGGGCTACATGAAACGTTGAATACCGTAGGGCGGGTTATACATATAAAGCTACGCAGAATAACTTAGCATGGAAAACTTCTCAAAGTAACACAGCCAAATACATACTTACCAGCTCTAAGATAATTGGGAAGTTCCGCCTTTCCCCAGTAGTTCAGTAACCGATACTTTTGTTATTACATCAACTTGTCACAACATAACGCTACAGTGACATTTCAGCGACACCATTACACAGACCTTTTGTTTGCGTAATTAATTCCTACAGTGCTCCTTCTTTGACCACTAATATATAACACACACAAAGGATTTCATGCCTTATGGCTACGGAAATTAAGTCTTGAATATGTTCTGGTGTATTGTCGCCGAATCGCGAAGGCCCTATTATTTACGAAACTCAAGTTACACATGAGTTACGGTCTTTAGTGAGCCTTTCGGGTTGTCGTTTTGACAAATTTATATGTGACAGTTCAGATGAAGCCTTTAAATAAACGCAAGCCGGAGTTAAAATATTGTAGGGATTTCCTTGGGCTAAGAAGTTATTTGCATGAGAAAGTATTTTTTATTTTTCGTAGGAGAGTTCTTAGGTGGGCCACAAAAGATTTTCTGGATTGTGGGCCTATGTGTGGGGGCGAAGAATCTCAGTCTCTGATTATAATTCTGAAAACTTGGCGTTGGTTTGTACGTGGATGTTATTCAGACAGTTTTATACCCCCGTCCCATCGCATCGTCCCGCGTCCCGTGATGTTCAATGGCCTTATAGCCTTTCTCAAGAACAGGGCTATGAAAAAAAATTTTTTTTTTCTAATTCTGCCGGGGCTTCCGGGGATAAGCGCGTGCAAACAAACCAACAAACTCTTTCAGCTTTATTATTAGTATATACATATATATATATTAAATAAAGTTAACCGACCCCAACATAGTTGGGAAAAGGCTAGGCAGATGATGATGATGATGATATTAAATAAAGTTAAGTAATGATTAATGTCTGCTTATCCCGGTGCATATTATGACGTTTAAAATATCTTAACTTTAAGCAACGTTTATAAATAAACGCCATGGTGCTAGATTGGCACAAAATGGCGACCAATTTTCCAGAAGGAACCATAAAATAACAATATCGATACGGTCAAACATGACACACTTCAGAATCCTCTATTCCAATTGTATAAATATTGGCGTAGCGAATTAAAGTAGCCAGGTTACCGTCCAATATTTGTAACCAACATTGTTACTGGAGTACACGAGCTTGACCCTTTTTTAGATCCCGGGGCCTTTCCAACAAATCCCGGGATTTATATAACATTGATTGGAAATTATGTTTAATAATACGGCGCTCGTGTATGGCGATGTATGAAGAACCTATTTTGTAGCAAGTAGCATTCTATAAAACTGTTATTTATTGAAACGAAGTTGTAGCAAACTGGTAGAGGTCACGTAACGAAAAAACGTTTTAACGCCCCCTTTGAAAATTATCGCTAGAGAAAGTCGCATTCTCTAGCGATAATTTTCATGGTTTTCGAGGGTGCTAAAGCCGATAGTGAGGCTAAAATGAAAATCCAAGATGGCGGGTGCAAAAAAAAATCATCATGGGTGTCGTTTTCAAGGTTTTCAAGGGTATTTAAGCCGATAGTGAGGTCAAAATGAAAATCTAAGATGGCGGACTGACGAATGACTGTAAAGTTGCTGAAAGCTCTAAGTAGTATACCATGCAATAGAAGCACATTATTTCAGTTATGGATATTGTGCTTCAGGTTTTCCTAAATATCTCGATCAGAACTCATTTGTACTTCAACAATTAAGGATAGACACGATATTAATTATCCCATCGTTTGTGGAACAGCACCACATTTAAATTCCAAGGCAAAGTCGTCTATAAATCTCCAGGTCAATCACAGGCTTATCGAAGATCCCTAAACCTTCGGGATTCTAAATCCTGGGATCGTATAGGTACTCTAGCCGTAACCTGTATCCTTTATTGGTATAAAGAAAAGAGTAGGACCGGAGCGTGGGCAGAAAAATAAACAACTCATACTACCTACGTCTAGTAATCTGATTAAAAATATTGAGCAATATTCTTTTACTTTCGCTACATATATTATGTACTTTATCTTCTGCTTAGAATAGGTCATCCCATTTATTTTCTGTGGGAAGACAGCTTACATTGTGATTGTCTACAATTTTGGGCGGATCAGATTACTGGGTTAAATTAAAAAGTGGTTGTTGGCATTGTCAGGAATTTTAACATTAGAGTGATACGTCGTAATGCTATTTTCATTTTAATCTCAAATTATAAATTATATGAAACTGCTTTTAAAACATGCATGTCAGTGAAGATTCTGTGATTGACTTCTAACAACATCCTTATTTTGCAACTTATTACCATAATCGCTCTCATTTTGATATAGTTATGGATTTTGTGGGTTTGGCAAAATTATACATATTGTGCACCTCAAGATAAGGCGTTTTACGTATAAAATGCTTTACTTGGGGTTGCCACTCACACACACATCACACACTCGTAAGCAATTAATTGTGATTAATTACGAGTGTGTGACGTAAGTAATTTAAATGTTTAGCTCCAAAGTAAATCATAATTTTCAAGCTAATATACAACGTGTTTTTTTTGTATATCCCATAACTCTAGGGTTATATTCTACAAGTAAAAATAATACTAAAAGTCCTAGAATATGTGTTCCAAAAATGCATAGTTTCGAAGATATAAGATAATGAAAAAATGTGTGTAGGTATCTTAAGTTTCATTGATAAATACGAGTAATTCATTTTCATGAAAACCGATCATTTATACATATTTAAAGCTAAGAAAATGCGACGTAAGGGTGCTTTACATTAATAATCGTGATTTTGTCCAATTATCTTGTATGAAAAATAAAAAAAATAAAACGTTATAATTGAAAAATATTTTTTATGATTCTTTCATATGGTCTGATTCATACCCTAGAGTTATGAGATATAACAAAAAAACACATTGTATATGTTGCCTTTGGCCTATGCATCGCCCGCGTGGAGGTCGAGAAATATGTCACGGGAACGTAAGTACTACCGGGATAAAAATTACCCTATTTCTTAACCTAAGTCATGTCTAGTCCTGTACCTACCTGTGGGCTTCAACAGTTAACTTTACCTCAAACAATTTCTAAAAATATTTCGAAATACTAAAAACTTCGCCTACATGAAAACTCGCTACGTCAGTCAGTAACACGAACAGTCGCTCAGCGGAACGTGCCGTCCGCCCACTCGTTACGCTATCAATCTGAAGACTTAATTCATCAAATGTACGGCGCATGGCATTTGTCAACACGATCTGTTTGTAGAAGGAATTGTATTGAGTGTACATTGCTGGCTATACTCGTGAAATATGTGTTGGGAGTTGATTTTTGTGAAAGGATGGAGTAGTGTATGGAAAATATGTTGTAGTTGAATGATGTTGATACGATTTGAAAGGTTGTGATTAATTCAAGAACGGGCTATTTATTTGAAGAATTTATCGTGGTTTGTTATCAAAATACATATCTATTAAGTATGAACTGGCCTTGCCTGGAACCGTACCTTTGCTGGGATGACACAGCACATTAATTAAAACAAATGAAGTAAGTCTGACAGTTCTGTTCAGCCGTTTTAAGCGTGAAAGTGTAACAAACAAATATACAAAAAAAAAAAAAACTTTTTGGTCTCCTTATATTAGTTTAGATAAGTATTTAGTGATTATTAACATTAACACGTTGACTTCCAGACAACTAATGCAGACAACAGACACAATAGAAAATCCATTGTTGGCGAACACCGTGTGACCGCGGTGGCAGTCAATCTGACTGAGCAAAATTAAAAGTTTTGCAAAGTATGGAAATAAAAAATAAAATACTGCCCAGTGCTTCTGAAAACGGTACAAAATCACCATAACACAAGTATAAACCACAGCCTTTAAAAGCGACATTTTACGCCTCCAACACCTCGTTTGCAGCTTATTCTAAGCCCGGACTACACGGCAAGTGCGGGTCGTAAGTCGACTTAATTCATCAAATGCACGACACACGCTATTTGTCAACAATTCCTCTGGCCCGGGCTATTTGTAGGCGCCATGACAGGGGAGTACAGTGGTAAGAGGGTGCAGTACATTGCTCGGTCAGAACAATCGATTTGAGATTGACTTTTGATTCTTTATCCATCGTTTATCGTTCTATTCTTCCTTCACCGTTCCCAAACTCAAACTAATTATTTCAAATAAACCAATAACAGGCACTTTTGAATTGTCAAGGGAACGGCACCACTGTGAGGAAACAGATAGGTCTTAGAAACAAAATATCGAAGACATCTATCAACCCGCACTGGGCCCGCGTGGTGGATTATGGCCCACTCACTCTTAAAGAGAGGAGGCCTGTGTCCCAGCAGTGGGAACATTATAGACTATGCTATTTGCCCGCACTATCTTATGATATTAGATAGTGCTGTTTTTAAAATATAACCAGCCACATAAAAGGTTGGTTGGTAGTGAAAACCTATTTCATTAAAAAATAGGAAGTTGACACCCACTGCAACTATCAATTTGTTTGACTGACTGAACAAATTTCACGACTGACTTCATTCTTAATTAGAAAAATGGTCTCCTTTAGCATATGCATATTTGCATGTAAATAAAACATTTATACTTTATGCATAAACAACGATCATAGTCGCAATTCACTGAGACGTTGCTGCTCATCTTCACAACTAATAATTTTCTTTGAAACTCAACCAGCAATGTACTTCATCCCTAACAATAGTTCCGCATGTGGCCCTCAGTACAAGTTTTATGCATTTTCGAAATGCGATGTCGACGCTATCCGCCATTTTGATGCATGGTTGGTGTGTTATGGTCACCGCACGGCAGTGAAACTTGAGCCCATTCAATAGCCCCCATTCGTATGTGAATAGATGCTGATATCACTATATGATAGTGATTATATCGCTATGTACAACATCCAAGGAAGGATCCTAATTTATATGGTTCAAACTTTTAGGAACACAACCAGCAGTGTATGTTGTTTGGAGAAATGATGTAGGTTACTTTAGTTAGTGTGAGTACAGGTTTTACGGTGCCCGTCGTTGAAATGTTGGTCCGTGGGCGTCCTGATATATGTCTTGTGGTGTTGGTGTTATATCCAAAGGCGCCAGAGTACAAGTAAATAGAGAGATTTGTGATATAGGTGTGGTTGTGGAATCTCAGGTACAGTCACGAGCACCAATATGTCAACACTTGACAACTTTCAATTGCGATTTTTTCGCGAAATAACGAATGCAACGTTGAAATACGACACATTACATAAACCTATGAGTTCGAAAATGCTATGTTCGTAACAACATAAAGTTTCATTCAAAAATAAAGGAGTAAATCCCTTTTCAATAAACCCGAGTGTATACATACTTTTGCTCGTGACTGTACCTAGGTAATGGTCGATTTGGATAGGCATCTCACATAGCAATAATAATTGTATTGCGGGACGAATCGGCTAGACTAACTGTTCTAGGCGATCGTAGGGAAAATAGGGTCGATCTCGGTATATTGTGACTTTCTTTTGGCAAAATAATTGCAGTTTAGTGGCATAAGGTAATAAGGGTGTATAATAATTATGTATATTATTAGGTGGGGTCGCGGCAGACCATGTAATCTCCTACTTGGTCTGCCGAGCGAAGACGAGGACCGACGGACGAGCTGGATAGGTTCCGTCAAAACTGGAAGGAGGACACGCGGGCTCGCGAAAGATGGAAGGCAGAAGGATGTCTCACATTTAGGCAAATGCCTCGCTCAACTAGCGACGCATTTGCCTAAATGTGAGACAGCATAGGCTAGTAAAAAAAAAAACGTTGCACTGCGGGAGTGCCGGCAGAAGTGAAAACTTGAATAAGCGTTGTGCATTTTTGATATTTTGGAATGCGGTCTACTCTCCCTCCGTCTTACGAATTTGCGATCAGGTCACGTGTCCTGAAGCGAGTTTAACATTTTTTACCGATCACAATAAACTCTCCCTCCATCTTACGAATTTTCGATCAGTCACGTGTCCTGACGCGAGGTCCGTCTTACGAATTTTCGATCAGGTCACGTGTCCTGACGCGAGTTTAACATTTTTTATCCATCACAAAAAAAGCGGCGGTGTTGTGCACTTTGACAAAAGTTTTCACTTCAAAAAAATTATGAATTTGTGAAAGATAGTATGACAAAGAAAAAAGTAAACGCTGAGATGATGATAGGTTGAAGAATGACAAATACATTTTTCACCAGCACAACATAAGTATAATTAAATGTATAAACATTTTCACACACAAACCACAAGGCCCAAAATTGAAAAGAAACAAACAGCTTTTGTCTTAACTGTTCCACCATTCGCTTTAGTCTATACTGTTCAATTCCCCACCCAGTTCACCATAGCACACACTCCTTTGTACGTTACGTTACCAATTAAACTGTCTGGACAAGTACATGGCAATGCCATAGTAATTCCGCCTTCAGTGTCCATGGGTCGTCTGTGTGTATTTTGGCTAGCCAAAGGCAACGGCTTGTTGACGGACGTATGTACGTACACGTTGATGGCACGGGTTAATTCAGGCGTTCTTAGGCATATAGGCGCTTTATATTAGGAGAATTTAGACTGGGTGGTAGATGGAATATGATCTGTCGAGATAATATGTACGTATGTCTGGTTGCCTTCACTCAGTAGGCATAATATAAGACCGACCATTTTGAACCATTTTGTTTCTCATTACTTTACTGGATGTTCTAGTAGCCCCGTGACTGAAATGAAATATTTATTTTTATGTAAGTAGATATTTTAAGACATATTTACACGTCAATATTTTGTTGGTAGATATTTTTTAAAACAAGATGGCGGATGGCTGGCATTCTAACTGCCCGTCAGTTAGAATCAATCCGCCATTTTGTTTGTCTTGTCCTTGAGAAGAAATGCCGAAACAAACTCCGACGTCTCTTTTAAAGTCCAAACATTACATTATTACGACTTTATGTGAGTCTAACAATGCAGGGCCATGTCTGGAAGGGCCCTTGAAGAAAGAACCATTGCAGCTTTGAATTGAACTGTACCAACAGACGTAATCACTCAAATCAGTTTCTTAGTTTAGTTATCAAAATGTAACAAAAAGTTAGACGTCTTTTTGCTTTTAAAATTTTACAGTTTACATCGCATACCTAACAGCTGTACCCACTCAACACATACAACAGTCAGACATCTTACTAAAACCTTTAACCTCAGACATTTTGGCACTAAGACTGCTTTCTGGATTAGACGTCTACATCCTTTTATATACCACCATTTCTGAGTAACGCTCAGGTATTTCTATACATAACTCTGTAGCTGTACATATATATACTGAGGCTTCATTGTCACAGAGTTGTGTGTCTTGGCTACCCATTGTATCTGCTGTGTTGACGTTTGGTGCTCAAGCGATCTTCGGTACATGCTTAAGTGCTTTAGTTTCATGGTGATGGACGAACATCTGTCTTCGTTAAAGCGATGGTTAGGCTGGATTGTGTGGGTTAATTTTGTCCTGCTTTCTGACCAGTGACTAACGTTCTCAGCCTTCGGGTGTCATATGTTCAAGAGTATTTCTTTCCGTCCTTACTTTTTTTTTATCAAAGTGACATTTTTGTAGCTTTTTTATAAGTGCTTTAGATTAGGAAAATTTAGACTGGATGTTAGATGGAATATGATCTCTTGAGATAATATCTACGTCTGTCTGGTTCCTGCTTTCACTAGTAGGCAAGGTAAACTATTGAATATGTGACATTTTTGTAGCTCATAATGAAATAAATGAATCGATTTATCTTCAATAAATACTTATGTAGTGGTGGCCCAGTGGTAACAGCCCCGACTCACGACTTGTAGTTCGTGGGTTCGAACCCTGGCAGGCGCTTTACTTTGTGTAAATAATTTCATCACCAATGCTCTCAAAATGGTGAATGAAAACATCGTGAAAAACATATACTAGAACTCGAAGAAATTACCTCTACAAAATAATACAAACCCGCACTGGGTCGGTGTGGTAGATTACAGCCCACTCCCTCTCGAAGAGAGGAGTCCTGTGTCCCAGCAGTGGGAACATTATAGACTGATTATAATACTTTCACTTAAAAATATTGAATGAATCAACCACGTGTTTGCTCGACAGACTGATATCACGAGCCAAACTCCTCAATGTTAGCGTCATCTCGTCTCATTTGCCCGAGCCAAACTCCTCAATGTTAGCGTCATCTTGTCTCATTATTCCTCTGTCCGCTGATTCATACAACTTGCCAGATATTAATTATAAACACCGTAACTCAATACCACCCATATTCCGAGTCTCCATTGAACAAATCAAGCAAAATAATTTCTCGATATAAAATCTGGAGTATTGTAACAGCTATATCAGGGGTTCCCAACCTTTTCTTGGTCAGGGACCACTTTTATATTATTCTTGTTAGCAGGGACCACTATGTAGGTATAATAAAAATAAACTGTAATAATCCAACTGAAACTTTCATTAAAAACTTAATAGGAATTACATACGGCGGCCCGACGTACCGCCCCCTCCACCCGCGCTCTTCTCACTCACTGCACGGCGACCAACGGCTCACCGCCCGCTAAATTTAAAATCGTTCGCGGACCACATTTTGGCTTCTGCGGACCACTGGTGGTCCACGGACCACTGGTTGGGAACCACTGAGCTATATACTATATATTAGTAAGTATGAGGTCGTGACCGCTGCCCGTATACTCTAATCTGATTAACGGAGGGCACTTCCCTCCCCAGACTATTGAACTATATTGTTATGATGTGAGGTTTCATTAGGATACTATTGAAGATATTGTGAGGTCTGTGCTTCGTTCATGAGTTCTGAATAGAAAGTACGTTGTGTTAGTTTGTTCGCGGTTTTGGTTTTCTCTTAAGCCAACAAATAAAAAAATTAATGTTGGAAACATTGTTGTAGCTACATGTTTTGTGATTTTGGAAACATGTTGCATATACAACGTGTAATTCAAATGACTGAAAACCTCCTAAGGGGTTATTGAACTCATCATTATCAACAACTTTAACTATGGAATCTAAGATGAAATCGCGAAAAATAATCAGCTGTTTCCAACATTTTGTCGAGTTATACGAACATAAATGTATAAAAAAAACGGTACATCATAAAAAAATAAAAATAGTAGCAGATTAAATAAGAGCCCTGGGTGCTAGATTTTTACGAACGCCCAGGACTCCACACTAGGATTCCCTGTGTCGTAGGGTCCAGTCTCTTCCCAAGTACTTAGAACAAACAGTGTACATAGTAAATAATTTTAAAAATAAAATAAAAACAATAGAAAAAAAGCAATAATTATGAAGTACTAACAAAATTTTTTTCATGATTTGTTTCAGATAATAGCGTTAGTGCCATCGTAAAAGTGGTTCATAATGATAAGTACAATGACCACTTACGAGGTTATCAATTATTTCAATTACGTCTTGTAGACTAAACTATCAACAGATACATACATATGTCGTCGCCCCATTTGCATCCTAGATTTGCATGATTCTCCTGAGCGCTAATAACACACAGTGCTCATTAATTTGACTGCCAATTGAGACAATTATTGTCTTAGGTATCCCACAGGGCATACTGCTGTGGTAATTGGTAATTATAAAGCTATTGTTGCGTTGATTTGAAGGGAAATTAGTAAGTAGCCTTTAAGCACTGAGCTGTGTTTTGGTGCTTGTGTTTTGGTAAAGAATAATTGGTCTCAGATGCTGATTATTTTGGACATTGACTGCACTTAAAAGTAGCTCAGTGCTTATGATATTTTCAATAGTCATTTTCAAATGTCACTCTGAAATCAACATCGTCCATGGTGTATAAGTTGACTTGTTTATGGCGCAAATATTATAACTCAGTTTCTGTTTTATCTCAACTAGGTGGAATGTCATGTCTAGATTTCTAGAACATAGGTATGTTATACTATCTTCTGGTACCGGCGGTCATTCGTGGATCTTTGACAGTCATTACGGGTCGTCAAAAGCCCGACATTTTGACAACCCAGTGACTGGGTTGTGGAGGTCAGACAAACAGTCGCTACATATAAAATACTGGTACTCAGCAACATCCAGTTAGACTGGAAGCCGACCCCAACATAGTTGTAAAAAGACTAGGAGATGATGAGGTGTGTTATATCACACTTACAAGAGCAATCATCTTCCATCGCAAAACAAAACGTGAAATAGGCCAGTTTCCCAGAGTCGTCACAATTAATCAATTGTTTAACAGGATACGTTCATTACGACCGGGACCACCTACAGAACACGCTTATAAGGATGTGAACAGATATCTGCTTATTTTGATATCTACCAAATAACTGGAGGTGGGCGGCCATTCTTTGTGACCCAGATGTAATGGGCCATGTCTATCATTGTCCTGGGAACTTAGTTTTGGCTAAGCAAGAGAAATGGGCTGTCTAGATGTGGCTATAAATGTCAGGTTAGATTTAAAGTCATCTGTTTGTGTTTGCAAATGATCTACCATTAAAGTACCTAGATGTCTTAATGTAATAAGCTATAAAACATCTAGATTGCTCTTTTATGCCTTCTATTATGCTATCAGTTATGACTCATGAACTAGCGGCCTTGACTTTGTGTATTTAAACTAGATAATATTTTCTTTCTACAGTTAAAGTTGCGACACTATGCCCTTGATAGTTAAAACACTGCATTAAACTTAACTTTTTGAGTTATGTAACTTTAACATTTATTTCAAAATGTTCAAGCACTATATTTTTTGACTAAGCCTTCTTCGCACGGTATTTACGACTTGACATGAAAATGGAGATTTCTATATGTAAGTTTAATATTAATGTGGCTCCTGAAATACAGGTACTCTAACCTAGTCCTGGAGCCAGGGTCTCAATTTTTCTGTAAGTGTTTTTGTGTCAATAAATATATTTAATTAAAAAAATTAGTTTAATGTATTATAACTTCCGGGATAAATTCTCTAATTGATGGTGAAAACTGCATCAAAATCCATTGCTGAGTTTAGAAAAACTACGTGTGCACATAGACTTAATTTATAATATCATGTATAGATTCAATCATTATAATTACCTGTGATAGAAACTCAAATCGATTTCCATACTTCAGTATACCTTCACGTCGACCATATTACAGCGTCCTTAAAATCAAAATCAAAAGTCATTTATTCAAATTAGGCTGAGAATCAGCACTTTTCGAACGTCAAAATTACAAAAGACAGTCCCCCAAAAACGCCCGCCCTTCACCACTTCCTAGTGCTATCGCTGGAAAGAAGAAGTGGCGCAACAAACTCCCCAGCAGCACAGCTGTCTGTTAGAAAACACTTGATTGTATACAATACTAGGTACCTTTGTTCAGTAATTAACATTAAAAGACCAGAATATAAAATTAAATTATTTGCCATATGTCAGCTAGCCTCTCCATAAAGCCATTTCTCTACTCTCCACTCATCACCTAAGCAGAAGTAGTGACGGTATAAAATCCTGTAGGTCTCTCATTGGCCAATCGATAACGTCGCGGCTTCAACAAACTAAATCAGTCCCCTGCGTCACCCTCTGACCGTCGATGGCGATATTTTCGGGCTAGCCCACTTAAATGCTGTTTACTTTGGAGTTGTATGGATGTAAGGACTTGTATGTGAGAAGTTCGATGTAGGGGTTCCGTAACTTTTAGTTATATCGATGCCTCTATCCTTATGAAGGGCAAATACCTTTTTCTCACACAGAGAAGAGAGAGAATGTTCGTATAATAAGATGTTATTTCGAAGTGACTAAGCATGGAGCGAAATATGGGAAAAAGTAATGATAAAATCAATTGTACCTTTGAATTAAAAAAAAAGATAAAATTCAGGAAACAACTGATATATTTTTCGCGATTTCAGGATTAGTCCCAAAGTAAAAGTTGTTCTTTAAAGCTCAAACTCAAAGCATTTATTTTAAATAAACCAATTACAGGAACATTTGAATTGTCATAGAGCGGTCAGTCAGAAAGATGAAGCTAGTTGCCCATTCCAAAGCGTAGTAAGTACCTATTGAGAAGAACGGGCAAAACTCCACGGGCACTCTTTTAGATCAAAATGATGGCTCTTTAGTGATGAGACCCCTTTCCAGGTTTTCACTTATTTCAATGACACATTTTATATTCAATTAAAACCTTAATTATTTACTCTGCAGTAAGTCTTCTATAAAACCAGTACCAGAATAGCAACCAGTTGAATCTAAATATGAATATCTAAATACAGCTGTAAATAACCCGAATCAACAGTTTCACTTACGCAAATAAACCCGATAATAATATTCTTTTCCCGTTGGACCTCATAAAAATAAACAATTTTATATTTCAAAAGAAACCTCTTTGTATAAAAAATAGACCCATTTGTAGCGTAAATAAATAGTTGATTTTTATCTCTGAAATTACGTGAAGAATTTTTCATTTAACGTCCTCATGAGAGAAATAATAAATAGTAGCATGTTTATTTTTTTATTAAACTCATTATTTTATCCTCTTTTTTTTTAACAAAATGAAGAGAAAATTGAACATTGATACTGCTGAGCTTTGATACTATTGTTGTGTTTTCAATTCAGACACATCAGCAATTATTTAATACTGATATTGTTAGAAGGTATTTATTTAAAGCTAGCTGCGCCCCGCGGTTTCACCCGATTATATTTCAATCCCGTGTGAATATCGGGATAAAAATTAGCCTATATCCTAATCCAGGTCAAAGTCTACCCATGTGCCAAATTTCATCCAAATCCGTTTAGCCGTTTTAGCGTAAAAACGTAACCAATAAATATACAAAAAATCTAATATTTTCTCCCTATAATATTAGGTACGTTTAGATCAGGGGTTCCCAACCTTTTCTTGGTCAGGGACCACTTTTATATTATTCTTGTTAGCAGGGACCACTATGTAGGTATAATAAAAATAAACTGTAATAATCCAACTGAAACTTTCATTAAAAATTTAATAGGAATTACATACGGCGGCCCGACGTCGCCCCCTCCACCCGCGCTCTTCTCACTCACTGCACGGCGACCAACGGCTCACCGCCTGCTAAATTTAAAATCGTTCGCGGACCACATTTTGGCTTCTGCGGACCACTGGTGGTCCACGGACCACTGGTTGGGAACCACTGGTTTAGATAATGGGAACCACACTTTTGAAATTATTCAATTCACAAATATACGAGTAACTTCGTGACAGTTCTAAAAGTATTTTCTGACGACGAATCTGGTATATCGTTTCTTTTACAAATTTTCGATCAACCATCGTATGTAGGTAATACAGTTGTTTGAATTATGTTCACTACAAAACTACATGTACTCGTACGAGTAGTATATGAACCAAAAATACACATTAGTAAAATATGTAACATAATATTTACTGCCACCATAAAAACCAGGAGCCGTCCAGCGAAAACAAACAAATATCTAATCGATTTATAATAACGGACTAAGGGGTGGTAGGCAATGATAATAGATAGCCACAGAACTGATTCGAACCACTAACTAGATAGGTACGTATAGAAGGTCAGCTCCGTACAATGACGGAACACGCACGCACACATAGACATGGTGCAAGTACAGCAAGTGCAAGCGCACTCGCGACGTGCGTTTGTTTGAATCGCCGCTAGGGCTTGGAACCACCGGTACCTAAAGTACAAGTTCTGTACCGCTACTTAGCGGTTCTTGCCATTTCGGTACCTGGGTACCGGTTCCAGACGGATTCCAGTTTCTGTCGGGTACCGGTTCTAGACGGCTATCAGTTTCAGACGGGTACCCGTTCCAGATGGGTACCGGTTCCAAATGGATACCGATTCCAGATGGGTACCGGATCCAGGCGAGTACTGGTACTCCACCTAATAAGTACTAGTACCAAACTCAAATACCCGGTGTTTACCATCAATCTGATTTTTGTACGACGAACCTCGTACTGTTGGCACCCTTTTTTTTTAGGCTGGGAAATCATCAAATGACCCCTCCCGCTCTGGGTGGAGCGGAAGGGAGTGTCAGACTCTTACTGACTAAAACCCACCCGTGTTCCTTCCTTAGCCCTTTATGTTCCAGGGCAGCGGTAACCCTTTCGGACGATCCCGCTACTCTGGCAGGCTTCGGCCCTATCGGGCCCCGTCACTTATACTGACGTCTCTTTGAGGCACGCGTGGAACACATACGCGCCGTCCGGCACGGGCCTGGTCCTGATCGGACGGTAAGCTACCCATTACATTACGAGGAACCTCGTACTGTTGGCACCCTTAGAATTATTTTTCTAATGACTACTAACTTACGTTTTTTCACTCTGGTGCTGTTAGCCTGCATCATCACAGGCAAAGGTTTCTCACTATAACTTACGGAAATATTTGTTTGTGACCGGTACAGTACCCATACCGATTAGAAATACCAATAGTACAGGTCGTCTGGTACCGGTACCAATAATTCAGGTATTTAAATCACCATACGCATATGCGTCTATGTGTGTGTGCGCGTGTTCTCGCTCATTGTATAGAGCCAACCTTCTGGAATTATCTATTCTGTGTTGCAAAGCACAATATTACTACATGTTTATTTTGATGGGTTTCCCTTGTTGATACGGAAAAACTATGGGTAACAGGAAATAAATTATTTAAGTGCAATGTCATTTGTGTTTTCGATGTCCCTCTAATAAGACACTCTGACCAATTCAGGGGTGATTGACGGGTTTTCCAATAAGTTTGGTTGGTTAATGTGTTGTCTTGTTTTCGTATACGAAGAGAAAGTGGTATGACTAATGCCAGTAATTGATAAACACGAAACAAAACAAAACTTCAGTTTGTCTATTTGTATTCTTTGTTTGTAGATTAGGCTAATTCAACTCAGTTTATTTATTTATGAGTGTTCCTTTACGTAAATATGTGTAACATTCGATGTGATTCCTACATCAAACTTTGTTCACTTTAGTTTAAACAAATTCTTGGGTCTTTGACAGTCGTTACGGGTCGTCAGAAGCCCGAAAGTCTGACAACCAGTCTTACCAAGGGGTATCATGTTACCCAGTAATTGCGTTATGGAGGTCAGATAGGCAGTCGCTCCATATAAAATACTGGTATCCAGCTGCATCCAGTAAGACTGGAAGCCGACCCCAACATAGTTGGGAAACGGCAGATGATGATGTTGATAAATAGCCCAGCAAAGATAGTCATTACATACAAGCAGTTCAGTTCCATTCTTTAAAGGAATCTTTGAAAACCTCTACACAAACTCATATTCTTCGAAAGCTCTTTGAAATCGATAAGATTGTATGATAATTCCACATAAAAAACCTTCTAATAAACCTCCAAATTCTCCTAAATACTTACCCAAACCTTGGAAAACAAAAGACACTGTTCTCGGTCTACCCAAGAGAACTCTAAATTGTCCACACAAGGGACTTAGCAACCTCAAGAATTTTATACACTCTCATATTACAGTGTAGGACCAAGATTACTGTAATAAACTTTAAGAACAACGAAAGGGTACAGTTGTATAAGTGAAATCATCACGCTTTGTCCCAAGGGTACGGACAGATAAGTTCATTTTGTAACTTTGTGATAGACGCGCGGTCGTTTTGGCTTTAGCAAAGATGAACGTGAGAAATTCTATAGTTATGAAACAAAAGAAGTTTATCACTTTTAGTATCAGTGAGTCAAAGCTCATATCTACCTACTACTAGATTTTCCCAATTAGAGAGATCATCATTCCCCTACACCCAATTTATTTGGGGTCGGCGCAACATATCTTTTTCTCTTCCATACTTCTCTATTAGTCGTCCAATCAGCAATCAGACATCTGGCACAAACGTTGCACAGGGTTCGTCTTCGGCTTCTAGTTAAGAAAGACAAGCTCTAGTTGGTGTAGACACGTTTGTATCGAAATGTTTCAATTTTGACTTTTCTCTCTCAGAATGTCCGCATAAACGGGAAACTATCAAAATTAAAGCTGTGTTTTTCATTAGCTCTGTAAAGCTATAATTTCCTAGAAGAACGAAACGATGTTGGTATCAGATCATTTATTATGCTAATAAGTACACAACCATTCTTAAAAATTCCCATACCCAAAGGTATTTATGCTAATCCATTTCTGAGAGAATTACCCGGTAGCACTCCATGCAGTAGTCATAACTGGGTTAATTGTAAACTTCAGTTAAAAATATTAACCTATTTAGCATGCGAGGCCAATGGACTGGCATAGTAACCTAACTGAATGTATTAACCTTCATATAAGTAATCAATATTGATTAGGTTTCAATTAGCTGTGATTTGGTGTCAATTATAATCAAGTATCCAGTATACGAAATACATATATTGAAATGTAAGTAAGTAAGTGGTATTTATGTATGTAAGTAAATAGGTTGTCTAGTAATAAGGTTGACCTAATTTGTTCTATTGAGTATAACTTTGGCCCCCCATACACGGTTTGACGGCACGGTTGGCGCAGTGGTTAAGCGATTGACTGCTGCGCTGCGTGTCGCGGGTTCGATTCCCGCACGGAACAAATATTTGTATGATCTACATGTATTTGTTCCGAGTCTGGGTGTTTTTCTATCTATAATATGTATGTATTTACAAAAAAAAATGTATATTAGTAGTTTATCAGCCATCTTGTTACCATAACACAAGCATTAGGTTGTTTAGCTTGGGACTAGATGGCGCTGTGTGAAATGTCCAGGGATATTATTATTATTATACAAGTGGTCGTGTTTATTATAATTGATTAGTTAGATCATTCTTGTGTAGTTTTTTGAGGTTACTCGACTAGGTTAAGGTATAAATGTTAAGCACCTTAATAGTTAATTCCTTATGGTTTTTCCGACTGCGTCATTGCCAAAATCTATAACTATAAAAATGAAATGCTGTTCGTTGGTAAGCGCATCACTTAGGAACGCGCGGCTGGGCCGATTAGTATTTTTTTGTTGTTTTAAAATGTTTTTAAAGGTTCGAATTAAATTCTCAATTGGGGGAGAAGTTGAACGTCCTTTTTTCTATGGGATTTTTTAATTTGGACAGGACAACGTCTGTTGTGTCAGCTAGTTTTAAATAACAATGTATGTACGAACAGGTGACCTGCACCCGCCATGTTGGAAGGGAATTTGTTTGATAGTTATTATAGATACATTTTCGCTCCTTTGCCACTTCATGAAATCATGAGTTTATGCGGCAGATTTGTAAGTTTCTCTTCCTAAATCTTTTGCCATATCTCAGATTCTACAAGAATACTAGAGATAACACATTTCCAATATGAATTATACTATTATAGTCCGTATAAGCACCCATATAAAGGTCAAGTGCAAAAGGTCACAGCGAATCATTCTGGAAGGTTCCCAAATGTGTATTTGTGCCTCTTTCAGCTCCTTTCATATCAGGCAATAGTGGTGAAATTGTATGTTTCCTTCTATCTTACGACCACTACAAATTGATCCTTCAAAACCGTAACAATTCTAAAGAAAAATTGTTTGGTGTGTATAAATGGAGGGATCAATATAAATTGGTTGTAGAGCTATCTTTGTCGAAGTTTGTTTCACGAAATAAGGGTATGTAAGGGCCTGAAAATTATAGGATGACATGTCGTGTTTTTGTTTCTGCGAGATAAAATAAATAGATTTTTTTCTTTTCTTGTCCTGTTTTCGGGGCATTGTTTTAAGAATTTCCTTTTGTGAACAGATTTTTGTTGAGATGTTTTTTTTTATGTAGCTACGTTTATACCTGTGTGTATGTGCGTATTGTACGGGTATTGTTTTCCTTGTGTATCACAGGGAGGTAAGGTCGCTCTTTCTGCTGCTTTATACAGACATACAGACTCATTTACGCCTTTGTCCGTCCAGGGGAGTTCGTGTCTACACAGTAAGACAGTGTTCAGGGGCTGGGCTGTTGTAAACCTATTGTGTGTACTAGGTGTATTAGAAGCAAAAGACAAAACGAGGATATTAATCGTGATATTCAAGCCATTATACAGGCTGTTAGTGTGAACAGTGGCAATATTTAAGGAGGTGCATAAGTATCATGAGTAGATTCTAAAACCGTTGAAAAAGTGTGACCCTATTTTTTTCTAAGTTTTTCTTCTAATATCCCGAAAAATAAAAAATCATAGTCACATTACTGTTAGGCCTCTGCCCCGCATGTACCGGCGCCGCGCCGCCGGCGGGCGCGCGGCGGCCGGGGGAAACCCCGGCCGCTTCGTGCGTTATCGTCGGGTGCGGTCACTTCGCGTAAAATTTCGGAATTAGAAAACTGTAAAATTCGCAAAAAAAAAAAATTGCGACATACATTTAAAACTTTTGTAATATTTTTTTTATTTAAGATTATCTATCCGTCCTTTGAAAGTTGCCACTGTTCACCCTTCCACCCTGTATTGTGTATTTGATGAGGTCCTGTTAGCCGATAGTAACGTGTGTTACCATGTACTTTGTATTAGGGATTTGTATAGATATTCTGCAACGCAGAAACAGTACAAATTACAGTCTGATCTCAGTCTGAATCTGTCAAAAATACCTCTAATTTCCCTACATTTTTGACATTGGTTGTCGCTGGGATAAGATTGCGACTAGATTTTGAATGTTTTTAATTACTGGAATTGGCCTTCTGATTTAAATATTGTTCACTATTTTTATCCAAACAAAGCCACATAAAACAACTCTATTGAATGTAAAAATCTGTATCACCTCACCACAAGACAATAAAATCACCGACCTCTATAAACTGTATCACTCATAAATTACATGACAAACTGAAGCGTCTTACGTCACAAAACGTCTGCCGTTGCGTGGGCGCAGGCTTATGAATATTAATCATCTGTAATGTTGCGTGAGGATGATTGCTTATGCTGAGTTCACTTTCGTTCATTACCTACTCGTACCTACTATGCAACTAAGATAAATCAAAGTGCTTGAAACTGTCTCCCACTGTTGGTCATGGGAGTAATGACAGCAACAATAATGGTACCTATAACTGAATTACGAGTATGTAGTAGCCACAATGATTAGCCGACGGATTTCTGATTGGAACATGTATTTTGATGGAGATGTTTGTAGAAGTTAAAAGCAAGAGAAAATGCTACTGCCCATCCTCTCGTCATATTTTTTTTAAGACATTTTGCAGAAAAAAACTATCATTTCATTTTATATATCATCATTTCAAGATTTTCAATATAAGTACCGATATATTTTTACACCCATTATGCAAAAAAAATTTTTGACAAACCAAAATGCCAGACCCTGGACGAAAAAGTAGAATACAATTAAACGAATTAACCTGTTTACAATTCCTGAATACAATACATCCATGAACTATCAACAAATCAATTGAATGCTAAAATCTGTATCAAATCATAATGATTTGTATTACGTCACGCGCCGCTGGGCTGCGTGGGCGCATCGAACGTATGAATTATTGAAATGCACAGCGTTAGTCTGAATCGTTAATGTTTAGTTCACTTTCGTACAGACAGTGGTGTTTGCAGAAGCGGAAGCGATAATGGATACCGCATAAAATAGATTAAACGACAAAAAACTTACACAGTATTATGATTTAAATTATTGTATGATGTTAAACATGACAGCTATTTTTTTTGTTAACGCCATGCATAAAGCCTGACTGATGTGTTGATGCAAGGTGGTTAACGCCACCTATGGTTAAGCGCCCAGGTGCTCCCTGATCCTCAGGTAGAGGTTGTTGAAAGAAAGAAAGAAAGAAAAAATAAAAGTTTATTGTGACTAGCACAGGAAGATCACAAACTAAACTAAACACAATCATAATACAAATAAAAAACAAAATTATATAAAAAGAAAGACTTGACCTTACACATAGTATAATACTCTCAAGTGCCTATAATTTGAGCTCCTTGTTCCATATAGGAACCCTATCGATTTGTCGAGGTATTCCAGTCAGGGCACTGATTTCAACAGCACTTGCCCGAACCGCACCTTCAGTGCGATTCTGCAACCATCTCACCGTGAAAACTTAGGTGAAGTGAGATGTCATTCCAACTACAGGTAGTTGTCCCGGGTCTGGCTGTTTGTGTATGTGACTTTAAATGTTTGTAAACGCACCCACGATACAGGAGTAATTCCTAGTGCGGGGCAAAGTTTTATTAAAAAAAAAAAAAAAACTAATGCTAGTGATTAACACTATTGACAGCTCACTCTAAGCTCACTTCACCTAACTTTTCACGGTGAGATATTTACAGAATAGGTCGGCTGAGCACTTCCACTATAACCGCACTGAAACAAAATTTTGTAACGTGCGGCTCAGTGGAACAGTTTATCAATATCCTTTTCAGATTCCGACCGGCACCTACGTAAAATATTTTTTTAGTGATGGGATGTACCTACTTTTTTGAAAAAAAATCGATATGAAGAAGAAGTTAAGCAATTAGCACAGAAGCCAATCACTGTCATTAAGCTGCTGCATCAATCGAGTTGTTATCACTGTCCTCAATGATCACGAAAATAATGCCTCGCTTTCGCCCATGTTTTACTCCATAACCAGAATCATTGTTACCATCACAAGATCTATTGCTATAGATAACGACTTCTGCTTACATCGATACAATTGTATCACGTACAGTCGACACAAACAGTTGGAATGCAGGTTAGGAATAAAAATCTTACACAACTTTTTAAAACAAAAGACTAAGTTTGACGAATAACGTCAAAGATTTGATCAATAAGCATCTCATATCTTTATCCTGATTTATTTGGACGGTTCAGTTCATACTCTTTATAACGTTATTATTATGCGTCATCAGCCGTCATCTTAGTTTTCGCTTCCTTCTTTATCGTATCAACTTTCACATAGTCAATCTATCTTTTTAACTCTGACCTTCTCGTTCTAGCCAGTCATCACACATTATATAATCAACCTATTATGTTCCCACTGCTGGGACGCAGGCCTCCTCTCCTCTCTTTATGACAGAGTGGGCTGTAATCCACCATGAGGCCCAGTACGGGTTGGTAGAAGTCACATGTGTCCAAATTTTTGGTTCTAGGCGATGATGAAATAATTTACACAAAGTAAAGCGCCTGTCTGGGTTCGAACCCACGATCTACAACTCGCAAGTCGCAGCCGTTATCCACACTTCTCTAAACTTACTTGTTATCTTAAATTAGGTATGGTCACATGCTCCTCAGCACTCCATGTCCACACCACGCCTAGATGCCTGAGTTGTCGTGCCTGCAAAATTATCTATTTTGCCAACAATACATACAGCAATGTAAAATTATTCAACCGAGACGATTGTTCGCTAATGTATTCAAATTCGTTTTTAATTGTCGCCTCTCATTGAGTCATACATGTATGTAATTGGTGTAAGGAAGTAAGGTTAATGTATGGCTGTTTTGCTCGTTAAACTAACTGTTAAATGCTAATTTAGAGATTTTATGGATGTAGGTTAGTGAGGTTAATATTGTTTAATTTGTTTGTGGGTGAGCCTGGTTTTCTTTGGTTGAAAAAGGAGAGCATTGCTTCTGTTATTATATTCTTCAAGACTTATCGTGCAAAGCTGCAACTCTGAATAGATAAATGCACTTTCGCATTTTTTAACAAGTCTTCTTGTCCTGAACCGTTAGGTACATGAATAGATCATGCTGTTTGAAAAACATTGACCAGCCAGCAATGCGGGTACGCCAGAGCGTCGGAAACAGGTACATACGTATTGCCAATCATAGAAGCTATTTTGTTGCACCGTCATTATGATATCTGAGGATGAAGCTTTTTGGAAGCTCATTTGATGGCTATAGTTCTGTTGTGACATGGTTGCGTTTAATAGACCAATCAACTCAGCTTATCGTAGTCCACTGCTGGCCACAACACCCTGTCCTCCGGCTTCGGCATCCAGTCTGTCCCAGCCACCTTCTTATGGTCGTTGGTCCATCTAGCTAGGTGGCGGCTCACGCTTGCCGATACGCGGTGTCCACTCCAGGACTCGTCTGCTCCATCGACCATCGGTCCTTTGAAAAACATGACCAGCCCTCTGTCACTTCAGTTTGCTTACTCTGCAAGCTATGTCGGCAGCTCCAGTTCTTATCCGGATAATTTCATTTTTGATTTTATCTTTCAAACAAATTCCGAGCCTAGCCCGGTCCATAGCGCGCCAACCACAGGACTATAAGTAGAGTGAATAAGTATCTATATTCCTAATTAAACAAACCACAATCTATGTCCTTCTTAATTAGGTCACAGCTTCATAGTAAATAGTTATTATGTAATATTAATGTCCTATTCATTGAGTCAATATGGCATCACAATGCCATCAATGTCATGCAAGGCATTCGTACAATGTCTAGCGTATTCGTGCAATACTGTGGTACAATTCGCCGCGCTATTGCAAGTACAGAGAAGTCTTCAGAAGGTTCACATCATCATGTTCAAGATAGTCCACTGCTGAACATTGGCCTTTTTTAGTTGCCTTTGAGCTCGATCTTCGGCCACTCTCATACATCACCATAGCTCACCTCCGAGAACATTGCTCCATCTAACTCCATACTCCTTCATTTCGTTTGCTGATTTGTGGTGCTAGACCTAGCTAAGTTTGTGGTGGGTGAGTCTTTTTCTCTATCCAAGGCCTTATGACCGCTGTCCATCAGTGGCGTGCACACAGTTTTATGACAGGGTAGGCAGAAAATTGTGCTCACCAAAAATACTACACGTTGGTTTTGGTTCGTCGTCTTGTCGATTGATGATGTATCCATAGATTGACTGATTTTATAGACATATCAATTTACGGATATTCGAAGTGGCCTTTCAGCGCGTTTGTTTGATGTTTTGTAATGTTTGTGTGATTTGCAAAATTTAAATAAAATCATTGAAAAGATGGTGGTGTGAGTATACTAAGTATATAGGATTGTTTTATTTGTATATTAAATCTACACGCCTATCTTTCTGTAAGAATATCTGCAATATTGATGTTAATACTACTTGAGCCTATTTTATTGTTATTTGTAAACATTTTATATTGTAGCTGTTTATTGTCCCATAATAAATAAAAATTAAAAATATGGAATCGTAAAAGTTGGGAAGGCGTTTTATTTCCTTAAGAAGGTTTTTTTCTATTGAAATCGTGGAAAGATCTGTAAGTCGTTGCTGGCCTTGTGTATTTCTTAAGTAGGTGTGTTTACGTTTTAGCGACGAGAATGACCTTTCGGTTGAAGCACTGCTCGCGGGAACTGTAACAATTAAATTTGCCAAACGCAGTACTTCGGGAAAAACTGTATTTATGTTATTTTCGTAAAAATGTTCTATAATTTTGTAAATACTAAGGTTTTTGAATTCGGCAGATTTCTAAACACATTTGAGCTCATCGATAAGGCGGTCTAAGTTAAAGTCGTATAATTTATAAACATTTACGAATTGCGATACTAATTCAACCGGAAAATTGTCATTATATTTATTGAAATTTTCGCATGAAAGTAGTCCAAAAAATTTTAACTCTTTCAGATTTTTATATCGGTCGCGACATTCGATAGATATATTGTCTATAATTTCAATAAAAATCCGCTTAAAATTGGTTTTCGCGGCCACAACATTACGTTTTTGTTTTTATTTTTACGCCTTCAAAAATTAATTCAAACCTAGATCTGAATGATTCCAAAAACGATTCAAAGTCCCTAATTTTTTTAATGCAATAAGTCACATCTGATGTCTTTTTTTGCATAATTAAGGGAAGGGAAGATTCTAAGTGTTTTTCAGATTGTTCATGTTTTCTCGCGGCGGTGGGAAAATTATGAATATCAGCGTAACCGATGTCGTTCCAGACGGTTATATTATTTGAAAATACTAGACAAACGAAACAAAATAACCGATTACTGTGTATGCAACCTGTCAGCCAATGATATGAATCATATTGTTTTGTATTGAATTTACGATTGACTTTACCTTTAGTTTGTAATAATTGCAAATCCGGTGTAGGACGACATAACTCGATAACTTGTTTTTTTTTTTTCACTAAAAGATAGTTTTGAAAACGCGTCATATTTTATTTTATCAATACGGTGTGTGTATTGATAAAATAAAATATGACGCGTTTTCAAAACTATCTCATCATCATCAAACTATCTCTGAACAACTTTCACAGACAATATTATCCATTTTTCACTCTAATCACAATGTTAAAATCCTAAATATCTGATAGCGTAAGTCACAAACACAACACACATCAAACAATAATGGCTACTATTGACTATTGAAATTACGTAGTAAAAAGGAAAATTAATACGACAAAAAAATGATGGCAATCTAAATATATAAAATTCAATGAAACAATATTACTTCTTAAAATATTAGCATTACATAGCAAACTTTCGTCGGAAATGTTCGGTTAGGATCGTAATTTTTCGTGTTAGCTCGAACAACTCGAACAAGACACTGGCTTTTCATGCAGTTGTGTGCGTGATTTTTGTCATTGTGTGTCAGCAAAGCCCACGTAGCTATAGGAACGCACACACATAAAAATACGCATGACCACGAGTTTCCACGGAGCACACATACAAAATATTCAGAGACGAATAGTTTGTGTCTTTGCCGTGGCATAGGCGAGGTGGCGCTAGTGCAGTAAACTGTATCGATCTTAATGATAACACCGGCACTCGATAGGTGGAGCTGATTTATGATTTAAGATTTTTATGTTGTTTTGTTTATTGATAAAATAATATTAGATCTATTATCAGAACTAGGGTAGGCAGTGTCTTTCTGTCTTTATGAACCGCACGCCACTGCTGTCCATTGAATAGAAACCCTCTCAAAAGTAGAAAAATAAGGACTGAATCATATGGTTGAGTAATTTCTTCGTCGCCAGTTATTTTACGAATTCCGATCGTGGCCAAAAGAATAAAAAATTCAAACCTTGTCATTTATATTATTTCAGTAATTTATCGTCCTGACTTTCATTTTTCTTTTTGTTACTTTTTTTTAATATATGTAATTTGTTTATTTTTTGATTCTGTCTAGTTTAGTTTTATGATCTTCCTGTGCGAGTCGCAATAAATACTTTTTCTTTCTTTCCTTCCTTGTGACCTTGAGTTACTTTTAGTACATTTTGTGGAGTTCACCTTCTGAACTAACGTTTGTTGGTGCAATGTCGTCGCATGCATTGGATAGCACTGCAGGTATGCGTGACACGTTGCTACAGTGACGTAGCCTTGAAGATAGCTGGGTTAGCCAGGTAGTAGGTATCAGTGTCTTAGGTATTACAAGGAGTTGGTTTGTTTTGAATATTGTAGTTCAAGAGCGGTGCAGCGGTGATAAGAAATCTAGGACTTGAATTTATGTTTGTCGGTTAGACATTGAACCTTTTCAATGGGTGCTCTCTCTTTCTTTCATGAAGTTTCAAAGTTTTGCCAGAACGTGAACAGTTTCTCTATAAAAAATCTCGATATTTCACAGGGTTTTGCCCTAATTTATGAGCCGTTTTGGAACCTGATGCTAATTACCTACTACGATTGGAACAATTTTGTATTTTTAACCGACTTCTAAAAAAGGAGGAAGTTCTCAATTCGGATGTCTGTATTTTTTTTTTTACATGTTTGCTCGCGCATAACTCCGTCGCTTACCAACCGATTTGAAAAGTTATTTTTTTGTTGGAATGGGTATACCTACTTCCCAATCCCAAATTTCATCAAAAACGGTTCAGTAGTTTGGTTTTTAAACCAAAATTACTGGTAAAAATTACAACTTAAAAGTGAAAGAATAAAAACTTTTTTGCAAAAAAAAAACAACCGACTTCAAAAACGACACTACAAAGTGAAAAATTACTTTAATTTCGGAAGTCGGTGGCAAACAACGAAAATGCGAACCCAACGACACCGACTTCCGAAATTAAAGTTATTTTTCACTTTGTAGTGTCGTTTTTGGAAGACGGTTGTTTTTTTTTTGCAAAAAAGTTTTTATTATTTAGCCAATCTCTGTTAAATGTTGGCCGTGTGCTTCTCATTCAATTGTGTTTTAAGATTCAAATCGACGATCCCATTGAGTCGTCAATTCCAATACCATTTACCGGTGTATTGGCTCAACATTTTTAACCAGGCTGCAGTTTTTAAACCCCGTACCGTCCGACTCTCCTGTGCACTCCAATTATCCACAACTCATTCGATTGAGGGCTCCATTCAATCTTTGAGTGATGCGAACAGCCATTATTCATGTTTTGCCGTATTTTTTTATGTTTTCTACTCTATAGAATTTAAAACTTAAGTATCTTTGTATTTAGTACCTATCTATCTATACTTTAATATTATAAAATCGAAAGTTACTCTGTCTGTACCTTTTAACGCTAAAACCACTGAACGGATTTCGATAAAATGTGGCATCCTGTAAAAGGATATGGGATACTTTTTGGCCCGCTTGTAAGTTCTCCTGGGATAATTTCTGACTTCCACGCGGGCGAAGCAGTGGGCAGAAGATAGTTTAAAAATATTTTAGCAGAAAGCAATGAAAATCTTCATGGAACTGTCCAAGAAGATTTTTATTACTTTCTGCTAAAATATTTTTCGGATTCACGGTTCAACCACTAAAATCCATAGGTAACTAAGTCTAAATGAGATGATATCTTTCTGAAGATAAAAATGTTGGACAGTTTTTGTATAGAAAAACTTCAATTTTATTCTTGAGAGAAAAGATATATGAAGTCGATAAAATGGGCCTTAAATCGATTTATTTCAACCCAAATTATATTGAAGTCAATTCAATATCTTCCGTTTTCAAACCGACGAAACACATACAGCTCCTTTTACTGCAGTGGTTCAAAATCTCAAAGTCATGCGGTCGAAAATCCGGAAATGGGACTAACCTTGACATGACGAGTAGTATCGTATAAACAAGATGCCTTTGTATCCCGAGTGCGGCCCTGGGTTGCAAAGTAAAGTATTTCACGACATTTGCATGTTTTATTTGACCTACCTTTATTTTCTTGGGTTGAAGACTTCTTAAAAATGGTTAAGTGGCTAAACAGCTTTGCTACTTCTACAGCGTGGCGCTTTAATGGCGACATTAATTTAACACACGTATACGGTTTCGCGTTTTAGTTTCATGAATATATTTTAATTTAATTAAACATTACTATTTATTTATTTATTAACAATTTTCTAAAATAGCATCTCAGAGCAACCTGACTTAAAGAACTTGTAGCGCAGGGGTTATTTGCCGGGGTCACAGATCATAACATCGCATCAATATAATTAAAACAAATAACGTGCAAAGAGAAGGCGAATTGAAGGAAATAGAGAGAGTCCTATGTCGGCGAGCGGCGCAGGTGGAAGTTTTCAAGTTACGATTTTTTTTATGTTGTTATATTTTTTATGATTACTGGCCACTAGCCCTACCCGTGTGTCAAATTAATGTCGCCATTGTAGCGCCACGTTGTATATATTATAAGCTGCGCCCCGCGGTTTCACCCGCATAAGTTTCGATCCCGTGGGAAAATCGGATAAAAAGTTAATCCTGGTTATAAACTATCTGTGTACCAAATTTCATCCAAATCCGTGTAGTTGAAGAATAACAAACATCCATCCATCCATACAAACTTTCGCGTTTATAATATTAGTAGAATAAAACAAAGTCGATTTTTGTGTCTGTCTGCTTAGATCTTCTAAACTACTTACACTGATTTAAATTCGGTTTCCATCATCATTTATTCCGAAAGGTTTATGTGTCATTACGGACGCTTTTAACGTTCTGCATCTTTCTCAAATGCATAATAATTATTAACATGAATTGTGAAACCAATATTTTGCAGCCATATTATTTTGATTTAAAAGAGTGTCCGTGGAGGCTCCTGCCCGTACTACGCTTTGGGATGGGCAACAAAAGTTTGGCAAACACTCATTTATCATACATTCAAAACTCATAATTTTGTAAGTCAGAATCATCTTTAGGCATAAATTTCATATCCATAATAATTAAAAAGTAGAACCATCATACTTATTGCAGAAAGTTCACGGTCAGAATCGTCTTTTGGCATACATTTCATATCGATATTCACTAAAAGGCAGAACTATCATATCTCAGAAAGTTTACAGTTAGAATCATCTTTTGGCATACATTTCGTATCCATAATAATCCATGATTTAATTATCGCTCTGCATGTATTATCACTCAATAAAACAGTTGATTGTGAACATATGTGGTTTTTATTTCCCTATAAGAATCATGGAAACATGCAAACAAGCATACACCATGCATGCAGCAAGCATGCAAACAAGCAAATACCATGCACGCAAGCAAGCATGCAACATACAAGCAAGCATGCAACATACAAGCAAGCATGTAGCACACAAGCAAGCATGCAGCATGCAAGCAAGCATGCAGCAGGCATGTTTTTTGTCACGGCTCCGGCGCTGCGGGGTTCCGGCGGTTCCACGCGAGCTTTATCGTCGCAGATGGTTTTAACGCCCGCCGCCGCGGCTGAGGCCGTGCCGGCCAGCAAGCCGAAGCTGCGGTGGTGGTGGGCTCTCCACGCTTACGCGGTGTTAAATTATACTCTAGGGGTAGGGCAGACAAGACTACGTAGAGTCGGTTTTGCAGCGATTCGTTTCTGTCACTAACTTTTGTAGCATAACATAGTGACTTTTGAAAATGCTATTTTACAAAAATGCCAATATGCCTAATAAAATGATTTCTAATAAAATTCTGCCATCTTCATAGTATGCCAAGTGAAATTGTACCAAATAATTGTCGCTCTAAATGAACGTTATGCTAAACGAAATTATGCGGAAATTTAACTTTGCCAAAGGTAATTATGCCAAATAAAATTCTGCCGTCGTAAAAGTATGCCATTGTAAATTCGGACATATAAACATTCGGCCAAACAATAATTATATTAAATAATTTTAATGCCTTAAAAATATTCGTTTAAAGAAGATGTTAAATAAATTTCGGAGCATCAAGGTTCTGCCAGATAGAGGGAACCCGATGTTTTGACTTGTCGCCATTGCACACAGGCAAGGGCGGGTCGCTATATTACATACAACCTATTTTAATAATCTTACTGACTTTGCTTCCCGTTCTAAGACCTTAGCAATTGTTTATGGTTTATTTAACCGTCTCTTCTATGAAAACTCTCTCTCTGTCGTTGGGTAGACCGCTTTTGCGACAACAGCAGACTGAATTACGAATCACTTGATTTGAATATTATACATAGTTTTTTTTTCATGAATATTATTTATTTATTTAAACTTTTTGCACAAAAAAGGTACAAAGTCGGACTTAATGCCTTAGGCATTCTCTACCAGTCAACCAAGGGTGGTGAAGAGATTAGATGGCAGGTGCTTTGGTTGAGAGGGACAATGATAAAAAAAACTCTTAAAACTAGGTAGGTACACAAATACATAAATAGGTTATATACACATACATACTATTACTATAATATATATTTATAATATATAATATGTGTATACAAAATCAACGGCAATTACAAAGGCAAAGGCAAAGGATCAATTATTATCTAGCCTTTTATTCATTATTTCTGTCTCGTCGGTTTCGGGCTAGTGGTCGCAAGCGCTACTGCTTAACATAAAGTCTTGGGTTCGATTCCTAGGTCGTGCATCGATTCCTAGGTCGTGCAAAGTGTTTTTGGGGTTTTTCTATTCGGAATTTCTCAGCAGCAGCCAGGAGTTTGAATATATAAGGTGCTATAAAAATATCTGCCACGGCTTTAATGGGAGGTAGTATTGTGTTTATAGATTACAATAGTGAAGAACTTTCGTACCCCGGAACAGTTAATTCACGACCGAGTGGCCGCCGCGCACGGCGGCATTGTTTGATAAGAATGGCAACAGTGTATGAATGAACGTCGCCGGCGTTTTTTAATTGAATTCAGTGCGGTGCGGTAACAGCTTACAAGTCTACGGGATGGTTTTATACTAATAAATCAATTCAAATGTATACGTACATTTTTTTTGTATGAAAAAAAATATGACGAATAATCAATAATTTATCTTTACTATTGTAATCTATAAACACAATACTATCTCCCACTGCAGCCGTGGCAGATATTTTTATAGCACCTTATATGTCCGGTTGATGGCAAAAACTCGCCCCCTTTTACATGGGAGTTATACAGAACTGGTGAAATTAGGTCAATCACGAAAAGCGCGAACCAGCGCTGGGGCTGTCTCGTATAGGGTCTTAGCATTATGCTGAGCGATGGCCGTTTTGCGTGAATGTGACGCATATTTACCCCAATCAAATCAAATCAAATCATTTATTTCAAATAGGCACATAGAAGGCACTTTTGAACGTCAAAATTAAAATAAAATTGATTCTAGTCGCCCCCAACTTGTTATTTTTTTTTTGTGCGTCATGTTTGCCGCAAATAAATGCATTTTCTTTATTTTCTTTCAAAAGAGATAATTAACCATGGATGTCGAGTATGGTTGAAGTTTAATAAGAATCCGATGGATGTTTTCGAATGAAATTGAATGTGATACCTAAATTAACTGTTTGTTTCCCTATGCCCAACCATTTTAATTTCGTGTGTTAGGGAAAGTAAAAGTATGACGGCACGGTTGGCGCAATGGTTAAGCGATTGACTGCTGCGCTGCGTGTCGCGGGTTCGATTCCCGCACGGAACAAATATTTGTATGACCTACAAGTAGTTGTTCCGGGTCTGGCTGTTTGTGTATGTGAGTTTGAATGTTTGGAAACGCACCCAAGATACAGGAGAAATTCCTAGTGTGGGGCAATGTTTAAAAAAAAAAATATATATATTATTTTCCCTAATCCTACTTATATTAAACCACCCTTGACATTCCAGTGTGACCTACAGACTACCCCCCACTAGCCACGCAATACCTTGACCTCTTTTACGCAATCCTGTTTGTTTTTTCTTCCATTGTCATGAGAATTCCTTTAAGACTCGTTTGCCTAACGAGTTTTGGGACAGAGAGAGATGAAAGATATAAGCTATTGTAAAAATAGGGAAAGAAAACCGTTTGATAGCGGATTTGTATCTTTTTGCCGAAGGTTTGCGTTTTGTAAATGTTTTTGGGAAGTTTTTACTTGTATATTGGTTTTCTGTCCCTTGGGAGAGTTGATATCTAGACTCACCGATTCAGATTCATCTTATTCGTGTTGCTGGTACGATTTTTCTCAGATCTTGTTAGGTCAGAACTTCGCCACTTCTTCGGCGTCGTCGGTAGCAGCGCCTAGGTCACTTTGACTGCATGTTTTGAGACACAGGGATAGGAGGTGGAACATAGTTTGCTACATAGCTCCACATCCACATCCTACTGCAGTTCCGTCGAGGTAACCCCCCACATTACCAGGTTGGAGTTACATCTTCCCACTTGTTCCCACTTTCAAGTGAACCACGAAAGGTTACACCCTACAGGTGCTCCTTTGGTGTTAGATAGTAAGTAGGTTGGGAAAGAGTATCTATCATTAGTGTAGTACCATTTCAGATTAGTTTGCGTAAGCTGTATTATCATTCACAGCTCAACTTTACCCACAGTTGGGCAATAGTCCTTTCTTCGTTTGTGCCAATTTGCACGCCACTGTGCCAGCCTCATCCACGCTCCACCCGCGATGGCAACAACGTCATTCGCCGAAAGAGCGGGCCGGTCTATGCCCCTTAAGGCTGACTGCACCAAAGTCAGATATATTTATCCATGGAATAAAATTGACGCTTGATAGTTCTAGTAAGGAAAAACTGTCAAACATTCAAAATTTATTCTCAGTATAAAGACTTATTCTGAGTATAGAAGTTTGGAGAAATTCGGCCCTAATAAACAAGCCCTCAGCAATAATGGGGAAATTCTCGTAATTTTAAGAACGTTCACAGTCTGATCTCAGTCTCAATCTGTCAAAAAAAAAACCTTCAATTTCCCTACATTTTGACAACATTTTGACATTTGTTTGTCGCTGAGATGAGACTGCGACTAGATTTTGAACGTTTTAAATTACGAGAATTGGCCTTCAGCAATTTGACCAAAATTTAAACAAAACACAATCGCTATCAGTAAGAAACAACAAAGCTAACAATTTTATTAAATTCCCGTGTGCATTACAATAGGTTATGGAAGCCGTCTTACCCGCGGCTCTTGCTCAAATCCCGGGTATTGCAACCTCCAATTACTTAGTCAAACGCCTCGAGATGCTTAATTACGGCTATCCTTTCGTATTTAAATTCAACTCTGCATTAACGTTGTAGAATATGAAAGAGGAGTGAGAAGGTTGGCGTTCTCTGCCAGTTAGCTTTAATTTTAGTTTAAAAAATTGTTGTTGTTGATTGACGAGGAAATATTTCAATTTTGTTATGATAAAACTGCATTTCAGGAATATATTGTGGTTTAGGTTTAAAGATTCTCATAAAAGACACAAAGTCACTTACACGAGAACAATGCTTAAGGTAAATTATATAACGTTCGTGACAGACAGCAATTATGATACCATCCAATGCATTCAGCTTTTAGGAAGGGTGTTATTTGTGATTAAATATGCAGCTAATTGAGTTTTGAATGAGTGCAACTTTTTTATATATGAGGGTATTTTGTTATATAATTTTATTGTGCTCCTTCAAAAGTTTTTTTTTTTTTTTGCCAAATTTATTTCTCGTCTTCGGTAAAATCAGAAAACTGTCTCGGCGACTTGTAAGTTGGGTTACTTGTTTTACTTTAGTAAACGATAAGTTATTCTATTTATTGCTATTGACTACAAAAACTTGATTGAAAGTCATCTAATTTTATTTATTTATATATACTTTATCGTACACCACAAAATACATACCATAAAAAATCCTTGAAACACTACAAAATATACAATGGGCGGCCTTATCGCATTTACTGCGATCTCTTCCAGGCAACCTTAGAAAGGACAGTGATTTTCCTGGACATAAAATGGGACTGTCGTTGGTGCAAATATTATGTATACAATACACTAAAATATATACATATCCAAAATTAATTAATTAATTTTGTTCCTTATGTAAATACTAGCTTCTGCTCGCGACTCCGTCCGTCAAATTTTTGTTCCCCCGATCCAACTATTAGTATGTTGTCGTTCTTTCCGACTTTTTTTCTTTTGCTCGGCTCCTAAGGGTTATAGCGTAATATTAAATAGTCTATAACCTTCCTCAAGAAATCGACTATCAAATACAAACATACCTATTTTATTTAAATCCGATGAGTAGTTTCAAAGATTAGGGCGTTTAAACAAACACACTCTTTTAGCCTGTTCCTGAATGGAATATCATTAGTGTCTAACATAAGCTGGAAGTACAGACGCCAGCAGGTCAAGCTACCCGAAACTGTCAAATTTTCCCAATCAACCTTGAACCTTAATGCTTTAGCGATAAAGTTGAAAATCTATTAAAGAAATTTGACAGATTGTAGTAGCTTGATGTGCTGGCGTCTGTACTTACTATGATTATGATATCTTTCACTGTAATCTTAAAGGAACCTCTCACTCCTCTGACTCTTTGAGAAGAACAGACATGCTCTCAGTACCTTTGATTTGTTTGTTTAGTATTAGAATATCAGCATATCCGATATCGATGATTCGTTCACAAATTCTTGTTTGATTAACGTTTTCAAAGGGATTTTTTCATTGAGAAGAATAAACATTTCGTCATTACCGTGTATATTTAATTTGTTTGTTTAAATCTAACCATATCAGATGTCGATGATCCACTCAGTAGTCACGTATTTAGTTAACACACGACTTTTGTTTATACGGGCAAATATTTATTAGAAAAAATGTGGGACAGAAGTTTTGAGTAGCATCGAGGATAAACATAAGAAAGAAACCTGCTGCTGCTCCATGGCTGTAAAAAAAACCCTAATAGCAAAAATTAAAACCTCTTCCATATGAGGAAACAGAGTGTATCTTAGTCAGACTCAGCTAAACACAATAAGGGTATACATATTCATACATACACACACATACATACATCATTCCTCTCACACTTAAAGCTATTCATTCATTGAAAATTGTAGTTGCTTACGTACTCTTATTATTCAAGTCTCAACATTTAAAAATAGGCACTAAGGGACGTAGCAAAAAGCCCCAATACAAAGTATATAATAATAAGTCATACCATACTGGGGTTACCTCTAACTCTGTTATGCAGTTGTTGAATATATGAGATACTAGCCGTACATGCTGCCCACGCGTGGATGACGAAAATGATCCCATGGGAACGTGCTACCGAGATAAAAAGTAGCCTATATCCTTCCCCAGGATGCCATCTATGTCCTTGCCAATTTTATCGAAATCCATTCAGTGGTTTCGGCGTGAAAAGGTATACAGACAAGAGTTACTTTTGAGTTTATAATATTATTACTAGATATATTAGGGCAGAAAGAACAACAGTTTATTTTACCAAATTTTCCCAATCAACCTTGAACCTTAATTGATTTACCGATAAAGTTGAAAATTTATTAAAGAAATTTGACAGATTGTAGTAGCTTGATGTGCTGGCGTCTGTACCTTATACAAATAACACATTAATACTAAAGCCAAAAGCCCAGTATTCAAAAAAAGATCTTATTCAGTATCTATATCATATAATTCTATACGTTTTTTCTAAAGAATCTAGCACACCCCTTAGTGGCAATATTACTGTACCTAAGTGCCATCTGCTAAAGAAAGTACTAAGCTTACTTAAATCAAAAGGAGGACCTACATAGCTAGGTATATTATATAGTACTAAGACTAAGATATTTCTTTGTGGGCACGCCACGTCAGCAATACGACTGTATCTTCTTCGGTAATTACTCGGCAACCCGCCCCAGGGATGTCTGTGTACCGGGAGGTAGGTCGTAGGATTTGGATGTGGTATCTGAAACAAAGAAAATATTTCCTTGTCGAATATTATGTCATTTAGTGCTAAATTTTCAATTTGTAGCAATATCCGATCGATAAATGTAGGTTTATGAAAAAGTGTAAATGTTTAACTTTTGACAAAATAAATACTTATTTAGGTAAAGTACTAAACTGATAAACACTAAATAACCGATGACCTTGTAAAGGCCGCAGGAATCAGCTGGATGTGGGAAGCACTGCAGAACTGGTTGGAAGTGAAGGTGCTTGGGGTAGGCCATGTCCAGCAGTGGACGTCTATCGGCTGATGATGTTGACTAAACTATTTCTGCCAAACATTAAAATAACGTAAAAAATGGAGTCTGTGAATCCTCGATTAAGAAATTAGCAAGTCCTTTGCCGTTATCTCTCGTATCTTTTGTAACTATTTAGAAATAATCATGTGTACGGTCATTCGGAAACGACAGTCGTTTATATTTTACAACTCCATTATGTCCATTTTATAATTAACTAGTTTTTGCCCATGACTTTGTCCGCGTGAAATTTCATGTTCCCCCGATCTATCCCGTCGCATCACATCATCTATTTCTGACTTATTTTCTTTTTTCTCGGCTCCTAAGGGTCACAGCGTAATGTTAAATTGGGATATCAAATGCAAAAAGAATTTTTCGTTCAAACAAACAAACTCTTCAGCTTTATTATTAGTATAGATTATCAGATCGTTTTAACGTTGATTGTTCCAAGATATTGTAACGGTCTTACCGGAGTTAATCTATTCGGAGTGCTATTGGTTCAGGAAGAACTTTGTTTGAATAGATTACTTTGTCAAATCATATCTATTGACAATTCATTTGAGCGCTTACTCCAGAAACGGCCTCTTGCAATCCAGGTTTAAACCACCAAGTTATTTTTGAATTCTGAACTTTTTTCTGACAATATTAGAGTTGTAATTGCAAAAACTGAATTTTAAACCAGAACGCCAATTCTCGTACCTACTTAAAAAACGTTTAAATTCAAGTCGCAATCTCATCTCGGTGACAATGAATGTCAAAAAACTTGTCAAAAATTTAGAGAAATTAGAGATATTTTTGACGGATTGAGAATGAGATCAGAGGGGCAATTCTTGTAATTTTAAGATGTCAATATTGTAGGAAAAATGTTTGAAATACATATTAAAACTGGCTGTAGTATAGTTGATGGTTGATTGATTAATTTCTAATGAGACGAAAATAGTTTATAACCAACTATCATATCCATATTCCCATTCTTCCTTCGAAGAACATCACGAGTTAATAAAGGCAACTAATGAAGGGTTTTCTTTTAGCCACCGTCTTTACTTTGCGTTCGGATGCAACGCCCAAGGGACTAATGTTGCCAGCAGTTGACTTTGAAGAATTAATATAGCGCTTTTTGTAATGTATTACCAATTTATAGGTTGAAAGAAGAATGGAGTTTTAATGTGATGTATTTCAAGGAAGGTAAGTAATGGAAATGAATAATGATGAATTGTGATGGGGGTAGTCGAATAATATTATATGAAGGAAGGTGTATTAGGAGTAGCTCGGATAAAAAAAAAAGAAAATAAGGTTATTCTAGTCCCACAGAGCAGGAGCAAAAATGTATTTTCTTTCTCTCATAAATGTACCTTTATGAAAGAAAGAAAATACATTTTTGTGACGACATAAGTAAGTACCTACGTAGCAAAAATTTACGGCAAAAAATTGGTTTCAGAAAACTATAGTAAAATAACTTTCGATAAACTGGAATAGACGGAGTTACAAAATTATGTTAGAAAGAAAGAAAAAATGTTTATTCTGCAAAAACAAAACGCACATTACAAAAAAAAATTACATAAAATATTTACATACAAAGTTGCCAAAAGCCACCTCACCTTGTTCACCGTGTGTAGGTACTAAATAGAGTATTTATTCTACATCATGCTTCAGAAAAAAAAACAATAAGTACCAACTCGAAATTTAAATTCTCCCGAAAAAGGGCAACTATACATTTTTAATCATGGCAACCTCAAGAAAACGTGGCTCGTAGATCACTGCGTCTCAAGCAAACAGAATTACAAATTCATGAAAATGTTAATAATTTTTACTGAGGTAGGATTTTTTTCTTCACTCCAATAGAAGGGTGGGTTTTATAAGGGAGGTTCCGGGAGGGTGTTTAAGTAGATATTCTGTAATTTGAATCTTAATGCGAAAGCCATTATTTATTTTAAGTAGGAAAGGAAATTCGTGATTCTTTTTGCGAAGAATTTGAGATACTGAAGGCAATTGAGCGTTTCATATTAAGTCTGTTAGAAGTTTAGAGGGTGCTTGTGCTGAGGAAGTTAGTGGACAGGACAAAGGTCGGAATGTTTGTTTGTACTTTGAGAGTATTTTGTTCTTCTTTATCTAAACATTGGACGGCTTATCTGCTTTTATAATTGTTGTACGGTTACCTTCGAATAATGTTTCGACCAGCTACAGTCCTGCCGCCGAGAGAATGCGTCCCTGACAACTATCAGTGCAACAATTCTAGTAACTAATAAAGATAAAATTCGCAAAACACGTATTCGTTTGTACGAAACTGACAGGTGTGTCTCGACGACGAAACAGGGGGCCTAGTGCAAAGTGCGAATGTTCGGACCGGACCGACACATGGCCGAACCGAATATTATTGAAAAATGCGAAAAAAGTTCGGATCGGCTCATTTGGGTCGGGACCATAGTCAGTATTCGAAAGAGTGTAGGACTGTAGGATCGGAACCGACCGAACCAAATAGTAACTTCGTAGCAGGAAATAACCGAACATTCGGCCGGTACTACTTCGGAGTAGACCCCCTGGACGGCCGGATTGTAGGTAAAAAAGTATTTTGAAAATACATATTCTAATAAAATTCATATTTCTTATCTTACATTCATGTACGAACCCCAAGTGATAAATAAGTCCCATCATAACACTCGCCTACCTTATAGTTCGAAGCAAGACACTCAAACACGTATCCAGAAAAATGCTTTCACATTTTCTTATCCACATAACCGAACCACCAAATTCTTAGACAAACTATACGTATACTAGAATCAATATCCATCTTCCTAAATGTCACGTTCGGCAAACATGAGGCAGCATGTCTAAACGGTCTCGGGGCAAATAAATATTTCAGTGTAGTTTGTATTTACGCGACGCTCGAACAAACAGTCCTCAGAGTCTTCAGACCATGCTGCTATAGTTTTAGAGTGGGATTCTGTATGGGAGGATGCTGAATTTCTTATTATGTGTTGGAAATTTTGCGTCCTTTTCCCCTTTCTAAAAACCTACTTACAGTATTATTGATTAGATGAAGGTGGAGAACGATGAAAGATGAAACAGTATTTTTTTCATTTTAAATTAAATACTAATGACGTAACCAATATATTGTTACAATACTCGTATAATATAAAAGGGTTGGATTGATATGGTTCTAGAAAAAGGAAAGTTTTGGAACCTGGAAGTTTTTCAACCAATTAATTCCATATTTATTCGTGAACACAGGTATTACAATAAACGTCTTATGTTTTGGGTTTTGCCTTTGCTCAACAGTGTAGGAAGAGTGTTCATGGAGTTTCATGCCCGTTCTTCCCCATAGGAATCTAGGTACTACGCTTTGGAATGATTTCATCTGAACTAACATCATCTTTCTGACTGACTGACTTCTTTGAAAATTCAAAATGGTATAATTGAACATAATGCTTTGAGTAAAAATAAATGTTAATTTAAATATATGTTGAAGCAAATGTGTCCCTAAAACATGTTTAGAACAGCGTGAACTTGGATCCTCTCTTCAATTGAAATCATTACTGTCTTCGTTCAAACAGACAACCTCAATAGTGTTGTTATGTTGTTGTTGTTGTTTGTGTCTCATCAGACACACAATAAATTAATTATCTCTGTTCGTGACTTACTTGGGAATCAGCGGGTCTAGAAAACTAAACTTCAATGTAGAAAGTTAATATCTGTTATTTAATCGAATAATAATACTAGCCTAGTATTGTCACACTAGCAAAGGCCTTTCCTGATACAAAGAAGGCACGAGAATTGATCACCACGCTTGCTATTCGCGAGAGCGATTTCAGACTTACTTTAACTACTTATAAGTCAAGGTTCCCTTACGATGTTATATTCTCCGATGTCAGTAATGCCCAGGATAACCTCAGAATGTTCTGATTGAATCTAGCTCTTAAAAAACCCTTTCGACCTTTCTAACATTGAGCCTTCTTCCACAGTAATAGAAACCGGGGACGAGCCAGCAGCATGCAACGGTAGAAGGACCCTAGTCCTGGCCAACCACCAGAGCACAGCAGACGTGCCCATGCTGATGGCGACCTGGAACCCCAGGGCTGGAGTCCTGCCCAACCTCATGTGGATCATGGACAGGGTGTTCAAGTTCACCAACTTTGGCATCGTCAGCGTCTTGCATGAAGACTTCTTTATACAAGCGGTAAGTGGCTTTGTATTTTTTTTAGGTTAGTTTTTTTTATGCGTTATGATTTTTTGATATGATTTTACGTTTTCGGTATTACAGTTCGGTAAAAATATTGTTTTTTTTTTTGTGTTATATGATGATTACGAAATATTTTTATGAGTAAGTATTTGAACGAGTTCAATATTTTTTTAATGAAACTAAACGAAGAAGCTGTTACGTTTCCCATCTAAATATCATTACAATTACCTACCATATTATTTTTCCACATTTTAAAATTCACTATAACTGAAAATTACTAAAGTATCTAATTTCTGGAGTATTGTGTAATTTACCACCACTAAAAACCAGACCGATTCACTTAAGAAACAACAAAACAATGATTACATCATAAAACTGAGACAAGAAACAATCTTTATTACACACTTACGTCTAACTGATCCATCACAATAACTAATTTATGGGCTTTCTCTTTATTGACGTATACAACAAAATCACCAGGCCAGGTGTCCCCGTAAAACTAAACTTTACATCCAATCGTAAAGTCTAATCGTTTGACCTACTTGCCTAACCAGGTCGAGCAGTCAAAGACCAATATAACCTTAATTATCCTGCACTATAAATTAGTATGTTGTTCGTCGTATCAGTGTAGCATTTGTTTTTTTTGTGTCATTCATCGTTAGAGGGGCAATTCTCGTAATTTTAAGAACGTTCACAGTCTGGGGGCTTAAAAAGGCCACTTTGGCAGAATCATAATAGGATAACAATCATCATCATCTGCCTAGCCTTTTCCCAACTATGTTGGGGTCGGCTTCCAGTCTAACCGGATGCAGCTGAATACCTGTATTTTACATGGAGCGACTGCCTATCTGACCTCCACAACCCAGTGACATAATAGGATAACAATATGAATCATATTAAAAATCGTAAAATAGTCACAAATTAACAATTCATAATATGATCTGTGTGCAATTCATATCACAATGAAATAACATTTAAACTGTAGAAATAAAAATAAAAAAACAATTTGATTAATAAAAACTGTAATGAAAAATTTACCGATAAAATTACGGTTTTTATTTTTTTCATGCGGCAATGTTTACACCATATATGAAATGTAATTTTACGAAAATTAGAGGAATTGCTAATGATCTGCTGGGAATTCAGGAAATGAATAGCTTTTAGAGGTATTGCTTAAAGTGCCCTTTTGAGGCCCCATGATCTCAGTCTCTGTCATGATCTGTCAAAAATGTCTCTAATTTCCCTACATTTTTGACAAGGTTTGACATTTGTTTGTCGCCGAAATGAGACTGCGACTAGATTTTGAACGTTTTAAATTACGAGAATTGGGCTTCAGTTTTAAATAAGGACGGAAGAGCTTATCATTGTACTTATTGTTGCTAGAGCTATGGTGGCCCAGTGGTAATAGCTCCGACTTACGAGTTGTAGGGCGGGGGTTCGAACCCAGTCAGGCGCGTTACTTTGTGTAATTTATTTCATCACCATTGCTCTCGAAACGGTGAAGGAAAACACCGTGTGGATCCCGAGAGCTAAAAGTTCGAAGATATGTGACATCTTCCAACCCGCATTGGGCCCGTGAGGTGGATTACGGCGCACTCCCTCTCAAAAATAGAGGAGGCCTGTGTCCCAGTGGGAATATTATAGGCTCATTATGTTATTTGTATTATTGTTCTTCTGATGTCAGTTTTGTCTCAAAGTCTGCCAAGCAGCTAAGATTAGTCTTCTTTTAGGTCTGTATTGTCTTCAGTTTCTTCATTGGCTCATCTATTACTCGTCAACCACATCCTGCAGACTTTCTGTTATTAATCTGATTTCATTACTTTTATGTATGATTATACACATATAAGACTACATATTTTTAAACAAATACATTCGTAAATTATAAATATTTGTGTCGCAATTGTGTAGCTATTCTTTAGATATCATGTGTTTTTTAATTTTATATGTAGGCATTTCTAGGTACAATATTCTCTCTATTAAGGCACTCTCACTTCTAATTTTAACTCAACGGGGACAACGGGCATAATTTTAAAAGTATATATTACAATAAATTGACGGGCAGAGCGTAGGGGACAACGGGAAGTAATTTTAATTATTTTATTAAATTCCCTTTGTCCCATTTAACGGGGACATGGCCTACGGGGACAACGGGAATACAGGGCCATATGGCCTGACTACACTGACTTCATCTTGGGTTCATAAATAATTTCTTTTGCACGTGTAAAAGTGTTTTTGGACCACTTTAAAGAAATTATTATTAACAGCAATCAAGGGTTATGATTTTATTCACTCCAGAACCATAAATATTGAATAAAATAATTGCCTCTCATCAACGCTTTCAACCGGTCCATCTATCTAAACAGCTTCAAAAGTGTTTGTTAGAGTATCCTCTTAAATTCCTCTCGCTATCAATTAGGGGGCGCTAATAACCCATCGATAATTAGCTCATCCGGGATCGGGTTCCCACGATACACAAATATCCCGAGATAGAGGTGCCATGTGCCCCGGGTTGGAGCGCTTTAAGGCGTTTAGTGATGCCCCTTTGACTTGTACGTCAGAAATCGGCTTTCCGGGATGATGCGTTTTGGTTTCTGGGTCCCTTTTGTCACAGCAAATTAGACTGATGGGTCCTCCATCAGTAACTAAGGGTAGCTAAAATCGTGTGTAAATTAGTCGCTTGCGTCAGTACTTAGAACTAGTGTACCAGAAGGCCAATTCTCGTACTTACAAAACGTTCAAATTCAAGTCGCAATCTCGTAACAGCGACAATCAATGTCAAAAACTTGTAAAGAATGAAGTAAAATTGATTATATTTTTGACAGATTAAGACTGAGATTAGCATGCGAACGTTCAGAAAAATACGTAAAATACTATAATATAATTTCCCCTCTCATAATTAATTCAGTTTAATAAGGCTATTGCCATGTTTTTGAAGTAAGAAGTTGTTTGCTAGACCTGATGAAATGTAATCTATTACATCTCAGCGTGCAGACGACTGATCTGTGACTTTTTTACTCCAAATAAAGATAATTAACGACACGGTTGGCGCAGTGGCTGAGCGATCGACTGCTGCGCTGCGTGTCGCGGGTTCGATTCCCGCACGGAACTAATATTTGTATTGCCTACAGGTAGTTGTTCCGGGTCTGGCTGTTTGTGTGTTTGTAAACGCACCCACGATACAGGAGTAATTCCTAGTGTGGGGCAAAGTTAAAAAAAAACGGAGTGGATGGAACGAAGTTCAAAGAGAGAGAGAGAGAGAGAGAGAGAGACAGAGAAACACGCGCACGCCGCACGGCTTACCTATAGCAAAAAGTGTCGTTCCAACTTTTGGTCTTAATTTTTTCCGTCTAGCCTCCTTTCGCAAAGCGCGTTATGGAACTTCGTTCCAAAAAAAATGGTATTGACCTTGAAATAATTTAGCTTAATGCATCATTATTTTTTGGTTATCAATATATCGAAAAGCAGTGGTGACCCAGTAGTAACGGCCGCGACTTACGATTTCTAGGTCGTGGGTTGGAACCCGATTTCTTCATCACTGCTCTCATAACGGTGAAGGAAAACACCATGAGGAAACCGGCATGTCTTAGAACCAAAAACGTGGAAGACGTGGCACCCACCAACCCGCACTAGGTCTTACAGAGGAGGCCTGTGTCTCAGCAGTGGGAACATTATTGGCTTGTGTCCCAGCAGTGGGAACATTATTGGCTTGTGTCCCAGCAGTGGGAACATTATTGGCTTGTGTCCCAGCAGTGGGAACATTATTGGCTTGTGTCCCAGCAGTGGCAACATCATTGGCTTGTGTCCCAGCAGTGGGAACATTATTGGTTTGTGTCCCAGCAGTGGGAACATTGTTGGCTTGTGTCCCAGCAGTGGGAACATTATTGGCGTGTGTCCCAGCAGTGGGAACATTATTGGCTGATTGATTATGCATCAATATTTCATCAAGATTCAATCAACTAAACGCATTCAACAATAACAAATTACTATTGGCCGACCGAACCACTTACATACCAACATGCAATAGCCAACAATTACTTAGAAGCCCGCTGCTCGATCGTTATCACATTAAAAGCATACATTCCGTTTCGTCTCGCGCTTCCATTAAACACTATTGAAGAAGAACAGTTTAATGTGGCACTCTCTTGATAGTTCACAGGGCTGTGTTATCAAAGATCCATGATATCTTGCTTGATTGTGTTTAGGAAACTGTATAAGAGAGGTTAGATATACTCCACGTCAAAATATTTGTTAGAGTGGTCTATAAATTCAAGAATACAAATATTTTGACTGTGCATGTTTGGAGGATTTTTCTTCTGTAGCAAGCCGAGATCAGAGGGGCAATTCTCGTAATTTTAAGAATGTTCACAGTCTGATCTCAGTCTCAATCTGTCAAAAATACGTCAAATTTCCCTACATTTTGACAAGTTTTTGACATTTATTTGTCGCCGAGATGGAACTGCGACTAGATTTTGAACGTTTAAAATTACGGGAATACGGGCCCAGTTTTATACTTTTAGCGGATGAGTTGGGTGTAAACATTGTCGGGAAGAGTGTGACTCCGTCAATCGACTCAGCCTATCACAGTCCACTGCTGGATACACCCTGTCCCCCCGCCGTCCGTATTCGTCCTTAATTCCACATAGACGGATGGACTACACGATGTCTATCCTGTAACTTCTTGTTTTGCCAGATCGTTGGGGTGCCTTTTCAGTCTTGAATGTTTGGAGGCGAATTCCTTTTTAGATCAGCGATTCCTTATCATATTTAGAAAACGTATTAATAAAGATCCTGATTTGGTCTCATTAGTGACCTCTTCATTCACTTAATATTATTACTAATTTCCAGTCGATTTATAGTATGTAGTTTGATATTTTGTATTTTCGACGAAAATGCTTTCTCGATGATTGCAGCTTATGTTAAATCGGCACCCTAATTGCGTAACACACAATCAATCTCAATGTGAATCATTTCGAAGGATATTGCTAATCCATTGCTTCATATTTTCGATAAATGTGTCTGCTAAACAACGTAAATAACGCAATGAATGTTGTTGAACTGTCAATTTTAAACTCATTGCTACTAATAGTGTGTTACTCATTACTATTGTATTCTGTTTACTAGTAGGGTCACAAAACAACGGTATTTTTTAGACCTACTTTAATATAATATCAGTAACACAAAACTCAACATAATCCATCCAATCAATGTTGATTGAATATAATCCAGTATACAGATGAGTTTTACAGATTAATTTCAAACAGATCATCTCTGAAGGTTACTGCGTTCATAATTATGGATTTTGATTATGAATAACAAGATTATATAGGATTATTATAGTTACGGTCATGGGAGTTCACTTCATGTTCTGTTAAATTGAAATGTAATTCCTTATAGGCAAGTTTTCTCATGCAGTTTGATTAGTAGTTGTATGTAGGGCAAAGAGGTACGACGTAAGGGCCAATCAAAAGGCGTTTAGGCACACATACCAATATGGTTTTCTATATGTAGTTTTAATTCTCTAAATTATGTAGTCGGATTTTTTTGGTGGTAACACACTGTTGAGTTTATATTTGCACCAACTGAAATGTATAAAATGTATGCGTACTACTGAATAAATAAATAATGTAGGATACATAATTGCTACATAATTATTCTTCTTCTTAGCGTTTCGATGGCAAAAAATTCAAACATTTTTGGCCCAAAATTCAGCTGCGCGAACTCCGCTCACAGACGGAGGACATCAAGTGCATAGGTGACAGGACATGCAGCGTAGGATCGAAGGTGGGCCATTGTCTGTGGGGTGGTGACGCTTACGCACAAAAAATAAAAAAAATAAAAACAAACACACAATCAATCAATTCATCGCGCAATTATGTATTAAATGCCCAACATAAACCTAGCACCACATACTCCTGTAGTACAATGCGGTGTGCTTCTATATCCGATAAAAAAAAATGATAATGCTTTTAATAGTGCTATCTACGTAATTGTATACCTATTTAAAAAAAAATTGTGTAATATTCTCTGTTCATGTAGGTATCTATAGCAAGTATGTGGAGCTTAGAGCTCAATCGTGCTCGACTCGGTGCGTTTTGCCAAAAGCAGCTCAAGTCACATTGTTCTTCTTAGTATGTGCGAATCTTGGCTGCGCTTACTATTGAATGATTAACGTTTTGACTAAGCATGTGTAAGGGAAAATACACACTGATTGCTTGCGAAACTTTAATTGAAATAAGTATAAAATAATAGTGAAGGCATCATTTATTTTAACCTTTAAACTTAATGAGAGGTGGGTGCAACAATTCACCAGACTATTTGACACCTAAGATAAGGTTATGTTTTTCCCGTGTATACTCTCGCAGCATCCTAACGGCTGGATGAATTTCAATACTTGAGGTGTCTATCGCCTCGTCTAGGTCATGCGAAGTATTAAAGCTAGGTTTATTTTTGGTCATAAAATCAAAATGGTGGATATTAGACGTCAAAAAGTCTGAAATAAATTAATTTGCGTTGCATTTTCTTTCATTGCAGCTACTGACATTGATGCTTAGAGATTACGAAATCAGGAAATTGAACCATTCCTTTTTCTCAACCACATTTCAATCAACCACATGGCGAATAAATGATGACAGTACATATTAATGAATGCAAATATCACAGCACATGTCACAAACACATGATTAACTGCGGATAAACAGCGGCTATTTACAGCGGAATACAGCGCTGGATATTAGCGGGACAGTTTAGTCAGCGCTTTATTTATGAGTCGGACACAATTTGCCCACAATTGGCCGTTACAGTGACGTGATTCACTAACTAACACCAAGTGCGGGGATGTAATGCGGTTTTGGTAGCTGGGACGGATGCGATACGATTTTCATTAATATAGAATGGGTACCTACTGTTCTCGTTGTGTGCGCGGGATAGACAACTCAATGAACAACATCCAGTACTGTTTGCAGGTTTTGTTAAAAAAGGCTTTCGAGTTATGACAAGAACAGCTACGAACAGGTGACGTAAATTTGATCGATTTTTTAATCGAAAATATTATAAAGCATCTTGTTTTATTTTTGAAATGTCGTCGTCATCGTCGTCAAACGTCTTGAGTCGCGTTTAGCCATTTTTGACCTAATGGGTTCACGTCACTGGCATGCGCTTCTCCTTGAGGTTTACTTGTTAAAATAATAAACCATTTTTCATTTTATCAAACCGTCTATCATACTCTTATAGTTCCCTCTTGACAATTAGTTATTGGAGCCTTCTTTAAGCTCAATCACTCAAACAATCAACTCAGCCTATCGCAGTCCACTGCTGAACATAGACACAACACCCTGTCCTCCGCCTTCCGCATCCTGCAGTCCGTCCCAGCAACCTTCTTTAGGTCTTCCGTCCATCTAGCTGAGGGGCGTCCCACACTACGCTTGCCGATACGCGGTCTCCACTCCAGGACTCGTCTGCTCCACCGGCCATTGGTCCTTCGATAAACATGGCCAGCCCACTGCCACTTCAGTTTGCTTACTGCTATGTCGGTAACTCCGGTTCTTTTCCGGATAATTTCATTCCTGATTTTATCTTTCAAAGAGACTCGGAGCACAGCTCGCTCCATAGCGCGCTGAGCGACGTTTATGCTAAAACTGATAAATCAAACTGAGTATTGTCAACATTTCAGATGCCATCATAAGTCACAACAAGCTTTCTCTCACACTCAATCAAACATCCCAATCCATCCACACATTCCCATACGTATCCCACGTAATCCTTCCGTCACGACTGCGACACGACAAAAAATCGTCACGTCTAAAAACACGTCGCAATCATTCATTGTCTTGAAGCTGTCTTTGTTGTCTCGTAGCTACATTTGTCTCTAAATGTTTTAATGCTTTTAACTAACATGTACATCATAAAGTATTGTATGTACTCTGTGGTGTATTAACATATTTCGTTCTGCTTTTGTTTTTGGTGATATATTTCGCGAATTACTGCTGTGATATTCTCGAGAGCCGTGTTTTCGCAGAGTAATGTTATGTAGTGCTTTCTACAAAGAGAATTGTATATCTTTTTTGGATGCTGCGCTAGTTTTATTTTGTTATGATGTTTTACGTGTGTCTGCCTCTGCAGTAACTACTTATGTGCCATCTCCATTTACTTTGACCTCATTTTTATGGAGTAAAATTGAGGCTCGTGGCAAAATGTTAACAGCCGCACTGGTCTATTGAAGGTTAAGCTATGCTTGTCGCGATCAGTTCCTAGATGGGTAACCGTCCATTACAAGACCCCTCCGTGTCTCGAAAAGTACGTTAAGCCGTTGGTCCCGGCTGTCATTCGTAGATCTTTGACAGTCGTTACGGGTAATCAAAGCACAAAGGACTGACAACCAGTCTTACTAAAGGGTATCGTGTGCGTGGGTTGTGGAGGTCAGATAGGCAGTCTCTTCATGTAAAATACTGATATTCAGCTGATCCGATTAGACTGGAAGCCGACCCCAACTTAGTTGGAAAAGGCTAGATAGATTGATTGAATCATGAACAATATGTTCAAATAAGTAGATCGAGTATCACTTCTATATTAAAGTTTTAACTTCAAGAAACAAAATTTCATATTAGTCTTCAATTTAGATTGTAACATGGTAAACATCTTCACAGATTAAATCTGTTACACTTTCCACCGTTCAAAGAACACATTTTAACACAGAAACTTTCTATCTATAATATGTAGGTAATTAACAAAAAAAAAAAAATGTATATAAGTAGTTTATCAGCCATCTTGTTACCATAACACAAGCATTAGGTTGCTTAGCTTGGGACTAGATGGCGCTGTGTGAAATGTCCAGGGATATTATTATTATGTCGTTTATTTATTTATATTTCTTATTTTAATACATTTTTAAATATTAGTATAAAAAAAAACATTTAAAAATATAAAAAAATAGTAATCCACCGGTGTCGGGAGCAGGGTCCAAGCTACCGGTGGTTAGGGCTCCAGAGACAGAAACCTCCTCACAATGCGAGCCGTATCGAGGAGTACTGCCTTCTGAATCAGGCCCTTGATCCAACCGCCTAACGAGAGCCTCGATAGATGTTGATCGAGGCTTTCGGCCATCAGGCCATATTATTATTATTATTACTAACCTTTCACCCACGCCAGCAGTACAAAAATCCCGTCATCTGGCGAATTTCACGAAATTCTCTCAAAAACGTAGCAAAACCTCAAACATTAAGATTTACATTTTCGCAGTTAATTATTCAAGGAGGGTTTAAAACGCGGCTGCACTCACCCCCGCTTAATCCGCTGAGATTACAGCAGACCTTAGTGACAAACATTCAGCTGGCGTACGTGAATGATTTCAGTAAAGAGCTTGTGTGAAATTGCTTTATTTAAAAGGAGCTTCGTAAAGTATTGATTCTTTGCTTTTGTATAGGTTTTTATATGTTATTTATCCTTCTGATAGATTCTTTTATATTTTGTCAATGTGAGGACTTTCTAGGCCTTATAGACTTTAAATCTGTAGAGCATTTATTTTATCAAGTAGGTACCTGGTACTTGTTGGCAGGCTTACGCTGTCCTCCCATAACTACTGTAATTTGAAAATATCGTAAAATCCAATTATTTTTAGAAGAGGAACCGTCAAGTTTCTTGCCGGCTCTTCTCTATAGAAAACGATCAATTGGAACCGTGCACCTAGCTTCTGATGTTTCATAAGTGCCCATGTAGGTTTATGTGAAATTAAATTTTTTGATTTGATTTAAGAAAGGTGTTTTTTGTTCCGTACTCAAAGGGTAAAAACGGGACCCTATTACTAAGACTTCGCTGTCTATCCGTCTGTCTGTCACCAGGCTGTATCTCAAGAACCGCGATAGCTAGACAGTTGAAATTTTCACAAATTATGTATTTCTGTTGCCGCTATAAGTAACAACAAATACTAAAAACAAAATATTAAAATAAAATAAATAGGGGGGCTCCCATACGACAGACGTGATTTTTATAGATAGTACGGAACCCTTCGAGCGCGAGTCCGACTCGCACTTGGCCGGTTTTTTTCTGAACTTATTTATGTAAGTATACTTACTGTCTTCAAGTAGCATTTTAGTATTGTAGATCGTCAACATCATTCTCATGCCCTCATCTCAATTTATTTGTGGTCGGCGCAACATGTCTTTGCCTTCCATACTTCTCTATTAGTCGACATCTCGGTAGTCACCCAGTTTCTAACCATATATATCATTATTCACACAGTCTATCCATCGTTTCTTTGGTGTTGCCCTACTGTTATAGCCATCGACATTGATGCTCGTATACTTACTGTCTTCAAGTAGCATTTTTACATTGTATATCATGACATGTTTTTGTTGAATTAAAGAAACAAGTCAGGACAGCCAGCAAGCAAGCAAGAAGCAATAAGTCGGGTCAGCTATGTCTCAATGTCGGTTAACATATTGGTGGCTCGCCATCATCGCCTTTGTAATGCAGGTGTCCATAGGAACTAGTACCACTTCCCGATTCTTTTTTCTTATAATATGAGTCTAGCCGTGTTTGATATTATCTAACCCTTGCATCGAATTTATATTATGGTCTTTACGAATTAAACCCCCTTTTAATCCGCTGAGATTACAGCAGACCTTAGTGACAAACATTCAGCTGGCGTACGTGATTGATTTCAGTAAAGAGCTTGTGTGAAATTGCTTTATTTAAAAGGAGGTTCGTACAGTATTGATTCTTTTTTCTTTTAGTGTCTATAAAAGTGGTGTTTTTCTTTACCAGAATACAAGTTCCCGTTTTTGAAAACGTTCAAAACCTAGTCGCATTCTCATCTCAGCGACAATCATCATCTGCCTAGCCTTTTCCCAACTATGTTGGGGTCGGCTTCCAGTCTAACCGGATGCAGCTGAATACCAGTATTTTACATGAAGCGACTGCCTATCTGACCTCTACAACCCAGTTACTGGGTAATACGATACCCCTTGGTAAGACTGGTTGTCAGACTTTCGGGCTTCTGACTACCCGTAACGACTGTCAAAGATCCACGAATGACAGCCACGACCAACGGCTTAACGTGCTTTCCGAGGCACGGAGGGGTCTCGGTATGTAAAGATGGTCACCCATCCACAGACCAACCACGGCAAGCGTTGCTTAACGTGACCGATCGACCTGTGCGGCTGTTATTATTTAGCTACGGGCCCCTCATCTCAGCGACAATCAATGTCAAAAACATGTTAAAAATGTAGGGAAATTAGAGGTATATAGATTGAAACTGAGATCAGATTGTGAACGTTCTCAAAATTACGGGAATTGCCGCTCTGATGTATGAACGTAAACGAAGCAACAAGAGTATGTTAGGATCGGAGCAGGTGGCGCTGTGGTTTCTGCCTACCCTTATGGGAAGAAGGCTCTTTAAGGTTTATGTATGTTTACATAAGTATGTTTTTGTAAAAACTTACTTACAAAATAATGTACAAGGATCTTTTGTCGCATGGCCAAAATTGGAACTAATGCCGCCATCTTGTTTTTCAATACAATTTCTTTGACAATTTCATAAAATCTTTACCAACAAAACCCATCTGTCAATGTCATTCAGGCATCAAAACATCTTTGTAGCACTCTATGTTTACAAAGAATTACTGTGTTCAAGTAGCATTTTTGTTATAGAAATTAAAGAAACATAAATGTGAATATTCCGCTACGTCGCCGCATCTCCATTTCCAAGCACGTATTTTGCATACATTTCCCGTTCATAATAATTATGATTAACTTTTGCCATTAAAACTAAACACCCCTGACAATTCTCACCTGTTTCCAAGGTCGGCCAATGAATTGGCGCGTCGCCATCGTCATTGTGCTGCAGGTGTTCATAGGTGACGGTAACCACATCCCCTTCCTTCATTCTTACAAATGGTCAAAAATTAATGTAGTAGTTTTTGATAATTACTAACTTTACATTTTAAAGGTGTCAATTAGTTGAGGTGTAAGTAGTAACTTAGTAGTCTAAATATTACCATAATGGACGTTTAAACCTTGACGTCTTATCGTTTTACGTACAGTTCTTTCATAGTTTTGCATCACTGTCCAAATCACAGTGATCTTTATTCTCATTCTTATAAGGTTGCTATTGGGTTGCGGCTGCCAGAGACTGTAGATAATGTGCCAACGACCACTTCCCGTAGAAAATTTTCGATTTTCTTCCAAAAAACATAAATAAAAATCTATTACTTCTTCATCTAATAAAATAAAAAAAAAACACAATTAAAAAATAATAAGTATTTCATAGTACCTACTCCTTATTCAAAAACGCTAATTAGTTTGACAGATTATTATCAAACACACGCCATTTGTTACTTTTTCTATCAGAACAACTCTGTTAACAGTAAGTTTCTACAGAAAATCAATGTCTTATTAAAAAAACATACAATGAACGTACCAGCGGATGTGACACGTTAATGCCATACAAAGTTGTAGCTGCCGTTGTTATAGCTTTTATTGCGATGCAACAAAGTCTAAAATTAATTGCAGAGTGCACGCCAGATGTTGTGATAGGAGTTGGGATATGTGTGGTGCAAGTGATAAGATTATGGCGGCGACAAAGTTTGGAATTGCTTCCTATGTTGCAAAAAGCTATTAAGCGATTGCATCTAGCAGTTTACGCCAGCACAATGAAATGAGAGAGAGAAAGAGTTGAGATATTTCTCTGTAACTGTAAAGGAGTGTTGTTTGTGTCTTGTTTGGAAAGTCGCTAATATCTTCGTTAAGTGAAGGATTTTCTTTATACGTTTGCCGTATGAGATTAAATTCTTGACGCTTATTTGATCTTTTTAATAGATAGAAGGCTAAGAAGCTCACTAGATATCGGCTAAACGGGTAAAACAAATCATATCTCTCTCCGATGGTGTAAAGAACCATGAGATGTGATGTCATGAAATTAAATGATTGTCATTTGCACTGCAAGTCAACAGTTAACGGTCGTCATCTTTTTGAAGTGAAAACTTCTTTAGGTGCACTTTGCGTCCTTTCTGAACAGTAAACAAAATTGAACCGTGACGCTCGCGCGAGTCGGTGACGCTAGATTGGGTATACTCGGCACTGAATCGCGTATACTCGGCTCCAGTCGTAAATGTTCACTTCTATCTGGTCATAAACACACATCCTTTTTTATTCATAAACACATTTCATCCCCGCTTTCGCTTCTAACCCAAACCCTATCGGAAAGTATTAAAAACAATGTTGCATACCCCTCCCGAAGCGAGTTTACGACCCCTGCCCCTTTTATAGACACAACTAATAAACTTGAATCGCCTTGCTACCGGTGGCGACGCACCATTTTAAAAACGACTTAAGTGTATATAAAACTCGTATGCTTACAATCCTATGAAGTTTGCCTATAGGATGTGTGGATAATGAGTGTCCAGATTTTAATGATTTTATGCTTGTACGGCGGTTTCCTGTGATGTAGGTAGTGTGGTGTCGGATTCCAATAATTATGGATATTAATGGGCTTGCGTTGTTCTAATTTTGTATTGTTGTCAGGTTATTAGAGCGTGTTAGGTTTTGTGCTTGCGGTATCATTGTTAATAATGGAGTAGGTAAGGATTATGGAACTGGTTTGTTGTTCTCCTGAACGAGAGCAGTGATGGCCCAGTGGTAACGGCCGCAACTTACGAGTTACAACTCGTAAGTTGCGGCCGTAAGGTCGTAGGATCGAACCCAGACAGGCCTTTTACTTTGTGTAAATCATCAATCAATCAACACCACTGTTCTCAAAACGGTGAAGGAAAACTTCGGGAGGAAACCGGCATGTCCTAGAACCAAAAATTCGAAGACATGTGACATCTACCTACCCGCACCGGGCCCGCGTGGTGGATTCGGCCCACTCCCTGTCACTGAGAGGAGGCCTGTGTCCCAGCAGTGGGAACATTATAGGCTGATTGTGTAGCACTATTTTTCTTCCATACATTAGCCGTCATATCAGAATTTACTAAAATGATCAGTTTTTTCTTAATTCATGTTCTATTCTCGGGTAACCATCAGAGTCCCTATTCATCTTCTCCTTTAGTCTGTATTTTGAGTTTGACTATTTTCGCCACGTGATTCTTTTCAGTTGCCACACCCCTTTCCGATACGTTTCTTGGGCGTATCCTGAACCAAAGACTTTGAAATCGGTGTCCTCAGAGTTTTCGATGTAATGATAATTCAGGAACTGCCAATAACTTAACTCAAGTAACAAATTAATAATATTCACAAACGGAAAATAGTTAAAAAAAATTCTAATTAAACCAAAATCAACGAAACCAAAGTTGTACAAAATTGCCACACACAGAATTTGATTGATTAATTAATTAATTTTCAAACAAACATGTTCTAACCGCAAAATATTTTACTAATTTATTTTCTATTTATATCGGAAAAAAAATCAGGTCGCACAGGCAGCTTATTTATCAAAATGTCAAACTTTAGCTATTAATTGGATTGCGACGCCACCGGTATTGAACATCCATCATACAAGATGGCCGCGACAAATCTAAGCGGAATGAGCGTTGTAGATGTTACCAGATTAGAAAATAGAAATTGCTGGATCATTTATTTAGGTTTTTAAATCTAGGGTTTTGTTTAATTTTATCTTTATTCATTTCAAAATACTAAAAGCAGAGCAATGTAGGGAATAATTGCTGGCATCCGCGTATCTTTGTAAAGGGAACGTAGATGTTACTTTAAATCATGTTAGACCGAATTGATGCCAAAATATTGATTAAATCCTTAATTGAATAAAGTAACGATGAATCAGGAGCCGCTTTTTTTAAACCATTTAAATTCAAAATAATTTATTTCACGAAAACCTACATGGGCACTTATGAAACGCCAGAAGCTAAGTGCACGGGTCCAATTGGTCGCTTCCTATAGAGAAGGTCATTGGTGGATTAAAATACAAAGCTTGCTTGCTTTACTGAAAGACATCACCAAACTTTATTTACTCCTCAATCACTGCTAAAGTAAATCTAATATCACTAGAAACTTGGAATATTTCTCTCTGAATTTGCTTGCTGGCAACCCAGACGCTTCCCAATTACAAGACCACCTTTATCACTGGCGTCCAGAGTTATTACTGTCAACAAGCTGCAGTAGACTCAGATGCTATGCTATTGGAGTTGGATTTTCATTAGAATAAGTGGTAAATAAATTGACAAGTACACAAAGATGTTGGAGGAGAGGAAAGTAAGAAATCTTGAGAAACAAATTATGTATTTTTTTAAGGGAACAAAGTGTACAGTTCGATCCTTATTAAATAAAGGACTGGTAGGGTTCGATATTCTTGGTTATTATATCAAGTCCGTTTTCCCCCCAGAGGACCACTAGTTAAGGAGGACAATACAAAGGGTGGACCCCTTGTCTTGTCCTCGTCCTTTCTTTCTTTCTCATTTTGAACTAATGTTTTATTGAAACTGGCATCTTTATCATTGGTGCTCAGAGTTATTTCTGTCAACAAGCTGCAGTCGACTCTGACGATATGCTATATTGTTTAATTTGGAATTTCATTCTGAAGGACTTGTTCCTTCAGAATAAAATTCTGGATAAATATTATGGGAATATTTTCAGGCACATAAAGAAAAAAGTAACTGAGGTTTAGAAACTAGCAATATTAAAATTTACGTACATTTTTAAGGAAATTAAATAGATAGGTAAATAGTCAGATCCTTTGAACAAAGAATTGGTAGTGTTAGCGACGATAAATAGCCAACCTAAATATTTTGTAAGTTCTCACTGTGATACGTAATTATTTTAGTTTGCATTGTGATTAATAACTTAGTTAGAATAAGAAAATAGCGTGATGTTATGTTTAACGATTTTATGAAAGAAGTGTGATGTTATGTTTAACGAGTTTAGCGTGATGTTATGTCTCACATTCCTTACGCCAGATGGCGCCACGTGTACCATCATGTTACGTAACCTTAAGTGCTAGGAAACTTTACCGTAATGAGAACCAAAATAGAAAATTGTCATTTTTAAGGTTTAAATTAAGATATTTCGATGTAGTTTTTTGTGTATAGTTAAAGTATGTTATTACCCATGTCATAAAAATAAGTACGACATTGTAAGGAATGTTAAACCACAGAAAAACGCCTAATAAGATTTCCCATACAAAACGCACGTTGGTGCCGTGTGCAAACTACCCGCGATCTGATTGGTTAAGAGAAATTTCCTTAGTGCCGTGTGCAAATTTCAAGAGCTCTGATTGGCTACAGCCATCTATAAAAGAAGGGCAGGTTTCTGTGGCAAAACATTCCGAATCCAGCAGTATTAGAAGAAACATCAAAAAGGAAGAAAAATAAAACAAGAAGCTCTGAAGAAAATATGGTTTTATTCTGCACCTGCTACACATCTCCTCAAGTAACGTCCCGCCAGTAATAAGTCAACACACAGTCACACTCAACATTTGGTCCTTCGCAACCGGATCGGGTTTCAAGATACTGAGAAGATGCCTACAACGAGGTCAGAATCAGCGCAGTCAAAAACTACGAGCGAAAGTACTTCGGACTGGAGTATGAATACGCCGAGCGATTCTACAAGTACGTCGGCCACGAACGCGTCGATTACAAGTCGATCAACGCTTACAAAAAGATCGCCGCCGCCCAGCGTACAAGGACGCCAGCCACCCGTACAACACCCTAAGGAAACTGCCGGAGAGGAATCAACACCGGGGGAAGCAACAGGCACCGCCCCCCCGACCCGCACCGTCAACAAAGAAGCCGAATCGTCAAATCCCGCACACCAAGAAGAAAATCGCCCGACGTCGCAGAACTTGGATAGAAGCATTGTAAGGTCACGCCCTATCCATGGTAGCGCACCAACGTCAAGAGAAGAAAGCCTGCAGCCGCCTCAACCTAAGAAGTCGACCCGCGATATAGACACACGGTCCGTCCGCTCGTCGCATAGGAAGAAAGCAGAAGCACAAGCAAGAATGACATTGGCAATAAGGGAATTAGAATTAGCGGAAGCACGATCAAGAGTGGCTCAAGCTGAACTGGAACTTTTAGCTGCAGAGTCGGAAGAAGAAGATGGTGCCGGAGAAGAAGTGTACGAACGAACTCAAGAAGTCGAGAAATGGTTCATCCAAACCGGGGTCAGACCTAATAAGGACCAGACGCCGATCGAAACAGAAGAAAAGAAGAGTGACATCCAAGAACTGGCTTCAGTCATACTCAAGCTATCAGAGAAGTCACGTGACATCATTTCATCGAAGCATCTCGAACTCCCTAACTTCAACGGGACCTGCGAAGAATGGTTGGCCTTCAAGAGATCATATGAAGATATGGCCGCTTCCTTCAGCAACGCGCAGAACCTAGCGCGCCTTCGAAGAGCAATCCAAGGAAAAGCGAGAGAAGCCGTCCAAAGCCTGCTGTTCACCACGGAAGACCCACGCGAAGTAATGAAAGGACTGGAGTCAAGATTCGGAAGACCCGGAGCATTGGCGTTATCAGAACTAGAGAAGCTGAAGAACCTGTCGAAAGTCGGCGAAAACCCAAGCGACATATGCGTATTCGCCAGCAAAGTGAAGAACGCCATCGAGACAATCAAAGCCTTGAAGAAACCACAATACCTCAGCTCTCCTGAAACACTAAGAACCATAGTGGACAAGATGCCAACGTCCATGAAGTTCCGTTGGTTCGCCTACCACAGAAACAGAAGAGATGAAGACATTCAAGAACTAGTACTCGTCGAAGCGTTCCTAGAAACAGAAGCCGACATGTGCGGAGACTTTGCTCCACCTGAAGCGCTTTCGGAGCAAAAGAAGGGAACAAGAAAACCCGTACACACCGTACAAGAAGCGTCACAAGAAAAATATAAGAAGTCATGTCCGATTTGCGAAGAAGAACACTTTGCTATAGAATGCAAGAAATTTAAAGAAGCCAACATAAACGAAAAGTGGGACATGATCAAGAAAGCGAAGATATGTTTCAAGTGTCTTCGATTCAAGCACTCAAGAATCAACTGCAAGGCCCCGGTCTGCAAGCAGTGTAAAAGATGGCATCACACTATCTTACACTCCGACAAACCACCAGCACCAGCCAAGAAGGAAACAAACAATGAAGACAAGGAAGACACGTCAGAAGAAAAGGTAGCCTCAATCCATAACGCAAGAGGAGAAGAAAAGGCATACCTGAAAATTATCCCAGTGGACCTTTATGGACCAAAGGGCCAAGTTCGCGTGCTAGCATTGTTGGACGAAGGATCGACGGTCACACTCTTAGACGCGTCAATAGCTGAGAAGATCGGGGCCGAAGGGAATCAAGAAAGACTCACGATTGAAACAGTCGGTGGAAAAGTGATAAGAAAAGATAGTTCACAGAAGATTGAGTTGAAAATAAAAGGGGCCCACAGAAGAGAAAAGAAGGCCATCACAGCGAGAACCATCGACGACCTAAGGCTGTCTGAGCAAAGCATAAATAAGGACACGGTGTCAAATTGCCAGCACCTAAAGGCAATTGAAAAACAACTTCTCTACACCGCTGAGAGGCCCAAGCTGCTGATAGGCCAAGACAACTGGGGACTCATAGTAACAAGAAGACTTAAGAAGGGCAAGCCATCTGATCCTGTAGCCTCCCTCACCAACTTAGGGTGGGTCTTACACGGATGCGAAACCGGAACAAATGCCCTAGTGAACTTCACACACTACAGCAGACCCACGGCCGATGAAGAAAACATAAATGAAATCGTCCGAGAACACTTCCAGCTGGAATCTCTTGGCATTCAGAATCGCTCACCAACCAATGACAGCGATAAAAGAGCCTTAGAAACCCTCGAGAAAACTACAAAGAAGCTGCCAAGCGGTCAATTTGAAACAGGACTCCTGTGGAAGAAAGATAACGAGACTCTTCCCAACAACTACAATCAAGCGATCCGACGCCTAGCCAACATTGAAAAGAAGTTGGATCAAGACAAAGAAGCAAAAGAAAGCTACGAGAAGCAGATCCAAGGTCTAATTGAAAAGGGATACGCAGAGAAGGCTCCAGAAAAGTCGAACAAAGGAAGAACATTCTACTTACCCCACTTCGCCGTCGTGCATCCAATTAAGAAAAAACTGAGAATAGTATTCGACGCAGCCGCCAAGTTCGAAGGAAAGAGCCTCAACGACGTCCTGTTATCAGGCCCAGACTTACTACAATCTCTATTCGGCGTACTGCTACGCTTCAGAGAAGGGCCAGTGGCTGTTATGGCCGACATCCAAGATATGTTCCTTCGAATCAAAGTCAGAGAAGACGATCGCGACAGCCTAAGGTTTTTATGGCGCGGAAGTCGAAGAACAGGCAAACCCGAAGAATACAGAATGTCGTCAATCATCTTTGGAGCAGCATCATTGTTATGTACGTGAGCCAGGGGACAAGTAAAACACTTAGCGGTTGAATACACACCGACGTTTATTGGCGAATGACGGGTGGCGGTGGTAACATAAGTAGCTATATACATATACAACATTTCCCCCCCTTTAGATAACAATATGTTCCCTTATAATTCCATACAAAAGAAAGGCTTATAATTAACCCTAGGAATCGGACGTAACAATCTGCCTGACAAATCGGATCTGTAATGAGCGTGCTCGTGCTCCGGCTCGGTAGCTTCGTAGAATTCTTCCTCATCTCCTTCTGCTGACACGGGTTCTGAGCGTGGTGTTTCTGATGGTAACGGAACTTGGTCGCAATCTCCCTCCCCCTCCAGATTTTGCGCTTCACTGACCTGTATATCAGCGGCTGACTCGTCATCACATGTCGTCGAGTCATAATCAGGTGTTACATCTGGTCTGCCCACCAAGCTAGCTCGAAATTGGTTGTCAGCACCGTAATCCGTTCCTTTGTAGGGTATAAGCTGATTTGTATGTTTTTTTAATTGTCCTAATGTCTCACTGTCTTTGACTAAATACACTGTTTTCCCTATGCGTCTTATAACTACACCCCTGTTCCAAGTGAACTTTTTATTTATATAAAATTTTTTAAACATAATGTTATCACCTGGCTTAAAACATTGTTTATTTGTGCCTCCGTAAGCTTTACTCTGCAAACACTGATTGTGTTTCACAACATTAGTGAGAGTGTCAGATGATGACGGCGGTGGCGTGTTTGTTTTTAACAAATCCAAACGCGAACGAAGTTTACGACCAAACACTAATTGCGCTGGCGAAGAGCCCGTTGTAGCGTGTACCGAATTTCTATAATCAAATAAATATTTTAATAATTTTTTGTGTCTATCGTTCGAGTTATTACTCATCATTAAACAAGACTTTATGCCCTTCTTCACTACTTTTACATAGCTCTCCGCCTGGCCATTACTAGCTGGGTGATAAGCGGGAGATGTCACATGCGATATACCATTTGATTTGCAAAATTTTATAAATTCTTCGGATACAAAAGATGTAGCATTATCACTGACCAACGTATGTAATAGACCAAACCTTGACATAAAATCATATAGTATTGATATGACTACAGCCGAAGACGTGCTGTTCACTTTGTAAACTTCGGGCCATTTGGAATGCGCATCCACTATCACTAAATATGTCTGACCTTTGATTGGGCCGAGGAAGTCAATGTGCACACGCCAAAAAGGCTGATGAGGGTGCGGCCACGCAGCAAGCGGTGCACGCGCCGGAGATGGCCTGAGCTGTACGCAAATATTACAGCTCGCGATCATTGTTTCGATAGCTTTATCAATTCCCGGAAACCATACCCTACCACGCGCGTTAGCTTTACATTTAACTATGCCTAAATGTGACTGATGAAGCTCGGACATTATTCTACTCCGCAGAACTTCTGGTATGACCACTTTGTGGCCACGCATGACTATACCATTCTCTACGGAAAGTTGGTTTTTACATAAAAAATAAGGGGAAATACTATGATCGGTAATTTTTCTTGGCCAACCATTTAAAATATATTTTGCCACTTTAGCCAACTTTACATCCTTTTGTGTTTCTTCAAGTAATAAATCTCGTGTAATAGGCAAACTGGCATCGACTACGAAATTGACATAAGTAGCCCTATCTTCGATTTCTGATAATCCGCTCCCCGAGCGGCCCTCCGTGTCGTCGCTTAAACTCGCGCGGGATAAGTAATCGGCGCAATTATCAACACTACGAATGTATTCTATTCTATAGTTATAACCACTCAAAAACATTGCATACCGCTGCAGCCTATTAGCGGACACCTCCGGTATGCCGCGATGGGGGCCAAAAATAGTGATGAGCGGTTTGTGATCAGTTCGGAGTATAAATGGAACAGATCTACCGTATAAATATTGGTGAAATCGGCGTACCCCAAATATGATAGCTGTTGCCTCCTTTTGTATCTGGGAATACCTGCGTTCAGCCGCGTTCAACGTACGTGAAGCATATGACACCGGGCGCTCCTCCCCGTTAACATCCACCTGCGACAACACAGCGCCGAGACCACTCGGAGACGCGTCAACTGTCAAAATAACTTCCCTGGTTGTATCAAAATGCGCCAGAACCTGATCCGATACTAGAATCTTTTTAATCGTATTAAATGCGTTCTCCTGTTCCGAATCCCAATGCCATTTACAATTCTTTTGAAGCAAACTATATAAAGGGCTAAGAATCGATGACGCGTTAGGCACAAAATTTCGATAATAATTGACAAGACCCAAAAAAGATTGCAAGTTGCCAACATGTTTCGGAACTGGGGCCTTTAAAATGGCTGAAACTTTTTGAGGCGACTTTTTCAACCCATGTTTATCTATTTTATATCCTAAATATTCTACTTCATCCTTAAAAAACTCACACTTGGATTTCTGAAGTGTAAGCCCTGCGTCCTGCAACCGTCGCAATACTTCGTGTAATCTATTCACATGTACCTGTCTGCTTTCCCCCGTAACCAACACATCATCCAACATGCACAACACTCCATCCATGCCTGACAACACGCCTTCCATAATTCGCTGAAATATAGCTGGTGCGCAAGCGAGGCCGAACACCAATCGAGTGTACATAAACAAACCTTTATGAGTGTTAATGCAAGTTATTTTTTGTGACTCTTCATCCAAAATACACTGGGCATATGCTTGTGACAAGTCCAGCTTGCTGAACTGCTGTCCCCCGTGCAACTTTGTAAACAGTTCGTGCGCAGTAGGCAAAGGATATTGATCAACTAACAGCTGTTTATTAATCGTAACTGAATAATCAGCACACAGGCGTATCGAGCCGTCGCGCTTTAACACCGGCACTACGGGTGACGCATACTCAGAGTACGCAACCGGTTTTAATACACCGGCGCCTACCAAACGGTCGATCTCCTTATCTATTTTATCACGTAAAGCAAAAGCTATAGGCCGTGGTTTGAAAAAAATTGGCTTGGCATCTTCCTTCAAATTTAATTTAATTTTACATTTGTTGAATGCGCCAAGCTCATCCGAAAAAACACTAGGATACGTACTTTGTAACTGTTTACTAATATTATTTGAATACTCACAATAATTTACTGGCAGCATTGTTAATTTATATTTCGATATAAAGTCCCTACCTAAAAGTGGAGGGCCTCCGTCGCGAATTATGTATACATCTAATGTATGTATATTGCCTATATAAGTAAAAGGCAACCGTACGACTCCTATGCACTCGATCTTATTTCCAGTATATGTAAATAAACGCTTATTAGTCTTGGATAATGGCACATCATTAAAAAGTTTTATATAGGTTTTTTCGGCAATCGCAGTAACAGCTGAACCACTATCGATCTGAAACTTCATTTGCACTCCTCGGACATTTACTATTTCGGTCATTGGTTCTCCGTCATAAGTACAAATATTGTAAAACTCACCGTCATCGTCGTTATCATCTACCCTCTCATTTGCTACATAGTTAATTTTTTTACACATACGCCGCAAATGACCCTTTATATTGCATTTTTTGCATTTATAATTGGCAAACCGACACTGCACTGAAGTATGATTTTTGAACCCACAAACTGAGCACGACACTTTATCACCGCCACCGTTTTTCGACGCGATCTTGAAGAGCTGATCAGCGGGCACGGGTGCCGCTACAGCCGCCGTCGTAGCCGCTGCTGCCAGGCGCGCACACCGCACACTCTCCGCCAGGTCCACGGCCTTTGCCAGCGATAATGTCTCCAGATTCTGAGCGAATAATTTCTCTCGCTCCGCTCCCGGCAGCATTCCCATTACGAAACGGTCTCTTAATGCTTCCTCCACGTTTAGAAATCCGCAATGAGCAGTCAAACCGCGCAACCTCGCTGCCCATTGAGGGTAGCTTTCACCTTCAACTTGCCCCGCTGTATAAAATCTATACCTTTCGGCAAACCCACATTTTTGTGGCGTGAAATGGTTGTCCAATAGTTGCAATATATCTTCAAATGGCACCACCTGAATATCCTTAGGCAGCGCCAGATCTGCTGCAAGCTTGTACGTTGGCTCGCTGAGTGCGCTCAACAAGACCGCCCGCCGTTTGACGCCAGCGGAATCGTTGGCCCCGCTGATGTCGTTGGCGATGAACCATTGTGTCAACCGCCCCTTATACTCTTGCCACGCTTGTGATTCATGGTTAAAACTGGTTAATAACCCGAAAAGAGCCATAATACTGCACTTTTTTGTTTTTTATTTAATCGTGTGGGTACCTCGTCGCCACTGTTATGTACGTGAGCCAGGGGACAAGTAAAACACTTAGCGGTTGAATACACACCGACGTTTATTGGCGAATGACGGGTGGCGGTGGTAACATAAGTAGCTATATACATATACAACAATCATCACCAGCAACAGCGATATATGTGATGAACAAGAACGCGGAAGACTTCAAGAAAACTCATCCCGAAGCGGTGAAAGCTATAGAAAGAAACCACTATATGGACGATTACCTACAAAGTTTTGCGTCCACAGCCGAAGCAAAGAAGACGTCAAAGGAAGTAAAAGAGATCCACGCAAGAGCGAGCTTCCATCTAAAGGGGTGGGCCAGTAACGACCCAGGAGTACTGTCCGAAGTAGAAGACACCAATAAGGAAGATTCCTTGCAACTGACAAAGGAAGAGAAAACTCTGGGGTTAAGATGGCTGGTAAAAGAAGATACGCTGGCCTTCAATGTTGGACTGCGTAACACATCAAGAGACCTGCTAGACGGAAAGAGGTCCCCGACGAAGAGAGAAGTGACAAGCGCCGTGATGTCTACCTTTGACCCGATGGGTTTCGCCACACCAGTCTTAATACAAGGAAAGAAATTAATTCAAGATATCTGGCGAACGAAAATAGACTGGGATGAAGTCATTAACGAACCACAAAGGGAAGCCTGGCTGAAATACCTGCAAGAAGTGTCGGCGTTAGCAACACTAAAGATTCCAAGGTGCGTCTCACCCCGCAGTAGAAAAGGACAACTGCATACGTTTACCGACGCAAGTGAAGAAGCCTACGCGGCGGTAGTCTACTGGAGGACGGTCGAACCAGAAGGGAACGTCCACATCTCCATGATCGCCGGCAAGGCAAGAGTGACTCCAACAAAACCAGTGTCAATTCCGAGGTTAGAGCTCCAGGCGGCCCTGCTGGGCAGTAGACTAGCAGCCGCGATCGAAGAAGAAATGGAACTCGAAATATCAAAGAAGACCTACTGGACAGACTCTAGCACGGTACTACAGTGGATAAAAGCGGAACCAAGAAAATTCAAAACCTTTGTGGCCAATCGATTAGCAGAAATTGAAGAGAAGTCCAAGCCAGAAGACTGGAGATGGGTACCAACCAAGGAAAACCCAGCAGACGACGCCACGAGGGGAACCCCCACTGAATTCGATCACAACGCCAGGTGGTTTAAAGGCCCGACCTTTCTCCGCCAACCAATGGAAAAATGGCCCTTTCAAAACTTCAAACCAGAGGGTATCATGTTGGAAGAAAAGACCAAGCAAAAGGTGACGGTATTGAAGGCCGCGGGAGAAATTCTCATCGACCCAGAGAGGTTCTCGAGCTGGGAGCGACTGCTGCGCACTACAGCCAGAGTGGTTGCCTTCACATGCCTATTGTTGAAATCGACACGCAAGGCAACCGCAGCCGCCATACGCCAGGGGGACGAGCCCTGGAGACCCCAAAGAAGGCCGCAGAAGGAGAAGACACGAGTCCCAAACCAATCGACCAACGAAGAAAAGAAAAGATTGTACCTACCCCTGGAAGAAGAACATTTAAAGAAGGCCGAAGAGATACTAATGAAGTTGAGTCAGAACGATAGCTTCGCGACGGAAATAAAAAACCTGAAGGCAGGGAAACCCTTGGAAAACACAAGCCGGTTAAAGAAAATCGACGTCTACATAGGAGACGACGAGATCGTCAAGCTAAGAAGCAGAACAAGGAAGTTTCACGACGAAAGCGAGAGAAAAATGAATCCCATCATACTAGACGGGAAACAGAAGATTACGCGCCTCATCATACAACACTATCATAAGAAATTCCTTCATGGGAATACCGCCACAGTAATGAACGAGATCCGACAAAAATACTGGATACTGGGCTTAAGGGCAGCCCTAAAGGCGGTCGCACACAACTGCCAATGGTGCAAGGCCAAGAAAAGGTTGCCAGAGGTACCCCCGATGGGAGACCTACCAAGTGAGAGACTACAACATAACCAGTTTCCATTCTCTCACACAGCTGTGGATAACTTTGGACCGATGCAAGTCACCATCGGGAGAAGAGTTGAAAAGCGCTGGGGAGCGTTATTTACTTGTCTCACCACGAGAGCCGTACACCTAGAACTGGCACCCTCTCTCAGTACCAGCTCGATGATCATGGCGCTTCGGCGAATGGCAGCTAGAAGAGGAACCCCAAAAACCATGTTCAGTGACAACGGAACTAATTTCGTTGGAGCCAGAAAAGAACTGGAAGAGGCCGCTCAAGAAAGAGGCATCAAGTGGAAGTTCATCCCCCCGGGATGCCCAAATATGGGAGGTGCTTGGGAGAGACTGGTACGAACAGTCAAGACAGCGTTGGCAGTGGTTCTCAACGAAAGAAGCCCACCCGAAGAAGTACTTCATACACTAATGACCGAGGTGGAGCACATAATCAATTCAAGACCTCTCACTCCGGTTAGCATGGACCCAGAAGACGAAGAAAGTCTGACGCCAAACCACTTCCTACTGGGGAGGTCATGTGGAGCAATGGCACCGGGAGAATTCGACGACAAAGAGCTGATCGGGAAGGCGAACTGGAGAACCGCCCAGAGACCCGCAGATCACTTCTGGAAACGGTGGATCAAAGAGTACTTACCTCTCCTAATGCCGAGAAAGATTAAAGGAAGAGAGGGCAATGACCCAAGAGAAGGAGACATTGTGCTGATAGTGGACGCAACGCTACCACGAAATTCATGGCCTCGCGGAGAAGTGGTCAAGATATACCCCGGACCAGACGGAAGAACCAGAGTGCTTGACGTGCGGACATCGGGAGGAATACTCCGCCGTCCAACTCGACGAGTCGTCGTGCTGGTTCCTGCGGCATCGTCGCTTAAAGAAGATGGCGTGCTACGCACCGTGGGGGAGAATGTTAGCGACGATAAATAGCCAACCTAAATATTTTGTAAGTTCTCACTGTGATACGTAATTATTTTAGTTTGCATTGTGATTAATAACTTAGTTAGAATAAGAAAATAGCGTGATGTTATGTTTAACGATTTTATGAAAGAAGTGTGATGTTATGTTTAACGAGTTTAGCGTGATGTTATGTCTCACATTCCTTACGCCAGATGGCGCCACGTGTACCATCATGTTACGTAACCTTAAGTGCTAGGAAACTTTACCGTAATGAGAACCAAAATAGAAAATTGTCATTTTTAAGGTTTAAATTAAGATATTTCGATGTAGTTTTTTGTGTATAGTTAAAGTATGTTATTACCCATGTCATAAAAATAAGTACGACATTGTAAGGAATGTTAAACCACAGAAAAACGCCTAATAAGATTTCCCATACAAAACGCACGTTGGTGCCGTGTGCAAACTACCCGCGATCTGATTGGTTAAGAGAAATTTCCTTAGTGCCGTGTGCAAATTTCAAGAGCTCTGATTGGCTACAGCCATCTATAAAAGAAGGGCAGGTTTCTGTGGCAAAACATTCCGAATCCAGCAGTATTAGAAGAAACATCAAAAAGGAAGAAAAATAAAACAAGAAGCTCTGAAGAAAATATGGTTTTATTCTGCACCTGCTACACATCTCCTCAAGTAACGTCCCGCCAGTAATAAGTCAACACACAGTCACACTCAACAGGTAGAATTAGACATCCGCGATTATTATTTCAAGTCAGTTCTTTTCTACTTCCTCATTTTGAACTAAGTTTTCACTGTATTCAGAATTAACTAATCAACACGCTTATTGCTAGTGTCAAGTTTGAATACATCTTTGCTTTGCAATTAACATTCAAGACTAAAATTTTACTCAAATCTGTCATTAGCCAGCCATATCCCTAAAATATAATAAAATGCCTCTAAATATTCATCTTTCAACAGAATTCCAAATCGGATTTGAGCTCAAGCTCATAATTACAAAGACCACCTTTATCGTTGAAGCCAAGGAGTTATTATAGGAAACAATCTCGGGAGCCCGGGATTCCATTAGAGATGGATTTATGAAGCTCCTGTGTCAGTAGGTCAACTTGGATGGAAGATTTTGAGGCATCTTCCAGTTTTCATATTAGGAAAGGAGGGAAAAGTTCGCGTGTGTCTTTCGAGTTTGAGGAAATATTTTGTATTGTCTTATAGCCTCTAGCTAGTCGGGTTTCACGTTGATAAGTTCAGAAAGTTTCATTATCCTTGCTATATTTGAAATCTATGACGATGTATTGGGAATATGAATATTAAACACATCCTCCAAAAAATACTAGCTAGTCATTACAGTAGCTCGTCATTACAGTGACAAGCTTGTACATTTTGACACCAATAGTTTAGAAATAAATAGTTTGAGTTTGAGTTTGACTATAACTCACTATCAATTCTTAAACGGTGAAGGAAAGCATCGTGAGAAAACGGCATGTCCGAGATACAAAAATTCAAAGACATGTGAAATCTACCAATGCGCACTGGGCCCGCGTGAAAGGTAACAGCCCACTCCCTCTCACGGAGAGGAGGCTAATGTCCCAGCAGTGGAAGCGATATAGGGTAATTATGAATATTGTAGGCGATTAGGTAATAAGTGCTTTTAGTCCCTTTTAGACACTGCAATACATCAATCAGGCGGGACGTAAGTACGTCTGGCGTACTCTGGGCAGTCACACCGACTGTCAGTCTTGCTGCATGGGTAATCTATTCACCATGGCGTCTGCTATTCTCGTGCTGACATGAGACAAGGAGTTGGAAAGGGGTCCGCCAGGGCTGCGGATTTTTCCAAAGAGATACCGTGGCCCTTGGCACAGGCAACTGAAGGAACACGGGTGGGTTTTAGTCAGTAAAAGTCTGACACTCCTTTCCGCTCCGCCCAGAGCGGGAGGGTTCATTTGATGATTTCCCACCCAAAAAAGAAAGGAGTTGGAAAGGGGTAATTTTAAGTAGATTTATTTCTATACACGGTGTATAGGGTCATCGACGCGCAAACTATAGCATAAGTAGCCGATAATGTTCCCACTGCTGGGACACAGACCTCCTCTCTTCATGAGGGAGTGGGCTATAATCTAATACTCGGGACCAGTGCGGATTGGTAGATATCGCATGTCTTCGAATTTTTGGTTCTATTCTAGGACATGCCGGATTCCTCACGATGTTTTCCTTCACCGTTCTGAGAGCAGTGGTGATGAAATTATTTACACAAAGTAAAGTGCTTGTCCGGGTCCGAATCCACGACCTACAACTCGTAAGTCAGGGCTGTGCCACTTTTACATCGCGGCTACAAACTATGTTATCATGGTCTATGAGTCTAGTAGAAATTTTTAGTTGAACATTAAACAAAAGTGCAATTAATACTTACACGGTCAAAATGTATGGAACAGCTGATTATTAACGTTGATGGGTCTAGAAGGATGTACTGAATTCATGGTAGCAGTTGGCGCGACGAATGCCTTGTACTCTGTATTTTCATGGTAATCATGTTTCTTTTTTCGCTAGCCACTGTTGGGTAAAAGCTTCCCCTATTCCCTTTTCCTTTTTACATATTATAACGTTTTATACATTCAAATGTAGTCCTAAGTCCAAACGTTCGGTCTTCATTACATTACATTCAAGGACTCCGTAGATTTACTTTTATTTGCAAAGTACTTGATATTTTTTTATATCCGGCCTACGTAGGGTGCAATCCAGTTCGTTCGCCCATAATTTTATTGTCGAATAATAAAAATACGACTACGGCCTATAAAAATGCAGCAATCACCATAAAATTGTTATTGTAGATAACGAAAATTATGATTTTGGGTTTCTTTATTTAGGTAAAATATTTACTTTATTTAGAGAAGAGAAGAGAGTTCTAGTGTGATCAAATTTTGACGCTCAAAGTTCCCTGCTAACGGCCTACTTGAGATAAATGATTTGACTTTGATACAAAAAGAGTTTTTAATTCATAAAATGTAGCTTTTTGCCCGTGGCCAAATAATAACAGCCGCATAGGTTGATCGATCAGGTTACGCTTGCCGGGGTTGGTCTGTGGATGGGTGACCATCTTTACATACCGAGACCGCTCCCTGCCTCGAAAAGCACGTTAAGTCGTTGGCCCCGGCTGTCATGATGTCAGAAGCCCGAAAGTTTGACAACCAAGTTTACCAAGGGGTACCTATCGTATTATCCGGTAACTGGGTTGTGCAAATCAGATAGGCAGTCATTCCATTTAAAAAAACATGTGTGTTTCTCTATTTAAATGTGAATAAATGAATTTGAATTTTTTGAATTTGTAAAATACTGCATCCGGTCGGACTGGAAGTCGACTCCAACATAGTTGGGAATGGGCTAGGCAGATGCTGAGTATGTAGCTTTTTGTGAAAGTTATCGTCCGAGAAGTACCTACAGTCCATTTACATACATTTTACCTCTGACCGCAACAACCTAACAGGAACCTTATTGGACCAGGAATAAAGATCACAATGATTTTGACAGACTTGTCAGTAGCAGCAATCCAACAGGAACCTTATTAGAATGAGAAAAGAAAGAAAGAAAACGTATTTATTGCGCCTCGCAACTTTCAATTGCGACTTTTTCGTGAAATAACGAATGTAACGTTGAAATACGACATATTATTACATAAATCTATGGGTTCGAAAATGCTATGTTCATAAGAACATACAATTTCATTAAAAAATAAAGGAGTAAATCGCTTTTGAATAAAGCAGAGTGTATACACACTTTTGCTCGTGACTGTACAGGATCATAAACTAAACTAAACACAGTTAAAAATAAAACAAATTATATAAAAAAGTAACTAAAGGAAAAATGAAACAGAAAGCATGATGCTTCGAGATTTACGAACGAAGATTACTGTGATTTGGATAGTGATGCAAAATCAGAAATAAAATATTTGTGAAAGGACTCTACTCCAGATTGAATCCTTCGCCATCATTTCGAAGAATTTGGGTAACTTTGTTTTACACCAGCAAAAATATAAAGCCATTTTCTTCCTAAATGAAGCTTTGAGCACTAACTTATAGAAAGCTTTCTTCTTCACAAAAGCGCCTTATAAAATGGCGCTGGTATCATTATAAATACCTGGATCGGTGTTTATTTTCGTAGGCTCAGCGGTAATTGAGTTTCTTCGAGGAGGCGCTTCCGACTGAATTTAAAATTAACAATTCTTACCAATTGGGTAACCGCTGAGTAAATAGATGTTGGGACGCTGGAAGAGATAAGGAAATGTACTTTATTTTTAGCTTTTTATTTGTTAAATCAGGTAACAGGACAGAATTTAAATACGAGTTTTACTTTACGAATATATAACCAGTATTTCTCATTCGTTACAATGTTGTGGAAACCAGTTTCTAAGATATAGCACTCACATTTTATTTCATTACATTACTAATATTTTTGTTGTTGTTGTTATTTGTTTTGTTTTTACTGGGTTTGTGTTCTTTCTCTACGTCATGTTTGCCGCAAATAAACGTATTTATTTCTTTTCTTCTAATTACATATCATTTACATTATTCGATTTTTTACCATTCTTTTTTCATATTCTGAGTTTTTTGACGTTGGCAACTTAGCAGTTCTATTTATATCAACATTATTGCGACATTATCTAATGAACGTTGACCTCGATGACACACATCAGCCCGTAATCTTATTAGCTAATTAGCTACTTAAACACACAATTACCTTCCATAATGACTAAATACAACTAAATTGGTTAAAATCTGCTGGCTAAATGGTTAACTGCTGTATTTTGATGTCTCTAACGCCTAGTATACACGAGCTTATGTGGTGCTTGTAATTTTTGAGTAACTGTGTCCGTAAGTAAATTGGACATGATTATATTTACCTACTACTTTTTTGCAGTTTTACTACTACTAGGTGCTTTTTTTTTCTAGCACTAACTCAGCACGTTTTCACGCAAGGTATACAAATGACAAGTGGGTACTATACATAATAAAATGCAATACAAGCATATTCTTGTACCAATTCGGATGTGCGGTATCCAACTTTGGGCCTATAGTAAACGAAGCAACGTTATAATACCACAATTCCAAAATAAACTACTCAGGAATGCTGTAAATGCACCATGGGACATTAGAAATGACGACTTCCACCGTGACCTTAAAATGGAACTCGTCACCACCATCATCTAAAAATTTTCTGAAGCCCACGAACACAGACTTCAGCGACATGTGAATGACGAGGCAATGTAGCTGTTACACAACACGGACACCGTGCGTAGGTTAAAGAGAAGTAAATCATTTGAGTTAAGTGCATAAATAGTGAATGAATAATAGTAACAATGCTATGGTATACATGTAACAGCTGGACAAAGTGTTTTTATAAATTATCAGTCCACTGCTGGACATAGGCCTCTCCCAGGCTGCGCCACAACACTCTGCCTTCCGCATCCAGACAGGATGACACTATTACTCTTTGTGTAAAATTACTCTCTGTCATCATCTTTTCTTTTTGCATTATTTTAATCTATCTCGTAAAATATTAAGTTAGACTTAAGAGGGTGCATACAGGTCCACTAGCGCCACTCCTTTAAAAAAATATTATCTCGTGATTGAGAAGGAATTATGAAAATCTGTTCAATCAGCGACCTCGGTAAATGTGTCTAGAATTTTCTAATACCTACCTTTTATAAAATTTCATATTGAGACACGAAGCAACAATATTCGATCTAAAGAAAAGCGGCCACATTCCTATATGTCGTATTTAGTTGCTTCGTGTCTCAATATGAAACTTAATAAAAGATATTAGAAAATTCTAGACACACTTACCGAGGTCGCTGATTGAGCAGATTTTCATAATTCCTTCTCAGTCACGAGATAATATTTTTTTAAAGGATTGGCGCTAGTGGACCGTTGTACAGGCTCTTAAATTAGTTATGGGTCTATTAGACTAGATTGTAATGAATTACTAACAACATTAATTTAACAGAAAACAAAGTAGGTACTAAGTAAGCATCAATTACTAAGCTCGTGTGAACTATGCATAAAAGGCTTATGGAAATAAAAAGTTCCTTCCATTTTCTCTAGAGCAGTAAACGCATAAAATATCGAGGTGTTATCAGCAGGGCCCAGGTGGGGGCGGTTAATTTACCCGCCAACTGATTTCCCTGTAATTAAAGATGGGATTTTGAGAAGCCAACCTATTTGTTCCTGGCCTTTAGAACTTTGGATATTGAAACTGCTTATTACAAGAACCGGGTGATTGAAATGGAACTCGGGGATTAAGTATTTGTTTCCATGTAGTTTATGTTTTGTTCTTTGTAATTGATTAGGGAAAAGCATGAGTTGTTCCTGGTGAAAGACAGCGTATCCTCATTCCTTACTTGGGTTTCTTAAAAGGTTATTTAAAGATAAGGTCAAAGTCAAAGGCAGAAACGTCTACTTGTGTGTCAAAAGTGCATTTTGTAGCTATTCTTAATGCAGTATTTGTGCAGCCGTAAGGCACACAATACTATTTTAAGTTTTTTTTTTTTGTATTTTTTGTGTGAATATTGTGTGCCTTAATTAACCTGGGTCAAATAAACTTATTTTCTTTCTATCATACATCAGTAATCCATCAGTCTGCTAATTGTATGTTCTTTCTGTGTGATCGTTTAATTTCCAAGTTTTTAGGAGCTTTTTTATCAGCGGTGCACTTCCGTGGGTTGATGTTATTAATTGTAGGGAAAATAAGGTCTGTAAATGCCGTTGTTTATCTCTTCCTTTGCTGCCTTTTCGTCTAGTCTTTTTCCACTCTGAGTAGTTGTATCACAGTAAATGTTGACTTTAAAAAATGCCTTTTATGTGCTTATCCACATTATCCTAAACTTTCGCGTTTATAATATTATACGAGTAGTACTCGTCGTATAATATTATAAACGCGAAAATTCGTATGGATGGATGTATGTTTGTTACTCTTTCACGCTAAAACCACTGAACGGATTTAGATGAAATTTGGCACACAGTTTATAACCAGGAATAACATAGGATACTGTTTTATCCCGATATTCCCATGGGTTTGAAACTTGTGCGGGTGAAACCGCAGCTGGTTTGAAATAAATGTGTATTTGTTATATCGCTTTTTTTGGTATACCACTTTTTGCTGTCCAGAGCCAAATCTATCCAGTTCGTTGTTACATATTTCCTGGTGATGGTGACTCATCAGTTTCTTGCTAGATAATTGAAAACTACAAACTTTTAGGTGGTCAATATGTTTCCTATTATCTGTGTTAATGGGTGTGATGGTCACTGTATTAGTTTTGCTCAGTAGGTGGTAATTCCCGCCGTGGCCTTGTTCCGGTCATAGTCTTCTATAATACATTATGATTTTACGTTGTATGTATCTATGGTTGAATTGGTCACAGTTGGTGCCTGCTATCTGGTATTCTTCAGGTTTATTTTGCTTAGTAACCACAGTAACAATCCGTAGGTGTCGAAATTCGATAAAGAAATTGTGTCAATGGGGACGCGATAAGATTTTTGAAACTAGTGTCGGGTTTGTGTGAAAATCAGCAAGTTAAAGCTTTTGCAGTTTGTTTTCTATTATGATAGATATAATTCATTGATTCATTCATTCATTTCAGCCGAAAGACGTCCACTGCTTGGATATAGTTAAAGGTAGTTAGTTTAGTCCCCCAAGCATCGCCACTTCGACTGATTCTGTGCTTCCCGCATCGTTAGACGTAGTAAATATTTATTAATTAAACAGATTTTTTTCCTTCTGTTTACCTAATGTGTATTTTAAGCAGTTCCCTATTTATTGAAAGGCTGAATCAATCCATTCATTATCAAAATCAAAATATGTTATTTCATATGGGCACCTACATGGGCACTTATGAAACATCAGAAGCTAGATGCACGGTTCCAAATGGTCGTTTCCTATGGAGAAGAGCCGCAAGGTACTCCTCGGTTACTCTTTTAAAAATAATTTGATTTTACCATGTTTTTAAATTACAGTAGGTAGGTATGCCTTATTTATTCTGTCTTCTAAAAATAACTTCAGTTTAACCGATATTTTTTTTTAAATTCTATTTTTTTTTGGACTTTTATCCTAGGTACATGTATATGTCAGTCCGATTAATCTTATTCACTAGTTATACATCATTAGCTTAACTTAAGATGATAATAGTTTAAACAAAAGACAAGCTCCTTCACTGTTAGGGTTTGAGAGTATAGAATTCATGATTCCGACCTGCAATTTGTCCAGATCCAATTTTTCCAATAATTCCTATCTCTCTGCATTAAATTTGAACACATTCCATTAACAAATAGTATACATCATCTATTATTCTACAAGTACGAGTATCACATTTAGGGGAAAAAACCTTTCCAATTAAAAAGACAAAATTTTTTGATAGAATATGTCCGGTTCTGATTCTGTGCGCTATAATAATCAGTTTCCTACATGTTCACCAAGGTATTCGAGAAGGCTGACATTGGATGGTTTTATACCATATGCCCTTTTCCAATGATCTCTGACTAAAACTTCAAATATAACCAATCCAATTAGTAAAACCATTGACGACGCGATAATTGTTCGAGTTGGCAAATAGCCAACCATCGTGTCGGACAAGATTCGATTCCACGACAACGTCCATTGTGTACGAGATATACGGGCCAACGTTTGACATCACGTGGCTTGGATTATTGCTATTGTTCTTTGATTAGTTGTCGCTTTGTTAACTGTTTATTAAAATGATTTAAAACCTATAATATATCTTGTACCATCTCTAAACATCGTTTGAGGCAGTAAAAGATAAACTATCCACTGCTGCAGTTGCACTTTGGTTTAACTAAAACAAACGCGGTAGACTTAAAAAACCGGCCAAGTGCGAGTCGGACTCGCGCACGAAGGGTTCCGTACCATTATCTATAAAAATCACGTCTGTTGTATGGGAGCCGGGCCCCTTAAATATTTATTTAATTTTAATTTTATTATTTATGTAAAAATATAACTGAGTATTTTGTGAATATTTCAAGTGCCTACCTGTTGCCATTATTGATATCGAGCAAAAAATGGCAAAAAAATCGCGTTTGTTGTATGGGAGCCCCCCATAAATATTTATTTTTAGTATTTGTTGTTATAGCGGCAACAGAAATACATAATTTGTGAAAATTTCAACTGTCTAGCTATCGCGGTTCTTGAGATACAGCCTGGTGACAGGCAGACGGACGGACAGACGGACGCACATACAGCGAAGTCTTAATAATAGGGTCCCGTTTTACCCTTTGGGTACGGAACCCTAAAAATAAGCGCTTTAGAATCGTTTGCATTTATGAACTTCTGTATATGGTTTTGGCACATAAATACTTAGGTATAAGCATGAGCTTACTCAATCAGCCTAGTTCCCACTGCTGGGACACAGGCCTCTTCTCGGTGAGAGGGCCGTAATTCACCACGCGGGTCCAGTGCGGGATGGTAGACGTCACATAATTATCTTACTCGACTATCATCTTCGAATTTTTGATTCTAGGACATGCCGCTTTCCCCATGATGTTTTCTTTCACCGTTTTGAGAGCAGTGGTGATGAAATAATTTGCACGAAGTAGCATAAAGCGTTAAGCATAAACGTGGACCACGTTTATGCTTTTAAGGCTGCCTTTTGCCTGATTATTCTGATAAACTAACCGTATTTAAGGTCCTTTTTAGCTCTTCACAGATATTCGCAAAATATATACACCTTGCAAGAGCTTTAAGCACTCGCAAGCGTCTCCAAAACTAAACTGAAAACCACACCGTTTGCGCCAAAATTTCAACCATTACAAAAGCAGAAAACGAAATAAATACGAAACAAAATTCACAAGTTATATCTCGGCAAGTTAACTTGGACTTCTTTAAAGCCCCTGTAATGTTGGCAGATTTCCAGAAATGCATACTCGTGCAAGCGAGTTCGTTCTTCAGACCAGTTGCAACAGTTCTGGGTTTATCGACTTTGAGAAAAAGTGGCTATTTAAAATAGTATTGGAAATGTCAAGAACTGAACACTGTGGGCGACTTTCGTTTTGTAGAACGTTCTGGATACTGTTGGACTGTTTCATAGCGAGTTAATATTCCTTTGTGAGGGTTTTAATAGGTTCTTTGTAACTGAATGCATACTGACTGAGTTTGTATTGGCAATGAAAATTGTTTAGTGTTTTTATATATGATTCGATAAATCTGGACTTCTTTTAAGGAATAAAATTTTGGTGACCAATCGGAACAGTGACGAGTCAGACATAACTTTTGTATCATAATCACATTCTTTTGTTCTTGACGATAGATGGCCGTAAAAAGTGATTAAAACAATATTAGGAGCAGCCAGAATACTCCACTATTATAATAGAATACTCTATAATATGTACAACCTGGGCTCTATTTAGGTACTTATCATTATAATAGTTAAAGTATACTGAGGAGTGTGGAAACAAAAGTTGTAAAGGGGAGTGCATTAGTACGAGCGGCGTAGTTACCTTCGGAGATTCTGAAACGCTTACTATTTGGGTAGGTAGTCGGTAGAGGTCTGGATATCTCTCTACTTTTCGCCGTTATTTTTCCCTTCCTGTTCTCATGAAAAAACGTATAAAGACGTATCACTTAACACAAGGTAATAAACTCACTGCACATAAAACTGAACACACCTTCCTGCAAATAATTTATTCATAAACAACCAGCCTTTCAAAATAAGACAAGCTGAAACTTGTTCTAGGTCACTATAAAAGTTTAAGGTTTCCTGCGCCTGTGTGCTGAAAATTTCAGGAGTTTCAGTTGGCTACGAGCCAGGTGGAGCGGATTCACACGTATTTATTATGTGCGCCACTATATCGTGTTTTTGTTCGACATTCTGAAGACACGCTTATGAATTCAGGCCGTTTTTTCAAGTGGACTGACCGAGGGCAGATTGTATCTATGGGCCTTTATGATGGGTGTGAGGTAAGCCTAGTGAATGTGAACATCCTTCAAAGGGAAGTAGGTCAATGAACTTTAGTTTTTGTTAAACGTTCATAAATATTTTTGTTGTGGTAACTTTTTTATGAGTTCATGAGGTGGTTGAAGCAGCTATTTTTTTTTTCTTGCACCAACTTAGTTATTTTTTAGACTTTTATAGCCATCGCGGGAATACCCTGGGTGAGGCTGGCACAGGATCGTGGGGATGTGTCGTATGCCCAGCTGTGGGTGAACTCGGGTTGTGGATGATGATTAAATAGCCACAAATCTCAAATGCACAAAATAATAACGAGACCAAAGCAACAACATAGTATTTTACGAAGGAAAAATTGAAACGTTTTCATAATGAAATCCGAATGAAAAGAGTTATTTAAACAACTTATTCAAATACCAATATTCCCCACCAAATTAAATTACAAAACCGGTTCCTGAAGCATTCCAATTAATAACTTGAACATCTCGTCAAAGTTTGACGGTTCAAAACAGTTCAAAATGGGTACCGCACAAATGTCCTGCCTGAATTATAAATGGCAATAAAACGTACCTTACGAATAGCAACGAAGTTTCTTACTGTCGCCCCTCTGCATATGTTAGTAGGGCCATATTATGGTGGCACTCGATAGACATCCTTGTGTACTGAATGTTTTGGTCTTTCGGCCCTATGCGATATCATCATCATCTGCCTAGCCTTTTCCCAAGTATGTATGTTGGGGTCGGCTTCCAGTCTAACCGGATGCAGCTGAATACCAGTATTTTACATGGAGCGACTGCCTATCTGACCTCCATAACCCCCTAAGCCCTTATGCGATATAAATACTGATAAAATTGGTACTCCTACCGTGATGTGACTGGCGTTTTAGCTGTTAGACTAAAGAGTTAAGACTTATTAGAAAAATAACTTTAATTCCTATACAATAAAGTTTAGTTTACGATCGTATCGTAAACTGAACTTTATTGTGTAAATTTTTAAGACTTTTTTAAATAATGCTTGTCACTCTGAAATCAAATGAACTACCACTGAAATAAAGTTGACAATTGTTTAACTTGAAATAACAAAATTGGAAATGTGAATAGACATCATCATCGTCATTCTCTTGTTTTTTTCTAGCATACTTCTTTTACATAAATATCCTTGCCGAATATCCCAGCATATAATAAAATACAATTTCCTTAAATCCTTACACAACGTTCTGCGACATACCAAACTGCACCCTCCTCTAAAATGTCACCAGCCATTTCGCATGACATTATGTCGAGTATTCACAAAATAACGATCGCCTAATGAAACCTTTACGCGGCAGGTGTATTGAAACCGAACTCGAATGACATTATCCTGTGATTCCCCCTTCAGCATACGAGATCCTTGCGGTTACTTCTTAATGGGTTTCTAACGTAGGTACTATTTTGCGTATTGGTAAACCGGTTTAGTGTGGAGTTTTGCTGTTTAGTGCTTTATTTTAGAGAATTCGAGGACTTTGTTAGGGGAGGTGGATTGCAAAGAGTAGTGTGCAAATAGTTGTTTCTTTCATATTGTGAAATATCTTTTTTTTCTTCTTTTGTTTATGGCATCTTACAGGTCAACCTATGAGGTTGTCGGCTGGTTTACCGTACCATCCTGTGGATTCCTTAATAAATTAAGGCCGCCGGCCTGGGTATAAAACTTATGTACTTTACTATAAACTTATATACTTACTAGAAATGTAATAATTTGTCTATACATAATTTGAAAACTTTAAAAAAAATTTCGTGATATTCCTAGTGTAAAATTTTGGCAAAAGTAATTTATTTTTCCATACAGTGTCCCAAAGGTAGAAGTAAACTCATAAATATCCATACATACAATTAAGCATCTCATCTTGACAAATATCCGACTTTAAAAAAGGGAAGTTTAATCACCACTGAATGGCATTCACCTAATTCTCACTCAGAACGAATAATTTATCCTCAGCGTCGCATCTCTAATGGAATATTCAAGTTGCAGGGTTGCTATCATCGAAATTACGAAGACAATGGATAAAAGAATGTCCCTTTTTCTCCCGTAAAATGTTTGTGACAACTTTTTGATTAATCTCCTGAACGAACACACAAATGAATATATTGTTATATCTGTGGTGACGGGAATGAATACCATTTAGGAAAAACAAGGTGTGAAGAGAAGATAAAGGTCCTTTTGGTAAACATTTTTTTTGTATCATTAATATTTAAATTATGTAGGTACTAATTCCATGCAATACTTGTTCAGAATATCTTTCACGCTGTGTTTGATGTCAAAGATCTTTTTTGTCTTCTAGCTTTTGTGGAATCATTCAACTAATAAGTGTATAATTTAAGGAGGACTTGATTTTAAAAGGCAGTTCCACCCTAGGTAGGCTATATTCACCACATAAGAGCACACGTTCGTAACATAAAGCTGTCAAAAACAGAAATGGAATATAATCTATCTTTCTATATGTATTCTATATATACTAATAATAAAGCTGAAGAGTTTGTTTGAATGCGCTAATCTCAGGAGCTTCCAGTCGGATTAAAAAAATCTTTTTGCATTTAAAAGTCCAATTTTTGAGCAAGGCTTTAGCATTACGCTAGGATCCTTAGGAGACGAGCAAAAAGAAAAGAAGTCAGAGAAAACGCTAAGCGAAAAATATGTAGGCACGGGTAGGCGATACGATGCGACGGCATGGCTCAGGGGAGAAAGAAATTTCACGCGAAGTCGCGGCAAAAGCGAGTAAAGAATAATATGAGAGGGGCAATTCTCGTAATTTTAAGAACGTTCACAGTCAGAGGGGCAATTCTCGTAATTTTAAGAACGTTCACAGTCAGAGGGGCTATTCTCGTAATTTTAAGAACGTTCACAGTCGGAGGGGCAATTCTCGTAATTTTAAGAACGTTCACAGTCTGATCTCAGTCTCAATCTGTCAAAAATTTCTCTAATTTCCCTACATTTTAGCAACTTTTTGACATTTGTTGGTCGCCGAGATGAGACAGCGACTAGATTTTGAACGTTTAGATATTATTTAACATTTAGTAAAAAATAAAAGCTTGACGCACAATAACGATCACATTGCTTAGGTACGGTATTTATAATTTAAAACACAAACAAAAACCCATCCCAATATTATTTCAAGAAGACAGAACACAATCCAGTGACATCACAGGCATCCTCGCATCAACGACTATATTGAAAATTCTTCAATGGCTCCCACAGTCCATTGTGATCACAGTGAGGAAAATATTATAGATAATATTATCTACACTATACCATGCACATACTGTGAAACAAGTTGTAGTTTTATATAGGTTTATGGCGCGATAATTTTGTAGTGCAGTGGGATATGCACTTAGGTTTCATGGTAAAATGAAAGGATGTATGGTAGGGTAGTAAAACGTGTAATATGGAAAAGGTCGACTTTGTAGTAAGCTTGGTATCAATATTTAAAGTACTGTAGTAATGTGCCCACATGGGCTCATCACTACAGCACTTTCCATAAAATATTAGTATTATATTATTGGTGTTTCCATAAAATATTATGTAGCTACATAGCAACATAATATTTTATGGAGTCACCATTTAACTGTGTGTGAGATACCTAAAGCTTATCCAAATTGTTAATTTTTTATCAGATACGCAAATAACACTAATAACAAACTAACTACTATATCATTTGAAATCTATATTTTTAATTTTCGTTTTATCTTGTCTGGGGCTTCTTGATGTAATAAACTAGACGCTCCATCTATAATCTTTCTATAGTTTTAGTATAAAACAAAGTCGTTTTTTTATGTCTACCCGCTTAGTTTTTCTAAAGTACACAATGGATTTTGATGCGGTTTTCGCTATAATTTAGAGAATTTATTCCGGAAGGTTTATGTGTATAAAATATTAATATCTAACTTTGAACTAGCGCAAAAATCCGATGTTTTGACATATTGCCACATTCACACTGTACGTGTGAAGCAGGGGCGGGTTGCTAGTAATTTATAATACTATTTCTTCCATATTGTATTCGTAAGAATACACATGAACTTATCCATTTCTTTTATGCAAAACCCAGCGTCACCAAAATTTTCTTCCAGTGTGGTGACCCTACTCCACCTGACGTCAGACCTTTAATACTTTAATAAGAAAGTTGATGGCCACCTTTCCTATACCAAGTGAGACATAAAAAAGTTTAAATAGCATTCTTGTGTTCAGGGGGAACAGTCATCAGGGCTTTGATTTACATTATATCTTTATGATTTTGGTGGGGACGTTGATTATGATGAGCTAATTATGATTCAATAGGGAGGGGGAGAATATAGTACAGACGCCAGCACATCAAGTTACCCAAAACTGTTAAATTTTCCCAATCAGTTTTGAACCTAATGCTTTAGCGATAAAGTTGAAAATCTATTAAAGAAATTTGACAGATTGTAGTAGCTTGATATGCTGGCGTCTGTACCTAACATAATGGGTTTTAATATGTGCGAGAAAAATTGCAGTCTCTTTAATCAATTTTAATCTTGAAGGCACAAGTAACCGCGCATAACGATGTAGTAATAAGCATCTTATTTTAGGCTACAATGGCCTATAGACCTTTATTAAATTAACCTAACATTAATTTATTTCTTTATTTAATTAAGACGGTTTAAAACCAAGTACAAACATTAAAGATACAGTTTCTATATACATATAAAAGAGAAAAATAAAACACAACAAAAACATATATAAAATATAAACAAACTTGTGTTAAATAAATAAGGATTAAAACTATGCTTGTTAATCGCGAGTTACCAAAACAATCCAAAATTAGGCCTTCAGTAAAAGTTTTTCTACACTAATGTGCGTGCGTCATGTGCGTGTGTGTGTGTTTTAGGCTTAGTTTTGTTCCAAGAGGCTAACCTCTTGGAATAAAACTAAGCCTAAAAAGCATTTGCAATGCTTGGTTCTATTGCCCATTAAAGTTATAGTTATAATCAAAAGCTATGCAAACTACTCACCCAATTCCAACCATCGAACTACAAAATCCATCTTCATTACAAGCTATTGTTCCAAATCCGATATTACTAATCAAAAGTCCAACTTTCAGCCCCACCAGTCAAAGCTACGTTTTAGCCAATCAGCAATAACCTGCCCCTCCCTCCCCCCTCACTCCCCGCGTTCGCCACAACTGATTGAAATTCCATTATTATCCATCCCTGCGGTAATAGTAAATCTTTATAACTCGGGATTTTTCGTATCGAGCCTTTGAGTTTACCGTTCTTTGTAGTTGAGGATTTACTTGGATTAACCGAATGACGGATAGGGATGTGGAGAGGAATGTCGTAAAGTGTTGAATTGGTTTTTGGATGACAGTTAATTTGTTAGTTTTGTCGTTTAGGGTTTTTGTTTTACAGCTTCGGATTAGTAGATTTTGCGTGTGAAAGTAATTGTTTTGACATACTGCTAGGCTCTTTCAGTCTTACTAAACCGTAACTGTAATTAAATCTGGAGAGATTTATAGCTAGAAGCGGGTAGCTAAGCCCATAAAAATATGTACCTAAATTTGCAACAAAGAAGATTTTTAAGGACTTTTTTCGAAACAGTCCACACTCTTATAATCCTGGGTAGTTCACTGATTCTGACGTAATATATAAATAGTGGAATGCGTGAAATTTGCTGATCGCAGTGCTGTGATGAAAAACAAAGAGAACAACACTATCAATACATCGGAACAGGTATTTTTAGTGTACTCTTTATTGGAAATAGCTGGTGGAGATGTTTAGGATACTCAATCTTATATGACACGAAGTAGATACTCGTAGTATACAATATAAAGTAGTGATTTTGGTTCACAATAAGGAGTTACACATATTGTTTTGGTGCGTTGTGGTTCGGCATGGTCGATGTGCTTTTGTTTTAACTGCACCTTCAATTTGACGTCACATAACGTCACGCAAGTTTTCTTCGAAGGATTAGGCAGGTACCTATGTAACACCCAGCAATTAATGGACAAAATTGTCAACCTTTTATTGCTTTTTTGTATATTTAGTGTAATTTTTTTTTGTAATGTGCGTTTCTTTTTGCAGAATAAACAATTTTTCTTTCTTTCTTTTCTTACATTTCGCCAGTTATGTTTAAGTTGCATGTAATAGAGGGCGAGCCTATTTTCATAAAGCGGATATAGCCCATCAACCAGGTACAAATCCAAACTCCAGGCCTCCATCCACCGTGGTGGTGGTGGTGGGTGGAGTCTAGATTCCATCTTTAATCTTGTAACTATTTAAACGAAATTCTCCTCAACAAAGTAAAGCTCCCGTGGTATGTGAAGCTCCTTAAACCAGTCATAGAAATAAAGAAATGCTTGTTGAATTTTAAGTAGTAGTAGAAATAAAATAGCCAGAAAAACGGCTGGTTGAAGAAGAATAGTGCATAAGTAGACAAGGACAGTTTGGTACTCCATTGCGCGGAAATTTTAAAGGAGCGAGGCAGAGCCGTGTCCTGTCCTGACGTTCAAAAAGGAATAACACGCCACTCCCTTTCATAATTTTAGGACTATAAAATGTACTTTGTGAAATGCATGTAGAGCTAGGTCTCATAGGAAGCGATTAGCGGTTCGAATAGCGGGTATGAGGAAAAGCAAGCCTTTAACCCTTCGTTCGTAGATCCACGCGAGATACAATGGCTTTTTAATTTTGTTGGCTGTTTATTCTAAGCTTTTCAATGTTGACATTGCAAGAATTGGCCTAGAAAAACTAGGAAAGCTGTTAGAAATTAAAAAGCAGCAGAACCTTTTTTTTTGCTTTGGCGCAGCCATGTACAATTATTGACACACTTACCCACTGGTACCTTACTACCTAGAAAGAGTTTGTTGCATGCTAGGCTTGCACCGAATGACGGTCAACCACTTGATCAAACTGATCCAAGAGAAAGAATCGGGGCCAAGAGCGGTACTTACATAACCTAACTAATAAAACAAAATCAGACATCTTCTAAAAAGAGAAAATAGCCCAGTTACCGTAGGTATTTTCTCACGGGATTTTCGAAGCTGAATAAATAAATAACATTAATTTATTGAATAAATTCGTGAAAACTTTTAATAATCATTTAACAGGCCTCGCTACCAATCGCTTACTACCGCACCAAAGCCTAACCGTGCATAAATTTTGCGCTGAAAATACACCCAGGGAGACGCCTCAACTATTTACCTTACGGAATCTGTCTGTCGAAAATAAAAATGAGGCGGAACATTTTACATTTAAAAAAGACACCAGCGAACTTTTAACTGTAGACGTTTTGTTGAAATGTTTATAGTCATCTGGCTTCTAGAGGAAAATAGGGGATTATGGGATCTAGAATTTGACATGTTACAGTGTTTTTGTATGTTTGTTTAAACTTGGTGTGAAGGTAAAGAGAGCTGTTATTCCACCTGATGCTAGGGATTAATAATAATAATATAATAATATCCCTGGACATTTTACACAGCGCCATCTAGTCCCAAGCTAAGCAACCTAATGCTTGTGTTATGGTAATAAGATGGCTGATAAACTACTTATATACATTTTTTTTTTTTTGTAAATACATACATATTATAGATAGAAAAACACCCAGACTCAGAACAAATACATGTAGGACTTACAAATATTTGTTCTGTGCGGGAATCGAACCCGCGACACGCAGCGCAGCAGTCCGATCGCTCAGCCACTGCGCTAACCGTGTTGTCGAAAATATCGATTGAAACTATTGAGAGCTCACATATTGACACCCTAAAACTAAGGTGAAGTGAGCTGTCTACCACCAAAAAGTATCGCCGTGAAAACTCACGGTGATACTTTAACAGAATAGGTCTGCTGTAGATAACTTTATTATGCACGGTGTTACCGGTAGCATGTAGCCCGCACTTTAACATGCTGAATTTACTTGTAATTATGTAAATAACAACTAATACCTAATTAATTAATAAAAATAACAAAATTATATCCTAACTTAACTAAAATATAGCGTCGAAAAATTCATCCGCATCGCTGTCGACTGGTAATGTACTCAAGAGACTGGCGGCATCGCCACGTTGTATGGCAATGCTTAGCCTCTGGCCAAGGTAACAGCCATACAGCCTTTGGGTCACGGGAAATGTCAACCAGCCGTTTAGAAATATCCTGAAAAAGACTATGTACTCGTAAATCAGTTTAAATAAAAGTTATAGCCTCACGAAGTAACTATACGCAAAATAACAGAAAAATCTACAAAAAAAAAAAAAACAAAAGAGTCGAGATAAATATCCCATTACCCGATTGCGCACAATGCCAATGTACTTTTACCATCACCTTCGTACGAGCGAGAATAAAATTGATAACGTTACTTTTTCCAATAAACTCTTCCGTTATTCAGCATCAATCAATTAGTAGCGCTGGAAAAAGCGTATCTCTCACAAATGGAGATATAAAAAATGATATACGTATTTTTTTTCATGGAATATGTGTACCTATCAATATTTATTTGTGTGTACTGCTCTTTCATTGGCGCGTGGGTAGTGTTACGGATTTTTCTTAATTTCAGCATGTTTTGAGTTCAATGTTCAGACGATCTGGGGTTTGATTCGACTGTTTAGATCTTTCTTTCTCTTGTATATCCAGCGAGAAGTTCCAAAAACTAAAACAAAAAATAACCTTTAAATCGCACCTTTTTAATTTTTTCTGGTGGTGGATTTTGCTAGTTTTAATCTTGGATTAACTTACAAGTTTTAGTGTTCTTTTTATATTTTATTGTTTTCAAGATTTTATTAGATATACTGCTCCATTTTTTTGTATTTCCTGAGCGTGTCACAAATAAAATACCTTTCTTCTTTCTTTCATTCATTCAAATAAGTACCGTAATCCCTTTTCACAGGTTTTCACTAATAAATACGCCGTTACTAGTCCACCTTAAAAAAATCCTGTCTTTACTGTAAAAAAAGAGGGTGGCTTCGATAGCCGGGGGACACATGCTTAATCTGAATATCAGGGAACCCCAAAAGACCGAAATAAAATGGGTAACTACCACCGAAATTCACGCGTAGTAGTCGGCTTTCGACTTAAAGACTACATTTACATAAATACATTAAATCATTCCCACCGCGCTATCGCTTTCTTTCATCAAAGAATTCATTTTCTGAATATAAATTTTAGATTTTCAACCTCATTAACTCTTATCGGCGATTTAAAAAGGTCCTCTTTGTGCCCCCTCGGGCAGTGGAATCATCCCCCTATTGTGACTGTACCCAAACGGGGATGAAAGTAATTTAGCATGATTTGAAATAGGAAAATACTTTAAAAAAACCGGACTGGTTCAACTGCGTGAATCGGAGTGTACCTATTCTTCCTCTTTGATTGAGCGAAAGGTAATTTTTACAGGATTGGATGTTTCCCGCTTTTTCGAATGGATGGATGTGTCCGTGAGTTTTGTTAGGTGATTATTTATTTGTTTTGTTTGATTTTTGTGTCGAATTCGTTTTTTGTTTCGGTACATAGAGTGGTAATCCGTCAATGTTTTACGAAGCAAGGTAAGGTTGAATACGGCTCGTGGCTAAGTAATAACAGACGCCGGGTCGATCGATCAGGTTAAGCTACGCTTGCCGCGGTTAGTCCGTGGATGGGTGACCATCTTTACATACCGTGACCGTTCTTTGACTCGGAAAGCACGTTAAGCCGTTGGTCCCAGCTGACATTCGTGGATCATTGAAAGTCGTTACGGGTCGTTAGAAGTCCAATAGTCTGACAACCAGTCTTACCAAGGAGTATCGTACTACCCCGTAGCTGGGTTGTGGAGGTCAGAGAGGCAGTCGCTCCATGTAAAACACTGGTATTCAGCTGCATCCAGTTAGACTGGAAGCCGACCCCAACATAGTTGGGAAAAGGTTAGGTAGATGATGGTATGTAGGTTGAACTGCAAACTGTGTGATGATGATGATGATGAATAAGTATAATTGGAATGAAAAATGTATTTTACTCCATTCCTTAATAGAAAGAGCTCAAAATTGCATAACAGAAGCAAGGCTTTTGCAAAACCTCGCTATTTATAAAATCTCTCCAAACTTTGTAATCGTTTTAAATTGCCTACATTAATTTTATAACAAGGAGCTCTACCCATCAAATATAGCCATAAAACAGGGCAAACTCCTCGCATTTAATTATACACCGGCGAATATTTTAAACTCATTTTAAAATCAAAATCCCCTGTACTTAAGCCACAGAAGGTGCGCAACACCGAATCGATCTTCAATCTTGGTGCCTCCCTAATACATCAACAATTGCAAACTTAAATGAACACTCTGGAAAAGAAAATTCACCTTTATGTGTTGAAGATAAAGTTGAAAATTTACCAGGGTGGTGGTAAAGGTAACTTTGTACAAATATACCTAAGAAAAGTGGGTCTTTGTTGGCAGGTGTATAAAAAATGGCAGGCAGTAACAGCCTAGTCGAACGTTAGTAAAATGAGATCTCGGAGGGAATGATTTTTCAACATTAAAATGTCCTTTGACAATTGATGTCTTTTTTGTCGAATGTTTGAGATATCGATTGAGGTTTCTCTAGATTCTAGAGAAACCTAAAAAACGATATCGGACATTCTAGAGTCTAGAATGTTCGATATCGTTTAAGTCTCAATATCACGCTTGTAAATCTCGCAGGGTTAGTCAACCTAGTTATGTGTAGGTACTATAACTTTCGCCAGTTTGTTGTAGGGGGCGAGTCTATTATATATGGGAACTGTATCTAGCTTCAACTTTCTGACTAACTGACCAATTTAAGAGTGCCTGTTAATTGTTTCATTGAAATAAATGCTTTGCATGCAATTGATACATATTCTGTATAGCTTAACATGTGGACATTGTATTTATATAAGACTGTAACACCATGTTTAAGGCAAATAAAGACTTATCTTATCTCTGATAACTCTGATAACACACACAGATTCACAGAGAGGTCACAAATACAGACTTCGGACTGCTACTGAGGACCCAATGACACTTTGTCCGACCTGGGAATTAATATAAATGACGGCACGGTTGGCGCAGTGGTGAAGCGATTGACTGCTGCGCTGCGTGTCGCGGGTTCGATTCCCGCACGGAACAAATATTTGTATTGCCTACAAATAGTGGTTCCGGGCCTGGCTGTTTGTGTATGTGAGTTTAAATGTTTGTAAACGCACACCCACAACACTGGAGAAATTCCTAGTGTGGGTGGCAACGTTTTTATTATTAAAAAAATAATAATTGAACCCACGACCTCAGCAGTAGCACCTGCGACGAACGAGACAGTACAGCTGGACATTGATTATGTTTTTCTCGAAACTACGATATTGATTGAGATTTACAATAGGGTTTTAAAGTGTTTGTTTGTTGATTAGTTGTTTGTTTTACTAGATAAACAAGTCGCGTTCTAAGTACAGCCACTAATTGCGAGTAAACAGTTCTGTTTGTTATTTATCTTGTTTAAAAGAGTTTTAAAATGGAGCTTGGTTGCTTGCTTTTGCGCGCTTATCAGGTTTAATTGGCAGAAACTGTAGTTTTTTTAGTAGTTATAATGATTTAGTAAAATATGGCTTTTCAGTAGTGTGTTAAAATATACTTTATAGTGTGTCCAGACATGGACTAGCGATATTCTAAATACTTAAGTATAAACTATTTTAGAGTAGGTAAGTAGTGGAATTGTTTTACAATTACACTCTAGGCTTGAGTCCGATATACTTCCCCGCTATGTGGCAGCCATTTTGTTTTTTTGTTTTTTGTTGAAATATGCTCTATACGAGTACAAAAAAAAAATCATATATCTCAAAGTTTTTCTTTTAATCAGAAGGCCAATTCTCGTAATTTAAAAAGTTCAAAATCTGCTCGTAGACTCATTTCGGTGAAAAACAGATGTCAAAAACTTGTTATAAATGTAGGGAAATTAGAGGTATTTTTGACAGATTGAGACTGAGATCAGAAGGCCATTTCTTGTAATTTAAAACGTTCAAAATCTAGTTGCAGTTGCTCGGCGACAAACAAATGTCAAAAATAAAATGTAGGGAAAATAGAGGTAATTTTGACAGATTGAGACTGGGATCAGACAATGAACATTTTTAAAATTACGAAAATTCTCCTCTTACTGTGAACGTTCAATAATCGTTACAATCCGACAATTTTGTAAATAAGTAAAATATTTGTAAAGTATAAGTAAACACTAATCTAAGTTTTAAAATAATTATCACGTAATAAATTAAGTTAGATTAAAATAGCTTATTAGTCTTATATAAAGAACCAGGTTCTTAATAATTAATTACAATCTAGCCGATTGTAATTAATTATTAAGAACCTGGTTCTTTTTATTAAAGGACAAAAAAATAAAAAAAAAATGTAAAGTTGTATGACAAGTGCTGTTTAATAAAAGTTTACATCTGCATAAAACGCCTGAAGATTTCGGTGACAATATTGTATCTACAAATTTGTAATTGTAAGTTGTTGTTGTGTTACAAATTTCATAAAATGTATTTTTTATAAATTCATAAATTTGAATTTATGAAAAATTATAAATAATTAATAAATTTCATAAATTCTTAAATCGAGGGTAGTTTTCAACAATCTTAGAATTTTAAAATATTTAGAATTTGGTTTTAGCATTGGTTTACAGAGTACTTTTCTATTTGTTTAATTCATAACGAAAGTCATGGTGCACACTAATAAAATCACGATTCTGTCTAATATATGAGAATAAAGATGTTTTATTCGGTCGGTTTAGTGAAAAACTAACTCACGATATGAAAATCAAAACCGTTCACTCATATATTCATCATCACTACTGTCACTACTTCCACTACCAGTTGTTAGAACCATTTTTAATTAAATTTCTTCACTTATTAAATTGAGGTACAAAATTGTTAAGTTCTGACACAAGGCGAGTCCACCTGTCGGAATTGTTCTACAATTTACAAAATATGTAAATTTGTAATTACATTCATGCGTTCAATAAAATAGTTTTCCTTACAAATATGTAAATTGTCACATGAAAAGAGAAAATGTTTATTAAACATTTTCTCATAAACCCTGAGAGGTTTTCGTTGTGTGGCTAAAACTGAATATGAATTAGGTTAAGTGCTTTAGAAATAAATAAATAAATAATAAATGTAAATTGTAGGTAGGTACAATTTTACAATATTCACAGTTTTCCACTACCAAGGTAAATTTGTAAGTTGTATTCTTTATTAAACAGAAACTTGTAGATTTGTAACTTGTAAAATACAATTATAATTTACAATTTGTAACGTTTATTAAGAGGGTGCACACAGGTCCACTAGCGCCACTCCTTTAAAAAAATATTATCTCGTGACTGAGAAGGAATTATGAAAATCTGTTCAATCAGCGACCTCGGTAAATGTGTCTAGAATTTTCTAATACCTTTTATAAAATTTCATATTGAGACACGAAGCAACAAAATTCGATCTAAAGAAAAGCGGCCACATTCCTATACATATGTCGTATTTAGTTGCTTCGTGACTCAATATGAAACTTAATAAAAGGTATTAGAAAATTCTAGACACACTTACCGAGGTCGCTGATTGAGCACATTTTCATAATTCCTTCTCAGTCACGAGATAATATTTTTTTAAAGGAGTGGCGCTAGTGGACCCTTGTACAGGCTCTTAAACAGGGCCCAGGTAGAAGAGGCAGAGATTTTTTTCATACCTACCTCTTTGTTTACTCTAAAATAACTGTTTGTCACCCCGTCCGAACTACTTAAACACGAAAACCAACTATAATGTCGCATTGCCAACTGCATTTTGAACTAAAAGACATGAAAAGTAATAGCGTGTCAGTCCTTCATCGCGTGGAAGTAGTATGAATTAAATGAGGAAGTGAGCCATTCAGTAGCTGCACTTACAGACAAAGTGGAGAGGAATTGTCTCTTGTCACGAATGTCCGAGATTTTTATCTTAGAGACCTTATTACTGGGTATACAAGTAGTGTTTGCCAACGACCGAGATGTAAGAGTGTCACGAGGAATGAAGAATTTTCTCCTAAACAAATAATTTTAAATTGTCATTTCTATATTTACACGGTATGATGGGAAAAATGGTAGGTATACAGGGTGGCAGGGACATCGACCCGCAAACTGTAACCATGAATTCAGCACACGTGATTCTAGACTACCTAATATAGAAAATTTTCGTCGGTTATCAATTAAGTGTGATAGCGGACAGGTCACATGACTGTCCGTTCTTCAAAAATTGTATGCGTTTATGTGTGAGCTAACTTAGTTTTAAGCTTTTTTTTACTAACAAAATGGATCTTGTTGTCTGAAATTTAAATAAATAATAATAATATAAAATCAGCTGTTTCATAGAAAAGTGCGATACCTACGTAGTCAAAATGCATGGAACAGCAATTTTTTTTTAATAACCTTGACGCAGGGTCTTCAGAATCATGTACTGAATCCATGGTAACAGGATGCGCGTCCCTGCCACCCTGCATATAACTCATTAGGCCTTTAAATAATTTTCCCATTTATTTATAAACGTTGTCTAAAGTAAAAAAAAAATAATTATTTTTTTCTTTTTTATTAATTTATTTAATTTTTATTATTATTATTATAAATAATTATATTTTTAATAAAATAAAAAAAAATTGAAAACTGCAATTAAAAATAATAAGTAACTTATTCTCAATAATATTAAATATTAAGTGACGAATAATAATTAATTAAGAGAGACGTTTAAACGTCAAAAGTGTGTATGTATGGTTCAACAGTCACTAATGACTTCTTCACTTTTTCACTTTGAGCAGCATTTATAAATGTATGTCTGTAATTTATATTGTGTACATAATAAAGAGTATTCTATAAATAAACCCCATTGAAATATTATACACCAAAAATACCCAGAATATACCCTAACACGACTACAAACAGTAACTCCACACACGTAAAATTCACACATATCTTCGAAATATTTATTGTATAAAGGAACATAATGCCGAACCCAATGGGAAAACCTGCCTATGGTGTTCACCACGGCAAATTAATCCCCAGTTTTCCCCTCTTTCCGTATTAACCATTCATACCTTCCCAATTCCGTTATTTTTCCCAAACGACTAAGCTATTTCTATTATTTTTTCGCCCCTTTTTATTGCGCCACGGAGTTGCGACTATTTTCAACGACTGAATAGTCGCAATTTGATCCCCGCTCGGTGTAATAATTTTCACGTTGGTGTCAAGAGCATTGGGCGAAGTAGTTCTAGTTTTTTAAATGTTGGAGGAAATTAGGATGTGTTTGTGACTGAAATGAGTTTTAATTTGCTTCGTAGTCGTTTCATGGAGACTTTGTAAAGGTTTGTGGCAGAAGGGTTGAAGAAAATTAAACGGTTTTTTTCTGCTTGTCAACTTGGTTAAGCACTGGAAACTCGTATAGTTTTTATTTAACCAATTTTGTACTGCTACTGTATAGTTCTTAAAAAATTAAAATTCTCGTTATATTTTCCTTTGAAATTTTACGGGGTAATCGCGTTACACACTAACAGTAGCATCGGCTTTTATTTTGGCATTTCAACAACATTCATTGCATTATTTACGTTGTTAAGCCAGACTTTTTTCAAACATAATGAAGCAATGAATTAGCAATAACATTCAAAATGATTTAACTTTAGACCGGTGTTACGCAATTATGGTGCTGGTCATAAAAATCGTGACAAGTCTTCAAAACTTTATTACCATCATACTAGTATTATATTTATAAACATATTTTAACACATTGGTACGATACTTTCTGTCAACCAACATTATTGTTTTTTTTTTCGTTAGAATGCTTCCCCTTTTCCTTCCAAACCTTCCAGTCTTGAGCGATCTCTGGGCACTATAATAAATGCTAATATTCATCCTTATGTTCCCAACCATAAATTACCACACATCACACCCTGAATAAGCGCTCTCATACATAAACATAAAAACACTACTTAAACTTAGCTCCCCATTCTCCTCTCATACGCGCTTATATTTTTATTTTACACGCAAAACATCCAATACCAATCGGCATTTCTCCCCTATGTCTATCCCCTTATTCCGTGTCATTGTTATTCTTTTATTCCAATACGGAATTGGAATCATTTCCATATGTTTGTTTGTGTAATTGAATGGTGGTCACACTTTATGGAAAATTTGTTTTGATGGTGTGGTTATAACTCAATGGTTGACTTCAACTTCCCTTTCTTTACTTCCTTAATTTAAAGCTAAAGTTAGATTTCCTGGTCGCTACATGACAACTTATTAGCCAACCCTAATAATAACTTTAGTCTGTAAACCTTATTTTGAAAGGGAGTAGAAGCTTTCCAGCGTACTACACCACATTACACCGGATAAGGCTCAAACCAAACACACGCCATCAGATTGATTCAAAGTTAGTTTAAAATTTCATTAAAACGAAATTGCGCATATGTACGCATCCTTCAACAAATATAGGGGGAATGTAAATAATTCTTAATTAAAATGGAGGATTATATTCTATACGTGTGCCCCTGAGCTATGTCTGCGGTCTGAGCGTCTAGTTCGGAAACTGAGGTACTTGTAACAGACTGAACAATTTGGCTACACTAGTGACTGCCTCTCAACTTAGAACAAAAGAGAACTGTCTATGTGTGTGGGAAAGTCGTCAATATAACAAGCTAAGTCTCTGTATAAAATGTAATCTGTGGTTGAGTTTCCAGTTCGAAAACTGCGGTAACTGCGTCTGCAATTTTGGTATGAAATACTTTTAGTATAATATGTGTAGGGATACAGTACGCTTTTGTTCGGGAGGTAGGAGTTGTAAGCTGAGCTATAATTTTGACTTTGTGCAGCGTTTCAGTGCTTCGGCTGGATGAAATATTTTGCTTTAAGTGTATCAACAATTTTAAATTGAATTTTTGGATTAGCCGTTTTATTTCTATAAAATTGTAGACTGCATTTTGTAGCAATCGACCTAAGTATTGGAAAAACTGTTTGCCGGGAAACTGTTTGTGGAAACCCACAGCAGTTTGTGGAGGTCCCTGTACTCCTGAAACTAGATTTTCCCATAGACAGCGACAATGATTTGTCAGTGGATATTCTGCTGAGAAAGAGGTATCATTATTTTTCAGAAATGAGTTAAATATAGGGTCGAGTTCAGCATGAAATTCTCTATATTTTTGTCTAGGTAATAAAGCTCTATTTAGTTCGCAGCTCCAAGGTTTCTACATTTGTATTCTGCTTCATTAAGTAGTGTCATTGTAATCATTGAGACGTTCTAATATCATCTTAGACTGAGCTTTTTACTTAAAATGATTGGACTTAAAATGCTATAATGCAATCATAATTATAATAATAATTATTTGTTTTTTTAAGACGTCCGTTATTGTTTGAAAATGTATTACATTTGTCGGTACTAAGGTTACATTATTAATAATCACCGATAAATGTGATTAATTTCTTACTTTTACCCCGACTTTTGGTAATTATTAATATTAATAATTTTCAATTAATCACACTTACCGTTACATAATACAAACAGTTATAGTTAAGACTATCAACAAATATTGAAACTTCACTTCACAGGAAACTGTCATTTACTCAAAATCAACTGTGCAGTAGTCACGGCTTTTTTACCGGTATGCAGTGTTAACTACATTTTCAGCTAGTAAATATTAATGTTTTGTAAGTTCACAAGAGCAGTGGTGGCTCAGTGGTAATGGCCGCGACTTATGAGTTGTAGGTCGTGGGTTCAAACCCAAACAGGCACTTTATGTCAATTATTTCTTCACCACTGCTCTCAAAACGGTGAATTAAAACATCGTAAGGGAACCGCAATGTCTTAGAACCAAAAATTCGAAGACATCTACCAACCCGCACAGGGCCCGCGTGGTAGATTACGACCCAATCCCTCGCATAGAGAGGAGGCCTGTGTCCCAGCAGTGGGAACATTATAATATTTTTTTAATTTTTTTTTATTATTTTTCATGCTATAAGTTTACAAGGAGCCACCGATCGATCCCTTTTTCCATTGAAATAAATATTTAACGTTCCAAAAAAAGATTGACCAAAATTTACGTGACAAAAATGTAAAGTAAAACCAAGTACTTCATGTTTTGATCTCAACACCGAATCTCTCTCAAAGCTAAGCTTATGTAAATATGAAAATGTAAAACAAAACAAAAAAACCGTTAAGCTACTTTTACTTAGATTGCTTTGAGTAAAAGAGAAGTTTTTTTTTAGATGCATACAAAACAGAAGTATAATGTCTTCATAAAAGGAGTAAGAACCATCACTTATTATGGGTGTGGTTCCGTATCAAAATATTGTGTTTTAAAAGAGTTACGCTAGTGCTACAAAAAATTCCTTTAGGCTACGCACTGACAGATGGCTTGCTTAGCGCCTAGAGCCTAGTGACGTCAGGCACGCAGTGCGACCGGTTGCGAAAAATCTAGTGCGTTCGTCGCAAGGTGACTCGCTAGGCTCTAGGCGCTAAACAAGCCATCTGTCAGTGCGTCCGTAGCCTTAGAGGGTTTTGAGTTGCAAGCTTTTATGTTGTCTGTATTACTTGATACTATTTTAATTACTAGCAATAACTGGTATTCTTCTTCTTTTCTTGTATTACCCAGTACCTGGGTTGTGGAGGTCAGATATTGAGGTCGCTCCATGTAAAATACTGGTAATAATGTTGGGATCTAGAGTGGACTGTATGTTTCTGCTCGTTTTTGTTGGCGTCGAGGGTGTGGTGTGTGGTGACTGCAAGCAAACTCTCAAATCCTCAAAATAATAATATATTTTCGTTATAGGACAAACAACTCGCGTGCCTTACTTTTTACAAAACTTGATTGACAATTTAAAAACAATGTTGCGAGTATATAAAAAAATAACCTTTGTTGGTGTTGCCAACACTCAACTGCATCCGGTTAGACTGGAAGCCGACCCCAACATAGTTAGGAAAAGGCCAGAATAAGAATATTTTATTTGTAAAACATAGGTAATTACATACAAAGATCTTAAAAATAAGTAGTGCGCTATGCTTTGCCAATATTGGCATACAAATGATTATGTGATTAAATACAAAATGGGTGGGTACTATTAAAGTTCAATGATAAATTTATTACAATATAATATTATAAGTATTTCAGTACCAATTTACCATTTTAGTACCTATTTGTATTTGTATTTGTATTAAAGTATTCATGCAAATTACATTTAATTACAGTTCATAGTAGCTAGGCAGGTGATGATGATGATGAACTGGTATTCCTCTTGCAATAGATGTCAGAATTAATAACACGTTTGCAGTGCACTAACGCTTTTCCTTTCGCTCCAATTCGCTCGGTCAATTACATAATGTATTACACAAAATACACTTGAATGATTTTCCCTTAGGTTTCCACATTTATATTCTGCTTCATTACGTAGCTGTCGTCATTGAAACGTTCTAATATCATCTTAGACTAAGCTTTTTACTCAAAATAATTGTCCCTAAACGCTTCGTTCTCACCAACGCGAGCTTATGATTGCCATCGTGGTGAAAGGATTAGCCAATCGACAGAAGTCGATTGCCTAGGGTGCGTCAGACGTAAAAAAAGGTCGGAGGGTACATCACTCCTTTCATGCACTTCCAAATTACATATTTTTTCGTGTGATTTTGGCCGATACGCTAAGAAGAAGAAAATGACTATCGTGCGAGCGAAACACCAATCACTTTCGCCCTGCACCCCTATAGCCTCTTAAACAAACAAGAAAATTAATAAAGATCGTCAACTCACCTTCCAAATAATAAACGACACGAAGCGAAAATAAATAACCATTCACGAAACGAAAGTATAATCCAAATTGGCAAAGCTGTTTACGCAAGTAATCCCTTTGCTGAATGATCCGCGGACCCCTAAATCTTGATAAGAATCTTCTAAAACAGGCTTGTCCCTTTAATCGACCCTTTGTGTTATGTGTTGCTGATAATAGAAATCGAATTAATGTAAGGTATTAATTAATAGATGAACAGAACTGTTAATGACTTTAGGCTTAATCGGTTCCTGAAACGATTTGGCTGAATGGATTTTTTTGGCTGACTGGATTTTTTTTGTTTATTTAGTGAATGGCTGTTCAATTCAAGTCGTGTATTTCCCGATCAGAAAATATCTTAAAGATTTGTTATATTTTTGGCTCGCAGCCAGCAACTGTTGGTTCCGAGGTGATGCCCAGATGAAGTTTTTACACTTCTCTTGGCGCCAGATTTTAAATTGTAATCTCTGTAACTGGTAGTTATCTGGGCCAAGAAAGTTGTGAGTTATTTAATTTTAAATAAGTAGTAGAATTTTTCAGAATTCTTATGAAGTTATTTTTGGACGTGTGGACTCTGGCATAGAATTGAACATCTGTTTAAGGGAAAGCGTATTTAGCTGAGGATCGATACTTTTATTTTTTAATTCACTTTATTCTAAAGGTGCATTTAAAAATAATAAATAAATAAACACTTCATTGTTCAAAGGAGAATCACATAAATCAAATAGCACTAGTGTCTATACTAGGATTCCCTGTGTTGCGGAGACTATCTCCTTCGTCTTACAAGATTGTTAGGTACATAGTGCGTTGGTATATACGTACATAACATCGGTTGATAAGATTTCTGAGGCGACAAATATCTAATGTTCTTCCAAATCAATAAATTCTATTATTAACTTAGGTGTATTATTATACTATTTACACGGTAACTATGAAGTCTTGGCAACGCCGAGCAAATTACTCCAAAGACAAGATTGTACAGCAACTTTCAAGAATTGCGCAATATTACTTGCCTGTGTCAAGTGAAGCTTAAAACATTGCCTACCTTCCACAGACGTGACGTAATAATTTTATTTTTCCAAGTCTCCCCAAAAGTGCGCCGCCAAAAAAGAGCAAAGACGCAAGATCAACATTGGTTAATATTCACTTGGCGGCCAAGTTTGCGTTCCTCATTCATTATTTCCGACAAAGAATGTTTAATGCAATACAAACATCCAGTCGAACTGTGGGGTTACCCACTTAAAGGTAGACGGATATCTATAGGGGGCTTTTTTAGGCAACAGTGAAATTTCGTCGTTCTATGCTGCCAGTATTAAAATCAAGATTCATACTTATAGTTTACGGTTTTTGGTGATATTTGACAAACTAGGGGCCGGTTGTGTACGTCAAATAATAACGAGTACGTAATTGTAATTATTCGACGTAAGTCAAGGCCATAATTTTGTAATTGTAATTTAAAACAACGCTTTTTTTGGTTTGAAGATAGTGACATTTTTGACGTATATGCGTGCGTACCTTACTGTTAATATTAAGAACGTACTTTTTACGCTACAATTAGGAAAATGTGGTGCAAGTTAAACTGTGGTGAGAAGTAATCTTAGGTAGGGATAATAAGAACAAAAATCATTATGTAGATATCTTAGAACATTCCCTTTTAACTATGCTAAATTAACATTAAAAACAAGTTAATTATTTGTGTGTAAAAAAGTGTTTTTCTACAAAAATCAATTACCAAATTCGCACCACACCTTAAATAAATCCATCCCAAATTCTTCCAATAAAAAAGTAGCATTTCATCCATCGGATGGCGAACAAACACTTCTTAATCCCTAGTAGGTGGCAACACGAATGTTTGCGGAGACGAGGGGGGTGTGGGGGTGTCACATCCCCTTGTCACGTGACGTTTGATTATGGCATGACAAAACACGTCACACGCCACTTTTGAAGGGGGGAGAGGGAGTTGTGTTTTCAGGGTTCTGCGAGAGGAGACCCCTTTTCACCTGTGGTTAGTCTGTCTGTCTGTTGCAGATGGTGTTACTTTGATTATTTTGTGCTTAAAATATTAATGTAGATTTGAAGGAACAAAGGGAGAATAAGAAAGGTAGCTGCTTGTCAGGAATAATGTTGATGAATTGACGGCTTCGGAATTGAGTATCTGTCAAAACGTCGAATCTGACAATTGAAAATCCGCCTTTAAGAGGAAAAATGTTAAAATAATCCCGTATTTTCATCACGTTTAAGGGTTGAAAAGAAAATGGAATCAATATTGTGGCGGTCTTTGAAAACTAATTTCAATTTTAATTAATCCATCACAGATTAGCACCCCGTCGGTTTTTTATGTACTTAACTACAATAATGCTTCGAGCAATATGAATTACCTATTTGAAATCTTAATGAATACCATTAATAATTTCTAGACCTAAATCTAAGCGAAATCGCTTTTGTCTAGACTTACTTAAGTAATCTTCAGCAGGCTGTTGGATTATTTCTCTGCATTAGTTATTGAAATGTGCTGTAAAACATTTACATAAATTAAGATTTTATAACATGAGAAATTACTTTGATATCGCTCAGAGAAAATATGACTGACTTAATGAGCGATATCAAAGTAATTTCTCATGTTATCAGTCGATAACGTTCCCACTGCTGGGACACAGACCTTCTCTCAGTGTGAGGGACTGGGCCATAATACCCCGCCCCGTGCGGGTTGGTGGATGTGTGTAGTCTTCGAATTATGAGAATAGAGAGAAATCTTATGCTTTGTTTTTTTATTTTTAACCGACTTCTAAAAAAGGAGGAGGTTCTCAATTCGGATGTTTGTATTTTTTTTTTTAATGGTTGTTCGCGCATAGCTCCGGCGATTGCCAACCGATTTGAAAAATTCTTTTTTTGTTGGAAAGGGTATACTTCCCAAATGGTCCCATAGAAATTTCATCAAAAACGGTATAGTTTGGTTTTTAAACCAAAATTACTGGTAATAAAAATTACAACTTAAAAGTGAAAAATAAAAACTTTTTTGCAAAAAAAAAAACAACCGACTTCCAAAAACGACCCTACAAAGTGAAAAATAACTTTAATTTCGGAATTCGGTGGCAAACAACGAAAATGCGAACCCAACGACACCGACTTCCGAAATTAAAGTTATTTTTCACTTTGTAGTGTCGTTTTTGGAAGTCGGTTGTTTTTTTTTGCAAAAAAGTTTTTTTATTTAATAAAACGTTGCCCCGCACTAGAAATTACCCTGTATCGTGGGTGGGTTCACAAACACACTCACACACACAAACAGCCGGCCCGCACCCTAATTGCGTAACACACGATCAATCGTAATCTGAATAATTTTGAAGCAAATTGCTAATCCATTGCTTCATAAGTTCGAAAAATTAGTCTGCTCAACACGTAAATAACGCAATGAATGTTGTTGAACTGTCAAAATGAAACCGATTCCGATTGATTGTGTGTTACGCAATTAGGGTGCCGGAATAACTACCTGTAAGCAATACAAATATTAGTTCCGTGCGGGAATCGAACCCGCGACTCGCAGCGCAGCAGTTGATCGCTCAGCCACTGCGCCAACCATGTCGTCTTTACTGCCTCGTTGGTCTAGTTCTCGCTACTGCTAAGCATTAGGTCCTGGGTTCGATTTCCTGGCAGTGTTATAGGGTTTCATCGTCTAGAATTTCTTAGTAGCAGCTCTGAATCTGGATTTGTGCCTGGTTATGATAATAAGCTCGCACCCTATTTCATGGAACTTAAACATAACTGGCGAAATGTAGGTGTATGTACAGACGCCGGCAGGTCAAGCTACCCGAAACTGCCAAATTTTCCCAATCAACCTTGAACCTTAATGCTGTAGCGATAAAGTTGAAACTCTATTAATGAAATTTGACAGATTGTAGTAGCTTGATGTGCTGGCGTCTGTACATACAACTCTGCCTAACCCGTCAGATATTACAGTCGTAATGTTATGTTATGTCCTGTCCATGTCCAGAAAAAAAAACATGTTATGAAAGAAATACTTAACATTTAAAGGAATAAAAAAACATGGTGTGGTCTACCCTTGTAAAATTCATGCATTCATTGTTATTCCTCATTTTATTTACCACCATGATAATCGTGATCCCGGAGTCAGACAACCATGAAGACACATTACATCATCAAAAAAGATTAACGACGGAACCCGTGATGTCAAACTTTCACCCTTTATTTCGCATTTTTCGCGCGGTTTCACACATTGGACGACCAGTTCGTCTTGAGCTGCGGCAGAATATGGTACTTCATTTTAATTAACTGATTTTGATGTGACTACCTAGTTGAACTATTGGCACGGTCGTGAGTCCTGCTGAGGGCCAAACAGCGCCCTCTGCCGTGCCATGACGTTTTAATGGCATCATGATTCCAGTGCAAGAGAGAGACGGCGCTATACATGACCGATAGCATCATCCCTTTTTTGGACTGGATGATAGCATTAATATTTAGTAATACGGTCCCAGGAGTTAAGAAATTCCCATCAGCTGGCTGGAGTCTGGATTCGTACCCATAGCTATAACATAACCTAACCTTTGTTGGTGTCGGCCTACAGTCTAACTGGATGCAGCTTAACCTAAGTCAAAGTCAAATCATTTATTTCAAATAGGCACATTAAAGGCACTTTTGAACGTCAAAATTAAAATTAAAATAAAATTGATTCTAGTCGCCCCCCCCTTCCTATTACATATATTATGGGAATGAAAACATACTGTCAAAATATGAGTGTGCTGTAAACACATCTTCAACCAGAAGTGCGAAGCAAGAAATAGGTCCCATCGGGGAATACAGAAGTAATTTTATGTTATAACTAGCTGCGCCCCGCGGTTTCACCCGTTCATAAGTTTCGATCCCGAGAGAATATCGGGATAAAAAGTATCCTACATGTTAATCCTGGTTATAAACTTTAATTCTCTCTATATTACTATCAATCTGCGTTTGGAGAGAGCACAAAGAGCAGTGTATAAAGTATTGGCCAAGAAACCTGCTAGATTCCCGACGTTGGAACTTTATTCGCATAACGTCCTCACTGTTAGACAGTTATTTATACTTCAAACTGTTATTAAGAAGCCCGACCGTTATCTTCGTTTCCTTTGTTTTGTCCTGAAACCTGTTCCAAATAAACGTTTATTATGATTAAGTATATTATATACTATCTGTGTTTCAAATTTCATCCAAATCTGTTCAGTAGTTTTTGCGTGAAAGAGTAACAAACATCCATCTATCCATACAAACTTTCGCATTTAGAATATTAGTAGGATTTTGAATAATTATTCACATCCTCAAAACGGTGAAGGAAAACGGCATGTCCTAGAACCAAAAATTCTACATCTACAAACCCGCACTGGGCCCGCATGGTGGATTACGGCCCATTCCCTCTCACCGAGGAGGCCTGTGTCCCAGCAGTGGGAACATTATAGGCTGATTGTGAATTGACATCTGCCCTTGCTATCAGCACCGTTGCAAACGTTCAAGATATAATGGACGGCGTATGGTATGTTAATTCTACACGTAGAACTGTTAATTATATTGTTCGCCTTTATTAAGGGGACTTGGAGATTAGTTAGGATTGTTAATTGACGTGTTCTCGTTTAGTTTAGGATAACAGGGTTGAATTTTTTATGTATTTAGGGGTGATTTTTCCAACGCTAGATAATATTATCTGAGGAATAGTTTTGAATTTTTGACATTTCTTCCTTACAAAAACTGACAGACATCAATTTTGTTCCACGGTTAAAAGTTATGTGTCGATAAAAAATTAGCCCCTATAGTGATAATTTCTTTAGGCGCGTTGAGTAGTTATTTGATAGGGGAAAACCTTATGGGTTCGCCTTACCAACGTGCAAATGTTAACAGTAATATGTAGCATTGTATAGTTTTAAGTTTTCACTTCTATCGCTAAACAGCGAATCAGTAAACGTAAGATGAGACGCCCTCAGGCTAGGTAGAGCGACGATCTTCGCAGGATGGCTGGTAGCAGCTGGATGAGAGTTGCCGAAAATCGAGTTGAATGGCGTGCAATAGGAGAGGACTATGTCTTGCTATAAGCTGATGATGATGATGGCTTCTGTCGGCAGTCCCCATGACTGTCTATGTTTTTTTATTGTTTTGTTACAGTTGCTAACGTTTTAGCTTTTAAATGACTGAATGAAAACTTGGCACTTGAAATAGGCTTTTTATTTCTAAGTAGCTAGTTAAGGAGCGATAATTTTAAGCAATTTTTAAACAAAATCCCAACAGAATTCTCAAAATTTTCCCACACAGCGGGCGCATGGCCAAATTTTAGAACTGTAATTTTCATTACATTTAGAACCCCCACGAAAACGTATAACGTATAAAAAGTATCCTAGGTGTTGTTAATCCAGGTTATAATAAACTATCTGTGTGTGCCAAATTCCATCCAAATCCTATTAAAAGCCTACTAATGATTGAAATACTATCGTGAATTCATGCAAGCTTAGTACTTTTTGTCAAAATACTGTTCAGAAAGTCGGGTCATATTTCAATCAAGATTCGAAAGACACGTAGCGACATCTAGCGCCCTAAAGCAACTGTGACCGTCGAAAGTTATTGTTCTTTTACTCGGGAATAGTATTTTTTTTCTGGATGAAAGGTACCCTAGGTATGTCCTTTACTATATGACAACGTATATGCAAGGAAAAGGTAATAAACAAACTTACCTTCGCATTTATAATATTAGTTAGGATTTTACCTAAATCAGGCAGTCTGGAATTTTACTATTTTGACAACGATTTTATTGAAAAGACGTAGTTTTTCAGTTCAATACTAAGACCATTTCTATTTTGCGATCCTAATATCTTTGCCATATTGCTCCAAGAATACATCCCATAACATTTTTACGCGTAAATTATCTAAATACAAAGTGATGTGCCGAGGTGCGCGGTGCTCGCATAATAAGCGGAATTCCCGAGACGAGCATAAGGCTCTACGCGTGAGCAGAATGGCAACGACGACATTAGCGACCTCTACAGGCCTAATATAGAAGTCAAACGGCCCGACACATGAACTTTGTACAACGATGAGCTTGCGCTGTGCAGGGTTACCGTCTTGCGGATATTTTGACAACTGTATCCGGGTCACTTATTTAAAAACCTGAATAGTTTAGTATTAAGAGGGAAAATCATATCTACATATATTCGTGCTATTTTTGACTTTTTTGTGACGCGGATATTATTATAAATGGTTATCTGCGTCACTAATTTAAAAGATCTGAATATTTTTGTTTTGTTTTGAAAAATACATGAACTCATAATACTGAGTGGGTCGTAATCTACCACGCGGGCCCAGTGCGGGTTGGTAGAAGTGTGTCATGTGCATGTCTTAGAATTTTTGGTTCTAGGACATGCCGGTTTCTCACGATGCTTTCCTTCACCATTCTGACGGCAGTGGTGATGAAATGATTTAAACAAAGTAAAGCGCCTGGCTGGGTTCGAACCCTAGAACACATAAGTCGGACCCACCACTCCTCTTTAGAATACCTGTTAGCAAATTATAAATAAATTGAAAATATAAGCTAACAACATTAAACGTTAATAAGTCAATTAATTAAACTTAAGAGAGCTTGTACAGGATAAAAGCGGCACGTGTAACCTATTTTAATAATTTGCACGAGCTGCTGGTACAAAGGGTTAGTTGCTTACAAATACATACATACATAAACTCACGTATTATTCCCATGGACCCCCATGGGAATTATACGTGAGTGAGAGTATATAGGCAGATAACATCACCTGCTGCGATCGTACTAAATACTCATTTTGCTTCGATTACGGTCATTCATCAGAGGGGCAATTCTCATAATTTTAAGACCGTTCACAGTCTGATCTCAGTCTCAATCTGTCAAAAATTACTTCTAATTTCCTTACATTTTGACAAGTTTTTGACATTTGTTTGTCGCTGAGGTGAGACTGCGACTAGATTTTGAACGTTTTAAACTACGGAAATACGGGCACGCCGGTTGTGAGAACTATACACCTAACCTTTCTGAATTACATTTTATTTTTATTTTATTTGTTAGGGACAAAAAACAGTTACATGCCAAGCTTAACTAAAAATTCTTAAATTAGCTTATTACTTAGAATACAGTTATACATGATCTATTCTATATTTTGTGTTACTACACAATATGTAACCCACTCCATTATCCACGAATTCACAAAAAAAAAAGTTAAAAGAAAACAGACACACAGTGTTCATCTAAGACTGTTAAGAAGAGAAATAAAAACAAAAATAGATAGATTACACTTAGGAAATTAGTAACTATTGCTCTCGCCTTGAAACAATGACATCACAAATAAACTATGAATGTCCTTCTAGCACGTGCCACGTCTGCCTTGTAAATACTTTTTGTTAGTCGCGTTTCATTCATCCTCTCAACATGACCAAACCAAAGCATCATAATCAGTCTATCATGTTCCCACTGCTGGGACACAGGCCTCCTCTTTATGAGAGGGAGTGGGCCGTAATCCACCACGCGGGCCCAGTGCGGGTTGGTAGATGACACATGTCTTCGAATTTTTGGTTCTAGGACATGCCGGTTTCCTCACGATGTTTTCCTTCACCGTTTTGAGAGCAGTGGTGATGAAATAATTTACACAAAGTAAAGCGCCTGACTGGGTTCGAACTCACGACCTACAACTCGATGTTGAGGCCGATGCCACTGAGCCACCACTGGTCTCCAAAGCATGATCTTTTCAATTTTTGTCACTACATCAAAGTAATAAACATCAAAATAACGCTACGCCAATAAATGGAATCATTCAGCAATCACCAAATTGCAACTAAAAGTGGTAATTATACCAATTACTACCGATGAATCGTTCTTTGAAGCGGTTTATAATGGAAGCCTGTAATTAGCGGTGGACATTTACGTTATGTGATGACTACCATATTGGTTTTTGATAAAAGCGAATACATTTATGTTTTCAGCACTTCATTATTGGCGGAATTAATAATTTTGATGTCGGCCTTAATAATTAATCAAATTGATGTAATGAAAAATATAAAGGAAATAATAATAACAACAGATCAACATCTATCGAGGCTCTCGTTACGCGGTTGGATCAAGGGCCTGATACAAAAGGCAGTTGGTACTCCTCGATACGGCTCGCTTTGGAGGAAGTTCTTGTCTCTGGAGCCTTAGCCACCGGTAGCTTGGACCCTGCTCCCGACATGGTGAAGCACTATTTTTTTTATATTTTAAAATGTTTTTTATACCTATTTAATATAAGTAAATAGATAAATAAACGAAATAATAATATAATTCGGATATTAGTAACATCTGTTCATGGTCTATGGTATTCCTTATTAGTAAAACGAATAATTTTTATATTCAGAAGTTCAGTTCATGAAGTTTTTTTTTAAATTATTATCAGCTCACTGGGTTGTGGAGGTCAGATAGGCAGTTGCTCCATGTAAAATACTGGTATTCAGCTGTATCCGGCAGCCGACCCCAACATAGTTGGGAAAGAGCTAGGCAGATGATGATGATGATTATTATCTATCAGCTCACTCTATTCTTCAAAGTGAAAAAAGTAGAGGAATGCCTCTGCCAAAATGAGGGCTCTTTGGCAGCGGCTTTCACTTTTTTCGATACTCTGCAATTTTTTCCATCCAAAGATTATACCGAAAATGTGAAAATTTGGAAACTCGGATATTTGTGACACCCCTGACTCTTGATATACTTTCCACAAACATAAAGTTGAACTATGTGCGTCGCAGAACAGGTCACTATCAAGTCCGGTTCTGTGACTCCCAGTTATTCTGTATTTGGGCATCTTGGTAATGTCAAGTTACAACCATCATTGTCTGTTCGTTGTCATAATAATATTTCTTGTGTTTTTGTATCTGATTTTATCTAATCAAAATTTAAAATAAAAAAAAAATCTTTTTAAAAACAAGCTTTTATTACTTACTTGTCAATAAAAAGAACTAAAAAGGTAAAAATAATTTACACCTGATAAGAAAAATACATTACATTTTGATGGAACATTAAAGAACATTTAGCATATTACACCTTCATTATTTTTCTTTTGCAATCATAATGTAACACGCTTTTATTTAGTAGGTACCTATATAATGGTATTTTGATTAACAACAATACCAAAGTTACGGTTAATTTGTGATTGTGTGATGTAGTTAGGTACGGATGTCTTTATTAATTGGTTACCATACTTAACCATACCCTCTTTACAAATACATTTGTATGCATGTATGCATTTGTTTGCCAATTAACGCAAGCATCTGTATATATGTAAGTGCGTATCTGCAAACCCCTAACGTAGGCAAAAGAATATTATTTCTTAATCTTAGGAGTAATTAAATAAATAATGAAATAAAAACTTTATTGCCAAAGAGATAATAAAAAAATGTTTTCTGAATTTGCGCTTACCGAGGCAATTACTAAAGTTAAAAAAGAAAGTATTGGCTGTCACCATCAATCTGAAAAATACCAAAAACACGGACAGATATCCAATCTAGGTAGTGCCTCGTCGAAGTCTAGACTGTTATAACTATGGTAATCAATCAAACTTAAAATAAAAATCTTTCACTCTATAAACTACATTAAAGTTACTCCCTAAGCAACAGAAGAACTTAACAAAATTGTTTATAGGTAAGTGAAAAACTTAAAGTGATCTGTTTAGAACCTTGTTTTGGACAAGAAATGAATTTGTATGGGGTAGGAACAGCTAAAAAGTGAAAAATAACTTTAATTTCGAAAGTTGGTGTCGTTGGTTCACTTTTTAGTTGTACCTACCGCACACACATTCATTTAACACTACTTGCTAACTATGTAAATATCAGTGACAGGAAGTTATTAAAACACCAACAATATAAACTAAGTGGAAAAAAATCGTATTATTGAAGCTAAATCAAAAACTACCCTAGCAAAGTTATTAAAATTTATATGGAACCACCCCTGAGGTATGCCTTATCCATTAGAAAAATTTAGCTAATCCGTCTATAAATATTATGACGGAGTTATGCCCGAACATACAGAAAAAAAAAACATCTGAATTGAGAATCTCCTCCTTTTTTGAAGTCGGTTAGTAGTCAAAGTCAAAGACACATGCGTGATGAGGACAGTTGACAAGGAACGAATTTTATATGAAAAAGTGTAAAAGTGATCAACGTTTTCGTAACGGGAATGTGCATGTGTGTGTGTGTGATGTGTGCATGTGTGTGTAGATATGATAAATTAAAGCCGCTTTTCGTGTTTGTCTGTGTGACCGCATTATTATTCAAAACTACGCAACGGATGATTTTGATGCGGTTTTAACCATCATTTAGATAATTTATTCCGGAAGGGGTATGTATCAATCAACTTAGTCCACTGCTGGACATAGGCCTCTCCCAGACTGCGCCACAACACCCTGTCCTCCTTTCGCATCCAGTCTACACCAGCCACCTTCTTTAGGTCGTCCGTTCATCGTGTATACAACGTGGCGCTACAATGGCGACATTAATTTAACACACGGGTAGGGCTAGTGGCCAGTAATCATAAAAATTATAACAACATTAAAAAATCGTAACTTGAAAACTTCCACCTGCGCCGCGCGCCGACATAGCGCTCTCTCTCTTTTTTTTTTTTCGCCTTCTCTTTGCACGTTATTTGTTTTAATTACATTGATGTGATGTTATGATCCGTGACCCTGGCAAATGACCCCTGCGCTACAGTTCTTTAAGTCAGGTTGCTCTAAGATGTATTTTAGAAAATTGTTAATAAATAAATAAATATTAATGTTTAATTAAATTAAAATATATTCATAAAACTAAAACGCGAAACCGCATACGTGTGTTAAATTAATGTCGCCATTAAAGCGCCACGCTGTATAATGCATTAAATATTTAACTGAGATTTACCACAGATATCTCAATGTTTTGACATGTCGCCACTGCAAACCGCGCGAAACAGGGGCAGGTCTAGTAACCACATAATTCAAAGTTCCATTAATTTCAACAAAACTCATTTAAATAAAATTCAAAGCAAGTGCTTAAGGGGGAGTACCTACCACTACTTTTCATAATGTTTTCAACCCGGATTTTCTATTCTTGACGTTGAGTTTTAACGCTCATGACCTCATAAAAGTTCCTTCGCTTATCGCAGTCTGAAAAATTAGTTCAAAGACGTATACTAAGAGGGGGGAGGGGGGGAGCTGGGCCTTATTTTGTGTCAAGTTGTTTTCTCGAGTGGGACAAAAGTCTACCTAAGGAAAGATAATTTAAAGCGAGTTTATACACAAACAAAGTTTAGGGATATATGATACTAGGTTCTGCCTGCGACTTCATCCGCGTGAAGTGTCTTGTTCCCTCGACTAACCGCGTCGCCGTTCTTCTCAGGGGTGGTCAGATAGAAAATGTTAACCCCATGTACATTATTGGAACGAAGTTCCTTATCGCGCGTTGCGAAAGGGGGCTAGACGGAAAAAATTAAGACCAAAAGTTGGAACGACACTTTTTGCTATAGTTGTAAGCCGTGCGGCGTGCGCGTGTTTCTCTGTCTGTCTCTCTCTCTCTCTTTGAACTTCGTTCCATCCGGGTGTCCCTTGACACCTCTCAAGTATTTTTTTAATGTGACGTGTTGAAGTGATTCCTATATCCTATATTATAGAATAAACAATGTCATTTAATTCCTTTCCAATAGTGGCTTTAGATACAAAATGTCCTCTTTCAACATAAAACATTAGGGACTGCCAAACTGTTGCAGTTTTTAAGAGAAGAGTGAAAGAACACTATCTGTCCACTTCATCATAGTTGTGTATGTATTTATTTTATTTTAGAAGTATTTATGTTTGTTTATTTGTATGTATGTTAGTATTTTCTCGTAATTTCTGTTTAGTTTTTAAGTGAATTGTTTATTTTTGATTCTATGTATTATTTTCTGTCTCCTTTGCTCTATCACACGCTGTCTACATCTCTGTATCTATTGTCCTATCTCAGGTATGCTGGAAGAGATTTCTTATGAAATAAGCAGCACCTCTGTACCTATTTTTTCTGTTCTGTTTTTCAATGTCTGTTTATATATGTGTGTACATAAATGGTAAAATAAATAAATAAATAATAAAACTAGGAATTCAAGCAATTTGTTGCAGTGATACAATTCACTCGGTCATTCAAACAAATGCCCGTAATCGGTCAGCCCGTGGGACAATTAAATCCAACGTGTTAGTGTCAAATGCCAAGTTTAGTTTCGGACGATAGGTACTGTTACTTTGTTAACTTGATCACTATGCTGGAAACAAAAATATATTGTAGATCTAGGTAATGAGTTTGCAAATGCTTTCCTTGCGAAGTATGTGAATGATATCTAGGACTTTGATTTTTAATTCATCATTATCTGCCTAGCCTTTTCCCAACTATGTTGGGATCTGATTCTGATTCCTTTTCCCAACTATGTTGGGGTCGGCTTCCAGTCTAACTGGATGCAACTGATTATAGTGACTGCCGGTCTAACCTCCACAACCCAGTTACTGGGTAATACGATACCCCTTGGTAAGTCTGTTTGTCAGGCTTTCGGGCTTCTGACTACCCGTAACGACTGTCAAAGATCTAGGAATGACAGCCGGGACTAACGGTTTAACGTGCTTTCCGAGGCACGGAGCGGTGTCGGTATGTCAGTCACCCATCCACAGACCAACCGCGGCAATCGTAGCTTAACCTGAGCGATCGACTGCTGCGCTGCGTGTCGCGGGTTCGATTCCCGCACGGAACAAATATTTGTATTGCCTACAGGTAGTTGTTCCGGGTCTGGCTGTTTGTGTATGTGAGTTTAAATGTTTGTAAACGCACCCACGATACAGGACTAATTCCCAGTGTGGGGTAACGTGCTTAAAAAAAAACCTGTACGGCTGATATTATTTAGCCACGAACCCCTCTTGATTTTTAATTATCCAATCTAATTTAAATGATAGAAATAATGATTACCTAACTTTCTATTCTATACACACCGTTAAATTTTGATCGTTTTAATCCTTAAAAGGTGTCTGTACTCATCATTATGAACAACTTTTACTACGGGACCAACCCTGAAATCGTGAAAAAAAAATCAGTTGATCCATACATTATGTCGAGTTATGCGAACATAAATCTATGGATCAACTGATTTTTTTTCCACGATTTCAGGGTTGGTCTCGTAGTAAAAGTCCTGTGAGCCAGACTGGTTTGCACGATAGGGCAAAAAAATTACATTGGCTAGCACAAATCATATGTGTCTACATATGATTTGTGCTAGACTACACTTGAATGTTTTTTTTTCTAATTGCAGAATCGTTTATTCTTATAAAACGAATCCAAAGGATTAAAATTAATACACCGGTACCCAGACTTAACTGAAAATACAAAGTAAACCGAACAAACATACATAATACATAAAACCACTGCGAATCTGGAGTGTGTTGCAGCGATACAGCTCACTCGGACATTGTAACAAATGACCGTAATTGGTCAGCCTGTCGCGTTGTGTTTCCTAGAGCTCGCTCGTAACGTCTCCGGATTACTTTTGGAGCACACTGATCGATGTCCAAGTTGTGATTTTGTTGGATAAATCGATCGGGGTTATATGTTGCGTTATGTAGAAATGTTCGTGATTTTTAGCTTGTTTTTCGGATTTAGTTATAACAAGTTTGAGATTCAGGTTACATTGTTCTTGAAGTTATAAGTTGTTACTGGGTGATTCAAACTTTTCACATGAAGCTTCAGACCATTTTGTGTATCTCTTGTAGTTTTATCGAATTTTTTGACCAATAATTCAAACATTCAGCCTATCTCGTTGCCTACTTTAACCTTTTTTCTTTTCGGTACTTCGTTTATATCAGCAAGAACATATCTTTACTCTTTAGCAATAGCCAAATCAACTGTTTCAAAATACTTTCTGTGACAAATTATAAAGTTCTTCTTTAATTACTTTTACATCACACACAATTTCACGTAACACAATAACACAAGGAATCGCTCTCAAGTAATTATACGTTTAATTTTACTTGTTGCTGGCCGCAAAATTACAGAAATGCCATTAACTTTTTACGACGAACAAAATGGCGAATGCGGGAGAAAACTGGAGGAAACTTTCCTTTCAGTTTTGTTACCCGAAAATGACCCTTATTTTATTAATGATAAAGGTTATGTGTGCAGAAAATGGGGTGTTAGTATGACTTTATGAGATTCTAGGATAGACTTTAATAGGCAGTCTGCGAGTTTCCGCGCTACTCAGGTCGTAACTGGGTGTCGTAAAAACTCGTTGCGTGTAGGCTTCAATTGGAGGCTCTGAACTGCTGTTGTTTGATGTCTTCTGTCTGTTATTAATGGGTTCTTTGAAGTTTCCCGAGTATCCTTAGTAGTGTCGGACACTATCTGTAGTAAAACCGGCGGCAAATAGATACTAGGAACTTTCTAAATTGGCGAAAGCATGAAATCACCCGTAACATTTTAATCGTAGAATCGATTACAAAATGTTACGGGTGATTAGATGATTTCACCTATTTTATTGACTTATATCTACTATCGAAGTTGTCGTAATGATAATACCCTGGAACATAAAGGGCTAAGGAAGGAACACGGGTGGGTTTTAGTCAGTAAGAGTCTGACACTCCCTTCTGCTCCACCCAGAGCGGGAGGAGTCATTTGATGATTTCCCATCCTCAAAAAAAAAAAAATGATAATATATAAAAACCAGACAGACACAAAGAAAGATTGTTTACAGTTGGGTCTATCCATGATTTCTAAAAAAAAAACAGGAAACCTGCGAAGAGCCAAAAACTGTCATATGTTGTAATAATGACTCTATTCTATAACTAATAAGAAATATCGAAACATTGGCGAATAAAAGTTCACTTTTATTCACTTATACGTTGTCCACTTAACCGTTTATTGACAGATCGAACTAGTCAGCAATTATATATTTTTTGTCAAAAATGATGCACGTACGGTATTATAAGGTCTGTAAGAAGCCATAAATAAGATAATTCAATAAGCTAAGGCAGTTTACATATTTATTTTATTACGCATTTTAAAATTAACTTTTACGTAATCTGCACCCTAATTGCGTAACACACAATCAATCGGAATCAGAATCATTTTGAAACAAATTGCTAATCCATTGCTTCAGAAGTTATAAAAATTTGTCTGCTCAACACGTAAATAACGCAATGAATGTTGTTGAACTGTCAAAATGAAACCGATTACGATTGATCGTGTGTTACGCAATTAGGATGCTGGAATATGTACGTTCTAAGACAGCTGTCAAAAAACGATTAACTCAATGGACGGGGTACAGGGCCGATTTTTCAGTCACTAGATAACTTTTAACTGAAGAATAAATGTGTCATTTTGACAGATTGTCCGTACAAAAACTGTCGTCGGATAAAAGTTAACTGGCGATTGAAAACCCGGCCTTTTATAAGAACAAAATGGAAAGAAAAGACGAAGGTATAATACCTACTTTATCAAGATCAGCTGGTAACGGTTTCATTAACATTATGCTCCCTTTTGTTTCAGGTAAGTCCAGTTCAGAGATTAAGTGCAGCAATAGAGGGTTCTTTTTATGGCTAGTAAAGGCGTACGGGTAACTATTTATAGGAAATAGTAGCTACTAGTAGACGGTAAGGATTTCACATTTACTACGGACTCTAAAGGAAATAAAGGAAGAAAATACGTTTTGCGGTAAACATGACGCAGAGAAAGAACGCAAAAAAGAACAAGTTAGGGAAAATATGCGTCACATTCACGCAAAACGGCCTTCGCTCACCATAATGCTATGACCCTATGCGAGATAGAGCCACAGCGCTGGTTTTAGTCACAGCCGGCGTTGACGTGATGACGTCAACCGCTGATACGATGAGATATAATATCACAATATGTCATAAAAAAATAAAATAAATAAACAATACGTAGGTACTCTGCTTCCCGTTAACGTAACGTAACGTAAACGCAATATTTTGTGTTTAAGATTACTTATTTCATAAAAAACTGCTCAATTGAGCACTTTGTCGTTAAAAAACAATTCTTTTCAACCATAATCGTGTGTGCGTGTTTAAACGTTATCACTAAAATTGCTTAATTATACAATTAAAATAACTCATTGTTGGTACTCCAACACTCCCTTTGTACTGCAGCTCTAACAGGGGCTTTGTTACAAAAAGGCGTCACATGACGCTCCTATAAACTTCAGACATATTAATCGCAGTAATAAAACAATACGCGAGGTTTATAAACAATACAGATTATTCAGTGGCGGACCATCTCACCTAGAAACGATAAATCTGCTACCTAAACCACCTGAGCATTCGACATCCCTGTGATTATGAATGAGGGGACACCCCTAGCTACCCCCCTTCAAACCGTATCGCACGCACCGCATGCCACCACACAACTTTCAACTTTAAACCAACGTAACTGAGCACAAAATTACACGAACATGCCTGTACTTAGCGATAACCGAATTAGCGTTCGAAAAGCAGACCCTATTCCGTGTTGCATAGCATACAAATCGCTAATTCTACTTTACTCTGAAGGTGGGAAAGCGATTGTGACCTTATTGTTTGTGTCGTAAGGTTGGTTTCGGCGTGTTGTTGTGGGGTGGGGGGGTGTTATGAGGGTTCGTTTGCACCCCGGCTGGGCCCGACGGCGGCCCGGGCCGAGCTCGTCTCCCGGGCGACCGACGTTCGACCCGAGGGCTGCACTTGCACAAAGTGGGCGCTAGTGTGCGCCGCACCTAACTCGCGCGTTCGCGTCGATTGGCCGCGCTGAGTTTTCTAATTTCGAATGTTCGCTTTTCTATGGTCGATTTTTTGTATTTTTTTTTCAATTTGGAATTGAAAAAAGATTAGCGTGTACTGGATCTTGTGACGGTCTGGTTGAATGTAAAGGTAAAAGGAATATTCAGCACTAAGTTGAAATTCCTCAAAGGTTAACTGCAGAGTTTATTTTTATAAAAGAATAACTGTTTCATTCAACTTTCAAAGGAAATAACATTTTTATGGCAGAACCTGCAAGTAGAAAGGCGTATTGAAAAGTATGATTGAATGAAAAAATCGACTGGGTTTACTCATTCGACTGCATCTTTGAATGAAAGAAAATAACTAGTAGAAAAAGAATCATTAACGCTAAATAAACTGCTTTCATGAATTTAAATTACTATAGTCACTGCTGACATACAGTAATTAGAAACTTATTTGCAGAAATAATGTTTTTCAGTACCTATTCAAGGTTGAATAATATCATAAGTTAAATATAAGCATTAAGCCTTTGTAATCCACGCGAGATACAATGGCCCTTTAATTGTTTCTGTCATTACAACATTGAACCGGTTAAAGATGTATAACGGGTTTAAAAAGACTAGAGTCACTTGTACTCCTCGTCATTACCATACCTGGGAACCTTCTTGTTACCGAGATATTAAAGGTCAAAATTCCAACTTTTACTGACGGTTTTTTACGAAAAGAACTTTTTTTGCAAAAAAAAAACAACCAACTTCCAAAAACGACACTACAAAGTGAAAAATAACTTTAATTTCGGAAGTCGGTGTCGTTGGGTTCGCATTTTCGTTGTTTGTCACCGACTTCCGCACTCCTTTTTTTTGCAAAAAAGTTTTTATTTTTCACTTTTAAGTTGTAATTTTTACCAGTAATTTTGGTTTAAAAACCAAACTACTGAACCGTTTTTGATGTTTCTATGGGACCATTTGGAAAGTATACCTTTGCCAATAAAAAAAGAATTTTTCAAATCGGTTGACAAGCGACGGAGTTATGCGCGAACAAACATAAAAAAAAAAATACAAACATCCGAATTGCGAAGCTCCTCCTTTTTTAGAAGTCGGTTAAAAAAGTTTGTAATGTTATAACACAACTTTAAATACCCCATGACCCCTATACCGTTGTATGCATCCATATGCACAATGTTTGGCGCGCTTATCGCAAACAACAAATTTTCGCACCAAAAATAAAAGTCGTTTCCTAGCAATTATTTTTTTGCAATGTTACTTAGTTTGATGTACAGAATGCGTAGTTGAGGGCTATGTGACGGATCTTTTAAGAACTTGTAAAAGGTTTTATTCATTTCACAAAAATAATACATTTATGTACATGTGAAAAAAAACAAGCAAAAGAATCATAGGGCATCAAAAAATTCGTCCGCATCGCTGTCAACAGGAACAGTGCCCAAAAGGCTGGCAGCATTGCCACGTTGTATGGCGATGCTAATTCTTTGGGCAAGAAACAGGCCAGCCCTCTGGTCACGTGAAGAGTCGACTAACCGCTTGGCGATATCTCGATAAACCAAGTGGGCACTCGGACCCCATGGCCCTAGTGTTTCAACCCCAAACGGCTCGAAGATATAACTCCCAATCAGGCTGGAATATTTTATATTTCACAAACATATTAAAATAATTCTACAGACCACAAAACTACAGACTTTTACATATTCACCAAGCAACATATTTCAGCCCCTCCATCCATCTAAGACTACATCCACACACAACAGTGAGTCAGGCAATAGTAACAAAATAAAGGCGGCTATTCACGTCGGCTATCGGCGCGGTACCGAGGGTTGATTTAACTAGATGGTTGCCGTGAACCACGCTCTACCCGCGTATTTCCCCTACATAAAACCTAAGAGTTTATATTTGCAGGTAAATAAGTTTAGAGGACAAGTTTTCTGCCTATTTTGGTTTTGTCGCTGTGAGGAAAGAATTTGGCACTTTAAATGTGGAGGTACCGCACCGAAAATATTGATTACTTCTGCCCTTCGCTTTGTCCACATGTTTTAACGTAACACAACATATTCCGTAGCGTACGCACTGCAGTAGCGTAGTTTCTATCAGGAAAATATTTTTTTTTTTAAATCGGATATGACTAGTTTCGGAGATTACCTCCAACGTAAACTTTACTTAAAAAAAAAACTTTATCTCTTTGTAATATTAGTGTTGTAGTAGTTTTATATGCCAGCATTTTTTCAAATCAAAAGGACCATGATTTCTGCCTAGCCTCAGCATTATTGACACCTAAGATTATTATTAAATCTATTATAACAAGGCTATCATAATTATAAAAGAGCCAATTACTTACTCACAGTTTTAAAAACTCCTTTTCACTAATGGCCGAATCCCATAACTTTAAGGACGATTATTGGTTAAGTTGAGACTCTTGTAGCTTTACCAACAATAAAGCAAAGACTTCATATCTTTGCATATTAGACCCTCCCAAATGGAAATAACCATCACAGGTAAAATTAGCTTACGAATCTATATACACCGTTAAATTTTGATCGTTTTAATCCTTAAAAGAGGTCATTGTACTCATCATTATGAACAACTTTTACTACGGGACCAACCCTGAAAAAAAAATCAGTTGATCCATAGATGTATGTTCGCATAACTCGACATAATGTATGGATCAACTGATTTTTTTTCACGATTTCTGGGTTGGTCCCGTAGTAAAAGTTGTTCATAATGATGAGTACAAAGACCCCTTTTAAGGATCAAAATTTAACGGTGTAGGTATAGGTATGTCCAGTTTGGCAATAAAAACTGCTGCCAATTGATTCGTTTTGGTTTATGGAGGAACCGGGCATTAAATAAACTTAGAGCCTTCCTATATTTATTTAACCGACACCCATAAAACTACTTATTGCATTCCCATTCTCGCATTTCCTAAGAATTCTTTATTGCATTTCTCTCTTTTCTTTTTCTTAGCTCCTCACATCTACGCCACTTAATCTTTGCAACCACCGTACGTAATGGGCGACTTGAAGAAAGCGACTCGGATATTGCCAGTAAACGTATGTCGATATGACCCCGACTTCCTCCCAGCCCCCTGTACTTGGAACTTGATCGTACCACCAGGGGAATGTACTTTGATAATAAAATAAAGTGTGCTTAATAGTAGGTAGGTAGTTTATTTTACTCAGCACTTTTCTTACGTTGAAAAATGTTGTGAAGAAAATTTTGTTTAGTACGTGAAAAAGAAAAAAGTTTAGGTACAATCTTGCCTTTTTTATGCATAAAAGCCTTTTCTCTTTTATAGCAACATTTTAAAAGCTTAATAAGGACTATTGTTTTGGGTATATTTAAGTATACCTTTAATGCAAGATCTCATGAAATAACAATAATAACAATAGAGGCGACGGTAATCGCGATTATTACGATAAGAATTATTTATTATTATTACCTATTTAAGGCTTTTATATACCAAAAAGTACATTGAAATCATCCGTAACTTTTTAAAAAAAATTATACTATTATGTACACAAACAAAGTAGACCCAATTTACTTACCTTTTGCAAAAACAGTAATACATAAAGTGGCTTTTTCCGAAGCTATATGTCATTTTCATTATTTTACCATTTCCGCGTGATTTTCCTCAATATTGTACGAAAAATATCCTTAAATCCCTAACACTCGAGACAATTTGAGGTCCTCAAAAGCTTTAGTACATCGTTTGACTTTTTCTTCCTCTTTCAAATAAAAGTTTTCTGTTGTTACCATTTTTTCGTCCAAAAAGTTTTTAATTTGTCCAAGTGCCGTCAAGAATTCTCTTTAAACAAACGGGAATCTCTCCGTCCTTTTGTACGAGTCAAATTCCAAATGAGTTTTTCCCTCACTTTAGCTTTTAGAAAATAATGCATTAGCCACAGATGTAATTTGGGACAAAATGTTTTATTTTTGCGTTTGATATTTCTTTTTCAGTTGAAGGACGCGTGTCTCTTTCATTTCAATTGGGTACTGAGGGCTTGGGAATATAATTCAAATCTTTTATTCCACATTAGCAGTGGTGCCCAGTGGTAACACCCGCCACTTACGAGATGTAGGTCATAAGTTGGAACCCCGACAGGCGGTTTACGTTGTATAAATTATTTCATTACTAATGCTCTCACAATGATGAATGAAAACATCGTGAGGAAGCGAAGACATGTGACATCTATGTGCCCGCGTGGTAGATTACGGCCCACTCCCTCTCGCCGAGTGCAGGTCTGTGTCCCAGCAGTGGGAACATTATACACATTATACACATTAATTAAACGTCAACTGATACAAATAGACATGGCAATATCTTCATAAAATGTAATATTATTCGCTTTAAAGTCACCTCATTTACACCAGACATGATTTATGGTCCTATTCAACTTGGTACTAACGAACCTATTTGAATTGGCACTAAGTTACGTCGGTACTAATGGTCCTATTGGATTTGTCCCATTCGACGTAGACGACGTGGGGTAAGAATGGGCTAATGAATAAAGTTGTATCTTACTTATTTAAGTAACTAGCTACGCCCCGCGGTTTCACCCGCATAAGTCTCGATCCCGTGGGATATCGGGATTAAAAGTATCCTGTGTTAATATTGGTTATAACTATAAAAATAATGTAAAAAAGCCTTTTAATTCCATTAGCTATTAAAATTACATAACAATATTACATTTAATCATAATCATGCGAAACTAGAATTGATTTTATGTGTTATAATTTACAAATTTTTAACAGTTAATAGATAAAAAAAAATCATTACAAAATAATTTAAATTAAATAATCCATTTTGAATTTATTAAAACATGCAAAATAATAATTATACAAATCATGACATTAGGTATTATGGAAAATTGACTGGGTTCGATTCTCAGGCTAGGAAAAGTGTTATTGGATTTTCGGAGTCTGGCTTTGTGCCCAGTAGAAGGCAATAGGCTCGCCCTCTATTAAAGGAACTTAAACAGAACTGGTCAAATGTGGATGTAATAGGCAACTTCGGGGATAACAACCGTGATTCTATGTTTATGTTATGTTCATCGTCTTAATCCTTCGACCATTACATATCTATGTACTTCTTTTATTTCATCCACGTTCATACCTACATCGGGTCATAAACCCGCGTCGGTTGCGAGCACCACGCACTTGACCTTTTCGAAGACAGGTGCGTAGGTGGCATATATCTTATCATTCTTAATTCCCTGATCAGTAATTCTTACTCTTCAACCTAATAAAACTTTCTCTCTATCTCTATAACTGTTCGTATAGCAGTATGATGGTACAATAAACTGGTCGACATGTGGGCGTCTGTGGGCGCAGTGATGCAATGATGCAGAACAATGGTGTTGTGACATCGTTGATGCGTCAACATGTTTGGTACCTATCGGGTTTATGGGGTCAACTGTTTTGAGCTCAAACTTTTACATTATATCACCAGAAGGCTAATTCCCGTAATTAAAATCGTTCAAAATCTAGTCGCAATGTCATCTCACCTACAATCAATGTTACAAAAATGTCGAAAATGTAGTGAAATCAGAGGTATTTTTGACAGATTGAGACTAAGATACTGTAAACGTTCTTAAAATTACGAGAATTGCCCCTCAGTGTGAAAAAAAACGTCAAACAAATGTTTTAATGAAAGGTCCTATAGCCATTTGTCTATGGAAGATAATGATAATATCAAATCTGGTAGATACTTAAAACCAATTCAAGTGATAAAATCGAACAGAGGTAATTCCTTCTTTCTCTGTTAGTCAAATAATTAAAAGAGTGTATTCATATTGCACGGATTTTATAAAATAAAAACGTATATTCTTATTTCACAGAAATTGTAATATTTGTGCTGTACGATATACGCTTCCGACTGGCGGTTTTTCCAAAGCTTTTTGTGCGAATGTTGAATAGAATTCCAAACTGAATCAGAATATATTCTGGTCCAGATTTTTATCAAAGCTATGCAAACCAGTCTCGTGTGTTTATGTACAGAAACTGGAACATGTTGGGTTCTAAACCGGGTATATAGTCGTATGGCTTTTTGAATAAGTCAAACCTCGTCTCTTGGTTCAGGTGAAGTTTGAACTGGCTGGAAACGTATTGTAAAATAAATGAGTTTAAAAATCTGTGTTCCTGGTCCCAATACCATGGGCTTTACTACTACATAGATATAAGCGTGTAGTCACAAAAATCGTTCTTCGAGCTGGATGCTCATAGAGAATGAGTATCCGGCTCGATGAAGTAGACTATGATAATACATTTTTTTTTACGGTGCTAACTGACTGAACAGGTCGACGACGAAACAACAAAGGAAATGCATAAGAAAGCTATAAGGCCTTAGAATTATTTTAGTTATAATGTATGTTTCTTTTGATAAAAGGGTTCCACCTCTAACAAGCCAATCTACGAACATCTGGGCCCGTATTCCCGTAATTTAAAACGTTCAAAATCTAGTCGCAGTCTCATCTCGGCGACAAACAAATGTCAAAATGTAGGGAAATTAGAAGTATTTTTGACAAATTGAGACTGAGATCAGACTGTGAACGGTCTTAAAATTACGAGAATTGCCCCTCTAGTCGACGACGAAACAACAAAGGAAATTCAAAAGAAAGCTATAAGTAAGGCCTTAGAATTGTTTTAGTTATAATGTATGTTTCTTTTGATGAAAGGGTTCCACCTATAACAAGCCAATCTACGAACATCTGATAGACAAATGACGACAACACATATAAAAAAGTACCATCTGTCAGCTTATCCAATTACATTGGTCTAACGCGTGCATCCCTTTGTAGCCTGACAGACAAAAAATTGCCGCAACGAGTATTTTGGGGCGCTAAGTCCCCTGTGACGGGCTGGTTGCAGCGATAGAACGATTCGAATCAACGGACTGATTTATTTAAATTGTGAGCAGCCGAGTTCGAAGATTACGAGTTCGGAAAGCTCTTTGGAGTATTTGGTATCCGTTTTGTTGAAGTTGAGGGTAGTTGAAGAATTATGTATGTAGGTTGAAGGAGTGTAGTTTTGTTCTTGGCTCTGATTGTGTTCTAGATTTTCCGAAACGTATTCTATGTCCTCCTTCAAGAGTAAGTTTAGTATTAGCATCAATTTCAAATAAATTATTTTTATCTCACGAAGCGACGCGTGCTTTGCTTGTGGTAACCAAGTGTGCAAACACGCTGTGAATGTGTGCGTGAAAACGATTCAAAGTCAAAGCATTTATTTCAAATAGGCACATAAAAGGCACTTTTGAACGTCAAAATTTACTATAAAATAGAATTGATTCTAGTCGCCCCTTCCAAAAGGTAGTACAGGAGTAAAGGAGTAGCGTCAGCACATAACACACACACACACACCCATTCACAGCGCGCTGTTTAAGACCTATGATTATAATTATAATAATAATTAGAATTAGTAACTACATTTCAATGAAAAAAACGATGCTTCCTTTTGCCCAAATAATGCGTAAAAATAAATTACTGAAAACATTTTCCAAGACCTCCACTAGTTAAAACGTAACAAACTACTAACAGAATAATTACAAGGTATCGGCAAACCGGAAAATTAACCCCTTAATTACTCAACAACTACATTAACGAAGCTATTCTTTGACAAACACTCCGCAAATTAAAAATCTTCGTTGAAATAACATTTTTCTTTACAAAATAAAAACGTATATTTATCTGCAGTGGTACGGAAAATCCGTACGGAAAAGACTGTCGAGTAGGGCTGGCTTTGTCAACATTTAAAGCTCAGTGAAAACGCATAAAACAGCGCTGGTACAGCAGTACAGCTCTTAGTCGGGGATTTTTGTGAAATAGTTTCACTACACTCTGCTAGTAAGGGGATTAGATTGTACTGCAAGATAGGCGATAATGAAAACAAAGCTAGCAAATGGGACGTTGACAACAGAAAAAGAAGAACAGTGATGTTCGTGTTCGTAAAAATAATAAATACATCATCTAGCGTATATACGCTCAAAATAAAGTAGTGAAAAGTACACATTTATATTTAAAAAAACTTGTTCCGCCCGCCTGGATATCGGAAACTATCCCACGGGAACGTGCTACGGGGACAACAAGCCTATGTCCTTCCCCGGGATGCCATCTATCTCCTTGAGAAATTTTATCGAAATTTGTTAAGTGGTTTAGCCGTGAAAAGGTAAATACAGACAGTTACTTTCGAATTTATAATATTAGTATGGATGACGGAAATAAGGCTTTTATTATAAACCCTAACATGTGTCACCGGTGAGGTGATTGCGTAACACAGTAACAATAGGAATGGCTTTCATTTTGACAGTTCAACAACATTCATTGCGTCATTTTCGTTGTTGAGCAAACAAATTTTTCGAACATAAGAAGCAATGGATTAGCAATATCCTTCAAAATGATTCCGATTGTGACCGATAGGGTGTTACGCAATCAGGATGCAGGAAAATCTTAGTTCTTTGTTTATAAATGTCTTTTGTGTTTTCAATATCACAAATACGGTTGCTATAATATTAATTAGAATTAGCATCGCCATACAATGTGGCAATGCTGCCAGCCTTTTGGGCACTGTTCCTGTTGACAGCGATGCGGACGAATTTTTTGATGCCATATGATTATTTTGCTTATTTTTTCACATAATTATAAAAGTTTACATCTAGAATAACGTAAGTATGGTTGTTCAAAATACAACCAATTTTGCGTTAGTTGTTTCACAATGAGAACGAAATCTCAAGCTATATTACGCTTTGCTGTGGAGTCTGTTCTCAAAACCCCATGCTCGTACGGTTTTGTGTAAATTTGATTTTCATTACTAGCGGCGCAGACGTGCGCACTTCACGTATTGAGTACGTAACATTTTTATATGGCAGCATTATAAACGTGGCTACGTTTATGAGACGTCGTTATGGTTGTTTTTAAAAGCGGTCGTTGTACGGGGTTACTGAGATTTTCTTTATTTTAAAACGAGAATTAGATTTATGGATTAGACAGAACTTTAACACGTTGACAGCTAGACAACAGATACAATAGAAAATCTATTGTTGGCAAACACCGTGTGACCGATATTGAGGGTTTTAGGGAAAGGAGGGAAAAACCCAAGCAAAATGCGTTTATTGGCATTACAGTAAAAAAGACACCTTAAAACTATAAGAAAACAGAAAACAATGATTATAATGCCAAAAGGGCAGAATCATGCGATTATCTATTTCTGGAAAATTAAAAAACTGTTCCAATATTTTTTATTTTTATTTATTTATTTATCTACTTACAGTTACCATTACAGGATATAACCCAATGCGCTTATCCTAAATTAAACTATACTAACACCTATAACTTATTATAAATAATGCATTCCTTGTGAATTCACTCAGAGAACAACAGAATAAGTCCGTCCCACTCGCTATGAGGTTGAATAATATATGATATAATTGAAAACCTATTTGACATGATAACAATACCCCATTCATTCATTATTTTGAAACGTAATATTTTGACAGTCAGTATTTCAATCTAGTTGTCCGCGTCGATTTTTCAATAACGTTGTAAAAATCATTTTTGTGCGTATAACAAACATAAATAATTGCCTGCTAAACTCGTATAACAAGAGATTACTTACTCATATTCATTTCATGCATGATTTCCTGTACAAAGATTGAGGGCCCTCCGTCCTCCGATAAGACGTGATCAAGTAACAGGGAAATGCAATTTTACATTCATGTCCTGGGGGAAATAATTACTCCCATAATTCGGGTAAATAGATCCCCTGGTTGAGCATGCAAGAGTAAAAAGAATACCGTTTATATGCTCTGTTTATTTTGTGGTGATGAGATTGACACAATCAATTTTAATATCCATGAGGCCATGAGAGCCACAGTGGCCTAACTGTATTTTTTTCAATACTGACTTTATTTGAAAAAACTGCCCTAAACTGTAAAAGTCATAGCGCCAAAATGGCCTAAAAATTAGTTCAATTTTTTAGGGTTCCGTAGCCAAATGGCAACGGAACCCTTATGGATTCGTCATGTCTGTCTGTCTGTCCGTCCGTATGTCACAGCCGCTTTTTTCCGAAACTATAAGAGCTATACTGTTGAAACTTGGTAAGTAGATGTATTCTGTGAACCGCATTAAGATTTTCACACAAAAATAGAAAAAAAAACAATAAATTTTGGGGGTCCCTATACTTAGAACTGAAACTCAAAATTTTTTTTTTTCATCAAACCCATACATGTGGGGTATCTATGGATAGGTCTTAAAAAATGATATTGAGGTTTCTAATATCATTTTTTTCTAAACTAAATAGTTTGCGCGAGAGACACTTCCAAAGTGGTAAAATGTGTGTCCCCCCCCCCCCTGTAACTTCTAAAATAAGAGAATGATAAAACTAAAAAAAATATATGATGTACATTACCATATAAACTTCCACCGAAAATTGGTTTGAACGAGATCTAGTGAGTAGTTTTTTTTTAATACGTCATAAATCGTAACGTAACGGAACCCTTCATGGGCGAGTCCGACTCGCACTTGGCCGGTTTTTCAGTTAGGCCACTGTGGCTCTGCTCTAAACTGTAAAAGTTATAGCGCCACAGTGGCCTAAAAATTAGTTCAATTTTTTTTCAGTTATGCCACTGTGGCTCTCATGGCCTCATATATAAACAGACAAGAAATAAAACAGAACTGAAAAATAGGTACAAAGGTAACATCAAGGTAAGGTATCATCTACGCGCGTCTCAAAGAGATGTCAGCACGAACTGACGGAGTCCGCTAGGGCCGATGCCTGCCAGGGCCCCGGGTTGTTCGAAAGAGATACCGTGGCCCCTGCAAGCAAGTGGAGGAACACGGGTGGGTTTTAGTCAGTAAAAGTCTGACGCCCTCCGGAGAAGTCGTATGATGATTTCGAACCCTAAAAAAAAAAAATAAGGTGGTCATCTGTGTACCTAATCTTCTCCCAACTTTCGTCGAACGTCAAAGATCTACAAATGACAGCCGGGACCAACTCCTTAACGTACTTTCCTAAGGAATGGCCTCGTCTTAGTGTAATGGATGGTCAACCATCCGCTGACCGACCTCAACAAGCGTTACTTAACCGTGAAGATTTTATGCTTATAACATAATAATAAACACTATTTAAAAAAAATTACCAATAAAATTATTTAAATGCAAGGGAAAGAAACTCTAAAAACGTAGTTTCTTGTCCTTATTTTTCCTTAGGAACTACAACGGTTTGGAATGGGCAACTAGCCTCATCTTTCTGTCGGACCAATTCCTTGACATTTCAAAATTGCCTGTAATTGGTTTCATTGAAATAAATGCTTTAGGTTAAGTTTGTAAGTTATAGGTACTGAATGTATATTCTAACTGAACAGACAGCTGTGCTGCTGGGGAATTTATTGCGCCGCTTGTTCTTCCCAGAAGGCCAATTCTCTTTTTTAAAAAAGCGGCCAAGTGCGAGTCGGACTCGCCCATGAAGGGTTCCGTTTTACGATTTAAGACGTATTAAAAAAAAAACTTCTTACTAGATCTTGTTCAAACCAATTTTCGGTGGAAGTTTACATGGTAATGTACATCATATATTTTTTTTAGTTTTATCATTCTCTTATTTTAGAAGTTACAGGGAGGGGGGACACATTTTACAAACGTATGGGTTTGATGAAAAAAAAATTTTGAGTTTCAGTTCTAAGTACCTATGGGGAACTGTTTTTTTTTCTATGTTTGTGTGAAAATCTCACAGAATACATCTACTTACCAAGTTTCAACAGTATAGTTCTTATAGTTTCGGAAAAAAGTGGCTGTGACATACGGACGGACAGACAGACAGACAGACATGACGAATCCATAAGGGTTCCGTGCCACTTGGCTACGGAACCCTAAAAAACGTTCAAATTCGAGTTGCAACCTCATCTCACCGACAATCAATATCAAAATCTTGTCAAAATTGTATTTTTGACAGATTGAGACAGATTAGAATGCAAACATTCTTAAAAATACAGGAATTGCCCCTCAAGTAAAGCACTAGGTAGTGGAAAATGGCGGGCGTTTTGGGCGACTGTCTTATGTACAGACGCCAGCACATCAAGCTACTACAATCTGTCAAATTTCTTTAATAGATTTTCAACTTTATCTCTAAAGCATTAAGGTTCAAGGTTGATTGGGAAAATCTGACAGTTTCGGGTAGCTTGACCTGCTGGCGTCTGTACATAACTTTGACGTTCAAAAAGTTCTGTCTCTTATCCTAGTTTCAATAAATGAATTCTGATTTTTATTTATTAAATAACGTCTTATTACCTACTAAAACAATTCTTCAATGCATAATATGCAGCTTTTAATATTTTAAAATGCTAAAATATTAAGTTTAAACTAAAGAATATGGCAATATATGAATATGAACGGTAGACAGTGCCGGGATAAAGCTAATTAAAATGCCAGACAGAAAAAAAAAGATGATTCACTATAAATGTATCAGGTTTTTTTCTAGATCTATATCGGGAGAAATAACTTCTTTATGAATATGCATTTGGTCTTATATTGAAAGTTATGAGTTTTGTTTCTTTTCTGCCTAGTCCTTACTTTAGCTACCTGTAAAGTACCTAGTCTGGATTTGGGTCTGTTTGATGGCAATACCCTCGTGTCTGTTACATGGGACTTGAACATTACTGGTGAAATGAGGGTGTACTGTAGACATCTAACCTAAAGTCTATTCAAATTTGTTTCAAACTGATGTTATTTCAAGTTAAACAAATATCAAATTTATTTTAATGGTAATTAAATTGATTTCAGAGTGACTAGCACTATTGAAAAAGTTATAAGAATATTTGAAGTTGTAACGTAAACTGAACTTTATTTTGTAGGGTTTAAAATATTTTTCCTATAAACTCGTATTTGTTTACATTTTTGGCAAACAAGTCGCGAATGCAGATTAACTCTTCGGGGAAAACTAGCTTGATGTTATGTTATGATATCTTTGACATTTATCTTCAAAAACTAATAAAGTTAAACCGTTTCACATTAATAATCATTTTTTAATTAAATAAAGGCATGCGGTTGTACGTCAGACAATACTTACAGGTGTAGAACGAAAAAGCGCAGCCGTGAAAAAAAAAAAAACAAAACCGAACTCAAAGGACATTTAAGGGCAGCACATCACCATCGTTTTGCCCGTGTCCCCTACAAGCCTCGTGCATTTTTGCTGGGTGTCTGGGCAAAGAGCATGGGGACACAATGCATCTTAATGAATGCATTCCGAAGTCACGCGGCCTCCCCTGGGCTTTTTGATGTGCCAGGGGACGGTACCTTGTGTTTACTGTATGTGAGTGGCATTTGGTCCTTTCAAACGGAGGAAATACGTCGTGTTCAATTTTCAATTTATCATGATTCGATTTTGTTAAATATTGCGACTGTTACAGGGTGTAGTGGCCGTGAGTGGTTGTGTTTTTAGAGTTAGAAATTGCGGGTGTAGAAAAATACCAAGTATGACCCAGTTGGTACCTGTTCTAATTATTATGATTGACTAGCTGTGGCCGCGACTTCGTTTGCGTGCATGTCGGAAAACAAATTGGATTTCATGCGAAAATTATTTTCTAAAATAAAAGTAAGCCTAAGTTACTCCTCATAGCATCAGCTCCTCCAGTTGAATTCTCGTTAAATCGGTCCAGTGGTTTCGGAGATTAGCCGGAACAAACAGACAGAGAGAACATTTTATTTTTTTATATATATACCGTATATACTTTCATAATTCTTTTAGTAAAAAGCTGTTATTTTGACATTATTTTTTTTTTTTAAATTTGTATATTATGATGATACACTATCATGGTTTTAGCTAAATAACTTGTATTATAAGAACATCTATAAAATAACTAACTTTATCACAACTATCGCCAACAACTAGATCGAGTTGCAGACTTAGTTGTGTATCGCGACGAGACAAAAAAGGTTCAGTTTTATTTTATGCAAAGCTAGACCATTTGTTCCCCTGGTAATACTAAAACTATCCAGTAGAATTCTACAACGCAGAATGATACGCGGTCAATAAAATCTGTTTTTCTTTTACTCCTAAAACAAAACAGGAAATACCTCACTCCAATAACAATTCCTATTTATTCAGTCTCATATGAGATGAATCTCGATGAATATTCCACTACGTCGATCTTTATACATGTGACAATAAATCTCGGTTGTGAAGATGGCCATGTCATTGTATGGAATCCGTGAATGTGTTCATTTGTCACACACGACATGTTTGGCACATTATTTTATTGCCAGGGTAAGAATGTTAGTGATTTTGTTGCGATGTGTTTTTATTTTGGAAACACGTGCGGATGTCAGCTGCATTCACATGTACTTCAATTGTTTTATGGAAAGCAATGAAATTACTTCTGGGTTTTTCTATTGGAACGAAGTTCCTGATCGCGCGTTGCGAAAGGGGGCTAGACGGAAAAAATAAGACCAAAAGTTGGAACGACACTTTTAGCTATAGTTGTACGCCGTGCGGCGTGCGCGTGTTTCTCTGTCTCTCTCTCTCTCTCTTTGAACTTCGTTCCATCCGGGTGTCCCTTGACACCTCTCAAGTTTATTTATTTATTAATAGGAGCACCAACAGCTAAGGATAACAATTATATATAAGACATAAAGCCATTTACAGGTCCTCACGGGTAAAAACAGAAAATGTAGTAGAAATTTTAGGATCACTAACAATTGTTCTACACTAGTGACCCGCTCCAAGAGGTCTTCTCACTAAGCATGACATCCGTACGGCCAAAGTTACGGGCGATACTCCGTATCACATAAGGACATAAGATTAGTTTGGGCCCGACCTAAGAATGAATGATACCAAGATTTGACAAGGCCGAAACAAAATCCGTTAGGTAGTTTAGAAGAACAACGCAGTCACACAGACAGACGCGACAAACGAGTTTAGTAAAATATGTATAGATATCCCGATAACTTAATAAATAAACCACACCAGTTCCTCCCAAGTTAATTAGGCTTCCAGATACTCGGAACTCTGAAGAGCTCGGGGGCTTTTCTGTACATATTTTGTTTTATCTGTCTGTTTAAGTTTTTAAACCGACTGCTTAAAAAAGGATGAGGCTCTCAATTCATCTTTATATAATATTTTTATATGTATACCTATATGTTAAGAACAGTGGTGGCCCAGTAGATACGGCCGTGACTGACGAGTTGTAGGTCGTAGATTCAAACCCAGACAGGCCCTTTACTTTGTGTAAATTATTTCGACATCACCACTGCTCTCAAAATGGTGAAGGAAAACATCGTGAGGAAACCGGCATGTCCTAGAACCAAAAAATCGAAGACATGTGATATCTACTAAGCCGCTCTGGACCCGTGTGGTGGATTACGGCCTACTCCCAAGCCTGTGTCCCAGCAGTGGGAACACTATAGGCTGATTATGACGATATGTTCATCGATGTTTCGTCAGTTGTGGACCTTGCGTGGTGGTCTCATATAATTGTTTATTAACTTAGCTTGGGCATTTTTTGGGTTAGCTTCAATAACACGTATTTTTTTCACTTGGTGTATGTTGATGATGTTATAATAACTGATATTTATATAGCAAATCACTATTTGAACATTTGAAAATTATATATATATATATGTATATCATATACCACTGTATATCATATACCACTGTATATGATATACATATATATATATATATATATATCCCAAGCCGTTTTCGACTACGGTGACTATTATTGTTTCCGACAACTATAGGTGAGGGCGTGTGATCTGAGGGGCAATTCTGGTAAATTTACGTTACGTAACGTTCACAGTCTGGATCTCAGTCTCAATATTTGTCAGAAATATGTCAAATTTCTCTACATTTTGACAAGTTTTTGACATTTGTTTGTCGCCGAGATGAAACTGCGACTACATTTTGATCGTTTTGAATTACGAGAATAAGGCCTTCAGATGTTGCTAATGTAACCTATTTTGACTGGAAAGGTACGTGCGCAGTGCGGACACGATAGAATGCTATTGTTTACGATATACGATAATTCCTATACCACTATGTACTAGCTGTATCGTGGTACGAACGTACACACGGCTACACATCAAGCTATGCAAATCCAGTATTAGCTGACCGTTCATTGTGAGAAAATATCATACAAAGTGAGGCCAAGACAAACTGGTTTTGTATAGCTTGACGTGTAGCCGTGTTTACCATAATTATTATTTTTTTTAATTGTGGTCTGCGTTGTTGTGCGCGTCTGTTTTTAAACGCTTTATACGTACACTTTAAAAAAAACGAATAACTTCCCTTTTGGAAGTCGGTAGCAAAAAAGAAAATGCGAAATCAAAGACACCAACCGCCGTACCTTTACAAAAACTTAAGTACCACAGTAATGTGTTTAGTATAAAAGGCGTTACATTCGAAACGGCGGTCAGACAATTAACTCACAAAAACTTTTAAAAAATCCGATACCCATTTTCATAAATACTTTATAGCCATAACATTTTTACACCCTACACATCTAAAAGGACCAAGTAACCAAAAACAACAACATTATTAAAAGAGGACCACCCGAGCAAATAAACGCTCCACCCCACAGACTGGTGTGAGTACCCACCTCGTAGAACAGTGTGCTATTTGCAAAAGACACAATTTTGTTAGCGGACGTCCGATCGCCCGCGGCTCGTCTGTTTAGATGAAGCACTTATTAAACGTACGCTGGGTACGTAATCATTGCGTATAATGATTATGTGGGCGATAGAAGCGACGAATGTTAGTTTTGAGTTTTATATTGTATTTATTCGTTTGTATTTATTAATGTGTGATGTTTTGACGGCACGATTGGCGCAGTGGCTGAGCGATCGGACTGCTGCGCTGCGTGTCGCGGGTTCGATTCCCGCACGGAACAAATATTTGTATGACCTACATGTATTTGTTCCAAGTCTGGGTGTTTTTCTATTTATAATAATTATGTATGTATTTACAAAAAAAAATGTATATAAGTAGTTTATCAGCCATCTTGTTACCATAACACAAGCATTAGGTTGCTTAGCTTGGGACTAGATGGCGCTGTGTGAAAATGTCCAGGGATATTATATTATTATGTTTTGAATTTATGATTTTGTAATCGTGTTCTAATATGGGTTATGTGGTACCTGAAATAAATGAGTTTATTTATTTTATTATATTTGAAAGAAAAAACAGGGAGAAAGAAAATGAGTTTATTTGACCCTGGTTAAGTAAGGCACACCATTTCAAATTTACGAGTATTAATTAATCGCAATTTGTACAAGAATAGAATAGACGGTGACTCCCAAATTAAGCATTTGCCTGTATCTTGGGAGTGAGAAATGAAAAAAAAAAACTAAAATTTAACTAAGCTAAATCAATTAAAATAAAATAAAAAACTTAGAATATACATTGCCATCAGCGTGAGATCAAAATAAGCAAAATAAAATCAACAGTGTGAGATCGAAACTAAGAAAATTACACAAAATTCACATAATAACAAAAAAAAAAACAGAAAAAATCTTAAAATAGTATTGTGTGCCTCACGGCTCCGGTTTTGGTATTATTTTATGTGATTGTTGGATAGAAATTATGTCAATTATCGTATAAGGAAGTCTGTAATCGCCAACCCACCTTGAGCAAGCGTGGTGATGAATGCTTGTGCCTTCTCTGTATGAGACGAGAGGGGCAATTCTCGTAATTTTAACAACGTTCACAGTCTGATCTCAGTCTCAATCTGTCAAAAAACACTTCTAATTTCCTTACATGTTGACAAGTTTTTGACATTTGTTTGTCGCCAAGATGAGACTGCGACTAGGTTTTGAACGTTTTAAATTACGAGAATTGGACTTCTGGTCTTTGCCCCGCAGTGGGACAGTTATAGACTGGTATTATTATTATACATTTTGGTGATATTGATGTAAAGATTCGAGTAAGTTTTTTCGAAGCAGGGTTTCGTGAATTAATTGGTAAAATCTTTTCTTTTGAGACTTGAGTTGTACCTAATATGCAATGTAATAAAACATAAAAACAAACATTATTAACAGCATACAGAAAAAAAAAGTATAAATATACGTTTACTAGTAGTGATAACAGCTAAAACGTGATTTTTGAATAAAGCAATAAGTGGAATGATTGATTTCTTCTGTGCTTATCTTGTCTGACTTGGAATAAAATAGCTAAGTCTGAAAAAAATATCGACTATCTAGGCATAAAACTACCAAGTCCTCTCCAACCATAATCTTTGCATGTTCTATTTTAATTAAGTCCAGTGAATCCCGTCGACATAATATTCGCCCGTGCTCATACGTGCGTAACATAAGCCGCGTATGTGTGCACTAGCCTTTGATGACGCTGGTATTGGTTGACATACGTCGAGATGGCGACGTTACTCGAGAGAAGCGCTCCGGGATGAATATAATCTGATGAGTTTGTATACTTTTACTTCGAAAAGGATGTTTATTTTCAAATGAGAATTTTCATCCTTAAGGGATTTTCCAACGTATTAATTTGGATGTGTTCCCTTGAAGACGGATGAAGGTAAAAGGGTGTGTCTTTGAGGACAGAAAAAAAGTGATTTAATGCCAGACCGCTGTGGGTTGGGGTGACAAATTGTGGTGACAAAAAGGCAGGTATTTAGGAAAGTTGAAACATTATCGGGGTTTTCTGTTGATATCCTGTGGCTTGTTATTTATTTGTTTTTCATAGTTAGTTATTTTACAGCCAAGGAGCGATAAGAAATTTTATTTTAAAGAAAATTCTGTTCCACATAGCGATCCCCTTTTAGAATCGCCATTTTTATTCAAAATCTTGAGTGACGTAGCCGGAAAAATACCAAGATTAAAAGTAATAAGGTTAAAGATTAAACATAACCTCGAGATGTATCATCCTAAAAAGCTTTTCTTCGTGGGTAAAACAATTTAGATTTTTTTTTTTATGTTTCCCCACACTCGGAATTAGGCACTCCTGTATCGTGGGTGCGTTTACAAACATTTAAACTCACATACACAAGCAGCCAAACCCGTAACAACTACCTGCAGGCAATAAAAATATTTGTTCCGTGCGGGAGTCAAACCCGCGACACGCAGCGCAGCAGTCGATCGCTCAGCCACCGTGTCGTCCAATAAAGATGAAATAATAAAATAATTAATAAATTAAAGATGAAATAATTCTTGAGACGTGTTTAAATGACTTTTTGTCTCTATTATAATCTTATGATTGAATGGTGTATTAATGTTTTATGACACCTACTTACCTACTGCTCTTATGCCTGTTATCACCATCATCATTTCACCTTCAGCGACCTTGACTGTATCGAAATCTTAGAGTGTAATCGATTTCTCGTTTCAATAAATTATCATCATCATCATCTGCCTAGCCTTTTCCCAACTATGTTGGGGTCGGCTTCCAGTCTAACTGGATGCGGCTGAATACCAGTATTTTACATGGAGCGACTGCCTATCTGACCTCCACAACCCAGTTGCTGGGTAATACGATACCCCTTGGTAAGACTGGTTGTCAGACTTTCGGGCTTCTGACTACCCGTAACGACTGTCAAAGATCCACGAATGACAGCCGGGACCAACGGCTTAACGTGCTTTCCGAGGCACGGAGGGGTCTCGGTATGTAAAGATGGTCACCCATCCATAGACAAACCGCGGCAAGCGTAGCTTAACCTGACCGATCGACCTGTGCGGCTGTTATTATTTAGCCACGGGCCCCTCGTTTTAATAAATGTGTCCTTAAATTATGCTCAGGTATTTACTTTATAATTTGATTAACCATGGTTTAATATTTCACCAACTATTTCGTATCTCAACAATAAAATTAGCCTAAATTGACTTAAAACTCACTCAAAACATCTGCCACGCTTAGCCAAAACAAAACTTTTAGCCGCCACCATTTAATGCCTATTGAGGCACCATTTGGGTCTCAAAAATGTCATCTGCCGCATTAATCATTCTGCGAAGGATTCCTCCTGGTGTGAAGGTACGCGGAACATTCCTGGCTTGCCCTTAATATACAGTGACGTAATTAACAGTCGTTGCGCTCTGACTGGCCATTTGTCATGGCAGAATGGGAGGTCAGGGTGGTAGGCAGGATCGCAGGTCAAATGGATGTATATCACATGACACAACTTTATTGTATGTAATTTAGATGATGTTCACATTTTGACTTTAAAATAGGCATAAAGGCAGACGTTTGGGGGCGGATTATGCCCAGCAGTGGACGTCTTTGGGCTGAAATGATGATGATGATGACAGGCAGTAGGAAGGTAGGTAGGTAGGGGTAGGGTACCTACCTACCTACCTAGGTAGGTAGGTAGGTAGGACATTAATTCAACATTCAATCTCATGCTGTCCCTGTCATTTTTAGAAATATTGTATCGACAAAGTCTTTTAAACAGAGGGGCAATTCTCGTAATTTAAAAACATTCACAGTCTGAGGGGTAATTCTCGTAATTTTAAGAACGTTCACAGTCTGATCTCAGTCTCCATCTGTCAAAAAATACCTCTAATTTCCGCACATTTTGACATGTTTTTGACATTATTGTTTGTCGCCGAGATGAGACTGCGACTAGATTTTTAACGTTTTGAATTACGAGAATTAACCTTCAGATCTCAGTTTAAATCTGCCAAAAATACCTCTAATTGCCCTATAGTTTCACAAGTTTCTGATATTGATTGTCGCTGAGATGAGATTGCGACTAGATTTTGAATGTTTTTAATCACGGTAATGGGCCTCCAGGTCCCAAAGCTAAGTCTTATTAAAACAGACACTCATGCCATTAAATGTCTTTATGCAGGTTAAAATCAAAATTGTTTTACCCACGAAGAAAAGAATTTTACGATGAAAAAGTTTGATAGATCACTACAGCTCACAGAAAGGATTACCATCTCCAACACAACAACATTATTGACAGAACGAACGCTATAATTAACTAAGGTTGGACACTCATTTGTCGTGAGAACAGCTTAATTACTTCCAGAGTACCAGGGGGTCCGGCTTGAAATGTATCACCATTTGAAGCTGTCACTTATTTATGTGGCGAGAAGTGGTGGCTCAGAGGAACCGGTCTCGAGTTACAAAATGTAGGTCGTGGTTTCGAACCCAGGCAGGCGCTTTTGTCAATTCACAATTTGTGTGTAAATAATTTCATCACCGCTGCTCTTAAAACGTTGAAGGAAAACATCGTGAGGAAATCGGGCATGTCCTAGAGTCAAAATTCGAAGACATCTGTGACAGTTACCAACCCGCACTGAGCCCGCATGGTAGATTACAGCCCACTCCCTCTCGAAGAGAGGAGTCCTGTGTCCCAGCCCCAGCAGTCTCGACATTCATAGCGATCGCTTTACGACCGAATTCGGTCGCAAAGTCCTGTCATTCCATACATTACACCTGTCAATCCGGGACTTTGCGACCAAATTCGGTCGTAAAGCGATCGCTATAAATGTCGAGACTGCTGGGGCAGGAGTGGGAACATTATAGGCTGATTAAGGTAGCTAGAATTTTACAGCACTAGTATTTCAATGCTGATCCGTATACAGTCCGTACACAAAATAAAAATCAAAAGACATTTATTCAAATTAGGCTGGGAATCAGCACTTTTCGAACGTCAAAATTACAAAAGACAGTCCCTCAAAACGCCCGCCCTTCACAGTTATTTTACCTCTGATTTAGAATCACTGTCCAAGACACAGTGATCTTTATTCTCATTAAAATACGGTTGTTATTGGATTGCTGCTACTGACAAGTCTATCAAAATCATTGTGATCTTTATCCTCGTTACAATAAGGTTGCTGTTAGGTGGTTGCTATCAAAGGTAAAATAACTGTGAATGGACATTTAAATCTTAGATATTCTGGATACTCATCGATGATTTGAGTTTATAACAATTTACTTTTGAGTAGCTTCATGGACGACTGGCTCGAGTTTTCTTCCTCTCTCATATTCTCGACCAAATCCCTTCACGGTGTATCCCATACTCAGCCACGGAGGCACGGACACAATACAACAATCCCTCAATACAATAAAGTAATTAACAGCCAGCCGGCAGTGACGTGGCAGCCATTTATCATAACGAGGAAGGCAACACTGAAATATATCAATAGTAATCATTTTCCTTTCCCCCTTGCATTTGTTTTGTTTTCCGGGGTGAAGAACTAAGGTTCGTGTGGCTAGTTATGGTCATAGGTGATAATGGGGTGATACGTTATTTTTTTGGGGTAATTACAAGAAATACCAAATTTTTCGTCATAGGTGTCGTTTTCATGGTTTTTGAGGGTGCTAAAGCCGATAGTGAGGTTAAAATCTAAGATGGCAGATCATGAGAGCTTCTTAAAATTATATTAGATGGCTATGTATTAAAAACGCGTATTAATTTCACACTTTCTCTCTGTGTCTCATTCTATTATATACGAGTATGTATGCGAAAACGAAGTAACAAAATCCCTTCTTTCCGGGGTCCTCCGACCGCACACATTTTCTTACGTTCAGAATTAATCATATATTTTTGATGATTAATATGCATATAGGTAACCAATAAATTATTTTATCGAATGGATATTCAAAATAGTAACGTTAAAAGTGATATTGAAATCAATTTCATCGTTAAAATTAAACATAATTTCATCACCAAGTTTTTCCTGGAAGCATAAACATTTCCAGCAAAAATACTTCCTTTATAAAATGAATTCCTCCACCAGATACGAGAATAACTGCCCACCTAGAACTCAAGCCATTCCCCTAATGTCACCCATCAAGAATTCCGAATGAAATTTCGCTACTTGAAAAATTATTTCTGATTGCGACTATTAACATTAGACCAGGATAGGGTTGGTTATCGATGGCTTAATTTCCAAGAGTTATTTGCATCGAGTCAAACGCGTGCCGACTTAATTCCTCCAACATCTGCATATAAATGGATGTAATTTTGTACTGTGACAGCCCTGAGGCACTCCAGACAAATGTTTGTAGTCAGGGCTGTGTTCCTTCCGATTATTGAGGGCACTAATATTGTCTCTCTGATTGTCGCTGCTGGTTTGTTTTATGTGCTAATGAGGGCAACCCTACGCGTTTGACGAATTCAAAAGTTAATTTGGAAATGGGGCGTTTGAATATATGAATGTTTTATTAACTCCCCCCTACTACATTTTTCATTGATTTTCTTTCGGTGGGTAGTTCAGGGGAATTGGGGCAATTTCTTCTATTCTCAGAGATGGTTGCTATTTTTGCAGAGTTCGCGTTGTCTGGCAAAAATGCTTACGAATTCGTTCTTGCTTTTTAAGATTGGACCAATTGTTCAGATTCTCGGTTCTACGTGTTATGACAAAAGTAAAATATATCGTTAGCGATGGTGATGTAACAACTCCAAGCTATGTCGCTTTAGTATCTACTCAGGTTAGAAAAAAACGTGTCCGGCCAGGGAAATTGGATGATTCGACGGAAAAATTTAAAAACTTTCGCAGTCGTCATCTTGGATTTCACTATTATGTGTAATATATATAATAGGAGAGAGAGAGTTGCATGGAGGCATGACGCTTTTTCGATATGTGAGGATTACTACCAGTTTACTCCTACCGCAAGTCGCGTTAAAGAACTTCGTTCCAAAAACACCACTTCTTTTGCCGGAGGTAATAACACACGATCAATCGGAATCGGTTTCATTTTGACAGTTCAACAACATTCATTGCGTTATTTAAGTGTTGGGCAGACAAATTTTTCGAACTTATGAAGGAATGGATTAGCAATTTGCTTCAAAATGATTCTGATTCCGATTGTTTGTGTGTTACGCAATTAGGGTGCTGGATTCTCCATCGTAGTCAACAGCAAAGTTCAACCAAATATGGTAGTAATGAAATTTAAAATAAAGCCACTTAAGTTAATTGTTTATTAACCAGCAACCTGTCCGTATATTCGAATCACAACGCTTTCGGTTAGACTGGCAGCTGACCCCAACATAGTTGGGAAAAGGCTAGCATCGGCATGAATCATCATCATCTATGATGATACGAATCACAACTGTCATTCTTTGACAGTCAATCTTTGACAGTTATATGAACTGGCTGTAACACTAAAAATTGACGTAGTGTATCATACATTTTCTTTCCTTAACTAAGAGCTCAACTGTCACCAATGAGACCCAATTACTTTTTCTATTGTTACCGAACCTAATAAGCTTGCCTAAGACACGAGGGACTAAGAACGCGCGAAAAAGCCTTCATCAACAAAACTTGCCTAGTGTTAATATGATTCGTTAACTCTGTGTCACTTCGGCACTTAATCTGCTTGGCAACACTTTGTGACACAGTAATTTGTATTCAGTGCGCGAATAATGTAAGGCTGAAGACTCATGTTACGTTGAGTGACGTACTATAAGAGAAATTGTATGAAGATTGATACAGGGGAGCAGATGCTTCCTTCTTTGTTACAGGAAAAGATATGTGTGGTGTTACTATCATTATGAGCAGAGAGGAAGAAAAAACTGACATACATTAAATTATAAATTTTTTTTTTGGAGAGTTATATTTAATTTAAAACAATTCCAGTTTAATATGGGACTTATCGTAACGTTCTTTGCGACTAAATATTTTAGTCGGCGTATATAAGGCGTACTACTGGTACGTATACATATTGTACATTCACTAAAAGAGATAAGTAACCAGGGTCGTCGGATATAGTTGAAAATTAAGAAACCGATAGATGTTTTCGAATGAAATTCAATTTGATAAATGAACTGTTGGTTTTCTATTAATGAAATTATTGGAACGAAGTCAGTTGCGAAAGGAGGCTAGACGGAAAAAATTAAGACCAAAAGTTGGAACGACACTTTTTGCTATAGCTGTAAGCCGTGCGGCGTGCGCGTGTTTCTCTGTCTGTCTCTCTCTCTCTCTTTGAACTTCGTTCCATCCGGGTGTCCCTTGACACCTCTCAAGTTTTTTTATTAAAAAACTTCCATCGTCGGTTTCATACTAAACATTACCTATATCCGACGACCCTGGTTATTTATCTCCTTTGGTGACCGTATTTTTTATAATTTGGCATTTGAAAGCCAGAGGTTTTGTTATTAATAAAATCAACAGCTAGTATACTTTTGTTGTTATTAAGTACTGTACTGCACAGTACTAGTGTAACAGTACAGCAGTCTTTAAAAAAACTATCCACACAAAATAGAAACCTAACATTACTTTTCCTAAATTAAAGTACGTATAAACCCAGCCTTAAGCCACTTCCTAAAGTTTTCCTCACAAGGAAACGAAACGACTGCCAGTTCACTGAGACAAGGTTCCATCTCCTTTGAGTTGCGTAAAGATTTACAACCTAGTTGTAGTAATTGGATGTGTCGGGAAGGTGTGCATTGCAGAAACTTGATCGTGTGTTAGAGATGTGTTAGCGACGCTTGATGATATGAAGGATTGTGTAGGAATGGTAGGAATATTTAATGAAGTTGTTAGGTCTTAGAAAATGTTCTGTCATTTCATTAATTTTTAAGGAGCTGTTGGAGTTTATTTCAGTCGAAATCGTAATTGAATCTAGTGTTATTATAAAAGTGTCCAACCTGAGGGTCTCGTGGTTAAGTAAGAACAGCCACACGGGTCGATCGATCAGGTTAAGCTACGCTTACCGCGTTTGGTCCGTGGATGGGTTACCATCTTTACATACTGAGCCCCCTCCGTGCTTCGGAAATCACGTTAAGCCGTCATTCGTCGATGTTTGACAACCATGAAGGGTAGTCAGAAGCCCGAAAGTCTGACAACCAGCACCCTAATTGCTTAACACACTAATAATCTCAATCTGAATCATTTTGAAGGATATTGCTAATCCATTGCTTCGTATGTTAAAAAAAAATATCTGGTCAACAACGTAAATAACGCAATGAATGTTGTTGAACTGTCAAAGTCATTGCTACTAATAGTGTGTTACGCAATTACCCGGCAGTCTTACCAAGGGGTATCGTATTACCCAGTCACTGGGTTGTGGAGCTCAGATAGGCAGTCGCTCCATGTAAAATACTGGTACTCAGGTGCATCGGGTTAGGCTAGAAACCGACCCCAACATAGTTGGGAAAAGTCTAGGCAGATTGATTGTCCAACCGGCACCCTAATTGCGTAACACACAATCAATCGGAATCTGAATCATTTTGAAGCAAATTGCTAATCCATTGCTTCATGAGTTCGAAAAATTTGTCTGCCCAACACGTAAATAACGCAATGAATGTTATTGAACTGTCAAAATGAAACCGATTCCGATTGATTGTGTGTTACGCAATTAGGGTGCTGTTTGGGATTCTGGGTTCGATTCACGGCGGCAATATGTTTTTGGGTTTTCAATGAGGACATTATCAGTAGATTCAAATTCCGATTCAGATTCATTTAGGTATTTGCAAAAACATGTGTAGATAATAGGTATTCATTATTTATGATGTTTATAATAGCTGTTACAGGATAGCAGCACAAGAGTCTGGAATTGTTTAAACATTCGCATTCTAATCTCAAGTCTCCATCTGTCAAAAATATTATAATCAATTTCCCCACTTTTTTGACAAGTTTTTGACGTTGATTGTCGCTGAGATGAGATTGCGACTTGAATTTGAACTTTTTTTAAGTCAGCACATCCAAGCTACTACAATCTGTCAAATTTCTTTAATAGATTTTCAACTTTATCATATCGCTAAAGCATTAAGGTTCAAGGTTGATTGGGAAAATTTGTCAGTTTCGGGTAGCTTGACCTGCTGGCGTCTGAAAAGAATTGGCCTTCAGTTAATGGCAAGACTTTCCACCTATTACATAACTTGTTACATATTCCAACCTCTTCTTCATAATGTTTTCATTATTATTATGCGTCTATATGTACTTAGTGGGTAGACGGAATCACATCATTTTAAGTTTATGCCCCACATACAGTCTACCCCTACATAAAATAACTACGCCAACCACGCACGACTTTATGCAGTTAAATGTTACAAACACGAGTTTCAAGTTTCACATTCAGCTATGAATGCGAGTGGTGTTAATGAGATACGAGTAGTGAATACGTCGCCACAGAATATATAATTATGCGATGCAGAAGACAAGCGAACACGCACACACATAGTCGCGCGCGTCTACGTATAGCAGACGTACGTGCAGTGCAAGCGCACTCACGACTGGCATTCGTTTGACATAGTTTGCGAACACAGTAGTCTATCGCATCGGTTGACGTAAAAAGACATAAAAGATCTTGCATTTTATTCCCTATAGTGGGTTTCAGTCTGTGTGCGTAACTGCCTGTGCCATTACAGCGGGCCCTATCTGGCAGCACAATGTTGAGGTAGGAGCCTTTTCGCCTCGCCAAGGCCACTTATGCAACAAGTCGTGAGTTGTGCAAAAGTGACATTTGCGAGGCTTTCTTTAATTCGTTTATTTATTTCCTGCGCGTATCCGAAATTAATACTTTATCTCTTTCCCTTCTTTCTATGCGTGCGTGCGCCTCTTTTCGCTAGTTGTATCGAATTAATCTTCTGTACTTATGTATTCTGTGGCGCTGCGCAAATGATGTGCTGAACTGCTGACTACCCGCACTTTTGTACTTATTTAGTTTGTAGTTTTATATAATAGGGGTAATGGGGGGAATGTTCTTAGGGGTAAGATATGTATGATGTAGGAAAGTTGGTAGGAATTGTTTTGTAGAAATGTTTGTTTGAAAATGATAGCAACAGATAATTCTGCTGGTACTGTTTTTTTAGAATAGGTATTTATAAGAGCTTTCAGTGAGATACCATAGGTTAGATAAAGGGGGTATTTTATATTTATACATTTTACATAGGTGCATTTTTGGGGCTCCTTACCCCAAAAGGAACCCTTCATTGCGCACTTGGACAGTTTTATTAATACATAAGTTAGATCATTCCCCATTGACGTTATTAAGACCCTACGTTATTATGGCTAAACTGCCAGATCGACATTGGTTTATTTAGGTTACACGTGTAGGTAAACATACTCGTGGAACTTCGGACTTTCATCCCAGAAAATGAAAGTTTCATTAACGTCTAATCATCATTTCATTAATGGAATGTCATTAATGTTAAGAAAATATTATACCTACGGAGTTTATATGAGATAACATAATACACGTCTTGCCTGTTTTTCTCGAGGGATTGCGCAGAGGTGTATTTTTGTAGGGATGATAGCCTACTAATCCTATCCTACTAATATTATAAACGCGAAAGTTTGTATGGATGGATGGATGAATGGATGTTTGTAACTCTTTCACTTAGGATTCTTTTAGGTATGAAGTATTGAAATTTGGACAGGCCAACGTTTGTCGGGTCAGCTAGTGTAGAATAATATAACATAACGTAGCTATATGTGAATTTGAAAAGACTGAAATATTTTGCGACTTTCGTTGCTAACTAAATCACAATTTACTAAGGGCCGGTTTTTTGATCCGTAGTTAAACTCAACCAAGTGTTAAAAATAGTAAACGAATGGTAATGTGTTTTTTGATACATTTTTAGTTTATATAAGGATATAATTTTATCATTGACGGCACGGTTGGCGCAGTGGTTAAGCGATTGACTGCTGCGCTGCGTGTCGCGGGTTAGATTCCCACACGGAACAAATATTTGTATGACATGTATTTGTTCCGAGTCTGGGTGTTTTTCTATCTATAATATGTATGTATTTACAAAAAAAAATGTATATAAGTAGTTTATCAGCCATCTTGTTACCATAACACAAGCATTAGGTTGCTTAGCTTGGGACTAGATGGCGCTGTGTGAAATGTCCGGGGATATTATTATTATTATTGCTAATGGTCAAATAATTAACTATTAATTAAAAATAATCATTAGTGACCATTAGATAAACTAACAATTGATTAAAAAACACATTTTGCAAAAATTTAACCATTAAAGTTGTCAAAAAATAAAAGGCCCGTTTTGACATTTGAGAAAGCGTGTCAAAACGGGCCTTTTATTTTTTGACAAATTTAGTTAAGAATAGAATAGAATAGAATACTCTTTATTGTACACCATACAAATTACAGAACATAAATATAAACAGTTTTACAAAGGGTGACACAATGGGCGGTCTTATCGCTAAGAGCGATCTTTTAAAGAAAACCTTTGGATGGATTAAAATTAAGGAGAGACAAATATAGTAGGTAGTCTGTGGTGTACCATTTACATAACACAATTAATATAGACATAAATTATATTTTACTCGTCTAAATAAATATATACTATAATAATAAACATGAAACATGAGCAAAGAAAAAAAAATATAAATAATAATATAATAATGATGATGTTTAAGGACAGAGGAAGTGCTTTTGTATCATAATTTTGAAAGCGGACAAAGATTGAGCACGCCTTATCGACACGGTTAAGTATTATTTTTAACAATTGGTTGAGTTTAAATACGAATAAAAAATGGCCTTTAGGGTAAATTTTTCGAAAACAAGTAACAGTAACCTAAATTGTTTGTCGTTTCGCTATCTAAACTAATATTATAAAGACAAAAGACTTTTTGTATATTTGTGTTTTACGCGTTCACGCTAAAATGGCTAAACGGATTTGGCCATAACCTGAATTAGGACATGGTATACTTTTATCCCGATATTTTCATGGGATCGAAACCTATGCGGGTGAAGCCGCGGGGCTTAGCTAGTAAACCATAACAAGACCCTGTGCTTCAACAAAAGCACACACTAAATTATCAAAATGATCTGTAGGGCGCGTCCTATTACTATAGTTCCCAGCAATATTATATTACTAATTGTTAAGAGCACTTGCCATAAATACGGCTTACGAGCCCCCATAATACTATGCTTTAATTTACCATAGTTATTATGGGTTGCGAAGGTATAGTCAACCTCGTTATCCCTTTGTCACCCTAAGGTTGAATTTTACTTGTAAGTCGTAAAACGTCAACGGCCCTTTATAAAACTGACAATCCGACATATTTTGTCAAAAAATTACATACTTGTCAGATTACATACTTGTCACATTTTCACGACAGGTGGTATTTTAATAAAGCAGAAATGTATGAAAGAAACTTGTAAAAGTGTCGCGTTGTCAGATTGTTGCCTGTCACCTGTCGCGGTCGTTTTTATTAAACATGCCTTGTGGGGTAATTGCGTAACATACATAAATTGACAATTGATCGTAATGTCTTTCGTTTTGACAGTTCAGTCACGTACATTGCGTTATTTAAATTGTTGAGCAGATGAATTTTTCAAACCTATGAAGTAATGGATTAGGAATTACATCCGAACAACCCTGGATTCTAATTAAAAGTGTGTTACGCATTTAAGGTGCTATGCTAATGGTCTATTTGTCTATGTTTTGATTGTTTCAACGTTTGTGAAGTTTTAATTAAATAGGAAGGGTTGTCAAAATTGGTAAACCAATTACGAGGCCACTATACATACACACGACGACACATCAAGTTAAACATTACCAGTATGTGTTGACCTCGTATTGTAAATGCTTTCCGTACAATAAGAGGTCAGCTTAAACTGGAACAGTACAGCTCGATGTTTCGTCTTGTTGTATGTACATCTTATGGGGTATGAACGATGGAAGTGAAAAATTATGTTTTGAGGGTAGTTGTGAATTAGTGGGATAGTTGTGTGATAATGTAGGTATGTAGGTGTATTGTGTTGGTTTTAAGTACGGCTATCTATTTTTAATAGATTTAATTAAAATTAAGTATCTCTGCATATTATATTTTCTTGTTTTATGTCCTTAAATAATTTAGTAACTTCTCAAATGTTACCTATTATTAATATTTTAACTTTGTTAGTTTAGTTGTTAACTTTATTGTGCATGCTGTGGTATCTTATAAGTGAAGGAGTGCACCTACTTATACCAGAGGGGCAATTCTCGTAATTTTAAGAACGTTCACAGTCTGATCTCAGTCTCAATCTGTCAAAAATTTCTCTAATTTCCATACATTTTGACATCTGATCTTTTTTTTTTTGACATCTGTTTGTCGCTGAGATGAGACTGTGACTAGGTTTTGAACGTTTTAAATTACGAGAATTGGCCTTTTGATGTTGCCCTTTATTTTATGTGTTGTATTGTGTACATGTTTTGTTGGAGAGCCCGAAAAATATATATTTGAAAGCTACTTAAATAATATGTGATGTAAGTTTAAATATAAGTGTTGCCTTTAGATAAAAATTCCAGTATGTACCTAAGTTTAGGATTTTAAAATCTTATAGCTTGTCCATTAGGTTAACCGTTTTGTGACAGCTGTCTTAGAACGTAACTACATATTCCAGATTACGTAAAAGTTAACTTTAGGTAAAATACATAATAAAATAAATATATAAATTGCCTTACCTTATTGAATTGTCTTATTTATGGCTTCTTACATATATTATAATACTGTACGTGTATCAATCAATGTATTGTGTGTTGCTGCAATCACTACTTCCATCTGCCAAAAAACGGTTTACCTAATGGACAGGGTATAGTATTTTCTTGTGCGATTAATAAATCTGGCTAAAACCAGACTAATAGATATAAAGAAACGGGTTAGTACATACGCCAGCACATCAAGCTACTACAATCTGTCAAATTTCTTTAATAGATTTGAAACTTTATCGCTAAAGCATTAAGATTCAAGGTTGATTGGGAAAATTTGACAGTTTCGGGTAGCTTGACCTGCTGGCGTCTGTACATGCATTTATATCATTGTATTAACACAATATTTTTTTTAAATATCGTCAAAATAAATACAATACAGTTGTTTCAATAAACAAAATTGTAATAACTTATTTAGAGAAAATAGAAAAATACCGGGAGGATTTTATGAAACTCGGTGACAATTTCGAGCTAAAATAGAGAGAGAATTTACTCCAATTCAATACGAAGCTGAATATTCAAAAGCGTCGATATTGCATTACTAACGAATGCATAAATATTTCTGTATCCTCTATTTACGGAGGAAACTAAAACAAACACATGAATATAAAATTTTTGATAGCAATACCAGGATATTCTTATGAGTATAAACTGAGATAATTTTGTGCTTATGTAGATGTTATTTATGACAAAGGCAAAATTATATCAAGACTATCGCTATCCCTCAGTTTTTGAAAGAAATCAATTTATTCGTCTAACAATCGTGTCGTAGTTATTTTAGCTATCCAAATACAGCATTTCTAGCATGACAATTAGTTATTGGCAACAGATTTATTGATTAAAAGGCTATTTTCTTGTACTTAAAAATCGTTCAAATTCAAGTCGCAGTGTTGGCTCAGTGACAATCAATGTCATAAACTTGAATAGGTATGGTAGGGAGATTAGAGGATATTTTGATTGAAACATATATAGTAAACAACGAAAACTGCCCCTTAGGCACATAACTAAGCTTTCAGAAACGGGGTGATAGAGAATTAGAATACATACAATTATTATTGTTAAGTACTAGTTTTATTCAAATGAAATAAAATAAAAATGTTAATTCCGTAAATAGGACTTCGCAGTCACTATTACACGTCATATTATTTAAAAAAAAAATAAGCTAGTTGAGGTCGGCGATTCCTATCTGACTTCAGTGTCTACTCTGAGAAGAAAGGCCAGATGTCACAGTCTCTTTTAAAGTCCTTACATAATCTTGGTCAGATCATGTGAAGACCATGTAGATTGATGTTTGAAATGATATTTTGAGGAAAGTACTGAAATATCTACGGTACTGAACCGTCAACTACGAATAATGGTGTTGCATATAATTCTGCAAGTTAATTTGATGATCACAAGATTGTTGTAGATTTTCTTTATAACCGTAGTAGCCAAAGAAAATTTTCACACACGCCATATTAAAATATGTCAAACCAAAAACAAACATGCAAGTTACCACTTTAACGTATTATTAATCCTACACACGATAAGATCACTAGGGCTGTCACAATTGCAAATTACAAATTGGCAAGCCGGCAATTTTATTTGCCCAGCGTGCTTTTTAATTTGTCAAAGTGGTCCTGACAAGGGTTGGCTATATTATAACGGACCTACAAATTAAAGCCTTTATAATCGAGGGGGTAAGGGTGTAAAATTCTCATACTTTGTAATTTGTATAAATTGAGTCAAGTTGTAATTTAGAACTCACTTTTTTCTCTTGTAACATTTTTTTATTTTTTTATTATGATGTTGTTTAGTGGGGTGTCCCAAAATTAATAATATGGAGGGTATCCGTAGCGTGAAATTGACGTTTCTGATTTCGGTGGTAGGTATGATATTAGTCGGTAACGGGTGATGTGAAAGTGGGGGGCTCGGGTTTCTATTTTATTTTCAATAACGTGAACTATCACTGTCCATTCTAAGGTTGCCTGGAAGAGATCGCAGTAATGCGATAAGGCCGCCCATTGTATATTTTGTAGTGTGCCATGTATTTTTTAAGCTATGTATTTTTGTGGTGTGCAATAAAGTATATATAAATAAATAAATAAACTATCATTAGGCGGGGTAAAAAACAATGTTCACTCTCTAAAAAGGGTTGGCAACATGCAAAATGATTCAAAACTTTTTATTACATGAAGAGTTTGTTTGTTTCTTTGAACGCGCTAATCTCTCGAACTACCAGTCGCAGCATCGTGATGTTAAAAGAATTTTAAACACAGCAAAACGAAAAAATAAGTCTGAAAGAATACTAAGCAAAATCAATGCGATGCGACGGGGTGGATCGGAGGAATCTGAAATTTCACGTCGACAAAGTCGCGAGCAGAAACTAGTTTCTTATAACACCAGACTATTTTCTAATAAGTATTTTTTTCCCTACTAACATACACTAACCTTATTTTCTGGTGAAGTAGGTATTATTTCTTCTTTCAAGCGACCTTTGCAAGTTCCGCTTTAATTTTTAGCTCCCCATCCATATTGTGCCACAACAGCCAGTTCCCCGACTTAAGGAAGTCGGGGAACTGGCTGTTGTGGACGATGTGGTTTATGAGTGAGGGGTGAACTAGGTAAGGACCTAGTTCACCCCTCACTCATAAACCACATCGTCAAAACATTCAAACTAACTGTCACTGCGGCACAATTCCACCATAAATTACTCTCTACATATTCTACTTCATTATAACGTGTGGCAACACTTACCTACATACATTAGACCGTTGACTTTACAATTAACAAGCTCCCATTGTTCCTACGTACGTAAAACTCCAGTAAAACAATAAAACATCGTCCCAATGTTATGATTAGAGGAGGGGATTGTAAATTTTGAGGCCGTGGATTATGCTAATAATATGAAAATCCGTCCCTTGTTCGTTGACGACAAGTGTGGCGAAACACGCGCGAGTGCTTGTCGCAACCCTAGAGGCGTGACGTCATCTTGTCGCGGCATAATTCTGTATTGACGTGTATATTTCAAATCTCACATCGTTTATTGCAATCCATAATGTACTACAGGTGGTAAATAAAAGAAAAATAATAGAAACAATTATGGACCCTGTCGGGCACAGCAAATTAATGTTGTTCAAATTTAAACTCTAGCATGAGATCGATCAATTAGTTTGTTTTTACGATATTTTCTAAGGTATTTATGTTAAAAAATTTCATCCTTTCTTCTATTCCAGTACATGGTGACTTTTAACTGATTTTGCTTTGGTAGTTTACATGCACATACTTCTATACAATATTCAATAGACATATCTCTAACATCACAACACGCTATACATTCTACACTATCCTCTAAAATAATACAGACTCCGCCACCACTTCGAGGGCGACAGTACGATGCTGCAGTTTTATATCCACTTAATTGGATGGTTTCTAATTTGTCTTTGGTGAGCCAGGTCTCGCACGTGCATATTGCTTTGTAGGTGGGTTGATCGTTGATGAAAGCCTTTAGAAGGTGTTAATGTTATAAATGCTTTGAATATTTTGGTACAGAATTTTAAATGGTTGGTCTGGGGATTCGAAAAGTACGATCGTCGATATTTATGAGGACGGCGTGAATTTTGTGATCTGAAGGGTAGGTGTTGATTATAAAAATAGAAATCAGGTATTTATTTTCGGAGTAGACTATTAATAAATTAAAGCCGCCATTATGGATTGGAATACATAAATAAAACGGCTCAGTGAATAAGCAAACTATCATCATAAAATATGCTTATTTAAATCACTATTATTGATACCATATATTCATAATCCCGATGCTTTATCCAAATTCAATCATGCATGAAGCTTAATTAAATTTGTATTTAGCAGCTACACAGACATTTGTGAAAATATAAATGTTACCTTTATAATCAAATCATGTTTAAACACGTTTAAATAAATACTAAACATTTATTAATAACAGGAGAGAGTGACTGATTTTATTTAGAAATGTAACGAAGCGTTTTTAACGCTCCGCTTGCCTCTCTGATCGTGAATACGCACAAATGAACGGAATATTGAATTTATTTCACGTATTTATAAATTATTTTATTTTGTTTATATCATGAATTGATAATAAATTATTGGCTAAGTATGTAAGGATTTTTGTGTGGGAATTACTGATAAGGGAAACTATTCTCAATAATTTGAGAATAGTTTCCCTTATCAAACTGCATAAGGTAATCCTTATGCAGTTTTGCATAGCATAATCAGCCATAGTGTTCCCACTGCTGATACACAGGCTTGGGAGTAGGCCATAATCCACCACACGGGTCCAGTACGGCTTAGTAGATGTCACATGTCTGCGAATTTTTGGTTCTAGGATATGCCGGTTTCCTCACGATGTTTTCCTTCACCGTTTTAAGAGCAGTGTTTAAAGTGCTTTCCGAGACACGGAGTGGTCTCGGTATGTTATGGGTGATCACCCATCCTCATCCTGTTCCAACGTTGACTGCCAGACAATAGACATAATAGAAAATCTATTGTTGGCGGACACCGTGTGACCGCGGTGGCAGTCAATGACTTAACCTTGAAGATCCACCCGTGCAGCTGTTATTATTTAGCCACGAACCCCGCCATGCAATAAATAAATAAAAATAAATAAAATAAATATCCCTGGACATTTCACACAGCGCCATCTAGTCCCAAGCTAAGCAACCTAATGCTTGTGTTATGGGAACAAGATGGCTGATAAACTACTTAAGTAAATACATTTTTTTTTTGTAAATACATACATATTATAGATAGAAAAACACCCAGACTCGGAACAAATACATGTAGGTCATACAAGTATTTGTTCCGTGCGGGAATCGAACCCGCGACACGCAGCGCAGCAGTCAATCGCTTAACCACTGCGCCAACCGTGTCGTCATATAATAATATAAAGAACAAATTATTATAATTTTCTTGTCTTGAATTACCAATTAAATACCTTGCTTATTCAGGCAAGAAAGCTCCTCCATCACGGTAGGAGTTAATCGAACAAAATAAGTTACCGTTCAGTTAGACTCTAGCTGGCACAGTGCCACTACTCTTCACCGTGGTGACCTTGAACCCTCGAGTACCTACTATACAACAGTGCTATCTGTCTGTCTGCCTTTTCGTAAAGTGTGCGTCATCGAAGGCTTTGAGGGCTTTTAATTTGAACAGGAATAGCTGGCTGTTTAAGTGGGATATAAATCCTTCTTGTGGCTTGGTAAATGTCGACCGTTCGTGTTAGGTGACTCACGGTAAAAGTGCATCATATGGGGTTCAAACGCTTTTCGTCGCTGTAGTACTTAAGGCTGAGTTCACGGTCTCGAGTAATGCGACTTGCGTCGAGCTACACGCGTGCGCGTCACTTGTTTCCGTCCGTCGCTCCGCAAGTCGCGTCGAGGTAATTCGAGGTATGCTATTTAGCTTAGGTTTCGTCATATTATAACGACCGTAATGAAAATATGTCATTTGCACCAATATTTGACATTAAGTCAAACCCCACTGTCCAAAGATTTAAATTGCTAGATAATCAAGTCAAGTCACTGCGTCATTCTGTGTCAGAGGTGTCAAAACGAAATAGAATCGCTCAACAAACTCTCTTTTGACGCGGTAGGGCCAATCTAAGGATTTATATCTATGCCACTGTCATCATTTTCATAACAGCCATCACTATGGCCACCTCTCTTTTACGGATCCAGATTCCAGTTTCTACGGATCTAGCTTAAACACCTTATTTCATTTGTTTTTTTCCGCAGTGACTGTTTCAAGACGCGTGTAGCTTGAACGTGTAGCTCGTGGCCTCTCGGCTATTTTAATTTCTACTTCTCTAGTTTATTCAAGGCTGTTAGGATAGCTCATGTCTAGCAAACATAGTAGCTGCTAGCCAGTGAGCTGAGCTGACCCAATTTATACTAGTATCGCTATTCGGAGTCTATTTAAATGAACCGTATTTTAGATTGGCTATTAGTTTGATGATCAAATAATTATAGTGTTTTTTATTTTTTTTATTTACAATGGTCTCACTCTTGACCTCAATCCAGCCCAGAGGCAGGGATGAGATCTACGGTGGAACGAGCTTCAGTGGAAATCTTCATCTACAGTGTACGCAAAACCATCGACCGATCTTCTGAGAGCAGTGATGGCCTAGTGATAACGGCCCCGACTTTCGAGTTGTAGGTCGTAGGTTCGAATTTGAACCCAGACAGGCGCTTTACTTTGTGTAATTGATTTCATCGCCACTGCTCTCAAAACGATGAGGAAAACATCGTGTGGAAACCGGCATGTCCTAGAACCAAAAATTTGAAGACATGTAATACCTAACATCCCACACTGGCCGCACGTGGTGGATTACGACCCAATTCCTCTTTTTTTTTTTTTACTGATAATGGGCTCACTCTTGACCTCAACCCAGCCCAGAGGCAGGGATGAGATGTACGGTGGAACGAGCTTGCCCAGACGAAGCCTATTCACTCTCACAGCGAGGAGGACTGTATCCCAGCAGTGGGAACATTATACAAGCTGTTGTTTTGCATCCTCGTCAAATTACAGGAGGCTGCTAGGAAAGACATAAATAATCAAATAAAATTACGATCCCTAGTAAATAATAAATACATACTTGTTCTTTTAGTTATGTAAGTTTGACAGTATTTCAGAATACACCACTTTCAAAGAACAGAATCGCGTTATGGTATCGTATAAGCGCCGCCGCCGCCGCGCCGCGCCGTGTTTTTATGTGTGTGTAAAAGGGCAGTTACAGTGCGGTCTCAGACAGGCCGCGTTTTAATATGCGTGTCCCACAAAAGTTTACGAAAATAAAAAAATACCTACTTATTTTATTATTGATGCATGTCGAGAATCAGTAGCATAGTTACCTCCTTGAATTTGACGAGGTTGCAAAACAACACCTTGTAGATTGACTATGCTATTTAATATTGTAGGCAAATAGAAAACATACGGAATCCTTACTTTGATTTATAAAACATACATCGTGACATCTTTCCATTGATATAATCCCCACTATATGACGTCACTCATAAAGCGGAGTACAGTACAGACAAGTGTAATCCGTAAATAATGATGTGCTTGCGAACAACGCAAATTATTTTAAAAGAGACTCCGCATTGATGTAGGCTGTGTGCAATCGGCTTTGTTTGAGGAATGTCATGTGTTTTTATTTTTATGTTGTAATTATATTGGAGTTGGTTTTAAGAGTGTGTTTGTCCTTTAAGAGTACCTACGCTTCATTAAGAACATACACGTGTTTTGAATATTTGACGTTCAAAAGTGCATTTTATGTGCCTATTTGAAATAAATGCTTTGAACTTATACAAGGTGTCGTTTTGCGTCCTCGTCAAATTCAAGAAGGTAACTATGCTACTGATTCTCGACACGAATTAATAATTAAATAAGCAGGTATTTTTTTATCTAATTTTCGGAAATCGGCATGTGTGGGTCACGCATTTTAAAACGCGGCCCGTGTGAGACCGCACTGTAACTGCCCTTTTAGATACAAATAAAAACGCGGCGCGGCGCGGCGGCGGCGGCGCTTATACGATACCATAACGCGATTCTGTTCTTTGAAAGTGGTGTATTCTGAAATACTGTCAAACTTACATAACTAAAAGAACAAGTATGTATTTATTATTTACTAGGGATCGTCATTTTATTTGATTATTTATGTCTTTCATAACAGCCTCCTGAAATTTGACGAGGATGCAAAACCACAGCTTTTATAATGATTGTATAACGTTTGCTGTCAGAAGTAACTCTATTATGCTTTCCTACGAGTATCATAAATGTTAAAGGACAAGAGAAATCTACTAGCATTAGTACATGTTCTGTAGTAGTGGTTCTTGTCATTCCGGTACCTGGATACCGGTTCCAGACACCAGACGGGTACCTTTACTCCACCTAACAAGTACCGGTACCAAATTCAGGTAACCGGCGCGCACCACATCCTGCTAATATTAATATAACTAATACAATTACAAATTAATACAATATAATTGACGGCACGGTTGGCGCAGTGGTTAAGCGATTGACTGCTGCGCTGCGTGTCGCGGGTTCGATTCCCGCACGGAACAAATATTTGTAGGGCCTACAAGTAGTTGTTCCGGGTCTAGCTGTTTGTGTATGTGAGTTTAAATGTTTGTAAACGCACCCATGATACAGGATAAATTCCTAGTGTGGGGCATTTTTTTTAAGAAAAATAAAATAAAAATATTATAAACGTGAAAGTTTGTATGGATGGATAGATGTTTGTTTGTTTGTTACTCTTTTCTCTCATACAGATGGTTTATAACCAGGATTAACACATAGGATACTTTTTATCCCGATATTCCTACGGGATCGAAACTTATGTGGGTGAAACCGCGGGGCGCTGCTAGTATCTCATATTCGTACGAGGAATCTCGTACGGTTGTCTAATATCTATTTACTATTCTTTTTACTTATAGTATCGGTTTTCTCATTCAACACTCAACTTCCGGAAATATTTGTTTGGTACCGGTACAGTACTGATACTGATTAGAAAAACAAATAGCACAGGTACTACTCTGGTACCGATACCAATAGTACAGATAATACTCTGGTACAGTTACCAATAGTACAGATACTACTCTGGTACAGTTACCAATAGTACAGGTACTACTCTGGTACCGATACCAATAGTACAGGTACTACTCTGGTACCGATACCAATAGTACAGGTACTACTCTGGTACCGATACCAATAGTACAGGTACTACTCTGGTACCGATACCAATAGTACAGGTACTACTCTGGTACAGTTACCAATAGTACAGGTACTACTCTGGTACCGATACCAATAGTACAGGTACTACTCTGGTACCGATACCAATAGTACAGGTACTACTCTGGTACAGTTACCAATAGTACAGGTACTACTCTGGTACAGTTACCAATAGTACAGGTACTACTCTGGTACCGATACCAATAGTACAGGTACTACTCTGGTACAGTTACCAATAGTACAGGTACTACTCTGGTACAGTTACCAATAGTACAGGTACTACTCTGGTACAGTTACCAATAGTACAGGTACTACTCTGGTACCGATACCAATAGTACAGGTACTACTCTGGTACAGTTACCAATAGTACAGGTACTACTCTGGTACAGTTACCAATAGTACAGGTACTACTCTGGTACAGTTACCAATAGTACAGGTACTACTCTGGTACAGTTACCAATAGTACAGGTACTACTCTGGTACGGTACTAATAGTACAGGTACTACTCTGGTACGGTACTAATAGTACAGGTACTACATTGATACCGGTATCACACCAAGGCCAATGGTACCGGTACCCAAAAATACCGGTAAGTTTTTAAAGCGCTGATTTCAGCACATTTCTGTCTGAAAGCGACTATCCACCTATAATGAATCCCATAATATTAACGTCTTTAGAACCTAGAGTTTTACATCAAAAATAAACATTTAATTTTACCCTCTTATCTCTCTTAAATATAACACAAGAGCAAGGTATGCACACACTTAAAGCAAATTACGCTTCTTAACTTACCATAGCTGAGTCAGTTAGCAAAACGGGGGACTTGAAGTTACCCAAGTAATATGAGCAGAATTGCTGTATAAGTATTATTTATTGCGCAAACTGTGCCGGGGTAATTATTTAGGAAGCTACCCCTACCCTATTAAGGGGGGGGGGGGAGATATTAGAATGTGGTGTTAGCGAACCAATGAACTGCGAATATTTGCTTCGCTGGTATCGAATTGTTTGGTGTTAACAGGCTGTTTCCTATTCCGATTGGATATTAGTTTAGTGTTTTTTTAAAAATCAATTTTTATCTTTTATGTAAGCTTGTCGTTCATTATCCATCCTTATCCTAATTGCCAACTTGTAAACTATCTAATTTACTATGAAAAGCGAATTAATTACATATAGTAAATAGATTGACTGAGAATATTACTAATCTACTCTAACTAGCCAGCCGGTCGATTCTGTAAAAACCTCACCGTGAAAACTCAAGTGAAGTGAGCTTGATGTGAGTTGTCAGTAGTGTCAATCCCTAGCATTAGTTGGAATGACAGCTCACTCCACGCTCACTTCACCTAAGTTTTCACGGTGAGATGGTTACAGAATCGCACTGCAGTATTGTCCCATTACAGAGCAAAGGCCTTACTTCTCCCTTTTCACAAAGTTCTGTCTTTTGCGAGTGCTGGCTAGTCCTTACCAAAGTCAAACAATAAATAATAGAAATATTACTAAAGCCATTGAAAAATATTGTGACTAGACCACCAAAATGCTCCTACAGACCATTGCAATTCCAATTAAACAGTCTTTTACATGTCTATACTGTGGCACTGTGATTAAATACAACCATTTTATTAAGCCCATTTTGTAAAGTGACATCCCAATACAAAAGCCATTCCCTAAATAAATATAACGTGACGTTATATTGCATTCAAACGCGTTATTCTGAAAAGTCAATATTGCGATGCGTTCCATTAACAAATGCATGTATGCGCGCGTTATCAGTTGGGACCAGCCGACGGGGCGCGGAGCGTACATGACACAGTGTGATTAATACAGTAGGACTAGATTGAAAAATGTGAGAAAAGTAGTGAAATATGAACAGCGGTGAATAATAACTTTTCATAACATAATAGCACGCCTAATGAACGAAGAGTTAGAGAGAGATGTACCTATATATAGTACACAGTTTATTAAGAGTCCCATGTAAAAGGGGGGGAGAAGTTTTAATAATCTGGTTGATTTTACAGCTTCATAAGTTTACAAGTAGGTTCAGTGTCAAACAGCTGCGACCAAAAGGTCCGGTTAACAAAAGGCACAGTGTCTTCAAAACAGTAGAACTAAGTTATCTGTAAATATTTCTGCGTCCTTTCTAACAAAATTATTTCGATTACACAGTTAGTACTGTGAAATGACATGGCTTAAATGTAACTTACCTAAAACAAATATATATAGTTTAGAGCTCTGTGATGAGAGGCTTTAGGCTGAGATGAGGACCTACACAGTCTAGCAGCTAGACTCTAGCTGGCTCGAGTCTTTCCTTTATTTATGGTAGCGTGCAAGTAAGTTAACATAGTTCCAAGTATTAGTTACTAGCAATCTAAGGCATGTAAATGATTCTGAACTAAATTATTAATAAGTACGTGACCAATAGTAGCGGGAATATTGGCAATGTCTTACGAGCTGTCTTGGTGTTTCAGATGTTATACTTTGTCCACTAGGTTAACCGTTTTTTGACAGATCGAACTAGTGAGCAATCATATATTTTTTGTCAAAACTGATACACGCACGGTGTTATAATGTCTGTAAGAAGTCATAAATAAGATAATTCAATAAGATTAGGCAGTTTATGTATTTATTTTATTACGCATCTTTAAGTTAACTTTTACGTAATCTGGAATAGTAACGTTCTAAGGCAGCTGTCAAAAAACGGTTAACGTAATGGACAGGGTATAGTTATACGATAATATTTTCTCCCTCTTAAAGAAACCTAAAAAAAAACATTACCCCAAATTGATCCACTCTTTCTTTTTATACTACATCGCGATAGTGGGTAGCCGGGCGCCAAGTGCAATATCCGCTTTGACCGCGCGTTCCGCTAATTGATTCCGACCCCATTCACTACAAAACATATTGCGCGCAACATTTCAAATATTTTTTTCAAGTACTGCTTCGACCAATTACTGGATTTTTATTAGACGTTGGTACAGGAAACGGTTTCAAGTTTATGTCCTATTGGGATTTAGAAGATAGTTCTCGTGATAATATGGACGTATCGACCCTTTGTACCTAATAACGATCGATATAAGAGTACTAATAGAGTTTCTTACTGGCGTTTCTCTATAGGAAACGACCAATTGGAATGGTGCACCTAACTTCTAACATTTCATAAGTGCGTTTCATGTGAAATAAAATATTTTGGTTTTGAATCATAGTTGATTATATAACGTGCTCTGAGCGCCAAGGACTTGAAATGAATACAAAGAAATATAGTACTCTCGCGAGCAATGAAAAAGTTCCAGTGACAACATAGCACCAAATTACTCCTAAACGGGAAAGGCTAGCTTAATGACGCCGTCTGCAATATTGAAGTACATTTAACAGCGCATCAGTATATTACTAACTAAAAACGTAAATATTGTGTTCAAATTTTAAATTAAATGTCTTAGGAGATATTAAGGTGTTTGTCGGCATTTTGTGGGTGGAACTTTTTCATTGCTCGACAGTGTAGTATCTGAAATGATATACCCAACCCTTTCTGTGTCACTATCCTTGAAACATTTTTTTCGCAAATATAATACAAATCACAATTGATTAGCCAAACCTTTATACACGGCCGTATTCTCATATTTTTGTGTTTAAGCCTCTACAACATATTTTTGGATAGCAAGAACAGTTTATTTGGTCCTTTTAGGTTGTCAACCCACAAATATAATTCGTGATTGACATGGGTTTCTTTATTTATTCATTTTTATCACAGTATTTTCATACTGATCAGAAAATAGGAAAATGGTTGTGTCGATTCGGTTTGACGGAAAATTCGGTATCTTTATTCGTGGAAATATGGTCGTGAATGCCCGTTTCTTTTTTTGATATAATTATAGAGTTTGCGTAGGTTGGTATTATTACTGCGGTTGCCTGATCCATAGTAAAGTTTATTACATAACATTCATTAATAATTTAGGGGTTTATTTATAAACGTTGCCTAAAGTTAGATTAATGATTTGTGACTGTTAAAGTTCTAACGTGATTAGTCCTATATAGCGTAGTAGAGGACCGACTACTTCGCCATATAGGACCAATCACATTAGAACTTACATGTTCAATATCGAATAAGAAAAATATCTAGAAGAAGACGAATGTTGGCATAATTCATCACAGAATCATGGACTCACATGTAAACACACCCAATTGTTATCACCCAACATCAGAAGGCCAATTCTCGTAATTTAAAACGTTCAAAATCTAGTCGCAGTCTCATCTCAGCGACAAACAAATGTCAAAAACTTGTCAAAATGTCGGGAAATTTGAGTTTTTTTGACAGATTAAGACTGAGATCAGACTGTGAACGTTCTTAAAATAACGAGAATAGCCCCTCTGTCGATGGCAATCGGTACAAAACTCAGTTAATTTTAATAAAAGGGATACCGGGCATGGCGGGCATGCGTCCACTCTGTATTAATTGCTTGGAAAAACCAATCGGCGCAAGTGTTTAGCACTGCAGGCCGGGAGTCGAGTGAGCGCCTGGTTACAACAATATGTGTCGATGTGTACTGCAAACTCTTTCCAATAGCGCGTTGATTGAGCGACGTGCATTGTTTGTACCTGGCGAACTATTTTTGCTTGTGCAGGTTGCATGTAGGGATTTTTTCCGTACTGACTTGTGTAGGCAAAACTGTTAGCTTTATGTTGTATAAAACGCGAATAAGGTTGCACTGACGGTAATGCTTATGATATTTAGAATTTAATCTCAAACAAACCCTTTTGAAAAATATAAAATTCAGACCAAGAACTCCCACACAAAAACTAACCACTAGTTTCCAACTCAACTCAACTGAACCATTAACACCGACCCATAAAAAATCGACAAACGCAACAACTACACACCAAAGGGACATTTTTCATAGACGATGATGTTTTTATATTTATTGCTCGGGCTCCCGGTCTAGCCATTGACCGTTAAAATTAATATGCCTTTGAACGTTATTGCTCGAAGTTTCACAGGCTTTTTTACATAGTCGTACGCAGAGGAACTAGGAGTCTTGTTCCAGGTATTTTATGGAACGGAATAGCTCAAAGGGAATGCTATATGAAAAGGGAGGATGGTAATTTAATGGAACTTGGGAACCTAGTTAGTTTCTATGCAATTTTCTTTCAAAAATGCTGTAAGAATTTCAACACAATTTCATTTTATTTTACGACTAGCTGCGCCCCGCGGTTTCACAAGCATAAGTTTCGATCCCGTGGGAATATTGGGATGATAAGTATCCTATATGTTAATCCTGGTTATAAACCATCTGTGTGCCAAATTTCATCCAAATCCGTTCAGTAGTTTTTGCGTGAAAAAGTTTTACATTCATCCATCCATCCATCCATACATACAAACTTGCACGTTTATAATATTAGTAGGATGTTTTTTTCTGTACTTACATATAAAACCAGCCAAGTGCGAGCCAGACTCGCACACGAATTCCGAACCACAAGGCAAAAACCACGTTTCTTGTATGGAGAACACTATTAGAATATCAACCTTTGTAGATTAAATCAGCAGGCCATTCTCGTAATAATCTAGTCGCAGTCTCATCTCAAATGTCGCAATCTCTCACAAATGTCAAAAACCCAAAATGTAGGGAAACTTGACGTATTTTTGACAGATTGAGACTGAGATCAGACTGTGAACGTTCTTAAATTTACCAGAATTGCCCCTTAGGTCTCGGTAAGCTGTCTATTGAACAAAAATTAACCACAATTTAGCAGTTAACCTTTGTCAAGTTAACCTCCGCAATGGCCTCGCCCAAAAATAGCTGAGCCGGAAGTTGTTACTGAAAACGTTTCCTGCCACTGCTCCTGTGCGCATTGCTTTATTTTTAGCTCGGTTTTTTGATATTAGTTGTTGATATTTTTGGACATAAAATTTAGGTAAGGTTTAAGTGGTTAGTTTCGGGTAGTTTTGGCAATGTTCTTGTGAAATTGGGTGACCTTGTTTGATAATATTTTTTGTTTATTCTTGACTTTTTGCAGCGACAAAAACAAGTTTTGTTAAAGAGTTGAATGTTTGAAGAAAATAGGTTTTTAGAATCAAATCAATATAGCTTTTGAGGTTCTTGAAACATTCATCATTACATCACATCATTTTAAAGTATTTTTTAGATGTTTTGTTTTGCCTGGTATTCAGCAACGCTAACAATATTTGCTCAAGCAGTAATTAGGTTCTCAAGTGTACAGGTGACAGGGCAAGTATTGTTTATTTTTAGGTTCATAAATAAACAGGTCTTGTTGGTAGTTTATATTTTATTGTATTTTTATGTAAAAAAGAAGCTAAGCTTTCTTTTCTTAAATAGTGCTTTGTGTATTAAAAAAATACTTTATTTTGTTGCTTCAACAATTTCTACTTTCTATTTATATCGTCCAAATACGACCGTTTTATGTACCTACTTCATAAATAAAATCCTCGTTTTCACAATAATAGAGCTTTAACTTTCGGATCCTCGAATCCATATGTATGAGCCAATATATTTTTCCATCAAAACTTTACGAAAAAATACAAATACCAATAGAAATTCATCATTCACAGTTTCCAATACTAGAATCGTATAAAAAACGGCCATGGCAATATCCATTGCCTTCAGGGCAGTTACGTATTCAACAGATACATGATCCCACACCCAAATTCCAGCCTTACTTTCCTACAAATAGAATTCAAAATCAACTTTCTGATTTACTTTTGCAAGCCACTTCAGGACTGCAGTTTGTCGAAGAAATTTGGACTTTATGTGTACGTTATAAGGTTTGTATGTGTGTTTGATTGTCACAGTGACTAGATACGAAAGGTTTGTTGACGCAATCAACGTTGGCAGGTCACAGTACGGTCAAAGGTTCCGTTGCTATTTGCTCGGACATACATACATACGTTATCTACAAACTATGTATTGTATATAGTTTGTGGACGGCGATAAAGCTGGGTATTGATTGATGTCTGTGTTGAAATTGAATTCTTCAATCACTCTGATATTACACCGTTCAATATAAGTTCACTGACCTCCTGAAAAGGCCTGTTTATTAATTTTCATGATTAAAGTCGTTTGTATTCCTTTGGGATATCTAGGTTCTCTAAATCCGTATTTGAGAAGGATTCCACGACTAATGTGTTCGGATTACAGCATTTTGCAGGTAGGGAACCTAAAGAAGGTACCTCTGCCCAACCCTTCGCTGTATACAGGCGTGATGTTATAGAAAGGTGACCCAACAGACATGTTGTTAAAATTCTGTGTATATTATTAACATGACCTAACAAGTATCCAGTCAACGCCTATAATGGTAAATAATAAAACAAATTTTATTTTTGTGTTTGTCTGTATGTCCACTTAGTTTATTATATTTCACAATGGATTTTAATGCAGTTTTCACCATCATGTAGAGAATTTGTCCAGATAGGTTTAAGTGTGTCAAACTTTTATATTTCACTTTGATATAGCTCTGAAATCTCGACATTTTGATATGTTGACTCATCAGTAGATACATTGCACCTTCGTGAAGCAAGGGTGGGTCGCTTGTTCATATTAAAATAACAATTTCCCAGCTCTTAAGCTAATTAAAAACAATTTCAAGCAAAGCAAATAACTTACACACACACACACACACATAGTTGCACATATTGCATTATTTAGCGTAGCGTCCGCCTCTCGTAGCATTGTAGCACGCGAGCTACGCCGTAGATCTGCTACGCGCGTAGATACTATCTTTATTGTTGCGTAGACCGTCACGAATGTAGGCAGTTTGAGTTTTTGTTTGAATCTAACCTAGATATTGTGGGACCTTTTTCCTATAGAAATAGTACAATGACTCTTGTACTATTTCTATAGGAAAAAGGTTCATTTTCCAGATACATTCCTTTTTCTAAATCATTATATAAAGGTTGTGTTTATATCTGAAGCAACTTATGCTTTTATATAGGTATTCTTTAGAAACATTTTATAAAAAGATAACGTAAATATCTAACACAAAAACGGGGACATAATTATATTAGGCTTATAGTAATTCAACCGATGTTATAAAAAATACTTTATTATATAGAATTCTAAGCCCTAATCAAATTCATGTAGGATTCCAGTAAATTCACAAAAAGACCTATTTCTAAGACGTATTTTCTGGCTGAATGAATAAAATTCAAAAGGATATTATGTTTTGTTCGCTAACGTATTTATTGTAATCTTTTTTTTTTTTGCTAACATATTTTGGCCCTTCGGTACATTGGCAGTTATTGCTGTGAAAGTATTGCCAGGGTTTACTTTAGACATTTACTGATTAGACTGCCTCGTTGGTCTCGTGGTCGGAAGTGCTACTGCTGAGTATGAGATCCTGGGTTCGATTCCCAGGTCGGTTTTTTTTAAACGTTGCCACACACCAGGTATTACTCTTGTATCGTGGGTGCGTTTACAAACATTTAAACTAATATACACAAACAACCAGACCCAGAACAACTACCTGTAGGCATTACAAATATTTGTTCCGTGCGGGAATCGAACCCGTGACACGCAGCGCAGCAGTCGATCGCTCAGCCACTGCGCCATCCGTGTCATCAAATTATTGGGTATTTCCATCTGGAATTTCTCAGCAGCAGTCTGAGGGGCAATTCTCGTAATTTTAAGAACGTTCACAGTCTGATCTCAGTCTCAATCTGTCAAAAAATACTTCTAACTTCCCTACATTTTGACAAGTTTTTGACATTTGTTTGTCGCTGAGATGAGACTGCGACTAGATTTTGACCTGTCTACCACAAAACAGTGTTTATCAGTTGTTTAGGCTAAACACTTTTTAAACACGACATAATTATATGGCATTTGACATAACACTGACATTAAACACTCGTTCAACAAGTGTTTAAGTTTTTGTAGAATGTATTAAATTACGAGAATTGGCCTTCTGGAGTCTAGATTTCTGCCTGATTGATGACAATAGACTCGCCTCCTCTTACGGACTTTAATATAACTGCAACTGCAAGCCAATTCGCGTAATTTAAAACGTTCAAAATCTAGTCCCAGTCTCATCTCGGCGACAATCAAATGTAAAAAAACGTTATACAATTTTTGACAGATGGTTCTGTTATACTATTTACTGAATAATGATTAATGTGTCCTTATAAGATAAATATATCTAATCACATTTTTATATGTTTAGCTTCAAACGACAGAATATTTATCATTTTGATTAAGTACTCATTCAGTTTGTGGAAGTGTGTATCAGATTATAATCAAATAATACGATCAACGCAACGACAAAAGTCACACAAAAAAACGTGACCTTTACAAAAAATAACAGAATATAGAAAATCACAACATCATTTACGAATTAATTTTCATAAATACTACGGCGTAGCTTCGTAGCTCCGCGCTACGCGCACATCTACGTCGGTTGCTACGTAGGATTATTTTCATAAGAGCATTATTTTTCTACTGCTTTATATTTTAATACGAGCTCTCATTTGTTTGATGTTTAAGTATGTTATTTATTCCCTTTAGGAACATGGCTATTTATTCTATTTTAAATGTTTGAATGATACACGTGTCGTAGATGAAATTTTCATATGAAAAGATTTATCATTCACATGTGTATTTTTTAGAAGTTTTTATTCAATTGATCAGTGAATAAGGTTACACAAACACGAATTAGCTTTACATTTATATAGGACATAACTTTAAAAACCTCTTATTTATTTATTGGCACGAAGTTCTTTGACTCGGCTTGCGGTAGGATTAAACTGGTAGAAATCGTCACATAACGAAAAATTGTTGTGAAATTCACTGCATGCATGCTATTTCTGACTCTTTCTATTATAAAGAGATTGTTTTCATGATTTTCGAGAGTGCTGGAGCCTGTTGTGAGGTCAAAATGAAAATCGAAGACGGCAACAACTTTATGAGAGCTTCTAAAAACTTATACTTGATGTCTCTGTATTAAAACGCGTATTAAATTCAAACTTTCTCTTTCTATTAAATACGAGTGTGAGTACGTGCGAGTATCGAACTCAAACTCAAATCATTTAATTCAACTAAACCAATTACAGACACTTTTGAATTGTCAAAGGGTCGGTCAGTCAGAAAGATGAAGCTAGTTGCCCATTCCAAAGCGTACCTATGGAGAAGAACGGGCCAGAAACTCCATGGACACTCTTTTAAATCATAAAATTGTTACAAAATATTTTATTACATCATTCGTGTTGAAATTAACCATGTGAGAACGATGTAGAAATACGTGCACGTTAAAAGCGTCCGTTATAGAAAAAAAAACCGTATCGCGTAAGGAACATCGTTCCTGATGGGGGTCCCCCGAGCACACCTCACACCTTTTTTGTCAATATAACAGAAACGGCAATCTACAAATATTTACAAAAGCTAAAGATAAAAATATGCTAAACATTGATACACTCACCTCACAAAGCTCCAGACATGAAATTATCGCAAAAATTTAAATAAATGTACAAAAAAAACCGAGCATTACAAAAAAAAAACTTAATTTTAATAGCCTTAATGTACCAAGTCCATTACAACTAACAATATATTGAATGCAGCTGGCTGAAAGCTTCCCTGAATATAGCCTGGAAAGTCTTTCTATCGGGAATAAACAGCGCTGATCGGAATTCGATTAGTAAGCGGCTCGCTCGCAGGCTATATATGTCTCATTTATCAAACTTTATGGTTGACCCGCCCTAGTCTGTAATGTTTCATTCCACAAAGGACCTAGATTCGGTTTTGAAGTGCGATGTAGGTGAAAGTAAGATATTTAACATAACGTAACATCACCCCTCTAATCCTCGAAAGCTTAGCAAGAAGTATACAATACAAGGTGTTGTTTTGCAACCTCGTCAAATTCAAGGAGGTAACTATGCTACTGATTCTCGACATAAATCAATAATAAAATAAGTAGGTATTTTTTTTTTCAAATTTTCGGAAACCTTTGTGGGACACGCATATTAAAACGCGGCCTGTCTGAGACCGCACTGTAACTGCCCTTTTACACACACATAAAAACGCGGCCGCTTTTACGATACAATAACGCGATTCTGTTCTTTGAAAGTGGTGTATTTTGAAATACTGTCAAACTTAAATAACTAAAAAATAAGTATGTATTCATTATTTACCAGGGATCGTAATTTTATTTGATTATTTATGTCTTTCCTAGCAGCTTCCTGAAATTTGACGAGGATGCAAAATAACATCTTGTAGAGTACTACTATAATAGTACTCCCACAATTTAAAAGCAATACACAAACAACTGTCAGCAAACAGTAAACAGCTGTTTGCTGTTTTCTATTGTTTACTTTGTGTGTGTTTTAATAGTACACCCACAATACGGGGCAACGAGCCTATCGCCGTAAACCAGGAACAAATCCAGACCCGTGTCTGTTTCTGAGAAACATACAAACACATATTTGTATACAAGGTGGCAAGGACATCGACGCGCAAACTGTAACCATGGATTCAGTACGTGAGTTTAGACACCATAGCGTCGAAATTTTTCGTCGGTTATTAAAAAAAATATTGCTCTTTCATACATTTTGACCGCGTAGGTATTGCACTTTTCTATGAAACAGAAGATTTTTTTCTGATAACCGATAAATTTCGACGCTATGGGGTCTAGTATCATGTGCTGAATCCATGGTTACAGTTTGCCAGTCGTCCCTGCCACCCTGTATATTTAATATTTGTTGAGACGAGTAGAAAATATTAAAGTGTTACAGTTCAACATACGTCCACTATCTGATATTTTGAATGTTATAGTGCACTCTCTTTTCGTTGAAATTAAAGTGAAAAGAACATGAAATACCCAACTATAACTAACAGATAATTTTTAAAAACAATATTAAAAATGTCCCAAAGCAAATTAAATAAAATGGAGATTAGTTCTTCTCTTTTGATTCATATAATGAAGTTAATTATTCTAAAAATTAGATTTTAAGATAACTTTTACACGTCAGTTTTTGAGCACTTTGACAAGCCACGATTGACGACCATTTAAAGTACTTATCAAAAAATATACGTTGAGTAGCAAGTTTGGCCCGTTGGCCCTGATTCCACATTATTGATGAGAGCGGGATTACTCGATGCTGGAGTCGTTTGGTGATTGATATCACCGGTCGTTAGGACCGATTTTATGTATTTTTCCTGGAAGGATCAAGTCAGGTTCGTTTATAGCCCACCAGATGGTAATTGCTTCCGAAGGTTCCGTGTATCGAGCATGTAGGGGTAAGGAACTATTTGGTCCTTTCTAAGCGGATAATGTTTGGTCTTTATGGGTTGGTAGAGGAAATTGGGATTTTATGAATACTTAAAACATCAGTATTTTGTTTTCCTGTAGCCTTTAGTTTCTGTCAGTTCTTCTTGTCTTACTTGCTCAATTCAATAAGTAGTGCAAAACTATTTGAGGATTAGACACCCGCATTTTTTTTAAAAGTTAGTTACATTAACGGCATTATTTGACGGCACGGTTGGCGCAGTGGTTTAGCGATTGACTGCTGCGCTGCGTGTCGCGGGTTCGATTCCCGCACGGAACAAATATTTGTATGACCTACATGTATTTGTTCCGAGTCTGGGTGTTTTTCTATCTATAATATGTATGTATTTACAAAAAAAAAATGTATATAAGTAGTTTATCAGCCATCTTGTTACCATAACACAAGCATTAGGTTGCTTAGCTTGGGACTAGATGGCGCTGTGTGAAATGTCCAGGGATATTATTATTATTAACCATACCAAAACAGTGCATTTTGTAAACGAATATTTAGCACAGCGGAGTTGCCTGAAAAATTTTGTAAAAAAAAACCCCGGCGACTCGTCTGGACTAATCCGTGGATTTCGTTAATTTCGTGAAACGAAAATTAAAATGGCCCGAAAAAATGTCGACGTGTCGTTTTTAGAAAATTTTGTTTTGACTTTTTTCGTTATTCTAACGCCCACTGAAGCTTTCTACGCCTTATTCACAAAACAGATTCTGTGGAAAAGAAATAAGGTTTTATTATAAACAAAACTAAGTTATATATTTTCAAAGCCAGGCTTACACAGTTATTTTCTTTCGTTTTTCATGATACCTTGTATTAATAATTCGAAAAAACAATAATACACCCTCAGATTGAACAAAACAACATAGTTTATTCAACGTAATGACTTAAACTACTATAAGTAATTTTTTTTTTCTTTTTTATTAACGAGGGTTTGATCACACTGAACATAGGACCTCATAGGACCTTTTGTTACATGCAAAACTTAACTTCTACGCTTAATTCCTTGATTAACTAATCTATAATTATAAACGTGAAAGTTTGTATGGATGCATAGATGGATGGATGAATGGATGTTTGTTACTCTTTCACGCAAAAACTACTGAACGGATTTGGATGAAAGGCACACAGATGGATTATAACCAGGATTAACATAACGGGTGGCAGGGACATCGACGCGCAACCAGTAACCATGAATTCAGGATATGATTTTATACCACTAGCGTAGAATTTTTTCATTGGTTATGAGAAAAAAAAAATCTGCAGTTTCATAGGAAAGTCCAATATCTACGCGGTCAAAATGTATAGAACAGCTAACTTTTTTTTTAATAACCGATGAAATCTATCGACTTGAGGGTGTTTAAAATCATGTGCCGTCGATGTCCCTGCCACCCTGTATAGGATACGTTTTATCCCGATATTCCCACGGGATCGAAACTTATGCGGGTAAAACCGCGGGGCGCAGCTACTCTATCATAATATAAAATCAATACGATCTGTCTGTGACAATCCTTTGAACGTCACTCAAAATAAATACAGTAACACGTAAATGAAAAAAAAATCTATCATTCCGAATAAACAGAAAAGGGGGGATAACTACAGGCCCAAAACCGTCACAAAGGGGCTTGTCAAAACCATCGAACCTTTGAAATAATGGGCGTTAGATTAACTGTACTGACGAAGAGAAATGTACTTTGTGTTGCTGTCATTTATTATTTTTGTAATGTATAATTTTATTTTGGCCTGATCTAATCATTTTTTGTAGCAGTTGGTTATTCAGGTGATTTTTGATGATTTGTTATATATAGGGTTTATAAGTTAATAACGATAATTTTGAAGTCAGTTGTGATGTTAGTAGATTATACGGAGGCAACGATCATTACAAAGCGGTTTACCGTGTTACCAGTATTCCTCATTTGCTTTTAGATATAAGACCTCAATTTATAAATTACAATAAAAAAATATTTTTCTTTATTCTTTTAATTTTTTTGGCATCTTTTTTTTTATCTTGAGGTTTAAAGAATAAGGTACTTATCGTTAAAGTCATGTCATAACACAAAATCTGTAAACACAAAGCTATATTATTTGATTTCTGGTCTTTTGAAACCTTCATTCAGAAGTTAATGAAAATTAACCCGAACGGTGGACGTAAAGTCAAAACTCAGGACCAAAAAGTACCATTATCACATTACTTAATTTACCGAAATTAGACCAACTTTTATTAACTTATGAATTTTTATTAGATTTATTTTTCTCCCAAAGCTTCGGTGGCGTGTCCGCTTTCGTATTTAATTAATTTGGCATTTAATGTAATTTATCGCGAACCCCGGCAGTCATGCTATTCTTGCGACGGTAATTTTTTAAATTAAAAAGAACCCTTTTTTGAAGCGAAATGTGTAGTATTGACATTTTCGGTACGTTTGGTCTTAGCAAATAAATCAGGTTTATTTTTCGAGGGAGTGTTGATGATTGCTTTAATTGCATCTGTTCGTGTTTTAATTATTTTAGATGTGTCTCTTATCTTAATATTTGCTTCGGTGCGTTTGTTTGTCCCTCTCAAATTAAGACGTGGATGTTTATTCAGTTGTTTTCTGTTTACCCGCCACGTTTTGCTACTATCTACTTGCTCTGTTCCTGTTTTATTTATTTACTTTTAAGTTTTAGAGAATACACAAATAATAAAGTCTGGTTCTTTAAAAACATAAAAGAGTGAGATATCAATGTCGCCTTCATTATTATATTATTTTATCCATTATTATTATTTTATTTTTATTATTGTTTTACCAGATTATATTTTATTATTGTTTTATAAATAAATAATTATAATATATGTATGTTATGATAAATTGATTTCTATCTTTGATTCATTTCGTAATAATATGTATTGCTATACTCGTACTAACTAAAGCAAAGCCATCTAATCTTTAAACCACCCTTGGTTATTCAACCAAGAGTGGTTTAAAGATTAGGTGGTTTGATTCGGTAGAGAATAAATCCGTGTTTGTACCTTTTATTATGTGCAAAAAGTTTTAATAATTAAATATTTTGAAGATCTCACTATCTCTTCATGACGATAATTTTTAAGTCATCCATACTATCACTTCACCAAAGTCTAACTTACAAAAAACTACTTTCACCAACACCAATTCTTTTCACGCCCTAATTAAGCATTTCGCTTCCTGATAACACTTCATCCATAAATATTAAGTTAGTTAAGTTCAACTAATTGGCTACATTGTTGGGCGAAAGTTTCAATAAAATTGACCCTACCGTACCCCCGTGCTTAGTCAGTCGGGTAACTAATAAGAAAACTTCTTTATTCTACCCTCTTTAGTTTAAAAATGTTTTATCTGCTCTACGTGCTGTGCAAATGGCTCGGTGAGCTGGCAACATCTCTTTGAAAATATTCTGGACTCCATTTTTGCACGGAATTTATATTATGAAAGTAATTTTTGTGATGTCTGCTGTGATTCTTTTTTTATTTGGTTTAGTTATTAAAAGCGTAGTTGTGTTCATAACTTTGGAACGGCTAATTCATGATTGGTCGAAAAATGAAATATAATATATCAGAAGGCTAATTCTCGAAATTTAAAACGTTCAAAATCTAGTCGCAGTCTCATCTCAGCGACAAACAAATGTCAAAAACTTGTCAAAATGTAGGGAAATTTGAGGTTTTTTTGACAGATTGAGACTGCGATCAGACTGTGAACGTTCTTAAAATTACGAGTCATTGTCCCTCAGGCTGTCTTATGAATAAATAGAAAGAGGAAAGAAAGAAAGAAAAATAGTTTATTTACCACAAAAACTTGTATATAAAACTTGTATACTAGGGGCTTGTGGCTAAGTAATAACAGCCGCACGCGTCGATCGATCAGGTTAAGCTATGTTTCCGCGGTTGGTCCCTGGATAGGTGACCATCTTCACACACCAAGAGCCCTCCGTGCCTCGGAAAGCACGTAAAGCCGTTGGTCCCGACTGTCATTCGTGGATCTTTGACAGTCGTTACGGGTAGTCAGAAGCCCGAAAGTCTGACAACCAGTCTTACCAAGGGATATCGTATTGCCCAGTAACTGGGTTGTGGAAGTCAGATAGGCAGTCGCTCCACGAAAAATACTGGTATTCAGCTGCATCCGGTAAGACTGGAAGCTGACCCCAACATAGTTGGGAAAAGGCGGTGCATATGATGAAAAACTTGTATATAAAAGACTGCCTGCGACTTCGTTCGCGTGAAATTCCTTGTGCCCCCGACCTACCGCGTCGCATAGCATCGCCTTCTTAGATACATTTTGCTTAGCGTTCTTTCTTAGTTTTTTTTCTTTTTGATCGGCTCTGAAGAGTCATACCGTGATATTAAATGATTTCCCATAAAAATTTTTCCCATTGATATAATTGTCTTTGCAAGTTATATCATTTTTAGTTTTTAATATTTTGACATTTTTATAATATTTTACTATTTGACAATTAAGTATTTGACATTTTATTTTTAAATGATTGTGACATTTTTATAATTTTTTAACAATTTGATATATTATTATTTATGAATATTTTAATTTCATTAGTCACAATCTTATTTTGGGTTTTTATCTGTTTATAATTTTAAATAGTTTATAAGTAATTTTAATGTATGAGTGTAAAATATGGACTACAGTAATTGTCTGAGATAAATAAATTATTATTATTAAATAGCAACGCCTTCCTTAACATTGCGCTACCAAATGCAAAAATATTTTTTCAAATATTTTTTCAAATCCTACTGGTAGTTCCAGAGATTAGCGCGTTCAAACAAACATACAAACAAACTCTTCAACTTTATTATTAGTATAGATAACTTACTACTTGAAATGTCTAACTGTAGTATAATGGTCGTACAGACGCCAGCACACCAAGCTACTCGAAACTGTCAAATTTTCCCAATCAACTTTGAACTTAATGCTTTAGCGATAAAGTTGAAAATCTATTAAAGAAATTTGACAGATTGTTGTAGCTTGATGTGCTGGCGTCTGTACATATAAATTATGCATACGACCAATTATTAAAAAACAAGCTAATATTGATCTTACTAATACAAAGGAAAAACAAAACGTGCATTTTTTTTACACACAACACGGATATGTATATCAAGACAGAGAACCAATAACTGATTCTTATTCCCCACCTACACCGTATGGAAAACGGGATAAAAATATAACGTATGTACATTTAAAAAGCAAAATATCTCGCAAACAAAAAAGAAAAGTTAATGCTCCACGCCTCCGGTTCTACATACTTTCCATACTTAAATAGGGATGTGATGACAATAATATCGATGTATTTTTTATAAAACGTTAACTTGACAATGATAATCAAAATATTTTGAAAAAAAGTTTACGGGTTAAAACTAAATATCCGATTTATCAGCTGAACTGTATTGTTTTTTGCTTTCAGTAACGCTTTCTTTACGTTACTGAAAGCAAAAAATACAGTTCATGTTAATGTCACTCCTAATTTTAGATTCGTGAACGTGAATTACATAGTGGACTCTTAGCAAAGTATTCACGTAAACAACTTAAATATTCTTAGTTCTGAACTTGTATATTGCAGAAATAAAAGCGTATAAAACTAGATGGAACATTTCAACCGAGCAAAGTTATTAACACAGTTTCGCTGTATTGGGACTTTGGAACTGTCAATTTCCTTTCGCTATCGTCTGCGCCACTATCGCTACAATAAAATTTTATTGGCTCGCTATCGCCGTCGATAAATATCGATAGTCGAACTATTATCATGAATTTATCGATACACATCAACAGCACTACTCATAACTCGGAGTTAAGGTCGAATCTCAAACAAAACGCGACGCTGAATTGCCAGCAAATATGAGCTCGAACTTAGGTGGGCACCGAAATTAGATTTACGAGTTCGGGAATTTTCGGAACTCACCGGATCAGTACCGAACCTCCTGCTAGGGTACGCATTATCATATAAATGCGGAGTTGACGGAAAAATATTGCCGAGATGTGCCGTGGCTCCACCTGTACTCAGTTGAGTAAAATAGGAACGTGAGCCAAATAATATGGTGTTTAGGTGTACCAGGCAGGTGATTCAGTTAACTGTACTGCATGAATGTTTTATCTACGGGGCGCTGCCTCGGAAATGAGCCGTGATCATCTTTGTTTACACTTAATTCCTTTTCCTTTTTGATATCTCGATCGCTGTTTTCATGTTAAGAATTTCTATTAAGAGCGAACGTTTCATTTTAACCTTTTATCTTTGAGAAAATGATGTTTGGATACTCGTGCCTTTGCGTTATATGTAATACTTGTATACATATTATGTATCTCGTTTTATAGCTCCATCGTAAAATTTAATATTTATTGTAGCGTCATAAGGAGAATATTCCTGAATAATGGAACCTGCATGAGTCATGTCTCTATTCCCGAACAATATTCCCCTACAAGTAAACGACACGGGCGTTGATGACACGGTTGGCGCAGTGGCTGAGCGATCGACTGCTGCACTGCGTGTCGCGGGTTCGATTCCTGCACGGAACAAATATTTGTGTTGCCTAGAGGTAGTTGTTCCGGGTCTGGCTGTTTGTGTATGTGAGTTTAATTGTTTGTAAACGCACCCACGATACAGAAGTAATTCCCAGTGTGGCGCAAAGTGTTTCATAAAAAAAAAAAGTAAAAAATAATATATCTCTGCGGATTAACGAACGGAAATAATACAGAAAAACTTTCCATTAGGGGAATACTAAAAAGATCATACATTATTTCAAATGGCTTAACGGCGCTCTTGGTATCAATAAAAATATTATCCTTCAAAAACATTGCTTTTATTTTTAACTGTACTCAAAATTGATGATATAGCCATAAGAATGGAAATCTAGTTTTTGTACCGAAACTTCTTGGCAATGAGCCGGAAAGAAGACTAATAAAATCTTGCACATTATTGCTACCTGTCAAGTTTGACAACAAGTATGCCTTAAACCTAGCCTACTACGATTACTTGAGAATATACTCAACGTACCCAAATGCGTGCACAGATTCGCGCAAGACTTCCTCCTTCACATGTTCACATAATCATTATGAACCAAGCCACGTACCGCACTTACGTTTTTTGTCATAAAAACAAACTGTTTGATACTAACGCTTGCCATCACAAAATTTCATTGCACCTCCATATTTCCTATTATTATTTTTTCGAAGGCCAAAGGGATCCTTTTATACCAATTGTTTCGTCATAGCCTCATAATAAAAACCTTTACGGAGGTAGGGATTAATGTGGGATAGTTTCGGGGGAAATTGCAAGCGGGATCCCCCAAGATCCCCCAAGGATTGTGAGGTGGGTTACCTAATAGTATTTATAATGCCAGCGTGTAGGATTAGGCAAGTACGTGAGGTTACCGCAGACCTTGTTAGCAGAATATGTGTTTATGTTGGCAAACCTATTCGGTTTTAAATGCCTTTTCTGGTTTACATGGTTGTGTAAGGTCTTTATTAGACTTGGTGTTATGTCAGTTGTTATAAAGGTTAGAGTTAGCTGAGTTATAATATAACGCATATAATTTAAAGTGAATATTTGTATAACCTGCGTAATTTTGTAATTGTATTACTGTAGTTGTGAAGTGACTATACAATTATACTAATAATAATGCTAAAGTGTTTTTGACTTTACAAATTATTTTTGTATTTGATAGCCCAATTCCTGAGGAAGGCTAAATGCGTGATGTTACTACTAGACTACACCCTTAGAAGCCGAGCAAAAAGAAAAATAGTCAGAACGAACGCTAAGTGAACACGCACGGGCAGGCGATGCGATGCGACGCGGTGGTTCGGGATACCGAAAAATTTCACGCGGACAGAAGCTAGTCCAAGATAAATGAAACAAAAGCCATCGCGATTTCGATCATATTAAATTATATCACCATTCGGATCATCAACGAAAGATGTACCTCTTTATAATAGCATCCATATCTAAAAAGCCATTAAACAACACCACGTAATCCCATAAACCAGAACACGGAACACGTATAAAAGGCATTTCAACAGAACTGCCTCGAACATACTCACACACAATTCCAACTTTCCAAATTTTATTAGAGCGGCCACCTGAATAATGCGTTTTACATCACGTACAATGAACAAAAGCTAAGTTCTAACATGGTGAAATGAAATTCACTAAGTTACGATTCAAATTGGCCAGCCGTATGTTGTAGTAGTTTCTGAACTTTTAGCTGGGAGCCGGGATCATATCTAACATAATAATAACGTATAGCCAGTCGGTGCCACAGTTGCTGTGGAGTTCGGCACAATTTTATTTTTATACTGGTGCAGTTGGGTAGGAAATTATGGAAGTTTTTTTTTTATGTTGGACTAGCTGTGCCTACAGCCTCGATCGTGTGAAGTCGTAAAAGTGTGTACTTAAAACCTTTCCAATTAACATCTATAACACAAGATCATGTGAATTGATTGGCAAAACTATACGTGATTGATATATGGTAAGGAAGTAAGTAAAGAGATTTAGTGTGAGAGACAGAGAGAGTCATATCTTTCTTCTCTCTTGTGTAACGAAATGTGCGTAAACATGACATGTCCTTCAAATTTCTCTGTCAATTCTCGTCCAATTATCGAATCGTCGTCTAAGAAGTTCAACTTCAATGAAAAAAAAAACCTGTTGTGGGACTGTAGGAGGTTTTTTAAAGTAAATCTTGAGAGTATAATTATAATACAGGTTAAGGAATTCCACTACTTTCCAGAAGGTATATTCTGATTTATTTTCACAATTGGCTTCTTCAGGTAAAGATACAATCACTTATTTTCTTAACCACTTTTGTATAAATGGTGCATTGAATACTGAAGTGGACGATGATGGTCAACGTGCACCATTATGTGGCCATAAGAATATTATAACAAGTGCTATAACAGTCTGTTTTATTATGTCGTCTGAGGAGAAAGAAATGGTAACATTTCCGGATGCAAGTGGTGTGAAACGTGCAAAATGGTGCTTAGACGTTCTCATGTCATGAAAGATATTATCGGAACGAAGTTCTTTGACGGAGCTTGCGGTAGAAGTAAACTTCGAGTAAACCTCGTCACCTAACGAAACAGCGTTATGCCCTTTCCATGCGACTTTTAATTATATATAATATAAAGAGACACAGAGAGATAGTTTTCATGATTTTCGAGGGTACTGATGTTAATAACGAGGTCATAATGAAAATCCAAGATGGCGGCTACAATTTTTTTTTGTGTTGTTTTATGTCACTTCTCCTAGATTTATTTGAACACTAACTGTCACTCGCGACTTCGTTTACGATCCAGGATGAAAAGTAGCCTATGTCCTTCTCCAGCTCATGGTCTATCTAAGTGCCAAATTTCAAGCCAAATCCGGTCAGTAAAAGCGTAACATACAAAAAATCAAATCAAAATAATATTCACCAAGCTTTGGAGATTGGAAAATCTCAAACGCTGTAGTAACACATTTACTTCGGAATAATCTAACCAAGGTTATTTTAGCTAAACCGCTTACATAATTCCTCTAATAAAATGAACTAATTTAATGGTGTGTATACTATATTATACTCTCACCAAGATTCATTATTTTGGAGAAGGGCTTTCAGGCTGACTGTACAAAAATATATCTTTACACGACTTTAGTGTTCTATATTTATGACTGTACGGGATGTTAAGATCTTGTAGCGGTATCTACAATGCCACATGCGAACAACGCGTCATACTGACGTCACGCAAATCCTGCATCTCGCAAGCAGAGTTTACCGCGCACTTAGCATAGATACAATTTCCCAACATCAATCGTTGGGCAATTGCCCGCCAGACACAACAGCCGTCTGGTCGGAGGATCCTCCCTTTTCTATGGAGGATGAGTGAACTTTACACCCTGTTTCTCATACCTCTAAAATCTATTTAAATTAAAGTAATTTAATTAGAGTGTCACCCCCCAGTTAGATGGACTGACTACCATAAGAAGGTGGCTGGGACAGACTGGATGCGGAAGGCGGAGAACAGGGTGTGGTGGCGCAGCCTAGGAGAGGCCTATGTCCAGCAGTGGACTGCGATAAGCTGAGTTGATTGAATTAGGGTGAAGCAATTTGATATCAAAGGTCACTAATAAGCCAACCCTAACTAACTTTATTTTTCCAACCCCTGATTATTTTATCTAATTTTCGAGGAATAATTTTCAATTTTTGACAGTTCTTCTATACAAAAACTGTCAGACGTCAATTATATCTGTCGATTGAAAAATCAGCCCTTATATGGGATGCAAAATTTTATATGGGTAAATATGTTTCGCAATATTCCGCGATATTATAACCAAACTTCTCATCGTTCGTAGTTCGGACCACACATCCCTATTCATAGTTATAAAATATTGAGCAAGTTGCAGCCCAGTCGGAGATGCTTATTGAATTATATCCGTATCTGAGTCCATTGTTGTAAGTTTTAATGAATGGCCTTCCCAGGCCGAGGCTTAAGGCCTCCGCACGTGGGCCACTTTATGGGCCAGCCTTTATTAATTTATGGCCTGGGCTTAAAAATGTCGGGGTAATTTAGTGTATTTTAATCTTAATTAGAGGGAGGCACTTAGTGAAGGGACTCGAATAAAGGTTAGTTAGTGCCCCTGATAAGGTGAAAATAACGGTGCGTCCGAAATAAGGTTTCTGTAGATGGTGAGATAAAAAGATGAATACATAAGAGGTCTTTATGTGTGTTTTATTTAAACTAGGGGTTTAAATGTGTTGTATATCTTTCCACCTGAAGTGTTTAATTAAACCTTATTTGTATGGTAGCTAAAACATAATGATATTTAAATCTTTTTGGAATCTCTCCCCTTTTATAAACAAAATTATTTTTATAAAACCATTATAATTATTTAGTAGCGTTTTCATTATTAAATATAATTATTGAACTAAAAAGTATACAGGATTAACAAAAAAAGATGCTTTATTTCGATTTTCGGTTAATTATAACTGAAAATGAAAATCACATTCGACCCACTGACATCCCATGCGTTGATGGATGATGATATTATGATATCGTCCAAAAACACATTAACCAACCAGCTTCATGAACAGACGAACTTCCGTATCGCAGTTATTAATCTTCACTGCTTATAATGATAATAAACCATTCTCAACTATACTACTACACACAACCATACACACACCCACACTCACCCACACTCACCCACATACCACACCCACACACTTTATACTTATTTTGTATTTTGTGTTTCACGAGCTGTGCACAAATAAACGTTATTATTTCTTTCTTTCTAACTATTAAATTATAAAGCATAAAAACTATAATAACAGACTTACTGTGAACTATCATAACTTGGAATCTGTGAACTAACCATAACTTGGAAAGGAATATCTGAATCTGACGATATCTTTCTTACGACTTGACAAACAGTTGGTGCTGGAATCCGAAGTTTATCTTTTGTCAAACTTAGATTAGTTGTTGATCGCTTCAGAAATAATGCGGTTTTAACTAATAGTTAAGATATTTGATGAATTAATTGCCTCAGAGCAAATTATTGGCGGAGGTATTCACGGTTTCTCCTATTAATTAAATTGGGCAATTTGATAGAATTTATCGCGGGCTGGTCTGTTTAGGCTGAGACGAACTTCGTGTTTCAATATTCTCGTGGATTGGCAATTAAATTGAGTGGTTCATTATAAAAAGTCTTATCAAATCTTAATCAGCCACGGCTTCATTATAAAACAAGGTTTTTCTTTAGACCCAGGTTTAAACCATTGGGCCATAATCCGACTAAGTTAAAGGTTTATTACAAAAACTGACCATCCCGAGTGTCAATTTGTGTGTGTGTAAGTTGTCAATTTTGCATTAAGAACTTTACATTTCTCGATGTATTCAAAATACAGTAACTGGCTCGAAGATGTCCAATATATCATTTCATACTTATATTACTCTTGTAAGGTCCACGATGTTATTAACCTTAGATGTTAATTTATCATCGTTAAAAGACAATGCTACAAAAATAGAACCCGGGAAGTGTAAACCTTACTCATTTAACCAGCTTCTCTCACGAAATCTCGCAAAACAATGGCGACACTAAGTATAATGAGCTTATAACAGCGAATCACGCAGATAGACAGCTGCTGTCAAAATCTTTGTCAGCCATCAAACTTTTTAGACGATTTTGTTCGCAAACAGCTCGATTTTCCGCTAACGCAGATGATTAATTAAACAAGCTGGAACTTCGATATTCTTTCTACCAATAATGCTGTATTCAACCTTAATTCATAAACCATAACTGCTATTTTTGGATGGCCCCACCAATTACTTGTCTTTGTTGTGTGAGTCGGAAATAAAAATACCGCGATAGAGTCTCGTTTATGTGTTGTATTTATTATGTGGTTTAACACTTGTTGCTAAGGGGAATGGTGGAACAGAAAACTCTATTAGTGGCTGTTTATGGAAATAAAAGACACTGTGTCGTTCCAAATTCGTCGTCTTTATTATTAAATTGCATTAAGATGCTCACTACACTAAAATAGTTCATGCAAACGTGAGTTTACTCTAGAAAATTGCATAAACGAGTGAGTAATTTTAGAAATTTTTCACTTTTGGAAGGATAATCACTCCCGGAAAACTTAGCCTATTTTTTATTATGAGTATTCATAAGTCTTAGTATACGTGCACAACGCTTAAGAGTCTACTAGTATTTAATACGATTAACATATGTATGTGTTCTAAAATTAGGCAGTCCAAATATAAAATCACTTTGGCCCGTTGTGATCACAATTTTGATAACTTAACTCACTAACACTTAAATATTATTCCTCGAGTGCCTGGCGTAGCAGCAACTGCACATGTATTTACTGTGTTCAAAACAAGTAAATTTCTCACAAGTTACGCAAACTTCACGCGTCGTTTTTGTCAAACGTGATCGTCGGCAAACGTGGCATCGTCCACGCGGTCCACTGCGAGTACAAGTTGGGGGTTTATCATTTAGGTCGATTTGTAATTCAACGTCCAGTGGCAAGGGAAGGCTTAAGAACTCGTACATCTTTTGTTTTATTATCTTTGGTATAGATTCTGCATGCATTTTCCTCTGAACCAACGGCTTTATCATGCTGAGACCCAGTTCTGTTAGAAACTCACGGCGTACTACTCTCTCTTGTCCTTTGTTAATTGTGTATATACAGAGTGCGTTGAGAGCAGCTAGATTCATCAGGCGAAACAATACGTTTAGTGGCCATCTACGTGAGTTCCTTGTCACATCGGCCTTCGAACACATGCTCTCTACTGTTTCTACGGCCTTTTTAGTCCGATTATAATCGACTAATATTTCTGGCTTCAGTTGAGCACCAGAGTTCCTATTTATAGCACCATCGCTATGCTTCGTGGACATCAGAAGTATAGCCTTATCTGGCTTGCAGACGTACTGAACCAAGGTGGCTATGTTGCTATATCCAAATAGCGAAGAGTGCAAATTTTTCTGATTAATCGATCTGAAAATTCTTGGCACTTCTTTTTTATCTGGTCTTATTGCCCCGACAATTGTTATCTTCTTATCAAACAATACTTCCGCAGTTTCAAGTGTAGTAAACCATTTACTCATCGTAACATTACGATATTCTCCTTGAATAGGATCAGTCATTCTCATAACAATATCTAACTTACGGTTAATAACTTCATAAGGCCCGGGATTATCACCCATATAAATTTCCAAGTTATAAGTATATGGATACTGACAGTCCACCAACGCGAACATCTTGATTCCGAATTTGACGGGTTTCTTGGGCGTGTGCTGACGGAACGCACATCTTCCTTTGTAAGGCGTCATCATGTCACCCAGATTAAGTTCGTGACTGGGTGTAAAGTGTTTTTGAAAATTGTTCACCACTATTTGGAATAGTACCCTTATTGGTGCCATTTTATCTTCAGTTATGCGATCAGTAGCGGGGTCGTGGAAACGGAGATTCTTCATTAAGAATCTGTATCTATTAGAAGTCATCGCCAGGTAAACAGCTTCCATTCCAGTGCCTTTTTTGGAATCAAATAATTGCAAGAAGTTTACCCTGCTAGTTTTTGCACATCCACTAAGGAAGAAAATACCAAACAGTGCAGATATTTCCACCTCATCAGTCAATTTAGCATCTCTTTCCCTCGAGAACTTCTTTTGTTCTTTTATAATACGTTCATTTGTATATTTTGCAATCATGTAAATAATGCTTTCGTCGAAGAATAAATCGAAGCATGATGACTGAGTTTTTCTTGATTTAGCATAATCTGTAGGTCCTGGTTGAATGTTTGGAATGTAATCGCTTTGTAGCAATATTCTTGCTTCTATGGGTTGCTTCATCCACTTAGTGCCTTCGAGGCCCAAATTATAATGATTGGTACACGGCCCCTCAATCACATTGAAAACTGTTTCCCAGTCCAGATCGTCGACATCCGTGTTATCCTCCGCTCCAGTGCTGTATTCACTTCCAGTACTTTCCAACTGTTCTTCGATATGATCTACATCGTCATCAGTGCCAGCTGGTCCATCAATGAAATCTTCTTCTCTATCTTCTTCAAGCCATCTTGCTATAAGCACTTCTGACCTTTTTGTCATTGTTAGTTACCTGTAACAAAATCAATAAAATATTAATAATGTAGGACTCAACGCCGGACTCAAGGGTTATTAAGTGAAATTAAAGAAGAAAATGCTGTGTGGATACTATTTGAATGATGTTCTGATAAAACAACATCTCTATGACGTTATGTGCAACATTACAGAGTTCCAAAATGTCTCAAAGGAACGTCTGTTATGTGGTCAATAAAAATGTACGTAATTTTTGAAAATCCCGTATTAAAATCGTATCCCAGGCCTTTGTAACGAACACGCGTACCATATCGTAAATTATATATCAAAAGGAAAATAATCAATTCAGTTAAAAAAAATACACCAAAACCTCTCGACAATACCCGCTTTACTAAACCACCATAATCTTTACACTTGAACCATACATCAATTTCATAGCAACCATAATGATTAGCCAAAATAATTGAAGTTTAAATAGAATGAAACACTCTCTCATACATTAAATAGATGCAGACAGATTCAATATAGATACATTCAACTGTTGGAGGTGGGGAAAATCGAAGCTCCCGCCAGGCTGTGTGTATCTACAGGTCGCCATAACATGGGGTGGGGGGCCCCGCGGCCCGGGGATTCGTCAAGCCCACGCATCCTACAGGCGTGAAAACCTCCGGAAAACAAATGCATACTTTATATTACTGAAACGCTAAATAGTCAAAAACAAAACCACAACACAAACGTTTTGCGGCACCTCATGTACGCTGAAACGCGTTCGCAACAATTTCGAGCCCGACTCGCCACAAATTTTGTGGAGGAGGTGGGGGTAGGCAACTAACCACAATGATCGAATTTTCCGTTCAATAACTACCCTCAATCCTTAATCTAAAGACGGAAATAAACCAACAGAAAATACATAAAAATGTATATGACTAATTACGTGATTAATTAGATATCAATACATACGTGAGTGTTTGCGTGGATGACACGTTGCACTCCACCCTCGGTGCAGTTTCTGACACAACCATACACTTCAAGCGCACGGCCGACACTGATGCCGAATAGCCGCCCTAGTTAAATATTATTGACGAGATTTATTTATGGACGCGAAAATTAAGGTATTTTCAATTACGTTCATTGGCTTTTGGATGTTAGCTTCGCGACTACTCTGGGGTTGGTTCTAATGTGATATTCCTTTGTTAAGATTATCGTCTCAAGATTTCCTCGTGGCATTCATTCTTGTGTCCGCAAATTTTTTATGTCTGTTGTATCTATGCTAAGTATTTTGATACTATATTTAAATTACTCGTTTAAAGGGGAAAAAAGTTAACAGCAGTCTGAACGTTACAAGTCCCAATGGGATTTTTCTGAAAGGGGCGAGTACCTGGAGGTACTTTTTTTAAAGTAAATAAAAAGGTCACCCACCTCGCCAAAGCTCTTAAGCGCATTGGAAACGAAACGAAATTTCGTTTCATGGACAAAATTCAGTCGCATCAATCGGTTTAGACAGCATGGCGGCTGGATGTGCTCTCATAGAATAAACGCTGCGTCAGACGTTGAAATCAATTAAACTTGCATAACTTTTAAGCATTTAGTTTCCGAAATTTTTAATTTCCGCTGAATCATTTTATTGAATATAGAAAGTCTTACTTTGTGTTTGGACCCCGGAAAAAAAACTCATCAAGAAATATGAATTTCATTATATTAATTCAGCTAATAAAATCATGACTATTACCATACTACGGTCATACGTTGGAATATCTCAAGTTCTTTTATTCGTTTTATTGCCGTCTCGTCCTTGTAAGGGCTTCGTGTGGGAATGTATTCAGATATATTTTATTGGGTATAGTTATGACTGTTAACAGCGAGCAGTACACTCGCCCGTGAATTATATTATCAACTGTTGCATCCACTGGGGCTTCTGTATATGTTTAGTAGATATGAACGAATTAAGTTTATCTACTAGAAAGAAAATCGATAGCTTTGATAATTTCTCTACATTCTTCAGCACAGGTCTGGCTTAAATATTAATCCTAAAAGCGGTTTAGATGTAGTACGTGGTTCGTGCGTCCTCAGGGAGTCTCTAACCCTAGTCGTTAGTTGTAGGTATCTCTTAGCACATGCTACATGATATAAAACTTAATACTGAACGTAACATCAGGAGTAATTTACTGTCTATCGAGAATCGCCGTTCTCAATTCTAGTACGAACATATTATTAAGTAAGTTACCGTTTTAGCACCTGTGCGGTAATGCCCGCGCCATCACCCGCCATAAAATATTGACGTCCGAACTACTGCACAGTCGTCTGTCTGTCTATTCTATGACCGCGGAACCGGCGGGGCGTGAGCGGGGCGTCGGCGGGGTCGGCGCGGGGCGCGGGCGGCGCGTACCTGCGCCCGGCGGCTCCAGCCATGGAGGGTTTCTGTATTGATTATTTGAGGGCGTTCACTTTCGCCAGTGTTTTAATGCGAGCTATGAAAATGTTTTTATTGGCAACTTGGCAGCCCCAGCGCCAAACTGAATAAACAGACGAATAAATGTACGAAAGCTCTCGTAATGCCCGATTATTCATTTTATACCGTCTCGCTTATTTGTCGATGCGATATTTTTTTCTTCGTTTTTCGTTTCAGTAATATCTGTAAAGAGCCTTATTTTGTCGAAGACCTCACAACTTCGCTTTTCAATGATTATTTCTTATTTCGTCTACTGTCATGCCTCCTTCGTATTTTATATATCAATAAATCAATTCGTTTTGAGGACAGAGAGAGAAATTGTATTCTTTTCCGTGATGTCTTTGTGTTGGCTGCTGATTGTTTAATTTCCCGAGTACTGCGCGAGTCTGTGTGATATTGTGTGCGCTTAGAATCGTTGAGGTCTTTGTTGTTACATAGAGCTGAGTATTAGTGCTTTCAGCGCGGTTCCGCTTGGCTAAAGCAAAATAGTCTAATTACATTGTTGACGGCACGTCGAGAGGGAGGAAACATTGTTGAATGAAGTACAAACATTTGTGTTTTATATACCTTACATGTAGTATCTGCCATTAAAACTATGTTACTGTATGAAATACATAGAAAATACTGTTTCAATAATTGAATGGGGGCAGATTTCTGAGAAATTTTATTGTGTTAGAACCATATTTTCAGTTAATCTCAACGCCTACGTTTTATATTTGTGGCAGAATGATATAAATAGTTAGAGGAAACTATTATTGTATTACTTCTTTTATAGAAACAACAATCCTCTTAACTTCGTAATATTTTGTACCTCAAAACGAAAATCATCTTTTCTTTTTATACAGTTGCTATTTCCTGTTTGTATTTAGTTTAGACAAACTGAGGGCTGTTTTCGCTTCCCACACACGAAATATTTAGTTAATACCTGCCCAACTCTATCTCTCTAACTACACCGGAATAAAATTTATACCAAAATTACAGGCCCATAAAAAACTTTGCTTTAATATGAGCAGATGAATTTAACAGCGTTCAAGTAATAAAAGTAGATGAAATAAATTTTAAATCGAACGTAGACCATGAAGACCTTCATGAAAGTGGTGAGGTTCGGTTCACGCCAGTGTAAGGTCCATAAAGATACATTGACATGTAAATTTGGACCGATAAAGTCTAAATGCTTTTCTTTGAAAGCGGATTATGGTTCTTTTTATACCACCACCTATCTGTTTGTTCAGGTACGCCTATTGAACGTAGGCCGTCTTAAGTAAGGTTTTTGGGACCTGCAATCTCGAGTGATTTATTGTATCAATTGAGATTTTGAGGTAATGAATGGAACGGCTTATCACTTTGTGGGTGATTGAGGGGACTTGAAGCTTTACTTACCTACAATTTAAAGCTAAGATGCTTTAAACTGTAGGAAAGCTTCATCATACAAAAATAACAGTTCCGTTACTAACAGACAATGGATAACCTAAATTTTTGATGATAAAAATACGATTTTTGGGAGAAGATTTATTTTTGGATATAGCATAATTAGCCTATAATGTTCCCACTGCTGGAAGACAGGCCTTTGCCTGTGATAGGGAGTAGGCCGTAATCCACCACGCGGGCCCATTGGGGAGTTGGTGGATGTAGACTCAGGGCCGATTGTTTCATCGTCAGATAACTTTTATTCGAGGAATAAAATTGACGTTTGACAGTTTTTGTATGAAATAACTGTCAAAATTTCAAAATTATTCTTAGAATAAAGTTATCAGATGATTGAAAAATCGGCCCTTAATTTAAAAAAAGATTTTCCAATGTTCAGCAGAAAAAGTTACGGGCAAAAACAACTTAATTAATAAATATGACACGACCACCAATGAGGCTGTCAAATGTGGCGATTACACCGGTGTCCCTCAGGGCCGTTTGTTGTGGCCGAGTCTGATTGTGGTGGACGATTACCGACTATTTATGAATGTAGGGCTGCCACTTTGTACTTTAAATTAATATTTATAATGATAGAATGATAGAATAATATGGAATATTATAATTTTAGACAACCATATTGAATCATGATTAGACTTAGCATCAGGTGAGACTGTTGTCAAACTGAATTCTTAAGCCAAAATAATTAACGACAAAGACATTACACTTCGAATATAAATGAGTTCCAACCAAAACCTAACCAATCAGGATCATTCTCTTATCTATTCAGGGTTCTCTCACAATCTAGGTCCTCACGTAACACTTAAGTGCACATAGTTCCATATATTAAGGCATCACAAAAACTGCTTCACTAATCGTTTATCATATTCAGTCTCGGTAGAGTACCTGAGCAGATAATTTATGTGAATATTTCGCGAAGCTATCGGTAGGAAACATTAATTTCCGGAGACGTAACGAGATCGCTTCACGCACCTACACTGCCATGTTTTTTGATGGCGTATTTTCTGTGCCTTCGATGTTGGTTGAGCGAAATTTTGTGCGGAATTATATGATAATAATGTTCTGCGTCAGTATAACGTTTGTATCTACCCATAATCTGACAACAGTGGTAATAAGCTTATGTGACTCATCTTCATTATTTATTTCCTTATCATCCTAGTCCAAACTAGTTTCTTAATTCAATATTACACAGACATTAATCAATAGTATTACCACAGCTTTTTCGCAACATTTTCTATCCCCGACCATTTATTCATACCGTGTTACTAAGTCTCGCTTTGCTGAAAGGAAATAAGTGTGCGGTCATTGCAAACGCGACCATTTCCCTCTCCTGTGTTATGGCGTGTTTTTTTGTGTTCCACCCTCAAACGTAGAATTTCCAACTTGTCTTTTTTCGTTGCTGTTACCACGGAAAGTCCTTCTCATATCACGTTAATCGGATGCAAGGCTTTAACTGAACTCAAACAGTCTAATAAACGTCACATAATTCGTCCATAAAGGGGCCTTATTTTATTACTGGCGAAGACAAAATGGGTTTTTGGGGGCAATAATAAGTTAAAAAAGCGCCCCTTTCCCTAATATCGTGCAGAGCGAGCCACTCGCAACGAGTTTTACGTGACCAGTGTCTTAATATACACCTTTTGTCTAGCTATACTATTGTTTGAAAGAGACGACCTATCACGGAATGGTATGAGATAAATAATGGTCCTGAGGGTCCTGATTTTGGAATAGATAATTTTCAATTTCGAATTTTGTAGAATTTTCGTGTGGGAGTATTGTTCCTGACTCAGAAAAGGTCACTCCATTTTGTAGTTATAGATAGACTCCTACAAGGCGTAAGGCCTTTGATAACTTTTCTTTGTATTTGAAAATGAGACTTAAACATTCCCGTTTTAGATATTTGTTAGTTTTAATTAATTACAACAAAGGGCAAGATAATAGCCCGCGATCTTTTACATTAGTGTAGGAACAGAACGCGTAATATCATAATTAGTCTACAATGTTCCCACTGCTGGGACACACACCTCCTCTCTTTGAATGGGAGTGGGCCGTAATCCACAACGTGGGCCCAGTAGGGGTTGATGGATGTCACATATTCTCCTCGAATTTTTGGTTCTATTAAATGATGATGATGAATAGATTATGATTATATGGTGGATGCTTCGAAGGGTGTGGTCAAATTTTTCTTGCTTCATTATCTCAATTATCAAGATGTTTTCCTTCTAATCTACCTGATACAATTTCTTAATCCTGTTTCATTATACCCTCGAGAGCAATAACAGATATAGCCTTTTCGCTCTAAACCTTTGTTTTACGAATCATAAAATTACACAATTCTTAAGGGTCCTATCACAGATTTATACCTAGAACATTATGAAAATAAATAAATCTTAAGTTTCCAAATCGTAGGGGAGTATAATGAAAACTGGTGATTTAGTGAATTCTGGGGTTACTAGTATACCGATGTCAGTAAATTTTCGTTAATGGTATTATTTCGTTTCTCTTATAGTGCTCGTTTCGGTCTAGGAATTATAGCTAGCATTTTATTATTTTGGGACTTTAAGACCAAATCAAGTAAAATAATTGGAATTGAAAATTCCTTTGAGAGGGTTGAAAAAATCGACATCATTAGGAAATAAATTTTGATTTGAACATTATTAAAAACAAAATTAAGCTTACGCAAGAATTTGATAACTTAATAAAAATGTTGAAGTATTCCAATAAAATGTTGACCAAGAAATGGGTGTTTCCAAAATGAGCTCAATACAAACAACAATTTTAACTAAATTCACTTAAATTTTTCAAAAGCTGATATTCCCGAATTCTCAAAGACGGGATCTATTAAAAGCGTCGAAATTAAATTCGCCGACTTACTAAATGAGTTTAAGATTATTTATTCCCTTCCCTATTTACGCATAAACAACGTTTTGTTTTACCGTTTTTGTGGCCTTTATCTTTTGTTACTTAAAGGTTATTTTTGTTTGGTTCATTATGCTGATTCAGTTTGTAATTTACCTGTCAGGGGTCAATTCTGTTTGTGTAATGAATTCCGGTTTAAGCGCCCACTCACACAGGCTATTGGGGATTCGCACGGTGATCGCAGAGACAAGAGTTCTATGATTCAAATTGGCTGTTTACATCATTACTTTTACTGCTACTACTAGAAATATTACACAGGAACCTAATTACATCAAGTGCAGGAATTCACTATTCTCTCTTCATTTTTAACAGAAAAAGTCTTTCTAGACTAGCATTTAAATGGTACCTAAATCGTTAGTGAATTGGTCTTCCTAACAAAATTTTACATTTTGCGGCCACGGACTTTAAGACCTTTTTAGCGACTAGCGTTAAGACGATCTGGAGTTTCTTGGTGTTAATATCAATGTATGAAAAGGACATAATTTACCTGAGCATACTCATACTTAATGTTATGTACAGACGCCAGCAGGTCAAGCTACCCAAAACTGTCAAAACTTCCCAATCAACCTTGAACATTAATGCTTTACTGATAAAGTTGAAAATCTATTAAAGAAATTTGACAGATTGTAGTAGCTTTATGTGCTGGCGTCTGTACACGTGTTATGTTATTTGTGTACTGAATATTGGCAAACCAATGTCGAATATATGCTGCTGGTGTTCTTAATTAAATCTATATACTAATGCTAATAATAAAGCTGAAGATTTTGTTTGTTTGAACGCGCTAATCTTTAGAACTACCAGTCGGAATTGTAAAATTCTCATTGTATTTGATAGCCCAATTGTTGAGAAAGGTAATAGGCTAGTTTAACATCATGCTGCAAACCTTAGGAGCCGAGAAAAAAGAAAAATAAAAGATCGCTTTGCAAAAACGAAGTAATAGCGGGTGGGGGATAATTTCACGCGGACGCACCTAGTTACGCGTGAACGCGCTCATTTCTGGAACTACTAGTCGAATTTGAAAAATTATTTTTGCATTTGATAATCCAATTATCGAGGAAGGTTATTTAATATTACGCTAGGACCCTTAAGTGCCGAGCAAAAATAACGGAAATCAGAAGGAACGTTAAGCGAAAATGAATTTAAAGCGCGGACGGGCGATGCGATGCGATGCGACCGCGACGGGGGCGTTGGAATAAGAAATTTCACGCGGGCAGAGGGTAGTTACATAGATACTCCAATAAGCAATGACTAGAAGAAACAGGCTCACCCGCAACCAAGGACCAGCCGATCTATTCTGTACAAATCTCACCGTGATAACTTAGGTGAAGTGAGCTAAAAGTGAGGTGTCATTTCACCTGAGGGGCAATTCTCGTAATTTTTAGAACGTTCACAGTCAGGTCTCAATCTGTCAAAAATACCTCTAATTTCACTACATTTTGACAAGCTTTTGACATTTGTTTGTCGCTGAGATGAGAGTGCAACTAGATTTATAACGTTTTAAATTACGAGAATTGGCTTTCTGATGCTATGGGATTCACGGTGAGGTGTTTACAGAAAAGCATGGCAGATGCCTTTACCATTCGTACTGAACCCACCGTCTAAACATTCGCAAATATGAGGCAAGCCCAAGTTCCTATTAACATTTAAATGCTACATTATGTATTAAATGTTTCGAAACATTCTCACAGATAGTCCAGTTCGTGTAATGGGGATTTTAAGCTTAAAAGGATTATTTTAATAATGAAACAGGAGAAATTGTGGAGCGGGAACGCAATGGTAAAGTTTGTTAGGGGTGTGTGCAGGCTGTGGCATTTTGAATGACTTAGGGTTGATTTTTGAATCGACAGTTCATATTTTATTCATGGAATAAAATTGACGTCTGACAGATTTCGTATGGAAAAACTGTGAAAAATTCAAAATTATACCTCGTATAAAATTAACTGGCATTGGAAAAAATGAGCTCTTAGATAGATGGTGGATCTTTGATAGTTGATACAATTTTAACACAGATAAAAAATTATGGCCAGTGTTTTGTAATCTTGCAACGATTGTGATGTATCCTTCTTTCGAGGTTTAATTATCAAGTCTATAACAAACCTAATAAATGACTTTTTGAAATGAAAATATGTTTATTTCGAAATCTTCTAAAACACTTTTATAAGTAATTTTGTTGGTCCATATTTTAAAATAAAAATTTTGCCGCCTGGTGGTTTCCAGCTGGTATTTTTCACACGTTTGTTTAAGAGCCATTTTTTATCAGTACGGGACATCAGTTGGCTCTGTTATTCAGAAGGTATTTCCACTAACAGAGATAAAAGGATCTAACATATCCCTTCACATAGAATCCACATTTAAAAACAAATGAAAATCCGGAAAAAACACAAGTACACCACTTAAAATGAACCCCTACCTTCAAAAGCCGGGTAAGGGAAAATATCCGAGTACCCTCATCGAAAGCCCATCCGAAGGGCCACTAAACCAATCATTAAGTTAAACTCGCATGTCCAGACATTAGACGTTCCTGTCTATCCCATTACAGATAAAAGGCACTAGTGTCCCGCAGATTTCGATTGTCCCTTTCTTGGCCTCTGTTAGGGCTGTCGGAAGTAATTTGGGGCTTACCTGTGTCTTGAAATTCGGACAGGTGGCTAATAAGGTAGCTGTGTGTGGTTTGTTGTGGTAAATGCGAATGATGAGAGGATCGGGTTGGCTGTTTAATTATTTTCTGGTAACACACGTGTTAGACTACGTACGCTTCAGTTTTTGGTTTTAGTTAGTGTGAATAACGCTTTGGAATGGGCCACTAGCTTTGTATTTTCTGACTGGCCGACTCCTTGACAATTCAAAAGTGCCTGTAAATGGTTTAATTGAAATAAATACTTTGAGTTTGATATTTAAGTTTAGTGAGTGAACTAAAACTTCATAAAAAAATCAATATTCATAGAAAAGATCTTTTCTAAATACTAGATTATGAATATGTAGATGCATCCTATTTACGATATCTTAATAAGATGCATCTACATATTCATAATCTAGTATTAAGAAAAGATCTTTTCTATGAATATTGTTTTTTTTTTAATTTAATAAAAAAAATATATATACGTCCAGAAGCACAATACGATATCTTTTGTGCTTCTGGAAGTATAATTTTTGTTTGTTTGTTTTGTAGATACCTTTGTGTAAAATGATACTTACTTATTCTGTCTTCAATAATAGATCTAGGTTAGAAAGATTTCATTCCAATTGACTATTTTTTCTTTTTACCTAGACGATTAATATTTTTTAAGGTCCTTTTTACAGTCTAATAAAAATTTCTGAAAAAGTAAAACAATTTCAAGTCGTGACTGCCAACCCTACCACAGATAGTGTAGCCCTCCTGCCGCTAGCGTCTGTCGACCATGACCCTTGCGATAGGCCTCTTATACATGTACCTACATTGTTTCAAGGCAGCGACAGTCTCGTATTGATTACTCTTACCCTGGACACACTTAGAGGATCTGCCTCGTGTAGGTAGGAATATTAAGATGAGATGGAATGATGAAGCTGTAGTGGGTAGGAGATGATGTCAAAGAGGTTAACAAGTTTCCGACTATATTGGTTTAGTACGTTCTTTTTTAATAGATTCTAGTTTTATTTCCCTACGTCTTTATAACTGCCTCGTTGGTCTAGTGGTCGCGAACGCTATTGAGTACGAGGCCCTGGGTTTGATTCCCATGTCAGGCTTTTCCGTCTGGAATTTCTCAGTAGCAACCCGGAGTCTCGCTCATGGAACATACCTACATGGAACTTTAACATAACTGGCGAAATGTGGGTGTACTATGGGTACCTACACCTCTGCCTAACCATTATTCGGGGAAACACAGCGTGATGTTATGTAATGTGTCTTTATTGAAACGGAGAGATAAAACATTTGTGTGAATATATTTGCATAGCAGAAAGATAATACTGATCTGCGGAAAACTTTAGTCATGAAAATTTCTGTTTTATGCGTGGATTATGATTACGATTACATAATAGTCAGTTGAAGTATTCTGAAATAAAGTTTTTTTTTTTAAACTTTGCCCCACACTAGGAATTTCTCCTGTATCGTGGGTGCGTTTACAAACATTTAAACTCACATACACAAACAGCCAGACCCGGAACAACTACTTGTAGGTCATACAAATATTTTTTCCGTGCGGGAATCGAACCCGCGACACGCAGCGCAGCAGTCAATCGCTTAACCACTGCGCCAACCGTGCCGTCAGTTGTTTATTCTGTAAATGGGACTTCGAATCACTTTTACACGTGTTGATATAAAAAAAAACAAGTCTAACAACCAGTCTTACCAAGGGGTATCGTATTACCCAGTAACTGGCTTGTGGTGGTCAGATCGGCAGTCACTCCATGTAAAATACTGGTATTCAGCTGCATCCGGTTAGATTGGAAGCCGACCCCAACATAGTTGGGAAAAGGCTAGGCAGATGATGATGAATATAAAAAAAAATAAGTTAGATGGAGTCGACAATTCCTATCTTACTACCCTTGAGAAGAATCTAATATCTAATAATATTATTATAGCAAATTACTAGCTTTTATCTGTTTTCCTAGCTATTTTTAGAACTCCAAAAATACAGGAAAATATTGTTTCTGAAAACGAGCGACCTTTATGAAATTCAAAATATATTTTCCAAGCGTCACATCAAAAATAATTCACGTAAATCCATCAGTTATTATGAACAATAACTTGTGCGAGGCACGTTAAAATCGCGGGGCGTTTCAAAGAAAATCGGGTTTTTATTAAATATTTCCCCTTCGAATGGGAGCCGAGACGCTAGCGCTAAATAACAGGCATACCGGACGCTCAGACGCGGAAAATTTTCAAAATATAATAACGATGATAGGGAATTCCCAGCGAATATTGAAATTATTTGTTTTTATTTTCACGAGAATTTTCGCTGTAATGTCGACTGGAATGATGGTAGACAAAATCGATAAATTCTATCTGTGTTTACTTTAGATTTTATCATATTCCTTTGACTGCGAAGTTTGATTGAAATCTTGATACCTTTGTAAGTCTTGAAGACTGTGATTGACATACGCTATCTAAACTTTGATCTTTGAAAGCCTATTTAAGTACCTGACGCGTTGAGTTAAACGCTCATTAACTAATAAAATATTACATTTTAGGAGGGAACGGAGGCCTTTGCCTCGCAGTGGGACAACACAGGCTTATAATAATAATATGATAAGTCATAGTAGTTTAATTAGTCAATTAAAATGTTATAGTGAACAGTTCAAACAATTCATCTGCCATCATCTGCCTAGCCTTTTCCCAACTATTAAGAAACCATTATTGTGAAGAGAGAATAAAATTAAATAAATAAATAAATTAAAAAAAAAAAAAAAAAAAACTATGTTGGGGTCGGCTTCCAGTCTAACCGGATGCAGCTAAATACCAGTATTTTACATGGAGCGACTGCCTATCTGACCTCCACAACCCAGTTACTGGGTAATACGATACCCCTTGGTAAGACTGGTTGTCAGACTTTCGGGCTTCTGACTACCCGTAACGACTGTCAAAGATCCACGAATGACAGCCGGGACCAACGGCTTAACGTGCTTTCCGAGGCACGGAGGGGTCTCGGTATGTAAAGATGGTCACCCATCCACAGACCAACCGCGGCAAGCGTAGCTTAACCTGACCGATCGACCTGTGCGGCTGTTATTATTTAGCCACGGGCCCCTCATTTAGCCACGCGCCCCTCGAACAGTTCAAAAAATTTAAATTTAAAATTCTAGTTTCAATTGAACAGTTCAAACAATTGAAACTAGAATTTTAAATCATAATGTGGCATCACAGCTGATGTGGAAAAATATCAACTAACTTTTGCAGGTCAATGTATCAGTTCTTCCCATATCTCCGACCCCTTGACTATTCAAAAGTGGTTTATTTGATATAAATGCTTTAAGTTTGAGTTTATCCAACAAACCGTTACAAACAACTCAACCAAAACAACAGCTTTCACTACATATTACGTCTTACAACTAACAATTTCCCTCTCCATACATAGGTACCAGTATATTTAGCGATAATCAATTCTGAACAAAGGAACTATTTGCAACAGTTACTCAAGTATCGGGAGTCTATTCATCATCAAACTTGGGGACACGACTTCGAACGCTGTCGATACCAGCGGCTTCGAAAACTTTCGCAGACGTTTGTTTTAAGCTGTCGTGAACATCAAAATTATGTACACGATTTATTCATCTGTGTTTTCAGATTGAATCGCAGATTCGTCGTTAGTTTTGGACTTGAATTTTCTTTTATTGTCAGTTTTTCATCCTGTGTTGAAGATTTTTTAGAACTTCTACCGCAGATGTATATGATTTAAGAGTAATAATTGTTAGACGTTGTCATAAATAATAAATAAATAATCTTTATTGACATAAAAATATTACAACCATACATGTGAAACCCCTGACCCCTGTGCTAGGCGAACCTGTGTTACAGGAATCAGTGACCTCCGCCTTAGATCAATACACATTTAAATTTTTATGTAATAAAATACAAATAGTATGAAACACTAGTAGGTATTGAGGCAGTAAAATTAAACAAAAAAGAAAGAAAGCAGGCGTGTGATTGCGTGTGTGTATGTGTGTAGGGGTGTGGGGGTGTGTGTGTGTGTGTATGTGTGTTGGGTATGTGTGGTGGTGAGCGAACGCATGTGAGTGAACATGAGTATGTATGTGAGTATCTTAAAGTTTAGCAAATTATTCTCGTCTTTTATGTTACTGTTAAAATTAACTTTTCAGTGTGTTCCACAGCTACGTTCAAAAGTTGTTCAAATGAATTATGCAACCCATAAAATTTTGTTATAGTTATAATTCATACTTATCACAATCTTTTTTTTTCTCAGTTATCCTATGTTGTCCAACTGATGGGGTAATGTCTCCCCCATATTTTTTCACTTTTCTTTGTGCTCTTCCTTCGCCGTCCAATCGGTTAGGAACGAGTCCAAATCGTCACGCCAGCGTTCCAAGCCTAAGAAACGCTGGCGTGACGATTACAATCTTCTTAACTAAATAAAAATATCACGTCACGTAAAAACCGAATATTAAGTACACTTAAAAAAAGCCCGTGGCTAAATTATAACAGCCGCACAGGTCGATCGGTCAGGTTAAGCTACGCTTGCCACGGTTCGTCTGTGGATGGGTGACCATCTTTACATACCGAGACCCCTCCGTGACTCGGAAAGCACGTTAAGCCGTTGGTCCCGGCTGTCATTCGAGGATCTTTGACAGTCGTTACGGGTAGTCAGAAGCCAGAAAGTCTGACAACCAGTCTTACCAAGGGGTATCGTATTACCCAGTAACTGGGTTGTGGAGGTCAGATAGGCAGTCGCTCCATGTACAATACTGGTATTCAGCTGCATCCGGTTAGACTGGAAGCCGACCCCAACATAGTTGGGAAAAGGCTAGGCAGATGATGACTTAAAAAAATAAAACATCTGTTGGCAATCACAAATTTCCTGAAAAAGTTAAACAAGATTGTCTGAACCTACTACGTCTGACAAAGTTGACCCAAATGTTTCAACGCTACAGTCACAAAGACAACAGTAAATTCTCGAGTACACTTCCAAAGTTAGATCCGTCATTTATTCTTGAATTATAAAAGTTAAGCAATCATCCACTTGTGCTCAAAATTTTAAAGCAATTCCAAGCAGTGACGCACATGATGCTGATTAAAACGACCCTGTTTGAATCCCCTTCGGCGATTTCTTTGTTTTATTCCTAACGCTAATTTTGTATCACAAAAGTTCTACGTGAACGCGTACTTATAATTGGTGTAAGTTAAAGACAGAAGCGACTATTGGTTTCGTGTTTAATCGCTCTATGATTAAAGCTTTAAGGTTTCGCTTTAAATCGCTCTATAACCGAAGCTTTTTATTCATTTATTAAAACTTTATGCGCAAATAAAAACATATTTTACAAAGGCGGACTTAAGGCGGCATAACGATAGAATATCTCAAATGCAGTTAAAATGTTCAAGAGAAGTAAAACTCAACAATGTAGCAAATGGGAAACACTTTGCTGTTACACTGTAACTAAGGAAGAACTGACCAAAAAAAAAAAAGGTTTTTGGTAAAAAAAATGCTGTCCTGCATATCTATATATTTCTATGGGATATTAAAACTTATACCAGCACCCTAATTGCGTACCACACAGATATTGCTAATCCATTGCTTCATATGTTCGAAAATTTTGTCTTTACAACACATAAATAACGCAGTGAATGTTGTTGCACTGTCAAAATGAAGCCAAGCCTACTGATATTGTGTTACACAATAGGGTAGTTGCCTGGGTAAATAATTATATTTAGTCCGTCAGTTAGATTATCGAAAAATAATGGACACGTATTTTTTCTTTTGTCAATCAAACAAAAAATTACAAAGATAAAGCGCGTCAAAATTTGGGAGTGGGGGGTCGTGATGTCACTTGCTTGCAAAAGTGTCGCAAGTAAGTGACGTCACGCGGAACTTTAACGGGCGATATCTTCATCATTTTTATACATATAATTGAAAAAAGAAATAATACGGGTTCAATATTTTTTGATAATTTATAATCTAACTGACGGACTAAATAGATATTTTTAGGAAAATAGCCTATTGCCTCGCAGCACTTACGTACGCTGCAATCGGAACTATTTAATACGTTACACATACATCATTATTTAGACATCTGTGCACAATAATCTTCATATAATCTGATCAAGATTATGTCTGAACTATAAAAGAGACTTAGTTTCGGCCTTTCTTCTCAGAGTAGTCATACATAGGAAACGCCGACCTCATCTAGCTTATTTTATATTTTTATATAATTTCTAGCTACGCCCCGCGGTTTCACCCGCATGAGTTTCGCGATCCCGTGGGAATATTGGGATAAAAAGTATCCTATTATGTTAATCCTGGTTATAAACCACCTGTTTGCTAAATTTCATCCAAATCCGTTCAGCAGCTTTTGCGTGAAAAAGTAACAAACATCCATCCATCCATACAAACTTTCACGTTTATAATGTTAGTAGGATGACGTGTAAAAGTGATTCCGGTATCCTATTTACAGAATAAACAATTTCATCTGCCAATATCGTCTTGTTGTATTGTCAATGTCAAATTGACAATTAATGTGAGTGGTCATTGGTTCCTGGCCATGACATCAACCAATAGGCAAAAGTGTCAACATTATTGTTTTTATGCTTGACTACGAGTCTTTTAACTAAGTGTATATTATGTTTTTTTTTTTATTATTATTATTTTTTATTGGTAATGGTGCGTTCTGTTTGTGCAGAATAAATTTTCTTTCTTTATTTCATAGCAGCACTTGAGAACTTCAAAAGCGATTTTAGGCTTCCAACGTCTTGTAGCTTAGACCTCAACCTAAAGTCGAGTACAGACAATAAGGAAGACGCGCGGGAGGTGTTGTCCCTGGGCACCCCCTCCTCCCTTTGATAATTTATTATTGAAACCTCGTCTCCATTCTTTTCTTTTGTAATATTGTCTCTCGTTTCTTATTTGTTCCGTGGTACTAATTTGTTTGTTATTTTTTTTTCTTGATCAGCTTCGCTTTTGTTCCGCGTCTAATGAAGTGTATTTGGAAGGTTCGAGCAACGTTCGGCTAAATTAACGTTCGATTCGATTGTAATTGGATGGGTTTTCGTCAGGTTTAGTAGTGGGGATGTTTGATGAGCCGAGTGACGGGCGGTGGTGGGTCGTACGAACATCGTCAGTGGTCTGGACGGTTTGGTTTCAGTCTTCCGTAATTTGGAAGGAATTTATTTGAACGGTAGGTATTTGTGTAGAAACTAGAATCATGGCGTCAGTTAGAACTTGGCAGTTCAAATAATAATGTAATAATAAGGTTCCAACCCTGACATTCTTTAAACGTAAGTTGTGCCAGAAAGCCTTTTATACCGTTAAGGCTTATATCGAGGACAAAAAGGCTTGGGATTAAGCTGCTTCCAATTTTTACATATTGAATGTTTTTATTTTTTTGTTGTTGTTTTTTTATATATACACTTTGACATTAATGAATTTGATATATACTTATGACATTTGCTTACTTTGTAAAGTATTCTATTATTTTAATTATTGTGAATGTGAAGACTATGTGGGTCATTTTATTTTTTATTTTTCTCTCTGTTCTGTTAGTTTTTGTCATGGTCTGTCAGTTTGAGTAATTAATGTGGCCTACCCAAATGTCCTTTCTTTGGTATTGTTCGTCGAATCGTCGAGCTCCTTAAGTGTTGTGTTGAGCTGCACGATTACTGACAAATCCGTGCACTGACTGGACAGTTCCTCTCAAACTGTTTGGTTCTTTCCTCAAAAAAAACATCTCAGACATTAATCTACATGGTCTTCACATGATCTGACCAAGATTATGTCTGGACTTTAAAAGAGACTGTGACCTCGTGAGTTTGTTTCGGCCGTTCTTCTCAGACTAGTCAGATAGGAAACGCCGACCTCATCTAGTTTTAAAATATGATTGACGTGTAAAAGTGTTTGTACAATCCTACTTACAAAATAAAATCATTTATCATTTATTTATGACAAGCGCTTTACTTTGTGTAAATCATATCACCACTGCTCTCAAAATGGTAAGGGACGAGGAAACCGGCATGTTCTAAAACCAAAATTCGAAGACATGTGACATCTACCAACCCGCACATGGGACCGCGTAGTAGATTCGATTCCCGCACGGAACAAATATTTGTATGACCTACATGTATTTGTTCCGAGTCTGGGTGTTTTTCTATCTATAATATGTATGTATTTACAAAAAAAAAATGTATATAAGTACTTTATCAGCCATCTTGTTACCATAACACAAGCATTAGGTTGCTTAGCTTGGGACTAGATGGCGCTGTGTGAAATGTCCAGGGATATTATTATTATTATTATTACGGCTCACTCCCCTCATCGAGAGGAGGCTTTTGTCGCGGCAGTGGGAACATTACAGGCTGTTTATGTTATGTAATCTTTCTGGCTGGATGGCAATGAACTCTTTCACCTAAAAAAAATCACATAAAATAACTCCATTATTATTTTTATCTTAAACAAACACGTGCAAAACCACAAAAAAAAAAAAAAAATAGACGACATATTTTCTATCCTAATAATGTGAAAATTGTGTTTTCTTTATATCTCTGGCGTACAGACAGCCGACGGATTTAGGTATCATCTCCGTACGCACTGTCGAGGTTACACCAAATTGGGAAAAACTAAGGCGTTGGCAGCGGGCCAGACAGACGGTTATTACGTGTCTTAATACACACTAATATGATAAAAATGGGCTGATATTGAAGGATAAAGACAAAGAAAATTGGAACAATGGGGTAGTTGTTTATGTGTGAGAAAAATACAAATAAGGCAATTAAACGTTACGATATCAAAGCTTTTAACACTCTCAAAGCTTAGTTTACTGTAATATTAAAAGGCGCTTGCAACAGAAGAATCGAAAATAGGTAAAAAACTTGTCACCCAAAACTTTTCTGTTTATATTTATTCAGAGTTAAAATGAAATAAAAAGGTGAGTATAGACCAGAGCAGTTTTCTCGAGCATTTCTGTGTAATGTAACGTTCTTACGAATGGTACAATACAGGTAAAAGCTCAGTTTCCAAAGCATTTACATGTAATGTAACGTTCCTGCGAATGCTCGGCGTAATGCTCACAGCGAGTGTGCATTCACCCGTAACATTTCGTTGTACCTTGCGTTCATTCTTCCTTGAAATGTCGCATCGCCCGCGCTCGTGCAAAGGCTCGACGAAATGTTACACCAATACGCTCGTTGGTTTTTACAATTATTGATGTAACAAAACGGCGAGCGTGCTCGACATCTGGTTCGTGAAGGGTGATACACTAGAACATATCATAGAGCAGCTCGTTGTTCTGTTCTACATAAATAACAACTTATACCTAATTACTATTACTATTAGCCTGCATCATCCCACTGCTGGGTAAAGGCCATCACTTCCAGCTGTACCTAATTGATTAATAAAAATAACAATATAATATCCTAACAAAACTAAAACTATCAGCAAACTAAAATATGGCGTCGAAAAAACCATCCGCATCACTGTCGACTCAGGTTAAGCTATGCTTGCCGCGGTTGGTCTGTGGATGGGTGACCATCTTTACATACCGAGACCCCTCCGTGCCTCGGAAAGCACGTTAAGCCGTTGGACTCGGCTGTCATTCGTGGATCTTTGACAGTCGTTACGGGTAGTTAGAAGCCCGAAAGTCTGACAACCAGTCTTACCAAGGGGTATCGTATTACCCAGTAACTGGGTTGTGGAGGTCAGATAGGCAGTCGTTCCATGTAAAATACTGGTATTCAGCTGCATCCGGTTAGACTGGAAGCCGACCCCAACATAGTTGGGAAAAGGCTAGGCAGATGATGATCACTGTCGACTGGGAATGTAACCAAGACACTGGCGGCATTGCCACGTTGTATGGCAATACCTAGCCTCTGGCCAAGGTGACAGCCTGCCTTTGGGTCACGGGCCTTCTTATCGCACCCCCGGTGCGACACTGTCACTTATGCAAAAATGTAGTTTTTCAGGAGAAGCATTTTAAACTTTGACACCTCACCAAAACGAAAACGGCAATGAAACTCACGCCCTCATACGGAAACTATGCGTACTACAAAAGTAACGTTATTGCTCCAAGTAAAGGGGTACTTTAGGATCATTTTTAGATATTTAACTCATTTTGCATTTTTTGCAAAAGTGACAGTGTCGCACCGGGGGTGCGTTATGATTTTGAAACCCAAATCTTTCAGAATGAACTTAAAATGAATTATATATTTATTTTATTATTTAGTAAAAACTCTTTCCTGAGAAATCTCTTACACGTGTAAGACATTCCTCAAGAAAAAGTTCACTAACCCCCTATTTCATCTTTTAGTATTAGGTAATAATACAACGTCTTTAGTTAGTCGTGTATGTACATAAAAATTACTTATTTCAGTCCTTGCGACATCGCTATTGTCCGTTAATAAATATAAACAGAGCGTTGCACCACAATATTTTGCTGAAACATTTAATTAAAGTCGAAATGACTCCAATCTGTGGATCTTTTGTTAAAAACAAGTAGTTTGGCACAAACAAGCTAAAGTTAATTTCGATCGGAGCGTGGCGCTGACGAAATTTTTTAATAAAAACATCACCTGCTCTGCATTTAGTAACACAGGGTCGAAGTGAGGTGAAGTGTGACGGCGAGAATTTTTGGTATGCTTATTTTCCTTTTCTTAATAGGATTAAATTTAAAGAAGGAAAGATTTGGGCGTTTTGGATAATTATTTTGAGTAAAACGTCTGATATAAAATACATTATAAAAAAATTAAAAGTGCTTTAGAAAAAATATGAAGCTACGATTTGTAATTTATGACGAGATACTTAAATCAATAAGGCATTAAGGTTTTATTTCAACTATGGGCAACTAGCTTCATATTTCTGACTGACCGACCCCTTGAAAATACAAAAGTGCCTGTAATTGGTTTATTTGAAATAAATACTTTGAGTTTGACTTTTCTACGTATCATCCTAATAGTTCCGAAAACTGGATTTATGGAAGTTCTGCTAGGTTCGCTTTTTGTATTTTAGTTATTGATGAAATGTGTTGAAAATGCTGATTATATGGACCTAAAAATGTCATTAATCCATTCATTCCTCGTCAACAACCACCGGAACAACGCATGACGTCCCACGAGCGTCATTAGATTAATTGTTGACTTTCACAGTAGAACGAACCGCATACATCAGTGTATTAATAATATTGCATTGTAATTACCAATCAGCCGACCAATTGTGTAATTACGCCATTATCCCCTCCGGGTCCTAGATCTTATAGGTAGCACATATTCTATTGGTAATTCCTGTTTGATACTTAGGTAAAGGGAAAAATCACAAATTTAAGTCTGAAATTAGCCTAAAAATCGGATGAAGAAGTGACTGAAAGTTTTAGCCTATATTGTATCCCACTGCTGGGCAAAAGCCTCCCCTTATTTCTTCCAAACCTTTTGCGATCTCTAGCCATGTTGACTCGAAACCTTATCAGAAGGTCAATTCTCGTAATTTAAAACGTTCAAAATCTAGTCGCAGTCTCATCTCGGCGACAAACAAATGTCAAGAACTTGTCAAAAATGTAGGGAAATTAGAAGTATTTTTGAAAGATTGAGACTGAGATCAGACTATGACGGCACGGTTGGCGCAGTGGTTAAGCGATTGACTGCTGCGCTGCGTGTTGCGGGTTCGATTCCCGCACGGAACAAATGTTTGTATGACCTACATGTATTTGTTCCGAGTCTGGGTGTTTTTCTATCTATAATAAGTATGTATTTACAAAAAAAAAATTATATAAGTAGTTTATCAGCCATCTTGTTACCATAACACAAGCATTAGGTGGCTTAGCTTGGGACTAGATGGCGCTGTGTGAAATGTCCAGGGATATTATTATTATTATACTATGAACGTTCTTAAAATTACGAGAGTTACCCCTCTGATCGTGACACCAGCTTTGCCGCAGTCTACCTCACGGACGCGTCACGTGAATGCTCCCGGAGAGACCGGCAAAGATAGTCACTCACTGGACGCCTGAGGGAGGACATCACCTCAAAATAAAACAATGTTTTTCTGGTTAAATAAAACCCCGACGGTTTTATTTAACCAGAAAAACATTGTTTTATTTTTCTAAAATAATATATCACTTGAAACCACGGATGGCAATAAAATTAAACAAAAACCTGGAACGTTTTACCATGAATTTATAAGGCATAAAGAAGGCAGGCCAAATAAATCTGAACTCGAGAAAAAAAATATTACTTGCAAAAAATCTTGCGAATATCCGACCCTGTACAGATGTTTGTATGTAGATGAAAGTACTGACTCAAACAAGAAAAATGCAGAAGTACCACTATTAGGTTCTAGGACATGCCGATTTCCTCACGATGTTTTCCTTCATCGTTTTGAGAGCATGTGATGATGAAATAATTTACACAAAGTAAAGTGCCTGCTTTTCTTCGCACCCACGACCGTAAGTATTACTATTACCACTTGGCGACCACTGCTCACAAAAAACGGAGAATTTTTTGTGAGCAGTGGTTTTTTTTTTTTAAGTAAGTGAAGGGAATAAACAAATGAACCACGTTTTGTTGATCGCAGAGTTTCGTTAGCCAAGTTGGACGAAAACGGCCTTTGAGTTTAGTGGGCCTTTTGTTCAAAGTATTTAGCATGGCCAGGCCAGTGAGACAGGTTGCGCGTTCCGTGAGGGGCGCAACAATGTGCCTCGTTTGATAAATTGCGATATTGTTACCAAATGCCTCCCTGTCACATGACCAAGCACACCTGACCCTCATTTTTTACCTTTCACCAAACGGCGGGAGGTCAACGTATTTCGGACAGTCTACCGGGTTTTTTTATCAAGTCAACAAATTCTGCCGGCGTAATTTGGACTGGTTCATTGGATTGTGTTAGGTTGTTGCTTTTGACGTGAATCCTGTGTTGAAAATAGTTCGTTGATAAACCTTGTTAGTCCTTGTTGACAGACATACACTATGCTCCCATAATTTGATAATATTGTAAAAGCCAATATTTTTTTAAAAGAGTATCCGTTACTTTTATGTCGGCTCTTCTCCAAAGAAACCAATAAACCAATTGAAATCGTGCGCCGTTCAGGTTTAAGACAACAGAAAAAAAACCGATTTGATTTGCTTTTTTTTTTTACTATTATTTTTTTTTTTTAGTTGTAATTGTGCGTTTTGTTTGTGCAGAATAAAATATTTTTCTTTCTTTCTTTCTTTTCTTTATATTTAAATAAATCGATAATAATTATGTCTCACGAAACCAGAAAGAGCTTACCTGGCAAAGAGCTAATTAGCTCCGCATTAAATTATGTAATCCTACATAGCTCCTACAGCTACAATAATTTCCCCACACCCAATCAACTTTCTTTCCACATAATTAAGTACTCTCCCCCTTCCACACACACCCTACATAACTAAAAGCACAGATAAGGAGGCCCATTCATTTCTCAAATCTAACTCGGCGTAACGTTCATTTGGTAATGAGCACACGCGCAAGTCACCGGCTGGTCATCCCGAATGCCAACCGGTTCGGCGGCAGACAGTTTTGTATAACTAATTGCCATTTTGAAAGGGAGGTTTTTAATATACTTGGGACTTTAGGGGTGCTGGGTTTTTTAAATGTTTTGTAAGTCGTGTGAGCGTGTCGTTAGCCCGTTTTTACTAAATTAAAAACTCATACTTACACTAAGATTTTTAGGGACTCATCTCTTTGTTGTATTATTTTGAGAGGAGCTGTTAACAATAGGGTAGTTGCCTGGGTAAAAAAATAATTATTATATTTAGTCCGTTAGTTGGATTATTGAAAAATAATGAACACGTGTTTTTTCTTTTGTCAATCAAACAAAAACTGACAACGATAAAGCGCGTCAAAATTTGAGAGTGGGGTGTCGTGACGTCACTTGCTTGCAAAAGTGTCGCAAGCAAGTGACATCACGCGGAACTTTAACGGGCGATATCTTCATCATTTTTTATATAATTGACAAAATAAAAAATACGGGTTCAGTACTTTTTGATAATCTCACTGACGAACTAATTAGATTTTTTTAGGAAAATAGCCTATTGGTTTTCAGCGCAAAACAAATGCATGTAATGAGTTGATCATCATTTTCTTATTCTTATATTTTTCTTCCATACTTCTCTATTAGTCGTATGAATATAATGATTTATGCTGACCTAAACCAAATTTTAGTAGTTAATGTAAAATTCCTATCAATAATGACAAGATTTATACTACGCTGCACTTAGGGCTAGTACACTAAAACTTCTTACAGAACTTCACCAGTCCGTTACGACGCATATTGACTAATTCGCGTTATGACCAGTCGAATGCCGTAATTACAGAAACAACGAAAAAATCATTGCATCACACGTGGATCCACGTTCCGTCGGCCTATGAAGGCTTAAAATAGAATTGCGAATAAGTTCGTGTAGAAAGTTATTGCATTCATCATAGTCTGAAACCATCTTCTAATTACCCAATCTTATACTACAGAAAATTCGTTCATCTTCGATCAAAACTTGACGTTATGTCATAGTTACATACACACATACAGAAAATGTCATAACTTGCAAAATAATAAGTGAAATGCGACCGCAGCGCGTGCCGGATTACGCGCGTAATTTCAATACGAGCCGCGGTCTGCCGCGACTATGGACGGCTGGACGACGGATTGTGAACGGACGGATATTGGACTGTACCGTTAGCATGCACCACAAAATACCAGTGAATATTCTGATGGCGTCCAAGCAAAAAGGGTTCCATAGTGGGGTATTGAGTTAAGAGTAGATTTGTTATCTAGAATAGTCAATTGATAGTAAGGGTTGAAAAAATATTCATAAACTGGTACATATTTTTTTTTTATCAGGCATTTAAAGTTGAAAGTCTGTAAAAAAAATACTGTATGAAATTGTAGATAATTGAGCATTTATTAATAATCAATTAAAATGCGAAATGCATTTTTTTCACCCAACTTTACAAAACTTCATAGATCTCGGAAACTAAATGCCGAGAACTGGACCCTTTTGCTTGGACACCCACATATTAATAATATCCCTGGACATTTCACACAGCGCCATCTAGTCCCAAGCTAAGCAACCTAATGCTTGTGTTATGATAACAAGATGGCTGATAAACTACTTATATACATTTTTTTTTGTAAATACATACATATTATAGATAGAAAAACACCCAGACTCGGAACAAATACATGTAGGACTTACAAATATTTTTTCTGTGCGGGAATCGAACCCGCGACACGCAGCGCAGCAGTCCGATCGCTCAGCCACTGCGCTAACCGTGTTGTCAACATTCATTCCGAAATTCATTTATCGAAAGTAAAATGACACCAAAAGTCCACACCCCAATTGCGTAACACATGTTTAATCACATTCCGAAGGATTTGGAAGAAACATGCTAAACCATTGCTTAATTTTTTTTTTAATCGTCTTTTCAGCGACGCAAAACCACGCAATAAATTTTGTTGAACTTTACCCAGTTTACTGGATCTTGTGAAGTTTGCGTAGATTTTTACATGCTTGAATGCTATATGTTCATAAAAGTTTGCCAACTAGATTTGATGTACGTCAACCTACATAAATATGCGATGTATCCTGACCCAAGAAACTCAAATACCAAATTTTTTTAAAAGCTTTATTTGCCACCAGTACACCGCCGATAGCATCGCATCGCCGTAGCGATTGCATCGTTTATGTACAAATTGTAAATTGTGTGTTTGAATGAGCGTATGTCCAGGTACGGTACTGTACTGCATGGCTTTGAGAGCTAATGGGAAAGTCAATCAGTAAATTAAATGGAAAAACTAGTTTTAGTCTTTGTAGGTATTAGTGGATGGATTTTATGTTTTTTGTGTGCGTCTTATTTGTGTAGAATAAATAATTTTTAGGGTTGCGTTTCCAAAGGGGACCAACTTACGGGACCCTTTTACTAAGCCTCTGCAGTCCGTCTGTCAGTCAGCGGCCTATACCTCATGAAAATTTCGACTCCGCCTATTACCTAAAAATTGCCGAAAAAAACACGTTTCTTGTATGGAGACCCATACATGTGGTACGGAACCGTTCGTTTACGAGTCCAAAGTCAAAGTCAAATCATTTATTTCAAATAGGCACATAAAAGGCACTTTTGAACGTCAAAATTAAAATAAAATTGATTCTAGTCCGACTCGCACTTGGCCGGTTTTTTTATAAATTCTTCGTCCGCTTGTCAGCACGAACTACGCAAGAATTACTCATGCCGAGTTTAAGAGATTATTCAATAAAACAATTTCCCATTAAGTTAGTTCAGGTACCTAGCGCTCGATAATCTGCTTACATGGCGCTAGCATCGCTGTCAGCTGACATAATTACAATACCGATAGCTCAGTATTACATTCAAGTGACCCACCTGATCAGCAAACAGACTGGACATTCGATCTGATGCCGTACGAGTGTCCCCAATTATTTAGTTCACGCATCGCTTCCCGCATGCCTGTGCTAACGCAGGCGATTCCACCCTTGTATAGTGTTACTTATGGAAGGTGAAAGAATTTTGGATAATTGTAGACACATACACTGTTTTTAAACGACGAAAAAAAAAAAACGGAGGAGGTTCTCAATTCAACGCGTATATATATATTTTTTTAATGTATGACCACGCTTAACTTTTTACAGAGTAGACCGATTTTGATAATTCTTTTATTGGAAAGGGTATACCCCAAAGTTGGTCCCATATAAATTTGGAAAAAAAAATCTAACCCTAAGGGTGGGAAAATAACGGTGATTTATTGTTCACTCACAGATTTGAATGCTGAGTTGTGTATTATTACTCTACTCAGTGCCACATATGCGCCCTTTGGCAAACAATTAGTAGTTTATAGCCACAAAAAATTATAAAATAAAAACTTTTTTTACAAAAAAATTAAACCGCCGAGAAAACTGAAAGCAAAAAATAATAAACCTTTTTTATTTAACCTTAATAACTAAGTTCTTAAACTAATTTAAGTATACCTAAATAATTTTGAGTCGGCGCCCCGTTTAAATTTAAGGCAATTCTCAAATCTTTGTTTATTGATTGTTTGGCGCCGACTCAAAATTACTTTAATTCAAAACTCTACAATTTTCAGTCGCGTCAGTCAGCTTTAAATAAGCAATTCGATGAAGAGTGTACAACACTCCTCGTAAAATGACATTATTCTTTAGTTGGGTGTAAAGTAGCAGAATGATTTATTAATCAATCAAAATTAAATACGGCTCAGAATCAGCATTAAAATTAAATAAGATGGCCCCCAAAACCGCTCTCCACAACTTCCTAGAGTTTTAGCTGAGAAAAAGAACTTCTCAGCAAACTCAGGAAAAATACGAGGTAGATACTAAAACAAATGAAATTAATGTTCGAACTAAAAATAATCTAGCCAAAACTGCGCACAAAACGAGCGCAAACAATCTATCCACGCATTCGTTGTATCTCTTACGTAATCAAGATATCATTGTGTCTAAGACAAAATAACACGAACTACACGAAACATAGTGAAGAAATAAAGACGGCCACGAAAATATTCCGGCCTCTGGTTAATTTCCTCCAGGGGTGGAACTTCGGACTGTGGACAGCGAGCCTTTGCTAGTGATGCGCCCTGTCCGGGATTCTGACGACATTTTTTCTTGGACCCGTGGCTTAATGCGTAACACAACAACATTCATTGCGTCATTTACGTTGTTGAGCAGATAATTTTTTCGAACATATAAAGAAATGGATTAGCAATATCCTTCGTAATGATTCAGATTATAATTGATACGTGTTACGCAATTAGAGTGCCAGAAAAGCGAGAGCGAAATGTGTTAATGCTACATTTTTCTTTTAATCGTATTGCAAGCAGATAATTTTAATGATTTGTGCCTCTACTAATCATAAGTTTAATCTAAGTTTGGTAACAATGTAAGTATTAATTAGGTTTGTAGTTGTAAATAAAGGCTCATCGATTGTGTACAAGCTTGCGTTTGCGTGCAACTAGCTTCATTTTTCTGACTGACCGACCCCTTGACAATTCAAAAGTGCCTGTAATTGGTTTAATTGAAATAAATACTTTGAGTTTGAGTTGAGTTTTTTGCGTAACGAGCCGTTTTGCTTGCCGACTAATGATGTGTAGAGGAAAATAATTAGTATCAATGATTAGACGTTTAATTAAATTCAAACAATTAAATTTTTACCATGCTTTACCTAGCCTGGACTGTCGTGCACGCTGTTATTTGGTATTCACATTTTTTAGGGACTGTTCTTGTTCTTTGCGTCGATGGTACTTACCTACTTACTGTGTTATATGTTATTGGCCCAATAGATTATTATTTGAACAAGGGCTGATTTTTTCAACGCCAGATAATTTTATCAGAAGAATAATTTTTAATTTTTGACAGTTCTTCCATACAAAAACTGTCAGACTTCAATTTTATTCCACGAATAAAAATTATCTGTCGATTGAAAAATCAGCCCTAATTTGTGTTTTGATTTGATTGTGATTAAATTCCATAAACATAAAGTATTGCTGTAAAACTAACAATAAATATCTAAATCCCCAAGTCCCGTTTTTCCATTCCCGTATTTTATCCTCAAACGTACATCACTATTCCCATCCGTACAACAAATTGGGGCAAAGTTTGCGGTCTTCATTTCCTGGCCGCAACCATTGCGCCACTGCCGACCAGATGAAAGGATTTTCATTAGTTTTTTCGACCACTCTTTTTGTAGGCAGAATTGATAGTGGCTGCCTATCTAGTTTTCTATTACAGTCGTTTCGCCTATCTACATATTTGTGGTACGAAATTGGAGATTGGGGCTCGTTTTGTTCGATTCTCGTTTCAAATATTTTAGGCTAGAATCTCGGTTTTTCATCATATAGACATTTCTTTTTTTGTTCTGTAATTTGTATGGTGTACAATAAAGAGTATTCTATTCTATTCTATTTATAAATGGCGCTATTTTTGTCCCTTATAAAGCTCACAATCGATTGCATTCACAATTTGTCGAACTGGGGTATTACTGACCCAGTGGGAGTGCGGGGTTTCCGATCAGACCCTGCCCCACTTGCTGGAGTGTCCTAAGTGTCCGATCACCTACACCTCGATGACCTAAAGAATGCTACTGAACCCGCAATCAGCGTAGCCACTACAGGGCTCAAACTATATTAAAAAAAAACAATGAGGAAGAGTACCTTCGATACAAAAGGCGAAGATCTAAGCATATCAGAAGTACTACTCTACTGCTGCTCTGTATGAACCCAAACTCAAAGAATTTATTTAAATTAAACCATTTACAGGCACTTTTGAATTTCCAAAGAGTCAATCAGTGATTCAGAAAGTTGAAGCTAGTTGCCCATTCCAAAACGTAGATAGAGAAGAACGGGCAACAAAGTCCTCCGGTGAAGAAATGGTAGCGAATTGCGTGTCGTGCAACAACTCTTTGGTACAACTTACATCCATATCCTCCTACCACGCTTCAATTTCTTTTCTCTCTCTATCAACGTAAACCTTAACTTTATTTACCACCGACCCAATTAATCTTACCACCTCAACTTCTACCCTAAACGCAACAGCCATGACGATAAGAAGCAAATTCACTTACATTTTTCAACGGGCCATATTAATGAAAGCAATATGTCTTCGTACGATCAACACAGCCCAACGAAGCGTATATTTTTTAACTGCATGTCCTACTTGTAACGCGGAGCGATGAAATATATCAAGCGCTGGAATTATTTATTGGAAAGTCGTGAGCGTTTACACGTTTAAGAGTGGTGTTAAAAGGGGTTTTAAATAAATGTTTATGTAAAAATTTGGAATTTTACGCTGGTTTACGGATTTTTCAATCGTGGATTTTAATTTGGTCCTTTTGCACGTGGCGTAGTTTTCCCAATATATCGTATGGTTATAATTATATTTAAAATATTATTTTGATGATTGAGTCACGTGATCAACTTTAAACGTTAATATATCGGAACCTTAACACTTTACGGGGTCTGGTCTAATTATGTTTTCTGTTTGAATTGATGTCAGCTATCGATTTATATAGGTCTCATGCGTGGCCGCCATTTTCAAAATGTCGCGACAGAATATGTACCTATAGCTATGCCAGGCTCTATATGTATAAAATTCTTCAAACCCCTTTCATGTGATTTTGCAATATGTGTGCTTCAACTTTTGAATGTCATCTTGATCTGCCTTGCACATTACCTGCACCTGCAAATGAATATGGTAGGGCGTAGGACAGGGTAATTTATCATCAATGACTAAATTGCTTTGAAGCATACCATATTATACAATGCTCCTCACAGTCATTATGATAAAAAGACAAATAATTTCAAAATCAAACTTAAAGCATTTATGTCAATTAAACCAATTACAGGAAAATTTAATTGCCAAGGAGTCAGTTAGTCAGAAACATAAGCCCATTGCAAAGCGTAGTAGGTTTCTAAGCAAGAAACCGACAAGAATCATTCTGTAAATTAACTTCCAGTGTCCATCACTTGAAGTTAATTTACAGAATATTTTCATAAATCGCATCGCTATAGCATAGCGCAGCCATACAACACTACTCTACAGTGAACAATGGACGTTTCACCGGCGCCTGCGCTCAGCACGTGCTGTCCATCGGAGCGTGGTTCCGTATTACAACAGTTGTGAGTGTGACGTAGTAGGAAATATTTCTGTGGGTTCCTAGGAGTGAGACATATTGTGGTTATGAAAGTGCAGCTGGTGAAATATGATCACTTACTTCGAGGTTTTTTTATAGGAAGTTCTTTTTAAGAATAAGAGGATTAAAAGGTATGTTTATTAAATGCTTGCTGACCCGGCAGACATTGTCCTGTCCAAATTTCAATAATTCATACAAAAATAATAAATCCCATAGAAAAAATACAAAAACCTAATTCGGATTATTAGAAACATTTTAAAACAAAAAAAAATATATATATGTAATATGATATAAAAGCTTGTCGCGAGATTTACTTGTGTAAAATAAAATAGAATTAATGATTTCTATAAGCTAAATCCTATTTGTAAATAAGACGTAGTTTTTATTAATAGTCCCGATACATTCTGGTTTTAGACTACACGCAAAAATCGTGCAATATACCTTATAGCTTTGGCTTTACCCCAGCCCTGTTTATCTTTTTAAAACTAAATCAATTAAATTTTAAAAACATCTCTCTACATGTATTCACATGACGTAACAAGCTATATGCAAAAAGCTCAGCGTCCATGTAGGTAGCAAGCTTATTAACCCGTTCCATCACAATAATTTGTTTGAATAAATTATTTGTAATTTATTCAAGCACGCGTCAGTTACTACTGTCGGCGCTTCCGAAGCGCGTGCGCATTCATGTCATCAAGCGAGAAAATGCAGAAGGACCACATTTAAATTGCACAATAAATAAGTACGCACACATTTAGAAGCTGGGAAAGACAATATGGAGATTGAATTATCGGGCAAATTAAAAATATAAAAATGTATGATCTCTTTCTCAGAAGTGTTCAAGAATAACAGAAGCAAGTATGGTGGTAGTGGAGTTTGTAGCTAAGTATAATAAATGCCGTAACCTTCGATCGATGAGGTTAAGCTATGCTTGCCGCGGTTGGTCCGTGGATGTGTAACCACCTTTACATGCCGTGCCTTGGAAAGCACGTTAAGCCGTTGGTCCCGATTGTCATACGTGGATCTTTGACAGTCATTACGGGTCGTCAGAAGCCCGAAAGTCATCCAGTCTTACCAAGGGCTATAGTATTACTCAATAACTGGGTTGTGGAGGTCAGGTAGGCAGTCGCTCCATGCAAAATACTGATACTCAGCAGCATCCGTTCAGACTGGAAGCCGATCCCAACATAGTAGGGAAAATGGCAGGTAGATGATGATGCATGGTGGTAGTAGAGATGACTCCATCAGACATTTATTTGCGGATAGACCCTTTTGTGGTGACTCCATTGAAAGCATCGCTTACTACAGATACCTACCCGATTTTACTAATTTTAAAATGTATTATTATTAACGACCTGGAACAATGAGCATATCAACGACAAGTACCGTGTGTAAGTGTGACTAAGTGCCGCCAGTGGGCGCCGGCCCTAAGGTTGAAAGTTCAATTCCGTGAAAGTTAATTACCTAGTTGATCTTCTGTTAATAAATACTTGTCTGCAGTTACTGCGCAGACGCAATGGCCATGACCGTAACCTCATTAGCACATCAATGCGTGCAGGTTAGCGCACCATTTAATTACCTGAATTAATTAACCTTTTGTTAATTTTTTTGAGGTAATTCTCAATCGTATTGTGTTGTGGTGGCCAGTAATAATAGAAATGTGATTGACCCCTATTATAATACTGTACCTAGTGTGGTACATAACCAAAATGCACAGGTACAGTCACGAGCACCAATATGTCAACACTTGGCAACTTTCAATTGTGATTTTTTCGTGAAATAACGAATGCAACGTTGAAATACGACACATTACATAGGTACACCTGTGGGTTCGAAAATGCTATGTTCGTAACAACATAAAATTTCATTCAAAAATAAAGGAGTAAATCGCTTTTGAATAAAGCCGAGTGTATACATACTTTGTTCGTGACTGTACAATAAAAGAAAAGACAAAAAAGAAATTAAAAAAAAACTTGGTTCCGATAACATAACATCACGCTTGTATTCACTGAAAGGTGAAGCAGAGGTACACGTATAGGTCGTATAGTACATTTCGCCAGTTATGTTCAAGTTCCTTGTAATAGGGGGCGACACTATCGCTATCAACCAGGCACAAATCTCATAAGACTCCGGGAAATTCCAGATGGAAAAACTCGATAACACTGCCCGACCCGGGAATCGGACCCAGGACCTCATGCTGAGCAGTAGCGCTTGTGACCACTAGACCATCGAGGCATTCCAAGTATACTGTAGCAATATGAGCTACAGGCATTACAACCAATAATACATTTCTTCAACATTCCAAAAAAACGAATACAAAAACAGCATTTCTACACAAATTAATAACGAGTTTCAAGCAACCTGAATTACTGAATTCGGGTTCCTTGAAACTCGGTATTAATTTATACATTTTCAACAATAATCATGAATATTAACCTCAAAGTCGCGTGCCTGAAGGCCGGTCGCATTTGTGCAGAAAGAAAAAAATATAGTCGCAATTAAAACAAAAATAGAAAAGGAGGGAAGTCGGCCGCAGGTAATTAGGCTTGCTTTCTATGAGAACGGCACACGTAGCAAGTTTTGCGGTGCACTGGCGGCCGATAAAACGTATGGAGCTAACTTCAAAAAGGGGGGTGGATTTGTGGTGGAGCTGGAGAAGTTTTAAAATAGTGTACGTATGTTTTTGTTGGCAGGATATATTTTTATTGTTTTATTTCGCTCATGTTTTATGTTTATGTACTAGTTTTGAAGAAATTAATAAGTACCTACTTTATGTTATACATTTAATCATTTAATATGTGTACCTGCAGTTTTGGTGTTAAAATAAACTTGTCACATAAATACTCCAATGCCTAAAACAAGTCAAAGGTAGCCTTATTAACTATTAAACAATAAAAAATAACCATAACGAAAAAATGTCTTTATGTTAATAAAAACTCTTATTAATATAAGAATAGGTAGGTACTCACTTACAAAAATGTTTGAAATATTTTCGTATTTTTACTTACAGATTGGGAAAAAACCCACATCCAAATTCATAATTTCAACTTAAATAAGTCGACAATATTAGTCCGACGAAAATTACCAGGCGACCACTTAAAAGCGCCGCCACTGTAAACGTTACAGTAAGATTTTTCCCTTATCTCACCCGTAGTAGCGGTAACGATGCGAAAGTTTTCAACTAGATACCCTCGTTACTGCTCCTTGGACGTTTGTAACGAGACTTTTTTCTTTTAACGAATTTCCCTGGACGCAGTTTTGTGTATACTTTCTTCGTACCCGACTTGTAATAGTTTGGACGATTAACAAGCTCAACTTGACGGTTTACTCTAAGCGGATTATCTACAAGTGTGTCCGAGTAATTTTTGTGGCGTGTGTAATATGATTTTTTTGTTTAATCTTATTAGGATCGTGTGGAATTATATTTTACTCATAAATGACCGGCTTTGTTTTCCACAAGTGTGGTGTTTTAACACTATATTTTATTACAGTTTTGTCATGGTTTTGGTTTGTTAATTAATTAATTTTAACAAAGTGTGTGTGGCTACAGATAAATTCAAAATTATCTTGGATTTATGTTCCCAACAAAATGTAGGTAGTGTACTTTTACATTTTCTAAAGCTTTTGCATAAATATTTGCTTCTATATATTTCAACAAGAAACTACGACTTTGTTGCACCATTGGCTTATTATATACTTGTCGGAGAAGGTATGACTGTCTCTCGTTAACATCAGGCATAATTTAATTACTGTGTGTACTCACACCGTTCTTGTAGCTTTAGGTCTCCGTCCATCCCCACGAACTCAGGCTAGACTCTGTCTAGCGCCACGAGATGGCGCTAACGTTCCGAATAGTCAAACGAATAACTCGGACATACTTATAATAACGCTATACTTGTATATATTATCTTTACTTATAATAACGCTGAAGAGTTTGTTTGAACGCAGTAATCTCTGAAACTACACCAGTCGGGTTTCCAATTATTTTCGCATTTGATAGCCCAATTTTCGAGAAAGGTTTATTATAGGTTAATTATAGGGTATTGAACATGACGCCACTACAAGTAGGAATCGAGTAAATGCTACCTAATCGAATACGAACTTTTAGCGCGGACGGGAAATGTAGCTGTTATTTTAGTATATTGTGGTGTCTTACGACTTACATGCGAAAGAAGTCGCGTGCAGAAGATAGTCTTTTGCTATCATCTTTCGTGGACATTCCTTTTCCTTATTATTCCAACTTTAATCGGGATAAATTTTGGCAATCACAATTTTATCACAAATCCTCTCAAAACTCCAGTAACCATACAAAACGCTATTCATCCTCACATTAGCATATCATCGCGCCATGTTCAATTAGAACTTGCACAAAAGGTGCTCATCCTAGGGTGCTGTACGTACTAAGTTGGTATCCGGCTTTTAATTGTTGTTCTCAAACGGCTAAACATAGGTGTAAAGCGAGTGTTAACGAGTTGAATTAGTTTACACGAGTAGTTGAGTTGTAGTGTTATTTGTTGTTGCTTGAAGATTGGTTGTGCATACATGTACACCTGGCGTTATTGTAAGTGCCTAAATATGCTTAAAAGAAGAGAAAGAGAATTGTCCTTGAAATGAAATGTTTCTTTATGTAAATAGATGTTTTAAGACGAGTAAGCGGGTAATAAAGTTCCAAGCCCCGTTCAAGATCTAAGCCTTAATAAATTCAAATCATTCATTAAACGTAAGTTGTGCCAGAAAGCATTTTATACCGTTAAGGCTTATATCGAGGACAAAAAGGCTTGGGATTAAGCTGCTTCCAATTTTTACATATTGAATGTGTTTATTTTTTTTATTTTTGTTTTGTTGTTGTTTTTTTTTTTTATATACACTTTGACATTGATGAATTTGATATAATACTATGACATTTGCTTACTTTGTAAAGTATTCTATTATTTTAATTATTGTGAATGTGAAGACTATGTGGGTCATTGTATTTATATTATTTTTCTCTCTGTTCTCTTAGTTTTTGTCGTGGTCTGGCAGTTTGAGTAATTAATGTGGCCTACCCAAATGTCCTTTCTTTGGTATTGTTCGTCGGATCGTTGAGCTCCCTAAGTTTTGAGTTGAGCTGCACGATTTCTGACAAATGCGTGCACTGACTGGACAGGTCCTCTCAAACTGTTTGGTTCTTTCTTCAAAAAAACCATCTCAGACATAAATCTACATGGTCTTCACATGATCTGACCAAGATTATGTCTGGACTTTAAAAGAGACTGTGACGTCTGAGTTTGTTTCGGCCTTTCTTCTCAGACTAGTCAGATAGGAAACGCCGACCTCATCTAGTTTTAAAATATGATTGACGTGTAAAAGTGTTTGTACAAACCTACTTACAAAAATAAAATCATTTATCATTTATCATTTATCATTTAATAACAGCCGCACGGATCGATCAGGTTAAGCAACGCTTGCAGCGGTTGTTCCGTGGATGGGTGACCATTTTTACATACCAAGACCCCTCCATGCCTCGGAAAGCACGTTAAGCCGTTGGTCCCGGCTGTCATTCGTGGATCTTTGACAGTCGTTACGGGTCGTCAGAAGCCCGAAAGTCTGATAACCAGTCTTACCAAGGGGTATTGTATTATCCAGTAACTAGGTTGTGGAGGTCAGATAGGCAGTCGCTCCATGTAAAATACTGGTCTTCAGCTTCATTATGTTCGACTGGAAGCGGACCCCGACAAAGTTGAGAAAAGGCAGGCAGATGATGAGATCTTTTAACACACGTTACACACGTTACTTTCCGCTGGCATTACTTAGCTGACTGATCCCTGAGAGGAAATGCCGAAACAAACTGTCAGAGGTCTCTTTTAAAGTCCAAACACTAAAATATTTAGGATTTTACGTGATTCTAACAATGCCTTTTGAAGAAAAAGCCATTGCAGCTTTGAGTTGACCTGTCGCAACAGACAGCCTTTGTCCTAGCAGTGGGAACATTATAGGCTAATCATGCTGTGCAGCAATTTTGGAACGACAAAATTACTTAAGGCAGTCCCCCAACAAGCCAACTCTTCAACACTAGTCCTTTGTTCTTGTTCAACGTGCAAATCAATTTCAGTATAACTTTGTCTATCTGAATATAAGATAATAGTGTGCGCATACTAACATTTAACAAACCCTTTACACACATACATACAACACAATATCTCGCACAGCGCCACTAATTAGTAGTCCCCAGTCAAAGACACGCGGCGCTGGATTAAACGCAGCTAATAAACTAACACAACGGTTGGAGTTATGCTTAAGTGGAATATAGACTGAATTGTCTTGGTATTCAATATTATTTTGTTAAAGTTTGTTCTTAAAATGTGTCTTTTATTATTTTCGCACCATCATCATCATCATCTGCCTAGCCTTTTCCCAACTATGTTGGGGTCGGCTTCCAGTCTAACCGGATGCAGCTGAATACCAGTATTTTACATGGAGCGACTATTATTTTCGCATCCTGTTATTGAATTCTGGTTTGAACTCTTTAGCAACGCAGCTTTGAAAATAATGTTCTACTAAAGTACGGCAGGCGACAGAATGCGTTCTCGACACCTATTAGTTTCATAGAAACGAATACGTGTTTTGCGAATTTGATATTTATTAGCTACTAAAATTGTCGCACTTACAGCTGTCAGGAACGCATTTTCTTGATGGCCTGTATGGCCTGTGACGGATTGTAGGTAGTAGCAGTGGAGACTCTTGAGCAGGTTTCGCCTAAAAAAAAACTTGAGAGGTGTCAAGGGACACCCGGATGGAACGAAGTATAACTGGCTTGCTTTCTATAAGAGAGAGAGAGAGAGACAGACACGCGCACGCCGCACGGCTTGCAACTATAGCAAAATGTGTCGTTCCAACTTTTGGTCTTAATTTTTTCCGTCTAGCCCCCTTTCGCAACGCGCGATAAGGAACTTCGTTCCAATAAATAATGCTCATACAGCTTGATCGGTAACACTCAGTCATACTGAGATATATGTTAAACTCAAAGCATTTATTTTAAATAAACCAAATACAGGCACTTTTGAATCGTCAAGGGGTCGATCATTCAGAAAGATGAAGCTAGTTGCCCATTCCAAAGCGTAGTAGGTATGGAGAAGAACGGGCAAGTAAGTCCACGGACACTCTTTTAAATCAAAATGGATGTAACACCTTGCTGGTTTTGCCTAATCGTTGTTCATTTAATTTTAAAGGGATTTTAAGAATTCCTAACAGTTGTACAGATAATTGTTCCATTTTGCTTTTAACTGGATTCGTTTTTGACCTTACAATACTTAACTTACTACAAGAGTCGAATAGGAATCAATACAAATGAAGCATTTGTTGCAAAAAACGTTAAGTATCGGATAGCGTTGCTTACTGTGACGCACGCTCCGTCTGTTGCGAGGCTCACGATGTTGTTGTTGTCCACTGTTGTTGACAACAAGATAATAAAATACACATTTACAAAGTTCAAATTTCGCTATCAATGATAATTTAATTTTAATTACATTACTACTATTTTTTAAATGATAAATGATTTTACTTCTGTAAGTAGGTTTGCACAAATACCACGTCAATCATATTTTAAAACTAGATGAGCGCCGTTTCCTATCTGACTACTCTGAGAAGAAAGGCTGAAACAAACTCAGAGGTCACAGTCTCTTTTAAAGTCCAGACATAATCTTAGTTACATGCTTGATGATTGAACTCGAATAACGTGATTTGTCCATACAACAAACGTTTCAAAATAATTTAGAATGATTTGTATCATATAAATTAAATTCTGCTTTATACATGTCCGTTCATCATACAATTCATAACAACAAAAAATAAATTTAAAAATCTGTCAGACTTGGTTTGGTCGTACCTTGCTACTTTATCCTAACACAGCAGGCTAGGGTAGCGCAGTATTAGGAAGGCTGTGAAAGTCCTTGTTAAATCTACAGATTAAGTAATAATAATCTTTCTGAACGCCAAATAGTCATCAGCGGTCGTACCTTAAAAAAAAAACGGTGCCGGCAGAAGTGAAAACTTGAATATTAACGTTGTGCATTTTTGATATTTTGGAATGCGGTCTACTCTCCCTCCGTTTTACGAATTATCGATCAGGTCACGTGTCCTGACGCGAGCTCCGTCTTACGAATTTTCGATCAGGTCACGTGTCCTGGCGCGAATTTAACATTATTTACCCATCACAACAAAAGTGCAAACGCCGCTAAAGAAGTTTTCACTTCAAAAAAACACAATTATCTCGCTGTGGCTCTTTGAAAGATGTCGACAAAAAAATACTAGTGTCGTCAACAGTGGAAACAAGCAACGCAATTGGACGGTCGTTAGCGTTTTCAAAAGTCCTGCCGATGGTTCCCGATCCGATCTCGTGGATAGTTCCCGGTTGTTCGGTTCATTGCACCCGTGGGAAGCGAGCGATTTGCGTTCTTACTGGACTTCAAAGAAGTTGAGTCTGGGTCTGAGATGCTCCTAGGTCCATATTGTTGGCTGGGGAATCAGAGGTTTAGCACGTCCGGTGGAGCGTGCTGAATTTGCGACGAACTTTGATTGGATTTTGATTTTATATTATTTTTGGAGAGATAGTTTTTTGTTTTTGAATTTTCGACGTGTTGGGCTTTCTTGGGTTTCCGATATTCTCCATTCAAGTATGTCCCCAAGATACAGGCGACGCCTATTTTGGGGACCATCGTAAATATCCAAATGATGATCGGTAACAGTTACACACCGATGTTAAGTTAATTTTAAGGTAATAATTGTAACATTTACATTGGTTCAATTCAAAATAAAAATTATTTGGTAGGATGGTGCTTGTATGTCTTCAATATACTGAATTCAAAATTCAAAGTAATCTTATGTGTAAGTGCCAGTTATATCTAGACTCCAGACTGCTACTGAGAAATGCTAGATGAAAAATCCTAATAACACTTTGCCCGACCCGGGAATCGAACCTAGGACCTCGTGCTCATCAGTAGTGCCGGAGACCACTATACTAACGAGGTAGACAAAGCTTCTTACATGATTGACAGTATAAATAGTACTCAGAACTATTTTATATCCATTTAAAAGTAACGTTACTTAATGGAATTTTACGGCACTAGATAAAGTTTACAACAACGTAAAACAAGATAGTTTAAACTATCAAAACGAAGTCTCCCACTAAACAATACTAAGTAGAATCACTAACAAAAGCCTAAACAAAAAACAATATATATTTCTATTGAGCAGAAATCGTGAGCCGACCATGTTCGGTACAAACACAACAGGCTTTAATTAAAACATCGCGTTAGCCGACCCTTGTGTCCAATCAGGGGTGGTCGAAAAGTTGCCCACTCATCGACGGGCCAATATCGACAATATCCATTAGAGGTGCCCCTATGGATAGGGCTGGTGCATGTGATTTTGTTGTAGTTTATTTTATTAGTAAAACAAAAACATTTTATTCGTTGTTTTAAATGAATTTATTCGGTAGGAACTTATGAAAGAAGAAACGAAAATACATTTATTTAGCACAGACAAAAAGACACACTATATAATATACCACCAACCCGCACTGGGCCCGCGTGCCGGATTATATACGATTCAACCAAATCATGTTATTATGCACGAGATTTTGTGAAAGACATTGTATATGAATGATTGCATGTCCTAATAATTTGTAACCTAACGAAATGTATTGTTATTATTTATTCTTTTTTTTTTATATTAACGCTGTATAAAAAGATGTTTGCTGTCCAGATGAAATTGTAATTTATATAATACATGGAAATTAATTAATTGCTGTTACTGGTGTATAACCGTTGTAATTAATAATTATCTCAAATAATATAAATTGTCTGCCTTAGTTTAGCGAGTATTTCTGATTTATTCGTAAACAATAGTGTTTCCATCAAGTATGGCATTTTTTCTAAAATCATTAATGACTAATCGTTGAAGAAAATCTACCGTTATGGAAAGAATTAAAAAAAAACTTACGAATGGCATACGGAAAAACAACGTATTTTCTTCCGTATCGACAGCCCTAACCCACGACTAATCCCGATAATGACGTATGAAATGCACGTTAATAACTAATGCATTGTGCGGGCGAGTGTACGAGCCCAGGAGTCTAAGACCTACTATAGTAGTTTTACAAGGAATTTATATTAAAATATGCGGGAAACGATTTATCTCTAATTATATACGGTGGATGGAATCATGAGAGTCATTTTTCTAAGCCCCTTCGTTGAGGAAAGTGACATGTAATTTTGGTGGCCATTTTTAGGGTTGGAGTAGGTGCGTAATATGTTTTAGTGTGAGCAAAACTACTGCATTTAGTATTTAAGAAGTAAAATTGCAGTGTGCATTTGCTTAAAGAAGTGAATTAAATAGTTAATTAGCGATTTTTTTCGCTATGTATAGGTAATGCCTGCTATTTAAGTTAAGTAAAAATATTTCAAACTCAAATCATTTATTTCAATTAAACCATTTACAGACACTTTTGAATTCTCAAAATTAAATAGTCAGTCAGTTAGTCAGAAAGTTGAAGCTAGTTGCCCATTCCAAAACGTATATCTCTATGGAGAAGAACGGGCAAAAAACTCCAAGGACACTCTTATAGATCAAGATATTATTACAAAATCCTGGGTACATTATTATTATTAACATCGTCCAACTAGTCAAGATATCAGAATGACACGCATAATGCATGCAATTCTGGTAAAAAACACTTCTTCTATTCTTTAACATTTCATGTTTATTATTGTATAAGTATATCCTCCTTAAGTTAAAATTGGACTCAAAAGTTAAAGTTAAACATACAACCTGATACTGACCTGAAAATTAAAAAAAAAACGTAACGTAACGTTTCTACCCTCACATTTTTGCCTTAACTAGTTTGTGATTGGTTTTAACCTACCGTAGCGATCTACGTATGTTCAATAAATATTTGTATATATTATATACAAGTATATAATTTTAAAAAAAATAAAGAAAAAGGCAGGACCTCATTGGGCATTAAAAAATTCGTCGGCATGACTGTCAATGGGATAAATTCCCAAAAGGCTGGCAGCATTACCACGTTGGATGGCAATGCTGATTCTTTGGGCTAAAAATAGGCCAGCCCTCTGATCATGTGAAGAGTCAATCAAACGCTTGGCGATGTTCCGAAAAATTCGATGAGCACTCGGACCCCAAGGCCCTAGTTTTTCAACCCCAAACGGCTCAAACATAAGGTTCCCAATAAGGTTGTTATATTAACGCCGTTTGAGGTTTTCTGCTCCTGCAGCAGTTGCCCCAGCACATCCCACCGTGCTAGGAAGATGGGATGGTACGAGGGTGTCGACACAGGTTGCATCCCATACCGAAGGTCTACCCAACTTCCAAGGCATTATGGTCATTCCATTTGGCAACTTTCCATCGTCGCGTGCCAAGCCATTGGGTTCGAAAACATAATTCAATAAATTGATATTGTCAAATAACTCATTTCTTTTTTTCTCCTTGTCAACAGGGTCAGGCAAAACGCGAACAATCCCTGGAGGATCTGAGACAGCACATCCACAAGTACTACATCCCCCTCGCGAGGCAGTTCATCGTGCTGTTCCCAGAAGGGGGCTTCTTGCACAAGCGACGGGAGGTCAGTCAAAGGTAAGGAAGATATTTCATTCATTCATTCATTTATTTCCGCTGAAAGACGTCCACTGCTGGACATAGACTTCTCCTAACCACTTCGACCGGTTCTGTGCTTCTCGCAGCCTGCGGCCTTCACAAGGTCATCGGTCCACCTGGTGGGAGGCCTTCCAACCCTACGTCTTCCGGAACACGGTCGCCACTCCACTGCCACTTAAGTTGGGCTGTTCTTCGGGCTATCTCGGTTACCTTGGTTCTCCTGCGGATCTCTTCATTTCTGATTCGGTCGCGTAGGGAAACTCCGTGCATTGACCTCTCCATTGCCCTTTGGGTGACTTTTAGCCTTCCAAGAAAGATATTTCTTTAAGAAGATGTTTATTAAAGCGAGCGGGCTTTGTGCTCCATCAAACTTGTGAATTTGGAAACATGAACTAAAACTGCACCTAACAATAATATAGTCTTTATAAAGAATTTACAGTACCTATTAAATCCGTGCGCGCGTTGGGATATCCCATTAAGAAAAACGACGATCTTCCATACAAACATTCATCCCGTATTTAACTATTTTAGGGGGTATATAAATCCTGCCTACCCTTAGCGCTAAATTTCACTATATCAGGAACTCTTGTGCAAAATTTCAAGGTTCTAGACATAGCGGTTTAGGCTGAGCGTTGTCTGTTAGTGAATTTAAGTTCATTTTAAGTAGATTTATAAACATCCTGATTTTTTCCAAACGTTAATATTGTTCTACGTGTCTCAGGTTTGCAGAAAAGAACAACTTGCCGAAATTGGAGTACGTATCACTACCGCGCGCTGGTGCTATGAAAGTCATCATGGAAGAGGTGGGGCCCCATAGAGACCAGGGCGCTGGTTCATCTAAAGAGGACTCGAGAAAAGGTGAGTTGTACAGAATTAAACATTTACGTTCTCGTCGGTCTAGTGGATGCAAGTGTTACTGCTGAGCCTGAGGTCATGGGTTCGATTCCTAGATCGGGAAATGGCTACTGGATATTTCTGTCAGGAATTTCTCAGTAGCAGCCAGGAGTCTCGTTCTGCCCGGTTTAGGATTAAAACATTACATTAGACGAAATGTGGGTCTTCTATAGGTGCCTTCCGGGATTAGAGGCGTGATGTTATGTTATGGTTAGTAAAATTAGTTTGTCTCTGAGAGGCGCTTGCAGTCTGTTTGTCTCTGCGTCATTCAAATATTGACTGGTAGAAAATGCCTAAGTGTGCATACACACGAGCGCACGGAAATGCCTAAGTGTAGCATACGTCGTCGACACGTGTCAACGACGTCGTCGGCTGCCGCCGCCGATCATTGTCGACGGCAGTCTCTACCAATCAGTATCGAAGGCTGCATTTGGCTTTGCCGTTGGCGCGTGCCGCTCGTGTGTATGAATACTAAGACATTAAGTCCGCAATCGCTACTTGCGGACTCAATCAATACAAAAGTACTAGGAAAAACAAAAAAGCAACTTTCCTTATTGTTTTCTAGTTTTCACATTAATTATCATAATTTTAGCAGAAAGTGTTCCACTGCTGGACATAAGCGTCTCTCAAGCGTCGCCACTCCGACCGGTTCAGTGCTTCCGAAATCCAGGCGATATCCGCGACCTTCACCAGGTCATCGGCCCGCCTTGCGAGGGGCCTACACTCACTAGGCCTTCCGGTACGCGGTTGTCACTCTAGAACCTTTTGGCCCCACCAGTCATCATCAGTCATGAGGAATGTGCCTCGTATACTAAGCTGTCATACACTTACATACACTCTTTTAAGATCAGCAATCCTTCTTGAGCAAGCCGGTTACCATGGTTCTCCTGCGGGTCTTTCTATTTCTGATTCGTTTATGCAGGGAAACTCTGATCATAGCCCTCTTTGGGTGACTCAGAGCCTTCTAATCGGACCCATTGTAAGCAACAAGACTATCGTTTTGAGCTACTCACCCGTGTCAGATTTGCGGATGAACTTCTTTTTCAAAATTGGACCTACCTGACTTAACTAAGTTTGTATTAGGTAAACATAATCGTCAACAAGTTTGGATGTCAGTCTTTCAGAAGCTCCGTATGATTGATGTCATCAAGCAATATACTGAGGTTCTCCGTTGACTGACATTGTTGTCATACAAAGTTTTCAACATTTCTTTCATGTAAAGATGGATCACAAATAAAAAAAAATAACACGAAAATTTTAGTAGTATTTATTGCTGAATGTATTCAAGTTAGAAACAAATTAAATACTTTTTACATTCCACAGACAACAACTTCAACCAGAACAACGCCAAATTGATCGTGGAATCTCCAGTTGGTGACAGCATCGAATGGATCCTGGACGTCACCATCGCCTATCCTGACCGGATCCCCCTGCATCTTCAGGACGTGGTGTGCGGGATCCGGCCTTCTTGTGCCACCCATCTGCATTATAGACTGTACCCTAGTAGTGATGTAAGTAGACAATCATTTGTTAATTATACAATGTGGCAGGGACATCGACGCGCAATCTTCTACCTTGGATTCAGTAGTACATGATTCTGGACCGCAAGCGTAGAAATTTTTCGTCAGTTACTTAATAAAAAATTCTGTTCCATACATTTTGCCCGCGTAGGTATTGCACTTTTCTATGAAATAGCTGATTCTGTTTTGATAACCGACGAATAATTTCTACGCTAAAATCATGTGCTTCGACGTCTCTGCCACCCCTGTATTTAAGTTGAACATATTATTTGGATTTGAACCTAGTGAGAAAAATGGCGAAGGACTATTGGTTGATTTCTTCTGAAAAAATGTCTTACGTAAGAATAAAGAATCACTGCATATTATATCTTACGATTTAGAAGAAAAATACTTAAATTAATGTCTTTAATTTTTTACTGCAATCTTTTAAGTTATTTGGAACCGGTTCAAAGATAAAAATCCTGGCGATAAAACCTTTTTTCCTTTCTTCTTTCGAATTAATCATCACGCTCTGCTTCACCCTAAATTCGACGACGAACTATTTTAAAAATTAGCATAAAAAGCCTTTTTGGCGACTCCGAAATGTGCCATTACTTTGGCCTTTAAAAGAACCTTTTTGATTATCCTGAAAAGGTCATTTCTAAAGCCTCATTATGCTGGCCTGTAAATGACCTGTGCTGAACAGGAGCTTTTAATATCCTTTTACAAAAAACGGTAAGACGGAGGTATTGCCATAGTGACTATTATAAGTTATGATGTTATTTATTTATTTATACAAGCTGTTGTTTTGCCTCCTCGTCAAATTTCAAGAGGCTGTTATGAAAGACATAAATATTCAAATTAAATTACGATTCCTGATAAATAATGAATAAACACTTGTTTTTTTAGTTATTTAAGTTTGACAGTATTACAGAATACACCACTTTCAAAGAACAGAATCGCGTTGTGGTATCGTATAAGCGGCCGCGTTTTTATGTGTGTGTCAAAGGCCAGTTACAGTGCGGTCTCACACAGGCCGCGTTGCATGGCCCACACATGACGATTTTCGAAAATTAGAAAAAAAAAATACCTGCTTATTTTATTGAATCGTGTCGAAAATCAGTAGCATAGTTACCTACTTTAATTTGACGAGGTTGCAAAACGACACCTTGTATACTTTATTGTAGGTACACCAGAAAATATATAACAAAAAAAAAAAAACAACTACTGCTACTATGGCAAAGAACTGAACTGATACTGAACATTGTTTTACAATACCTTTAAAAGGTCTAGTATCTAGCCCAAAAACCAGTCTTGTAGAAAATTTGCGTACTTAAAAAAGTTGTTGGCACACGCAGTACTAGCTGTTGCTCCCGAATACATCTGCGATCCAGGATGAAAGTAGCTTGTGAAATTTCATAAAGAATCGAATCAGCTGTTGAAAGACGTGAAAAAGTAACAGACAGACGGACATTAATAATATTATTATTGATGCTACCAAAATCTTCTCAAATAATAATCTAGCCTATCCTCTATGCAGGTACCAGCAGACACCGAAGGCATGACCCAATGGCTATACGACAGGTTCATCGAAAAGGACCAGATGTTAGAAGAATTCTACCGCACCGGCCGTTTCCCCACCAAACACAGCGGTCCCCACCTAGCCAGGGTCGTCAGACAAGACAACCTTAGATACCTGATAATTCATACCTTCTTTATAGCCTCTACTTATTTACAATTTGAGGTGGCGAGAGCCATCTACAACTATGTTTGGTAACGGAATATTTGTGGGACCAGACGTGATTTTTTTTTGTACCATGACTAGTGTTGTCCTTTGTTTTCAGTTCGTGTTTGATGGTTGGAGTTTCTTGTGGTTTGTCAATTATTTATTTTGGTCTATTCAAATATGTCGATCTTGGGGTTTCTGGATTCTCTTGAGTGTCTTGTTTAATTTTGATTTTGATTATGCAATGGTAGTCAGATCTTGTGAATTAAAGACTCATCTTTAATCTTTTTTTTCTGTATTTTTTTTTATTTCGTTAGTCTTTTTTTTATTTAGTATAACTTCTTCGGAGCCTAAGTTCCTAAGTGAATATAGTAGTAATATTAATTTCTTTCATGTATTAGTTTTGGCCCATTCCCTCTCACAGAGAGGAGGCTTGTGTCCTAGCAGTGGGAACGTTATATGCTGATTATGCTCTAGGTATGTCTTTAGTTGTCATACATAATATTTCCACTATTAAGTTAACTATTGCCAAACTGATTTTTAGCTACGAGCCCGGTTAAATGCTGCCCTTTTAACTTATTATTTGGAACTCCAATTATCAACCAACTTAGACATATTAAAATAATAATCAAATAGGTTAAATAAACCCTCCTACATCAGGTGCACCCTGTAAGTCCATTAATTTTGTTTGCATATCATACTTTGTCACCACTTCAGTTCATCACGTCTGGTCTTGAAAAAATGATGTTGTAACGAAAGAAAGATTTTTTGGTATTGACTGCTAAATAAAATAGAAGTGTTATTTAGAGATGGCAAGACCTGGATGACAGAGTAAGACAACGCTTTGTGTCTAAATGAGAGCAAGTGTAATGCTGTCTCCTGTCTTGAATGCCATGACTAGATCTTCCCCTATCAGTACTTGTAATAATAAATGTCCAACACTATCCGTCCAAGAATGAATATCTTTACTAAACATAAAATTCTACGCAACATTATTAATACGAACGGTCGATCGGTTTTTGTTTTCGAGAGTCGTCCTCGTAATTGCATTGCTACATCTGGCAACAATTCCCAATAAATTGAATTTTCACTAAGTTTTAAATTATCTAACTGTCATATACAAATACCGCCTTATTGCAAAACAAGGTTTATCTTTAGACCTAGGTTTAAACGATCGAGCCATTTTTAAATTTCGAACTATAATCCGACTAAGTAAAAGTTCTTATTACAAAAACTGACGTTAAACCCGAGTATAAGTTGTCAATTTTACATTAAGAATTTTACGTTCGTCGGAATAAAGTTTAAAATACAGTAACTGTCTTACAGGTTTAGGCTAGGTCGCAAGTAAGAACTCTTTTTGTGATAAGACGGATAGACATTGTCGTTTTATGAAGTGCAAGTGATATTCAACCTTAAGGTGATAATTACAAGGTCGACTGTACAAAATACGGTTGAACTAATCCAATTATTTTTGTTTCGTCTTTCGCCATATTCGTTTAGTGAATAATTAATTCTTGTATGGGCAGTGGGAATTATAACAGTACCCCGCGAACTAGTCTAGTGTACTTATCCCTAACAAAAGCAAGAGCTATGTTAGAACGAATAAGAATCATAGTTGTAATAAGATTTTTTTGCGAACCGTATCGGTTCAGCTCTTGATCCAACGAAAAATTACAAGCAGTAGGTAGGTTCCTCAGATCTTCCCAAATATTTTGGCAGTCAATATCCAAAATAGAATTTGCCCTCATTTTAGGAAGGTGCAAGGCGGAAGTACATTTTTTAATTATAATTTACTTGTAAGTACTTTAGAATTTAATAAGTTTTTTTTTTTTAGTTTTAATAATGTGCGTTTGAGGTTACCTCGAGTTTGACATATCGAGTCAGAGCTCGATTGTTTCGTGCCCAGGGCACACTTAATTAAGACCAATAAGCACTTTCTTTTAGTGAGAGACTACAACATACGCTCAATACTTTAAATTAATTGGAAAAAAAACGACTTCGGAAAATCGAATTTCCAATCGATTTAAACGTAGAACCGAACGTATGTGACACGATTATGTGTTAATCAAAGCGTGCTGTGACATACAAGTCAATATATAAGTAAAAAAAAATCTTAGCATAGTAATTGTGCTTCGCAATGAACCAAATTTCAATCCCTTGTGACAATAAGAAAAGAAAAATAGATGAGTTTATCCTTACTTTTATCACGTTTCACGTCCTACTTAATCAGATCCTCTCGCTTCAAAGTTTGAATTTAAAAAAATCTAATTTTATACGAAGAATTCTCGAGTCAATTCGTGATGAGAATTCTAAATAAATTTGAAATAGCGAACGATGTTCGTGGTTGGCGTTTGGAAGAGTAAAAAAAACCGGATTGGAAATTCTTAAAATTATTTACGAGCTTTCCGTCAAACGTAAATACGACTATGGAAATCAGTGTGATTTTCCTTTCCGGAAATATTATATTCATAATTTGTAGCTTGATCCTTGGTTTGGACATAATATTACATTGAATTATTTCTTTTTTTTTTTCAAACGTCGAAGTCGAACAACGTGCCAGGTACCTTTATCAATGTCTAAATTAGTCATAAGTCGGTGTATATGATTAACAATAGCGTATAAGAATCACGTTTTTGTTGTAATTGAAAATGTGGGCATCGTTCCTTTTAGTTCATAGCTATTGTACAGGTTTATTCAACATGTAACTATACCTAAGTGAAAGTATGTGTTTTGTGGTAAAATTAAAATGTATGAATTAATGAATATGCCAAAACATATTTGCCGTAAGTGCCTAGGCTTATATTGGTGTAGTATATCATTGTAAAAAATATAAAAAATGTACATACTTTCTTAAATGTCACACAAGAATGTTATTGATAGTACCTAATTATCTTGATAATGTACTTTAAAATTAAATATGAAAAGATTATTTTGAACTCCAAATGTGAGAAACAGGATGAGTCCATACTAAAGGCAACAATTTGGATCTTTTTCACTGTAATTTAAAATAATAAAAGCACGCTACACATTATAATTAAAGCAGATATTTTTTTATCCCAATTTAAAAAAAAAAGAATAATAGATAGACATGAATTGATCATATCTAATCAAGTTCCTTTGTTCTGTCCAAATGTGTGCCTTTTTCAACTAGCCAACTTTTGTTCGAACTTGTTGTTTTATTTGAGCATTGAAAAACATATTATTTATAATGAATTCATTATAATAATTATATTATTCATAATTAATTATTTATAATTAATTAATTATTTATCATTATAACAATTATATTATTTATAGTTAATTAATTATTTATAATTATAATATATTATTTATAATCATAAATGATATCAAAAAAAGTTGGTAAAACCCTATTTCATTATCGAAAAGTAATTTTGTAATTCTAAACCAATTAAGTATAAGTATCATTGTGACCATATCAACATGTGATTATTTTTTTCTTAGAATGGATAAATAAATTGTGATTGCTACCTACCTTAAATACTGTAAATTTTCAGTCTATTTGTTTATGAGCTAAAACTGCTTATAAATCTTGTATACTCAATTAAAAACACTGAATGCACTTTAAATTTTTCTGATATTTACACGAACACTTTTTTATTGAAATAAAACTAGGGTATTGGATTTGTCGTCGGTACGTTTATTTGATAGTAGCTGGTTTAAAATATCAGCTTATTGTCCCCTTGAAACTGCAAATAATATAGTCGAGCTACAATTGAAACGCACTTGTAATTATAATCCTTGAACTAATTTTATTTCATTGCGCACTTCTGTTTTAACATATCCGCACGCGTCAAAAGCAGATGACAAAACGTGCATTTTCTTCAAGTATTATGTTTTAAATGTAACGTATTTATTGCATTTAACTATGACATAGTTTTCTTTACGATATCTACTCCGGATATATCTTTTTACGAACATTATGTTCTTTAAGAACCATAATTATGGTGTGGTTTTAGGGAGGAAATAATAATATTTATTTTAGTAGCTTCGTCAACGATCCTTTATTTTATTAGTTGGTAAATATCCTCTTAATATACTCCCGGATTTTTTAATTTTTAAATCGAGCCACCCCGCTCTTTTTATAGCTAGCTGATACAGCAAACTTTGTACCGCCTCAAAATCAATAAACGTTGAAATGAATTGTCTTCACTTTTTTTTCGTGTTTTTTGTCACAATTTTTAATAGTTATTCTGCTATTCGGCGCGGAGACAAATCCAACAAATCAATGATCATAAAAATCGGCCCAGCCGAGTGATAATGGTGTAACTAAACCTAGTTTGTTTTATTTATTTAGATAAGTTTTATAGCTATTCCAATGGTTGTGGATTCAAATTTGGAACAATGAGGGCACCAAACTGCTGGCCAGTATGTCGCCTTCATATCGGCATCAAAACTTTTTGTTTGACTAAACACTATTTAATGTTCAAGCCTGCCCAAAAACCTAACATTGAAATGCATGGAGGCTCGATTTAGTAGTTCGGGGGTGTATAAATAAAAGGATTCAAGGTTTTTCTTCTTTAATTTCTTAACAAAGTAATGTTTGAAGACTAGTCGTATGTCGATGATTTTTTTATATTACCTTTGTTATTTTTTATTTGCCGCGAGCGTAATACTTTTTTAGAAGTTCTAATGTAACATACATACAAATCTGTAGTTTCTAAAAAGTATATATATAGTGTCGGGTAATGTAATTGAAACTGCAAGCATACCTACGCACTGATAGGTGGCTTGCTTTGCGCTTCAAGCCTAGAGAAGAGAAACAACCGGCTGGGCAGCACTGGCCGCTTGGCGCCTTCGCTAGTCCCCTAGCGTGTATAGAATGCGTGTATGTTAAGTCACTAGGCCTTAGGCGATAAGCAAGCCACCTGTCAGTGCGTCCGTTGCCTAAGGATGTCGTGGAGAAAAGACATCTCAGATTTTCAGTTTATTCAGTACACGGATATTTTTAGTTAAATAAGTAGTTGTCATTGTACATTTAATGGCGATTAAGTCCATTGAAAAACGATGTGGCTTGTATTGAAAGTATAGGTTTGTATTATACAAAATTAACATCACTGCACTAACATTGTTTTAAATTAATGTATCCTTTGGGAGTTCCCATGCTTGTTGACACGGATCCGATCGACCTGGTACCTAATTAATTGATTATGGGACCTGTAGTGCTCATGCACTACAGGTCCATTACGAAATGTGCCGTTGACGTTCGTCGTGTGTCGTGAGGCAACTGCGTCTGTCGACACACGTTGTCGCCTGCCATCGACAACGTGTCGCTCATGTATTTAATTAAGTACGGTACTCAATACACGAGTGTCATGTTGTCGACGGCTGCAGTTTTTTCTGTTGCCAATGCGTGTTGTTCGTGTGTATGCACACTTAAAAAGGTTTTTGCAGGAATTATAAAAAAATTGTAACGCTCTATCGTTCCAATTTTTTTTATTAAAAAAAAAATCATTTCATTTTATGTCATGTTTACTCTGCTACTTTTAGTGTGGTTGTAATCTTTTTTTACGTTACCTACAAAACAAATAGGACAATCCTTAGTTACCAGTCATATTGGTATTATCATTGATATTTTGCAATCCGGGTCGATTACTATGGGAAATCCCTTAATTGGAATATTAACAGGGATGTCTAATTACTAATGTTCCCAAAGCGAGATTCAAGTGATTTAATGTAAGTTTTCTTTTAGTAAAAATTAAAAAAATTCTTTTGCCAATAATTAATTATATTTGTAATAAGTACATTCGAAATTATTTCGATTTCCAAAATCAAGGTGTTGTTTAGTAATGGTAGTTTGGGAAACTTGGGTCAATGTGATTATTTTTCTAGAATACATGTTGTTTTTTTTTAACGAGTTAAGTTTGTTTTTTTAGTTAAGATAAATAATAGGCGAGTAACAAAATTTGTGATGCTTTTCGTGTTATAATTTTACTTTTAGTTTTTTTTTCGCTTATTCTGTCAAACTTTGTTTTTTTTTTTTTTGTTTATACTTAAAACATTTTTATTTCTTAAAATGTAGAAGTTGTAAGAATGGCGACAGTCCTTAACATGAGTGAGATAGAATTTATGCTGAAACAAGTATCGCGAAATAATAAAATAAGAACAAGATTTTATTTTCGACGTATACGAAAACATCAGTAATTAAAATGCGGAATAAGTTTGTAAAACATTTACGGGAGGCTGAAATGTCTCAAGAGCTAAAATTTCCGGATGGAAAAATCGACCTTGGTTCTGATTTCCATAGTCGTATTAACACGAATTGTTTTCCAAAGTCGTCGCATTTTTTCTGCCGGAAATTTTGAAGTGTGCGTTACTCTTTGATGAATTGTCGGAAGCGAATCAGTGTAATGAATTTTAACTGTACCGAATTATATCTATCTATTGGTCTTAACTATGTGATTTGTATAAATGTCATTAAAACTAACTGTCGGTGGCCTACTGTCAAACAATATCGAGGATTTCTTTTCATGACTTTAATAAAAATATAAGTTTTCTTTGCAAATGAAAGAGTGAGTGTGTCATTAATTATTGTACAAATATATAATTTAGGGCCCTTATGTCCAAGTCCTTAAGGGGAAAGCGCCAGGGTAACTAACCTGCGTAATTCAAATTCAGGTTAGTATCAGGTTGTATGTTGAACAAAATATGTCTATACTTTCGTCATCTTAGTCCAGTCCTTATTCTTGATCAATAATCACCTCTGAGATCATGAGGTAGGATACTAGAAAGACATCTAAGGCTTTATGAAAAGGGTCCTGGCCAACAGTGTCTGACGGATTAGCCACACACATGCTTGATGTCTTGCAACCTGTGGGTATCATTAATATCGGTTATTTGCCTCCAAGGAACTGCCATCGGCAGATCAAGGATTTCTGCTAATAACCTAGAGACCAATTCTGGAAAAGAAGCTATCATTCTGGATAGAGTCACTGCCGAGTAATTACCAGCTACTCCGCCTTGATGAACGATGATCGTATTGAATGAATATTTCAATACCATTTGAATGCTTATAATTCTGCAAAGTCTTATTTGTTACGGTTGCGAACCATATTATGTATAAACAACATACAACTTGATAGTGACCTGCAAATTGCAAAAAACATAAGAAAATTTTAATTTCGAGGGCTACCTGAGCGCATCCCCCTTAATTGTAACATTCACATTATTTCGATGTGATTGGCTTGAGTTACCAATAATATATATTTTTCATAATATTATAATTTTCTTCAATTCTGACACTAACATATTTTTATAATTTTCATTTTAAACTCAAACAATGTGATAAATAGAACTGATTGTGTGTAGATCCCAAATAAAATAACTTTAAAAACATTATTTTAACATAATATTCATCAGACTATAATTAATTTGGATTGATCGACTAAAATGGTCAGTCTCATTTGATCAATAAAATTATAATTCACCAACAATTTTATAAAATGGCTGGCAGTAATTAATAAAATAATAATATAGCTGTTTCGAGCTATCGGCCTGAGCTCAAATGGATATCCTTTCGCCAAAGAAGAAGGTTGCGCGCCTTGACCACGCTTTCCTCCCTTCTCAACTCTCCCACTCCTCCTTCTTATCTCGTGACTCACTGCCAATATCTATGTTCTTCTCACGCTAAGAATCTGCGTTCTTCTTACAATCTTCTCCACCAGCCACCAGTCGGAAATTGCAGAGTTATTTTCATAACAAATAGCGTAGAGTCATCTCAACACCTCTCTCCCTTGAATTTGTATATATATATTATAAGCATATATTATAGTAAATAGTATGTATGTACCTTATGTATTTGTGTACCTAGTTTTAATAGGTGGTTTTTTATCATTGTTCCTGTCAACCAAAGCACCAGCCATCTAATCTCTTCACCACCCTTGGTTGACTGGTAGAGAATTCCTAAGGCATTAAGTCCGCTTTTGTACCTTTTTGTGCGAAACGTTTAAATAAATAAATAACAAAATTCCTCTCTGGCTGTTTTCGGTCAGGGATGTGCGAAGATTTGCCTAGCGAACAGTATCCTAAATCCATCAATAAGATCGCATCGTTTTCCTAGCTTAGCAAATCTTAGCTGTGGTGGAGCGAACGTTTTGGTAGATTTTGCACGCGCATGTTTGCATATCCTTCGTAGGTTTTTGTGAAAATCTACCAAGGATATGCAAACATGCTCATCGTCCACGATTCAAAGTTCACGTAGACCGGTCTATTATAGGTGGTCGCACATCTGACGGAAGATGCGTCACGTATCGTCCGTCACTTAACACCAGAACGGACAAGTAGATAGGTAATAAAACTTTCAACCTTACTCACTCAACCGACTAAGCGTTAGTGCGTCGCTCGTACTAACTGACGTATCTTCCGTCAGATGTGTGACCACCATACAGTCTATGAGAGCAGTTTATCCCACGCATAAATCCAGGAGATCATTCTAGCAAAGGCAACACTGAGTTTTACGTCAGTGTTAGATTGATCTCCAAATAACCCATCTTTAATAAAGATAAATTTAAGCCTATTGCTAAACAAAACCCCTGAAACTAGGACCGAGATTGATAAAATTCCCTAAGCGCGTGTTTTGGCTTAGATAGGTAACAATAATGTTTTCGTCTCTATCGTGCACTTGTAATTTGATAGTTGTGCGACAGCGACAGAAATAATGCTTACCGAAATTACGTGCTAAGTAACGTTTATTAATCTCGCCGTAGGAGTTATAATATCCATCGTATATAAGGAAGATATAAACATGTATTAACACACCCACATTTTCCCACTTGTGTTTCTAAGTGCTAAGTAAGGAACGAAATAACCTTTTTTTGTCTCGATGTTGTTGAACATAGGCCACCAAATGAGCAGAACGCTTAGCTCGCTGTACATAATATACTTACGGACAATGATCCACGGTTTGTCAGTAAACACGTTTGTGGCACTCCATCTGTCGTTTTATTTATTATTACCTTACCTTTTTAGCAAAAGGCCAGGAATAGGCCAGAGCGAAAGTATCTTCAAGCGGACGTCGTCATTGTTAATCTTCAACTCACTTCTCCTAACACAAGCATTTCCTTGCTTAAAAGGAGTCTCCAAACCATATAATGCAAACCAACTATGTTAATTGAAATAAACATTTTTATTTCATCATCATCATCTGCCTAGCCTTTTCCCAACTATGTTGGGGTCGGCTTCCAGTCTAACCGGATGCAGCTGAATACCAGTATTTTTTATTTATTTTTATAGGCTGAGTTAATAAATAATAATAAATAAACATTTTTATTTATTATTATTTATTAACTCAGCCTTTCGCAGACTACAACTGGATATATGCCTCTCCCAAGCTGCGCCACAACATCCTGTCCTCCGCCTTCCGCATTCAGTCTGTCCCAGGTACCTTTTAAAGGTCGTTCCATCTACTGTGGGGCGTACCACACTACGCTTGCCGATACGTGGCCTCGAACCTAATCTAAATAATATGTAAAGTAAGACAGAATCATTACTATGGCAAATTTTTTAAAGCCGATCATTTTTTTGTACTTTCGTCAATAAAGGAGATTTGACAGAAAATTCTCTGATCAAAGACTTTGTCAACAACGATGATGTTTGGTTGAATATCTTGTTTTTTTTTATCAAAATACCAACACCAGCTTTTAGTGTGTATAAAAATGAAAAACAGCTGTCCCACTGCTCCTCCAAATCCTTCCAGGAACTCCTTTTCCGCAGCAGCCTATAAAACAAAAGCGAACCGCGAAAATCAGCTTAAAAATGTTCAACACCCTTTATTGTATATTTTTCACCCTGTTAAGGAAAACAGCATTACCTACTTACTTAAATAATTTTCTTTATTTTCTCTGAACAATGACAAACAAAACCACGCAATAATAACTTTAAGAAACAATACTGCTTACACTCCAACATTATAAGGTGTGAAATATAACAGCGAAAGACTATTATCATTCATGACCCTTTACGTTATCTTTTGCCAGTTAACTTTGACCCTTAGACGCTGCTCAAGACCCCCCATTTTGGTACAAAGAGTTTATAGTTGAGCGAGGCCGGGTAGTTCAAGTTAAGTTGGTTACTCAACGACCCTTGTCAGAAGAAGAGAATTAAGTTGAGTTTTGGAGGCATGTTTCGGAGTTCCTGTGATTAAGACAGCCCTAATGTTAGTCTTGAATATTCTGGGTAAAAATGTTTTAATATTTTTTTGGGAAATTGGTTAATCAAGACTTTTTGGGCCTAATAACCTTGACTTGTTAATGGAATGTAAGTACCTATACATTTTTCAGAATACTATCTACTAAATTAGCAGTGTTATCTATCTGATATACTAATTATAAAGCTTAAGAGTGTGTTTGTTTGTTAGAACGCGGTAATTTCTGGAAATTTCTGCATTTGGTAGCTCAATTCTTGAGGAAAAGAGGCTAAGACGTCGAGCAAAAAAAAAAGACTAAAAGAGCGCTGAGCGAAGACGAAGTAGGTAACAGCACGGTTAGGCGATGCAATGCAGTGGGGTTGGTTGGGATAGCAACAAATTTCACGCGGACGAAGTCACGTGCAGAAGCTAATAAATCATAATTATCAAACTGTAAGCTGCTCTAAAAACGGTGAAGGAAAACATCGTGCGGAAACCGGTATGTCCTAGAACCAAAAATCCGAAGACATGTGACATCTACCAACCCGCAGTAGCGTGACGTGGCGTAGTCGACTAAGACTTACTACACCGAAAGGAAGTCTGTGTCAGTGTAGTTGGAACATTATAGGCTAATTATTCTATAAGCCCTGCAATACCCATAGTTTCTCATTAATTACTTACCATGCTAGTTAAACTTTTAACCACGAGGCCACACATCTTGAATATAATATCTCCCACGACAGACACGAAAGAAGAGCCCCCTTCAAAAGAAAGCCAACTTGCCTACCTACTCAATAATATTATTTATTTTTCTTCATTCAACTTCACCAAAAAGCGTGGGAGAGTAAGCAGCTTTACTCCCAAACACCTTCAGATCACAAAACCATTTTGGCACCTCATCTTAATCAAAAACACGCTGGCGCGTCAATAATTTTTATTACATTGTACCTTCTTTTTATCAAAAAGAGAGAAAAATAAACATCTAAATAATAATATCACTGGGATATAATCGAATATCGAAGTACTTCCGCCAGTCTGAGAGAGGGGAAGCTGAAAATCGCTCCTTCCCGCCTGTAAATAACATTTTTAGGGTTACGCCGTAAAATAGACGTCGTCTGAACACGTGTCGTCGTATGGGTTCCGTGGCGTGGAACTAGATGTTCTTCTGGAGAAGTTATGAAGTCTGTGAGGGTTTTAAAAGGTTTACATTTTCGTGTTGTGTGGGTCTGTATTATGGAACTAGAAGTAAATGTAACTCAATATAGAAGTTATGATGCAAGTGTGCAATGACAAATGCTCAAATGCGAATCAAACGGTCTTTTCAACACACTTACGAGGAAACAATGAATACAATTTAATGATAAATGATTTTATTTTTGTAAGTAGGTTTGTACAAACACTTTTACATGTCAATCATATTTTAAAACTAGATGAGGTCGGCGTTTCCTATCTGACTAGTCTGAGAAGAAAGGTCAAAACAAACTCAGACGTCACAGTCTCTTTTAAAGTCCAGACATAATCATGGTCAGATCATGTGAAGACCATAGATCTAGTCTGAGATGGTATAAATTTGATAACCACCGTGAAGAAACCTGTTTTAGAACCAAACATTCGAACACATGTGACATCTACCAACCCGCACTGGGTCCGGGTGGTAGATTAGAGCCCACTCCCTTTCGAAGAGAGGAGGCTGGTACACACCAGCAGTACATTATAGGATGATTATGAAATATCATTATATTTTATTGTTACTTAAATATGTTCAGACTTCACCGACATGTGAATGTCATGGCAATTCAGCTACTAGACAACACGGACTTAGTGCGTAGGCTCAAGAGAACTAAATCATTTGAGTTAGTGTACTATTTATACACCGTGAGTTTTTAGTCGTCTGACAACGGCAGCCCACTTCATGTATCCAATGACTACTACACATTCATAGCAAAAAAAATGGCATTGAAGAGAAAAAAAAAGAAAAATATATTCAGTATTATGATGCATAACGTAGTTGAAACATTCTGTTGCGAGCGAAGATCTATCTACTCGACTCGTGCGATGGTTAGGTATGTTCTACTGTTTGATACGTAAACATTATTAACAGGATGTTTCATAATTCTAATGTATTATTTATTTTTCTTTGTACCTATTATCTTAATTAATGGTAAAAAAACACGCCTAGAGGTATTTTATGTCGGATACATTGAGTGGACCACCTTTGTCAGACGACTAAAAAATCACGGTGTATAGTGAATGAACAATAGTGCGGTGTTAATGGTGCTATACACGTAACAAGTGTTTTATCAATTATCAGACTCTAAGAAAGTGCTACGATACTTTGTAAAAGTGCAAATTGACACTATTCTTAGTTATAAACAAAATCTATCTCGTAAAATATTAAGTTAGAGTTAAATTGCTTATTAGTCTATTAGGCTAGATTGTAATCAATTACTAAGAACTTTTTAGTTCTTATTAATCAAGAAAAAAAAGTGTCTTTGTAAGCAACTGAAAGGTAGCAATATATAACTTTAAAATCGATCTGGATCAGTAGGTAGGTATTTATTCATTATGTAGCAAAAAAAAAAAAAAAGAAAACCACGAGAGATGTTTCACTTTTTCGTTTAGGTAATAGGTAAAGTTGTCGATTGATTTTGATTTCACGCATTATTTGACATTATTAAAACAAGCATTCGTAACCTACAACTAGTAATTTTACTAGTCATTTAAAGCTTTTATAATTTCTAATGTGACAGTATTATGTATTATCGTGGACGTCCACGTTACGGCCTCACGATAACACAGGGAAGTAAAATGCACAGAAATATATGACGACGCTGTTAATTTTCCGTCCACGATAACGTTATTACTAAAGTTATTACTAACGTCTTTAACATTGAAAAAAAAAATATTTGGATCACACAGGAAATACAGAGCTCAGAACGGTATAGCGAATCACTCTTCGCCGATGGTACGGTTCGCGGGCATTAAAACTAACAAAGGTAAGTACATTAAAACCAACCAAAAAAAATCAATAAACCAAAAAAAAAGACCTGGCAAAACGGCTGTGCGAGGCCAAAAAGCCTTCTCCTATCTCAGCATAATGCTGCGAATATTTAAAAAATAAACACCGCAGTGCTGGTATTCTTATAGGACCGGAATAATATCATCACCTTAGAAATTATACAAGCGTACATTAGATAGAATCTCTTCAAGTCCTTCTACATCCGTGTCCTCAGTCCATTTTATGAGCCTGTCTGCAACGACAGCCGGGTCTATATTGATAAAAAGAAAACACCATTTATGTTTTATGTTCCCGCAAAATGCTTCTCATACTGTATATTGCAATAAACAATATGAAAGAAATGAATGAAATGAATGAAAGATATGAAAGAAGGTATTAAGGTGCTCCGTACTATGTGCATATTGAATAATTAAAAGGTATTAAAATAATGAAGAGGTCTAAAGTATAGCTTAAGTATTTATTTATTTAATTAAAACGGTTTGAAACCAATTACAGAAATTAATGACACAGTTTGTATATACACATAAAAAATTAAATATAAAATCATCAAGTAAAAAGTTAACAACACTCATAAATCCCTCTCACAGTACTTCTGACATGCTTTTTTTGACTCCTCCCTCTCTGGGTGGAGCAGAAGGGAGTGTCAGACTCTTACTGACTAAAACCCACCCGTGTTCCTTCCTTAGCCCTTTATGTTCCAGGGCAGCGGTAAACCCTTTCGGATGTTCCCGCTACCCTGGCAGGCTTCGGCCCTATGGGCTTCTGAGATGCTGACAAAATCTTCGTCCATTCATCCGCAAACAGATCGTTGTTGGATTAGAGTCCAAGAGATCATTAAGTGCGGCCAGAGTACGTGGTACTGGGGACTTAGCACGTGCGACTGTGCGACATGGAGGCACAACAAACAGCATTTGCTTTCTGCCGCGGCAGTAGTTGTCTGGAACAAAGAAGCAAGCCAGCACAGCATGTAGATCAGGCGCGTCAATAGTGCCACGGAGTGTCTTACAGGCTAAGTATATTGTAAATGGTTTTTTTGTATTTTCATATTCCATCTGCTTAGATGATTACGTTATTGACTTTATTGTGAATGCTGCGTATACCTATAATAAGTACACACACTGGCACTTTTTTATTAATTCCTTGTAGGTGTGTACTGTCACTGTACACACCTACAAGGAATCACTGTGTGTATTTATTTAAACTTTTCGCACAAAAAGGTACAAAGGCGGACGTAATGCTTTAGGCATTCTCTTCCAGTCAACCAAGGGTAGTGAAGAGATTAGATGGCAGGTGCTATCTAAGCTATGTGTATCGCACACATAAAAGAGGACCTGCATGCAAACACTACTCAAACTTTTTTCTTTATATACTGCTCTCTCTCCCTAATAACTACGAGTAAGTAAAGTAAATATAACATATTTATAAACTGTTAGAGATTATGTACAAGAGGACAATGAAATCATGTTATAGCTATAATACTAGAGGGTTTTGGCACTGATAGACGAAATACAGGCTCTGCCTAGTTCGGCTACAGATGACTACACCACTTAATCAGACCTAAATTAGCCTGTTAAAATATTTTGTAATATGTCTAAGTTTCTTCTTTAAATAAACATTATTATTATTAAACTGTTGGTGGTGTACCAAATTAATAAATAAGTACAAAGAGGCCTCATTTTTGAGCGCATAATATACAGGGTGGCAGGGACATCGACATGTAACCTGTTCCCATGAATTCAGTACATGATTCTGAAAAATTTTAACGTAGGGGAAACGCGTTGAAATTTTATGTCGGTTATATATTAAAAAAAAATTGGTTGCCTGTAAAGTCGGTATACGGGCGAAAGTTTTACGTGACAACGACTTTGAAGGGACGCGTGCCTTTCACTTTTTATGTCTGTCTCTCTCGCTCTTAGGCGGGCTAACCATGCCCGAGTGGAAGGGACGCGTGCCTCTCACTCGCTCTCATTGTGAGCGCATAACGTGAGCGGAGCGTAACGCAGTTTCTTGAAGTGTCACCCGGCAAACCAATTTATAAGACGTTGTCACGTCAAAAAATGCTGTTCCACACATGTAGGTGTGTTTTCAATTTTCTATGAAACAGCAGATTTTTTTTTATAACCGTCCAAATATTTTATGTACGCCTTGTGGTCTAGAATCATGTGCTGTATTCATGGTTTCAGTATTCGTGGTTTCTTTTGGTGCCGAAATAATAATAATAAATCGTTTATTCATAAAAAGGGAACACATTTTACATTGATTACCTTAACAATTAAAAATAGCGCACTGTTGCTAATTTGCCTGAACTAGGTTGAACCTGTGCTTCAGGCTAAGAACTGAAATCTATCTTTTAAGACGCATCGTCAATTGCAATAGGTAATGTATGTAAAATATTAAGCCGTGTTAAATCATTTCGATTTGGACGCCTAAAAACCAAAGCGCGTAGTTATTCACGTAAGAATCGTTTTTTTCAAATGTATAATATGGAAAAATATTTACACTCAAGAACAATACCAATAAAAACCACAGCAAAAAAAAAACGAAACCTCATAATACAAAACTTCTAACAAAATTGTCTCCGCCTATATTAAAACTCTTCACTCCTTAAAATATGAAAAAATAAATTCTTTCTACAAAATAAGCTTCATATTTTTTCTCCAAACTTGTTTATTCAAACTGGAGTGGCAATATTGTCTGCAGGTGTACTTAACAACCAATATGTTATGAGTTACTGTGTGTATAATATGGCTGTAGGGCTCTTCAAGGCAAGCGGCCCTATATTGTGTCTGAGACGGTAAACTAGGCACGTTTGGGAGCTGACTTGAGAGTTGTGTAGGTGTATCTGAGAAGGAGAAAATAATAACAATGAGAAATTATGATATGAATGATCTTGAGACTGAGGTTTGAGTATTTTAAAGAAAAGGGGCTTAAAAGTAGCAAACATAATAATATAAACAGATGTACGGCAGTAGGGTGTGATTATGGAGCTATGTCGCAAACCATGCTCCACCATTGCCACAATTATTTATTCCTGTCTGTTTAAAATTTTCATATAATTCTCACTGAACCTACCTGTCACTTCCATACAAAAACTATATGTACTGTCAAAGGAAAAAAAACTGGCTAAGTGCGTGTACAATGAAGGGTTCCATAATTGGGATGATTTTATACCAAAAAGAAACTTAATATTATAGTCGAAAAACATGTTCTCCCATATATCGATATACGTCACGGCCAATTCTCCAATTGCAAATTTTGTTTCATTTGCTGTAATTTATATTATGTAAACGTCTCTAAGAAAACAAAATAATATCTTAAATTAACTAAAACTATTTACAAACTAAAATATAGCGTCGAAAAATTCATCCACATCGCTGTCGACTGGTAATGTACCCAAGACACTGGCGGTATTGCCACGTTGTATGGCAATGCTTAGCCTCTGGCCAAGGTAAAAGCCAGCACTTAAAATTGCAAATTAATGTGAGTTGGTAATCGCAAAAATATATTTTTTATATGATAAACTACAAATTAACGATTTTCGGACATTTTTCTTGCTGTGAGACCTTGCTTCTTGCCAAATTTCATGATTCTAGATCGATCAATGGGAAGTACCCTTATTATAGGTTTGATTTATTTGCGAGTATCAAAATATGTCGCATAATTTTTGGTGATCAGATATTTTATAAAAACTCAAAAATCTACCCTTTAAGATACACCATTAATTTAACAATATTAGAAATTAAATAAAACATTATATACGATACAATTCAAATAAATTAAAAGTCTTCAAATAGGAATATTACATTATAAATCATAAATACAGGATCAGTCACAAGAAATTCGTCAAATTGTCTATTAAAAAATTATTTAGGGTGCGTTTAAATTGAGTCAAGTTTAAATCTTTTATGTCATTTGGTAGCTTATTAAAAATTTATGGAGCCATGCAAAGTATGCTCTTGTACATAAGGGCGGTTTTTGATCTTCTTAGGCATAATTATTCATGTCGGTATGTTCGTCTTACAGATCGATAACTTTGCTCTGAAGCTTTTTTAAATAAATCACCGTTTTTTTTTACGAACAATGCGGTTTCGTAAATGTAAAGACAAGGCAGCGTTAGTATTTTGAGGGAAGTAAAATGTGGTTTGCAACTTTCTATTGATTTAAGATTGCATAGTGATCTAACGCACCTCTTTTGTGCTTTAAAGATATCATGCTTTTCGCATGAATTTGCCCAGAAAATGACTCCATAACGTATGGCATAAAAGGCCGTATTTTTTTATTACGTTGACTTAGTAGGTACCTAGTTTTTAGAGCTTCAAGGGTCATAAACCTAAGTATTTGTTTAATTCAACTAGATATCTCCACGCGTTTCTGAGAAAAAGGATCTTGACAGACTGACAGACAGATGGATGGACGGCCAATGAAGTGATCCTATTGAGGTTCCTTATTTTCCTTTTGAGGTACGGAACCCTAAAAACATAAAAGTAAACACAGACATCCCATCCTAATAGACAGCGTCCCTCTTACTTTACAATAATGTCGCAAAAATCCCAACATCCCTAAATTCAAGTCAAAAACACGTTTTTAACAAAAAAAGAGAAAATCCTGAAAAGCGACTTGCTTTCAGAAGATTAACCGGAAGTGGCGTACTTTGTGTAGTTGACGCCCCCCGCCGCTAGGTGGCGCCGGAAATGAATGTCTGTTTGTCTTCCTCTATCACCTGAATTTTCTTTTATGTGCGTTTTTTTAGAATTTTGTGTATTTTCTATTTGAGGACAGAGTTTTTTCTTGTAGACTTTAATGGATTTGGATTGGACGATTAGTATGAAAGACTGTTTGCGGTCTATTTAATTAAACAAATCAATAAGTCAAATGCTAAACATGGGGTCTACCATGGGTCGCTTGGCAGGAGGAACAATAATTACTTATTTGTTTTTTAAACTAACAGACAGAACGAGAAAGCTATGACACAAAAAATACTTGGGTAATGCTTGTTCCAAGGACGCAAAAGTTGAGCTGATCACATGCTGACCTTGCCGTCTGATATGAATGAATGAATGAAATGCGCCGATTCCAGCGTGGTTAAACCAGACTCGATTAATCGAATGAACCCCAAGATTCGCACTAGCTCCTGTAGCCTCATGTTCATGGTGCTACAGCGACCATTGCATATCAAGGAGTAGACTGGGGGGCGCGGTAATTGTAGGGAAGACGTGCCCGTAATAAGGGTAGGATTTAAGAGCCTACCGGATATGCATCCTAGAGTAAACATTGGACTAGTGGAGAGATGGGTGATATTTGTCTATGGATGGGCATCTTTAACGATGTCGAGGCCAGCAGAAAAACATCCTCATCATTATATTCTATACTAGCTTCTGCTCGCGGCTTCGCCCGCGTGGATGTCGGAAAATTACCCACGGGAACGTGGTAACAGGATAAAATGCATGTGCTTCCCCAGAATGCCATCTATCTCGCGGGCCCCTTGTGGCTAATTACAATATAAAACCAATTGTGTCTCATTAGTGGTGATTAAGAGGGTACCTATATGATATCTTTACCTAAGTACCTACCTAATTTAAAAAAAAAACTCAATAACAGAAAATTAAATACCTACCTACCTAAATAAACCTATTTCTGATGATAACTAATCTAAACTCAATAAATAAGCAAAATCCCTAAAAACTAATATCTATACCAATGACTAATCCTACCTAACAGTATTATAAAATAACCTACGGTCACTACGTATACTATCAAATATACTACCTATACTTTAAAATTAAAATCTATACCTACGACTTATATAAAAATAAACCTAAATAACTCTAAAAACTAAAAGGCCCCTTACTGCCCCGCTGAAAGTTTCCATCCTGTATAGCTATATCCCTAGGGATATGGTAACTATATCACGGCTTTAACCATCTTACTGCGACATATACATACACCCAGTTAGGTAGTTATATAACTGCCCCTAGTTCCTTTGTCCTTCCAACAAACATCCAGATATTCATACAATCCCTTCTCCCACATAGGTAATCCAAAAAAAACCATAAAAAATTACAAAAGAACTCCAGTTCACTGAAACTTCAGTTACAAAAAAATAAAAAATGCTAAAAAGTTTCACATTTCAAAGCATGGTATAAAAAGCCATTGAAATTGCTCAATGCATCGGAAAGACTACGATAACCACAATGTGATGGGGTCGAAGAAGGGTGTCCACCCCAGCCCCGACATATGGACACGCCGTGTATAATCGCGTTGGCCATGCAACGGTGAAAAATTGCAGGATAATGTCGATTTGAATATTTTGGTTTCGTGGTTCCGTCCGTGGATTTACTTGGTTTATTTATGGGTCTAAGAGAAATTAATGGTAAAATAATTCATGGGTTCTCCTGATGGTAAAAATTGGTTATACTCGTACAGGCTAAAATGATTTGAAAAGAAGTTAGCTTGTCTGTTCATAATGTATGTTTAATTTTTATTTCAGAGGTAAGCAGCGATGTTCGCTAATAGTAAGGAGAGGAGTAGTGACCCAGTGGTAAAACCCCCGACTTACGAGTTGTAGTCGTGGTTTCGAACCCAGGCAGGCGCTTTACTTTGTGTAAATAATTTCATCACCACTGCTCTCAAAACGGTGAAGGAAAATGAGGAAACCGGCATGTCTTAGAACCAATAATTCGATGACACGTGACACCTACCAACCCGCAGTACGATTCTGTACCCATCTCACCGTGAAAACTTAGGTGAAATGAACGTGGAGTGAGCTGTCATTCCAACTAATGCTAGGGATTGACACTACTGACAACTCACATCAAGCTCACTTCACTTGAGTTTTCACGGTGAGATTTTTGCAGAATCGACCGGTTGGGCCCGTGTGGTAGATTACAGCCCACTCCCTCTCGCAGAGAAGAGGCCTGTGTCCCAGCAGTGGGAACATTATAGGCTGATTATGCAGCGTTATTAATTTTTTTGTTTGATTGTTTGTTTGCAGAAAGGAAATTTGGACTGTTTCTCAAATACGCCTGGACTGTCTATATATTTAAAACAACGGCGGTGTTATAAATACATTTAGGAAATGTCTTTCAATACCTCACTCAATCTTCATTAACTCATTTATAAGTCGGCTCTGTTGGTCCTCCTGGGAAACCGCCGTGAAAATACGTTACCTAAGTAGGTATGGTTTAAAAATGGTAAGTAATTTCAAACTTTTGTTTTTGAATGTGGTTTGTTTGTTTTGTGGTGGGTACGGTTATCTAATGTACGAGTTTATGCAATGGTTTGAAACTTTGAAATGCTTAACGGGTTTTTGGAGATATTCGCAGTTTTGTAATGCCGTTAAGCGCCTTTTATCATCAGGTTGGTTTTTTATGATTTTGAGGCATTTCAGTATACCTAAATATTTCTAAAATCTCTTTTTATGATCTGTGAAATAGGTATGTCAATATGCCTTTTCCCAACTATGTTGGGTTCGGCTTCCAGTGTAACCAGATGCTGCTGAATACCAGTATTTTACATGAAGCGAATGCCTTTCTGACCTTCGATACCCCTTGGTAAGACTACTTGTCAGACTTTTGGGCTTCTGACTTACCATAACTACTCTCAAAGATCTACGAATGATAGCCGAGACCAACGCTTAACGTGCTTTCCGGGGCACAGAGGCAAAGGTATAACCAACCCTTATTTTTACACAGCGAAATCTTTTTGACTAAGTGCTACAATATAATATTTTGCAAAAATATCATGTGAAATAACCAGAGAATAAGAATGTACAGAAAAACCCCAACAATTACACTACAGCCCCAGCTAGCGCTGTACGGAATCCTTTTAGCACGTCACGCCCCATCACGGTTCACGTCATCGGCATTCAATTAGCCACGGGCGATACTGCGGAACCCTAAACAGGGGTGCTACGTCACGGCTCGTCATTGACATGTTTGTGTATTATTGAATATGTGGATTTGCATTGAGTGTTTATGCGGTAGACAGATTTTCGACCGCTGTACGATTTTCGGTGAAAATTTAATTATAAGGAAAATGGTGCTAGACAAAAATATACTTTTGAAATGATGTCAGATCTCGTTATTCAAGTTATATGCAAAAAATGGTTATGAAATTATATTACTTAAAATTAAGCTTAATAGACGAAATCAAGTATATTAAAAGCAATACCAAGATCAATAAGTACTTACTTCAATTCCATACTGAAATTCCATTACAGACATTTGTCAGAAATATTTTTACGAGTAAAATCCAATCAATCACCAACCAGATATTCCGAAAGCTAGAGTTATGGCAACACTGTTTCCAAAGGATAGCATTTCCTAAGGGAAACCCGTAACAATAACTTTCAATTAAAATTAATTTCCTACTCTACTCAAAAACAAATAAGAATATTCTGCCCTTACAGAAATTATAGAAACAGGTAATCCGACATACCTAATACATACATAATGAAATCAGGTAAGGCCGCTGGAACCTCGTGCCCAAAATCATCCAATCACGGGTACCTATCAATTAAATTAAGTCCTAAACAAGCAGAGAATCAGGCAAATCGTTAGGTTGGCTTAGAAGTAGGGATGGGCAATGTTGGGCATTCCGGGGTATTACAATTATTGTGCTTTGATTTCATGTTTTGGTTGTACAGACGTCAGCACATCAAACTACCCGAAACTGTCAAATTTTCCTAATCAACTTGAACCTTAATGCTATAGCGTTAAAGTTGAAAATCTATTGAAGAAATTTGACAGATTGTAGTAGCTTGATGTGCTGGCGTCTGTACAAAGGTATGAGAAACCAGAGTGTAAAGTTCACACTTCTTGCATGGAAAAGGGAGGGTCCTCTGACCAGACGAGTGTCGTGTCTTGTGGGCAACTGCCTGACGATTGATGTCGAGACTAGGTAAACTTTGTTTGCGCGATGCAGGATCTTGCGTGACGTCAGTATGATGCATAGTTCGCATGTGGCGATGTAGATGCACTTTGCTTTACCGTACCGCTTATTATGGTAGACTGATGTTATGTTTTCACTTCCAAATAAAATCTAGATCATTTCGTTTCCTTCGGTTCGGTTTTAGCTGTCTCCGAATTTTTGATGACATAACTCATTTGAAGAAATTGACAAACTGCTGAGTAGCGAGTATAATTATGTATTCATACGTATACCTGTAATAAACATAACATTTTAACATGTTCATCTTGTTCATCATGATTATTGATAATGATAATGACATAATTGTGATGATTTATTTTTCTGTTTATATATTAGTTCAGTTATTATTATTTATATATTTTTTCTGTAAGTATTTATAATTTGAAATTGTATTGATTGATTTTATCTGAAATAAATTGATTAATAATAAGCATGGTTTTTGGAGCATGTGTGTCGTGCATGCGTTACATACAAAATCACTATATTATATTCGAAAGTATCTGATAAAAGTGTAAACATTTGTTGAGGTAAAAAAAATACTCAATCAATCACTAAAGGGAATTAGTAACACATTAATCTGTATTTAGAAAGGTTTAGACTTCATATCTCATACCTTTTTCTAACAATTATTGTTTAAATAACATTAAATGGTAATCGGGTCAGGACCTAATTTTTGACGTAATTGCACAACGGAAATCACAACGGAATGATGCTGACGATACAAACAAAATGCTAAAATGACAGTAAAACAACATGGCGGCTTGTCCGGAATACATGGCCAATACTTGAAGCCAATCTTGCCATACTAAATAGCCAAGAAACTTCTATCATAGGTTTGTAGGTTTCAAAATAATGATGTCGCACAACAGGAGTATTACAACGGAAAGAATTTTGGGATGTATGTAATATTACCTTGTATAAATTATAATAACGATGTTCATTGTGTTATTATCTATTAAAACGATTAGGTACTAGTGTTTATGAGGCTTTATTAATATTAAATTATGAATGATAGGTTACGTTAAAAAAAAAACAGCGACCATAATATTCATGTAGGTAGTTTAGCAGGACATGTATATTTTATAAAGCGTAGTAAAAAATTTGGTCCTGACCCAAGCATCGAAAAAATTAAGGTTGAGGAGTGGCTAGAGAGACGTCACGGCGCTCTCACCTACCGCCTGACGCAGGTCCTCTCCGGACACGGATGTTTCGGGAGGTTCCTGCACATCATCAGGCGGGAGGAGACGCCCGGGTGTCACCACTGTCAGGATCGCCCAGAGGACACGGTGGAGCATACGGTGGAGGTCTGCCCTGCTTGGGCAGAGCACCGCCGTGTCCTCGTAGAGGCGATTGGCAGCGGCGGCGACCTCTCGCGCCCGGCCCTGGTTCAAGCCATGGTCCGGGGTGAGAGGGAGTGGGAGGCAGTCACCTCCTTCTGCGAAGCAGTCATGCTAGCGAAGGAGGTGGCGGGGTGGGCGAGGGAACGCGCCTTGCGCACCTCACGCCTCAGCCGCCGCGGGAGACGCTCCGGGCGTCGGGAGCCGCGTGACGACTCCCGGCCACCGTAGGCGCGGGCCTGCGGGCGGAGAGTAATGGGTAGCTCTCCGTCCGATCAGGACTAGGCCCGTGCCGGACGGCGTGTTCGTGTTCCACGCGCGCCTCAAAGAGATGTCAGCAAGTGACGGGGCCCCACAGGGCCGAAGCCTGCCAGGGTAGCGGGACCATCCGAAAGGGTTTACCGCTGCCCTGGAACATAAAGGGCTAAGGAAGGAACACGGGTGGGTTTTAGTCAGTAAAAGTCTGACACTCCCTTCTGCTCCACCCAGAGCGGAAGGAGTCATTTGATGATTTCCCATCCTCAAAAAAAAAAAAAAAAAAAAAGCATCGAAAAAATTAAGGTTATAAAATTAACGTCACTTATTGTCAAATGAAAAACATCTTTGTGGTGATTCAAAATTAGAAGCACTCGAAGGCCTCCCACATGGTGGACCGATGACCTTGTGAAGGAATCCGCTGGATGCGGGAAACACAGAACCGGTATAAGTGGAAGAGCCTGCGGGAGACCTATGTCAAGCAGTGGACCTTTTTCGGCGATCATAGTGACTACATATTATTTGCATCCACAGGTAAGTTTATTAATCCATTTGCTTACATTCTAATTAAATACTTCTAGAACAGACCATAAAGAATTACACATTGTTGTACCTATGCTAGTTTTCATAACAGACTAAAGCCGGGACATATCTCAATCCCGCGAATAACATCACTAGCGTTGTTAGTACTTGTCCGCTACAGTTTGCCAATCCTGTACAATTGGGGTTATCTTTGCGGCGACTTAATTGGTGTGCCATGTTTGTTCCAAAGATTTGCGTATGGTTAAAATATAGTGATTTTGACCTATTTTAGGTTGTGTTAATGTTGACACTTTTAAGTGGAAATTCTAGCTTGTTTTATTAGATTTTCTGTCTATTTTGTGAAAGGGAGGATGGCATTTTTAGTTCGTTAGTATTTGTCGATTTTCGAATGTCGGTAGACACACTGGCTGCAATTCGGTCTGCAAGGTGATACTTAAGGGAAAATTCAGTAAGGTTGGCCGCTTCGTTTGACTTGTAGTCGCAAGCGTCAACACTGCACGTGGCAATGAAATGAAGTGATGTTTATTTCTGTAAGTAGATCTTAGGGTTCTAGGTTTGATCTCCGGGTTGGGTATAGTTTTATTCGATTTTTCCGTTAGAAGTTTTTAGATGTAACGTGTTTAAATATTTGTATGCCTTGACGAAACATGTAAGATCATAATTATATTTATAATTTAATTTATCTATTCTATTCTAACCTGTGGACTGTATTTGTGCCCGGTTAGTAAATAAATGTATGTGTACTCAGAAGAAATAAAAATCTATGTAAAACTCTTTTTCAATACAAACTAAACAAGTTAAAAATTACTATGTTAACGTAAGTTTTACGTCACGTTAAGTTGTTCGTCAACATAGTAATTTATATTTTCTTAAAAGCTTGAGGCTTATCTTAAACTATACTTACCTCAAAATTTTATGAAAAAAAATAATTAAAAAGTTCGTAAAAAAATAATTGCAGTAGAAAATCTATTCTTAAAACTGGCAAAACGTGGGGGTAGTATTAACCTCTGTATAACCCTCTGGGCTTAACAGGCGTGATGTTATGTATCTGTCCCCGACGTGTGAAGCGACATAGCCCTAACTACTATTTAGCCCAAAGTAGTTAGTCCAGATCTCAATCTAGCAACACAAAGCGATCTCTGCCTACCCTGTTACAGTGCAGGTGTGAAGGTGACGCAAAGCTTTGTGCCGGCTCCCAATAGCCCTGAGTACACTAGATAGAGCGCCCGAAATAGACTGAGCACTGTTTGGATGAGCTAGTGACTGGTACAAGTAGTGCCGGAAAAAGGTTGTAAGTTTCATCTTCGTCCTGTAATATCTTTGTGTTGTGCTCGCTTTTCTATTGCAGTGTCCATAATCTCAGATAATTTATATTCCATCACTGCTTAATCAGTTATCTACTTTAATTAAATGTATACTAAGTTGATTTTTGAGTGACCATTTGCAACAAAAAGGTCCTATTATATTTTTGATTGCAATGGAATTTGAACTTTGTTAGGTATGACATTCAGTTTGTTGTTACATAACTTGGAAATGGTCTCAAATTCTTAATTCAAATATATAGACACTACTGTCATTAAATTAACAGGATTTCACTAACAACTTGTCTAAATAAAATGCGACGTCTCCCTGTATGTTTGTCCGTAAGCACACTTATACCACGAAAACTACGAATCCAATTTACGTGGATGTAAATTCAAATTGTAATTTGACGATTACAAGTGCAATATTTTGGGTGAAACAGTGGATAAGGCTGTAATGCAATTATGGAACAACTTTAACTGGAATCACACCTTTCTTACACTTCCCCCATTACATCATCATCCCACATCACACGCACTTACTCACACACTATTGCTGCTGTTACACGATTTAGCTTTCCGAATTTTGTAAAATAATCTTACGGACGAATGGATGGCCCCTATAAAACAGGATTTTCCTAGCATCGGGGTTATTTAATTATTTATTATATTTATTATATTATTTTCAAACATTTGTGTCGAGTTTTATGTACTAACATAGTTTTAAGATAATGTAATTCTAACAAAATATGGACATTTAAATAGTCTGAATGAAACGGATTTTATTTTATTTTTTATTATTCACAAAAATTGAGCACAACTGTAATAACATAATAATGTAACATGTATTTCTTCTTTTTGCCAAATAAAAAAATATTATTATTATTCATTGTCAGATGGTGACCGTCAACGATTGTCCTGACGGATGCTAGTGACAGACTTGGCTTGCATCATGCTGTCTTGTATAAGCTTGAAGGCGAGATCACAACGTAATGGCATTGTCTGACATTGGTATTGTACGAGGCGAAATCGTATCGTGTTTATGTGTGGGAGCCCTAAGGCGACATCTCCACGGGCGAGAGAATCGCAGCGATAGTCTCGCTGTGCTATCAAATTAAACAGAAAATCTATGAATCAATCTCCACAGGACGATTTTATCGCGACGATAATGTAATGGCACCGCATGACTATCGCCCCGACCTTCTCGCCCGTGGAGGCGCCTGGCGATCAAACGCAGCACAGTTCATCAAAGTGATTATTTGAAACAGTTATATAGGTAGGTAAACTCTCAACCCTCTCTGTTAAATAAAACATTTGTAACATAGGAGCACTTACATAATATTATTTAGGTAGGTATTAGGTTCATCGGGAGATCACAAAAAGACACTCAAACTGTAATACATGATTCTGAACACATCTGTACAAAATTGTTTCGTTTTTGACCGCGTACAACTTTTCTATGAAGAAGTTGTTGTTTTTTTTTTGACCGCCGTAAAATTTCTACGCTGGGTAAGTATCTAGAATCATGTGCTGAATTCACGGTTACAGTTTGCGCGTCGCGGTCCCTGCCACCCTGTATTGTTTAAGTTTTTAATATTCTTGAATATTAAAAACTTGTCAAAATCTACAACTTGAGTAAGCCTTACAAATAATTTTTTTTTTCCAATCAACCTAGAACCTTAATGATTTAGCGATAAAGTTGAAAATCTAATAAAGACATTTGACAGTTTGTAATAGCTTGATGTGCTGGCCGTCTGTAAAATGCTGACCAATCTGGGGTAAGTTTAAAGAAACTCTATTTTCCTGTTTCCTTAGAAATCTCGACATTATTTTAGATTTCATAGCCAGATTTAAACAGTTCTATTTGTAATATTATCTTCACCAGCTATCCCAAAAAGATCCAAATCTCCTTATAACCAATCCGGAACCCAAACTTTCCTTATTACACCTGTCTTGCGAACAATTTTTGCAACATGTCCCGCCCTGCTAACGTTACGTCGCGGGAACGTGACACGAATACCGACGATGCTCGTTAACACTTGTTTGAACGTCATTAACGCCTGATCCCGAAGAAAATTCGCAATAAACTGATAGTTCACACGAAGTTATGATGAGTTGGAGACTGGGATCATAGGAAGTGTGGATAAAGGACTTGAGAGGAGGTAAAGTAGACTTTGGGATGGTGAAACAATCTGGAACTTCTCTAAATGAGGTAGAGATCTAAACTTTAGGTTTCATACGAGCACGTTTTATGAGCCCGTGCGTGTATAATTTTAGTAAAAAATACATTAGTCTATAATCCCTGTTGGTCTCGTGGTCGGAAGCGCGACCGCTGACCATGGTGTCCTGGGTTCGATTCCCAGGTCAGGCAAAGGTGTGAATGGGTCTTATGGCCTTCACCAGGTGCTGTTTAAGTAAGCAGAACATGTATGAAAAATAACTTATAAAATTGTCGGGTTGCTGTCTGTCACCTATCGCCTTTCAGTTTTATTAACCCCTGGCCAAATAGATATAAGATACATTTCTATGATACCAGCAAAACTTTGTAGACGTACGCAGCTATTATACATAATTACAGTCAGATATTTTCGTCGTGGGCGTATTTTGACAACACGGTTAGCGCAGTGGCTGAGCGATCGGACTGCTGCGCTGCGTGTCGCGGGTTCGATTCCCGCACAGAAATTTTTTTTGTAAGTCCTACATGTATTTGTTCTGAGTCTGTGTGTTTTTCTATCTATAATTTGTATGTATTTACAAAAAAAAAATGTATATAAGTAGTTTATCAGCCATCTTGTTACCATAACACAAGCATTAGGTTGCTTAGCTTAGGCTTAGGACTAGATGGCGCTGTGTGAAAATGTCCAGGGATATTATTATTATTATTATTTATTTAGGCTGGGATCCAAATGTAACTTGAGGTCAGCGACTTCATTATTTTGTTTCAGAGTCTTGGTATAGTCAGTGACAATAGTCAATGAACAATTCAGTTTCTTACAAATCTTGTAGTAGGTACTAGGCGGGGAGATGGGCAAAGATCGCCACTCACTGGACGCCTGAGGGAGGATATCGCCGTCGAGGTAGACCACGGCGGTAACGTTTGCAGGGCCAATATGGCCAGAGATTGTACAAGGAGGAGAGGTGGTTTGGAAGGAAGAAAGGGAACCCTTTGCCCAGCAAAGAGACACAATGAAGGCAAAAAAAAATACAATAAAGTACTAGGAAGTACAGTCACGAGCACCTACATGTCAACACTTGGCAACTTACAATTGCGATTTTTTCGAGAAATAACGAATGCAACGTTGAAATACGACACATTACATAAACCTATGGGTTTGAAAATATTATGTTCGTAACAACATGAAATTTCATTAAACAATAAAGGAGTAAATCGCTTTTGAATAAAGCCGAGTGTATACATACTGTTGCTCGTGACTGTACCAATGTGACTTTTTCAATTCATAACGTACCAATGTGACTTTTTCAATTCATAACATTCTGAACAGTATTTTTCAACTCTGGTATTATCTTTTTTTCTTTTATGTTGAGGATGTATTTAATATTATAACATCACTACTAATGAATTTGAATTATATTATTATTTATAAAATGACTTACTGATAATTATAAACACAAATATTTGCATGTCACATTATTATGACTAAGTGTTATGGATCTGTATTATATATGTTAAGACCTAAATTGTACCAACGCTTACAGCAAATAAATTGATTTGATTTGATTTGATTTGATTTGATAAATGATTTTAGTTTTCTAAGCAGGATTGTACAAATACTTTTACACGTCAATCATATTTTTAAAAACTAGATGAGGATTAACTATGTACTTTCTAAATTTATCTTAGGTAATACAGCCATCGCTGATGGAAAACATCGTGAGGAAACCTGGAGGCCTACTCCGAAGTGCAAAGTGCGAATCTTCGGATCGGACCAACACATGGCCGAACCGAATATTATTGAAAAATGCGAAAAAAGTTCGGATCGGCTCAGTTGGGTCGGGACCATAGTCAATATTCGAAAGAGTGTAGGAGTGTAGGATCGGAACCGACCGAACCAAATAGTAACTTCGTAGCAGGAAACAGGCCGATACTACTTCGGAGTAGACCCCCTGGACTGATAAAGAATGAATCGAAATCGTGGTGATTAAGGAGAGGCCCTGTAAGTTAAGTTATAGGCTGGAATTCTAAGCTTGTAAAGAGAAAAAAAAAAGAAATTTGTTGTACAGAAAAAAAAAGAAATATAGGTTTATTTGTCACAGAAACACGTGCGTACAAAAAGATTATAATAATAAGGAAATATACAAACAAAATATATCTCTATTCACGAGCACAAAACAGAAATAGTCGACGGCTGCACGTCATGACTGTGACTAGAAGGCTTCCACTCAGCATAATGCTAATGATGAGTGCTGTGTGTGTTGTATGTTTGTTTGTTATGCTTTTACACTAAACTTGGATTAGATTATAGGATACTTTTTATCTCGATATTCCCACTGGATCGAGACTTATGCGGGTAATCCGCGGAGCGCAGCTAGTATTATGTGAAGAGCTGAAATACAATGCATCGAATAACTTTGTGAATTTTTTTTTAACGTAAGGTGGGACGCCCTCAGGCTAGGTGGAGCAACGACCTTCGCAAGATGGCTGGTAGAAGCTGGATGAGAGTTATGGAAAATCTAGTTGAATGGCGTGCAATAGGAGAGGCCTATGTCCAGCAGTGGACTGCTATAAGGCTGATGATGATGATGCTTTGTGCAAGAAATGATATGTAAAATTAGCAGTATTAGCCTTTTGTTGCTGGTCAAACCACCTTTTCCTTCAAGGGTTAAGCTTAAAATTATGTTATAAATTCAGACGATATACAACAATTTACGTCTACATCCCACTCATGATTATCTCTTAAATCTTTGATAAAACCAAGCCCTTTATCCTCTAGTCCTCACATAAGCACGTTAACAGACTGAGAAGGGTCCAGACATTAGACATTTGTTACTTACAATATTATGTTGTACCTACTGTAACAAGGTTATCTGTGGTACGGAGGCTTCGTGGGGTAAAGTAGCGCGTGATGTTTTGGTGTATCACGAGTACTTATTTAAACTTAAAATAACAAGAAGGTCGTAATTATTGTGACCTTATTGGTGATTTTTTTCAGATAGGCCAGGTGCGTAGTACTCGCAACCGGCGTGTGTGTATGAGCAGAGGGGCAATTCTCTTAATTTTAAGAACGTTCACAGTCAAATCTCAGTCTCAATCTGTCAAAAATACTTCAAGTTTCCTTACGCCTTTTGTACGCCTCTTGGCATAACATAGCGACCTATGAACTTTAATATAAGAACTGTATTCACTACCTATGTTACACAAATAAAAAATGATTATGATTACATTTTTGTCAAGTTTTTGGCATTGATTGTCGCCGACATGAGATTGCATCTAGATTTTGAACGTTTTTAATTACGGGAATTGGCCTCGTATGATGATGTATGTACGTAAACGAAGCAGAAGGAGTATATAAGGATCGTAGCAGATGGCGTTCTGTAGGTTCTGCCTGTACCCATGGTAAGAAGGGGTGAGTTTATGTATGTATGTATAACGAGAACTTCTGACGTAGACTTTTGGTTTTCGAAAAGCTATGCAGTGTTCAGATCCCTAATATGAGAAACCGTCAATCAAGAATACTAATTATAGGATCAGAACCAAAAACTCATTCCTCCAACGGCCAAGATTGAGAAACTACTTTACGTTTATGTTCAGCCAAATATTGTCCCACTATAGGACAAAAACACACAGCGCCATCTAGTCCCAACCTAAGCAACCTAATGCTTGTGTTATGGTAACAAGATGGCTGATAAACTACTTATATACATTTTTTTTTGTAAATACATGCATATTATAGATAGAAAAACACCCAGACTCAGAACAAATACATGTCATTGAACTACTAGTACTGTGAAATTCTGGCTAATCATTGGTGATTTGAGTTTGTAACTGGTGAATTTTGAATAGCGTCGTGGGCGAGCATGAGATTTGGCAGTACTGCAGAGGTTTGCACTTGTTTTTATTGGGTTTCCAAAATTGTAGCTTTCAATTTTGAAGGCTCACACCAATTTTAATTATGGCACTTATCCCAGTGACAGCGATGCTGACGAATTTTTTGATCTCCAATGAGCTCCTGCCTTTTTCTTTATTTTTTTATTATATACTTGTATATAATATATATCAGACAGGTTCTCTCAAACTGTTTGGTTCTTTCCTCAAAAAAACCATCTCAGACATTAATCTACATGGTCTTCACATGATTTGACCAAGATTATGTCTGGACTTTAAAAGAGACTGTGACGTCTGAGTTTGTTTCGGCCTTTCTTCTCAGACTAGTCAGATAGGAAACGCCGACCTCATCTAGTTTTAAAATATGATTGACGTGTAAAAGTGTTTGTACAAACCTACTTACAAAAATAAAATCTTATATATATATATATTAGTGTTAGCTTGTAAATTGTAATTATTGTGTCTCTGTGAATACATCAAAATATTTTTTGATTACATTATTGCATGAAAATAGGCTTTAGGGAGCCAGATGGTTTTTTCTTTATATATTGTAGGTACGAACGGCTACACATCAAGCTATAGTATATATCCAGTATAAGCTGACTTCTGATTGTACACAAAGCCTATATCAATGGAACTGTTTAGCTTAATGTGTCGCTGTGTGTAACTCACCGCTAGTCGAATTTTTACTGTGTTTCCGCAAGACATAATATCATTGTAGTCTTTTAACAGTCGAGTTGAGTAGAATAGCATTTGGATCACCCTACCTATATGTCTACAGGCATTTCGACAACCACAGCAGTAACTATTCATGATACGAGAGGCTTCCTATAACATTTTGAATCAATTCTCTTACCACCCACATTATGTACCACAACGTACAATACATAACGCTGTAACAAACGATGCCTTTGATATTCTGTCTTAAGTGAAGGCATACCGATATCAATCAAACGCAATACCATAATATAATTAATACAAATTGATTAACAAACATGTTCACAACTAATATTCAGCACTAATACCTTTCTTTGTTCAACATCAAAGCAGAACTGAGCTTAAAGCAATAATTAACAATGTCATCTGTATGCTAATCTCGCCTTTATACCCCTCACACAAAGACGACAATTCCTTAAGCACAGGCAATTGTATAATCATTCCATAGTGCTTATAGGAAATCACGCATGTTACTTTGGCAAAATAGTTGGAGTGGTAAACTACAGGAAATTGATCCTCATTGAGTCATGTTAAGGTTGGAGGCGACGGCAAATTTGATTTGATGGTCGTATGGTAGTCATTTAATGATGTCGTGAACGGCGTGCTTTGATCTCTTTTATGGTGTGTGGTGTAAGGGAAAAGAGGCTTTATAAACTTTGGCTGAAACTTTCCTCATGAAAAGACACTTTCGTCAGTTTATTTTTCATGTTTTGTGTTGACTCGGTATTAATAGTCTTGCCGCCATTATTAGGAGTAGATGCGCATCCCTGATGACGCGTGTTCGCGACGGCACCAACAGTATTCTCAGCGTGTTCGCAGATCGGTGGGATTCCCTGATGTTGCGGAGGTGGAAGCAGGTCCACGCTGAGTTTTAATTGTATGTACATCTGTGTCTGTAACCTACTAACACTAGAAGTTAAGTAACATTGTTACTAACCCTATGGACTCCTGTCTGAAATAAAAGTTTTCTATTCTATCCTATAGCTATTTGCTCAAAAACGCAGATAAACCAATGTGAACGTCTCCGCTAGAATTCACCATCAATCCAGGGGGTCTACTTCGAAGTAGTATCGGCCGAATATTCGGCCGTTTCCTGCTACGAAGTTACTATTTGGTTCGGTCGGTTCCGATCCTACACTCTTTCGAATATTGACTATGGTCCCGACCCAACTGAGCCGATCCGAACTTTATTCGCATTTTTCAATAATATTCGGTTCGGCTATGTGTCGGTCCGATCCGAACATTCGCACTTTGCACTTCGGAGTAGGCCCCCAGGATTCTGAGAGCAGTGGTGGCCCAGTGATAACGGCCCCGACTAACGAGTTGTAGATCATAGGTTCGAACCCAGACAGGCGATGTACAGACGCCAGCAGGTCAAGCTACCCGAAACTGTCAAATTTTCCCAATCCACCTTGAACCTTAATGCTTTAGGGATAAAGTTGAAAATCTATTAAAGAAATTTGACAGATTGTAGTAGCTTGGTGTGCTGGCGTCTGTACTTTGTGTAATACTTTCATCACCACTGCTTTCTAAATGGTGAAGGAAAACATCGTGAGAATACCATGGCATGTCCTAGAACCAAAAACTCCAGGTGATGTGACATCTACCAACTAGGCCCTCGTGGCAGATTACAGCCCACTCCCTCTCGAAGAGAGGAGTCCTGGGTCCCAGCAGTTGGAACATAATAGCCTGATTATGCTTATTATACAAGTTGAAATGTCAACGAAATAATGAGTATAGTACTCTCACATTCGCCCCTGAGAAGATCGTCCCTTTACTTCTACTGCCTTGCACCACACATCCTTCCCATGGCGAAACTTATCCGCTATCAATAGTTGCGGCCTATCAAAGGGACGCAACTTCGGCAACTTTCGTAAACTCTCGACTCCGTAACGAGATTTTTTTCAGATTAGTTCGGTTTCGTTTAATAATGAATAGGTCTAATCAGAAGTCGAACTTTTTTAATTTGCCGAAAGTTTCTCATAGTATTCACAGGGTTTTAATAAAATGATCTTATTACGTCAAAGATGTCCTTTCAAGAGACATGGTTTTAGATAAGTATTGGTTTTTCGAACAGTTTTAAGGAAGCTGAAATACCTAACTTACTCTCAGCGGACTGCCGATCTTTTATATCTAGGCATCTTATGCCTATGCGAGTATCTTCTTCTGGTCGCGTACTTGATTACTGAAGGTCACGTCCCTGAAAGGCATTTGTGGCGTAATGAATTGTGTTCTTTCACTTTCTTTGGTTCTTGGCTTTTCTCAGGGCGATCCTAACAGAGAGTCCAGTGAGGTCGGTTACTTGTTCAGACCAGTGGTTAGATGACCGGCCGCGACGTCTTCTTTCTTCTGCCTCTGCAAGAAGCAAGGCGGCACAAGTATGCATAATCAGTCTATAATGTGGACTGCTGGGACACAGGCCTCCTCTCTGTTAGATGGAGTGAGCCGTAATCCATCACGCGGGCCCAGTGCGGCTTGGTAGATATCACATATCTTCGAATTTTTGTTCTAGGACATGCCCGTTTGCTCACGATGTTTTGAGAGCAGTGCTGATGAAATAATTTACACAAAGTAAAGCGCCGGTCTGGGCTCGAACCTACGACCCACAACTCGTCGCGGCCATTATTAACTGCTCTGCTGCTTTGGCAAAACTATATAAACAACTTACAAAGAGATGCATAGATCAAAATCTACAGACATTGTCTAAACAGATTTGAATAACAACACACTTGGTTTATAAACCAGACCCCAGTCCAATCTGTCGTATTACTTCAGAAAATTGCTTAAAAAGCAAGCACAGGAATGCACTGGGGTTACTTACCCCTGCCAGGCTACTTGTCTGCAAAACATGGAATCCTCAAGTGTCGCCTGAGACCCGATGCAATCTATATGCAAATATGCGTTCCATCCAATTAGAAATGACTTATTTTGTACGCAGTAGGGGATGAAAACGCGGCGTTTTTATCTCTATTTCGAGAAATGGAGCGTTTGTTTCTTCAGTCGTAAATTCTTAGTAGTTCTAATACCATGCCGGTTGACTGTATTTATCAAAAATGTATGTTCAGTTTTTGGACAGTTAGTTCTCTGACTGTTAGACTGCGGTTCATTTTTGAACAAGTTTTAAAAGTTAACTCCACCAAAAACATAATAAACCATCTAAATAAACAAGGTAAAGGTAAATAAACAAGCTAAATTCCCAGCAAGATTTAGTTTGACTAAAAAGACTACTTATTGTTATTCGAATTTCACTTACTTATGTAATCTTTTATTAAAATATTATAACACAGTAATTTACTTACAATATTTATTTAACCAAACACCAGAAAAAATCACAATTTTGCAGATACCTACATAATTAGCTCCACCTCCACCGCTGTCAATTTCCAAACCAAAACTTATAATGATGTCCAGTATAATATCCGAACATATCCGAACCGCAGCTGTTACAAACCCGAGTGCGTATCCCAACTTTCCGAGTCCCACTCGTAACGAATAGATTATTGCATTGTCGCGTCATTTGCATCCGGTAACACCTATTTGCTTACGGGATTTCTTAATAAAGGAATATGGGGGTCGAGAGCCGGGTATGTTAATGGAATCTGGTCAAAGTGTTGATGATTGTAATGTCTTGATAGGGGAGGAAGACTGTTTTAATTGAAATTGAGGAGGTTCGGTTTTCTGTCTCTTTCTTACAGTGTTTTGGAAAGTGACTACGTAGGTATTATAATATAGAGTAAACTACTTTACTAAACTAAACTTAAAAAAAAAACAATGCGGGCTTGGAAACCTTCGTTCAAGAAACTATTAGTTTAGGGTAGGGTAGGGCTGGCTTAGACGTTAAATTGTTTATGAGTAAAAGCACTTAATATTGTAAACGACGGCAACGTATGGCAAAGCCTCTTCTGATACAGAAAAGGTATTTAAGTAAATGAACGAGAATCAACTTACGAATTTTTAAATGAATTCTGACGATCATCAAAGGAAGGACCCCTGAATATTTTCAGTATTTCGCAAAGCAAATCTCCGTTCTCTAATTTAAATGTACCACAGTGTCCGGCCACGCTTAGTCGGATCCTACAAATTGGATATAGTCCTTTTTATGAACCGCACCGCTTTCCGAAGCGGTTTCCACCGGATGAAAGCGGAATTTTTCGTTTAGGGCCGCAGTACGTGAGGTCTTGTAAGTACTTTTTAGCATAGTAGCAACATGTGCTTTTAAAGCAGAATATACCTCAAAGGACAAAGTATAGACTATAAAATTCTTTACAATTCTACACTACATTAAACATAGGAACAGCTAGAATTGAATTGACTTTTAAACAAAATTTATGATGCAGAATACATAATTATACAAATATTACACCCGTCTGGAGGAGGATTCTTCCTTTTCCATAGAGAATGAGTGAACTTTACACCCTTTAATTATAATTATCGCATTTTAAGACTTATAAAACCGCACTGTTTCATCCCAAGCTTCTCTTTCACACATACGACTTCAAAAAAAGTGAAATTCACGGAGCCGTATAAAACGCTTCGCCTGTAAAAACCCTTAACCCAAATCGTATTCAGTAGTCAAGTGCACGATCCTCAGCGTATCTGAAGTGCGTCTAATTCGGATAAATTCGTACTGTTTCGGTTAATTTAACCGGCCTGAGCCCATCCCTATGATATTTTGTTTCATTGCTCAGCTGCGGAATTCGGACAGATGGGTTTGATTCGAGTTCACTTCAGCAGAGTTTTTTGTTTGAATAATTTAATATGTTAATTCGTACTTTTCTTTTGTGGTTTTAAATATTTGTTGGGTCTCTGAGTGCACGTGGACGCCTACGCCATTTACTTTAGAAAATAAACATTAAAGTCGGTAGCACGTGCCAAACAGTCCCTTCTTCTTCTTTTCGAGTCAACGGTTATTGTTAAAATATCATTGTCAGATGTGTTGGGTCCAGTAGATGTTAAGACTGTGGCGGCATCTACATCGCCACATGCGAACTACGCATTATACTGACGTCACGCAAAATCCTGCATCGGGCAAGTATAGTTTACCGCGCAACTAGCATATAAACCATGTTACGACATCAATCGTCGAGCAGTTCCACAACACTCGTCTGGAGGAGGATCCTTCCTTTTTCACAGAGAATGAGGGAATATTACACCCTGTTCCTCACACCTCTAATAAAAACACATAAAAGCGTTGCGACGTCGTACCGCAAAAAGCAGCGACGTTACCCAAAGTGTTGCGAGTTCGCAGCACTTTTATAATGCTGTGGTAGAGGTAGGGATGAGATCTACGGTGGAACGAGCTTGCCCAGAAGAAGCCTATTCACTCTCGCCTTGAAGAGGTTCGGGTTGTATGAACTCGGAAATGCAGACGCAAGCAGACGATTCCACTCCTTAGCTGTGCGCATCAGAAAAGATGACGAGAAGCGCTTAGTGCGTATATATGGTATATTAACCAACTTATTTAATGCTGAAGTTCGCCAGACGTTAAGATTTTAGAATCCCTCATTAAAATTTTTTGTATGTTCCCAAAATATGCCTAAGCCTCTCAAGTATCTATAAATAGATATATTTATTACTTCCCCAATCCTGAAACTATTCCTTCATGTCTTTATCTCTCCGAATCTCCGGAATTGCTTACCACAAGAGATTCCAAACGAGGCTTATCATGGCGTATTTTTTCGAGCGATCACCTGCTGAGCGGTGAGACGAGCGTAATCGCGAATAAGCGCTCGATCGAGCGAAGTGAGCGGAGTGAACCACAGTGGGAGACAAAAGTGCTTTGTGGAGGTAGAGATGCTGGATGGGTCAAAGACGTAGTAAAAGAGTTGAGAGTTATAATAAAGGAAACAACCAATTCTACATGTATTTATTTATTTATTTATTTATTTACTTTTAAGAAGGCTTACAGACTAATTACAAATAATAGGCAACAACAACACATTATCAAATTGCTAATAACAAGCCTCCACAGTTATATAAAATATTGATTACTTAAAGCTGAACAATTAAAGTACATTGTGTGCATAGGTAAGTAAGTTACGCTAGTTTTATTTATTTAAGTATTTATATTGCTACATTTATGAGTTTAAGAACCATTAGCTGGCGCATCATTCACAAAAAAACGATTTGGCTAAGAGCGTCCTTGCTGTACTTATCTTAGTACAAAATAAGTCAATATCATGTTCTGAAGATACATCATTGAAGCTTCGAGCGCTTCTTATAAGAAAAGAATTACGCCTATAATTAGTAGTGGCAGAAGGCACACCTAGAAGCGGCCTTTCACGTAGCCTAATAGTGTTAGTACGTAGTGCTATCTTTGCCAATAGTTCAGGGCAGTCGATCGATCCATTCGCTATGCCAATCAAAAAACACACATCGTTAATGAGTCGCCTACGATCCAGTGGCAGAAAATGGTACCTTTTGCAACGGTGTCTGTAATCTATGGATACCTGGTGTGCCTTATAATCAAGATATCTCAGAAACTTTTTCTGGATACCCTCGATGCGCGAATTGTAGATCCCATATTGCGGGTTCCAGACTTGTGATTATATGTATAGTTCCTGAGTAATTTAATGTATTACCTAGTGTAAATAGTTGTATAGTAAATGTATATAAGCATTTTAATGTAAATAATAAAAATTTCATTTTTAAAAATCTACATAGAACGGTAGGATTATAATCGATCTATTTCCGAGGTTTCTGCACTATAAGAGCAAGCGGGCCTGTACTAAGTATATATCACAATCCGTTAGTTTTTTTTAATTTACCTACATCATCTGCCTAGCCTTTTCCCAACTATGTTGGGGTCGTACCTACGTAGAATTTAAATTATTTATGTTAATTTTTGTATTTCTTTATTAATGTTCGTTTTGACAATCCTGAATGTTTGTACAGTCACGAGCAAAAGTATATATACACTTGGCTTTATTCAAAAGTGATTTACTCCTTTATTTTTTAATGAAATTTTATATTGTTACGAACATAGAATTTTCGAACCCGTAGGTTTATGCAATGTGTCGTATTTTAACAAAAATCGAAAAGAAAATCGAAATAATCGCAATTGAAAGTTGCCAAGTGTTGACATATTGGTGTTCGTGACTGTACTTGTATGTACATGAAGAATCGTTTTAAAAAGCTCCTCTATTTCATCAATTGCGAATTTATATGGCCCATGTTTAATAGTGAACATTATTTTATATGTTGCAAATCAGTTCATGGCAACGGACACTATAATAGGCTAAAGTATGCTTAAGAGAAGATGACACATGACACACACTCATGTACACACTGACTGGAATGACTGACTCAGTTATATTACCCTCTGGGAAGGTGAGTGGACCTGGCACCTAACAGTCTTCTGAGGAACGCGACCGTATACGACGCGTCTCCAAGTTATGCGGTCTTTTGCAGTGTGGACTGCTCGGTAGATGTTATCTCCAACAGCTTTCTTGATCGCGTCTGACCATCTTGCCGGTGCACTACCTTGAGCGCGTTTTCCTTCCACCCGGCCCAGTATCCTTCCTTCAAGTTACAGGATTTTCCTAGTTAGAAGGGCAGGGGTCTTCTCAAATGTAATAGCCATAACCATCCCATTTTGAATTAACACTCATGTTACCTAGGCTAAGTCTTTTAGTAAAATAAATAATTACTTACTTACTAGTAGGTATCAAAAGTCATCTTAAGAGAAGATGTGGTTAAATTAAAATACCATGGATTTTCCAGTTTTTTTTTACATCCGTGTGTTCCTTGTGGGCTGGATCGGAAATCACTTGGTCGACATTTGTGTCTTGAGTGTCGCGCGATATACCCTCGTGTGCCACCTCCGTGTCTTCACGCATCTCTAGCCTTAAAGAGGCAGCAGGATATAAGGTTTTATTTGATTTGCCTGAACACTTTTGTAATAGACGGATCTCTTGGTATCCAGTGTATTGAAAAGGTTACCAGATTTCTTTTTACATATCAGTTTGTTTTATTTATTTATTTCGGAACTCCAACAAAGGATACACATAAATGTATCTACAAATATACATATAAAAAGGCGGGTTAGTCACACCATTTATACATTAAGAACGGTTGGACTGATTTTTATAATCTTTGATTTGTGTCATAATAGCAGAATAAAAGTTCCCGTAGACAGGCGCGACGCGACTCTAGCAGCACAATTTCTATGAAAACTTAATTATTTTTTTTCATCAGAATCGCGGCACACCGTCGCGTCGCGCCTTTCTGCGGGAGTTTTAACTATTAAAACATGGCAAAAATTCACGAAAAATAAAACAATGAAGATAATTAATTTTCATTATTATTAAATACATTCGTTTTTGCTGATTCTAAGGCGGTACGAAGTTCCGCCGGGTCATCTAGTATTATAAAATAAACCACAACAATGCACACATCAAAAAAGGTTCTTTGATGTGTGCTCCTTCATACAGGTGACCACAGCATGCACATATAACTAGGTGATCATTAGCTGGTGTGTATATAAGAAGCGGGGCTGACTGCTCATGGTCATTTATTGTACAGACGCCAACACCTCAAGCTACCCGAAACTGTAAAATTTTCCCAATCAACCTTGTACCTTAGTGTTTTAGCGATAAAGTTGAAAATGTATTAAATAAATTTGACAGATTGTAGTAGCTTGATGCGCTGGCGTGGCGGCGATCTCTCGCGTCCGGCCCTGGTCCAGGCCATGGTACGGAGCGAGAGTGAATGGGAGGCCGTTACCTCCTTCTGCGAAGCAGTAATGCTCGCGAAGGAGGAGGCGGAGCGCGTGAGGGAGAGGCAATCTCTGCGCCCTCACGCTCCTAGCCGCCGACTCCCGGCCACCGTAGGCGCGGGCTTGCGGGCGGCGAGCAATGGGCAGCTCGCCGCCCGGTAAGGACCAGGCCCGGGTCAAACGCACGTTGTGTTCCACGCGCGCCTCAAAGAGATGTCAGCACGAACTGATGGGGTCCGCTAGGGCCGACGCCGCCAGGGCTGCGGGTTATTCGAAAGTGATACCGTGGCCGCTGGCACAGGCAACTGAAGGAACATGGGTGGGTTTTAGTCAGTAAAAGTCTGACACGCCCTTCCGCTCAGCCCAGAGCGGGAGAGGTTATATAATGAATTCCCAACCAAAAAAAAAGTGCTGGCGTCTGTACCAAGCACTAGTCTTTAAGTATGTGTAACCCATTGTACTTTTGGTGAAATAAATAAATTATAAATTAGTTACTTTTTTAAATTCAAATTGACATAATACGTCCATTTGCCGTGTTACAGCCATTTTATACAACTGTCTAAGAATTACAGTTGTGATTTGAACAGATAATTTAAGTTGTTTGTTAATTTGACCCAATGTGGAACATGTTTTGTGGCTACACATTGATACAATATTTAAGACCAATGATTGTAGACAATTAAAAGAATTCAGGTCAATGTATACATAATTTTGAGGCTCACTTTACCTACTGATGTCAAAATTTTACATCCAATATGAAAGGCATCCTGTAGGCTCTGCGACGTAAACCTTTATAGGCACCTCTTAAACTTCCCGTTAAAAGATACAAGATAACTAAAGAATGTCCAATTTCAACTGTTTATGGAGTTTGCTAGATGACTTTGAGTTATTTAAAACGTTTAGTAATTAAAGGAGAAGTTTGCTATCAGTTTGGGGAGCGAAACAATGAACAAGCTTTAATTAAATAAGTATTGGCGTTTTGTGAGCGTTACGCTTTAAAATTGATTTGAAATATTTACGTTTAAGGCCCGTTTTGTAAGAAAATTAACAATTGTTGATTGAGTTTTATTGGCAGTCAGTTCCTTTGTCAAGTTAACATTAAAAGAACATGTTTAAAATTCCATTTATTGAAGGAAATGTATAAAAGATATCAATGGACAAAACAAAACACGGTTTGTATTCTGAATAAACAAAAGAATAAACATGAGGTGTTTGTAGTTCGTTAACTAATCATTCAACTATTCGATTCCATATGTCTTTTGTGAATGAAAAGTTAATATGTTTTCAGTCCATGCAACTAGCAAGAAGACTGTGCACCTGCCGGAAGAAATGCAGTTCCAACTCCTGCTAAAAAGGTGTGAGTGCATGTAAAATTACCGACACATAAATTTTTCAAATTCGACTCTTGGGTGACGGACACAAAAAAAGTACTTACAGAAAATTCTAGTTGGTGACCAACAGCGCTTTAAGCCGATATAACCATTTAGTTTATGTGCACAGTGGTACGGCCTCGATTTATTTATTATTCACAAAACGACTACGAGTACTTACAACACTTTTACCAAGTTGTAAATCGTGGGTTCGTACCCAGGCAAGCGCTTTTCTTTATTTAAATAATTTCATAAAAACTGTGAAGAAAAACTACGTCAGGAAACCGGCATGCCTTAGAAACAAACATTCGAAGACATGTGACATCTACCAACCCGCACTGGGCTCGCGTCGTAGTCGCGTCGTCTTAGCAGTGAGAACATTTTAAGGTGGATACAGACTTTGCGAGGCATGCGCTACGAACGGCGCACAACAAACGCCTCTGCTTGAGGCGTGCGTGTTGAAAAATTATACCAACATATTCCTTTTTTTTTCAATAATTGAATGAATAATTATAAAAGCAGCAGCGGATACGCACACGCGATGCAAAGGTACCATCTTGATTGCTGCTGTGTGGGTTGGATCGGCCCGAGCATGCGCTGCGCTCTGTTTGGCCCGAGCAAACGCAGTTTCATTTTCGCAGTCGAGGCGTGCGTGGATATTGTACGCGGTGCACACCTTGAACGTGCATGCGCGGCTACGTCCACAACTAATATAATGCTCGCACAGAGGCACTTTGATCTTGAAGCATTTGCCGACATACGTTAGCTTACGTTGGCTCGCCCTCGCACGTGCGTAGCACATGCTTCGCCACGAATATAAAGGCATGCGCTGTGCGCCGTGCGGAGCGCATGCCTCGCAAAGTCTGTATACGGCTTTAGGCTGATACTGTTTATGTGGCTTTCTTATGTTATATACCTTGTTATCACTAAGTAAATAAAAGTTAAAATTGCTAAAACGAAGGGAAAAAACACTTTGTACTCACTCAATTAACAATGCTTGCCAATGAAACAAACCTTTAATATTAATTATTTAAGAAAGTGACGAAATTGTTTCCTAAACCTTTGATGTTTCAATATCATAATATTGGTTCGGTGCCTAATAGAAAGGGTTTGGATAAATGGAGCCAATAATAATTCATAAAATCTTTCCCTGTGCGAAGGGAATCTATTGTGAAGAGTGTACTTAATCGAAATATTAAAGTAGGTAGGTACAGGAAGTATTTGATTGAATTTGGATTTCTTTGGTAAGAAGTTGGACAAAATGTTTTATTTTCGACAAAGCTAGAGTCAACTTTTTGTTTTATACATAGTTAAAACAAAGATTCAACATACTGTTCTTTGTCAATTTTTTTTCATATTTTTCTGCACCATAGTAAATAAAAATAAAAATCTTTTATTAGCAGGCATCGTAGGCCCATATCGTGTTATTCATTCGCTCAAAAAGGTACAAAGGCGGGCTTAATGCTTTAGGCATTCTTTACCAGTCAACCAAGGGTGGTGAAGAGATTAGATGGCAGGTGAAGGTTTATTACAAGTAACTTAAGAAACTATGTCACTATTAGCTGTAAGAAATTAGGCACACGAATACAATATTAATACAATGTATATTAAAAAAAACCATAGGTCAGTCTGCTGCTTCCTAGATAAAATTAAATAAGTTCATATTGTAAGAACAATATAAAAATATTTAATTTTATCTAATTATTTTACCGGTTCAAGGATAGATTGATGCATAGTTGCTGTCGGGGTACGTAGCGAGGTGTCGGTGTTTTTGAGGGGAAACAAATGTTTATGTTGAACACTATTTATTAACTCACTCTCAAACTGTTCTTAGTGATAAAATGTTGATGGAATGTCTGAATACTCCCAGCTAGCGCGGTAGACAAACTGAATATAATATCTAATATAAAATAATCTATACATATAAAATGAATCCCTATTTCCCTTGGTCACGTCATAACTTGAGAATGACTTTACTGATTTCATCCATAATTTTTTTTAAGTTTTCTAATACTTTGTAGAAAGTTGCTTCACGCGGAAGAAGTCGCGGGCAAAAGCTAGTACCTAAGTAATAAAATTAGGTCAACGCTTTGCGCCGATATTGCTAACTAAGGTGTTCGGTGAAAACACCGAACAGTTGCTTTAAATTCTTATTTAAGGTGTATATAGGGCTCGTTGGCCTTGTGCATGTGGGCGGAGCTAAACGCTCTACTCCCGAAAACGTAAAACGCGCGCGGTGGCGCGCTGAACTAAAACGACGATCAAAGAGTATGCAGAGGCACAGACATGCCGCCCGCAGGTCGCTATTTTTGCCTACGATTCCAGAAGGGAATTGCGGATGCAAGTCTGATAATATTTTGTATAGATTGATACGTATGTTACGTATATTTTAAACATTTTTCATTTAGAAATTTCGATTTTATTTAAAATCAGAACTTAGTTCCTGCGGGGGTAAAACTTTAAAAATTATTTCTTTGGTAGGAGGATTTATTACATAAAAATGAGATTTTATAAAAAATGTGATCCTGTTTCACCAATTTTAATTATTATTAATCAGTAATAAACCTACCTAACTAGCACTGTACCTAAATAGCATTTTAGGGTTCCGTAGCCAATCGAACGATGTTATAGTTTCGGCAGTGACCTTGAAATAATTACCTACGGCCGTTTAGTAGATAAACCTCGTCATGGGTGTCATTTTCGTGGTTTTCGAGGGTGCTGGAGCCGATTATAAAGTCAAAATGAAAATCCAGGATGGCGGCTACAAAACTTTTCAAAATTTTCGTCATGGGTGTCATTTTCGTGGTTTTCGAGGCTGCTGAAGCCAATAGTGAGGTCAAAATGAAAATCTAAGATGGCGGGTGCGAAAATTTTCGTCATGGGTGTCATTTTCGTGGTTTTTGAGGGTGCTGGAGCCGATTATAAAGTCAAAATGAAAATCCAAGATGGCGGCTGCAAAACTTTTCAAAATATTCGTCATGGGTGTCGTTTTCGTGGTTTTCGAGGGTGCTGGAGCCAATAGTGAGGTCAAAATGAAAATCTAAAATGGCGGCTGCAAAAATTTTCAAATTTTTCATCATGGGTGTCGTTTTCGTGGTTTTCGAGGCTGCTGAAGCCAATAGTGAGGTCAAAATGAAAATCTAAGATGGCGGGTGCGAAAATTTTCAAAATATTCGTCATGGGTGTCGTTTTCGTGGTTTTCGAGGGTGCTGGAGCCAATAGTGAGGTCAAAATGAAAATCTAAGATGGCGGGTGCGAAAATTTTCAAAATTTTCGTCATGGGTGTCATTTTCGTGGTTTTCGAGGCTGCTGAAGCCAATAGTGAGGTCAAAATGAAAATCTAAGATGGCGGGTGCGAAAATTTTCAAAATTTTCGTCATGGGTGTCATTTTCGTGGTTTTCGAGGCTGCTGAAGCCAATAGTGAGGTCAAAATGAAAATCTAAGATGGCGGGTGCGAAAATTTTCAAAATATTCGTCATGGGTGTCGTTTTCGTGGTTTTCGAGGGTGCTGGAGCCAATAGTGAGGTCAAAATGAAAATCTAAAATGGCGGCTGCAAAAATTTTCAAATTTTTCATCATGGGTGTCGTTTTCATGGTTTTTGAGGCTGCTGGAGCCAATAGTGAGGTCAAAATGAAAATCTAAGATGGCGGGTGCGAAAATTTTGAAAATTTTCGTCATGGGTGTCATTTTCGTGGTTTTCGAGGCTGTTGAAGCCAATAGTGAGGTCAAAATAAAAATCTAAGATGGCGGGTGCGAAAATTTTCAAAATATTCGTCATGGGTGTCGTTTTCGTGGTTTTCGAGGGTGCTGGAGCCAATAGTGAGGTCAAAATGAAAATCTAAAATGGCGACTGCAAAAATTTTAAAATTTTTCATCATGGGTGTGGTTTTCGAGTTTGCTGAAGCCAAAAGTGTGGTCAAAATGAAAATCCAAAATGGCGGCTGCAATAAATTTGGAATTTTGCTTCATAAGTGTCGTTTTCGTGGTTTTCCAGGGTGATAAAGCCAATAGTGAGGTCAAAATAAAAATCCAAAATGGCGGCTTCAAAAATTTAGTTTTAGTTGTACTTAACTAATTATTCAGTCATCAATTTGAGGTGTTGGTTACATATAAAACTAATTTTCCTTCTTAAATATCTAAATAAAGAACTGGTTATATAGATAATCTTTTAATAATAAGTTATCTGTATTAAATCAATTGAATTTTAATACACAATGATACAGTATTCACGGAAACGCATTTCTTTTGTCTTAACCGTATAGGATATTGTTTTTGCAATCTATCTGTCACTCACTCACTCACTCATGCGGTTTCGTGATATATAACATTGTTTATTTGGCAACTCACATCACACTATATTATTGTCAAATAAGTATCGTGTACCTAAAATCAAGTAATAATTAGTAAATTTTAGTTTGATCGGAATAACTTAGGTTATTCGAAGTTCCTTATGTATGATTTAAAAAAAAATCAATTTTTTGTAGCCGCCATCTTGGATTTACATTGTGAGCTCACTATCGGCTGTAGTACCCTCGAAAACTATGAAAATGACACCCATGATGAAATATTTGAAAATTGTTGTAGCCGCCATTTTGGATTTTTATTTTGACCTCATTATCGGCTTTATCACCCTCGAAAAGTGGGAAAACGACAGCCATGATGAAATATTTGAAAATTTTTGCAGCCGCCATTTTGGATTTTTATTTTGACCTCACTATAAAAATTTGAAAATTTTCGCAACCACCATTTTCGATTTTTATTTTGACCTCACTATCGGCTTTATCACCCCCGAAAAGCATGAAAACGACATCACTGACGAAAAGTTTGAAAATTTTCACAGCCGCCATTTTGGATTTTTATTTTGACCTCACTATCGGTTTTGTCACCCTCGAAAAATATGAAAACGACACCCATGATGAAATATTTGAAAATTTTCGCAGCCGCCATTTTGGATTTTTATTTTGACCCCACTAGCGGCTTTATCACCCCCGAAAAGCATAAAAACGACACCCATGATGAAATATTTGAAAATTTTCGCAGCCGCCATTTTGGATTTTTATTTTGACCTCACTAGCGGCTTTATCACCCCCGAAAAGCATGAAAACGACACCCATGATGAAATATTTGAAAATTTTCGCAGCCGCCATTTTGAATTTTTATTTTGACCTCACTAGCGGCTTTATCACCCCCGAAAAGCATGAAAACGACACCCATGATGAAAAATTTGAAAATTTTCGCAGCCGCCATTTTGGATTTTTATTTTGACCTCACTATCGGCTTTATAACCCCCGAAAAGCATGAAAACGACATCACTGACGAAAAGTTTGAAAATTTTCACAGCCGCCATTTTGGATTTTTATTTTGACCTCACTACCGGTTTTGTCACCCTCGAAAAATATGAAAACGACACCCATGATGAAATATTTGAAAATTTTCGCAGCCGCCATTTTGGATTTTTATTTTGACCCCACTAGCGGCTTTATCACCCCCGAAAAGCATAAAAACGACACCCATGATGAAATATTTGAAAATTTTCGCAGCCGCCATTTTGGATTTTTATTTTGACCTCACTAGCGGCTTTATCACCCCCGAAAAGCATAAAAACGACACCCATGATGAAAAATTCGAAAATTTTCGCAGCCGCCATTTTGGATTTTTATTTTGACCTCACTAGCGGCTTTATCACCCCCGAAAAGCATGAAAACGACACCCATGATGAAATATTTGAAAATTTTCGCAGCCGCCATTTTAGATTTTTATTTTGACCTCACTAGCGGCTTTATCACCCTCGAAAAGTATGAAAACGATACCCATGATGAAATATTTGAAAATTTTTGCAGCCGCCATATTGGATTTTTATTTTGACCTCACTATCGGCTTTATCACCCTCGAAAAGTATGAAAACGACACCCATGATGAAATATTTGAAAATTTTCGCAGCCGCCATCTTGGACTTTTATTTTGATCAAATCCAATCTTTTCTCATTTTAATATTAGTTTAGATATGACTACTTGTATTACTATCGTAAGTATTCGTAAGCGTCCACGCGCACAATAGAAATGGGCCATCTGCAGCGAGCTAGTCAATAAACGCACACTGATACAATTCGTTCGTAAATATTTGCACTAATACAGACAGACACGCATAGTCGGTCGATAGCCGGAGCGTAGCAACGAGCGACACAGCCATCCCGTCTCAATGCTAACGCACGACTGCCGCCCGCGCCCGCGCAGAGCCCCTCTGAAGCTCGATCTCAAAGTGGGGACATTTCCTTTGCAAATGTTAATTGATTTACATAAGCTAAGACAAATCTGTAGTACCTCTAACCATCGATTTTTCAGTGTAAAAATATTTCCAAACATCAAAGCCGTTTAGAAGTAATATCGAATATCAGAAAAAAATAGCGTGTTGGTAAATATTTTTTTAAGGCAAAAGTATTAGCCATACGAAAAAATCCTTCTACAGAAATTTTGTTCATGAATCTATAGCTAACATATATTTTTTACAGATCTTTTAATCAAGCCGTTAATGAGAAATATTCTTCATAAAGTGACCGTATTACGGTACTAAACGAGAGTAAGGCCCTTAAAGCAAATTTGTATGAATCTATCCTTGAACCGGTTGAATGTCGTAATTACAGAAACAATTAAAAAGCCATTGTCTCTCGTGGGTCCACGTTCCGGCTGCATACGAAGGGTTCAATTTTATATAATTTTCTGTAAGTTACAATAAATGCTCTCCCATACCTACAACACGGTTAGCGCAGTGGCTGAGCGATCGGACTGCTGCGCTGCGTGTCGCGGGTTCGATTCCCGCACAGAACAAATATTTGTAAGTCCTACTTGTATTTGTTGTGAGTCTGGGTGTTTTTCTATCTATAATATGCATGTATTTACAAAAAAAATGTATATAAGTAGTTTATCAGCCATCTTGTAACCATAACACAAGCATTAGGTTGCTTGGGACTAGATGGCGCTGTGTGAAATTTCCAGGGATATTATTATTATTATTATACCTACTCTAACTTTCACCTGTATCGTTTTCAGGTGAACAATGAAAGTCTCTGCTCTGCTGTGGGTCCTCCAAAGCACAGCATTATGCTGAGTGGAAGCCTTCATATCGCAGTGACGACGTGCAGCTGCCGACTATTTCTGTAACGTACTAGTAAATCCTACCAATATTATAAACGTGAAAGTTTGTATGCATGGGTGGAAGGATGGATGTTTGTTACTCTTTGACGCCAAAACTACTGAACGGATTTGGATGATATGTGGCACACAGATGGTTTATAACCAGGATTAACATATAGGATATGTCTTTATATCCCGATATTCCCACGGGATCGAAACTTATGCAGGTGAAACCGCAGGACGCAGCTAGTAAGATCATAATTCGAGTTAACTTATATTGTTTACTAAGTTCTGTCCGCGACTTTGTCCGCGTGATAATTAAATAAATAAATAAAATATTTTTAATTCAGCGGGGCAATTCTCGTAATTTTAAGAACGTTCACAGTCTGATCTCAGTCTCAATCTGTCAAAAAATACTTCTAATTTCCCTACATTTTGACAAGTTTTTGACATTTGTTTGTCGCTGAGATGAGACTGCGACTAGATTTTGAACGTTTTAAATTACGAGAATTGGCCTTCAGATATCAAGGATCCATAGGTAAGTAAAGTAGTACATCATGCATAACAATATTACACAAACAAAAATAATAATTCAAATGTAGATTAAAATGATAATGAAAAATAAAATAAAATTAGAATCAAAATTAAAATGTAAATCTAAATTATAATTAGCAACCAGAATACATAAATACACACACACATAAGACAAATGTTATCGGGCACAGCTAGCAACATGCCTGCTACAGCAATGTCCGATAAACGGCAGTCAAATCTCCCGGCAATCATCGCCAGAACTGTATTGAAGCTGTCCCGCACCCTGCGCACCAAGGCCCCCGACCCACCACGTCGCATCCCATCGTCCGCCCGCGCTGTTGCTTGATTTTCGCTTAGCGGTCTTTCTACAATTTTTATTTTGGCTTTGCTCCTAAGGGGTCGTAGCTTGATAAGCTATAACCTATACCAAGAATAGTGCTATGAAATTCAAAAATAATTTTTAAAATCCGACTGCTTATTCCGGAGTTTAGCGCGTTTAAAAAAAAAACAAACAAACTCTTCACCTATACTATATTAGTGTAGATACGAATGTGTTCCTTAATCAATAAAAAAAAATTCCCTTCTTTCTTTTATCATGAGGCATCTTATTTTTTTAAACTACCCTTTACTGCCTTCCGCTGGGCAAAGCCCGAAGTCTACAAACACGAATTTCACATCCAAAACTCTACAACTTATTATAGCTCCTTCCATCTAACTTATGCCTTTTACGTCCCACTAATTCACAACAGGTAGAGTAAATTAGACGCTACGCTGAAGCTCTACCCACCTCATAACTGTAGAGTCGTGACGTACGTAGAGTTGCACAAACTGTGAGTCTGTGACAGCGCGTAATATAATTAATAGAGTTTGTGCGCCTTCGCTACGCCCCTGGTTGCTTCGATGTACACTCGCTGGTGACTTCTTATTGGGACCTTTTGTTTTATCTAACAAGGTATAACTTTAAAAACTGATCTGGGAATACAGAAGAAGGTACAGTTTTCTAAGTAGGCTGAAATGATGATGGCATAGAAATATACGGAATAAATAGATAGTGACAATATTTATTTATTTATTTATATACAGGGTTATTTGTAAAACACCAACAACCTCTTAAGAGGTCATTGTACTCATCATTATGAACAACTATTACTATGGGACCAAACCTGAAATCGCGAAAAAAAAAATCAGCTGCTCCCTACATTTTGACGAGTTATGCGAACACAAATGTAGGGAACAGTTGATTTTTTTTTCGCGATTTCAGTTTTGGTCTCATAGTAAAAGTTGTTCATAATGATGAGTACAATGACCTCTTAAGAGGTTGCTGCTGTTTTACAAATAACCCTGTATACTTTATTGTACACCACAAAAATACATAGCATAAAAAATACATGACACACTACAAAATATACAATGGGCGGCCTTATCGCATTACTGCGATCTCTTCCAGGCAACCTTAGAATGGACAGTATCTAGGTCTCCACTTAGATATTATCACTATCTATAATATTATTTTCCTCTGTCTGCGCGCAAACTTGTGCACTATAATATCTCCTGCTCCGAAGGCTAGTTTCCGTTGAGATTGGTCACCGTAGCCGAATACGGTCTGAAGGACTTTATTTATTTATTATTTTCCTTGTATTTCTTAGCTATCCATCTTTCCAAGGTATCAAATCTCATGTCTACGTATTGTTTGATCCTTAACCGTTGTGATTATTTTTATAAACCTGTTACAGGAGCTTAAGAAAAATAAGGCTTTTACTATGGGGCGCTAGGGTGCTTATGTATGTAGTTCGTCCAATATAAAGTCAAAGTCAAATAATTTATTTCAAATAGGCACATTAAAGGCACTTTTGAACGTCAAAATTAAAATAAAATTGATTCTAGTCGCCCCTTCCAAAAGGTTTTCGTATGGAGAAGAATGGGCAAGAAACTTCGACACTATATAATTTTTCCATCTACCTACAATACTACCTAAGATCGTTACCCCACTGCCACCACTGTCCTTATCAGTTCAAAGTCCCCAAAAAAGGCCGATTCAACGCAATAAACAGAAGGTAATCGTCGCTTAACATCCCCATCGGCTATCGACAGGTATTAGCCGCTCACCGCGATCGGCTAAATGACGTCATTAGTACAAATCGGCTAATTTTCGGTGAGAACTTATTGTCATGGATCGGTTAAGGGTGTTAAATTGCTTGATTAGTTCAGAATTGTTATGGGAAGAAAATTCCGTGAGGTTTTCTTTTTTGAAAGTTTGGTGACACCACTTTAAAATTATTTCCTTAAAATATAACCTTTGTACGTGTCTTGTTGTTTGTTTCTTTATTCTTGTCTGTTTATGTGTGTGTACAGATGCCAGTACATCAAGCTACTGCAATCTGCAAATTTCTTTAATAGCTTTTCAACTTTATCGCTAAAGCATTAGGTTGAAGGTTGATTGGGAAAATTTTACAGTTTCGGGTAGCTTCATGTACTGGCGTCTGTAGATAAATGGTTAAATAAATTATATTTATTAATTCTTTGTCTTTTCTTTTGCATTTTTATTTATATTTGCCGCACACTGGCTAATTCCTTAGTTTACAAAAATCATAACAAGTACTTACATATTTTACTATTTATATTTTATCAAATAATGCAAATAAATTTTACTTTCTCGTGCACGCATTTTTAACTAGAACAGTGCGAAAAACCTTCCTTATCCACAAAATCAAGGGGTTAATAAAGCTTGATTAATTACCTGGAGAAAAAAATAAAAAAATGCGAAGTATTTTTTCCGGTCAAATCAAAAGACGTAAGTAGAAACGACCATCCCTCATGTACAAAATGACAAACTTCGCAAAGCGTCAGCAAATAGGTATTTGTTGACTGAATTCAGAAGTGAGTTCCGAAGATCTGTTGGCCAACAAGTTGGTCGACTTATTGGTCCTGGCTGTGATCGACTACGATCATAATTGGGTTTAGATAACTGTGGACGAATGGGAGAGATCGTGGCTGTGGGATTTGTAGTTACGGGGCTAATAACAGAAAAACCGGCCAAGTGCGTGTAGGACCACGTACAGGGAAGGGTTCCAGGAGGAAGTCGGTATAAATCTTTATGATATTATAATGGTTGTGATATGATAACATGGCTTTTTATTTTTGACTGTGTATAGTTTGTGATCTTCCTACATATTATACGAGTCGCAATAAATACTTTTTCTTTGTTTATGTATGCACAGATTTGATTTTAAAGACGGCAAAAATAATTACGTAATTAAAAAGTTTGCTTCGTTAAAAAATATCTAAGCTTTTCTTGGCTCTATGACACCGATACTTGAAACTTGCACTTGGAGCTAATCTAACCAATCAATAGGGTTATATGAACTTAGAGGGTTGTATTGGTGATTTTAATGATTATAATTCTGTAAATACATACTTAAGGTCGTAGTTTGTTCAACATACAACAAGAAAAAGCAAAAATCGAAAGAAAATTGGAATTACGCGGGCTACTCTGGCGCTTTCCATCAAATATAATAATTTTAATGGAAAACGTAACTCCTCACGTCCCTACATTCCACTTCCCATTAATCGATTAAGACAATTTTATTAGAAACTCAGTGCGAGCAAAGTGCTCAGTCCGGGGTCCTCAAAAACCGGGACCAGCACGTTATACGGGGGTGTACAAGTACGTTAATTCCCGAAATAACTTGTCGACACAACCACTCCCTCTGCGCTGGGGTTACCACGCTTCGACAGTATTTAATTTTGGGATAAATAAGTGAAAGTGCTTACAGTTTGATAATTCTGTTAGTATTCGATGTACGTTATAGTAGTAATTATTTTGTATACGTACGTATTGTATAGACGCAAGTTTTTTAAATGACAGCTGTGCTGCTGGGGAGTTTGTTGCGCCACTTCGTCTTCCTAGCGAAAGTACTAGGAAGTGGTAAGGGCGGCCGTTTTGGGGGACTGTCTTTTGTAATTTTGACGTTGGGAAAGTGCTGATTCTCAGCCTAATTTGAATAAATAACTTTTGATTTTGTTATTGACGTGTAAAAGTTTTGGTTCAAACCTATTTAGTTTACAGAAATAAATCATCATTTATCAGTTATTACTTTTAACAGGTGACGGGTAAAAATCTTTGAAAGAATTACTGATCAATGATTTTTCTAATTTCTTTTTCTCATTTTGAGAGTATCGAGATTATTCAGGTTTTAATAATTTGTGATCAAATAACAGAAAACAACGAAATAAATAGGATGATTATTCCAAATTATTTTTAAAAGAGTAACCGTGGTATTTCTTGCCCGCTCTTCTCCTTAGGAAACGACCAATTGGGACCGTGCACCTAGCTTCTGACGTTTCATAAGTGCCCATGTAGGTTTATGTGAAATAAAATTTATTTTAAAATTCTGCAAAGCTTTTTCGTTAAGCGTCTGAAAATACTGAAGCCTTTTTATGTTTTTATGTCAGACTTAGAAAGTAGAACGGACTTGTGTAAAGTACAATCAACACTAAGACTTTTCTAAGTTTTTAAATAATTATCACATAAAAAAACAAGTCAGATTAAAATTACTTATTAGCCTTATAGGCTAGATTGTAATTAATTATTAAGAACCTGCACCCTAATTGCGTAACACACAATCAATCGGAATCAGAATCATTTTGAAGCAAATTGCTAATCCATTGCTTCATAAGTTCGAAAAATTTGTCCGCTCAACACGTAAATAACGCAATGAATGTTGTTGAATTGTTAAAATTAAACCGATTCCGATTGATCGTGTGTTACGCAATTCGGGTGCTGGTTCTTTTAAATAAAGGATAAAAAAAATATTTGAAGTTCGTGTTTTAAGCCAGCATGTCTACCCTATCCGCGACTAAGTTTCAATTAAGCCTTCCCCTCTCTCATTCGTCGCTCCACCTAAGCCTTACGCGGTAGGAGCCTACAAATAGATTACAGGATTTATACCTCGATTGTTTAGGCTAGAAGATAAATTTCGATAGAAGCTCTTTGTTTAAGAGGGAAAGATAGTATTAAAATTTGATTAGAACACTTTTTGGGGAGGTAGGTATTAGGTAGGGGTGTTGTTGATGAGTTGAGCGGTGATTAAAGAATAACAGTGATGGTTAAACCTTCATTGATAAAGGTATTAATATGATGCTAGGAGCATCTTTAGCTCTGGCTTTGGTTTTCCCAAATTTTTGTCATTTGGAAGTATCGCAACACAGATTAATGTGTATTGTCTTTGGTTCCTGGCTCTGATATCAAGCAATGGACAAATTTGATAAATCATTTATTGCTTGAATACGAGGCTTTTGGAGTGTGGAGTGTCAGGTGAGCGCGGACGGTACATGAACTGATTGTGTGTGCATTACTGTTACTAACATAGTATATAAGTACCTGTAGTGCACTAACAATATAAGATAAACAATTTTTTTTCTTGCGTTTTTTTTTTACTAACATAGTAACATAGTTTCTTAAGTCGTGTGTAATACTAACAATGTATGTGTGTTTTATGTTTGTTTCTTTTTATTATGTGCGTGAAATTTGTGCAGATTAAACAAATTTTCTTACTTTCTTTTTTTGCGGCAACCACGTCCTTGTTTATGTTAAATAGTGTGATCATGGGGCAGACAACGCTACTTCTCATATATCAGTTGTGTGAATATACATAATTTATCAACTGTGGAGACTTGGTTGACTGTAAAACGTTTGCAGCAATTTGATAAGATATAAAGGACCGTACCCGTAGGAGTCGATAAATATTGAAAAAAAAAAAACTGTAATATTATGAAAATCGACTGGGCCCGTATTCCCGTAATTTAAAACGTTCAAAATCTAGTCGCAGTCGTAGCGGCCCACGGGTAGGTTGCGGTGCCGCTTGCGCGACATCGTGACCTACCTGAGGCGGGCCGCGATGTCCCCCGTGAGGGAGACATTGCGGCTGAGGATAGAGGCCGCGGCGGGAGAGGCTCTGCCTCCTTCCGCGGCCTTGACGGGGCCGCCACCGTATGATGGCGGACGCGGCGGGGCCGCAGGGGAAGAGGAGTGTCGGTGTTTCGTTGCCGCTCTCCCTATCCTCTGCGGCCGTAGCTCCCCCAATGCGGGGGGCATGCGGGGCCCGCCTTTCAGGCGGGCGTGGAGGCCAGCAGGCAACGGGTGCGGGGGCTCCGTTGCCTGTTTTGCACAGGCCTCCACCTTGTGGGACGGGAATGGCCAGGTGTTCCCGGCCATTCCCGTAGCCCCCCAACCTGGGGGCATGCGGGGCCCGCCATACCATCTTGGCGGGCGTGCGCCGGGAGGGCCATGGAAGTAATTGATTTCCCATAGCCCTCCCATTACGGCGTTTGTAGGAACACCGCTGAGTTTTAGTGGGTATACTGTCCTTAATCCGACAGGGAGTCCCACATACCCCGTCTCGGTCCCCCGCGAGACGGGGATGCATAAAGCATTTCTCAGCGAAAAAAAAAAAAAAAAGGTGCGGTAAACCTCAAACGGTGAAAATATTACAACCTTATTAGCAGTTATATGTTCAAGCCATTTGGTCAGTTGGTCGACTCTTCACGACACCAGAGGGCTGCCCTATTTTTTTGCCAAAAAATCAGCATCGCCATACAAAATGGCAATGCTGCCAGCCTTTTGGGCACTTTTCCTATTGACAGCGATGCGGACGAATCTTTTGATGCTCTACGATTCTTTCCCTCTTTTTGGAACGAAGTTCCTTATAGCGCGTTGCGAAAGGGGGCTAGATGGAAAAAATTAAGACCAAAAGTTGGGACGACACTTTTTGCTTTACTTGTAAGCCGTGCGGCGTGCGCGTGTTTCTCTGTCTGTCTCTCTCTTTCTCTTTGAACTTTGTTCCATCCGAGTGTCCCTTGACACCTCTCGAGTTTTTTTTATATATACAGGGTGTTATTGACAGCCCTCCACAAAAACACAGGATTGATTCAGCTCCTTATTCTGAATCATATCCCACTGGAAATTTTCTCAGGAAAAAAAAAAATTTATGCCATTTTATCTGCTGATATTCCTTTATTTAAATGTAAAATTACGTTCTCTGTATGCAACACTCCATTTATGTAAATAAAACACCTGAAAACAGCCTCGCTCAAGCTCGCTGCGCTGCCGTCCGCTACGTGCGTTTTGCCACGGTAACGATACGTTGCGTGTGAGGTAATAAAACAAATCTGGTTTTTTGGATTCCCTTAATGTTCCTGAAAGAATTACATGTACCGGTCATCTTAATATGATGTACTGAAGCCACCCTATCAGTTTGCGGAGGGCTGTCAATAACACCCTGTATATCATTAATATTATTCAAAGTCTGTTAATTTATATATGGGGATAAATTAAATAATCTAACGAAATTCTGCTGACGTTATGTTTATAAGGTTTAAAAACAACTTTATTTCTCATAAGATTTGTATACATAATTCACTTACTGAGAAACAATATCTAAAACTAAGATTAATAATTAGCGCACAGAATATGTACGTATAAATATATTAAAAAAAAATTAAAAAAAACAAATAAATAAAAAAAATCTGGGTAAACAGATAACATAAATTCGATCGAAAGTAACCAAGCACAACATGGATATATGGTTATAGATATCTAAATACGATTAAACAAAAAAAAAATACCAGATTTTCTCTACTCATAGGTACTTCAAATAATAAACACTATCAGCGGTCGCTGACCCCAAAAAAATTTTATATTATGTAAATATCTTGTCTAGTCTTTAGTTAAGATAAAACATTTTCAAACTAAATCAAGTTTTTCGAGGCTCCATGCCTGCTCACAAACCGAGTTACCGCGGTAAACAAGGTCCCCGTAAGCCTAGTTTTATTAGAGCGTCTAGACTCTAGGCTGTATCCTTACTGGATCCTTCGCGATGGTAGGCCTTAAACGAGCTTGTACGCAATTGTATTAAGTGTGGGTATTACGGTGAGGGTGAATGGAAAGAATGTTTATTATTTATTTATTAAAACTTTATGCACAAGGAAAAATAACCGTACAGTCATGAACAAAAGTATGTATACACTCGACTTTATTCAAAAGCGATTTACTCCTTTATTTTTAAAAGGAAATTTTATGTTGTTACAAACATAGCATTTTCGAACCCATAGGTTTATGTAATTTGTCGTATTTCAACGTTGCCATCGTTATTTCACGAAAAAATCGCAATTGAAAGTGTTGACATATTGGTGCTCGTGACTGTACACAGGCGGACTTATACTTTAGGCATTTTCTACCAGTTTTAGGGTGATGCAGAGATAAAATAAAGTAGATGCGACACGATTGAATATAAACTAGTTATTTTTTTATTAGTTTCAAAAACAATATCATCCAAATTTTGTATGGGATAGATAGATAGATAGACAAATTTTGCCTCTTTAAAATATTATTATAGAAGTCTTCTTCTTTCTTCTTTTGAAAAACGTTGCCCCACACTAGGAATTTCTCCTGTGTCGTGGGTGCGTTTACAAACATTTAAACACACATACACAAACAGCCAGACCCGGAACAACTACTTGTGGGCCATACAAATATTTGTTCCGTGCGGGAATCGAACCAAAGAAGAAGAGCGATCGAGAAGTATAGATTAGCATAGATTGTACACCCCTTAGGGTATTGGGTGTCCTATTCCAGTGTAAAACTCGTTTATTAACTTTCGGCCCTGTAGGTAGATATCTATATTACGATGCAAGATCCTACGATAGCATTAACTTGATACTGCTGAAAACTATCTCTCCATTTAACAATGAAATCCTATCTACTGCACCTCTCCGTACAATAGCGGCGCACGAACATCGAAACCTTATCGCATCAGGCAATATTCTCTGAAATCTCTTCGTAAATGCAGGCAAAGGCAAAATATAGTTACCTCGGAGCAAAGCCTTCGTGAAAGGAGGCACCTAATTCAATGCGACCCGTGCTGTCCACCGTCACAATATCAAAATTCTATTAAAGTAGAGAGGGTATTAGAATGTAACCGATCATTTTACGATAATTATACGTCACACAATATCACGCCCCGTTAAATTTTGATCGTTTTAATGCTTAAAAGGGGTCATTGTACTCATCATTATGAACAATTTTTACTGTAACCAACTTTCTACGCTGAAATCGTGAAAAAAAAAATCAGGTGATCCATACATTATGTCGAGTTATGCGAACATAAATCTATGGATCAACTGATTTTTTTTCACGATTTCAGGGTTGGTCCCGTAGTAAAAGTATAGAGTGAGTGAGTGTAGAATATTTTTTTTTTAATAACACTTTACTTTACTTTATATTTTTTATTACTTAAGTATTTGTATTTTACAAGAAAAAAAAATCCAATAAACAAAAAAAAGTTTCTTTCTTTCTTTACCGGAAAATTAAAATCCAATAAACCATTAGTTTGGTTATGAATTAATCTCTCATTACATCTAGTTGAAAAAAAAAAAACAGAAAATGTATCACAAAGGTAATAGATACCCGCATAATATCTATTACCTAGATCAAACTCCATACGTGATCTGGGAGTTCATCACGATTCTAAGCTCACTTTTGAAGTACACGTTGATGCAATAGTCGCTAAGGCCTCAAAATCACTGGGTTTCATAATGCGGCTATCCAAGTGCTTCACTCAAGCCAAAACTTTAAAAATTCTATACTGTAGTTTTGTTAGAAGCCACTTGGAATACGCGTCTGAAATATGGAACCCATGTTACCACAAATATATTAACCGCATTGAAAGCATCCAAAAAAGGTTCATAAGGTATCTATGTTATCATCAAAAAGTACCGTATCATTCGGAAAACTACCGTAACTTGTGTAAAAAATTTCATATATTACCTTTACTCAATCGCCGCGAGATTTCGGACTGTGTGTGTTTGTTGAAAATCTTTAACAATTCTATAAACTGTTCCGATATTTTAACAAAATTTTATTTCAACACTCCCTTGAAGTGTAAGCGATACAATCCACCATTGCGCGTGCCAATTGCTTCAACCAATTATAGGCAGAATTCGTACATTGTGCGTGCAAGCAGAAATTTAAACAAGCTTTGTAAACAGTACGATATAGATCCATTCCTAACTAGTGTGTCGTCAGCCAGGAAGTGCTTAAGCCGTAACTTTTTCATTTAGTTTATTTTGTTATGATTGTTAAGAAGTTCGAGCAACATAATATGCTGTAGTATATAGTAGCTGGTGTGAATGTCCTTAGAATTTACTTTTTCTTTTCTGTATTTTATAAGTGGAGACTTGTAATTGGCTTTCAGACTAATGTACTGTCCTTGTTCTGTTTGTTTTAGCTGTAAGTCTCCCATGTCATTTAAATAAATAAATAAATAAATAAATAAATACGAGTAGAGAAGAATTCAGTGATATATTGTTTTGTAAGAAAAATGTCTGGCTAAATAACAACAGCAGCACGGGTCGATTGATCAGGTTAAGCTACGCTAGCCGAGGTTGGTCCGTGGATGGGTGACCGTTTTTACTTACCGAGACCCCACCGTCTCACAGAAAGCACATTAAGCTTTTGGTATCGGCTGGCATTCGTAGATCTTAGTCGTCAGAAACTCGAAAATCATGAACACCAGTCACCAAGGGGTATCGTGAACTATCGTGTTAGTCAGTTACTGGGTTGTGGAGGTCAGATAGGTAGTCGTTCCATGTAAAATACTAGTATTCAGGTGCATCCGATTAGACTGGAAGCTGACCTAAACATAGTTGGGATAAGGCTAGCCATATGATATGGAACAGTGCACGGACAGTGTTCATTGCAGAAAAATAAAGATAATCTCGTCCCTCATAATAAGGCTCCGTACCAACTGACTACAAAACTCGCTAGAAGTAGTACATACAAAGTAAGCCTACCATTGTATGGGATCCAATAACGGATCGACGGGCACATACATGGCCTAGTTATTGACTAGAACTTGCATTATCCGGAAGGAAGGAAGGAAAGATGATAGAAAATATGAGTACTAGTACCTAACTAGTAAACTGCGGGTTTCTGAGCAGATTTGGTACCTAAAAAAATGTATTTACTGACATCGGTGAACGAAAAATATCGTGTGGAAACCTGAGGGACAATTCTCGTAATTTTAAGAACGTTCACACAGTCTCAATCTGTCAAAAAATAGTCTAATTTCCCTACATTTTGACAAGTTTTTGACATTTGTTTGTCGCCGAGATGAGACCGACTAGATTTTGAACGTTTTAAATTACGAGAATTAGCCTCCTGGACTTCGCCAAGCGGTTGGTCTACTCTTTACGTGACCAGAGGGTTGGCCTATTTTTGCAACGTGGCAATGCTGCTAGCTTTTTGAGCACTTTTTCTGTTGACAACGAAGCGGACGAATTTTTCGGGATATCCATTCAGTTTTATAGGAGTAAGGAGTTTGTAAGGATCGTAGCAGGTGGCGTTCTGTAGTATCTGCCTACCCCAACAGGAAAAAGGTGTGAGTTTATGTAGTTATATCCACAACACTCAATCTGCATGAGTGTAAACTAACACCATCGAAAGAACCTGAAACCTTGCTTACTCAGCAAAAGAAAAACAAAACAAAACTACATGATCGGGTAAACCAATATCCTAATTCGAATATTTTATCTGTAAAACAGCGAATGATATTCGATATGACTTGTTTTGTTTCCTGAAATCCCTCTGGTACAGAAACTTTAGATCGGGTTGGATTATCCAATGTCGTACGCAGGGACTTTATCTTGTGAAATAAACATAGCTACTGGGCTTCGTTTGTTCAATCTTATTGGTAAAGATTGGATTTCATTTTATTGATTTTTTTATTTGATTGGTGCTTATTCAGTCCAATTTGTATCAGTTTATGGAGTTCTATCAATGTTTTTAGTGGATATAAGTAAAGATTGATGGTACAATTTACTTATTTATTTTAATACTTCAAGCACAGACATGTACACACGGCTACACGTCAAGCTATACAAAACCAGTTTGTCTGGGCCTCACTTTGTATGATATTTTCTCACAAACGGTCAGCCAACACTGGTTTTGCATAGCTTGATGTGTAGCCGTGTGTACAGAAGCGGACTTAATGCCATAGACACTTTCTACCAGTCAACCTTCGGGTGATACAGAGACAAACTGTGGTAGGTTCAACCATGCACGTTTTGGAATCAATATTTTAAATATAAAGATACGCATATATCTATTAAAACTAAAAATATCTATACATATAATAAAATTGCAGAAAAGTGGTGTCTGTACAATGGAAATATATAAAAAAAAAGTAGCAGGGGTTGTTATTATATCGATGCCGAACCCGAAACTGTAGTTATTTTTTTTTTGTCTGTTTGTCTGTGTGTTTGTGCACGCTAATATCAGAAACGGCTTATTCGATTTAGATGCAGTTTTCACTTATATATTGTAGTATTGTAGTTAGTGTTTATTTCATGTCAATCGGTTCATAAATAAAAAAGTTATGTCAATTTAAAGAATCACGGCGAACATTTGTTAAGGTATTCTATCAGAGTACGTACACGCCTCGCGCCTGCGTGTCCGTGGCTATATAAAGCGCGCTGACAGCCGCGCCGCTGACCCCCCGACCATTGCCCGCTGAAGTGCCAGCCCGCGCCGTAGCTGAGCCTGTAGCTTTAAATTCCCCGACTGAGACCTCTGAGTTTGTTTCGGCCTTTCTTCTCAGAGATAGTCCTAGGAAACGCCGCGCTCATCAAAGCATTAATAATACTAATTCGATCCAGCCCGTCCCCTTGCGGCCCTCTCCCAGCGACGCCCTAAGCTAAGGTTCGTACCCCACAGGGGGTGCCCTTAGCGTGCAGTCACTTAGTTTTAATCTAGATGTAGCCCTGGCTGGAGGCTTTAAGAATTCCTAAGGCAACCACAGGATAGTCCGGTTGTAGTCATGACCTCTCAAGGTCAACTACGAGATACCATTCATAAAAAAAAAAACGCGCCGCTGCCATAAGGATTCAGTTATTCGTAGCGAACGCACGTATCCTGGAGAGTATAGACAAATAGTTGCATTCGATTATTGCGATTCACTTGAATACTGACTGTTTGCATATTTCATTTATTTATATTTTAGGGTTTGTAGGTTAGGTTCTTTTTCTTAATTTTCTTTAAAATTTTGTAAATAAATATTGTAAGTATTTGGTATAGGTTATGCGGTTCTTTCCTTGATTTTCGGTATACTTATCTTAATTTGTATTTAGGGTTTGTATATAAATATTATAAGTATTTGGTGTAGGTTAGGAATTTCTTTTCTTGATTTTCTTTATTAAGTATAAGTTCATTAGCTCAGGTTAGTAATAATTTTTTCTAGCAATTCTTTTGTTTTATAAAGTTAGTACGTTTGGTTTACACGTCTTAACACTTATTACCTAAACTGTGATAATTTTAGACTGTATAATAATCTGTAAGTATTTATAATTTAATTGTTTACGATAGTACGTGTTTAATAAATAACTGTATGTTATGTAGTATGTACTATTTTATTGTAAGAATGCCTCGAAGAAGATCCAACCTCTCCCAATGTAGCAGAAATGCTAAAAGGATGAAATTAGTTCGATCACAGGAATCTGAGGAAGGTCGTGAGGCAAGGCTCTCTGCAACTCGGGAACATCAGGCTAGGTTTCGTGCTGCAGAAACTTCGACTCAGCGAGAATCTCGACTGAGTTAAATCGTTCTCGAATGATGACAACTCCAAATAGGGAAAACGGGGAACAACGAAAGGCACGTTTATCTGTCGATCGCGCGCTATCGCGTGAGTCTGAGACTTCTGCGAACCCATAATGCTTCTTAGAAATTTAAGCCCCCCAAAACTTTGCAATGGCACCAAGTTAAAAGTGACCAATTTGCAACGAAATCTGATAGAAGCAGAGATTTTAACAGGGTGTGGAAAAGGTGAAAGTGTTTTCATTCCTCGGATTCCTCTCATTCCAAACAATTTTCCATTTAGTTTTAAACGAGTCCAGTTTCCAGTTAGCCTATGTTTTGCGATGACAATTAATAAAGCCCAAGGTCAGACGCTGAAAGTTGTGAGTGTAGATCTAAGTATCAGCTGTTTCTCGCACGGTCAGTTGTATAATGTGGCTCTGTCACGGGTTAGCAATCCTAGGAGCCTGTATGCTTTCATCCCCGATGGCCATACGTCAAACATCGTATACAGAGAAGCATTACTGTAAAGTAATTTTTTAGCTACCCAAACGACGGTATATGTAATTCAAAATATGCTGCCCGAAAAGTCACTATTTCACGCGGACGAAGTCGCGGGCACAGCTAGTAATAAATATACCTTCTTCTTCTTCTGCCTAGCCTTTTCCCAACTATGTTGGAGTCGGCTTCCAGTCTAACCGGATGCAGCTGAATACCAGTAATAATAAATATACCTAATTAGATATAATTATAAGCACAAATAAATATACATGAATGAAATCCGTTACTAGTAGCCTCTTCCAGTCCAAGTCCAGTCCAAGTCCAGTCCAAGTCCAGTCCAAGTCCAGTCCAAGTCCAGTCCAAGTCCAGTCCAAGTCCAGTCCAAGTCCAGTCCAAGTCCAGTCCAAGTCCAGTCCAAGTCCAGTCCAAGTCCAGTCCAAGTCCAGTCCAAGTCCAGTCCAAGTCCAGTCCAAGTCCAGTCCAAGTCCAGTCCAAGTCCAGTCCAAGTCCAGTCCAAGTCCAGTCCAAGTCCAGTCCAAGTCCAGTCCAAGTCCAGTCCAAGTCCAGTCCAAGTCCAGTCCAAGTCCAGTCCAAGTCCAGTCCAAGTCCAGTCCAAGTCCAGTCCAAGTCCAGTCCAAGTCCAGTCCAAGTCCAGTCCAAGTCCAGTCCAAGTCCAGTCCAAGTCCAGTCCAAGTCCAGTCCAAGTCCAGTCCAAGTCCAGTCCAAGTCCAGTCCAAGTCCAGTCCAAGTCCAGTCCAAGTCCAGTCCAAGTCCAGTCCAAGTCCAGTCCAAGTCCAGTCCAAGTCCAGTCCAAGTCCAGTCCAAGTCCAGTCCAAGTCCAGTCCAAGTCCAGTCCAAGTCCAGTCCAAGTCCAGTCCAAGTCCAGTCCAAGTCCAGTCCAAGTCCAGTCCAAGTCCAGTCCAAGTCCAGTCCAAGTCCAGTCCAAGTCCAGTCCAAGTCCAGTCCAAGTCCAGTCCAAGTCCAGTCCAAGTCCAGTCCAAGTCCAGTCCAAGTCCAGTCCAAGTCCAGTCCAAGTCCAGTCCAAGTCCAGTCCAAGTCCAGTCCAAGTCCAGTCCTTTTTTCCGGTCGTTTAACCGTTAAAAAAAAACATGGTGGGCCCTATTTAGTTTTGAGTAGTTTTGTCCGTAAGCGATACGTAGTAGTCTGAACTTGCCAATTATTATTTTGAACAAGTGTGGTGATCAATGCTCGTTCTTTTTTTTTAATGAAAAGAGGCCTTTGTCCTACACAGGGACAATAATTGCAGGCAGATATTTTTGTTTAACATTTCCCCTTACATTGATATACAGGGTGACAGGGAAACTCGATGTGTTCCTTCCAGGGCGTGATAGTGTGACCCATTTTCAACAATTAAACACCCCATTCAAAGCCAAAGCCTAGGCGAAAATTCATGGAATCCGAGAAAAACCGATTTTCATGTTTTTTTGAAAACCCAGAATTCGTCACTAAATATCACTTATCTCTAAATTCTCTAATTGAGTGGCAAGTTCAAATCCTTCCCTTAAAAACCGAATTAACTGTTTTTGTCCCGTCAGTGGTAAATTTTCGACCACTTTACATATTTATTATTAATTATTTTCTGTCAAAAGTATCAATACTGAGTTTCGAGTTACTAAGACCGCGCATTCAATTTCTTCGACATAAACTTAACACCCCTATATCCCCCTTTGAGGGGTAGCTTTGAAAAACGTATAATTTATTTATTTATTTATTTATTTAAAGGTAGGAGAACCAACAGCTAAACCAAATTAATAACAATATTGTAGCGACACAGAGCCAATTACAGGTTCTCACGAGTAGACACAGAGAAGGTAATAGAAATCTTAGGATCACTAACAACTAAGTAGCAAGCACGATAAAAGTACAAATACAATGAATTAAAAAACAAGCAGTAAGTATCAAATACATTCAGACGCCATGTTAGGCTTTAGTGACATGGGGAAAAACTGAACTTAAAAATAAAATAAATAATAAAGTATTACGCGCTGTTAAAAAAGTTGGCATTCAACCGAGTGCGTGCAAAATGGGCTTTGGTGATAAATGGGTCAAAAAAGAACTCCTTACATAGAATATTATAGTCCTTGCTCGCTCGCACCATGTATGAGTTTTGCCTATAGTTGGATGAGGAAAAAGGAATGGAGATAGGTGGATTAAATCTAACTGATCTCTGGGGGACATTGAAATGCAATTTATGCAGGAGATCAGGACAGTCAATTTCGTTATTTAAGATTTTCAAAAGAAAAGTGCAATCAGCAAGTCGGCGACGATTTAAAAGTGGCTGTAAATGAAACTTCTTGCAGAGATTTAAGTAGTTATCAGAATGATATGGTACACGTAGCCGAAAACAAAGAAAACGAATAAATCTTTTTTGGATACTCTCAATACGATTTATGTATTTGCCATAACATGGGTTCCAAATTTGTGATGCATATTCAAGATGACTTCTTACAAAAGAGCAATAGAGAATCTTAAGGGTTTTGGCCTTCTTGAAACACCCAGCGAGTCAGATAATGATATACTTTATTACTTACTTAGGTAAATTTCAAGTTTATTAACTAAATGAATAAGATTTTTCATATAAACTGTATCCCCGCTTTTCACCCCCACAGGGGTGGAATTTAAAAAAAATCGTTTGGGATGTATTCATAACTTGACTCAAAGATTATTTATACTAATTTTCGAGTTAATCAAGCCATGCAGTAAAATTCTTCCGTACAAACTTTGAAACCCCCCAATCCCTTATTAGGGGGTAGTTTAGAAGAAGAAAAAACTGTCAATCTTCATAATTTATTTAGATAAGTATTCGTGCTAAGTTTCAAGTTTATTAACTCAAGGAATAAGATTTTTCATACAAACTTTCATCACCTATTTCATCCCCTTGGGGGTAGAATTTATCAAAATCCTTTCTTAGCGGATGCCTACGTCATAACATCTACCTGCATGCCAAATTTCAGCCCGATCCCTCCAGTGGTTTGGGCTGTGCGTTGATAGATCACTATGTCAGTCAGTCAGTCAGACACCTTTGAGTTTTATGTATTTAGAAGATACTTTTCCGGCATGAAAAGTACCCAGTGTGGTGCCCAGGATAATAAAGAATAATTATACCAAGTTTCATCGTAATCGAACCGGTAGTTTTTGCGTGATGCCTGAACAAACAGACAGACAGACCGACAGACAGACAAAAATTTTTTTAATCACATTTTTGGGTTCGGTGTCGGTCTAGTAACACCCCCCGCCATTTATTACGTACAGAATTTTCACTTCTACAGATTTATTATAAGTATATAATAATAATTTATAATATAATAATAATAATAGATTTTCAAAAATCATCTACGTACACGAACTTTGACACCAGTTATCTCAAAATTTTAATATTACGCTAAGCGTACAAATTACGGGGAAAACATCTTCATTTAATCAGCTATGCAACGAGGTACAAAAGTTTCATAAATGTTAAAAGGTTCCAATGAAACAGTCGATAATGTTGACAAAGGTCGAATTTGAAAATTGTTGAAATATTTTAAAATGTTGTGATAATCGAATTAATTAACTGGTTTATGTTATCCCTTTACCTCCTCACCACCCAACAATAATTTCTACGTAATGAAGCTAGATCGTCGCAACCAGGTGGCAAGCTGAGACGCCACTTTCGAGTGGTTGTTAGTATTACTTGTAGTTGATGAGCTAATCACTGATCACTTGTCAATTGGTTCGCGTGTGATTAAGCTGCTTTGCACGTACAAACTCTTAATTCCATAATAAACATAATCTTTGAGACTTCTGTAAAAGAAATAATTGTTTACTAAAACGTGCACCGGCAATACCAGACGAGTTGAGATGCTCTAAGTAACCAATAGCAACCACATTCATAATTTCTTCAGGGGCTTGTGAAGCACATCATTTTATGTCATGCAAATAGCTCGGGAGAGGTCAAGGTCCAGCTGTGAATTGCAATAGGTTAACTTAATTGATTGGGTTGGACCATTAGGTACTTTGTAAAAAGTGGTCTTAGGCATAAAGTTGGCAGCAGCGAACTCTTTTCTACTAAAAACCACAATCATCAATCCGTCGTCAAAGATTAAAGCAATGCTTTTTCTTGTTAAAATTTAAGAGTTTAAACGTGCGCAGTAGTTTAAAAATCAGGGTAAAAATACGCGAACTTAGCGACAAGTGATCGGTGATTAGCTCATCAAAGTGCAAGTAATATTTACCACTTGAAAGTGTGGTCTTAACTTGCGGAGCGGAGGTATATAAGGATAACATAAAACCAGTTAAATAATTCGATTAATCACATTATTTTAAAATATTTCAACAATTTTCAAATTCGACCTTTGTCAACATTATCGACTGTTTCATTGGCACCTTTAAACATTAATTTGTGTTTTTTTTGTACCTCGTTGCGTAGCTGATTAAATGAAGATGTCTTCCCCGTAATTTGTATGCTTAGTGTAATATTAAAATTTTGAGATAACTGGTGTCAAAGTTCGTGTACGTAGATGATTTTTGAAAATAGTTAATAAACTTCTTACTTTAACTTATAACTGTTTGATATTTTAGAAAATTTGGTTACGTCAATAGGTGTGTTAAAGTATTAGGTAGCCAATGGAATAGCTATGAAAGCCACTCAATTAGAAAATTTAGAGATAAGTGATATTTAGTGACGAATTTTGGGAAAGATTCAAATAAACATGAAAATCGGTTTTTCTCGGATTCCATGAATTTTTGCCTAGGCTTTATGGGGTGCTTAATTGTTGCAAATGGGTCACACTATCACGCCCTGGTAAGAACACGTCGAGTTTGCCTGTCACCCTGTATATATTACCATATTTTATTATTATTATTATATGATTATTTACCCTTAACCTAAAGGGAAGTTTTAAAACATGTACAGAATTCACGAAAATATCTCCATTTTATGTGAAAATACTCCTTTGCTATTTTCTACTTTATTCAAATAAAACTCATCTTCCCACTGGAACGCCATACAGCAATTACACCAACAGAGCAAAAAATCACTTCATGTGCTGCTTTGCATCCATCCTATGCTTGGATATTGAACGGGCGGCAATGGATCACTCACACAGCGTCAAGAAACTTCTCCGTAGTTCCATAACTCCATGTATATCGCACTAATTATATGCGAAAAAAACGCTCCATAAATTATTTACTTACTTCTTTTTTAAGTAATATATTTGTGTCAATGACCCCGTACCAAATAACTGGAATAAAATAGGTTCCGAAAAATTGGGGTCAATTTTTCGTTTTTATTCAGTATATTATACCAATATATTTCTCTATCAACATCGCACATTGACCTACATTCACGTCCAAAAATAAAACGTTCCCCAACTTAAATTATTATTCAAGGTAGCAACACTACCCTTGATGGATCGTCGTCACCCGTATCGAGCATTCTATCTTCATAAATTGTTCAAAACGCAATCAATCTGAGCACAACCCTTATTTATTGTGCTAGAGATAAAACAAATGTTTCAAGTTGGTTGTTTTGTGAGAAAAAGCCTTGACCTTTGGTGTTTACACCCACAAGCACAACACATAACATCACGTCTGATTTACTTGAAGGGTTAGGCAGAGTTATTAGGTAAATTATTTTTTCTGAATGTATATGTTTTAAGTAAAATAAACGTAAATAATGTTTAAAAAAAAAATGTAGGTACATAACTCTAAGCATAATATTTTGCGTGCGTAATATTGCGCAGTACCGTAAACAGTGAATTTTTACTCCAAAAATAAAAGTCGTTTCGTCCAGAATTGTGATGATATTGAGTCACATTTTCCAGATTTTCACAAAAATTGTCACCTTTTTAAAACACAGCCTTTATATTAGATTACAAAAACTCTAATACAACAATATTCACATCTAGACTGAAACACAATACGTCCTCTCTCAACGTAAACAAACGAGAACTTAGTCAGAAAAAAAAATATCTGTAAAAAGAAAAATTTCACCAAAACTTTTTTAGCATACGAAACTTAACTAAGCCTTACAAAAAATAGACGTAAAAAATGTTATGAAAAACGAATGATTTATAATAGGCCTCCTTAAAAATTTACGAAACCAAGACACCGATTTATTACATCCGAGTATAAGGACTAGGAATGTTTAGAACTGGCAGTAACTACCATCACAACGCAACAAGTAACATTTCCTATTTTTTGTCTCATTTCTTTAAATAATATTCGTGTATTTATTTGTGCTTATCTTTATATGTATATAATATAATTCTTCTGTACGTGTCACTGAAGTCCCCTAAACGGTTTTGATGATTTTTTTTCTTCACAGGACGTCTGCCAGGTCCTCTAGTATTTATAGATACGTAATTATATATACTCGTATATATACAACTTGGCGCTACAATGGCGACATTAATTTAACACACGGGTAGGGCTAGTGGCTAATCATAAAAATTATAACAACAAAAAAAATCGTAACTTGAAAACTTCCAGCGCCGCGCGCCGACATAGGGCTCTCTCTCTTTCCTTCAATTCGCCTTCTCTTTGCTCGTTAATTGTTTTAATTACATTGATGCGATGATATGATCCGTGACCCGGCAAATTACCCCTGCGCTACAGTTCTTTAAGTCAGGTTGCTCTAAGATGCTATTTTATAAAATTGTTAATAAATAAATAAATATTAATGTTTAATTAAATTAAAATATATTCATAAAACTACAACGCAAAACCGTATACGTATGTTAAATTAATGTCGCCATTAAAGCGCCACGCTGTTTATATTTATATATATATTTTTTTTTGTATAGGTATATTGTATTCGAGTATATATTGTATTTATAGTTTTTAACAGGTATACTCTTATATTTAAATAAATATTTATCCTACAATTTTTGTTATTGTACCTGCAGCACCCAAAGGTTGACTGGTAGAAAATGCATATAGCATTATGTCAGCGTCTGTACATTTGTGTGCTTAAACTATTGAATAAATAATTACAATAATTCCAGAAAAGAGTTTTGAACAAAATCCACCTATAAGTTAACAAACAACATAGGGGTTACCGTACGTTGATTTTGAGGAGTGCCATATTAGCCTTTATACCCGACATGTTTTTAAAAAACTAACTGACCCGACAGACGTTGTCCTGTCAAAACAATATATTCCACATAAATCCGATAGAAAAGAGCACTTTCAGTTTTACTCATTTTTATTTTTTTCTTTCCATAAAAAACCTAATTCGGACTTATTATGAACCTTTTATAATAAAAATAGCCAAATTGGTCCAGCTGTTCTCAAGTTATGCCCTTACCAACATCCATTGCTATTACATTATTATATCGCACAACAAAAGGCTTTAAATTTTTCAGCTAAGGTGACTGTTCGTTTAAAAAAAAAAACCAAATTATTTGCATTGGTATTCGTTACAAATATTTCAAGAGATTTCTTGTAACGAGTTCAATTGTATGTATAAAAATCATTATTTGTGGGCGTCCAAGCAAAAAGGGTCCAGTAGTGGGGTATTGAGTTATGAGTAGATTCGGTATTTAGAATAGTCAATTAACAGCAAGGATTGAAAAAATATTCAAAATCTGGCACATATTTTTTTATCAGACATTTGAAGTTGAAATTCTGAAAAAAAATACTATATGAAATTGTAGATAATTGAGCATTTATTAATAACTAGCTTTTGCCCGCGACTTCGTTCGCGTGGAATAGTGACTTCCGGCAGATTTTATTTACATTTTTCCGATGAATTTTCAGTACTGAATTGATGCCGACTCTTGACCAATAGATGGCGCTGTATGTCCGGAATAAATTTTATTTTTTATTTTATTTTTTGTAATAAAAACTATCCTATGTCCATTCTCAAGTTCCAAACTATGTCTGTACCAAATTTCACACAAATCGGTTCAGTAGTTTAGGCGTGAAGCAAAGACAGACAGACAGATCAGATTAGTTTGGATCAATTCAAATCGCGAAATGCAATTTTTTCACCCAGCTTTACAAAACTTCTTATACTCGCATCTCGGAAACTAAATGCCGAGAGCTGGACCCTTTTTGCTTGGACATTTTACTTGCCTAATCTTTCAAACAAGACTGGCCACCTCTACCAAATTCTAAATGCAAAGTTTTATTTTTCCTACCCTCCTAATTTAAACGTCGCTTAATATAAATCCCCTCATGAATTTGTTTCCGAAGGAAATATTTGTGTATTTTCTTTCTGGGTAAATAGGTATAACGATATTTAATATCACGACATCAAATATTTTATATTCGGTATTGGTATGAAAAATATTATAAACCTGTTGCCAGCAAAAAATATTTATAAATATTCACGGCTTAAGAAGAAGTGCGTTAAATGATTACGTATACCACTCTCTGTTTTTTTACTTATTAATTACTCTCTCTTGTAAGGGCTGGTTTTTTAATAGACAGACGTCTGACAGTTTTTGTATGGAAGAACTGTCGAAAATTCAAAATTATTCCTGGGATAAAATTATCTGGCGATGGAAAAATCGGCCCTTAGTGATAAAAAAAAACTTGAGAGGTGTCAAGGGACACCCGGATGGAACCAAGTTCAAAGACAGAGAGAGAGAGACAGACAGAGACCACGCGCACGCCGCACGGCTTACAACTACCTATAGCAAAAAGTGTCGTTCCAATTTTTGGTTTTAATTTTTTCCGTCTAGCCTCCTTTCGCAACGCGCGATAAGGAACTTCGTTCCAAAAACAAACAAGACAAAGTGTATTTGTCATGTTTTATTTTTGATTATGACTTACTTTTGTTTTATTTATTTACTATTATCACACACAGAGACGTCACCCAAAAACCAGCTCTTTTTTTTGTCGCACAGTTGGGCGTATTGATACTTATTACAAGAAAATAAATTATAAATTACAATTATCAAAGAAAAGACATTCAAAAATCCTATTCCTACTATATAGTATTATAAACGTGAAAGTTTGTATGGATGGATGGATATTTGTTACTCTTTCACGCAAAAACTACTGAACAGATTTGGATGAAATTTGGCACACAGATGGTTTATAACCAGGATTAACATATAAGAAACTTTTTATTCCGATATTCCCACGGGATCGAAACGTATGCGGGTGAAACCGCGGGACGCAGCTAGTATGTCATAAAAATAAAATAGCATCATGATAAAACAATCGTAAAACAGAAGAAGCTGAAAATATTTTTCATCGCATAATTCTCAACATTTTTAGCATAAACTATCATATTCTACGTGTTGATAAAAAAGTTGCTTTCAATCAATCAAAGAAATACCTACCTTGCCGCGATACGCTACTATCAATAACCTAAAAATTTTCTTCGCGGAGGGGTCGCGGTATGTAAAGATGGTCACCTATCCATGGACCGACCGCGGTAAGCATAGCTTTACCTGGTCGATCGACCCGTGCGGCTGTTATTACTTAATATTTTTATTTTATTTTTATTTTATTTTCTTTATTTAACCACGAACTATTAGCACTTAACTCATTTGTTCTATAGCAGAAAAGAGGCTTTGCAATACCTTGTCTCTTATTTCGTCTTCCTTTTGAAGCAACACGCAAACATAATTCTGCCAGGCAATGACCTAAAAACAAGGGTTTTACTTTATAATGTTATGAATATAATTATTTATATTCTTTCAAGACCTTTTCTGAGAAAACTTGGCACTTTACTTTTTTTTTCAGAAATAATACCTAAACAAGTAATATATCAAGGTTTCAAGGAATAAACAGGGTTACACCACTCACATTTCATAATAAACAGGTCAAAGATCTAAAAAAATCTGAGAAAAAACTTTAAGTAAAACTTACACTTAAACTTGAGTAAAAATTACAACTTTAAAGTGCAGTTTTTTTGCAAAAAAGTTTTTATTTTTCACTTTTAAGTTGTAATTTTTACCAGTAATTTTGGTTTAAAAACCAAACTACTGAACCGTTTTTGATGAAATTTCTATGGGACCATTTGTGAAGTATACCCTTTCCAACAAAAAAAATATTTTTCAAATTGGCAAGCGACGGAGTTATGCGCGGACAAACATTAAAAAAAAAATACAAACATCCGAATTGAGAACCTCCTCCTTTTTTAGAAGTCGGTTAATGAGGCCATGAGAGCCACAGTGGCCTAACTGAAAAAAATTGAACTAAATTTTTAGGCCACTGTGGCGCTATGACTTTTACAGTTTAGAGCAGAGAGCCACAGTGGCCTAACTGAAAAAAATTGAACTAAATTTTTAGGCCACTGTGGCGCTATGACTTTTACAGTTTAGAGCAGAGAGCCACAGTGGCCTAACTGAAAAAAATTGAACTAATTTTTAAGCCACTGTGGCGCTATGACTTTTACAGCTTAGAGCAGTTTTTTCAAATAAAGTCAGTATTGAAAAAATGACAGTTAGGCCACTGTGGCTCTCATGGCCTCAAATATCATATGCCCTAGGGCATATTATTACTTATGGCACTTCGAGATATGAGGTGATTAAATAATCACATAAGCCACGAATTAAATTTAGATCAACATATAACCCGATACTGACCTGCAAATTGCAAAAAAACTAAGAAAATTTTAATTTCAAGTGCTACCATGACGCTGTCTCCTTCCTCCTGACCTCCCAGGGATCGAACCCACGATAAACACCTCATAATCTGAAAACTGCCACGAGATCAGTCAACCTGAAGGGTACAAAAGGCTGAAAACAAGAGAAGGAATTAAAATTCATCCGCAGGTGTCGTGAAAAGTTACCGCGGAGTTCAGGATTCGCGTTAGATACTGTGACGAGCCTTGCAGACGTATTCTGGAAGATGTTAGAATTATTATAAAGAGTAAGAAGTTATTTTCACATTAGAATAATAATTAAAAATTAAAAAAGGGGGCTTAAGGGGGTTTGTTGTTTGTTTTTTGATTAATTTTAATGCTTTTTATTTTATAATTTGATATTAATTTTGTAATAGTTCAGGACTATGGACATTGTCCGAAATAAATAAATTATTATATATTATTATTATTTCGTTTATTTATTTAGTTTTCTTATTTTGTTACATTTTTAAATATTAGTATAAAAAAAAAACATTTATAAAAAACAAAATATAAAAAAATTGTGATCCACTGGTGTCGGGAGCAGGGTCCAAGCTACCGGTGGTTAGGGCTCCATTATTATTATTATTAAAGAAATTTTTACTTTTTTAGATACTTATTCATTTATCTCCAGTGTAGAACAGTGGAGGCCCAGTGGTAACAGCCGCGACTTATGAGTTGTAGGTCGTGGGTTCGATCCCAAGCGGGCACTTTACTTTTTGTAAATTATTTCATCACCACTGCTCTCAAAACGCCGAAGGAAAATATCGTGAGAAAACCGGCATGTCCTAGAACCAAAAAATCGAAGACATAATGTCATCACTCGCTCTCTCCGAGAGGAAGCCTGTGTCCCAGCAGTGGGAATATTATAAGGCTGATTATGCTACTAAGCAAGTGTAACAAGCAAGTGTGCAGGGGTGTGTGTGTGTGTGTATGTAGTGTGTGTGTGGGGGGGGGGGGTGTAAGTGTAGTGTGTGTGTGTGTGTAGTTACACTTGCTTAGTATGCGGCTAAGTAAAAGTTTTGAAGACTATGCTTTACTTATCGTGAAATTTCACTCGTAGTTATGAACCATGCGAACTTTCAAAAGAAAATATGAGATTTTATAGTTTAGCAGTTGATTTTTGGTCTGATTTGGTTTCCAAACCACGGTTCGTTCACAGTTATTTTTCCTCTGCCAGCACCAACCCAACAGCAAGCTTATGGTTACAAGAATAAAGATCACAATAATTTTGACAGACTTGTCAGTGGCAGCGAACCAACGGCAACCTTATTACAACCAACCTTATTACAATCTCACACCCTTAAAATGACAAATTTTGTAAATTTAAGGGTATGAGTCTGGAGATCTGTCATACAAGTCCCGAACCCAGTATAGACTCCAGCTCTCACAAAGGATAAACTTTAAAACGTAACTCGATCCTATCAATAAAAACTGGGTGTCTACTCCGAAGTAGTATCGGCCGAATATTCGGCCGTTTCCTGCTACGAAGTTACTATTTGGTTCGGTCGGTTCTGAACCTACACTCCTACACTCTTTCGAATATTGACTATGGTCCCGGCCGATCCGAACTTTTTTCGCATTTTTCAATAATATTCGGTTCGGCCATGTGTCGGTCCGATCCGAACATTCGCACTTTGCACTTCGGGAGAAAAAAATTACTATTATGTATTATATTATAAAAAATGAGAATAAAGATCACTAAGATTGAACGGAATGTAGTCAGGCGTTTCAAAACAAAAAGGAGTTAAATAAAAGAAGTAGGTAACAAAGCGAAAAATTCCTGACTTATTTCTATAAATCATTTCACAAGTCCTCTTTGCAGCATCGCTTCACCTCTCCAGAATATTGCCCGCCACAGCTTGCGCCAACTTGTGTAATTTTGACAAGTTTAAAATTTTCCACCTCCCCCTCCCGACATCTTCAGTCCCCGCCTGTCATTCTTCGGAACTCCACGTGAATTAGATGATGTTTTCGGAGAACAAGTTTTGAATTAAATATTGTTCGCATTTGCAATATTTGAAATAACTTTAGTTGAAGCAATGTCGCCATTTGCTTGTTTTTTTTGCAAAAGTCGGCCATTTTGTAACTTTATGTAGGAACAGACGAACAGATTTAACCAGTGTCCATAAAACTTCTGCATGACCAAAACTTGTTTTTTTTTTTTTGTTCTGTACATAGTGATTTTTTTTTTGTTTTACGCCGCGGACGCCAGCAAATCTCCCAGTCGACATGATTTTTTTAATCGTCATATTTCAACCAATTTACAACAAAACTTGAATTAATTATACACTGAAACCTTCTTCATGAATCACTCCGTCCATTGGTGAAAACCGTATGAAAATCCGTCTAGTCGTTTTTGAGTTTATCGCGGTCAGACAGATAGACAGACGCGGCGGGGTATTTTGTTTTATAATTTTTAGTGCTCTCTTTCTTTTTATTTCTGAAAGAGAAATATAGGAATACATTTTAGTTTAGTGGGTTTATTTACTTTTCTCTCACCATATCTGTCTCACCGTGAAAAGTTAGGTGAAGTGAGCTTAGAGTGAGCTGTTTATAGTGTCAATCCCTAGCATTAGTAGGAATGACAGCTCACTCCACCCTCACTACACCTAAGTTTTCACGGTGAGATGGTTACAGAATCGCACTGCTGTATTGTTCCTGCAAGAAGATAAAAAGGTAGGTACCTACAATTCAAAATGTAACACTACACACATCAAGCTACCTCCTGGGATAACATAGACATTTGAATTCAGGTACACTCAGAATTCTACTGGTCCCCGGAGATTGAAGCTTAAAGAAGGATACTGTAGCGAATATCTCGAGATTTTCATAGAGGTACTGTGTAGTGAATTTTTTGTGCTGAATGGTTTAAAAATATCAAGGATTCGTTTTTTTTTGTGACTGCTGGCATAAGGTGCCTACCGATTTGCGTGGTTTTTGACGATCGTTATTATATCTCGATGTGGTGGATTTTGGCGATCAATAAGATCTGACAGCTTCTTATAGATTTGCTCTTATAGATTTTATCAAGCTTGATTTATCGATCAAGTGTCGATTGACAAAGTCTGACAACCAGTCTTACCAGGGGGTTTCGTATTACCCATAGGGGTTTAGTAACTGGGTTGTGGAGGTCATATATATAGCCATGTAAAATACTGGTACTCAGCTGCATCCGGTTAGACTGGAAGCCGACCTCAACATAGTTGGGAGAAGGCTGGGGAGATGATGCGTTTGATCTGACAAAAAATACGATGTCGATCGCCTGTTATTTACACATTTTGGTACTTTCAAAACAAAAAGGGGCCCGTGGCTAAATAATAACAGCCGCACAGGTCGATCGGTCAGGTTAAGCTACGCTTGCCGCGGTTGGTCTGTGGATGGGTGACCATCTTTACATACCGAGACCCCTCCGTGCCTCGGAAAGCACGTTAAGCCGTTGGTCCCGGCTGTCATTCGTGGATCTTTGACAGTCGTTACGGGTAGTCAGAAGCCCGAAAGTCTGACAACCAGTCTTACCAAGGGGTATCGTATTACCCAGTAACTGGGTTATGGAGGTCAGATAGGCAGTCGCTCCATGTAAAATACTGGTATTCAGCTGCATCCGGTTAGACTGGAAGCCGACCCCAACACAGTTGGGAAAAGGCTAGGCAGATGATGAGGTACTTTGTACACACACGTTTTTCTTGCCGTGTAAACTATACAGCTTATTCGCCGTGTGTAGGCACGGTCGTCAGTGTTGTATGGATCACTATGATCACTATGAAAGCTGGACAGATTCGCAACTGGACAGATTCTCAGCTGGACAGGTTAGCAACTGGACAGAATGTGTACAGTCCATGACATAATTATCTATGGCGTACAAAGGGTCTTACTCTATTTTGTTTGACCACACGAGTCGATCGTCAAACATATATTGCAAAGAAGAAAGCACCTTTATGCCGTTGACAAAAAGTAGTTCTTATGGTGCCAGATTATGTTTCTTCGGTGTTCTCATTGAAAGAATATCCAACAAGAAAGAATTCTTGTAGCATTGACAGAATTGTACAGATGCCAGCACATCAGGCTACTACAATCTGTCAAATTTCTTTAATAGATTTTCAACTTTATTTATTTTATTTATTTATTTTAATTACAAGCTTCCACATGTACACATCTACATAATTAAGAGTTACATATAATTGTGTTGACCAGTTACAGCGATTTGAGTAAATAAACAAATTAGGTACAAAGTAAACATATTGGGTGTGTCGAGATATTAGGTAAGTCAAGTCGTGCAATATCAAAATCAAAATTAAAAGCTTATTTATGGTTGATGACAAAATACTCCTTGTTCAAAATCTTTCTTAATTTATGTGCGCTGGTGCAAAATAAATCGATTTCCAGGTGTGTTGGTAAACTATTGAAAGCCATAACACTACGTATGCAGAAAGCGTTGCGCCTGTACTTTGTCGACGCGAATGGTACATGGAGTTTTCTTTCATGGAGTTTATCGCTAAAGCATTAAGGTTCAAGGTCGATTGGGAAAATTTGACAGTTTCGGGTAGCTTGACCTGCTGGCGTCTGTACATAATTTACTTTTGTTCCAAGTTCCACAGAGGTTTTACCATTCTTCGCAGAAATGAGAAAAATGAGAATTCCTCTGTAAGTCGGGGAGCTTATTTTTAGCCGCACAGCATATTTATTTCCACATTACATCTTCCCTAAATATAAACCCGACACGCTCCTTAACAAAAAGGGTTGCCATTATTCGAGAAAATATTTTTCTTCCAACCTTAGGGTGAAAGCTCCAGTTCTCGTCCGTTCGTACCTAATTGTCGTTTTTACCCTACACGTCACGTGTTGACGGAAGTGATATTAATTTAGGGTTCCGTAGGGTGGGTAAACAATTGACCGCTTGGTGTATTATTGTTATTTTCCCTTTGGACCCTTTTTCGAGGATTTCACGTCTTTATTTTGAAGGTAAATCGTTCCGTGTCAACATTGATCAATTGTTGAATGTGAAGCATTGTTTGTGGGACAAAGGACTTAATATTAATGTCACGGGTACATAATACACATAATGTATGGGTTGATTTAATACCTTATAATGTGGGTTGCAAATCTGTAATGGCTTACAAAGATAGATGGAGTGGTGCAGTTACCTACCCTTAGCAGTCTTATGTGGGGCAGCCTTATAATATCTTAAGACATGTCTCGAGATGTATGCGACTGGCATTTTGTGAAACAATAAAGAGGCAGATTTATATTTACACGCGTTTTAATACCACAACTAATTTTCTCTCATATTTTAATTTCACATTCACAATTAATTTACTAAGTTAAAATTTTATCTTGAGAATTACCTACGAATGTGAACACAATGATATTTTGTCACTAAACTCCAAAAAGTTTTTGTTCAAAAACCAATTAGACTGAAATTAAACAACGTCACTTCTCAGTATTCCAGCGTATTTATAATTGAAAACACGACTTCCTCACAACCATTACGAACACAAAATATATAATAAACACACTTCCAACAATCGAAAAAGTATTCGGGAGGCGCGAACGTCACCTCATTCCTGACAGCGCGGGGATCCTGCAAACTTTTTGATTAATTACATTTCGCTCGCCGTAGAAATATTGCCACATTCCAGGTAGGAGTTATGCGAAAGGTTGCAGAATTAGCAACGGGTAGAGGGGTTCAAGATGTTCTTTATGGGCTGATTTTTCAATCGACAGATATTTTTTATTCGTGAAATAAAATTGAAAAAAAGAAATAGCTGAACCAGTTTTGCTAGTTGGAAAATTATCTAATAGGTACCAAAGTTTTGTTCCAATTATCAGAACTAATGTAGCTGCAAGTCCCAAACTAGGTATGCTAATCGTTGTCTATTTATCAGTAGTCAAAATGTTAGCTAATGGTTATCAAAACGAACTAGTCAAACTGAGTTAGTTGCAAGAACAAACTATTTGATAGCCTGTAACCAGACACTTTGACTTGTATTCAATAGAATGTTTATTTAAAAAGTGTCAATCACTTATCTATATATACCGAAATAGAATACATTAATTTATAACTAAATCTATTTATTTGTTTGTAGCAATTTTTTTTTACCAAATACTAGCTAAGTCAAATGTATAAAATATCAGTCAAACTTTGAGACTTATTACAAAACTGTTTAGCAATTTGTAGTCCAAATGTTGTTAATTATAACAATACGAATTTGTTTATTGATAATAAAGCGCATTGTTTAGTAACAACGACACTAACTGTGTATCTATAAACTGTCAAACAGTTTTGTATGAATAACAAAACTAAGTTGTCTGCAGTTAGCTTTGAGGGGTTGGTAAATAATAACTCTACTTTTTTTACAAAACTCATTTTTGTTACCAATAGCCCTTAGTTTAGTCGTCACTCGATTTTGGTGGCATGCAGCTAAAATTTTAGCTATTAGCAACAATTCTTTTTTTTCAATGTTTGTATGAAAGAACTGCCAAAAATTCAAACTTATTCCTCGGATAAAATTATCTGGCGTTGTAAAAATCAGTCCTAAGAGGAGTATAAGTAAAATGGACAACTTAAGTCACAGAATAATGTGACTTAAGTGCAGACTTTAGGTCACACAATGCTGTCACACAGTGCTATAAACTTTTATTTCGGAGGAACTGAGGAGGCTCCGGAAGATTTATTTATTAAACTTACACACACTATCTTTACAGGATGACCCCAATACAATAGTGGTTTGCAAATACACATAAAAAAAAAATGAAAAATCAACTTACGCCTAATACATAAAAATCTAAATTTTAAAACTACAAGCCCTTTATACAATACATAAAAATCAAAACTTTAAAAATACAATAACTAACATAACCTAAAATATAAAATCTGACAACACAATATTAATATTTAAGTATAACTAACAAAATTCAACAAAACTCTTGCGAATTCACTCAAATTGCACGAAAATATGTCAATTCTCTCATGGACTTCATATAATACACATATTGTGCGGATGAGGGGTGTTTTTGACAGCAGGTTGGTTTTGGCAGCATAAGATATTATGCAACATAACTAAATAACTGCAATAGTCCTACACTGACCGGGGGTTATCCTTGGGTGCACTTGCTTAGTTCATACAGGGATAACCGTCGGTTAGTGCCGCATTTCAATAAAATTTCCTAAGGGGCCTCTGCGAGTTGGCTTCGGCCCCTCGTACGCCTGCTAAAGGACCAGCACCCCATGGTACCGAGATATGTTAAAACATAATAATAATAATAAATAATCCTCTGACCGATTCCGGTCACGGTGGCCAATCTCAACAAAGATTAGCCAGGTACTCAGGACATAATTATTATAATAATAATAATAATATCCCTGGACATTTCACACATCGCCATCTAGTCCCAAGCTAAGCAACCTAATGGTTGTGTTATGGTAACAAGATGGCTGATAAACTACTTATATACATTTTTTTTTTGTAAATACATACATATTATAGATAGAAAAAACGCCCATTATAGTACACACTCTCTGTTCCTCTACTCTCATAGTCCGATGGGACGGCAATCTGACTCGACCGGGGAGAGATCAGGCGCAGGACCAACGGCTTTACGTGCTTTCCGAGACACGGGGGTACCACACCACCACCTTCCAAACTCCGGGCTGCTACTCTGAGACATTCCTAATGGAAAACTCCAATGAACCTTTGCCTGACCTGGGAAGCCCCCTGACTGCCCCGTTGGTGCAGGGGGCCCTTGGGTTTTTATACAACATACACAGTTTGCAAACAAGTATTAATTAAACAAATAATCGCTAAATAGTTGCATGCATTAGAAGCCTACTTGAATGAGAGGCGTCAAAATTGAGAATATTGAATAGAATAGAATACTCTTTATTATGTACAGTCACGAGCACCAATATGTCAACACTTGGCAACTTTCAAATGCGATTTTTGCAACGTTGAAATACGATACATTACACAAACATATGGGTTCGAAAATGCTATGTTCGTAACAACATAAAATTTCATTAAAAAATAAAGGAGTAAATCGCTTTTGAATAAAGCCGATTGTATACATACTTTTGCTCGTGACTGTAAACCATATAAATTACAGATATAAATAAATATAGAAATTTTACAAAGGGTGACAGAATGCGATAAAATTAAAACCTAATATAATTTAATAATTATTACCGATAATTTAAACCTTATTAACTATCACAGATGTACTTTGATTTTTTGTCGGCAATAAACTGAAGCTGGCCAGTAATCAAACAAAAAAAACAAAATCAAAATCGATTCATCCGTTCGGGAGCTACGATACCACAAACAGACATACTCACACACACACACCCCCCCACACACTCACACATACAGACACGTAAAACTTATAACACCCCGTCGTTTTTGCGTCGGGGGTCAAAAAATACTTCGCATAAATGGATTTGTAATCCTTAAGGATTACAAATCAATTTATGCGAAGTATGTAAACACGAAACTAGTGAAAAGAGATATTTTGTACTTTAATTATAATTTCCTATAAATATTCAAATACCAAAGCCTTCTCTAAACCCTCTTCGTTCTAAGTGTAAAGTATGGAACGCGACTTTCAAGTTTATTACCTGACATGTTTGAAATACCGGTTTTATTGTAGGGGAAGGAAGGCCGGGACGTGTCAGGAAGATTTTTTATATATTTGCGTTATGTAATGGACTCAAAGTCAGTCGGAAACGCGAAGGAGGTTTGCATCGGTGTGGTTAATATATGGCTAATGTTTCATGTGTGAAACTGGAAGTGAAATAGTTAACCTTAATCGTTGCTACAAACAGACAGAGCCTAACTTCCGAAGAGTTAGACTACGGTGTACCTATAAGAACTCTCATTTGAGAGAAAATACGTTTATTTGCATCAAATATGACGTAGAGAAAGAAAACAAACACAAAAAAAAGAACAAGTTGGGGGAAGTTATGTTCATATCGTCGCAAAACGGGCATCGGTCAGCATAATGCTAAGACCCTCTGCGAGACAGAGCCCCGGCCGCTGGCGCTGATATTTGGACAGTTTAACGCCCGTTTTCACTAACAGTAGGCAACACTTACATGTAATGCCTTAACAAAAGAGCGCTTTTGGATTTTCAACGCTAGACTCAGCGTCGGAAGTTGGAAAGCCCAACGTGCAATAGTTTGACGGCACGGTTGGCGCAGTGGTTAAGCGATTAACTGCTGCGCTGCGTGTCGCGGGTTCGATTCCCGCACGGAACAAATATACATTCTATCTATAATATGTATGTATTTACAAAAAAAAAATGTATATAAGTAGTTTATCAGCCATCTTGTTACCATAACACAAGCATTAGGTTGCTTAGCTTGGGACTAGATGGCGCTGTGTGAAATGTCCAGGGATATTTATTATTATTTATTTATAGTATTTAGATCTTTTTCGGGTGATCACTGAAAATCAGCGTTTTGCTATGGGTCTCTCATAGCACATCATCATGCTGTGTGCATGTGGAAGCTTTCTTGTCACATTCACGACGTGCAGGTGCTGACTATTTATATTTTGTGCTCGTGTTTTTTATTATGTAGATATATTTTGTTTTAGTTTTCTGATTACCCACTCGAGTTAATTATCTTTTTGTATGCATGTGTTTCTGTGACAAATAAACCTATTTTACTCTTCTTATCTTTTATTTTTTGCATATAGCTTAGTCTAAGGCTTATATCTCACTAGGACACCATGGTGGCGCAGCCATGGTCGCGCTGCCAGCAAAATATACACAGCTTTATGGTGGGTATCTCACTAGACGTCCAATCGGTTGCGCAAACAACCATACGTTTTTGGCAGTGCGACCACGGTTGCGCCGCCACTGGTGTTCTAGTGAAATAGGGCCCTTAGTTATGTAAAAGAAGGAACAGTGGCAGCCGAGTGGTAACGGATGCGACTTACGAGTTGTAGACCGTAGGTTCAAACCCAGACTTAATTACTCTGTGTAAATAGTTTCATCACCACTGCTCTCAATATGGTGAATTTTTGGTTCTAAGACTGCTGAGAACCAAAAATTCGAAGACATATGACATCTACAACCCCACACCCCGGGCCCGCGTGGTGAATAATGGCCCACTCCCTCTTAGGCTCAATTTGCACAGCCGCGGAACGGATTGGAAGCGATTTTTTTTTATACAAAGCGTAATGAACTTTATCAAAAGTGTAACGCACAAATTAGATACACACATACGCACAGGTCGCGCATCTTCTGGAGAATTATCGCGCATTCTCGGGAATTCCAGCAGTAATAAGCTCGTATCTAGTTTGTACACACGGCTACACGTCAAGCTATAAGGATCGCACTGCTGGTCACCAGGCCTGGTGACCAGCAGTGCAACAATGGATTGCAAAGCTATTTCTAAGGTGGAGCTAGCGGCTAGAATTAGCTTTAACAGAAACACCGTGCAAGAGTTGAAGCTAAACAATATGCATGACAAAAATTAAAACTACGTTCTTACATAGTTTTAATTTTTGTCAAATAAAAGAAGAAGAACAACAAAAAACAATAAAAAAAAAACAACAACAACAAACAAAAAAAAACAACAACAAAAAATAAAATATAATTATATACCTGCCTATAATTCTGTAGAAGTTATTGAGTCATGTTGTGAGACGATGTGTGAGTGAGTGTTTATCTTGTGTGAAGTGTTAGACTAGTAGTAGGTGTATGTGAGTAATTCAGATGAGCAGTGTGTGAGTGAAAGTGACTTTTGAGGAGTGAGTGCAGCGAGAGTTGATTTAGAATAACAGATATTTGAATCTGATATTTTTGTTTAACAGTGAGAGGAATAGCCCGAAAGCCTGACAGCCAGTCTTACCAAAGGGTATCGTATTACCCAGTAACTGAGTTGTGGAGGTCAGATAGGCAGCCGCTCTATGTAAAATTATTTATTTATACACCAACAGCTTCTGTATACAAAATATGAAATAACATAGTTGGGAAAAGCCAAGACAGATGATGATGATGAGTAAGAGGGATATCTGAAGGTCAATTCTCGTAATTAAAAACGTTCAAAATCTAGTCGCAGTCTCATCTCGGCGACAAACAAATGTCAAAAGCTTGTCAAGATGTAGGGAAATTAAAAGTATTTTTTTACATATTGAGACTGAGATCCGTACCCTAATTCCGTAACACACGATCAATCGAAATCTGAATCATTTTGAAGCAAATTGCTAATCCATTGCTTCATAAGTTCGAAAAATTTGTCTGCTCAACACGTAAATAACGCAATGAATGTTGTTGAACTGTCAAAATGAAACCGATTCCGATTAATCGTGTGTTACGCAATTAGGATGCAGACTGTGAACGTTCTTAAAATTACGAGAATTGCCCCTCAGATATCGTATTTAACCAGTAATAATCCTTCTCTGCTTAATCAGGAAGTTAAAAAAACCCTTCAGAAGATTATGCATTAATAAATAAACATAATAAACCTATAATGTTCCTACTGCTGAGACACAGGCCTCCTCTCTGTGAAATGTAGTGGGCCGTAATCCCAGTGCCACGCGGGCCCAGTGCGGGTTGGTAGAAGTCACATGTCTTCAAATTTATGTTTCTAGGAAATGCTCCAGATGTATTCCTTCACCATTTTGAGAGCGTTGATGATGAAATTATTTACACAAAGTAAAGCGCCTGTCTAGGTTTGAACCTAAGACCTACAAATCGTAAGTCCACTGGGCCACCGCTTCAGAGGTGGGGTATTCTTGAAAAGATGTCGAAGTCACTACCCAAACTCAATACTCAATACTTTATTGCGTTCCATAGTGTACATTAGGTCTTATTAATTTGACAACATGGTTAGCGCAGTGGCTGAGCGATCGGACTGCTGCGCTGCGTGTCGCGGGTTCGATTCCCGCACAGAACAAATATTTGTAAGTCCTACATGTATTTGTTCTGAGTCTGGGTGTTTTTCTATCTATAATATGTATGTATTTACAAAAAAAAAATGTATCTAAGTAGTTTATCAGCCATCTTGTTACCATAACACAAGCATTAGGTTGCTTAGCTTGGGACTAGATGGCGCTGTGTGAAATGTCCAGGGATATTATATTATTATATTATAAATAAAAATATAGCAGAATCACTATGGACCCTGTCGGGCACAGCAGAGGTAGTAGGAGAGAGGAAGAGGGCTTGGTATATAATTTTGGTAAATGGTCCGTGAACAAGTATTTCAGAGAACAAAGGAGATTCCAGTCTTGGCTTGATATACCTAGCTATCACACAACCTAGCAGATAACACAATATTGTTACATCTACAATTTAGATCTAAACTCCTATCTCGGTACAGTATCGATATAGATACTATTAATATAGATAGAGGCTATTAATTCGTCGATCAGACGACGGTCGCAACTTGAGACTAAACCCTTCCCGCTTCTACCTGTTATTGAAGTCACGGATATTACTTCGCGTGGAAGTGACAGGCTACAAAGACCTTTGATACAGATTGAACGTACTAGAACATCGTATTAAGTGTACTTTCTGCTAGCATTGGAGGTAGATTTGTCAGTCAGGTAGGTAATGTTGTATTTGGTAGGTTTTTTTTCCTTGGTGTCATGAAGTAAATGTCAAGGAGATGAGTAGCATTTTCTTTTTCAAACTACATTTAAATTATCGGTTGGTACCGTCGTCTTTGAGATGCAAGCTGCACTCAAATTGCGTTATACACATTAAATCTTTGAATCAGTATTTTGAAGGAAATACCTAATCCATTGCTTCATAATGTTTGTAAAATTTGTCTGCTCAGCGACATAAATAACGCAATGAATGTTGTTGAACTGTCAAATTGGATCGCATTGCCATTGCAAGTGTGTTAGTGTGCAAAATAACGTAACCTTTGGGTTATGGTGAGCAGTGGTGGCCAAGTGCTATCGGTTTTGATTTACGAGTTGTTGGTCGTGAGTTCGAACCCAGCCAGGCACTAAACTTTGTGTATTTAATTTCGTCACCAATACTCTCAAAACGTTGAAGGAAAACATCGTGAGGAACCCGGTATGTCTTAGAACCAAATATTCGAAGACATGTGCCATCTACCAACACGCACTGGGTCCGCATGGTGGATTACTGCGCACTCCCTTCTCACAGAGAGGAGGCGTGAGTCCCAGCAGTGGGAACATTATAGGCTGATTATGGATCGTAGATATCTATATCAACGAATAGAAGAGGTAATATTAATGTATGTACTGTTTTATGTAAATCGCATACATGTCATACATTCAATACATAATCAACCCGATAGTCCAATTTAATCAGCCGATACGCACTTGTATTCTGCCATTTTTAATTATCGCGAAGTGCTGATTGACCAAAAGTCAATTGAATATGTGAGCCCTGTTTAATTAAATGCCAATCAACGTGGTGAAATGTCACTACTATCTCTGAATGGAATGGCAGTTCAATTATAGTCTGTAACTTGATATCCGTAATAATAAATATTTTATACACCGGTAAATTTTGATCGTTTTAATCCTTACTAGGGGTCATTGTACTCATTATTATGAACAACTTACTACGAGAACAACCCTGAAATCGTGAAAAAAAAGTCAGTTGATGCATACATTATGTCGAGTTATTTGAACATTAATACACAAGTAACACACAAGTTAATCTCTATATTCAAATGACGTGAATCTGAAACCTAGAATCTAGAACCACGTTTTGCCGACAAACAACTCTATGGTACGTGAGTTCCGTCTCTTTCTTATTCAGCATGTTAGTAAATGACAGCAATACATTAAGCTGCTGTCGGATAATCTCCAAGATACGCCACATCTAGTACCAATACATCCGAAATACGAATCAGGGACAAAGTTATTTCAATTATAATGCAATTAAAATCTAATTTTGTGGGTTGTTAAACTTTGTACGGTGGATTCAAATTAAATTACACGCCGACCAATATGTTGGGATATAGGTACATTATGTATAGCTATGTATATAATAATAATATACTTTATTGATGCAAATCCTTACAGTTATGCTTAATATCTAGCTAAAGTTCACAATAATAAAGGCGCACAAAAGTTGAAACCCATATGGTCTATGTAAGCATATTAAGTGACCTTGGGACATTACAATTATATACTGCGAAACACCACATATCTATCACCAGTTTTGGCATACTTGAAAAACCTATCTACTCGTATCTCTGGTTTTACTGTCTCAATAATCTATATCAGTAGCGATCTGTATGATTATATTATACTGGCAGTTATAATTTGTACTGGCTACCATCAGTAGCGGTCTGTCAATAGGTTATTGGGTTCGGCCCTTATAGTCCACTTTTTCCGATTTCCAAGAAATTCGTTACAGCGTCATCACTTCCAGTTTCTATGAAGGCCTAGTTTGTCTGTAATTTAATAAGCTATTCTTAGATTCAAACTGAATTGGCAGTTGGCTGGCCATGTTTGTCAAATGACTCCTAGAGGCCATCCTGGAGCCCTAGAGTGATGACCACGTATCGGCAAGCGACGACGGGTGTGGGACGCTCCCCAGCTAGATGGATCGACTACTTTAAGAAGGTGGCTGGGACAGACTGGATGCGGAAGATGGAGGAAAGGGTGTTGTGGCGCAGCTTGGGTTCTCCCAACCAGAGAACATCTCCCAATCAACTTATCGCAGTCCACTGCTGGACATAGATTTCTACGTCCAGCAGTGGACTACGATAAGTTGATTGATCGATGCTCAGATTTATTTTTTAAATTCTACTTTTGTACAAAAACCAGGTCGATCTGCCTTGGAAATCAAAAGCCAATTTGTGCTAAAAATCAACTTCTAGGTACTGAATAAACTTGCAGTATTTTTTCTGTACTCTACAACACTACCTATTTCAGCATACCAGTTGCTGACGTTCATCATTCATTCATTAATTTCAACCGAAAGACATCATTGCTAGACATATGCGTATGTGCGTGCAGCCTATAAAAAGTATCTCCTGATAAGTCTGCTCGCCTAAGTAGTAATGTAGTATAATTCCTAGTACCATGTTTCACAAAATGTTAATTTCGTCTGTGTAATTTTTGTAATAACAAGCACTTCTAGCGTTGAGTATACTTTATAGGTAGAACGGCTGTAACGCGACTGATCTGAGAAAAAATCACCTTCAAGAATACAACAGGGCCATAAACGCGACTCCGTATATAATACAAGATCTAATAGACTAAGGCCGTATAGTCTATAAGGCTATATAGTCCAATGCTAAAGATGCACTTCAAGCAAGTTTTCCCTAGTCCTAACAACTCCTAAAATAACACAAAACTCCGCTTAATCCAAGTAGATTAACTCCAGACTTCACATCGTGAATCACAATTTTTAACCAAATAAAAAAGATAGGAGCTCTCTGTAGCACTTTTCCTTAAGAGTCTGCATTTAATCTCAGCACTGACTTGTGCTAAATTGCTGACATCAATCCGTGTGATTACTGTGCTAAAGCTTGTACTGCTTTACCGTGTGTTTTAGAAGATCTTATCTCCAGTCTCTGCTATGATTAAGGTACTTCACTTAATAGGTTGGAAGTGTTTATTTTTAAATATGGTGATTTGGGACTTTATTCCAAAGGCGCCGTCTGTTATGTGACGTTTTATGTCTTGTAAACGCTCGTAAATTGGCAAACGACTCGTTAACCTTTTTAAGTCTCCTATTTTAATTATATGAATCAAACTCAAACTCAAATCATTTTATTTCAATTAAACCATTTACAGGCACTTTTGAATTGTCAAAATTAAATAGTCAGTTAGTCAGAAAGTTGAAGCTAGTTGCCCATTCCAAAGCGTAGATCTAAAATTCCTTCTGGAATTCTGGAATTCATCATCAGCCTATAGCAGTCCACTGCTGGACATAGGCCTTTCCTTTTATTTATTTATATATACTTTATTGTACACCACCAAGATACAAAGCATAAAAAAAAATACATGAAACTGCAGAATATACAATGGGCGGCCTTATCGCATTACTGCGATCTCTTCCAGGCAACCTTAGAATGGACAGTGATTTTCCTGGACAAAAAATGGGACTGTCGTTGGTGCAAATATTATGTATACAACCTAACCTTTTGCACGCCATTCAACTCGATTTTCGGCAACTCTCATCCAGCGGATGGCTGGATGAGAGTTGCCGAGAATCGGAGGCCTTCAGACTAGACAATCTTCGCAGGATGTGCGAAAATTGTCTAGTCTGAGGGCGCCCTACCTTACGTTTACTGATTCGCGGTCTCCACTCAAGAACACGTCTACCCCAACGGTCATCGGTTCTACGGCTAATGTGGCCGGCCATTCAAAAATCAAGTTTTAATTTTCCAATTACGAACAGTTTCCACAACAAGAAATAGACTAATTGTTCTCACCTCCTCCGTTGAAATAACAATTATTAAAGTCACTACTTTTATTAAAACAGGGGTAACAAAGGGCACCATTCCCCAATTTCTAAAATCAACTAAAGAGGGACCATTCAGAATTTAGATGTTTACTTAACGTACCTATTTATTTTATACGTACTGAAACAGAAAAGGTAGGTACCTATATTTCGTATTAAAACTCGAGACTTTCAGTGGCCATGATACCAAAGGACCCCAAAATAAAGGGGTGGAAATTCTACCCCCTAACACGTAAAGTTATCCCTCGCGAGTTGTAAAACTACCCTTTCTTATTCGAGCACTGCCTGGGGATATAGCCTAGAGCCTAGGGGAGGTCTGTCATAGAGTAGCTAGTGTGGTCTATTATGCAGCAGAAGTGACTTTTTGAAAGATGATTTTTTTTTGTGAAAAGCATCGAGTGCTGATCACTTGAAATAATACATTAACAACTAGCTTTCGCCCGCGGCTTCACCCACGTGATATGTCGACAAAAAGCCTATGTCCTTTTCCAGGGTTCAAAGTATCCATAAACCAAATTTAATCCAAATTGGACCAGCCTTTTCGGAGATTAGCCGGAACAAACACATACACAGACAACCATACTAAAATTTAATACTAATAACAAAAATAAATTTGATGAGAAATATTAAAAAAAAAAAATTTTTTTTTGTTATTAGTGTCGTGTATACTTTCATATGCATTTAATATTCGTAAAAATCTGTAATTTTGACATTACAAACAAACAGTTCATTTTTATTTATTAGATAGATACCTATATTGATAGTTTAGATAATGCTGGTCATACAGGATATTGTACGTAGTTTTTTAACACAATAAATAAGTGACAATGAGCAAAAAGTGAAAGAAAAAATGAAAAAATAATTGTTCCTAACAAATATTGATTACTTATGTCAATTATACGCTACTGCTATCTCTGCAAAAAATTAGATATTTTCAGTTTGAATTTTTCTTAAAATTATTCTTATTTAAATTTATATTTTTCAAAGAAAGTGCGTTTTATATACCGTGGTAACCTAACTTAATTCAACCTCTCAGAGGACTCTCACTAATATCCACAAACGCACTTGCTTCCTAACTAATCGACAGTCGTACGTCGCATCCGGCACTCTTTACGGCCTATTTGCAATGAACGAGTTTTATAACCACCCTGTGTCCTTATTCCCAGTATTTTTTATTTTCTATATCATCACCTTGTATAACGCCAGCTGTCCGTGGCGTCATTATGATGGCTTTAGTTTATGGATTCAGAGCTGCCGCTCTATTCTGTACAAATCTCACCGTGATAACTTACGTGAAGTGAGCTAAAAGTGAGCTGTCATTCCACCTTATGCTATGGGATTGATACTTTAATTGATAGCTCACTTCACGTTCACTTCACCTAAGTTTTCACGGTGAGGTGTTTACAGAATAGCATGGCTGTTTATGAAGCTATTATTAAATCGATTATGTGTTTGACAATTGCCTAATTTAGCAGTATAAAGTAAAAAATAAAGGACCGTGTTTTATTTGTGTATTTATTTAACTAAAGATACATCCTGCTCTCATTTAACTAACATCGAAAATGTTTATTTTTTACATTATTGTTCGGTTCAATTTCGACTGTCTCATCAGGGAGCTAATTCACTATGACCACTTTACGATTCCTTACTTCGGAACCACGTCCATTCCTTACCTAATTACGACATCGAGGGGCAATTCTCGTAATTTTTAGAACGTTCACAGTCTGATCTCAGTCTCAATCCGTCAAAAATACCTCGAACTTCCCATTCCCATCCCATCCCATCCCAACCCATCCCATTCCCATTCCCATTCCCATCCCATCCATCCCATTCCCATACACCATCATCCCATTCATCATCATCATCATCAACATTCATCATCATTCATTCATCATTCATTTTCATTTCTCTTCCCATTTTTGACAAGGTTTTGACATTGATTGTCGCTGAGATGATATTGCGACTAGATTTTGATTGTTTTTAATTACTGGAATCGTTCTCCTGGTGACGATGTGGTCGACGATGGTCCACGACGGCCTAGAAGTAACCTATTCACTCTCGACTTGAAGACCTTGACTCTTTCATTAATTGTTATAAAGATGCTCTCATAATACATACACCTACATATACTCACACCTTCTACCCATGGGGATAGGCAAAAACTACAGAACACCACCTGCTACGATACTCGATATACTCCTTTAGATGAACCTCTCATAATTTCAACACAATAAGTCACTTCTTTCCACACACAGATCTAAAAATAGGCAGCATAACTTTTGAAATACCTTATAAAAATCATAGTCCTAAAAAAATCCATTAAAAGCTGAAAGGTATTCCGCAGGTCTGTCTCAATCGTTTGCGCAGTCGCGCGCTCGTTTCTTGTCGTGGCGGTCCGAGGTGCGAAATCGCACTCCTCCTGTATTCCTCGCCACATAAGGGAAAGAATAATGAATCACTTTTTCCCTTGCGTCCGTAACAAAATTCGAATTCCAGATAAGGGAATCAGATAGATACAGTCGGTGTTTTAAACTAAAATGGGATTTATTAAGAGAAGAAAGAGCGTTTTGGTATAGCTTATTTGTGGAATGTCAGATCGTTTTTCGATCGAAGATTGCACGCTGAAACTTTTATTTCTATTTTTGTCATTGCTTTTATTATCGTACTAGCAGCGCCCCACGGTTTCGCCCGCATAAGTTTCGATTCCGTAAGAATATCGGGATAAAAATAAGCTATATTACTGTAAAGTTTTATCAACATCCGTTCAGTAGTTTTTGCGTGAAAGAGTAACAAACATCCATCCATCTATACAAACTTTCGCGTTTATAATATTATATTATAGTAGGATTGTTATTGCAACTTGCCAGATTTATTTATAGAGCAAGAGCCCGCGACGATCAGACTTTCGTAATTTTATAAAAGCTGAAAGTTTCTCTGTGTATGTCCTCAATACAGGTAAGATCGATCCCCGAATATGAAGCTTGTATCATGGTAGCTTTGGCAGGTAACAGGTAGTAAAGGTGTATAAAATTGCACCTCAAATTCGTTAAAGTATAAAACTCAGTTTTTATATATTTACGTTTTCATATTATTGTTGTTTATATTTGTTTTCATTATCTTGATAATATAAAAATCCGGGAAGGTATGAATGTGACTATTTCAATTCGTATATGTACAAAACAGTGAGGGGGTTTGTGTGTGCGTGTAGGGGTGTGTGTGGGGGTAGGGATGTGTGTGTCTTATTACAAAACAAAATCTAACTTTAGTTCTAGCCTAAACCTTTGAGCCAGTATAATTATGTATTTCGAACTTTATTTTTTGACAAAGTTCTTAATATACCTACTAAAATTATCACTTAATACTGAACTAAGCTGTCATTTTTGTATAAAGAACTGCATTTCTATAACAGTTAGGTTCTTAGTTTTATCACACTGGCTCGGTGCTTTAAACCTGAAGGCCTATTCGCGTAATTAAAAACGTTCAAAATCTAGCTGCAATCTCATCTCAGCGACAAATCGACAATCTACATTATGTCAAAAACTTGTAGTGACACAAGCCAGTCACTTACCATACCTTTACCTTCAGTACCAGAACCAACGCATACCTTTACCTCCAGTACCAGAACCAACACATACCTTTACCTTCAGTACCGTACCACCTGCATAAACCGATACCTGCCCTGCGTTGTTTGACAAATCAGTTAAAGAAACAGAGAAGAAGACCGCCCTGAAAAGGACGTACGTAATAACGTGACTCCGTTTTAAGAAACAAGAAGTTCGCTCTGAAAAGAACGGTTTGGGCTCAAGGCTGACGACATGCGTGAAGATCATCGTAGCAGCAGAGGTGGACACACGACGCAGTAGAAGCCACGCGGCGCGACACGGCGACACACGAATCGATGACACGCAGAGATCTTCACGCAACGCCGGCAGCCCGAGCAAAAGGACGCGCGCGGCGCGCCCGCCTCTACTTATAGTCTAGCGAGCGAGGCGCGCGCCGGGCGACGTTGAATTATGCGCGCTCCGCGCATGCGCGGCGCATCGAGCGACATCTGACGAATGTGGTGGTTACTTACTGGTTATGAATAATATGTATATCTTAGGCTAAGCACTACTTGTACCAAAGTGAATGTAAATATAAATAGGACAAATTATCAAATAAACACAGATCATCTTAATACGTCTTTGAATCAAGATACCCGCTCGCCCACTAAATTGGTGACCCCGTGAAACCGAACACGTTCCTGAAGCGAAGCCCGAGTTCCTGCAACATCGAACTCCTGCAAGATCCCAGTAGAATATCAGAGGAACCATCAGCATGAAGAACGACGAGTTTAGCGATGCTCAGGGCATCACAACAGAGAAGAGCGACGTGGCGACAATATCACTCCCGGCACGACTACCACCATTTTGGCGCCAAAACCCGCGCCTGTGGTTCGCGCAATTTGAAGCCGCCGTTGCTGCCAGCAAGATAGGTGAGGAGCAGAAATTCAATCTCGTCGTCCCGCTACTCGGCAACAGCGACCTAGAACAAATCGGAGACATCATCCTACACCCACCGACCACCGGCAAGTACAGCACGCTCAAAGACAGACTCATCTCAACGTACCAAGAGTCAGACCACCGGCAGTTACAGAAGCTACTCAGCGGCCTCGAACTCGGCGACAACAAGCCAAGCCAGCTGCTGCGTAAAATGCGAGACCTCAGTGGCAAGCTACTATCTGATGAAGCGCTGAAGGTTATGTGGCTCAACCAGCTGCCCGCACAAGTTCGCGCCGTGCTCTCCGTCAACACCGAGTCATCGCTCGAGGTGCTAGCTGCAATGGCAGATAAAATGATGGAGCATTTTGAACCCGCTACAGTCGCCGCAGTCTCCACAACAAACCCTTCGACAATAAGTCCAGCAGGCAATGAGGTGCAGTTAAACGCAATAACGACCCTACAAATAAATATGCTGACGAAACAAATTGAGAAATTGTCACTCGAAGTCGCCGAGCTCCGCAACTATCAACAATCGTCGTATCACCGTTCCCGCCAAAACTCCGCGCATCGTAGCCGCTCACGCTCACAATCAAGACAGCGTAATGATAACGCTCGCAAGCCCGGCGATCCCGACTGGATGTGCCGTTTCCACCACCGGTACGGCAACAGGGCACGGAAATGTGAAGCACCGTGTTCTTTAGCAGCAAAGCGGGAAAACTAGAAAGTACATCGACAGTGGCGGGCGTCGATGTAAACCAACCAAGCCGCCGTTTATGTGTGATCGACATAAATAATAGAGAGAAATTTCTTATCGACACGGGAGCCGACATATCAGTGTTAGCCGCTCGAAACCAGAAATATCCAAGACCGGCGGAGAATGCAGGCTACAAACTTTTCGCGGCAAACGGAACAGAGATTCGTACCTACGGAGAGCGCACACTCGAGCTCAACCTAGGCCTACGAAGAAGTTTTAAGTGGACTTTCGTCGTCGCCAATGTGAAGACTTCATTACTGGGTGCCGACTTCTTAGTGCATCATAAGCTGTTAGTCGATTTGCATCAAAGAAAACTCATCGACCGTGTAACCGAGCTCAGTGTAAACGCCGTGAAAGTAAACAGCCAAGAAGAATCAATCTACATGGTCAACCGCGACCACACTCATCACGACCTGCTAAAGAAATATCCAGATGTACTTCGACCGATGACACTCAAAACTCCAGCCAAGCATGACGTCACGCATCACATCGAGACAACTGGGCCGCCGATCTACTCACGGCCGCGCCCTCTACCGCCTGACAAATATAAGGCGGCAAAACTCGAATTCGAGCGCATGATCGAGATGGGAATTTGCAAACCGTCAAACAGTCCGTGGGCGAGTCCACTTCACATCGTGAAGAAGAAAGACGGATCACTTCGAGTATGCGGCGATTACAGAAGACTTAACGCCGTCACTGTTCCCGACCGATACCCCATTCCACGAATTCAAGATTTTACATACCAACTTCACGGAAAGAAAATATTCTCAAAACTCGATTTGAAAATGGCATATTTCTGGATACCTATCGCAAAACAAGATGCTCAAAAAACAGCCATAATAACACCATTTGGACTCTTTGAATTCACCTGCATGACGTTCGGCTTAAGAAACTCCGGTCAAACCTTTCAACGTTTCATGCACGAGGTTCTACGAGGACTAGATGACAACGTATTCTGTTTCGTCGACGATCTGCTCGTTCACTCGAGAAATAAGAAAGAACACCGCCGCCACTTGGAACTAGTACTCGAACGCCTAAATACCTACGGCGTCAGTCTTAACATCGACAAGTGCGAGTTTGACAAGGAAAACATCGAGTTCCTCGGATACGAAGTGTCATCAGAGGGAATCAAACCTACTCAAGAACGAATACAAGCCATAGTCAACTATCCGAAACCACAAACAGTGCAAGAACTAAGAAGATTCTTAGGAATGATAAACTTCTACCGTAGTTGTTTACCTCATCAAGCCGAGTGCCAACACGAATTAAATAAATACCTACACAACAGTAAGAAGAACGACAAAACTCCGATACAATGGTCTCAAGTAGCAGAACAAGCCTTTGAGAAATGCCGACAAAGCATACTCGAGGCAACGACACTGACTCACCCGATACCTAACGCGCCGCTATGTTTATTTACCGACGCATCGAATACTAGCATCGGCGCCGTCCTTCAACAAAAAGTGGACAACGTTTGGAGACCACTGGCATTCTATTCAAAAACTATGAGTGAGACGCAGCGACGCTACAGCGTGTATGATCGCGAATTATTAGCGATGTACACCGCAGTGCAACACCTACGTCGGCTGATAGAGGGCAGTGACCTAATAATATTCACCGATCATAAACCTCTAACTTACGCGCTGACAAGAACACCGAGTAGTAGCGATACACCACGAAGAGAACGCCAGCTACACTACATTAGTCAGTTCTGTGCGAAGATCCAATACATTCACGGTGATAAGAACGAAGCAGCGGACGCCTTATCACGCATCGAAGAAATCAACTTGTCACATTCCACGATCGACTATAACCAACTCGCTCAAGACCAAGAGAATGATGAAGAACTGAAGAGCTGCATGTCAAACCCAAGTCTAAAGTTTGCGCCTATCACATTGCCCGGAGGTCAACGACCCATCATATGTGAAATATCGACCGGCAACGTTCGTCCATACTTACCAGCGACTTATCGTATAGTAGCATTCAAAGCGCAACACGAACTAAGTCACCCTGGTGTGCGAACAACAAGAAGAATAATGTCTACAAAGTTTTTTTGGCCAAGTATGAACAGAGAAGTTGGTTTGTGGGCAAAATCATGCATCGGTTGCCAGCGCGGGAAAGTTCAACGACACGTTATCAGTCCACTCGGCGAGTTCCAAAAATCATCGCGTTTCGAACACGTTCACGTTGACATCGTGGGACCACTGCCGCCATCTAACGACTACAGATATTTAGTAACAATGATCGACCGCTGCACTAAATGGCCGGAGGCAATACCTATTCGTGACGTCACTGCCGACACCGTTGCTAAGGCGATTTACGAGGGATGGTTATCGCGATTTGGCTGTCCGTTACGTGTAACGACGGATCAAGGAAGGCAATTCGAATCATCGTTATTCTCTGCACTGATGAAGAAATTCGGCATCACCAGGATTCGAACTACTGCATACCACCCGCAAGCAAATGGTCAAGTCGAACGCTGGCATCGAACCTTGAAGGCCGCGCTCATGGCGAGAGGCGCCGGCATACACTGGAGCGAGGAATTACCGACCGTGCTGCTTGGACTACGTACAGCGCTTCGTGAAGACACACAAGTCAGCCCGGCCCTGATGACCTACGGATCGACACTGAGAATACCGTCAGATTTCTTCGCGCCTACACAGCCGAAAAATGAAGACGCAGAATTCGTACGCCAGCTGACCGAAACAATGGCATCACTCGCACCGAGCAGCAAGTCACGTGTCAACAACAGAAGCACGTTTGTATACAAGGACCTAACGACATGTACTCATGTTTTCGTGCGCAATGATACCGTGCGAAGTCCATTGACCCCTCCTTACGACGGTCCGTTCAAGGTGATTCAACGTGATGGCAAACATTTCACCATACAGATGCCACTTCGAACTACAGTTGTCTCAATAGACAGACTTAAGCCAGCGCACCTACTCAACGAAGAAGAGTTAACCACGTCTGCAACAACATGCGCGCAACAACAAGCATCGCGCACAAACAGCTCAACAACTTCGACCGTCGACCCGCGGTCATCGACCCCCAGCGCACCGCGCGACACATACGTAACTCGGTCCGGCCGCGCGGTAAAACACAACGTACGCTTCGCTTAGAGGGGAGTTATGTAGTGACACAAGCCAGTCACTTACCATACCTTTACCTTCAGTACCAGAACCAACGCATACCTTTACCTCCAGTACCAGAACCAACACATACCTTTACCTTCAGTACCGTACCACCTGCATAAACCGATACCTGCCCTGCGTTGTTTGACAAATCAGTTAAAGAAACAGAGAAGAAGACCGCCCTGAAAAGGACGTACGTAATAACGTGACTCCGTTTTAAGAAACAAGAAGTTCGCTCTGAAAAGAACGGTTTGGGCTCAAGGCTGACGACATGCGTGAAGATCATCGTAGCAGCAGAGGTGGACACACGACGCAGTAGAAGCCACGCGGCGCGACACGGCGACACACGAATCGATGACACGCAGAGATCTTCACGCAACGCCGGCAGCCCGAGCAAAAGGACGCGCGCGGCGCGCCCGCCTCTACTTATAGTCTAGCGAGCGAGGCGCGCGCCGGGCGACGTTGAATTATGCGCGCTCCGCGCATGCGCGGCGCATCGAGCGACATCTGACGAATGTGGTGGTTACTTACTGGTTATGAATAATATGTATATCTTAGGCTAAGCACTACTTGTACCAAAGTGAATGTAAATATAAATAGGACAAATTATCAAATAAACACAGATCATCTTAATACGTCTTTGAATCAAGATACCCGCTCGCCCACTAAAAACTTGTAAAAAATGTAGGGAAATAAGAGGTATTTTTCACAGATTTAAACTGTGATCAGCCGATCGATTCTGTAAAAATCTCACCGTGAAAAGTTAGGCGAAGTGAGCTTAGTGTGAGCTGTCAATAGTGTCAATCCCTAGCATTAGTTGGAATGACAGCTCACTCCACGCTCACTTCACCTAAGTTTTCACGGTGAGATGGTTACAGAATCGCACTGCAGACTGTGAATGTTCTTAAAATTACGAGAATTGCCCCTCTGATCTAAAGAAAATCCTTGTTTTGTAATAAGGGGGTCAGAGTTTATCATTATTGACATCGGTGAAGGAGCACATTGTGTGGAAACCTGGACAGTTAATGTAAGTCTGAAATCGCCAACCCATCTTGAGCAACCGTGATGATCAATGTGTCGTGCCTTCTTTGTATGAGAAGAGTAGGTACTTTGCCCTGTAGAAGGACAATAATAGGCTGCGATAATTAACATCAAACAAAACCAACCTCCCAGTGTTAAAACAAACATAAGCTCTGTACTAGCCTGGTTATGCTGCCGTATACTAATTTAAATAGTTACAACCCAACTTCAGAATCAAACTAGCGAACTATTGAACCGACTCAATAACGACATCCGAACAAAGTTTGTCACAGAACAATGCAGAAGCGACACAATGCCCAATTACTGAACGCAGCACGCAGATACGGCAGTTCATTCATGTGAGAGCTTGTTAGACGCTCGTCTGTGTCTAGCTTACGGGGGAGTTTCACTGGCGCGCTTTTTTATGATAGGCGAGCGACTAACAAGCTAGAAAGCGTGGGTGAGGGAGGTAGTCAAAATTTTTGGTTTTTCGATGTTGCGTTAAAAGTTAGCTGGTAGTATTCGAATAGAGAGAAATCAGAGGGGCAATTCCCATTTTTTGAGAACGTTGCAATTTGTCAAAAATACAATCAATTTACATACATTTTTGACAAGTTTTTGACATTGATTGTCGCTGAGATGAAATTGCGACGTGAATTTTAACGATTTTTAAGTAGGAGAATTGGCCTTTAGAAATCAGCGCTTCACTCAATCTTCTACCATTACTAGTGACGTGGGAATGAAACGTTAAACTATATCTCCAATAAAAATATTGTATACCTATTATTGAGAATATTCGTTAAGTACGGGTTCTAGGAAATACGCTGAGCTACATTTACTTGGCACTTTAATTCAAAGTTTTAAATCAGGTGATGACCCAGATCTACTCAGTGATACTAACTTTTATAAATAGGAAAAATAATCTGTCATCTCAGTCAAAACTTAAAAATTGCTGGACACATACCACCACATACCTACCTACTTCTTCCAAGACATGATACACCTCAATACCCAACAAGTAGGTACCCGGTCCTACACCTTCCACATCCAGTCTATCTCAGCTCTTCATGACGTTGAACTATTTGACTATAAAACAATCGAACGTTTCAACAGCAGCGTTGATATACCTAGACATTCCGACTAAACCGTCGCAGCGAAACAGACCCTTAACTAAAGATGAGAGAGGGGTGACCACCTGTGCGGGGGGAGGCCAGACGTCAGCTATCGATTATTCGAGAGTGAATACAGAGAACTTGTTCGGGACCCGGGAGCATTTCCTTTACAAAATTCAACACATAAAATATACACCTTACTGCTCTCAAAACAAGGTCGCTTTCCCTTTGACGGAACTCATAAATCACTCGTGCTCATCCATGTGTCTATAATGACGCTTCAATCTGTCAAATTAGAACTTAAAATTGACAGCTCCAAGGTCGAATTTGGCTTGGCAAGTCACGTCGCTTCGTATTACGGAATCAATTTACGTTTATGAAAATTTTTCAGAGTACGATTCCATGTAATATTATGGTTTGCTCCGGAATTAAGGTTGTAAAAGAATTTTGTATGATAATGAACGTGTGCTCGTATCCTTAAATAGATGTGGATGGATGTTTGATGTGTGTATTGTTGGAAAATATGTTTTATGAAACAAAATCTATTAATTACATGAATGACTTCGATGGAATCCAATTGATATTCGATTCGTCTACTCAAGTTTGGTGAACATGTTGGGAATATTTTTCATTGGGGGCCCATTTATTCGATAAACATGCGGATTTATTACCTGGTATTTATGTGGGTGGAACAGGGCTGCCAATGATGATGATGATGATGATGATATAGACAAAACTGACGTAGGTCTATATCATAGATAATGATATAAAATTAAATTGTTTCTTCTGTGAATAGGACATCGGAATCACTTTTACACGTCATATTATAAAATCTACTATGTTGGGGTCGGCTTCCAGTCTAACCGGATGCAGCTGAATACCAGTATTTTACATGGAGCGACTGCCTATCTGACCTCCGCAACCCAGTGGCTGGGTAGTACGATACCCCTTGGTAAGACTGGTTGTCAGAATTTCAGGCTACTGACGACCCGTAACAACTGTCAAAGATCCACGAATGAAAGCCGGGGCCAATGGGTTAACGTGCTTTCCGAGGCACGAAGGGGTCTTGGTTTGTGAAAATGGTCAGCCATCCACGGACCAACCGCAGCAAGCGTAGCTTAACCTGATCGATCGACCCGTGCGGCTGTTATTACTTAGCCACAAGCCTCTCACGTCATATTATGAAAATAAAATAAAAATTAAGCTAGATGTTGACTACTCTGAAAAGAAAGGCCGAAAAAAAATCAGAGGTCAGTCTCTCTTAAAATCCATACCGACGGTTGAAAGGCTAATTGGTCTAAGCGACATTTAAAAAAAATTAGAACCTGACTCAAACGACGGAGAAAGGTTTGCTGATTCCGAATATGTATATAACTCATTAGTGCAAAAAAATGTCGCTTAGACCAATTAGCCTTTCAACCGTCGACACATAATCTTGGTCAGATCACTACTAGTATTACTACAACACCTAATAATATCTAAAAACTATGAACTGTAAATTACTTTCATTTAAACCTTGAAATAAACGTCCTAAATGCAAAATTATAAAATCAAAAAGTCCCCAAATTCGGGTGTCCCGAAAATAGACAATGCCTTTATTTCCCTACAATTTGGTGAATAAAAAAAGGGTTATTAATTGTAGAGACAATGAGAATACATCAGTCGTTGTCTACTCTCCGTATTTCACAATGAGGTTTTAACCCCTTTTCCCTTCAGCCCATGTAGGTACAGATGTTTGGAAAGGCTTTGGATACACTGTTGTTCAAATATAAAAATAAAATGTAGGTTTTAGAAAATAATTGAAACTTGTTTTTTTTTGTGTTAGTGTTTTTTTTATGCGTCATGTTTGCCATGTTTGCAAATAGTCTAGACCAAATCAAACTGGCTGCTAATGTAATTGTATAATTTTTTTTTTGTCAATGATTTACATTCTGTAATTACTTAAAGTCACTCCCGGACTTTTTGCTCTTTATTTATTTATGAAAATCGTCTACTTCTAGAATGTTTGTAAATATGTGAGCACCATGCATCTATCACATAGTTAATTTATATGTCATGGTTTCATTCATCCATTTTAATTCTTTTACCTATTGTGGTATAGTAATTTTATTTTTAGGTGCATCGTCTTCACGTATAATTAATGTATGCAAAATTATGTAACACATTTTAAAAGAGTAGGTAACAGTGGAGTTTCTTGCCCATTCTTCTCCATACGAAAACTACCTTTTGGAAGGGGCGACTAGAATCAATTTTATTTTTATTTAATGTTTGACTTTGAATAAATGTATTTTCCTACCTTCTTTCTTTTTTTTCAAATTATTGTTTCAGTTACTTTTTGGGTAAATAAAAATAGCTTTTGCCACTGTTCCTTGGCACTTTTGCCCATATTAAACACACCATAGTGGACACTGGCCACGTCTTTTCGACACGGAGTGGGCTGTAATCCACCATGCGGGCCCAGTACGGGTTAGTAGATATCACATGTCTTCGAATTTTTTGTTCTCGGACATGGCGGTTTCTTCATGTTTCCTTCACCGTTTTGAGAGCAATGTTCATGAAATAATCTACACAAAGTAAAGCGTCTACCTGGGTTCGAACCCAAGACTACAACTCGTAAGTCGCGGCTGTTACCACTGGGCCACCATTGCTGCTCTATTAGCCGTTAAGTGAAATTCAACTGAGTGAAAAAATAGCCTGTCCATCAAAACAAAGGAATATTTTATACCTAGCGGGGGAGGCGGCACTCAAAACTGAACTGGTCATTTAAAAAAAATGTATATAAGTAGTTTATCAGCCATCTTGTTACCATAACACAAGCATTAGGTTGCTTAGCTTGGGACTAGATGGCGCTGTGTGAATGTCCAGGGATATTATTATTTTATTATTAAATAATATCTTCCCCACCATGCACCCCAGCCCTAACTTGAATCTTTTTTTATTCAGCGTACAAAACAAGAGGAGTGAATTGATAACGTCATGCCATTGAAACGGGTCGGTCTGTAAGAAAGTTCCTTGTTCACTCGTCCAGAACTAGTGATAAAGTACTTGTTAGTACTTTGTGTTTGTTTACTATCTTTTAGGTATCTTTTTGGCAGATTTTTTGGTGAATTTGTAAGACGTGGTTAGCTCCTCTACTATATTTAATTTTATAATGAGACTAGCTTCGTCCGCGTAAAATTTCTTGTTCCCACCCCGTCGCATCACTTTTGCTTTTTTCTTTTTGCCCGGCTCCCCTTAGGAGCCGAGCAAAAAACATAGCGTGATGTTAAATGGCATATTGAGAATCGGGCTATCGAATACAAGAAGATTTTTTTACAATACAACTAAGTATGTTAGACTATGTTACAGACTACATACTATGTTAATAATCACAGACACGAAACAAAAACAAGGAAAAAACAATTAAAAAAATAACGGTTGGTTACCGTTGCCACATCCCATGAGAGACGGCACAACAGTGACCCACGTATACGCAGTCCAGGTAACTCGCAACCATGCTTAAGACACTGTTGGAGCAGCCCCACACCCTGTGCACCAAGAAATCCCTCAGAGTAACATCAAAGAATCAAAAATTATTCTCCAATAATAAAATAAGTATCCAATCAAAGTAATAATAAAAGCTTCCATTATGACGAAAAACTCAATTTGTCAGATTGAAGCCTGGATATCCAATTTTATTAATTGAAAAATGTCCTCTGCCGTGAAATCGCCGATGCCACTTGCAAACTATTAAATAACCGTCACGGTATCGCTCCCGGTATTGGTACCGGTATTATTGACTGTGAGTGCCATTGATGTCAATCACGGTATCGTAATACGAGGGGACAGTTGTAATTGAAATGGGAAACGGCAAAGTTATAAAGGGGTATGAATTGACGATTGATTATTTAAAATTAATTTGAAAGAAAATTGAAATAAATTGACAAGGGGGCCTGAAAAGGCCACTTTAAGCAATACCTCTAAAAGCTATTCATTTTCTGAATTCCCGGCAGATCATTGGCAATTCCTCTCATTTTCGTAAAATTTCATATTTGATGTAAACATTGGCGCATGAAAAAAATAATACCTAACCGAAATTTTATCGGTAAATTTTTCATTACAGTTTTTATTAATCAAATTGGTTTTTTCATTTTTTATTTCTACAGTTTAAATGTTATTTCATTGTGATATGAATTGCACACAGATCATATTATGAATTGTCAGTTTGTGACCATTTTATGATTTTTAATATGATTCATAAATTGTTATCCTATTTATGATTCTGCCAAAGTGGCTTTTTAGGCCCCTTGGACTGTGGATGAAAAGTAACTACAAGCAAGATTATGTAGGTATACTAACTGGGGGTCTACTCCGAAGTAGTATCGGCCGAATGTTCGACAGTTTCCTGCTACGAAGTTACTATTTGTTTCGGTCGGTTCCGATCCTACACTCCTACACTCTTTAGAATATTGACTATGGTCTCGAGCCAACTGAGCCGATCCGAACTTTTTTCGCATTTTTCAATAATATTCGGTTCGGCCATGTGTCGGTCCGATCCGAACATTCGCACTGTGCACTTCGGAGTAGGCCCCAAGATTACCGAACGTTGGAAGGCCTCCCTTATGGTGGACCGATGCCTAGTGCAGGCTGCAGGAATCTGCTGGATACGGGAGAATTGTATTGCTGATTATAATTCTTTAAATAGCTATTTGTCACGGCCGCGAATCAAATTTATTTCAATACCTACCTATAATACAACGTGTGGGGTAATTTCGTAACACACTAGCAGTAGGAATGGTTTTCCATTTGACAGTTCAACAATATTCATTGCGTTATTTACGTTGTTGGGTAGGCAAATTTTTCGAACACGCGAAACAATGGATTAGGAATATCCTTCAAAATGATTAAAATAAATAATTAATCTTTATTGAAATAAATTAGTGTTACGAAAAACCCTACGAAGCCTCTAAAACCCAAACTAGGTATAAACCTGTAGGATGTCAGATTTCAGCGCCTTCTCCCAATTCATACATAATTTTTTTTATACCAACTAAGATTTTTAAATGAAACACGATAATTTTGAGCATGCAGAAATTACAATAGACATAGTAATTTAGGGTATTGAAAATTTAATGTGTGGTTCAGTGTGTTACTTACGCAATTAAGGTCCTGCAAATTGTAAAAAAAAAACGTAACAACTTTGAAATAAATACGTGGTCTACGCTGACGCTTGCGCCGTAACTCCTTTTATTTCCTACCAAAACTCAGTTCACCAAACTTCTTCACCAACAACCATTACCATAATCAACAATTAACATTTATACGAAATGTTTCGCCTTCATTAGCGAATAAAAAAATATGATTTTGTTACTAATAATTTAATTACTTCCCTCTTCAAGTTTTATAATTACGCTTAATGTGAAAGGGGCTGCCGTGAACATATACAAACCTACTTATATACTTTACTTACCGGCTGTAAGAGCACCCGTTATATGAGACCCCTGTACAGGAAAAGTCTTATGAAATTAATTTCAGTAATTCAGTAAATGGAGGCCAAGTTAGGCTGGTTACCTATGTACGTTAGAAAATATTATTATTTCGTTACATATCTTCTTATTTAATTTGTTAATGTAGTAGGAAAATTTTGCTGCGACCCGAGTAATTATATTTTTCTTTATTTTCTTCTTAGATAAACCTACTTACATAATGATCATGGCTCATAATAGCGTGATGGTTTTTATGTAATCTGCATGCGCGAAATATTCGCCAAAAATGTTAACAAATATTTTATGGAAAAATATCTTTAATTCCTACAAAATAAAGTTCAGCTTTACGCTACAACTTCAAATAGGTATTTTATAACTTTTTCAAAAGTGCTCGTCACTCGATAAAGTTGATATTTGTTTAACTTGAAATAATGTCAATTTGAAACAAATAAAATTTAAATATGGGTAAGTAAGTAGGTAGGTACATAAAAACCATCCATCCAAGCATAAGGAATATACCTAATTAATTAAAAGTTTTGTAAAAAAAAAAAACGCGATCTTTTTTTTAATAGATATGAAATAGACGATTTAAAAAACAACCTAATTTTTAAAATCGTCAAGTAGAAAGTATTAATCGAAATATTTTAATGTTTTGTACAAGTGCATTTGAGGATATCGCCATCTAGCGAATAAATTCGCAAGTTAATGTTCGCGAACTCTTACATGTTCTGTAAGAGTTCAAATATTTAACAACAGATGGCGCAATTATCGAAATTTTATTGGCACCGTAGACATTGTACGAATGCAAATATTTTAATTAAAACTCAATGGTTCTGAGTTGATTGTTTAAAATGTCGAGGCGAAATCATGTGACACATTCTAATAGTTGGTACTTATGAAAGTACCAACCTTAATAAAACGTGCTACACATACATAGTACCTAAATTCATTATATATTGTTTTCTAAATAGTCTTGTACTAAGAATACAAATCAATCGCAACAGGCATTTTAACAACAGTAACGATAAAAGCAAAAATAAACTTTAATTACGTCACAGCGTGGTACGATAAAGAGGAGAGGTCCCTCTTTATCGGACGAATCTAGTCGAAAATCTGTAAAAAGGAAGTAATCGCAATGTCGTATTTCTAGTGGTTTTTCGTGATTCATAACCATCCTATAATGTTCCCACTGCTGGGACACAGGCCTCCTCTCTTCGAGAGGGAGTGGGCTGTAATCTACCACTAGGGCCCAGAGCGTGTTGGTAGATGTTAGATGTCTTCGAATTTTTCGGGTCGATCGATCAGTTAACCTGATCGAGCTACGCTTGCCGCGGTTGGTCCGTGGATGGGTGACCATTTTCACAAACCAAGACCCCTCCGTGCCTCGGAAAGCACGTTAAGCCGTTGGTCCCGGCTGTCATTCGTGGATCTTTGACAGTCGTTACGGGTAGTCAGAAGCCCGAAAGTCTGACAACCAGTCTTACCAAGGGGTATCGTATTACCCAGTAACTGGGTTGTGGAGGTCAGATAGGCAGTCGCTCCATGTAAAATACTGGTATTCAGCTGTATCCGGTTAGACTGGAACCCGACCCCAATATAGTTGGGAAAAGGCTAGGCAGATGATGATGATGAGGTGATGAAATTATTTAGACAAAGTAAAGCGCCTGGGTTCGGACCCACGACCTACGACTTGTAAGTCTGACCATTAGCAATGGGCGACCACTGCTCTAAAAAGAAATTGCTTCATTATCAAGTATGAAATAATACGAAATTCGTGTGTCAGTGCTATTTCACCTTGCTCATCAACGAATTTGTTTCTTCTTCTTTGACGAGTCAAATATCGCGATGTTTCCCAAATGAATTTACACAAAGTAAAGCGCCTGTTATGGTTCGAACCTACGACCAATTTGACAATATGACAATTTTTATAAGTAAATACCAAAAACTCGTCGCATAAGATGGCTGCTACGGCACTTACCTACAACTGTCACTACGTCAAGACAAAATGTTGCCATAAAAAAACAAAAAAATAGCATAAGTACTTACAAGCTTATAAATTCCAATGATCTAGTACTTGGCTGTACTTACTTTGGTTTAAGGGCTGATTTTTCCAACGCCAGAGAACTTTATCCAACGATTAATTTTTAAATTTTGACAGTCAAACTAAAATAATTTTGAAATTTTGACAGTCAACCTAAAACAATTTTGAAATTTTGACAGTCAAACTAAAATAATTTTGAAAGTTACAAAAACTGTCAGACGTCAATTTTATTCCACGAATAAAAAATATCTGTCGATTGAAAAATTAGCCCTTTTAATAAAATATTTTGTAATTGAACTTGAACATTGACTTTTCTGTAGTTGCCGGATCTATGATAGAAAGTAGGTACCCAATCATTATTAAGTATCATAGTTTATGGGGATTCGGGTTCTCATTCAATACTGTGTCTATTTTAATCTAAGTGTAAAGAAAATTCTTTGAAACGTTCAGTGCATTTGAGTTCATTAGGCATTAAGAGCCTAACTAATAAGATAAAAGTAATAAACCCCGGAGTGAATACCTTTGCTTTTATGTTGCTTCCTATGTATGAAGATATTGCTGCTAAGCCTTGAACTCTGCTGCTAGTGAAGCCAGTCACGGCGAATAGAGAGAAAAGACATTTTTAGTGGAAAGTACCTACCAATATTTAAAAAGCAGTGGGCTAATTACAAACCACAATATCAATCACAATCTGAATTTTAATAAAATGTTTATGCGTAATATTGATTTCTCAATTTTCATGATTGCAACTACCACTGTTTGTCTCTGCATCACCCGAAGCCTGCCAGGGTCGCGGGATCGTCCGAAAGGGTTACCGCTGCCCTGGAACATAAAGGGCTAAGGAAGGAACACGGATGGGTTTTAGTCAGTAAGAGTCTGACACTCCCTTCCGCTCCACCCAGAGCGGGATTCATTGGGCGGGCTCATTTGATGATTTCCCATCCTCAAAAAAAAAAAAAAAGTTGACAGGTAGAAAATGCTTATGGCGTTAAGTCCACATCTGCAGTGCAATTCTGTAACCATCTCACCGTGAAAACTTAGGTGAAGTGAGCGTGGAGTGAGCTGTCATTCCAAATAATGCTAGGGATTGACACTACTGACAACTGCTACCTAACACTCGAATTCCGAACTATCATTACTTGCACCTGTTATTAAAAAAATATACTTACATATTTTAACAAAACAAAAAAAAAACAAGTACACTTCACTTGAGTTTTCACGGTGAGATTTTTACAGAGTCGACCGGCTGTATTTTTGAAACAAATAAATGAAGAAAAACTTAGAAAATTTTGTTTCTGGCTTTTTTCTTGCGCATGTCTGCATATCATTTTTACGAAATTTTATTATTTTAAATGTTTTGATTGTATGTTTTCACCCGGACATAATAAAATCAAAGAAAGTCGCTTTACGACGCTTTCCAATGGCCTCTGAACTACAGAAAATTGGTGAAAATTTTGACGGATACCTATTAAAAAAAACTACGCCAAAACGGTAGGTACATGCTTAATCTCATGCAGCATGATTATCAAAGAGGCCCTTAGATATAAAGTTCTTAATCTTACTGAACAACAATAAACAACGATTTTACTTTTACCTTTTAATCCGTGTTTATCGTTCAAATATGTACTCTAATCTTAATAACTAGAGTTTACTTCCGTGTGGCAAGTGTAATGAACCATAAGGTGCAAGTTCGTAGCAAAAGTCATTCAAAAGTGAACTTAAAGTGGTATAAGTCAAGGTTTATTTTTGTTTGTAAAGTAAAATAAACACGACCAGTAGTTTGTTGACTGTGCAGAGAATCATTGCGCTATTGCTCGTAGTGATGTGATGACGTACGTGAGCTACAATTGTTTTGTTTTATAATATAATTTCGAGTGTGTGTTTTATAAATATTCAGTTTCGATTTTTAAAGTTTTGGGTTGTGGATTTTTTGTTCTGAATTTTTCGTGTGAGTATTTTTTTTCCGTTTTCGTTGTTATGTTTTTTTTTTGTTTGTTGCAAAAATCATTGTTGTATCAGAACGTAAAACTTTGCGGGAAATTAGATTAAGTACCAATTATTTGCCGATTATAGAACAAAGTCAACTTTTCTTTCGCAATCAATTTTCTTTAGAGAAAATATGGGGTTGGCGTTGACATTTTATTTAATTACTAATTTAACACTGAACTGGTCTAACTGAACGAGCTCTCTGCTGGAGCTTTTTTTAATGATTATAATTATTGTCACTGTAATATCGGCAATCCGTGTTAATTAACAATCTACATAAAACCATTGAGCTAAATAGGAGATGAAAAATCATATTAGAAATGAACAAAATTCACGAATTGCTTGAATTGCTCTGGATTGATAGATCTGGCTTTTGATTAAAATGTAGTGAATGTTAATAATATAAATGTTGCATGCCGAATGGGGAAATACAGCTGAGCTTTAATGTATTATAAATTTATAACACCTATTTACAAAACCCACCCATACCCATTACCCATTTTGCAAAATAAATGTCTATTCTATTCTAACATGCTAATTTTAAGATTAATGATGATGATCAGTACGATCATCATCATCAATCTGCGCAATCGTACAAAAGGTCAAAGTCAAATCATTCATTTCAAATAGGCACCTAGAAGGCACTTTTGAACGTCAAAAATTAAATTAAAATAAAATTGATTCTAGTCACCCCTTCCAAAAGGTAGTTTTCGTATGGAGAAGAATGGGCAAGAAACTCCACCGTTACTCTTTTAAAATATTTTACATACATTAACTATATAATTATAAGTGAAGACCATGCACATAAAAATAAAATTACTATACCACAATTATAGGTAAAAGAATTATAATGGAATAATGAAACCATGACATATAAATTAACTATGTGATAGATACATGGTGCTCACATATTTGGTAATAACAATAGTGTAATGTGTAGTTGCTAAAGGTATTTTTAAGTAAAGGATTTAAACCATTTTATTATTAAAAGTATTTTGCCTATATCCTAACTACATAGCTTTCATAAACTTTTCAAATCATATCATAACATCACACCTGTAATCCCTAAAGGATTAGGCAAAGGTTTAAGAGATTACCCTTATTTCACCAGTTATGTTTAAGTGCCTTGTACAGTCAACAGCAAAAGTAGATGATCAAAATCAGAAATTCAATATAAATGAACGGAGTTCGCAGCTATATATGGCAGCTGTGCTAGTAGTAATTGTTTGGTATAATTTACAATCACATACTTTTGAATCACTTCGACGCCACACAGTTCTGACGCGAATTCCGTTCATTAGTATTGAATTTCTGATTTTGATCATCTATTTTTGCTGTTGACTGTACCAGGCGAGGCTGCTGCCCTCAACTGGGCACAAATCCAGACTCCATGACTGCCACTGACGTATTCCTGTTGGAAAAACCTAACCCACTTATATACTTTTCAAATTATTATTAACTAGCTGCGCCCCGCGGTTTCACCCGCATAAGTTTCGATCCCGTGGGATTATTGGATATCGATAAAAATTATCCTATATGTTAATCCTGGTTATATAACATCTGTGTGCTAAATTTCATCCAAATTGGTTCAGTAGTTTTTGCGTCAAAGTCAAATTATTTATTTCAAATAGGCACATGAAAGGCACTTTTGAAAGAGTAACAAACATCCATCCATCCATCCATACAAACTTTCACGTTTATAATATTAGTAGGTTTAATACGTCCTATCACTTATGTCAATAAATCAGAACTTACTTAAATAAATTTAATAAATGTCTTAAATTTTTTAAATGTCGAAGCATCATGCTGAGATAGGAGCTTTTTGGTCTCGTATAGGACTTTCTGTTTTTTTTCCTTTTGTTACTTTTTTATACAATTTGTTTTATTTTTATTTTTAACTGTGTTTAGTTTAGGATCCTGTACGAGTCGCAATAAATACTTTTTCTTTCTTTCTTTCTTAAATTCCTTAATAATCCAACAAAATTTCCTTCCAACACAACCCCTCAAGAAAATCAATTTCCCAACCAGAGAAAAACATATAAACAAAACAAAATCATCTACCTTAGATGTAAACCGTGTCGGGTAAACCGTGGCACAACAATTACATTCTCAATTGCAGTCATTAGTAGATTACGATCAGGTGTGCAGTCGCATGGAACCGCCGTCAACTGCACAAGTCATATGGATAGGGAATTTTGTTATAATATTATTTCCGCACTAAAAACTGTTGCTTTTTCTGAGCAAAAAGACCACTGTCGCTTTCCAAAATGGTTGACATTGAGATTGGCGATTCAGATATTATATTGACAGGCTAAGCTAAACGATGCGTTAAACATCAGTGCAGTGTGTCTTAAAAGGCAGTTTGAACTAATTATTTTTCTGCATATTACCTTCTCAGACACGCTCTTTAATCTGGTTTTGTTTAGCCTTAATGGACTATGTAGTCACTATGGTTTTATGTAAAATGACAGGGAATTACACACACACATACATGAACTCACGGCTTCGTGGCAGTAGGCAGAAGCTACAGATAGCCACCTGGTACGTTTTTTAAATACTCCATTTGCTTCGTTGACTTTTTGATAGTTGCCTTGTATTCGCACCACCATCCTTTCGTCTAGTAGGCGTTTCGAATGACTTCCCTACAAACGAGCTATCTGCTTACCAATCCAAAACATAAGCATTTGTCTTTCATTTTATCACAAAATGTTATTTTGCATAAGTGCAGTTTTTGTGCTCAAGCATTCAACTATTTAATGATTGTAGATTGTAAATTGAATTTAAATTAAAACTGCTGCTAATAAATTATAAAATTAAGAATGTCAATCAGTCTCCATTTTACCTACTGTGACTAATTGACTATAAGCAAACACACATGTGCACACTTCCCCGTATTCAATCAAATTCGCAGCCGTGTATATAGTTATTACTATATTGATTGACAGGGTTTAACACGTAAAGTCAGGAATTGTCATGCAATCTTCAAATCTCAACCTATCGAAAATTTGTTGTATCTGACTATTTTATATAGGTTTAGTTTAGTGCTAACTCCCGCATATCATTCGTTGAAGGTAAGATGATTTAAAGACCTGACTGGACTGCCGTCGTAATCGGGTGATAGTGCCAATTAAAATAAAAGGGCTGGAGCTGTCTTGTCAGCAAGGCATTCTTTGGTAGTGTAACACGGTGACAGGTACCATTTGGACAATAATTGACAGCTAGATACATGTGCGCTCCTTAAAGTTGCTTCCGTATTAAGATAAGAAAACCGTGGCATTCAACAAAGAAACGTATTTTCTTTCTTTATTTTACATAAAGAAAGAAAATACGTTTATTTGTGGTAAACATGACGCAAAAAGAACATAAAAAAACCAGCCAAGTATGAGTTGGACTCGCGCACGAAGGGTTCCGTACCATATCTATAAAAATAAATCATGAGTTGATTGAATGAAAGGTAAATTGCGGTTTACGATTTATGACGTATTAAAAAAAAACTACTTACAAGATCTCGTTCAAACCAATTTTTGGTGGAAGTTTACATGGTAATGTACATCATATATTTTTTTTAGTTTTATCATTCTCTTATTTTAGAAGTTACAAAGGGGGGACAATAAAATAAAAATCTCTCGCGCAAACTATTAGAAAAAATTATTTAGAAAAAAAATGATATTAGAAACCTCAATATCATTTTTGAAGACCTATCCATAGATACACGTATGGGTTTGATGAAAAAAAATTTTTGAGTTTCAGTTCTAAGTATGGGGAACCCCCAAAATTTATTGTTTTTTTTCTATTTTTGTGTGAAAATCTTAATGCGGTTCACAGCATACATCTACTTACCAAATTTCAACAGTATAGCTCTTATAGTTTCGGAAAAAAGTGGCTGTGACATACGGACGGACAGACAGACAGACAGACATGACGAATCTATAAAGGTTCCGTTTTTGCCATTTGGCAACGGAACCCTAAAAACAAAAAATTATAAGAAAGGGTTGGAGGAAACATGCTTCACATCCACGCAAAACGGCGGACGTAGTGGAACTTAACGTAGTGATGGCAGATGGAGTAAGGCAGAGACGGAGTCGCCACTCCACTCACACTCCCTTACTCACTGCCTTACTCCATCGCGGACACTTCGTCTTCCAGCCTTAGGATGCCTCCAAGGACTGGAAGACGAAGTGTAGGCCATCCGGCAGCGAGAAGGACGGACGACATTGTTACGATCGCGGGTAGAAGCTGGATGAGGCTGGCACTGGAGTGTGGAAATTGTCACAAGAAAAGAGAGGCCATTGTGAAGTCAGGTTGGATAAATCATCCACAGCCCGACTTCACCCACTTAACTTACTTAACCAATTAACTTGTAACAGTTAAATTAGAACTTGGATGACTGGCTCGCTAGCACAGATGTGTGGAGATTGGCACAAAAAAAGAGAGGCCTCTTCTCATAAGTGGGTGAAGCCGGGCTATGGATGATGATAAATCATCTACAGCCCGGACTTAAACTAACAAATTAACTTGTAACCGTTATATTATTTTAATTGATTTCAAATAAATTATACATGAAATCGTACCATCATATCGTTTTTAACTCAACAATTATCAATTCAATTAATCTATTCACGCCTCTATAGTTCAGAAATGTGTTTATCAAGTCCAATCTTCTGATTAAAATGAGAAATATATAATATCAGATGTGAAACTACGTAAGCAAGCTGAGGTGATATGCAGATTCTGTATGAGAATTAATTATTGGAAAACCTGTCATTAAATTGTGTGAAATTGCTTTTTCTTACAAGAAGAGCGACGTAATGGCTTTGGATAATAGTTAGCTCCCGGTCTATGTAACAGCTTGATGCTAAAGAACTTGAGTATTAAGTGGTTTACGTTAAACTAACTTTTGCCCATGGCTTCGCCTGCGTGTATTTCAAATATTTCATGGGTTTTCATTTTTTACGCGGAACCCTACTATTAACTATTTACTACTAACTATTTTTTTCTAATAAAGTTCCTATTCTAAGTTACGCTTTATAACATTAGCCATCTGCCAGTGAAAGTCCCGTCAAAATCAGTCTAGCCGTTTCGGATATTAGTCGGAATAAACAGACAATTTTGGTATGAATACCGTATATACCTTAATAATTATGAATTTAGTAAAAGCTGTTATTTTGATATTACAAACAGACACTTCAATTTTATTTATTTGTAAAGAATAGAAAAGAATATTCTTTATTTTGTACACTATAAATATCTATATACTTATAATAAATCTGTAGAAGTGAAAATTCTGTACATTGAAAATATCCAAAAAATAAATGGCAGGGGGTGTTACTTGACCGACACCGAACCCAAAAATGTGATTAAAAAAATTTTTGTCTGTCTGTCTGTCTGTTTGTTCAGGCATCACGCAAAAACTACCGGTTCGATTACGATGAAACTTGGTATAATTATTCTTTAATATCCTGGGCACCACACTGGGTACTTTTTATCCCGGAAAAGTATATACAATAAAAAACAAACTTAATTTTGCGGTTCGATCCCTATACCCGATTACCACTGTCTGTACTGTACCAACCGCAAATACTAAGTTTGTCGTAGGTTGGGTCACCCGCAGTGGAGTTCATTTTTATTCCTTTTAGTTTTTAGAGTTATTTAGGTTTATTTTTATATAAGTCGTAGGTATAGATTTTAATTTTAAAGTATAGGTAGTATATTTGATAGTGTACGTAGTGACCGTAGGTTATTTTATAATACTGTTAGGTAGGTTTAGTCATTCGTATAGATATTAGTTTTTAGGGATTTTGCTTATTTATTGAGTTTAGATTAGTTATCATCAGAAATAGGTTTATTTAGGTAGGTAGGTATTAAATTTTCTGTTATTGAGTTTTTTCTTTTAATTAGTTAGGTACTTAGGTAAAGATATCATATAGGTACCCTCTTAATCACCACTAATGAGACACAATTGGTTTTCTATTGTAATTAGCTACAAAGGGCCCGCGACATAGATGGCATTCTGGGGAAGCACATACATTTTATCCTGTTAGCACGTTCCCGTGGGTAAATTTCCGACATCCACGCGGGCGAAGCCGCGGGCAGAAGCTAGTTACAGAATATAGGTAGATGTCTCAATTTTACTAACGCAGTGATCTTATCTACTAAAGTAATATATTAAAGATTTGGTTTTTTGTAAGTTTGTTTGTTACACTTTTACGCTAAATGATGACGGCTTTAGATGATGACAAAGGATACTTTATATCTTGATATGCCCACGGGATCGAGAATTATACGGGTAGAACCGGAAGGCGCACCTACTTTATTTTAGAATATGTACTATTTGTTGTCTATACCCATATCATAAAGAGGTAAAATTTGTGAGTTTGTATATAGGGGTAATCTTCGGATCTAAAGATATATTCGGTTTATCCGATTTCGAATATTGTTTCACTTGTGGGAAGCTACAGTATTGCCGAGTATCATATGATTTATTTTAAAACAAGTTTCACGCAGACGGAGTCGCGGGCAGATACTGAAGAGCACGTTTAACTAAATTATTTAACGATGAAAAGCCTATGTGTGATTTTCTAAACAAAACAAAAATACTACTCACAGTTTTCAAGAAGTGGTCCTTCGAGCCGGATATATTTAGGAACTTTTAAGATGGCTTTACAAAAAAATCATAGTTCAGTTTCACTTGAGCTTTCCTAGTTGCATCTGTTTCAAGTTTTTGCACGTAAATACACAGTCTGCACCGTAACGTATCGAGTTGACACCGACCACGGTCAGTCACGACACGGTAGCAGTACTGTGCTCGATTTGATCACGATTTTGCATGAATAAATGAGCTGATAGTATTCAGTCCCTATTTTAGAGAGTAAATTGGCTTTTAAATCATTCGTGATAGCTTCTACGAGTTTCTATTAGCTGTATTTGGTACGTTTACCATTTTTGAAGAAACAGATTTATAATCCTAACTCCTTAAAAATTAAGCTCTTTTTTGAGGATTTAATTTCGGACGGTATGCATCTTTGTAGTCCCCCGTATAATCAGCCTATAATGTTTGACGGCACGGTTGGCGCAGTGGTTAAGCGATTGACTGCTGCGCTACGTGTCTCGGGTTCGATTCCCACACGGAACAAATATTTGTATGGCCCACAAGTTGTTCCGGGTCTGGCTATTTGTGTATGTGTGTATGTGAGTTTAAATGTTTGTAAACGCACCCATGATACAGGAGAAATTCCTAGAGTGGGGCAACGCTTTAAAAAAAAAAGAAAAATGTTCCCACTGCTGGGACACACGTCTCCTCTTTATGAGGGGAGCCCAGTGCGGATTGGTGGATTTCACGTGTCTTCGATTTTTTGGTTCTAAGACATGTCAGTTTACTCACGATGTTTTCCTTCACCGTTTTGAGAGCAATAGTGATGAAAAACTTGAGAGGTGTCAAGGGATACCCGGATGGAACGAAGTTCAAAGAGAGAGAGAAAGACAGACAGAGAAACACGCGCACGCCGCACGGCTTACAAGTACAACTATAGCAAAAAGTGTCGTTCCAACTTTTGGTCTTAATTTTTTCCGTCTAGCTTCCTTTCGCAACGCGCGATAAATAATATAAATTAAATACACCAAGTAAAGTACCTGTCTGGGTTCGAACTCACGTCCTACAAACACCACTTGACTGCTCTCCACGAGGTGAATCTATAATCTATAAAATCCAGGCACCATAATTCAAATGTACGAGTTTCGCACTTGAAGTAAGGGACTTAGTGCTACTTCAGCTACAGATTCACGAAATTTTGATTCTCAAGCAGAAAACCGTTACGTTTTCTCGACATTAGAGTTCTTTTCCACTGAAGTACTGTCTAGATTTGAATACTGAAACTCCACTTCGAAAATTAGTTTGCAAACCTTGTAAAAATAAAAGTGCATCGGAACGCCATCCACTAGGGTATTGTCCCTAGAAAGTGGTCTGCAAGTGGGCCACCGCACTTGACGTAGAATAAATAATTTATGTTTATAGCGCAATATATTGACTCGATATTATAGCCTGGAGCCAGAGGCGTTTGAGTGTTTATCTTTATGATCTTTCTGATAAATGCTACTGTAGCTCTTAGGAGAGAGAGCATGGGAATATGTGCCCATAGATATATTTATAACTTGCTAGCATTCCAAACATCTCCAAGGTTATGTTAAAAACTAGACATGGCTAATAAGGCTTATTGAGATTAAAACAGCACATAAATTCTCTACATTTTTTTAAATGTTTTTTTTTCTCTCTGAAATAGGTTAATTGAATAAAAAATCAGTTAGGATGTCTAAGGTTTTGCGCATTTAACGTTACACGTTGTATATGTAAGTCCCATGTCATAGGGAGCGAGCCTATTGCCAACAACCGCGGGGCACAAATCCTGAGAATCTCATAACAGTCCCGGATGTCATTTGTGGAACTTTAACAGTCGTTACGAGTCGTCAGACGCCCGAAAGTCTGACAACCACTCTTCAACCACTCAAGGGGTATCGTATTTCCCAGTAAGTTGTGGAGGTCAGATAGGCAGTCGCTCCATGTAAAATACTGGTATTCAGCTGCATACGGTTAAATTGGACAACCCCAACATAACTATGTTGGGGTTGTCCAGTTTAACCGTGGAACCGGGAAAAGGCTATGATGAAAATTTCTAATAAAAATTTGAATGTATCAATAATGTAGCAGCAATGTCAGCATTGCACTGCATAATGTGTGAAGTAATATATCATAAATATGCATCGCGGAATATGCGTGAAGTTAATTAACTGCCACAAACGTTTTATTTTCAATTATAAATTCACATCGTACGGCAGTTAGTTGCGTAATTTATTTGATTTAACCGATCTAACTGATCTAGGAATTTTAAAAGAAATGCGTATCAGTTTTGTTCTAGTCACGCAAGTGCCAAATTGAGGTATGTTCATAAAACACAATACAGTTCATTGCTAACTACTGTGATGTCTCCACCAACTTGCAATGTTTTATTATTTTTCCGGATACCTACAAAAGATGGACCAGCAAATACGACAGTAAATAACATTAAATTTCGTTTAACTATTGGCGTTTCCAGTATGTATACAAAAATTAATTAAAAATATATCCTATGGATACGTCATCATAGCTAGCTATGGGAACGTAACTATTCAGCTGATAGGCAAAATCTATAGTGGGCCCTTCAATACTATTTCTAGTGTTTTTCAATAGGGACAAGGTATGTTTGACAGCCGACAGCCGGCTATATTAGATTTTTTATTAGCGTTAATTTTTGACAGATGTGTCATTAAATGCTCGGCGTTTATCAAGATGAGTCTCTATACAGTTGAATAGCGCGTAGAAATGATTAAATTGTATTACCAAAACGACAGTTCAATTCGTCAAACTAGACTAATTGAAAGAGAAATTCAACGGATTCCTGATCTCAAGATTCGGGGGCAAGATATGTATGGCCTTCAAGATCATGTGATCTTGATTATTTTTTGTGGGGTTATGTGAAATCACTGGTCTATGCGAACAAGATAAGAACTGTCGAAGACCTAAAGAGTAACATCACACGCGTCAACCATGAGATAGAGGTGTCATTATGTCAATTTGTAATGGAAAATTAAACCTCTCGTATTCACACTACCATACGAAACCGAGGTGGTAATTTAAATGATATGGTATTTCATACTTCATGCCAACAAGTAGGTAAGCCTTCAAATAAAAGAAAATGTAATCTAATTGTAAATAATCATGTCAATAATATATATTTATATAAAAAACTAACTATTAAAAAACCCTGTAGTATGTTTGAAAAAAAAACACTTGATTAATTTCGGTGTTAGGAATTATTTCATTGTTTCAAAATGCTCACAGACCCTAGTATTTTCTGTGGGTTATATCCACGTTTTATAATACTCTGTGTCATTCATCTGGTACTAGAATAGAATAGAATACTCTTTAATGCATATTAAAGAGTATTCTATTCTATTCTACATTCGTGTGCATACACCATATAAATTACAGACATAAATATAGAAATTTTACAAAGAGTGACACAATGGGCGGTCGCTATCGCTAAGAGCGATATTTTAAAGACAACCTTTGGATGGATCAAAAAGGGGAATGAAAGACAAATACAAGCTAATCTACTTCTATCTATACTATGTCTTTTACAAAATTAATTTGCTAAAAGTAATAGGTAGGTAGTTAATTCAACAGTAAAAACATTCCGCAAATAATTTCGTTAGTGAGTTTTCTTAAGCCAAACCTAAAATAAGTATTAGAATTAACTATGAAGTATAGTGTTTCAAATTCTTCATCGTTATTTGTACGTTTGGCTTAAGATAAATCGAAAGTAACTTATTCGATAGTCTATTGTTTGCCTGTAATTTATTGCCTTTCATATTGAATTATCGTGGAAAAGTGCAGACGTTAAATTTGTACATGTCACGCAAACCACCATAAATTAAAAAAAGTGCATAAATAACCCCTCTGATTATCTCGTAAGTGAAAGTAAATACTAAGAATAGCAACACCTATCCAATTAACAGATATCTTCATAAATCTTTATTGAATAAAAAAAACAACAACTTTGATCCTAAACCAATACTTGGAGTCTGAACAAAAACCCGTTAATTTAAAACTTCCCACAGTAACAATAGGCCTTCTACTTGCTAACACAATCGATAGCCTTGCTTGGGAACATGACCTATTCTCATACAGTAAAAAATCAGTACAGTATAAAGTAAATACTGTTAATATCGGAGATAAAAAGTGGAAAAAGTGATGGATTTTATGCCCCAGTCTCACTCACAGTCTAGAAAATAAATCTCTTTGGGATTCAATTATAAACTAAACTGATACGCATTCACACCCCAATATAGTTTGGAAAAGGCAAGACAGATGATGAGCAGATGTACACTCCAGAAGTCACTGCTTTTTCATTCAGAAATAAATAATTAAGTAATTGAAATGAATTAACAAAATATTAAATGACCAACTTTGTTAGGGTCCAGTTGAACCGGGTGCAGCAGTGTCAGCAGTCCAACCAGTGCTTTACATGGAGCGACTGCCTAGTTACTGGGTGCTACGACACCCCTTAGTTGTCAGACTTTCAGGCTTCTGACTACCCGTAAGCTAAGATTGCAGATGTGTAACCATCCAATACACAACACAATCAATGTGAACATTCGAGCGACCCGTGCGGCGGTTAAGCCCCTCCAAAAAAATTTGTCGTTTTCATTAATATTATTTGCAAACATATTCAAACGTCTTCGAATAATAATTTGTTACAAGAAGCCAAAGCTCGGATTTAAATGAAAAAGTTAAAACAGTAAAACCTGCGTGGTAATTGCGTAACACACCATCAGTAGCAATGGGTTTCGTTTTGACATTTCCACAACATTCATTGCGTTATTGACGTTGTCTAGCAGACACATTTTTCGAACCTAAGGAGCAATGGATTAGCAATATCTTTCAAAATGTTTCAAATTGAGATTGATAATGTGTCACGCAACTCGGGTGCTGGTCATATAAAACGACTTCTATAATATTTAAAACAACAATGCAAAACATCAGATAGATAAGCACAAAAATCTTAACAACGTAAATGACGATTATCACTACACAGATAACCATAATTACAAAGAAATTCAATACACGGATGCCCTTAGCTGACAAGGTAACAGATGATTATGGCGATCACTTACCATAAAACGATATACCTCGTTAGCCTAACGAGAAGGCGAGTCACTCGACATCAGCTGACTGTAATTATGATGCACAATTTAACATGCAACTCTTCTTTGCAAAGACTAAAGGTTGTGGAAAAGATTGAAAATAAATAATTGTTGAGCGATTAGAATCTAAAAGATGTATCTACAACGCGTGGAAATGCGTTGTTTTCGATGAGAAAAGTGCCCTCATACCTATGTTGATGCTGATGAAGAATGCTTTCTATTTCTCTATCTTTAACCTAAATCAGTTCAGCCGTTAAATACTTAGTATTTTCAAAGATCCAAGTGTAGCCCAACAAAAATGTTTAAGGAAAAATTCATGAGGGAACCGGCATATCGCGAAGACATGCGACATATGCATTCCCTCTCAGAGAGGAGGCCTGTAACACAGCAGTGGGAACATTATAGTCTGATTAAGCTAAGTATAGCCTATATATGTTCAATCTTACTTTGGTCATTATGTCAACCACCACACGTCATGTTGCATCTTTATCAATCTCAACCTGTCACTTGTTGCAGCTTGAATAGTATCTCTTTCAAATGTTTTGTCGAATTGTATACTTTCCTGTCCGCTACTGGTTTGTTTCATTGGACTAGTAAAACCAAATTTTGTTTGTTTTAAAATTTTCGTCGTATCATTCCATTCATTCCATCATTCAAAATTCTAGTAAAGGTCAAAATGTAAAATAAATATAAATATCAAAATTCTCCCTAACCCATAAACTAGCCACATCATGGGTGAAGGTCATGCGCAAGTATTCGCAAATCACTTTTACTCCAAGTCACGAATTACGCGATACTTTTGGAAAATCATCATAGGTACGAAAATCGTGACTGAAGACAGAACAGTGAGAACATGATTACGTTTGACCTGAATTTCTAGTTACTCGTGCGTTTATAAAAATAAGGATAATATATGTAAAAGAAATAAGTTAATGTTAATGATGAGAATAATGAGATTCTGATTCGAGGGCTGTCAAGCAGGTGAATGATTTTGCGTATAGGAATTAGATAGCATACTAAAATAATAAGGGTAGATCAGTGTGATGGTGAAAGATACAATGCAATGCAAACAACAATTATAATACATTCCAAGTTTCGGCTTGCTATAAGCCTCATTGCTGGTGTAGCCCCTTTATCTTTACCTAGACTAGTGTTGTGAGATTTACAATTTGTATGTAATTTGTAGTACTTCTTCTTGCCAACAACTGTAAGTAGATACATTACTATTCATTTCCAAGGATCGGCGGGGTAATTGTGTGAACTCATATAAGCATAGAGCAAAAACATATTCTGAAGATTTGACTTTGGTTTCAGTATAGTGGATCGAGTGTATTGAAAAGATCTTCAACTGTTAAAATATATTTTGGCCTCTGAACAAAGTTTTAGATTCTTGGGCGTTCTGCACTAATTCACAGCATACGACAGTCCATCACCTGTGATGAGGGACATATTAAAGTCATTACATTACACGATTTACTCAAAAAGCACTTCTATAAAACTAACTTTCAAATACTAACTTTATTTTTATAGACTTACAGTTTCATTTTCTAAAGCATCATCTTACAGAATGTTAGTTTTCAAACAACGCAAATACTTCATTATGTTCTAAGTAATTATGGTTCCCACATTCATCTTATAGAAAATGGTAGGTAACGGCAAGTGCGGATTTAAAAATACAAACATTCTATGGTATTGTTTGTATGTTGATTTGTATGAGAAATATTATTGCGTGCAATTCTAGCAAGTACCGCAATCGAGATACAAATCTGCCTAGCCTAATCCTAACTATGGTTGGGGTCGGCTTGCAGTCTAATCGGATGCAACTAATTACCAGTATTTTACAAGGAGCGACTGCCTATCTGACCTCCACACCAGTTACTGGGTAACACGATACCCTTTGGCAAGACAACCAGTCTTGCCAAGGGGTATCGTGTTGTATCAGCGACAATGCCTTAAGAAAAACTAAATTAATAAAAATCGCAATATGTGTGACCTAATCCTGTATCAAAGGAATAAAACATCATGAACTCATTCGACAGTTGCCAAGAAAAAAAAAACAAAGTAGTTTCTTATTTTAACCGTAGTTTAATTTCCAAAAATGTAGGTGGATATTTTTAATGACATATTCGGATGTGTGAAATGTCCAGAGATATTATTATTATTATTAAGAAACATATTCTATTAAACTGTCCACGGGAGTATGCAATTTTGTTCCAACACTACATAAGTCATTAAACCAATCTGTTTGCAATCACCATAATTTCCACCACCATTGAATATGAGCTTCACAACTAGGCCTTTCTGCTAATTAGCCTAACAATGTCCCACTCTCAGTAATAAATTACTGCTAGCTTACTATTATTTAAAGCCTATTACTTGTAATTCATAAGGCAAGCTATTTTACTATGCTACGTGCTATTTGACTACGAGCGTACTTTCTTAGTGAGAAAGCAGAAGAAATATTTGAATATGATTCTGGTTAGAGTTGGAGACTTTTGGGAATAAGTAATTAGACTTTTTTTCAAGAAGAAGCGTTTCTAGAGAGTTTAGGTTTGTTAGCCCATGATCAGCCTATAATGTTCCTACTACTGGGACATAGGCCTCTTATCTTAGGTGAGAGGCAGTGGGCAGTAATCCACCACGCCGGCCCAGTGCGGGTTGGTAGATGTTACATGTCTTCACTTAAATTTTTGGTTCTAGGACATGCCGATTTCCTCACAATGTTTTTCTACACCGTTTTGAGAGCAGTGGTGATGGAATAATTTATACAAAGTGAAGTGACTGTCTGGGTTCGAACCTACGACCAACAACTCGTAAGTCGCGGCCGTTACCACAGGGCCACCACTGTTCCCCATTGTTAGCCCATTTGCAACAATTTACCTAAATTCAGCTCGTCGCGACGTCGCCATCTTGTCTCTTGATTGTTAGCAGATAATACGAGTATATGCCAGGCTTTGAGCTAGTCAGAATTTTGGTAATTTATCTGTTACCTACATATACTCAACGAATAAAAATTTATCGTACCTACATACAAAATTGTTGTTCTTTCTAATAATAAATTTGTTCCATTTTATATTAATTTTGGTTAGCATCTTGTAGCGAAAATGAAAGTGTTTTCAGTGAATTTTGAATTCTGGAACTAAACCTATATTCACCTAAATTGAAGTAACTTTCAATGATCGAAATCTTTACAAAAGAAGTCGTCAACATTTGCCCACCTACTGAGTCGCTGACAGACCAATCGTGAGGTCGTTGTAAGTTCAAATACCTGCTCCTTTGAACTTTTACGAGAACCCTACCCACTATTGTTTCTACATGAAATTTTATGTCGATAATAAGTTTCCAATAATATTAGATATACTATTTTTTTTAACTACATATGTACCAGACATCGATTAGCTCTCAACACCATTATCCATCCACGCAATCTTTACAAATGACGTAAACATCATACTTAAAAGAAAGTGAAACCTGTCTAGTCTACCTGTAACAAACATTAAACTGTTACTAATAACAAACAATACTTTTATTGCAGATTCCGTTGACGAAGCAAAAACTATAAGAGACTAGAAACTTTATGATGGCGGATAGACCGTATCAAGATTGGAACAAACTGGTATGAAGGGATGTGAAACAAGATTAGATCTTTGAGAAACCGCAGATCAAGAGCACTTGAGGAAGTTGTGGGCGGAAATATTAATATACATAGAAGAGAACTAGTGCTAAAAATCGAAAGTGAGGATAACAAAAAGATAACACAATATTTGGACAAGTTATGGTTCATTGACATTGATGCTGAATTAAGATTGGACGACTGCAATAAAGTTTAATCCAAGAAAGTGTTACAGGAATATTTTATAGAATTGGAAATCCATCTTAACAATTGTATCCAGCTGTGTATGAAGTGCATCAACAAGAGAATTGCACTTTCAGCCTTCACCGCTCAAGTCTTTACTTGCACCAATTCGCAACGCTGGTAATCAAAGATTGATCGAAGAAAGGAAAATCGTTTATCTTTATTGGCATCACTCTTTGTTTGCAACACACTTGAAGCATATGAAGAAAATATAACCTGCTGATTTATTAGAGAAAGCAAATAATATTGACGATAGAAATCCTACCGAAGAAGTTAAAGACACGACACTTCTCAAGATTATTAAGTCATCAAAACCGAGATTCAGCTTGTTAAGTAATTGAGTAGCATTACAATGAAAAGATAGCATTACAATCAAGACAACGTAATTGATACTTGCAAAGAAACCTATAATTTGCCTAACAAAATTGTAATTTGCGGTTGAAAATCTCTAATAGCTTTAGGTTCCGGAAAAAATTGTGAAGATGCAGACAAGACAATTGGATTAGCAACGGTAAATGTAATATTGCACGCTGTAACCTTTACAAAGGTTATAAGAAATGACGATGATATTATGAATCGTAATAAAGTAGTACTTTTGCTGGTATCAAGAAAGAGAAACAGTGTTATGGAACAAAGGAAAGTGATACAAATTATTGAAGAAATTGAGTGAACGAGCAAAGGTAGGCACGGCGCTGGACCAATGTATTTAGCAGGTGAGTTTTTTTTTATATTGTTATTATCAACAAAAAGTGGTCCGTGCTTGGACATATAAAACTACGTTGACGTGTGACGGAAAGTTTGAAAATACTGTGGATATAATGAAAAAACTTTTGGAAAAAAAGCTCTATGTTTATAAAAGCACATCTAAATTCACGTCTTCTTCCTATGGGGGTAGGCAGAAACTTCAAGATAGATTTTAAGTTTGTATGCATTGTTTTTTTTTTTCTTTGTTTATCTTGCAATCGGTTGTAAACCTTTAGCAGATTTTTTGTACGGATATTAACTGCTGAGGTCCATTCTTCAAGCGAAAAATCTGCCTCTCAAAATTGTTTAGGCTTTATTCAATAAAGTCCTGTATGTGGTGTCGTTTGAGCCTTTTCTTGGCTATTGGTTCACTTAGGGCTGTGGCTAAGGTGTTGGTATGTGACGTTATTCGATATTTGTATGAATGTATCCTTTGTTCTATTTCTTCTTTTACAGTTCTGATTTGTAGATGCTCATGTAATTCTGAGGTCTTCATAAAACAAGGAGCATTTCATACTATTCTGAGCGCTTTATTTTGATATCGAATTGAAAATTCACGCTTTCTTCCTATGAGAGTAGGCAGAAACTTCAAGATAGATTTTATGTTTGTATGCATTGTTGATGTAATTTTATTGTAAACTGCTGAAGCAATTTGGACATAACGACTGTCATTGTCGTTTTAACGAGGTGCATAAGTGAGAGCTATGTCATGCTGTTCCCACGATGTTTTCTTATAAAAAACTATATTTGCCATAACAAATATGTTTTATTTGCCATAAATATTTGTATCTGCATGCGTGAAGAGCCATACGCAACATCTTAACAACCATACAGTTATTGGAAGCAAGTTTGATCAATTACCATTTAACAAGTTTTAACCGTGACTTCGACAGAATTAGTATGTCGTTCCGTATATTTTGCGTGATTAATCAAAAGTTAAATAATAAACTTGTTTGTGATTGCATGTACGCAAATTGATTAAAAACAAGTTTAAATGATTCATGTAAAGATTTTCGTAATAGTCTCATAATAAATAATAAATGATCGTCGTAAATAGACAAACATGCATTTTACTTCTCTTTGTAGTGGCTCTTACAGAAAGAACTAACAAACACGCAAGTGCCTTTTTGATACAGTAGATTCAAACTGCTGATAGGTACGAATTTAATCAATCTATAATGTTCCCACTGCTGGGACACAGGCCTCCTCTCTGAGAGAGGGAGTGGGCTGTAATCCACCATGCGGGCCCAGTGTGGGTTGGTAGATGTCACATGTCTTCGAATTTTTGGTTCTAGGACATGCTGGTTTCCTCACAATGTTTTCATTCACCGTTTTTAGAGCAGTGGTGATGCACGGATATAATCTATACAAAGATCGGTCCCATGATCTTCCATATCATTGTATATAATATTACTGTGTTGATTATTCTGGTTCTGTGTTGTTTTCGTCTATGTGATAATTACCAAAAGTGATCAAGAAACTCTGAGCGTTTCTTGGTCACCGAAGTGGAACCCAATATCATCCTTGTTGCGGAAAGAAGGTTACCAGTAGGTAAATAATAAATCTAGTAACCAATTTACTTTGGTTAGTGTTTCTAAATAAGAAAGATTCATGTATTTTATATTTCGAATTTCACTAGCATTGTAAAGAAAAAAAGAAAGAAAAGAAAAATATTGCATTGTAAATGTTGTATTGTATTGTTGTGTTGTGTATTTGTGTATATTGTCTAATGAAGTTACTGCACGACTTGATTTACTTGGAAATAAATAAAAAACGAACGCGATTTATTTGCCAAAAATGTAAACAAATATGAGTTTATGGAAAAATAACTTTATTTCCTACACTAGCTTCTGCCCGCGGCTTCGCCCGCGTGGATGTCGGAAATTATCCCACAGGAACGTGCTAACAGGATAAAATGTATGTGCTTCCCCAGAATGCCATCTATCTCGCGGGCCCTTTGTGGCTAATCACAATAGAAAACCAATTGTGTCTCATTAGTGGTGATTAAGAGGGTACCTATATGATATCTTTACTTAAGTACCTAACTAATTTAAAAAAAAAACTCAATAACAAAAAATTAAATACCTACCTACCTACCTAAATAAACCTATTTCTGATGATAACTAATCTAAACTCAATAAATAAGCAAAATCCCTAAAAACTAATATCTATACGAATGACTAATCCTACCTAACAGTATTATAAAATAACCTACAGTCACTACGTACACTATCAAATATACTACCTATACTTTACAATTAAAATCTATACCTACGACTTATATAAAAATAAACCTAAATAACTCTAAAAACTAAAAGGAATAAAAATGAACTCCATTGCGGGTGACTTAACCTACGACAAACTTATTATTTGCGGTTGGTGCAGTAATAGGGTTTAAGGATCGAACCGCAAAATTAAGTTTGTTTTTTATTGTATATACTTTTCCGGGATAAAAAGTACCCAGTGTGGTGCCCAGGATATTAAAGAATAATTATACCAAGTTTCATCGTAATCGAACCGGTAGTTTTTGCGTGATGCCTGAACAAACAGACAGACACACAGACAGACAGACCGACAGACAGACAGACAGACCGACAGACAGACAGACAAAAAATTTTTAAATCACATTTTTGGGTTCGGTGTCGGTCTAGTAACACCCCCTACCATTTATTTTTTTTGATATTTTCAATGTACAGAATTTTCACTTTACAGATTTATTATAAGTATATAGATAACAAAGTTTAGTTTACGCTACAACTTCAAACATTTTTAGAACGTATTCAATAGTGCTAGTCACTTTGAAATCGACTTAATCACAATTAAAATAAGGTTCATATTTGTTTAACTTGAAATGACAGCTTGAAATGAACTTCAGAATACAATCTGGGAGAAACCAAGAAAAACTTTATAGCTTATTTTTTTTTCTGGAAACTTTCTGGTAAGATGAAATACGGGTCATATTAAGTTCCACTCTAGTGATAACTTAATAGGCTGATCTTTAAGTAGCTAAGTTAATGCTAGTAACTTACAGCCTGCGGTTTACAAGACAAATTAGTGGAGTGAGACCTCTATTAGATACAAAGAAAAGGCAATCTTCTTTGGGTTTAGCATAATTAGTGGTTTCTTGTTTTCACTGACATTTTATACTGAAGTTCACTAACAAAGCTTGTACAGACGCCAGCATATCAAGCTACTACAATCTGTCAAATTTCTTTAATAGATTTTCAACTTTATCGCTAAATCATTAAGGTTCAAGGTTGGTTGGGTAAATTTTACAGTTTCGGGTAGCTTGACCTGCTGGCGTCTGTACATAGCTCGGTATTATTTATTTCCAAGAAAAAATTATCGTGCTATTAACTTATGAGCTGGTGGCCCATTGGTAACAGCCCCGACTTACGAGTTGTACTTACAGGTCATGGGTTCAAACCCAAAAGTGCCAAAAGCGCCTGTCTGTGCTCAAGCACAGACAAGCGCTTTACTTTGTGTAAATAATTGTATCACCAGGTGAAAGAAAACATCGTAAGGAAACCATAAATTGGATGACATGTGTGCATCTACCAACTCGGACTGGGCTCGCGTGGTAGATAACAGCCCACCCCCTTAAAGAGAGGAGGCCTGTGTGGCAAATAATTTAAGTTTCTTGTAATGTTAGTTACTGAACATAGGTTCCTAGTATTGTATACATGCAACTATATTCTAACTGAACAGACAGTGCTGCTGGGGAGTTTGTTGCGCCACTTCTTCTTCCCAGCGATAGCACTAGCAAGTGGTGAACATTATAGGCTGGTTATGCTATTAACTGTCATATGACAATGCCAGTGAAATTCAAAAGAAAATAAAATTCATGACTCATTCTTATTTTTAAACACTAAAGTCCGGTCGCGGAGCAGGAATAATTTCGTACATTGACCTCTTTGCCTACTGACAGTGGTCACAAACATTTTTGTATTAAGTGCGGTTTATATGAAATATTTGAAGGAGAAACAAATATTTACTAGCTTATTAAATAGTTGTTAAAAAATGGAGTTATAATTACTTATTTGGTAGAAATAAAAAAAAGAAAATTCAAAAATCAGAATCCGATTTCTCTGTATCGGAGTTACTGCTTTCCGACGACGTCACGCCTGTCACATTTCATCATCTGCCTAGCCTTTTCCCAATTATGTTGGGGTCGGCTTCCAGTCTAACCGGATGCAGCTGAATACCAGTATTTTACATGGAGCGACTGCCTATCTGACCTCCACAACCCAGTTACTGGGTAATACGATACTCCTTGGTAAGACTGGTTGTCAGACTTTTGGGTTTCTGACTACCCGTAACGACTGTCAAAGATCCACGAATGACAGCCGGAACCAACGGCTTAACGTGCTTTCTGAGGCACGGAAGGGTTTCGGTATGTAAAGATGGTCACCCATCCACAGACCAACCGCGGCAAGCGTAGCTTAACCTGATCGATCGACCTGTGCGGCTGTTATTATTTAGCCACGGGCCCCCCGCTTTTGTGATAAATGTGACGGGCCTGTCACATTTATCACAAAAGAATCAACAGTTTTGTCTACTTTTATATCTAGTGTACCTAAGTCTAACAAACCTTACGGTCGCCAGTGGTATGCCAGTGAAATTCAAAAGAAAATAAAATTCATGACTCATTCTTATTTTTAAACACTAAAAAGGTTAAAGGTAATTTATATTCATGAAGAGATAATCTCGGAAACTACAAACTGTTAAATGACTTCCTGCTACATACTGTTAATGTTAAGAACACTGACGATGTAACGGATTATACAACTACGTACAATGATTTGCAAAAAAATCCAAACGTTAGCTGTTAGGTGACATAAAGTGCAGAATTACGTAACGGCATTTTTGTTCATAGCTTAATCATATTATTTGGGCCGTGACAAAATTTGCGTAGGAAAGCTCTTAGGAAAAAGATTAAGTATTTTGAAGTACGTATACGATGAACATAATTCATTTTGTTGATGCAACTGAATTAGAAGCCGTTTTTACATTAATCATTGCAGGTATAGTGGTATATGTTGTCAATTCAAGAATCACTGATGGGAAATTTGGAACCTCTAATAACAAACGGACCACCAGCATTGACTATAGGTACAGACGGGTCCCCGAATCTGTAAAATTTTTTCAATCACCTTGAACCTTAATGCTTTAGCGATAAAGTTGAATATCTATTAAAGAAATTTGACAGATTGTAGAAGCTTGATGTGCTGGCTGTCTGTACAGTTTTTTAAGCAAGTTTCTCTTATCTCAATTATGAGGTGGAAGCTATATTGCTTTTCAAAAAACAAAGGTAAAGTTACTATTGTCGACAGCCAAACCTTGGATGGAAGTACCTACGAGACAAAAAGGGCTACAAACACTTTTTGTTCGGAGTACTTTATAATTTGATGTTAAGTGTTGACAAAAACTCGTTGGTTGGGAACCGAAGAAAGTGGACGCATTGATTAAATTTAAATTACAGTCAGGAAACTATGGAGACTGCTTATTTAGCTTATATTTAAATGACGGACATGAGAAAATTAAGACCGGAGTAAGTAGTAGTAAAATATTCATCATCATCATCATAATTTCAGCCGAAAGACGTCCACTACTGGACATAGCCTCATAACCTCCCCCAAGCCTCCACTTCGACTGGTTCTGTGCTTCTCGCATCCAACGGGTTCCTGCGGCCTTTTTTTTTTGGGGTTGGGAAATGAAATCATCAAATTACCCCCTCCCGCTCTGGATGGAGCGGAAGGAAGTGTCAGACTCTTACTGACTAAAACCCACCCGTGTTCCTTCCTGCGGCCTTTACAAGGTCATCGGTCCACCTTGTGGGAGGCCTTCCAAAGCTACGTCTTCCAGTACGCGGTCGCCACTCCAGAACCTTTCAGCCCCATCGGCCATCTGTTCTGCGAGCAATGTGCCCTGCCTACTGCCACTTAAGTTTGTTTCTTTCTATGTCATTCTTCGTGCTATGTCGGTTACCTTGTTTCTTGTGAGAATCTCTTTATTTCAAGTAAATTATTAGTGTCATCTTTTGGACAGAATGGTCGGAAATTATTTTGTCGGTGGTAAGAATTTGGTATTATAAAAATGGTCCTTTGAATTTATGAACCCTATATGGCCAGTTGGAGAGGTATTTATTTATTTATTCACAGCATGGCTTACTGCAGCAAAAAAACTAACAAATGAAATGAGTATATCTAAAGTCAATCTTATTAAACCTTACGTAATATAGCATAAATAAATAAATAAAATTCAGTCTTACAAAATCTGATGAAAGTCTTAATATTTTTAACACAAACTGAATTTTGTCGCAAGAAAGCGACATGCGCCATGATTATCTACATAGTAAATTCGCAACATTATAAAATAAATAACACAAAAATGTAACTCCGCATATTTCCAACGAAAGCTTAAAAACATTACGTGTTTGCACTATAAAACTTTATGAAGAAGGTAGGTACCTACGTAATAAAAATATTCTGTGAACGTATTATTTTCATACTTATTGGCATGCTTGTCTTCGTCTTTGCCTCGCGGGTTCATAATATGTAAGCTATGACTTACAAGTTCAGTTTTTAAATACGCATGAGACGTATTCCATTAATTCTGTCGAAAGAAATACGTACTTCTATTTCTCTCTCCATTTATCTATTTGTGGGGATAGCCTTTTCCAGAGTGACGTGACATCGACGCGCAACCCGTTATCATGGATTCAGTAAGTACATGATTCTGATCGAAAAAATTTGCTGTTCCATACATTTTGACCGCGTAGATATTGCACACTATGAAATAGCTGTTTTTTTTTTATAGCCGATGAAATTATAATTTTCCCCTAGGGGGTCTAAAATCATGTGCTGAATTCATGGTTTCAGTTTGCGCGTCGATGTCCCACCATGTATACTAGTCACATCATACTGCACCAAGTAATGGAAACATCGCAAATTCCTAGTGGGATTTTGTTTTCATATCTTTGTCATCGCCTATCATTTTGAAAGCATTAGGTGGATCTTTAAAAGGACAAAGTACTCGTATCATGATTACAATTAAACTCTAAAAAAAATTAAACAAAGTACGATCAGTTCACGATGCTGTCCTTGCCCTGGCAAGAGAAAGTAAGTGTTTTATTTTGCAGCTCATTACAAATTCTAGCGGTGTAGGCAGCACTCTCGCTGCTGTAGGTACTTGTCATGCACTTAGACTTGGCTTCTATAAATATGAAACGTCACGCGTCTAAGCTCAAAGATCATAAACGTGTAGGTCGTCACGCCGGCTTCGTCACAGTTATCAAACAACAGCTGATGACAATCAAAGTCTTAATAAAAATAATATTTTTAGAACTTTGAAATAAAATTGAGTAAAATGGTAGGAATTATTAAATTAAAGATAAGGAATTTGACTGAAAGCTACTTAAACTGAAAGTGCGTGTCTATCGTGTAAAACATAATGTGAATTAGGTAATAATTATTACGTAATAGTACACGTATCACAACTACTTTCAAAACGGTGAAGGAAAACATCGTGAGGAAACCGGCATGTCTTAGAACCAAAAATTAGAAGACATGTGACATCTACCAAACCGCACTGGGCCCTCGTGGTAGACCAGCCCACTCCCTCTCGAAGAGAGGGCCTGTTTCCGAGCAGTGGGAACATACACTAAAGCCATAGTACACGTAAAACATCACAGCCCACACGAATTATCCTCCTCAAAGTTACCTACCTCTGAGAATTCACTTTTCTAACTCACGTTTCCAACTAGTTTATCGATTTCATCTGTCTATACTTCACAGTGGTAGTCAACATTGTTCCCGGAGATTTAAGGCGAAGCTGGCTGGTTATGTCAAGTTTGCCATAGAATGAGTGAACAAGAAAATTTCTCAATTAAATGTTTAGAATCTATTACTAATTGCTGACATGTTAATTGTTAAAACTCCTCCAGCAAGACTGTCATGACTGGTCAATGGGGTTTATGGGCTTATTGCCATAATTAATATTCTTGGTAGGTGGATTGCTGTTCGTATTTCGCTGTTAGCTGACTGTAGACAGGATTACGCAGCTCAGGGATTTCGTCCGAAATTCCTGAGTCGCGGGGTTGGGTAATCACTTTTGGGAACAAACCGGTCAAAATCAACAGATAGAATAAGAATATGCTTACTAGAAAAAAAGAAGGATATAGCGCTACAAAGTTCTTTTAGCGCGTGGCCAAAATCGGAACTAGCTCCGCCATCTTGTTTTTTGAATCATTTCACAAAACAATTGCACAAATGTTTACCAACTGTGCCGCCCTGTCAACTCCATTATTTTGAGCGCCAAAAGATCCATAATTATTATTACTCCATTGCACAAAAAGTTTGAGTACCTACCACTCTACAACCTTTGTGAGTAAATAGTTACAAGTTAGTACCAACAGATGCTATCTCTCACGATTCTGTAGACACGTCTAATAACTGTCGCTCTAGCTAAGAGATTATCTTGTCGTGACGAGCATGGTTTTATGAGGAGTGATTGTGTTGAAAGGGGAAGCAAGCAATAATCGGCGTTTTGTGATACCCAATGGTAAGATAATTAGGTCATGTAAACACACAGTTTAGGGCCCTATATTATAATACAAATGCCCTGTCCCCGATATCGATATAAATATCGATATAAGGCAAAAAGTAATTTACTAAGTATGATGTTTCGTCGGTTAAGGTAGGTACAAATATTAGGTATAAAAATAAAAAACAACCGACTTCCAAACGACACTACAAAGTGAAAAATAACTTTAATTTCGGAAGTCGGTGTCCTTGGGTTCGCATTTTCGTTGTTTGACACCGACTTCCGAAATTAAAGTTATTTTTCACTTTGTAGTGTCGTTTTTGGAAGTCGGTTGTTTTTTTTTTAAAAATGTTTTTATTTTTTACTTTTTAGTTGTACCTACACCCACACAAATTCGTATATACTTACCAGATTAGAGGTACTCCTTTAACAACTTTGACAGAAATTAGGGTGTACCGTGGTATACTGAACACATCTGCGTACCTACCTCTTTAGAGCGTACAGGCGTGACGTTATGTTGTGTGAGTGCGTAAACAATACATACACATACGCGATAGCAGCAATAGCCGTTGATTTGCTGTATTTGACAAATGCAAGCGCCATCTATTAGTAATCAGGCGTACTAGCAAGCGTGCAGTGGAGGGGTAGGAAACGTGAAACTTAATATTTTGACTTGTCAATAGATGGCGCTATGCTCAACTTGAACATTACTTAATGTTTTGACTTGTCAATAGATGGCGCTATGCTCAACTTGAACATTACTTTAACGTTTCAACGCCAGATGACGTTATTTTGAGTAGACTGGGTATTTCTTTCTGTCTTCGTGCCTGAAAATAACTTTATCGTAAATCATTTTGCAAAACCACGTTTGTATTCACGGTGTTTTTTTTTTATCGCTCTTGGTTGGTTTATTATGTGATAATAATGATAAAGTTTATTTTTCTATATGTTTGGTAGGTATGGTATCATAATAGTTGGTGGTTTAAAGAATAGGCAATACTCATCTGTGAGGGTAGAAATAGACATAAGTCGAGAGTATCAGGATGTCCTCATTAATTTGTAAGGTAATAATAGGTTGTACCTGTAATAATAGTTGTAAGTGATTAAATAAATAAATAAAATAAATTCCGATCCAGCCTGTCCCTTGCTGCTCTCTCACAGCGACTCCCTAAGCCGAGGTCCGTACCCCCTCAGCGTGTAGTCGCTTAGCTTTTAAGTTTTTTGAAGTCCTGGCTGGAGGCCTTAATTTATTAAGGCAACCACAGGCAATTCCGGCAAAAGCAGACGACAACCTGCTAGGTTGAATTGGGATATGACATAAAAAAAAGAAAACAACAAAAAAAAAAACGGTGTCTTCATCAAAATATTGAGTGTGTCCCTATTTTACACGTCATCCTTTATAACAGTTTTTGTTGTGTGTTCCAAACACACATTACTTGACCGAAAGAAGTAAAACAAAATAAAAATGAAAAAATACCTATCACTCTCCCATCCCAGCCTTACAAATTACAAAAAACTTGTCAAAAAAAAAGTGTAAAAAAACAAGTTTTTTTTTTAAAGAACAAAAAACAAAAAAAATAAAAAATGTACAAAAAAAAGAGTTGTAAAAATGTAATGTAGGTAATAGGTGCAGGAATTGAATTACCCATCTGAGGTTTGAGGTCATCATTTTTGCTAATCATCCCTAAAGTGCAATGAGATTATTTGAAACCAGGGATGAAAACTAAAACTCAAATCATTTAATTTAAAGAAATTAATTACAGGCACTTCTGATTTAGCATAATCAGCCTACAATGTTCCCACTGCTGGGACTAATGCCTCTACTCGGTGCGAAGGAGTGCTGGGCTCTAATCCACCACGCGGGCCCGGTGCGGATTGGTAGCTATGTCACAATCATGTCTTCGAATTTTTGGTTCTAGGACATGCCGGTTTCCTCACGATGTTTTCCTTCACCTTTTTAAGAGCAGTGATAATGAAATAATTTACACTAAGTAAAGCGCCTGCCTGGGTTCGAACCTAGGACCAACAACTCGTATGTCTCAGCTGTTACCACTGGGTAACCACTGTTCTTCTTTAAACTTTTGATTTGTCATAAACCAAACGCACGGTTTTGACGACACGGTTGGCGCAGTGGCTGAGCGATCGACTGCTGCGCTGCCTGTCGTGGGTGCACGGAACAAATATTTGTATTGCCTACAGATAGGTAGTTGTTCCGGGTCTGGCTGTTTATGTATGTGACTTTATATGTTTGTAAACGCACCCACGATGCAAGAGTAATTACTAGTGAGGGGCACGTTTTTTTTTTTTTTTTTAAAACACTATAATGGTTTGATGTCTAACTGACAGACCCTTCGACAATTCAAACGCGACGTAACTTTATGGTTTGATGATGATCAACGGTTTAATTGAAACAAAAGCTTTGACTAGATCCTTTCGGAAAGATAATACAGTGCAACCTCGATATAACAAATCGGAAGGGAACAAGTAAATATTAGTTATATCAAGTAATTCGTCATCGTTAAACTGAGGTTTGATAAATTAAGGTTAGGTTGATCTATTTGTTATAAAGAGGTAAAAACGTGTCGAAACCTTTCGCGACTGAATCACATACCTACTATTTATAGGAACGTTATACAAAGGTTTTGGGTTGACAAAATTCGTTAATTAGAGGTTTACACTTTTTTTGATAGTTGAAAATTCGTTATAAAGAGGTTGTTCGCAAATAATCTTCGCAATGTAAAGGTATATTTGACATTGACTCTTATGGACAATTCAAAGGGATTACGAAGAAATAGTTAAATCGAGGAATTTGTTATATTCAGGTACGTTATATTAAGGTTGCACTGTATTACTAGAAATGAATACTGTCCACTAATTACACCAATAATTAAATGTAAATAACACGTAGACACCTAAGTACTAACAGCTAATGAGTCGAAGTAGGTCGTATGCTAAACACTGCCCGTTCGCTTGGTTTCCATGCCGTTCAATCATCTTGTCCCTCATTTTAATATTTTGTTTATCCATTCCATGCCTACTAACCTATTTTCTTAGGAATGGACATAATTATAGACTGGTGCAAACCAATAATCCTACTAATAAAAGTGAAAGTTTGTGTGGATGGATGGATGGATGTTTGTTACTCTTTCACGCCAAAACTACTAAATGGATTTGGATGAAATTTGGCACACAGATAGTTTGTAACCAGAAATAACGCATAGGATACTTTTTATCTCGATATTCTCACGGGATCGAATCTTATGCGGGTGGAACCGCGGGGCGCAGCTAGTAAAAATCATAAATTAATGCACTGACAGACAACGCACAGTTTGCCTATGGATCTAGAAGAGATCTGTAGCTTCGCAATTACTCACAAATGTTTGCGACTGGTCCACTCAAATCTGTGTGTTTCTTTCCATAAAATACCGTTTCAGGCACTTCTTCATTGTCCTTACATGATCTGACCAAGATTATGTTTGGACTTTAAAATAGACTTTGACCCTTGAGTTTTTTTCGCCATTTCTTATCAGGAGTAGTCAGATAGGAAATGTCGACTTCATCTAGCTAATTTTTTTTATAGTATGACGTGTAAAATTGATCCCGATATCCTTTTATGTAGGATATCGGGATACAATTTTATGGAAATTTTGAACAAGAGTTCCTTATACAACGAAATTGAGTAGTACGGATTTTTGAAAATTCATCCCCTAATCGGTTATACATGGATGAAATGTTATATGGATTTTCGAATAGAAATTCTTCGGTAGTTATATGTGATGATTTGAAGGAGAAGGGAGTGAATGATGAAGTGATGACTGGTGACTCACTCCAAGTAACAAGGGACAAGGGCAGGCAGAATGTAGCCAGGCCTCCACTGCAAGCGGAACGGGCTCCGTACGGACTTCGTTTAGCTTGTAACGTTAAACTTCGTAGAAGTACCACCAACTAAGGGGTTTATTTATATATGTTTAGCGACTGATTTGACCATAATTATTTTAAATGACATTTAAACGTCGCTTAACTTTAATCAATGTTTAGAACTAAAAGGGGAAAGAGTAGCGGAAAGGACTGAACGAATAAAAATTGTTAAATACGAACTCATTCTGCGTGGTGTACAGTCACGAACAAAAGTATGTATAGGTACACTCGGCTATATTCCTAAGCGATTTACTCCTTTATTTTTTAATGAAATTTTATGTTGTTACGAACATAGCATTTTCGAACCCATAGGTTTATGTAATGAGTCGTATTTCAACGTTGCATTCGTTATTTCACGAAAAAATCACAATTGAAAGTTGCCAAGTGTTGACATATTGGTGCTCGTGACTGTACGTAAGGACTCCATTCGACTAGCAATCAAAAATTACATAGGTAGTGGTACTTCCTCTCTTCCTTGGCTCAGTAAAAGATATAACCTATGTGCTTATACAAACTCTGTTTCTCTCCGCTATGTTTCACTCATTAACTACCCTTTTGCAGTGGAAGCTGGGCTGAAGAAGAGACACATGTGACTATTCTGATGCTAAGTTGGTTTTAACACTTAAGTGTAGTTGACCTATCAGGCGCGGATACGAGTTGCCTAGAATCAGGCAACTTGCAATTGTTTACGTTTCCCGTCTCCGAAGAAAAAAAAGTAACACATTCACCATGATTGATTATGCACTCACTTAACTTATATACGATTTGTCATTTGCCACTTTACCTGACCTATGCCATTCTATTTTCAATATTGACTGACGGAAGTACCTACTTATACGTAAGTTCGGAACTTGACTTATGTAATACGGATATGTAAGCGACGGTGATGAGTTGGTGACACAGTGTATACAATACACTACATATTTGAAGAAACTGTTGCTTTATTTAGGGTAGAGTTTGAAGGTAAGGTAAAAACAGAGTGGCAGGGACATCGACGCACAACCCGTCACCAAGGATTCTGTACAAGATTCTGAAACCGTTGTGTTGAAATTTTTAGTCGATTATTTAAAAAAAAAAAATAGTTGTTCCAAACATTTACTCTGCTATGAAACATTTTCTTTTTATAACCGGCCAAAAACTACGCTAGGGGATCTAGTCTCATGTGCTGAATTCATGGTTAAAATTTGCGCGTCGATGCCATCCTGCATACCTTTTAAATGCATTGTTGTGGTTTGGAGTTTTTTATTTAACCTTGCTCAATTTTCTATCATTCTTTAGATCTACAACAACTGTTGCACTTGTATTTAGATTATCGCAGTGTCTGTTGTATGGCATTTACTTAATGACTTGATTTTTACTTGTTCATCTCATCTGATCTTGTCTGTCCATCTGTGAGTTTGCTCATGACCTTTAACTTTCGCTGTTTCTTGGACTCATTCATCGTATTGAGAATTGAATTAATAGTGCATCAATGTTGATTGGAAATGTATATATCAAATAGAAGCCAGTCGTATGTCCTGACTGAAGGATGCCAACTAAAAATAATACCCAAGAATGAGACCTTGTTCCTCAAAGCTTACATCGACTTCATTGTCAGTTCAATTAGGTATTCACAACTTACTGATGAGAAGAAGTAGCTCACAGCCCATGCCATCAACCTGCGTCAGAAACCAAGCATCCAAAGAATTCAAAGATCCATCAATTTTGTTGACATTTTAGAAAAACAGTAAATCAATTTACATACTAAACCTAATCGAGGCCGCATTTTTTGGACTTCTAATTTCTTCCGAAGGGTACGGAATCTAGTTTACCTGTGTCGACACAGTTCTTGTTGGAATTCACTGTGTCTCGTGTGTCCCACTAGGGGAAGTGGCACGATATACCGTTATGCATCTTCGGTCGCCAGTCTATCGGTATACACGGTGGTACCCGGGCGTATCGCAACGGGTAATCGCGAGTTAACGTTTAGTTCGTTTCAAGTATTAATTAACGGTAAGTTAACTCTTTTTTTTTGTGACGCAGTGCGTTCAACCGTTTTTGTTGGATTGCGTTCTGAATTTGAAATTTTTATTCGAATGCGTTTCTTTTCTTTTTTTGAATGTATGGCATGTTTAGGCGCATTTTTTAATTTAATTTTTAATGACAACAAATGGCCTCTTTCTACTTTCTAGTTACTAATTAATATTTTTCTTGAATTTTATTAAACTAAACGTGAAATCAGGTAATTAGGTTGTTATGATTCTCTAACCGATGAGCTAGCAACCTATTACCCGTCTGCTGGTGCATTCTTGCGGCCAAGTGCGTCCAACGTCGCGTCGCGGGTAAATTATAGGATACTTTATATTTTAATACAGCTGCGTAGAATCACCTAACAACCATTTAATTTTATCTCGTAGGGTTGCGGTTAAAAAGCTTTCAAGACTATGTTTTACGTGTACAAGATGGAAAAAATATTTAAAGTTTGGCCGTAAAGAGTTGTAAACATTGCATTGAATTAACAGTAGCTAGGAAAATTTCACTAAGATTTTATTCGTTTTAATAATTGTCTCAATTATTAAATTTTTTTGATCTACTAGTAGGACATTTATTCCTGCTTGTATTACAATGGAGCAGTTTTTAATACGTTTTACTTTCGTTTCTTTATTTTTTCTCTACGAGAAGATGATTCTGCTTCAACCCACTGACAACTCAAAGCTGACAACTGAAGCTCGATTGATAACAAAATAGATATTGACGAAAATAAGAGCCAAACCCAAAGCTAATGGTGCCAAAGGTAGCCAAAGGTGTGCAAATGATACCATGAATGACGCCAAAAAAATAAAAAGACAGCTCATTCAGGTCAAAGGAGCAAGAGTAATACAAATAATGCGTGAAAAACGTCACTAAAATGAACCAAACAATGCATTCATGCGTGTGTTCACTAATATCTAGTTATCTGCTAACTCGCATGCACTTGCTAAATTCTTGACATTGTGTCGGAGAGAGCATAGAGTTATGCAATTTATAGAATTACACTACAATTATAGTAATGAAAAAATATGACTTAACGTATGTTAATTTTACTAGGCTTTTATCCAGCTTTGTGAGGATATATAGGAGGTAGATAGTTGCTGATAAAGTAGATAATGAGTAAACAACGGGAGAGCTAAAAATAAAGAAAACTAAATTTACTGAGAATAAAATTGGGTCCTGGAATACAGATACTATAGGAGATGGGGTTAAGTATAAAGAAAGGGTGAAGGAAGGGTTGACCCCTGTAGGCTAAACTTACAGGAGAAACAAAGGCTAACAAAATGGTAAAAATACATAAGCAAGTCTGCATGATCTTAATGATGACGAAATTAACATATGGAACGTATTCAATGATCTTTAAATATATATTTTATAAAATCAATCAAAATCAAAATCAAAAGTCATTTATTCAAATTAGGCTGAGAGTCAGCACTTTTCGAACGTCAAAATTACAAAAGACAGTCCCCCAAAAACGCCCGCCCTTCACCACTTCCTAGTGCTATCGCTGGGAAGAAGAAGTGGCGGAACAAACTTCCCAGCAGCACAGCTGTCTGTTCAGTTAGAATATAGTTGCATGTATACAATACTAGGAACATATGTTCAGTAATTAACATTACAAGAAACTTAAATTATTTGCCATAAAATATGTCAGCTAGCCACGCCAATATACCAACAAATATAATAAAAACTATACGTACTTAAGCTGAAAAATAATTAATTAAAATGGAAATAACTACTTACTACCTAAATAAAAGCCTCCAGGCATAAAGGGCGTGACAGCTTACATATTTACGCATAGCTGGGTTCTGGTCACATAGCTGTCACTTGAGTCACAGATGAAAAACTAGGACCATTGAAGTAAAATAAATAAATAAGTTAATACTAATAACAATAACCTGTCAGTAAGCTGATTCTGGAGAAAGAACATGAACATTGTCTTGAGTTAATTAGGGCGACCAACTATTCTTATCGTGTAAGTAGTCGTTGATGGAATAGTAAGCCTTTGAGCAAAGGTTAGATTTTACTTGAGCTTTAAACGCATTGAAAGGCAAGTCTAGCAAAGAAGAGGGTATCTTGTTATAAAAGGTTATACCAAGATATATATGCTCAGAATCAATGGAATCCAAGACAATCCCATGTTTGCAAACAAAAAAATGATTTGATTCGAGATCTGTATTAGGACGCTGCTGTCTGAATATGATGATAATGACGATTCCTAAAGAGACCTGTATCAGTTGCTTTGGTAATGATTGAAACATAAATTGTTGCCTTGACAGGAAAATTGTTGTTGTTTGATAGTCGTTAGGAATTCAATAATAATTGCCTTGCCGACGCTATTCGAATTAGACCCGAAAATGCAATATTAAAGCATATGTTAGGTAATATAGTATTACGATAATCAGCATTGGAGGCGTCGGAGCATTAGATTTGGTAAAATGTGTACTAGAAATGGAAAGCATTATGAAATGCTGTCACCTAATTTGTTGTTATTTACACAGCACCCAACTACCGGACACAATACTGATCCAATATTGCTGTTTGTTTTATCATACATCCGATGAGTAAGGACACTCGTTAGTATTCTAATTTAAAAGTTGAACAAATATTTGTTTAACACTTTATGATAATTATAAACAACATTGTCATCAAGGACTTCAGCATCATCATCATTTAAGCCGGAAGACGTCGACTGCCGGACATAGGCCTGTGCTGTGCCAGAGGATTCTTACAGTCATATACGGTCTATCTGTTCTGCAAACAATGTGCCCCGCCTACTGCCACTTAAGTTTGGCAAATCCTCGGGCTATCGGTTACCTTAGTTCTCATACGGATCTCTTCATTTCTGATTCGATCTAGTAGGGAGACTCGAAGTATAGCTGTCTCCATTACCGTTTTGGTGACTTCATCAAGGGCTTAGATCAACATAATTCTTTTTTGTTCATAGTTAAAAGGACAGCTTTATACTCGTACATGGTTGACGTTGAAGGCCACATTTTCATAAAAACCCATAAATTTTGCAAGTACTCGTAGAACAAAATTCATATTAAATTATTTTAACAAATCATTGATGTAAGTTAGCTTTAAAAACAAGATTCTTAAACATTTCACTAACCTCTTTACAACAATGACATCTTGACCACTAACTGACAGTGTGTACAAACAAAATAATATAACAACGGGTGAAAGTGCCTCACTCACCTACACTTTGAAGGCTGTGTAACATTTTGTTTAATATGTAAACATTAGCTGCATGTACATGGACCTACACAAAAGTTGTATTCTTGTCTTCTTAGAAATGAGACATGGTACTCGATTATTTTGTTCTTGTCTGACCTTAGATATTCGTCTTAATACTTTTTGTTCCATCTATGAAAGTTTATAAAAGATTTGATCGCTGCTTAAAGCTATTCCATCACTTTTTCTTTTCAGCGTTCCATTAAGAAGAGTTGGTTAACAAAAGAATCAACCATTTTTTGAACTTTTCGTCATTTCTACTTCTTGCTTCATCATCATCATCATTGACAGCTTTGTTCTACTGCTGAGTATATGCCTTCTCCCTGTATTCTTGCTTAGGAATCTGTTAATGCATTTCCGGATCAAAAAGGTTTTTGATAAAATAAAAAATTTTACTGTCCACAACACACCACGACCACTTTTTCCCTGAATAGTGGACTCACAATAGATGTTGTCAAATGTCCATCAAATATATAAGTTCATTAACAATAAAATAAGTTTTATGTGTAAGCAATATTTATATCTGTGTCGGTGTAATGTTTCCCGACATTGAATCAAGGCTACTTTCGCTCAAAGATTATTGCGTTTTAAGGGCACTTTCATTTAGTACAAGTTATCCTTGTTTCATTATAGGTATTTTAACGCTTTCTCCGTTCATCCGGGAGAGATTTGGTGCTTTTATTAGTGGTTAGTCTTAATACACTTGGTTTATGGGCGTTTAGTTACTCTCATATATATTATAGTAATATTGATGTACATATTTGTTTTTAGTGTCTAGAATCTAGGCTTCTTATAAATACACCTTTTGACTGTTACATCTTGTCTCTATTCGCCACTATTTGGTTTCGTGCAAGTTTCACAAGGTCATCTATACAAACTGCTAGTAGAAGTTGAACTGCACTGATTTTTGGTTCTATGACTAAGTACAAAAAAGCAGTGCAGTTCCACTTTTGCCCGGCTATAAGAGCTGGTGGTAAGCCCCCCCTGATTTCGATTTCAATCACGTCGTTTCTGACTTCTTTAACGTGCGCTTGTGCTCGTGTTGTGTGCTATACAGCATAGATACCGAACTGCTAAATTCGATACTTGTAGAGATTAGCTGTGGTAGCTTCACATGAAACTGGAAAAAGCCGATTATCATGGATAAAAGATTTGGTCATGCACTTGCTACCGCACGCGACTAGGCCAATTTGGCAAGAAAATCTATAGAGTAGCATAAAAGAGAAGAATTTCAGTCAAGTTTAAAAGTTAACTGTGAGAAGTAGGTCTTTGTGGTAGGTTCTTACTTTTAAATGATGATATAAAACTTTGACATTATTTATTCATTAGTGTCAATTCACAAAATGCTGACAAATTTCGCTTTCTTCGAAACATTATAGGTAGTAATTTGGAAGTGAAGATTCTAGAAATTCTGTGAAATTAATATGAAAACCATCATAAACTGTATTATGTGGTTTCCAAAACTGTTTAGAAATAAATACAATTATTCCGATTTAGGGCTTTGGACTGCTAGTTATTTGCATATTTTCTGACGTATCCGCATAAAATTAGACGTTCTTTCAAGACGCGACGTCCGCAATGCAACTGATGCAAATGCCTTTTTGAAACCTCTGACCGCTATTCACGATATTATTGAGATTAAGATAAAGATGATGAACAGCATAAAAGTGAAACAGGCTCCAAGAACAAAACTAATTCAATTTATCAATTTGTAAAACATAAAAAGGCAGATGTGTGTCAGTCATTGTGACCATTAAAGTCCCGTTGTGTTCGTGAGCGAAGTGGCACACTTAGCCTTAAATGAATGGTTTTTGTACCATAACAAGCAGAAGGATGGCTTTCTTCGCGCTGTTTGAGAAAGGGAAATGAGTTTGAGGCGGTGCTCCTGTCATTTTTTGTAGTAGTGCTATGTTCGTGGCTTCAGTTTCGTAGTCAGGTTCAATAGTACTGTTGTTACTCTTGAAGTTAGTTCGCGTTAAAGAAGATATTAGATACGTTTTATTACTACTTAAAGCGTATGCATGATAATGCTTGATGTTATTGTGTATAGCATAGCAGAATCAGCCTATAATGTTCCCACTATTGGGACACAGGCCTCCTCTCTTCGAAAGGGAGTTGGCCGTAATCCACCACGCCGGCCCAGTGCGGGTTCGTAAATGTCACATGTCTTCGACTTTTTGGTTCTAGGAAGTTATTATGATTTCATTAAATTCACTATCGTAAATTTTCAAACTTGTCATTATGTTTCATATCATTCATCATCATCATACATCATCATTTCTATCAATAGCGATATTAACTTTGATTTGGCTAATTCCATCATCACGCTTAGTACCTATAAATTCATTGAGTGATAACATGTTATTTTCATAATCATTGTTATCATCCACCAGTTGTATTTTTCTGCTGCTATTATATACTCGTTGTATTCTGTGTATGTCTTTGCTGTCCCGTGCTAAATTGCTTCATTTTTATCGTGTGTTTGTGTCTATGAGGAAATAATACATTTGGCATATAACCATTACATCAACATTGCTTTACTTGGAACCCACCAATCCACAAAAGAAGCAATTGCATACCATAAAAATACACAGTTCAGCACTGTATCATGCAATATAGGGCGGTGGCGGAAACGAGGACCTAAAAGACAATGCCACGATCTATTAAACAAAAAAAATATATAGTACTGACAACAAAAATTACACTATTGATATCACATAAGACACACCTTCACAATTTGTCAAAAAACAACTTAATGTCAAAGATGTAAGGTAGGAAATCGATTGTATACTTTTCGTGCGTTGTGAAGCGCAAAGTGACATAAATTGGAAAGTGTTTCCGCCTATGATGGACCAACCATGGCATAGCATTGCACACAAATTATCGTGTATTGATACAAACCTTTTATTATGGTGTGTATGTGTTGAGTTATTGCACTGCTGCTGTCAGTTATATGTGCATCACCTGTTCCTAGTAATGGTTCCGTACTGAAAAAACGCCACCTTGTTTACTTATAGCTGTTAGAGATTTTTAAAAATCTGCTCAACTGGGAATTTTTGCAGTTGCGATAGCAACTAATGTTGAATCAAACTAGGTGCTCCAAAGGCTTTTTCATTTAACAAGTGATCATGCGAAAGGCCACCTTTATTTATAGTCCAGGTTCATGATCACATTAATAGGCCACTGCACAATTTTACACGTATCAAGGGGATTTTCAAGGGACATATTATATTAAACGATCAACTGAAATAGCGAAGATCCAAATCATAAGGTAGAAAGCATTTAGCATGATTTCAGACTAGCAGACCTTTCGTAAAAACAAACCAAAAATAGTCACGATTAACTAATGGGACCGTAAAGTAGTCCCAATAACGCAAATGCTATTCATGATGCATGAAACAAAACCAAAGTCACGGTTACTTATATCTTTCTCTTACAAAAGAAGAATGTTAAAAATTCGGTCAGTCATGATCAGAATCAAGAACGCGAATTTGTACCATTTGATTGTATGCAGCTATGCGCACTGACTTCATTGAGCTTCATTACATTTTGTTGATAAATCTGCTGATAAAAGAGCACTTAGTCAATTGAATAATATAAGTTATTTTGAGTAAGGATTAAAAATGATCTGATATGAAGAAAAATGTTTGCATAAAATGACGAGGTTTGTTGAAGATTGTTTGGCTGCACCCCGCGCTTTTGCCTGCATAAGTTTCGATCCCGTAGGAATATTGAGATAAAAAGTATTCTATGCTCTCATCCAGGTCATGGTCTACCTATGAGCCAAATTTCATTTAAATTCGTTTAGCCATTTTGACGTGAAAGCGTAACAAACAAAGATACAAAAAATCAAATCTTTTCTTTTTATAATATTGAGTTTAGATTAAGTGTCCCAACATCACCTAAATCTTAGAAACCAGTAGGTAAAATGACTCACAGCTGGTATCTAATGTTGTATTTGACTTATTCAATCCATGTGTACTTTTTGAGTTTATCTTGGACATTACTGATATTGGTGAAGGAATACATCGTGAGGAAACCTTTTTTTTTTGGATAGGAAATCATCAAATGGCCTCTCCCGCTCTGGGTGGAGCGGAGGGCATGTCAGACTTTTACTGACTAAAACCCACCCGTGTTCCTTCAGTTGCCTGTGCCAGGGGCCACGGTATCTCTTTCGAACAACCCGCAGCATCGTGAGGAAACCTGCCGGTCGATTCTGTAAAAATCTCACCGTGAAAACTCAAGTGAAGTGAGCTTGATGTGAGTTGTCAGTAGTGTCAATCCCTAGCATTAGTTGCAATGACAGCTCACTCCATGCTCACTTTACCTAAGTTTTCACGGTGAGATGGTTACAGAATCGCATTGCTGGACTTATAATTAACATAAGTCTGAAATCACCAACACGTCTGGAACAAATGTGGTGATCAAAGCTCGTGCCTTCTCTGTATGAGAAGAGGCTTTTGCCCAGCAGTGGGACAATAATGGGCTGGTATTATTGTGTTGTATTTATAAACTATAGCAACAACACAAACATCACACAGTGTTTGACAACACGGTTAGCGCAGTGGCTGAGCGATCGGACTGCTGCGCTGCGTGTCGCGGGTTCGATTCCCGCACAGAACAAATATTTGTAAGTCCTACATGTATTTGTTCTGAGTCTGGGTGTTTTTCTATCTATAATATGTATGTATTTACAAAAAAAAATGTACATAAGTAGTTTATCAGCCATCTTGTTACCATAACACAAGCATTAGGTTGCTTAGCTTGGGACTAGATGGCGCTGTGTGAAATGTCCAGGGATATTATTATTATTATAGCGTCATGACATAACCTATCTTCCTGACAAAATCTATCTTTGAGACCAGAAGGTAAAGGGGCTCACAGTTGGTCCCAATATGTCTGCACTACTTATTAATGAATAAGGTCTGACTTTTATTAAAAGAGGCAATGAAGAAGACCTAGCCGCTATAATTAAATCTATGCCGTTCAATACCTAATGCTACCCTTCGAAAGCAGGCAATCTCTCCTAGTAAAAACGAGTAGAAGTAGAAATGGGAACGCGTGCCAGCGCGCGTCAGTTATATCATTAACATAATAATCGTGCGCAACTCGGCTGGGTAAGGTGCAAGCCAGGTGAGGAAGCGGTGATTGAGAATATTCCAGATTTGCAGTACTCAGCAAGAAAAGCTATGGGTACAGAAATATAGTTGGGATTGAGGCCACTAACAGAACGTATTTTTTATTTTTTTTTCTATAGTCATTGCCGGGGATCATTAACTACAAATATATGCGACGGCGAAATTATCAGTTAGTGATTTAAATATTGACAGCAAAATCAGTATTGTTTCCTTGTGGAAAAAAAAAATCATGAAGTTCACAATCTAAGGTATAATTAAAACAATATATTTATAAAATATCGTGTAATGTATCTGAAACACTTATTCACAAATTAAACAGGGCATCAACGACGTTGCGTTTATATATTTTTGCAAAATTTCTAAACGGCATTGTGTGGTACTTTCTGGCCGCGCCACAGTCGTATTTTGAATCGGAGTTAATAAGAATAAATGTACATAATATGTTCATTATTGTACTAAATAAAATAAAAATAGTACTTTATAGATTCGCGAGATATTTAACAAAATCGGTGGCGCGGCCAGAAAGCATGCTTCCTAGCCGCGCCACCGCGTACACTGCAACAAATAGGATATTTATGTGCAAACTCAATGGTAAACAATTGTACGACTATTGTTTATTCTATTCGTAATGAGAAATAGTGAAAAGTCATTACCTGCATGATAAATTTAATAATATCGAAACTAGTTGTAAGCTATTATAACTATAACTACACTATTGTATTAGGCAAGCCTGTGATGATTGTGTACGTATGTGTTTTAAAATAAATAAATAAAATACTACTTCGACTATGGCAGAACTGTCAGACAGTTACAATCGTTGTTCTTATACATTATAATTATTTATTGTCAAACTAAAAATAATATGTTGTAAAAAAATTCATCAGAAATTAAAGTCCAAATAATACACCGTACCGTACAATTCAGTATTGATATAAAAGAAATACCTACGAAAGCCTTGTAATTTCTTTTTTACAAGAATACCTACATTACCTACTGTAATTAGTATTGGCATAACCGATTTTGAAGTTTCGATATTCATCCTATAGATAATGACTTTTTGCAGTATTTTTAATCATCAATAGACTACACAATATTCTTACAATTGTTTACCATTGAGTTTGCACATAAATATCCTATTTGTTGCAGTGTACGCGGTGGCGCGGCTAGGAAGCATACTTTCTGGCCGCACCACCGATTTTGTTAAATATCTCGCGAATCTTTCAAGTACTATTTTTATTTTATTTAGTACAATAATTAACATATTATGTACATTTATTCTTATTAACTCCGATTCCAAATGCGACTGTGGCGCGGCCAGAAAGTACCACACACGGCATTGCGTGATACCCAACCCAACACATCCAAAATCAGATAAAGCTTAAACGTGAAAGGTTGACCTAGAAACTAAATCTAGATATACGTTAGTTCAAACATAGCTATTTAGTCATCATGTACAATCTGCTAGAAAGATTACATCAAACAGGTTTTAAGTAGGACTAATGAACTTGGAAGTTGATGCAGGTTGCAACTTTCAATTTTGATTCTAAAATTATATGTTTGATTCCATGGAACGGAAATACAAACTGATTCCCAGGGTCCAATTGCTGGTATTCAAAAGTTATTCAGCAAATGCACCATAAAAATAACAACCACTGACGATCTTCAAAGGATGGCGGGTGGAAAAAAGAAAGAGTTGCTGAAAATCAAGTCGAATGACGTGTAATAGGAGAAGCCGATGTCCAGCAGTGGACAGCTGAAGGCTGATGATGATGATGACGATGATGATGAAGTCTGCATACATACAATTATTTGATGGAAATCTCATCGGAATCTTCGGTCTTATTTCTAGGAAACAGATCACACTTAAAACGTTGTTTAAAGTATATCTCACGCCATTTCTTTTAACTTGGCACGCAATGTCAATGTACCATACAAGTTGTAATTAAGTAGTTGAATGTTACGGTCAAGTACAATCAACATAGCAGGTTACAAGCGGGAAGTGGGAGGCTGCGGATGCAAATAAACTTAACTAGAAAATTGTATCTTTATGGTTTTACTGCCTTAAGTTATGGGTTATGCAAATAATACGATTAAGTCATCACAATCAGTATGTAAATCTTTATGATAGTAAATTTGCCTTTCCTCTAAGAATATATATAAATGGATTATTATAGTTTTCGAGGCTGGTGATCATACTATGAAATTTACGAGATCACAGTTATGTGATAGTTTTTGATACGAAAAGGATGAGTGATGAGACTATATTTTTACGAGTCGTGTACTCATTAGGATCAAGAGGATTCAAATGATACTCTTTCTTAGATAAGGTATACTATTCATATGTTAAAAATAATAATAAAACCTTTTATTCCATGCAAAAGTGTGATACATACATACTTTAAAGAAAAAAAAGTTAAGAAGAATAATTATGTAGTTTACACGTATTTCACTTATTTTAGAAAATGCTTAAATATAGATAATACTATAGAAGTTTGTTTGCATGAACCCTTCAAGTGAGGGTGAAGGCCTCCTCTAAAGAATTCCATGTGTCTCTATCTTGGGCCATTTGCGGCCAGCAGGTACCAGCTATTTTTATCAACTCGTCTGCCCATCTTGTGTGGGGTCTGCCTTTGAGACGTTTGCTGATTCATATGTTATCTATCCATTAATGATCTGTTATTGAGAGAGGCCTGTGTCCCAGCAGTGGATTCATCATCATCATCAGCCTATAGCAGTCCACAACTGGACATAATAGGCCTCTCCTATTGCACGCCATTCAACTCGATTTTCGGCATCTCTCATTCAGCTGCTACCAGCCACCCTGCGAAGATCGTCACTCCACTCAGTCTGAGGGAGTCCTTCCTTACGTTTACCGACTCGCGGTCTCCACTCAAGAACACGCCTATCCCAACGGTCATCGGTTCTACGGCTAATATGGCCGGCCCATTGTCACTTCAGCTTGCTTATTCTAGTAGTTAGTGGTATTATTATAGCCTGATTATGAATTAGTTTTAAACTCTATTTCTATATGAACTCCTATCTAGAGGGAGATTTTCAAGATTACACAAATATTGAGAGTATCATGCACCAGCGAATCGACCGTCGACCACAGTTATGCGGTTGACATTTTGATTATACTTAACTATTCAATAATGGGTTTAGAATGCTGATGGGGTTGCCGCGATACTGTAGTGCGTCGGGGATGTTTGCGGAGGCCAACACCGACTGCTGTAGGGCGCTTGTGCGTAAGAGAGTGGCCTCCTTGATGTGTCGTGTGCGGGGCAGCCCCAATGGCCTTCTAAACACGATAACTGAGAAGGTGGAGTGTCCGATTGTGAGGCACTGGAATAAGGTACATAGTTCTGGTGCTGTTATATTTAATGTTAGATAAATTAATGTAGGTATATATAAATAAATTAAATTCATGTCAGTCATTAATATAAGTATAGTTTTAAGGTACTAACATAGTTTTAAGCCGTACTAATCATTTTATATGGAATTTATCTTCTGAATTAAATTATTATTATTATTAAAACCGTTCCACATAGCTTTCTGTGGGTGATGCCTATATTCGGCAGGGATTATGGGTGTATAATACTAGGAAATCGTAAAGCTTCATGTTAACTTGTTCCGTAGAAAGTAAGGAAAATTTTGCATGCGCGTCATCATATTAAGTGAAATGAACATAAATTTTATGGCTACTGAGGATTGAAATTGTGTCAGTGTTACAATGACGTACAAGTTCCTTCTTTATTATTATGAGGTTCTTCGAATCAGTGATTATTTTTAAACAGTCATGTAAATAGTCGGACCAAATTTATCATCATCTGCCTCGCCTTTTCCCAACTATTTTAGGGTTGGCTTCTAGTCTAACCGGATGCAGCTGAATACCAGTACCTATTATAAATTTAACAGTCGGACAAAATTGACAAACTTTAATTGGTTGAATACGAGGCTTTTGGCTACTTTGTACGTGTTCTATATGTCTTATATTTTGTAACGTGCGTTTAGTTTGTGGAGAAATAACAATTTTTCTATCTTTTCTTATTTTGATCATATTTTATACTGAGCTAAGTGTTCTAATACTTTTGTATAACGTTATGTTGCGGTTATGCAATAACACCTAATACGTATGTATTTATTTATGATATAATATTAGAATGAACTAAAAGTATGGCTGTCATTGTTTTTATAGTTACCTACCAGTTCGGAATTATTTTAGTAATGACCCAAAAATGTATACAAGGAAAAGCACAAAATAACTAATTAAGTAAGTTTAAATTGTGATTCATGCAGCCTAAATTCGGATACTTTGCAAAAAACCTCAAAGACATTACCCTCCTTTTCTACCATTCAAGTAAAAGCTACGGCTATTTAAATTAAGATTCGTCCTTATTACGCTTTCTATGAATAAAAAAAAAGATAATTAATGTCATATAATCAAGAATTTAAACGTAACGGAAAAACGGGATATTTTAAAAACTGTACCAGTGGGTCAAAATGTGTGGAGTAGTCAAAACTAGTCGGTCATGGTCGCAGCGGTCAATGACCTTATATGTGTTGTCTCTCTCTACCATGGAACTGTGTTTTTTTGGGTTTCGGAGTACGGGTGCTTGAGTCTTTAAGGTTATGCAATTTGATAGAAATAGAGAGACGATTTTGATAATAATAAAAAATATATAATCAGCGGGGTAATTGCGTAAGACCCTAACAGTAGCAGTGGCTTCTATTTTGATAGTTCAACATACATTGCTTAATTTATATTGTTGAGCAGACACATTTTCGAACATCTGAAGCAATGGATTAGCAATATCCTTCAAAATGATTCCGATTGTGATTGATAGGGTGTTGCACAATTTAATTGGGATGCAGATATTTTTTGTCTTTTTAATAATATTAAAAAGACAAAATATAGGTATTAGATTATATTATATTATTAGAACTTTAATAGATATGCACATTTATTTGCACTTAATGACAAGGAAGGAAGGATTCAAATAAATCTATATATCGGAGATAGAATAAGATCTAAATCCTCGAAAAAAAAAGGAATAAAATTGAATGTTCCTAAAATAATTTTAATGAAAAAATAAAAATAAAAAACTACCAAAAGAAAACAACTTTAAACAAAGTGGTTTTCTTAAAAAGAGGAGTCTCTTCAAGAAGATTATTCAACTACCTAGGAAGGAAGATAGAAAAAAACTGATAACATCTTCTATGGCCATTAATTTGATAGGTGCAGGCAGTTTTATGCGGTATTATTAATTATAATTGCCAGAGAGCGCAGGGAAACTGCACTTCACTATAAAATACCTCACATAACTGAGATTTAATACTTTCTACTAAATCACCACATTAGATTATGCTAGTTCAGTTAATCACAAATTTAATGCATAATTAAATAAAGTTTCATGTCATTATGTACCTACCTATCGTTTTAATCAGCACTCGTAGAATCAGATAAACCGCGTTCATAGACTTATTCATGTTTCACAAATAATAAGAACTAGATTTAAAACAGGAAATTTAAAATTTATCTTGGCCTTAGCTTGACTTATAACCTTACCAGTATCCTAATTGTGTAATACACTATCAATCACAATCATTTTGAATGATATTGCTAATCCATTGCTTTATAATATGTTCGAAAAATGTGTCTACCTACTCAAGAATGTAAATAACGCAATAATTAATGTTGTTACCATAAAAATGCCTAAGTATATCTATGATTGTTACACTTTCAAAATGAAAGTCACTAATATTATTACTGTGTTACACAATTAACCCGCAGAATAAATACGCAAAACTACTCCAATTCCTCAAAAGGAGTTTGATGAGCTAAAGTTCAAAAGGAAGGTACTGTTACGTCGTTCAATGAAAGGTTTATTTAGTACTAGCTGCGGCCCACGTTTTCACCCGCATAAGTTTCGATCCCGTGGAAATATCGCGATAAAAATGATCCTATGTGTTAATCCCGGCTATAAACTATCTGTGTGCCAAATTTCATCCAAATCCGTTCAGTAGTTTTGGCGTGAAAGAGTAACAAACATCCATTCATCCATCCATCCATACAAACTTTCGCGTTTATAATATTAGTAGGATAGGGTAGGATTAAACTCTTAATTAATTAAATAAAGTCAATCTACTCGTATCACATTTTACACGATGACGCGAACTGTCAGCTCTCCTAGAGTCCGTTTCACGAAAGAAGTCTCTCAGACGCGGCGCTACGGGCAAGCGACGGAGACATAAATCTTTATTTATTTATATTTATCTCAACATCATATTACAGGTACTGGTTAATAAAATGCACAATCTTAAATAGAGAAAGGTGTGTGAGGTAGGAGGGTTGTTGTAGGAATGTTACTTACTATAAAATAAAAATTTGTTCAACTTATTGCCGCGGAACTTCTTTCGTGAGACGGACTCTAGCTGATCTCCTATTCTTTGGTATAATAAAGATATAATAATGTCGGTTGTTACAGCCAAGGGGATAGAAGCTCTACAGTACACAAGGGCTACTTACCTGCAGTAAAGTCAACATTACGGTATTTTTGCGTGTACTAAATGATGACAACGGTTGACTTACGGTTACGGTTGTTATACGCATGTGCGAATTGTCCTTGCGCCTCTTTTGCACCTTCAAACTACCAGAAGATATTATGTGTTCCCCTATACAGCGTGTAACGGAAGGGGGGTATCAACCCTGAAGGAGGTGAATGTGCTCATGAAACTCAACAACTTTCCCCAAAGAATATAGGCCGAAATATGAAAAAAAAATTTGGGAAAGTTGTTGAGTTTCATGAGCACATTCACCTCCTTCAGGGTTGATACCCCCCTTCCGTTACACACTGTATATATGTCTGATGCCATGTAACACTGTGTAGCGGTATTAGAGGCAGCTCATACTTAGCACTGACTCTTTAAGAACTATTATATTTATATATGTTTATATATTTTTGTATTATGTATTTAAGTATACTTAAGTATTTATTATTTTTTTGCGTTATATGTGTAGGTATATTTAATATTTTAGTTTTAGACTTCACATATTCATATTTTTCTCTTCTTGTTCTCACACACTATTGTCTACATTTCTTTCTTACTTCTCCTTTCGCAGGTCTGCTGGAAGAAATTTCTTAAGAAATAAGCAGTACCTTTGTACTCATATTATGTTTATGTCATATCAATATGTATTTTACTGTGTGTACATAAATAATAAAATAAATAAATAAATAAATAAACTTATTATATTATATTCTTTTTTATAGTTAAAAACGGAAAAACGGTACCTTTAAATCATTACATTGTTGTCCGTCTATCACAGAGATTTTTCTCGAGATCTAAGGCATAATAGGTCTTGATGACATGCACACAGGTCGCCAGAAAATACATTCTGTTATTTATTTTATAGCATTGTGTGATCTATACAGGCTTTTTTGTGAATGAAGGAGTCTATCACAGAAAATCATGACTTAAGTGTGGGTTTAAGTTAGGTTAGGTTAGTGCTATAAAATAGTATACAGTAGTCATGACTTAGGTAAGTCTAGTAATGCACTGCGTTTAGCACCTGCTAATGTCACGCCGTGAAAATAAAATATTGAACTACTTAATCTGCGTTCGCGATTTACTTGCCAAACATGTAAACAAATATGAGTTACCTATTGGAAAAATAACTTTAATTCCTACACAATAAAGTTCAGTTTACAAGACTTTTTAATAATGCAGGTTACTCTGAAATCAACTTAATTTCCACTGAAATAAAGTTGATCTTTGTTTAACTTGAAATAACATCAATTTGAAACATTAGTTTGATTATACTTTAAGTCACACTTATCGTAATGTCTAGCTCCCAGATTGGCTAGCTCCCATTTCTTTTGTTCATTTGGCAATTGATCGTTTGGTTTTTCTCTTGCGAAAAACCAGAATTTCTTCAACACTATATTTTCATTATGTTCGTGATGCATGGTTTTGAATGCTAGTCCGTCATTAGAATCAGATTCTATCTTCATAAACCGGTACTTATGTTTCTCTAGGTCAGTATCCAAGGAGCTAATCTCGAGAAAGTAGTATTCTATGAATCGGCACCTGTATTATGTCTGTTTTTAACCGACTTCTAAAAAAGGAGGAGGTTCTCAATTCGGATGTTTGTATTTTTTTTATGTTTGTTCGCGCATAACTCTTTCGCTTGCCAACCGATTTGAAAAATTCTTTTTTTGTTGGAAAGGGTATACTTCCCAAATGGTCCCATAGATTTTTACAATTTCATCAAAAACGGTTCAGTAGTTTGGTTTTTAAACCAAAATTACTGGTAAAAATTACAACTTAAAAGTGAAAAATAAAAACTTTTTTGCAAAAAAAATCAACCGACTTCCAAAAACGACACTACAAAGTGAAAAATAACTTTAATTTCGGAAGTCGGTGGCAAACAACGAAAGTGTGAACCCAACGACACCGACTTCCGAAATTAAAGTTATTTTTCACTTTGTAGTGTCGTTTTTGGAAGTCAGTTGATTTTTTTTGCAAAAAAGTTTTTAAAGTGAATCATCAGTCATACAGTCATAAAGTAAGGAGTCGAAACAAAACATGAATAATATTCAAATTTAAATAGGCACGAGTATCTTCAAAACCGCAATATACGGGGTTTTTTTTTCTTTGTTTCTACTTTAATTTATAATTGAACAGAAACCACAAATGACAAGCTTTTTAATATAAAAGTTTATAAATAATTGCGGTTTTACAAAGTTGATTTTTTATAATAATTGATAAATTTTGTGACTAACGTCTAAAGGAACTTGCCCATTTCGTCTTTCCTCGCTGTGTATATTTTATACTAGTTTTTAGATACTCGTATAGGAAAGAAGCCGACTCATCGCAACGCGTCGCCTGCCCGCGCCTTCGATCAATAACAGTACTAGATTCACGATATAAGCGCTTCAAAAACGGCCCGAAAAATAAGACCACAAATACTTTTGTGGTCTTATTTCAAATTAGTATGTTTTTAACCTTATTACTTAGACTTTAAGTTTCATTTTAGATTATATGACTGACAATTTAAAAATAGAATGATTTTATTTTCAAGCGACATTTTAAATATATTTTGCAATGGTAATTAAACTTTATGTTTAAGCATTAAGGTTTATAACAAACTGAAGTGGTTAATATTATTAAACTTTTTTCTAAGAAATGTAGGTGTTTACGTGTGTGCAAACGTGGCCACTTGAGTGACTGATTTTAGTTCCTGATCCTTAATCTAGTACTATTATTGATCGAAGGCCCGCGCTATTACTTTGTTTTCGCTTAGCCTTCTTTCTTCTTTCGAACTTTTTTACTTTCTGCTCAGCTCCGAAGAGTTGTAGCGGGATGTTAAATAGCCTTTTTCAAGAATTGGGCTATCAATCAAATGCAAAAATATTTTTTCATAATAATATCAGACTGGTAGTTCCAGAGGTCGCGTTCAAATAAACAAACTCTTCAGCTTTATTATTATTATTATTACCTGAACTTGAGATAGTTAGAAATAATTGTAAACCAGAATTACGAAGAGGAGAAGGAACGATGTAAGTAAATAAATGTATGTACATAATTATGTAGATGTATTTAAAACGACCAAAACCAATAGAAATCAATAGAACGACATCCAATCAATTTATATCACCCAATGGCAATACCGACAGTGGGAATTGTCTTTAATCCGCGTAAAGTATGAACACCGTGAGTAAGAAAAATTACATATTTGTACAACGCCATCTAAAAAAAATGGATAAAACACAAAGCATGTGTAATTGTATTCGTGAATGTTTTAGCGGCATTTTGCGTTTTAGTAATTTTCTATTATCTCCGAAACTATATGACCAATTGACATACTGTAAAGGGCAAATCTTATCTCTATAATTTCTTTGTGATCATAAAATAATTTATATTGATGTGAAAAAAAAAAACTTTAAAAAAAATATAAAAGTGATATTAAAAGATAAAATATAAAAGATAGAAACATGGTGTCCGGACTTTTTTGTAGAACTAGATTGCTATACATTGTTTTTAGTTATATATACAACTGTTAAGGCAGCGCATGAAAATAATTCTGTTTTAAGAGGTATTTTCTTCCTACTTGCTAGACAAAAGTTGTGATAGCTCATCTAAAATACATGATGTAAACATAATTTATAGCACACATAATGTAGCTTTCTACCATTGAAAACCTTTTTAGAATTGGATCATTGGTAACTCCGGAGATTACCCCCTACATACAAATAAACAAATTTTACCTCTTTATAATATAAGTATAGATTTGTTCTACGAAAGCAGTAGCTTGGTGAACATAACAGGCTTAGCTACTGTGGCTTCCTAACCCAATTAAGTTTGTGGATTTTAAAGAACCACAAAACTTTACCGTACCTACTGTACTTACTTTCATTATATAATAATAATAATATAATAATATTCCCCGGACATTTCACACAGCGCCATCTAGTCCCAAGCTAAGCAACCTAATGCTTGTGTTATGGTAACAAGATGGCTGATAAACTACTTATATACATTTTTTTTTTGTAAATACATACATATTATAGATAGAAAAATACCCAGACTCGGAACAAATACATGTAGGTCATACAAATATTTGTTCCGTGCGGGAATCGAACCCGCGACACGCAGCGCAGCAGTCAATCGCTTAACCACTGCGCCAACCGTGTCGTCAATTATGTATTACTGCACATCCTGGACAACTCATCATCTATAGTCTCTACACTTTTCTACATTACACAAGAGAACTATACTACTGTCATTCATGGATCTGGACAGTTGTTACGAGTCTTCAAAAGCCTCAAAGTCGGACCAAATGGGTATAGTGTTACCCAATAACTGGGTTGTGGAGGTTATATAGACAGTCGTTTCACGTAAAATACGGCTATTCAGCCCTAAGCGGTTATACTAGAAGCCGATCTCAAACATAGTTGGGAAAGGGCAGATGATAATACTGTACATACAGTCACGAGCACCAATATGTCAACACTTGGCAACTTTCAATTGCGATTTTTTCGTGAAATAACGAATGCAACATTGAAATACGACAAATTACTTAAACGTATGGGTTGGAAAATGCTATGTTCGCAACAACATAAAATTTCATTCAAAAATAAAGGAGTAAATCACTTTTGAATTAGGCCGAGTGTATACATACTTTTGCTCGTGACTGTACATAATGCACGTTTTTATTCTCAAAACTGTATTTTTTGATTTCCTCCAAGAATCAATCATCTTTTTCCTCTTTTTATCATTAATATCGACCCATTAGCTTCATATTATACAACTCTAAGCAAATAGCCTTGACCGATATTACGGCCGGCTTAACGGTACCCCTCAGGTTAACGATGGGTTAACGGACCGTTTTTTAGTTCCATACTGTGGTCCACCGGTTTTTTTTTTACCTGTTTGTTTATTTTTATACCGAATGGAAATCGGAATGTTGGTTATTAGGGTCATTGGACTTAACTTTGACAAACTTGTTTTGTGTCCTTGTACTAGGTCATGAATAGATAATTTAATATAGAATATCAATTTCCGTTTCCGTTTCTAGTTAGTTTTTATCTGATGTATTATACTGTGTGCCTTTTAGTCTGTGTTAAATAAATTAATGTAATTTCTTTCTTCATAATTTGCTATCACCATTACTAAAATAAAGACATTTTTAAAACCATATTACTTCAAATTGTTGAAGTTAAGAGTAAAGGTAAAGTTTACATATATAAATATTTTGAAGCAAAAACGTTTTCTGAGTGCCTTATCTATTACTAGCCTATTATTGCCAGGGCAAAGCGCATCTTTTCACTGAGAAGGCATTGATAACCACGATTGCTTAAGACGGGTTGGCGATTTACATTAATTACTAGCTGTGCCCGCGACTTCGTCCGCGTGGAATAGTGACTTTTCGGGCAGCATATTTTGAATTACATATACCGTCGTTTGGGTAGCTAAAAATTTACTTTACAGTAATGCGTCTCTGTATACGATATTTGACGTATGGCCATCGGGGATGAAAGCATACAGGCTCCTAGGATTGCTAACCCGTGACAGAGCCACATACAACTGACCGTGCGAGAAACAGCTGATACTTAGATCTACACCCACAACTTGCAGTATTAATTGTCATCGCAAAACATAGGCTGACTGGAAACTGGACTCGTTTAAAACTAAATGGAAAATTGTTTGGAATGAGAGGAATCCGAGGAATGAAAACACTTTCACCTTTTCCACACCCTGTTAAAATCTCTGCTTCTATCAGATTTCGTTGTAAATTGGTCATTTTAACCTGGTGCCATTGCAAAGTTTTGGGGGGCTTAAATTTCTAAGAAGCATTATGGGTTCGCAGAAGTCTCAGACTCACGCGATAGCGCGTGAGTTTCGCGACCGACAGATAAACGTGCCTTTCGTTGTTCCCCGTTTTCCCTATTTCGAGTTGTCATCATTCGAGAACGATTTGAACTCAGTCGAGATTCTCGCTGAGTCGAAGTTTTTGCAGCACGAAACCTAGCCTGATGTTCCCGAGTTGCGGAGAGCCTTGCCTTCACGACCTTCCTTAGATTCCTGTGATCGAACTAATTTCATCCTTTTAGCATTTTTGCTACATTGGGAGAGGTTGGATCTTCTTCGAGGCATTCTTACAATAAAATAGTACCTACTTACTACTTAACACACAGTTATTTAGTAAACACGTACGTAAACAATTAAATTATAAATACTTACAGATTATTGGACAGTCTAAAATTATCACAGTTTAAGTAATAAGTATTAAGACGTGTAAACCAAACGTACTAACTTTATAAAACAAAAGAATTGCTAGAAAAATTTATTACTAACCTGAGCTAATGAACTTATACTTAATAAAGAAAATCAAGAAAAGAAATGCCTAACCTATACCAAATACTTATAATATTTATATACAAACCCAAAATTCAAATTAAGATAAGTATACCGAAAAACAATGAAAGAAATGCCTAAACTTATATTATAACAAATGCTTACAATATTTATTTACAAACCCTAAATAAAAATTAAGATAAGCAAATACCCAAAAATCAAGGAAAGAACCGCCTAACCTATACCAAATACTTACAATATTTATTTACAAAATTTTAAAGAAAATTAAGAAAAAGAACCTAACCTACAAACCCTAAAATATAAATAAATGAAATATGCAAACAGTCAGTATTCAAGTGAATCGCAATAATCGAATGAAACTATTCGTCTATACTCGTGCGTTCGCTACGAATAACTGAATCCTTATGGCAGCGGCGCGTTTTTTTTTATGAATGGCATCTCGTAGTTGACCTTGAGAGGTCGTGACTATAACCGGACTATCCTGTGGTTGCCTTAATAATTCTTAAAGCCTCCAGGGCTACATCTAGATTAAAACTAAGTGACTGCACGCTAAGGGCACCCCCTGTTGGGTACAAACCTCGGCTTAGGGCGTCGCTGGGAGAGGGCAGCAAGGGGAGAGGCTGGATCGAATTAGTATTATTAATGCTTTGATGAGCGCGGCGTTTCCTAGGACTATCTCTGAGAAGAAAGGCCGAAACAAACTCAGAGGTCTCAGTCGGGGAATTTAAAGCTACAGGCTCAGCTACGGCGCGGGCTGGCACTTCAGCGGGCAAGGGTCGGGGGGTCAGCGGCGCGGCTCTCAGCGCGCTTTATATAGCCACGGACACGCAGGCGCCAGGCGTGTACGTACTCTGATAGAATACATTAACAAATGTTCGCCGTGATTCTTGAAATTGACATAACTTTTTTATTTATGAACCGATTGACATGAAATAAACACTAACTGTTAAGTGAAGCTTACTACAATATATTAGTGAAAACCCCATCTAAATCGAATAAGCCGTTTCTGATATTAGCGTGCACAAACACACAGACAAACAGACAAACCGACAAACAGACAAAAAAAAAATTAATTACAAATTCGGGTTCGGCATCGATATAACAACAACCCCTGCTACTTTTTTTTATATATTTCCATTGTACAGACACCACTTTTCTGCAATTTTATTATATGTATAATAATAGATCTAATTCCAGGTTTCCTCACGATGTTTTTCTTTACCGATGCCTTAATACAACCAAATTAGCTGTAAATCTGATGTTTTATGTACCTACTCAATATTATGTTTGTTCTTCACACTTTTACCACTTTACCGTGGTTACAACGTACACTGTTATTTGGTGTCATCACTAACAATTACTTTTCTTCTTTACAGGTAAAGTTCGCGAAAAACACGATGACGCGGCGAAAAAGTGTGTGTTCAAAGTGGACTTTAGTTTTATTAGTAGTTTTAGTTTGTCCGTCTGTTTATTCGCGACCTCAAGAAGAGTTCTCAGTTTCTGCCGCCATTAAGGCACAGAATGAAAAAACTACGCATCCACCAATAAGGTATACATTTAGTAATTTAAGTTTGAATAGCTTTAAGTTAGCACCTAAAGTCATTAGTTTTGTAAATGAAACGGATGTAGGTAACAGGAAACCTAGTAATGGACTGGTTAATGTCAATATCCCTAAATACATACTTGTAAATAACCCTTTTGTTAACACTTCAAATAGAGATTTAGAACCAAGTCATGTAAATAATAGAACAAGTCGTCTGATTCGAACCAATTCACACGGAGGAAAAAAGAAATACAAACCAACACCAGTAAAAAATAAAAGTGAAGAAGATTCTTACGATAGAAAGAAACCAGCAATTAGAAAAGTAATCACTAAATGGAGGGACAAAACAAAACTCAACGACTTAAATTTTTCCTATGAAACTAGCACCTTAGATACCGATGTTAAGGGCACGACAAAGTTTAATAGTATTCGTCCAAATGATGACTCAAGTACAGAAAGCTCTAGTGAAATAAACTCTAAAAGATACACAAGGCCTCCTCCGACCGACATGTATGACCAGTATTATAATGATAATAATATGTACAATAACCAACGCCCGCAATATCCATATTCAGATGAAACCCAAGCTTACTCCCCTAACATTCAGGTAATACATACTCGTCCTCGTCCAACTAGACCTCCATACTACCACACTAATATACCGACTCCTACTCCAATCATAACAAACTTAGGCTACCCAAAACCTTGGACTCAACAAGTTACTCGAAAAACCACAACACAACGGCCAATGTACAACACAAGACCTACAAATTATGAATACCATAATAATGTTCAAAACTATGGACCAAATACTTACGAGGTTTCTACTTTTGAACCAACTAACTCCTATACTGACAGAATTGTTATAAGACCTGAAGAATACAGTCCATCTGCTGAAGACTGTCCTACCATTTATTTAACTTTAAATAACACTTTTCAAGGACAAGCTAAAGAAGCTTGTCCCGATTTAAATATTGCAGTTAACACGAATGTAATAAATAAGAACGTTGTTATTGAATCGGAGGAGGAAGAGAGCGAGAGTTTATTTCCTGGAGGATTTGGACTAGGTTTAGGAGACGACTCAGGTGGCGATACCTCAAAAGACGAAGATTATTTCGAATCCGAGGAGAATCAAGAACAAGACGATGAAAGTGCATCAGTGGAAGGCACAGAATTGACCAACTATCATTCCGCAAATAGTATAATTAAACCTGAATCTGCTGAAGCGGGTGGATTTGGAGCTGCGTCTTCACCAAGCTCTGCTATAATTGCCCCAGGTGGATCAGGAGGCTCTGATGATGATATATTTAGCTTTTCATCGTTAGTAGATTTTTTCCGACCAGCATTAGATGCATTAGGTTGGTTAACTACTATAAGCCCGTTGAGTATTGGTCTTTTTCCTTTACTGGTGGCCCCTCTAGGATTATTATTTGCAGGTTCAGGCTTTGCAGCTCTATTCGCTCCATGGTTTTTACCATATGCAAGAGAAGCTCCTAAGGTAATACATGTCTATAAACCTGAATGGCGATGGGATAACGATTTGAAAACCTGGCAGTTGCATTCTTTCCCAAATAGTAGGAGATTGATTCCTGAAATAGGAAGAGCAAGTACGGAAAGTAAAGCGAAAGGAAGCGTTAAACCTACTTTATTTTTTAAGTTGAAGGAATGGATGATAAATGTAACAAATAGGCTGAGAGAAGAACAAAGTCGTCAGATAGTTTTGAACGGTCGTAAAACAAAAAGGAAGAAACGAGAAGCATGGACTCGACGACTTAAGTTTTCTTAAATAAGCTATCATACTAGTATATTGCAATAATCATCCTGATAGAATCAATCTATCTGGGTCTGCAACAAAACATACAAAATCATAGTCGTCACAATTTGAGGTTGACTCTGTCTATCCAGGTTCACCGACTATCAATATTTCTGTGTATTCTATACATTTTTAATGAGAAACTGTAACAATCGGTTGATTATGAACCTTTTTCCTTTGTCTAAATCTTAAACTAAGGAGATTAACAAAGAGCCAATCATTAAGATTTTAGAAGTTTTTGTAAATCAATTTTATGTAATCTGAAGCTGTGCAATATATAAACTAATTACTTTAGATGTTATACTTTTGAACCTAGCTAATACTTAACGATCACACTCTGTGTCAATATAATATACAGCGTGGCGCTTTAATGGCGACATTAATTTAACACACGTATACGGTTTTGCGTTGTAGTTTATGAATGTATTTTAATTTAATTAAACATTAATATTTATTTATTTATTAACAATTTTATAAAATAGCATCTTAGAGCAACCTGACTTAAAGAATTGTAGCGCAGGGGTCATTTGCCGGGGTCACGGATAATAACATCGCATCAATGTAATTAAAACAATTAACGAGCAAAGAGAAGGCGAATTGAAGGAAAGAGAGAGAGCCATAAGTCGGCGCGCTGCGCAGGTGGAAGTTTTCAAGTTACGATTTTTTTTATGTTGTTATAATTTTTATGATTACTGGCCACTAGCCCTACCCGTGTGTTAAATTAATGTCGCCATTGTAGCGCCACGTTGTATATAATATATTCACTATACCTTGGCACGTACATCTTAGAGGTATTAAGAGACGAAATCATGGTGCTGTATTTAATATCCTATTGCTACTCGTAGATACTGTTCCCTAAAAAGGACTGACCCATGGTCTAAATGTGCATCTTCTGTTCATAATGAGTTAATGAGTGAGAATCACAATGGAGTAAAATCATAACACCATGGACAAAAGTGGTCCAAATGTCTACCAGTAACGAGACCTATGTAACTATCAAAATAAGGAGTAATTTTATTAAGAGCTGATTTTTCCAATGCCAGATAATTTTATCTGGGGAATTATTTTGAATTTTTGTCAGTGCTTCTAAACAAAAACTGTCAGACGTCAATTTTATTCCACAAATAAAAATTCTCATGAGAAATCAGCCCTAAGGCATCCAAATTATTATTTAATAAATGATTTTAGAATAAACAGTTCGATTGATATTAACAAGTGAGGTATAATTCATTAGATTGCTCTTGGCGGTACAATTTCGCAATGAAAAAGAATGAATAGAAGACTATTTCAGTATTGTGTTTAATGAAAATTTTAGGTACATCTTTCGCCATCTATCAAACAAGTTGAGAAACGAGATACTAAAAGATTCCTATCTAACATGATAGATGGCGCTAACCATATAAGCGCCGAAGAAACTTAATATCTTCGACGAATAACAGTATTATTATAAATTATTACTCGTTTATTTTTTAAGTTTTAGAGTATGTATTTTATTTTAAGCCACTAACATATTATTAAGAAATATTATTATTAACTATTTATTTTAGTTTTACTGTCTTATTTCGGTTTTTGGTTGGCTCAAATTATGCTCAACTATACTTGATTAACTAGACTTGGTTTAATTGATTTTTTTTATAATACTATTTTTATCTAAGTCTGAGGGTAGGTACTGTTCTAAATATAACCTTTAAGAAAAGTGTCCTGTGTTGATCCATAATGGGTGTTAATTAATAGACCTCCGTATCAATGATTTTAAACTGTTTTTTTATTATTATTAAATAAATAACAGATTTGCATAGCTGTGTAGCTGTGTATTTTTTAAAGTACCTACTCGTGTTTTATTTGCAATAATAATTATGTAGGTAATGCTGTACAAAAATAATTTAAGACTAACTTATTAAAATAAAATAATTAATTTGTCTTTAGATGACCAATAAAATGCCGTAAAAACATGTTGGTTTTTTTATTTATGTTTTTGTATATAGGTATGCTCAAAATTCGTCTGAGATATTCTACATTTCCAAAGTTGACAGCAATAATCGAAATTATAATCCCTTCACAATATCTACAAGGGAGCACACGTAACAAGCCAAGGGTGTTTCTATGCGGGCGGATAGTAATGGGTAACTCACCGTCCGATCAGGACCAGGCCCATGCCGGACGGCGCGTATGTGTTCCACGCGCGCCTCAAAGAGATGTCAGCAAGATTGACGGGGCCCGATAGGGCCGAAGCCTGCCAGGGTGGCGGGATCGTCCGAAAGGGTTACCGCTGCCCTGGGACATAAAGGCCTAAGGAAGGAACACGGGTGGGTTTTAGTCAGTAAGAGTCTGACACTCCCTTCCGCTCCACCCAGAGCGGGAGGGGTCATTTGATTATTTCCCATCCTCAAAAAAAGGGTGTTTCTATAACAATGGCTAACAAAATAATTTTGTGAAAAAACGTGTTAAAAAAAGCTCTAATAGCTTAGGTACGTCCGCACTGACAGGTGGCTTGCTTAGCGCCTAGTGGCTAGTGACTTAACATCCTTACACACACTTTTTTTTGGGTAACTAGCGAAGGCGCCAAGCGTGCAGTGTGGCCGGTTGCGAAGATTCTATAATTTAGAGCGATTCTTTCACTTCGCTACTCGCAAAGGCACTAAGCAAGCCAACTGTCAGTGCGTCCGTAAACTTACAGCTTAATATGAGAAAAAAAAAAGAAATAAAAGTGACATACCTATGTATTATTATGGCACGCTTTTATCAAATGAAATACATAATAAAGGAAGAATGCCCATGTCAATGAATGACATTGTTAGTGTCATGTGGAATTTTACAATTAGTTCCAACTCTGCTCAATAGATGTCACTGTGCAATCCCAGCCATTTTCTGAATCGCGGTGTTAAGATTCTCCGCCGTTTGGTTGGGTCACCTCGAATCGGCGTTACACGTCAACTCTGGTTTCCCTTCAAAACGCATAAATCTTTCGCCTTTTACTAAAGATTTCCGTGGAGGGGGACACTCAAATGAGTCTATTTTATTTTTGACAACTTCGCTTCGGCGGAGCTAATAATCCTCACAGTGCAAAGTTTTATAGTGTCTTCAGTGACGACATAATAGTTTATTTAAGGCAGATTTTTCCAACGCTAGATAATTATAATTGAGAAATATTTTTGAATTTTTAACAGTTCTACCATACATAATATAATATGTATAATAAATATAAAATATATTCCACGAATAAAAATTATCTGCCGATTGAAAAATAAGCCCTTATTGTATAACTTTCTACCTAAAAGACATTTAAAAAATAAATGTCGCAACGCTGCACGCTGGTATTCTGATAGGGCCCGCTGTGATGTGTCACGGGCACGGTTGTACGGTGGTTCGAACCCTTAGTGTCGGAGTCCGATTCGTACTTAGCCGCTTTTTTTACTGAACCATACCTGGCCACCTTCTGGTTACGGAGAATTGGAGGTCCCGTACTGTTGCGTGTACCTAATAAGAAAAATCAGAATCAAAATATTTTATTTCACATAAATTTGCATGGGCGCTTATGAAATGTTAGAAGCAGGTGCACGGTTCCAATTGGTCGTTTCCTATGGAGAGCGGGCAAGAAACTCTTTTAAAAATTATTGGTTTTTACAATGTTTTCAAATTACAGTGTTAATAGGTTAGGAGGCCTGTCAACAAGTATTAGGTACCTAATAAAATAGAAAATGGTTTACAAACCTAGTCTACAAGGCCTACCACTCGTATGTTGAGAAGTCCTAGAGGCCGGTAACAATAGAAAAGTAACTGTGTCTCATTAGTAACAGTTGAGCTCATAATGTTCAATCATTTCCCACCAATTATTTTTACCCAATTACTTAGTTTGATTTTATTTTATTTTAATAAGTACGGTGACAGACTACAGACTAAGAAAATTCAGCACAGTTATGACAACATATATCTAAATTATAAGGCTTATTTTATATCCATGCATAATTTTGAAGGTACACACTGACTTCTATGATACAGCTTTTTTACCTAGTTTAGAGGTCACGATCTTTTTTACAGTGAATCATTTAGCTTTTATTTTGTTTCTTGTTCAGTGTAATGTTCGTGCATTTCTGGGAGTAATAAAAGATTTTATTTTATTTTTATTATTTATCACACAGTACATAAATCTGAAGTCCAATTATTACTGTACAACAGCGTTCAATGTTTAAACATGCTTCATTAGTAACAGTAAAGGTGAAATAATATGGAGAAGTTAATAAAATGACGCTGTTGTAATTACAATATGTATGTAAAGAATTTCTAAATTCATTGAAACTGTTCAAAAACAAGTCTACCTTATTGACTGCACATTCTGAATAACGCATTGTTTTCAGAAACATTGTTACTAGCGCGAAAACTGAATAATTGTGGAGTGCGCACAGATCGAGACTTCGATCGAAGAAAGAAACTCAGATCGAAACTTTATCTGGTCAAGTAATTGAATGTCAAAGGAGCCATTAGCAAATTTATGCCATGTACTTTTTAATGTCAAAATTTATTAGAAAATAGCATTGATTCTAGTTGCCCCTTCTAAGAGGTAGTTTAGTATGGAGAATAATGGGCAACAAACTCCATAGTTACATTTATGTGCACAAAATATTGTAAAACATTTTAAAAGAGTGGAGTTTCTCTTCTCCATACGAAACAACTGGCTAGGGGTGAGAATCAATTATGAATGGTTTAAAGCTAGGGTACGCAATTTACCGCCGAATGACGTCACTGAAACTTTAATTTCAAAAGTAAGTTGGTGTGTTTTCCTAGAGAATGTTTTTGCCAAAACCCGCTGCTATCATTTTCATGATAGCCGTCACTACGCCCGTTGTGTGGGGGCCACCACTTTTTTAGGAAACCGTAGCCTAAAAGGTTGCAGATTGACCAATTTTTCTGTCTTACCAAACAAGATTTTATTTTTTGATGATGCCTAAAACAGTGCGTCTAGCTAAGTTATTCTATTTCTTATAATAGGGAGTGTGTCTTGTGTATGTTAGATTGTATATGTGGCTATATGTTGGGTCTGGGTCTTTAAAACACGATTCCTATCAACTTTCGTTTTATATTCATGAGTAGTTAGTAGTATGCTCAGGTATAATCAAGGTAAAAAGCAGAAGAATATTTAAAATTTTCATTATTTCCATAATCAAGTTATCCGGATTTCAAATAATGCTTTAATATTGTTGTAAGTCTACATTTCGAGAAGATTCATTTGCATATCAAGTAAAACAATTACAAGCCAAGGTTGTTAACATTATTTTGAACGATGACCACGTGTTCTTCTGTTTTGGGTTCACTTTCAGATTCATTGGTTTATTTGATCGAAATCTGTTAACATATTGTTTTTTATCTCATTACAGGGACCTCCCGAAAAATGCAGAAGCAGTCAAGGTTGAGCAACCATCAACTCCCACGCCAGAAAACTCTCCCCGAGATGTCAAATCAAAGACTCCAATTCGAGAATCCATGGAAATGGTCGCTATACAACTCCTTGACAAACCCAATACGACGGTTGAAACTCCAGTCATTGCAGATATCAGAATACCACCTAAACTTAAAACTCAAGTCAAACATAGAATAAAAACAAGGAACGAGAATGGTGAAGAACTCGAAAACGCTCACCCTGGAGTTGCTGTTCCTATGACAATGGATGAATTGGAAACAGAGAACAAAATAAGCGATACGCCTAGTGAGTCTTCGACGTCTAATGAAGGTATTTCCACTTGGATCTCATTGAGTAATTCAGTCAAAGAAAATTCAACTACCGACTCTTCGAGAATAGAAGAAATCACGAAGAAACCTAAGCCTGCAGTATCAAAGAACAAGCCAAAACGACCTCAGAACAATAAAGTAGCCAAACGCCCCATAATTGGTAGCACAAACAAGGCTGATTTAGTGGCCAGTGGATCCGCCATCAGCGAGAATGTTTATAACAAGCTTAAGGATACAGTACTGTCTAATGTACAAAAAAATAAGAACACATCAGTTCGTCCTAGTACTACGACGACCACGACTACTACCACAACAACAACAACCGAAGCACCAACTACGAAAAAAGAAACGAAACCCCCAGTTTCAACACCAGTGATCACTGTAACTTCTAAACCAAAGAAGAAGAACAAGAACAAACAAAAAGCTAGCACTACATTAGCACCTCCTGTCATCAACGAATCTGCATTACTCCCTACAGAAGCAAAGGAACAAGAAATTGAACTTGAAGTTAGTACACCTGCAACTACTACCAAGAAGCCAAAGAGAAGTTCAACTAGAAAGAAGAATAAGACAAAAAAACGAAAGACGTCTACACCTAAACCGAGCACAGAAGTCACTGTATCCGAAGTTAAAACGTCAAATAAAACAAAATCAAATAAAAATGGTAAGAAACCAGCAGCAGCTCCAACTGGCGCAATTACAACCCAGATTTACAACTACTTGTCTAGAGAAGTGATGCCATCTGTCGGTGTAGGTATGTTAGGCCTTGCAAGTTTAGTGGGTATTGCTGGATACTTCTTATATCCTTTCGCAACACCAGTGCGCAGAACGTTTGAGGTTGATAAGAGCGATGACATATACAGAAATAATGCTGAAGAGTATGCTAATGACGGCAACGGACAAGCTGAGGAAGAAATGTTGGGAACTGTGCTAGCTGGAATGCCAGCTCACGCTAAACAGAAGTTGAACCCTTACGCTGGCCAAACTGCTCATATCAACCGCTACCCAGTGAAGAAAGAACAAGACATTAGGTACAGACAAGTTGCAACTGGCTACAAACCTAACACAAATTATGGTAAAGTACATTATGCTCAACAAAAGACAGGTATAGCTCACGCTGCTGTTTATTCCAAACCGATTAATTATAGCCCTCAGTATGAAACAAGACACGCTTACACTACAGAAGGGAAATATAATTATGAGAAACCTCATCAGCAACCAAATTATACTCCCCATCAGCAACCAAATTATACTCCGTACCCTGCAGTAGAGCCTATATACGCTGCACCACAAACCGGCCCAACAGGACAGTCAGCTTATGGAAATGACAATTCAAACTCGGTAGTCTACGGTGTAAAACCGGCGGCAGAATCTGATTTCAAACCTGTATACCCTTTTGAAGGTCAGTTTTATAGTGAAACAACAAGTAGCTCTGTGACATATCCACCAACTTCAATGTATTTAGGTTCTAATAATGATGAGCAAAATCAGGAAGATAAATATGACGAATCTCCCAGCGGCAGTGACGCCAGTTCCGAGTCTGAAGACACCAAATTTGTGGTTGGTAATGTTCCAAAGGAACTTGTAGATTCAGCTACACCTGCAGTTGTACCCGAACATGGACCAAGAAAGTTAAGAAAGAAGCGTAGTATTTCTGGTTCACTAGAAGAGCTTTTAGCTGAAAAAGAGAATAACAAAGACATTTTTATAAGTAACGAGATTGATGACATTTATAACATGAATAGTCCAATAAGAAATCTTGCTCCTATTAGCACCGATGACGTCACAGTACTACCTAAAGATATCACTACAGTTTACGCCCTAGTTGAACCCGATAAGGATGTCAAATCAACTGAAGCTCCTACGACCGCGAGAGTAGAAGTAGTTGAAAGTGTGTCAACATTCCCAATTAACAACAGAAACGAGAAAACCACGGAAACAGAAATGTCAAATGATATGGAGACGACAACTAAAACGTTCAAAGTCTACGAAGTATTTCCTTCAAGCAACACTGATGTAACTGAGCGAAATAGTCCGATTAACTCTCCAACGAGTACTGTAAGTAACATGATGACTGAAACGACTACAGATTTGAAATCTGAAACGACATCCACTATGCCTACTTCCTTCCCTGTGACGACTGACAAGCCAGCTGTAACTTCGAAGCCATGGAATGATCCTGAGATTGTAACCTATCCTCCTTTGAATCAACAAGGTGGATTCTTCACCTTTCTACAAAGACTTGTTGATTTTAAGTTTAGGTTAGGTCTTGGCATCCTTCAGACTACTGTTGATGCCTTAAATAGGTTCAGAAACGATACAATGCAGAAAGTGACAAATGCATCACGCACGCACACGCACTCAGGATAGATTTTATTTTAAAGATACTCAACAAAGTATGAGTGTGTTTTAAATCCATGGATGTGATTTTTGTCATTTGATTTTTTTATATACTAGCACATTTGAATGTTAGAAATTTTTTTAGTTGCAAACAGACATAATTTCATATTATTATTATTGTTTTGTCAACATATAAAAGACGATTCATATCAATAGATATTATGCATATTTAGACTGAACAATACTCAACTATTTGATTGATTTAAATTTGAAAATGATTAATTTATTATAGGTATTGTCATTGATGACCAATAATTTTATAATGCATTTAGAATAATCAAATTTTCAGTATCGAATTATTATTATTTAGGGAATGTTAATATTTAAGTTTACTTTAAGTACAGGGAATATAATATTATAATATTAATAATAATGAAATATAAAATATTATAATTTCAGAATGCTATCCTCGGTACCTATCTATAATTGAGGGAAGCCTACTGAATTTATATTGTGATAAAAATATTATTATTTCTATTGGACAGAACTCTAAAAAATAATATATGACAGATGCTCTATTTTTAGATGAGACCGTTAAGACAGTATTAAAGTTAGTCTCACAACTCACAAGAAAAAGCGCGTTGGATTATTCGTGATACCTAATAATTATTATTTTGATAAAAAAGTAGTCCTTACTTCTTGGAGAATAAGAGCAGATTATAACAAAAATAGACATGTACATTAAAAATATATATTGTATATGATTGTAGTGTCCTATCATTTTGGCACGAAGAAATGAAAGAAAAATATGATTAGGTAGACTTTAGCTAATAATATTCAGTGTCTACCTTTTATTACTAAATTATATAATAAAACATTAATTGTGTACTTAAATAGTAATCACTTATTTTTATACAAAACTTCTGTGTAAATATTGAAATAAAGACTTTTTTTGTAAATGTTGGCGTTTTATTAATAAGTATGTGATTGACGTTATAAAAATCTATGAATTTGTTTTAAAATTGTTTGGGGTTGACTTCTCAGTCTATCTGGGGTGACTTCTTGTACAGCGGCGCCAGGACCATCTGTTCTGGGTTGTCATAGGAGTTAGGTTCTGCACTTTCATCTCCCTCTCTGTACTGGCCCACTACGTAACGAGTGTCTTGTTTGTCCCAGGCGTTTTGTAGAGATATTCAGGACTACTTGGGGTTGACTATTTAATTGGTTTGAAATACAAACTAGTAATTACCTAACTGGTCATATCATAGTAATTAATAAACAAACGACTAATAACAAAACTATGAACTGCTAAAATAAACAAATTCTTAAATAAAGAGCTTTAGATTAAAACCCATAGGGGTTTTTCAGTACGAATGTGCGCTACACATGAAGTTATACATAACCAGTATAACCTGATTTCTGATTGTACGAAAAACCAACACAATGCGTGGTCAGCTAAAACTGGAAATGTATTGCTTGATGTGTTGCCGTGTGTACACTTATAAAAGGATCTTTTGGCGCTCCAATGACGTTGACAGGGGGGCGCTATTGAAAAACATACGTGCAATTGTTTTGTGAAATCCAATTTAAGAAAAAAACAAGATGGCAGCGTTAGTTTCGATTTTGGCCTCACGTCAGAAAAAATCTTGTAGCGTTAAAAAGTTGTAACCTCTGTGTAAAACTCAAACATGTTTGATGTTTTTGTAAAAGCGCCATCTATACTTACATTAAGATACTAGATTACAAACCGACTACGTAGTTACCCTCTTGCTTCAAATATCAACTCATAGATGTCGTTTTTTCGACATGATTTCCGCCTGTTTCTTTCATTTTGTTGTCCTTTTTAACATTTCGAATAATCTTTTAACTTACTAAGGTTAATATATACTGAAGGTGTAAAACGTTCAAAATTTAATTGAAATCTCGTTTCAGAGACAAATAATGTCAAAATAATTAAGTAAGTATACAATTTTTAACATAATGAAACTGAAATAAGAATGCGATCGTTTTAAGAAATACAGCACCCTAATTGCGTACAACACTATTAATCTCAATCTGAATCATTTTGAAGGATATTGCTAATCCATTGTTTCATAATATATGTTCGAAAAATGTGTCTGCTTAACAACGTAAATAACGCAATGAATGTTGTTGAACCGTCAAAATGAAACCCATTACTACAGAAAGTGTGTTACGCAACTACCCCGCGGGATGAAGCTCATAGAAAGTGTTACGGTGTTGTCGTTTAATAACTTTGCCTGATACCTAAAGTAACGAATTCAAGAAGAAGGGAGACGTCATTCTATTATAGTCTATTCTAAAAGAATCTAATGAAAATGTAAACAAACCTAAATTTTTCGTCGGTTGTAAAAAAAAATTGTTGTTCCATACGTTTTGACCGCAGTACTGCACTTTTCTATGAAAAAGCTGTTTTTTTAAATAACCGACAACAATTTTCTACGCTAGTCTAGAATCATGTGCTGAATTCATGGTTACAGCTTGTGCACTGGTTAAAAATGTATCCTGTACACACGGCTACACGTCAAGCTATACAAAACCAGTTTATCTTGGTCTCACTTTGTATGATATTTTCTCACAATGAACGGTCAGCCAATACTGGTTTTGTTTAGCTTGATGTGTAGCCGTGTGTACCAATGGAAAAGAACCCATCCTGGGCTGTGGAGGTCAGATAGTCGCTCCATGTAAAATACTGGTATTGCTGCATCCGATTAGGCTGGAAGCTGACCCCAACATAGTTAAGAAAAGTCTAGGCAGATGATGATATGGGAAAGAAGGGAGTGCACGTGCTTTGCATATGCCAGGATAACGTGGGTAAGTTATAACAACCATAATAATATTATAGGTTGGTATAGAATAATATCTGGTTTCAGTGATTAATTTTGCGGTAGATAATAATAGTAACTTGTGGTCGCGGCATACCGCCATAGAAACTATAGGTACCTATGTATGTAAGTAGGTGTAACAGATAATTATCAGATATTATATTACTAAGTATGGTGGTGTTATTTTGTACGTAATTACAGGGAATCCACACATGTTTACTACATACGAGTATATCACTATTCTTTAGGTGTTTTGGAAGAAATTATAATATTGTGTTTACTTAATTATTACAATGCACCAGCTAACACATATTATATACAAGTATATCCTACTAATATTATAAACGTGAAAGTTTGTATGGATGGATGGATGGATGTTTGTTACTCTTTCACGCAAAAACCACTGAACGGATTTGGATGAAATTTGGCACACAGATGGTTTATAATAAGGATTAACATATACAATACTTTGTATCCCGATATTCCCACGGAATCGAAACTTATGCGGGTGAAACCGCGGGGCGCAGCTAGTAATAATAATAAAAAACAAGATAAGAGATCAAGGGCATCAAAAAATTCTTTCTCATCACTGTCAATGCGAAAAGTGCCTGAAAGGCTGGCAGCATTGCTATCCAAGGTGGCAATGCTGCCAGTGGCTGCCATTGGCTGGCAATGCTTCATATCTTTTAAACACTTTTTTCTTTGGACCGAAAATAGGTCAGCCTTCTGGTCACGTGAAAGTACCGACCAACTGCTTGGCGATATCCAGAAACACAATGAGCACTTGGTCCCCAAGGCCCTAGTATTTCAACTCCAAACGGCTCAGACATATAGCTCTAAATAAGGTCGTTACATTTACGCCGTGTACCCAGGATTTTGTAAAAATATCTTGATTCAAAAGAGTGTCCGTGGAGTTTCTTGCCCGTTCTTCTCCATAGAGATCTACGCTTTGGAATGGGCAACTATTATCAACTTTCTGACTAAATGACCGACTATTTAATTTTGACAATTCAAAAGTGCCTGTAAATGGTTTAATTGAAATAAATGATTTGAGTTTGAGGTTTTCTGCTTCTGCAGCAGCCGCCCCAGCACAGCCCGCCGTTCTAGCAAGATGGGATGGCGCGAGGGTGTCGATTAAAATCTCCGCGTCATTCAAGTATTTAGAAAAAAACCTGTTGTGAAAACGACAAGCAAGCGGTACGCAATTAGCCCACTTTAGAATTTTTATCGCGACGATTTTTTATCGCGCTCTAGATTTCAACTGCCGGTGTTAAACCGAGCATTGACAATCCAACAGAGTGCATCCCAGCGCCCGAAAGTACAGACGCCAGTACATCAAGCTACTACAATCTGTCAAAATTCTTTAATAGATTTTCAACTTTATCGCTAAAGCATTAGGTTCAAGGTAGATTGGGAAAATTTGACAGTTTCGGGTAGCTTGATGTGCTGGTGTCTGTACTAGGGCTTACGACCTTTCAAAATACTCGAATAATGTCCCAACGATATTCCAGGTAGCGTAAGTACTAATCTTTTGCTTCATTACCTACCTATTGTTGTCTTTTCTGAAATGCTTCCGCTTTCCCGGAAGTCAAACAAGAGAATTTTACGAGTACAAAGTTTTAATTAAAATGAATTTGACGACTTTTTTGTGTTATCTGGAAGTAGGTAAATGTTACCAATTTCTACTTATTTAAGGCTAACATTATTATCATCACCTGCCTAGCTTTTTCCCCGCCATGTTGGAGTCAGTTACCAGTCTAATCAGATGCAGCTAAATACCAGTATTTTACATGTAGTGACTGCCTATCTGAACACAATAAACTAGTGATGAGTAACTAGATACCCCTTGTCCCGCGTCGAATGTAGGTATGTAGTTAGGAAAACCCGCTGTGAAAACGACGATTAAAAGGTATGCAAGTAGCCCAGCCCAGATTGAAAATCGTCACGATAAAAAATCGTCGCGATAAAAATTCGTCGCGATAAGAGCCTGCGCGCACTAGCGATTTTAAGTTGGCCGATAGTTTGATCGGTCGAGGATCAGTATAGAGTTATATGGCAGTGTGCGCACTTGAAGATTACCAGATGTACGACTATTACGATTGCGACTCAACAATCGGCCAACTTAAATCGCTAGTGCGCGCAGGCTCTTATCGCGACGAATTTTTATCGTGACGATTTTCAATCGCGCTCTAGATTTTCAACTCTCGATGTTGAACCGAGCATTGAGAATCCAACAGAGTGCATTCCAGCGCGTCAAATAAATACAGTTTTGTATTTCCAACTCTCAGCGCTACGCAGTGCATTGAAAATCCAATGCTCGATAAAAATCGCCCGTAAGTACTAAGGCTTACGACCTTTCAAAATACCCGAATAAAGTCCCAAGCAAGAAGAAAATAAATACATTTTTAATGTCCCCTAAAACAAATTGATAATAAAAGTCAGCTTTAACAGTAAAAGTAAGTAATAGTAAAGTTAACCCGAGTTAACAGTTTAATAATAAACCTTTATCCTGCGGTCACTAGCACTGTTAACTAAAAGGGTTACGTAACGTTTAGTATTACGATTACGACTTTGTTTACGGTTTTATGGGTATTGAATTTATTATGTTGAGGTAATTGCAACATAAAGTTTCAATTACAACATACCTTCTCCTTTCGCAGGTCTGCTGGAAGAAATTTCTTAAGAAATAAGCAGTACCTTTGTACTCATATTATGATTATGTCATATCAATATGTATATTACTGTGTGTACATAAATAATAAAAAAAAAAAATAAGTTACTTAAAATTACGACGTGTTTGCAAAAACACCTTCAATGTAATGAAATGAAATGAAATTGTTTATTCGGTAAATAGAGGATATCGCAATCACTTTTACATATTATCATATATAGAAAAGCAAACGGCGAAACTAAATGTCTGTTTTAATGTCCAGACATACGCCTCATAGAAATTTTATCAAAATCTGTTCAGTAATTAGGTTTTTAAACCAAAATTACTGGTAAAAATTCAAGTACGAGATTGCGTCGTTTGCTTTGATATTACTTTTCAGTGGCTTAGTGAAATTATCATGGGATGCATTAAGATTAAAGGGGATTATGGTGAGGATTAAGTACAACTTAAAAGTGAAAAATAAAATAAAAAAACAACTTACAAAAAAGACACTACAAATTGTAAAATAACTTCAATTTCGGAAGTCGGTGGCAAACAATGAAAATGCGAACCCAACGAAACCGACTTCCGAACTTGTTTTTATAATATATCGGACGCGCAATTCCCATGTCAATCTGTCAAAAATACCTTTAATTTACAATAATATACATTTCTGATACATTTTTGACATTAATCGTCGTTTAGATGAGATTGTAATTGTAAATATACTTACATTATTATAATGGGAATAGGCCTTCTGAGAATCAGTAATCGTTAACATTAATATAGCAATATACAAAGTTCTTAGTAAGCGATAATAATATATTATAACTAGACGATATTCCAGGTACCTAAACTGATTTTCAATTTGCTAGACCAAATTGATAGCTAATATACAGACTGTGAAAAGATCCATCACATAGCCGTCGACTATGCATTCTGTACATTTATAAACCACTATTGTATTTGGGTCACTGTAAAGATAGCGTGTGTAAGTTTAATAATAAATAAATAAATAAAAATACATCAAACTAAGCAATACATTGCAGAAAAATAATTATTGGCTATCGACTTTTATTTTTAGTGTGAAAATTTGCTGTTTAATATCCTGGACATTTCACACAACGCCATCTAGTCCCAAGCTAAGCAACCTAATGCTTGTGTTATGGTAACAAGCAATGATGATGGTATGGTTGTGGTATGGTGGTGTGGTGGTGCTGTAGTGTGCAATGTAACATACGCAAAACATTGTGCTTAGGGTGCATGCAACGGTCTATGACTCGTGGGGGTATTTAAAGTTGTATTATAACATCAACAACTAGAATGATTTTATTTTCAAGCGACATTTTAAATATATTTTGCAATGGTAATTAAACATGATATAATATATATTTCGGAATACAATATTTAAATAATAACAAAATAATATCCAAACAACATCAACAACTTGTTTTCGTAAAAAAAAAAACGTCTGTAACAGTTGCAGTTTTGACCTTTAATATCCAGTAACCAGAAGGTTCCTAGGTATGGTACAAAAAAATTTACAAGGAGTACAAGTGACTCTCAGCTTCGTTAAGTCTCTTTTTACACCCAATAGACAAATAATTTCATGTTGATAAAAAGGTTAATCGCAGCTGTCATTTTGGTAGCAAATTAAAAATCAGGGTTTAAGTATTAATGTTTTGTATCAGCACCTACCTATTGTTGACTTTCCTGAAATGTTTCCGCTTTCCCGGAAGTCAAACAAGAGAATTTTACGAGCGCAAAGTTTTAATTAAAACGAATTCGACAACCCTTGTTTTATTTTGTATTATCTCGAAGTTTTCATCGAAAATTTTCACAGCAGTCATAGAAGACATCGTGAAAAGTTTAAATTGGGACTATTGCGGTATTATGACCTACTGATGCGCACAGCTAAGGAGTGGAATCTCGTTCTCAATCAAGCTCGTTCCACCGTAGATCTCATCCCTGCCTCTGGGCTGGATTGAGGTCAAGAGCGAGCCCATTGTCAATAAAAAAAAAAACCTAATGCTTTTCGCTGAAAATTTTTATGATCTCCAGAAACTGCCTCAAAACCTTTGTAATGCCTTTTTCAAGACTTTTTTTCAGGATAATCGACCGAGTTCCAAACGTCGAGATACGAAGACGTACGAATGTCTTCGATATCGGAAAGCGTGTTATGGTACTCAAATAATAATAATAATATCCCTGGACATTTCACACAGCGCCATCTAGTCCCAAGCTAAGCAACCTAATGCTTGTGTTATGGTAACAAGATGGCTGATAAATTACTTATATACATTTTTTTTTTGTAAATACATACATATTATAGATAGAAAAACACCCAGACTCAGAACAAATACATGTAGGACTTACAAATATTTGTTCTGTGCGGGAATCGAGCCCGCGACACGCAGCGCAGCAGTCCGATCGCTCAGCCACTGCGCTAATCGTGTTGTCTGGAAATGGATTTGGGTAGGACACCTGGCAAGGCGCAGTGATGACAGGTGGAGTAAGGCTGTGACAGAGTGGCGTACAAGGAGTGGAAGACGAGATATCGGTCGTTCGGCGGCGACATGGAGAGGCGTTACCATCGTGGGCAAAACCTGGATGAGGCTGGCACAGGAGCGTGGTGATTGGCACAAGAAAAGAGAGGCTTATGCCCAACAGTGGGTGAAGTCGGACTGTGGATGATGATGAGAAGATGAGGCGTGAGAGTTCTAAGAACGTCATCGTCATCGTTCGTCTAGGGTCGATTTCTAGTCTAACCGGATGCAGCTGAATACCAGTATTTTACTTAAGGCGACTGCCTATTGACAAAGTGTTATTATTTGTTTTCAGTGTGTGTTCATATAAATTTTTGGAACGAAGTTCCTTATCACGCGTTGCGAAAGGAAAAAATTAAGACCAAAAGTTGGAACGACACTTTTTGCTATAGTTGTAAGCCGTGCGGCGTGCGCGTGTTTCTCTGTCTGTCACTCTCTCTCTCTCTCTCTCTTATAGAAAGCAAGCCAGTTATACTTCGTTCCAACCGGGTGTCCCTTGACACCTCTCAAGTTTTTTTTTAAATCGTTGCCCCACACTAGGAATTGCTCCTGTATATTATATTTTTTTATTTATTCACAAAGACAATACTACGGACAAAAAGCTTTTTTTTTTGTTTTTTGGGTGGGAAATCATCAAATGACCTCTCCCGCTCTGGGCTGAGCGGAAGGGCGTGTCAGACTTTTACTGACAAAAACCCACCCGTGTTCCTTCAGTTGCCTGTGCCAGGGGCCACGATTTCTTTCGAACAAAGCCTTAATTACAATTTACAAGATAACACTAAACTATATAACTATACGAGTAGGTATATTATAATACTAGCTTCTGCCCGCGGCTTCGCCCGCGTGGATGTCGGAAATTTACCCACGGGAACTTGCTAACAGGATAAAATGTATGTGCTTCCCCAGAATGCCATCTATGTCGCGGGCCCTTTGTGGCTAATTACAATAGAAAACCAATTGTGTCTCATTAGTGGTGATTAAGAGGGTACCTATGTGATATCTTTACCTAAGTACCTAACTAATTAAAAAAAAAAAAAAACTCAATAACAGAAAATTAAATACCTACCTACCTAAATAAACCTATTTCTGATGATAACTAATCTAAATTCAATAAATAAGCAAACTCCCTAAAAACTAATATCTATACGAATGATTAAGCCTACCTAACAGTATTATAAAATAACCTACGGTCACTACGTACACTATCAAATATACTACCTATACTTTAAAATTAAAATCTATACCTACGACTCATATAAAAATAAACCTAAATAACTCTAAAAACTAAAAGGAACAAAAATGAACTCCACTGCGGGTGACCCAACCTACAACAAACTTAGTATTTGCGGTTGGTACAGTACAGACAGTGGTAATCGGGTATAGGGATCGAACCGCAAAATTAAGTTTGTTTTTTATTGTATATACTTTTCCGGGATAAAAAGTACCCAGTGTGGTGCCCAGGATATTAAAGAATAATTATACCAAGTTTCATCGTAATCGAACCGGTAGTTTTTGCGTGATGCCTGAACAAACAGACAGACAGACAGACAGACAAAAATTTTTTTAATCACATTTTTGGGTTCGGTGTCGGTCAAGTAACACCCCCTGCCATTTATTTTTTGGATATTTTCAATGTACAGAATTTTCACTTCTACAGATTTATCTATACATATAATAAAATTGCAGAAAAGTGGTGTCTGTACAATAGAAATATATAAAAAAAAAGTAGCAGGGGTTGTTATTATATCGATGCCGAACCCGAAACTGTAGTTAATTTTTTTTTTGTCTGTTTGTCGGTTTGTCTGTTTGTCTGTGTGTTTGTGCACGCTAATATCAGAAACGGCTTATTCGATTTAGATGCGGTTTTCACTAATATATTGTAGTAAGCTTCACTTAACAGTTAGTGTTGATTTCATGTCAATCGGTTCATAAATAAAAAAGTTATGTTAATTTAAAGAACCACGGCGAACATTTGTTAAGGTATTCTATCAGAGTACGTACACGCCTCGCGCCTGCGCTGCGTGTCCGTGGCTATATAAAGCGCGCTGAGAGCCGCGCCGCTGAACCCCCGACCCTTGCCCGCTGAAGTGCCAGCCCGCGCCATAGCAGAGAGCCTGTAGCTTTAAATTCCCCGACTGAGACCTCTGAGTTTGTTTCGGCCTTTCTTCTCAGAGATAGTCCTACGAAACGCCGCGCTCATCAAAGTATTAATAATACTACATAATTCGATCCAGCCTGTCCCCTTGCTGCCCTCTCCCAGCGACGCCCTAAGCCGAGGTTCGTACCCCACAGGGGGTGCCCTTTGCGTGCAGTCACTTAGTTTTAATCTAGATGTAGCCCTGGCTGGAGGCTTTAAGAATTCTTAAGGCAACCACAGAATAGTTCGGTTGTAGTCACGACCTCTCAAGGTCAATTACGAGATGCCATTCATAAAAAAAAAAAAACGCGCCGCTGCCATAAGGATTCAGTTATTCGTAGCGAACGCACGTATCCTGGAGAGTATAGACGAATAGTTGCATTCGATTATTGCGATTCACTTGAATACTGACTGTTTGCATATTTCATTTATTTATATTTTAGGGTTTGTAGGTTAGGTTCTTTTTCATGTAAATAAATATTGTAAGTATTTGGTATAGGTTAGGCGGTTCTTTCCTTGATTTTCGGTATACTTATCTTAATTTTTATTTAGGGTTTATAAATAAATATTGTAAGCATTTGTTATAGGTTAGGCATTTCTTTTTTTGATTTTCTATATTAAGTATAAGTTCATTAGCTCAGGTTAGTAATAAATTTTTCTAGCAATTCTTTTGTTTTATAAAGTTAGTACGTTTGGTTTACACGTCTTAACACTTATTACTTAAACTGTGATAATTTTAGACTGTATAATAATCTGTAAGTATTTATAATTTAATTTTTTACGATAGTACGTGTTTACTAAATAACTGTGTGTTATGTAGTATGTACTATTTTATTGTAAGAATGCCTCGAAGAAGATCCAACCTCTCCCAACGTAGCAGAAATGCTAAAAGGATGAAATTAGTTCGATCACAGGAATCTGAGGAAGGTCGTGATTCAAGGCTCTCTGCAACTCGGGAACATCAGGCTAGGTTTCGTGCTGCAGAAACTTCGACTCAGCGAGAATCTCGACTGAGTTCAAATCGTTCTCGAATGATGACAACTCGAAATAGGGAAAACGGGGAACAACGAAAGGCACGTTTATCTGTCGATCGCGAAGCTCACGCGCTATCACGTGAGTCTGAGACTTCTGCGAACCCATAATGCTTCTTAGAAATTTAAGCACCCCAAAACTTTGCAATGGCACCAGGTTAAAAGTGACCAATTTACAACGAAATCTGATAGAAGCAGAGATTTTAACAGGGTGTGGAAAAGGTGAAAGTGTTTTCATTCCTCGGATTCCTCTCATTCCAAACAATTTTCCACTTAATTTAAACGAGTCCAGTTTCCAGTCAGCCTATGCTTTGCGATGACAATTAATAAAGCCCAAGGTCAGACGCTGAAAGTTGTGGGTGTAGATCTATGTATCAGCTGTTTCTCGCACGGTTAGTTGTATGTGGCTCTGTCACGGGTTAGCAATCCTAGGAGCCTGTATGCTTTCATCCCCGATGGCCATACGTCAAATATCGTATACAGAGAAGCGTTACTGTAAAGTAAATTTTTAGCTACCCAAACGACGGTATATGTAATTCAAAATATGCTGCCCGAAAAGTCACTATTCCACGCGGACGAAGTCGCGGGCACAGCTAGTTATAAGTATAGATATAGAAGATATGTACAAGTATAAAAACATCTTTATAATTGTTTTTTTTATTAGTGTCCAGGCTTATTTTATTTTATTTAATTATTGAGACTTGGTTGGCTTGATTAAGTACAAGCATTTGTACGCCCTCTGGCATAACATAGTGAACTTTTAATTATCTTTATATACCATTAGCTGCACCCCGCGGTTTCACCCGCGTAAGTTTCGATCCCGTGGGAAAATCGGGATAAAAAGTATCCTATTGTTAAGTTATGTGTAATGTTATTGTGTGTGGTTAAGGACAGAAGCTCTCGGCACTGGCCAAGACAATGGCGAAGTCGGAAGTGTGTGTGTTACGCGCTAACGCGACTTGTCTTAACGCACACATTTACAGCGTGTTTTTACACTTGGTAACCAGAAGAAACACGCGTGTCGCTTCGTGAGATAAAAATAATATAATACCTGCACCCTAATTGCGTAACACACGATCAATCGGAATCGGTTTCATTTTGACAGTTCAACAACATTCATTGCGTTATTTACGTTGCAGACAAAGTTTTCGAACTTATGAAGCAATGGATTAGCAATTTGCTTCAAAATGATTCTGATTCCGATTGATTTTGTGTTACGCAATTAGGGTGCTGAGGGGTAATTCTCTTTTAAGAACGTTTGCAGTCTGAAGGCCGAAGGCCGAAATGTTGGGATAGTCTCAATCTGTCAAAAAATACTTCTAATTTCCCTACATTTTGACCAGTTTTTGACATTTGTTTGTCGCCGAGATGAAACTGCGACTAGATTTTGAACGTTTTAAATTACGAGAATTGACCTTTTGGTTTTCAGGCTGTCGGGCTTCTGACTACCAGTAACGAGAGTGACCGCCGGTTTTACATGTTTTAATGAAATTGTGTAGGTAATAAGTGAAAATATTATACCTACAAAAGATTTACCTACCCAAAATGTTGTGTCAGTGTCCTAAGCCTTAATAATGCGACCCATGTGGTCAGATTAACACGTCCGCTGCCGCGTGCGGTCATTATGACCCACGCGTGACTTTTACCCAACCCTAAATCGCATTCTTTTGCATTTCGTTGGTATTTAGGGGTTAATAAAATGTTCTAAGGGAACAGCGGTAGTTATATAAGGTCAAAGATTTTTATATTAAATTTAATTTTAATAGGATGAACTCTTTGGCAAAATTTTTGAAACAACAACTGCTTGTGGATTTCACAAATTCAATATTTTAAAGGTTTTAAACTGAAATTATTTATACACGATTATTTAGTTTATCTAGCACTTATAGCAATAATAGATGTTCCCACTGCTGGGACACAGGCCTTCTCTCTGTAAGAGGGCGAGTAGGCCGTAATCCACCACGCGGGCGTAGTGTGGGTTGGTAGATAATAATATCCCTGGACATTTCACACACAGCGCCATCTAGTCCCAAGCTAAGCAACCAAATGCTTGTGTTATGGTAACAAGATGGCTGATAAACTACTTATATACATTTTTTTTTTGTAAATACATACATATTATAGATAGAAAAACACCCAGGCTCGGAACAAATACATGTAGGTCATAAAAATATTTGTTCCGTGCGGGAATCGAACCCGCGACACGCAGCGCAGCAGTCAATCGCTTAACCACTGCGCCAACCGTGCCGTCAAGATGTTACATGTCTTCGAATTTTTTGGTTCTAGGACATGCCAGTTTCCTCACGATATTTTCCTTTACCGTTTTGAGAGCAATAGTGATGAAATAATCTACACAAAGAAAAGCGCCTGTCTTGGTTCGAACCTACGACCAACTCGTAGGTTGCGCCCGTTACCATTTAGCCACCACTTCTGTATATCACAGGCTGCTCGTCTATCTACAAGACACAATTAGTTACTTATTTATATTGGGGGGAAACTTTTAGTTACCATCAAAAATAAACCTTACAAAATACACCGTATCATTCACCTTAACTAGAAAATCAGTTTCAAACGAGGCATTTGTAGCAAACTTCCACAGTTTCAGATTAGGACTACCTTTGTTCTGTGACGCTTTCGTATTTAAATCGAGACCAAATCATTCTGTAGTTGTGCTCACGAACAATGGCCCTTAATTTATTCCGGTGGGTTAATTTCGTATACAATTTTGTTACCCAAAGGCTTGGGCGCGCAGCGTTGCGGTTTTTAGTACGGAAATTTGATAAGTATGAAAGGGATGGACAGCGATAGTTTATGGGACATCTAGAGGGTCGACTCTATTTGTTTTGTTATTTGTTGGTATTGAATGGTTGGGAATGGATGAAAGGGTCAGAATAATTTGTTTCTGGATTTAGATGAGTTAGGTGCTACTTTATCCCCAAATGAGAATATATGTTGGACCTATTTTAAGACTGAAAGTGTCTAAAAGAATACGTCAGTTTGGTGGAAATTCGGAAAAAAAATATGTAAGGTTTACGAAGGTATCGCAGTATCATATTTAACTATCTTTTCTTAAAGAAATCTTTTCGCGAGCCATATTGTATATATTTAGAAGGCCCATTCCTGCAATTAAAAACGTTCAAAATCTAGTCGCAATCTCATTTCAGCGACAATTAATGTCAAAAACTTGTCAAAAATGTAGCGAAATTAGAGGTATTTTTAACAGATCAGACTGTGAACGTTCTTAAAATTACGAGAATTGCCCCTCAGGTATTATGTTTTTTTCAGTAAAATTTTTTTATAACAAGTTTTTAGTTAAATTCAATTAAAAGTTGGTTATTTTCAATGTTATGTTTAAAACACTTGTTATAAAAATTCGCATTTTCAATCTCAAATTGCATCTGGGGGGTTAATTTTAGACTGTCGCTATAATAGTAAAAAATGCTCAAGATGTTATTTCCTACAAGCAAATACTACTTTTTTCTGGCCGGTACTTGACACAACATTCAACAAAATGTTTGACACTTGAATGATGTCCTTCATAGTGAAATAACTATGAATCAATTTAATTTAAGTAATATAAAATACACAATAATGTGAAAATACTCATTCATTGTTTATCTATCACACTATTATGTAACTTTTCAATACCAGTACATTAAAAATCGATTACACCTAATTAAATAATACTGTTGTGATCATTCGTTCATAAACAAAATAATTATGTTCCGCAATATTTTATTGTGTTATTAATTAAAATCGGCGCGCTAGGGTTAATGTAGTGTGACCAACACAAAAGGCTCAGTGACCACCGCGCAGTCAACTGTGGTACAAATAAAATTTATTAGAAATTGTGGTCACTGTTTGTGGCTATTGTTTAGGTGGTAATGTGTGGTGGATTTTTATTTTTTATTGTGTTAGATTTTTTTATCTTTGTTATAGTGTTTTTGTGGATGGGTAATGCTGTTGTTGAGTATTGGTTGTCGTCGATATTCGAGGAAAGTTATTCAAGCCCGTATTATGACATGTGAATGACGTCATGAGTCCACTGCGAGAGAGAGACGGAGCTATACATGACCGATTGCATCATCCCTTTATTAGACAGCCATCCAAACTAATATTATAAATGCGAAAGTAACTCTGTCTGTCTGTCTGTCTGTCTTTGCTTCACGCCTAAACTACTGAACCGATTTGTGTGAAATTTGGTACAGACATAGTTTGGAACTTGAGAATGGACATAGGATAGTTTTTATTACAAAAAATAAAATAAAAAATAAAATTTATTCCGGACATACAGCGCCATCTATTGGTCAAGAGTCGGTGTCATCCTATTCCACGCGAACGAAGTCGCGGGCAAAAGCTAGTTATTTCATAATACCTAACTTTTCTTTAAAATGTTTTCAAATGAATATAGAAAAATTTAGGAAGAGTACGAGTTTACTTCCTTATTCAAAATATCTAAATTTTTCAAAACTTTAGTATGTTTTTAAGTATTTTTCGTCTTTGAGATATCAAATTAACATGAGGCACTTAATTTTTAAACGGTGAAGGAAAACATCGTGAGGAAACCGATGAATGTCCTAGAAACAAAAATTTGAATACATGTGATATCTACCAACCCGCACTGGTAAATAAATAAATAAATAAATATCCCTGGACATTTCACACAGCGCCATCTAGTCCCAAGCTAAGCAACCTAATGCTTGTGTTATGGTAACAAGATGGCTGATAAAGTCCACTCCCTCACACCAAGAGGAGGCTGTGTCCCAGCAGTGGAATATTATTAATTTAATACCTAAATAAAAGCCTTCAGGCATAAAGTGCGTAACAGCTTACTTATTTATCCAATGCTGGGTTATGATAACTCACACTAAAATAAACTACGAGTAGGAAGGATAAACTAGGACCATAAATAAACAGATAATAGGGTAGTTTCCTGGATAAAAAAATATTATTATATTTAGTCCATCAGTTAGATTATCGAAAAATAATGGACATGTATTTTTTCTTATGTCAATCAAACAAAAAATGTCAAAGATAAAGCGCGTCAAAATTTGGGAGTGGGGGTCGTGACGTCACGCCATGCTAAAAAGTGTAGCAAGGCGTGACGTCACACGGAACTTTAACGGGCGATATCTTCATCATTTTTTAATAATTGACATAAGAAAAAATACGGGTCCAATATTTTTTGATAATCTAACTGACGGACTAATTAGAATTTTGTCGGAAACTAGCCTATTACTACTAACAATAGCAAAACCATGGTCACAAGGTCAAAGTGACATTTATTGTTTTTCTCGTGAAGTCTTCAACTTCCTCCCATAAATGTTGAATGAAACTGAACCAGTCAATGGTCCATCACCCATAACGGTACTACATCATTACTGTGGCACACAACACAGAAAATGTGACCCACTTTCCATGTCATACATCATTAAATCAACAAATTACGTGGTAACAACTCTTTGAAAAACACCATAGAAAGATTTCTATCGGGAAGGGATGGGTGCTAAATAAAATAAAATGGGAATAATATCGAATCGCACCCGCTCTGTGTAATGTGCCGTGAGGAGGGTACGGGTTTTGAGTGGGGTGGAGTCGCTATGTGTGAAAAAGTTGAGATTGGACTTGCGTAAGCTACGATTTCTTTTCATCTTAGGGCTATAAGCGGATTTGGGATATTGTGTCCTTCAATAAAAATGAATAATAACTGTAAGAAGAATGTCCATTGCTCTGGTGATCCTAATGTCTCAGTACTTTATTTTTTTTAAGTTTGTCGGTACCTAAAGACAAAAGTAAAAAATAATAATATGTAAAGAATGTGATAGACGGCGACTTGTGCAGTTCAACTCGTTGGAGCCAGCGAAACAAAAGGCGATCGCTTGCGACTTTGAGAGAACGCCCGCGGAAGTGTTCAAAAAGTTGGAAGACATTAGAACTAGATACGCATTTTAAGTTATAATTATTTCATTGTATTAATTTAGTATAAGGAATTTAAAAAAAAGTTTCTCCCTACACCCATGGAAACAAGGAGTGAGTTTATGTGCGTATGTAAGTAAAACAAATATAAAGATTTAGTAAAATAATCAAACATGGTGAGGAAATCGGCATGTCCTAGAATCAAAATGTCATCCACCAACCCCAACTGAGCTCGCGTGGTGAATTATTGACCACTCCCTCTCACAGAGAGGAGGCCTCTGTCCCAGCCCAGTGAGAACAGTATAGGCTGATTAGGCTGCTTTTCCACTAGAGATGTGCTATGCTACGTTGCTACGGATGCGTTTGATATCCACCAATCATATTAATTGGTCCACATAGCATAGCATTGGTGGAAACGGGCTCAACTAAGCTATGTTCTTTTTATGGAAGGATGCGTGCCATGGATGAGAGCTATGGATGCGCAAGTGGTGTAGCTATGAGCAGAGCAGAGTACTCCCCGTGCCTTCCCTACTATCGATGCATTGCATAGTTCGAGCTGCGCATCTGCCTTGTACAGCTACCTCGCGGCGGCTCATCTTCATAGCACATCTTACTCGCTCCTCTACACAGCTTAGCATTAGTGAAAACGGTCGCATAGTTTCGTAGTTTAGCTTTCACATCCTCGCAGCATAGCTGCATATCACATCTCTGGTGGAAAAGCAGCCTTATGTTTATGTTTAGTAAAACAATCGTATTTACAAAAGTTATTAGCACAAATTCAAAACACAGGAAACACACTAAAGCCATGTGTAAACCGCCTTTTTAATGGCACTAGAACCAATAACAGAAAAAGATACAATTACAAAAAAAAAACTAATTAGTTACTAACACAACTCCACCCCACTCCCTGCTCTCATACCCAAAACTGTCACTCTCATAAATCTATACTCGTCGATACATCTCGTTGACAATCCGCGGTCACGTCGCGGTCGTGTCGCCCCCGTCTCGTACCCCTCATCTCGTGCCCTTCCAAACTCGTACAAAGTGAGTTATGAGCCGTGATCTGATCGCGGACGGTACTATGCGTGTGAGTTTTTCTGCTTTGTTTAATTAGATTTATGCCTACAAGTAATTGAATTGCAATGGGATTGTGAACAGTTTGTTAACGAGTTTTGTGTTAAGTGGTCTGTAAAGGACTCCCCTTTATTGTGTAAATAAATTAAAGTACTTTTGACTTGAGGTGCTGTGTACAATAATAAACCATTCGTACTTAAACGATGGCTGTGTTGAATTGCAACTGTCGATAGGTAGGACTTTGTAACATTGAACTTATCAAAATCAAAAGTAATTTATTCAAATTAGGCTGAGAATCAGCACTTTTCGAACGTCAAAAATTACAAAAGACAGTCCCCCAAAAACGCCCGCCCTTCACCAGTTCCTAGTGCTATCGCTGGGAAGAAGTGGCGCAACAAACCCCCCAGCAGCACAGCTGTCTGTTCAGTTAGAAAACACTTGATTGAATACAATAGTACCCATAAATAGTACACATAAACAAAGGTACCTAGTCCTTTGTTTAGTAATTAACATTGCAACACCAGAACATAATTTAAATAATTTGCCATATGTCAGCTAGCCACGTCAATATACCAACAAATATAATAAAAACTATACTAAGCTAAAAAATAATTAATTAAAATTAAAATGTAAATAAAAACTTACTACCCAAATAAAAGCCTCCAGGCCATAAAGGGCGTGACAGCTTACATATTATTTTATGCATTGCTGGGTTCTGTTCACATAGCTGTCACTTGAAGTCACAAATTTTAATGATAAACTAAGACCATCGACGTAAATAAATAAATAAGTTATACAATGTGGGGATGACAATATGATCATAAATGAAACTTCGTATAAGTCATGATATTCCCAACCTGCACAAAAAAAATCAAATGAATATATCCAGTAGTTTAGCCACAGGACATTATTTTTCATTTTAAGTATTTTCTACATGATGTATTGTAAACAGGAAAGCACGCGACAAGTTAACGACACACGTTGCCAGCTCGCTACCAAGTAATCTGTGTCGCTACTTCAAAAAACTACGCCTTTTCTTTAAAATTTATTTTCTCAATGCAAATTATACTTTATGCCTGAGCCCTAAGAGTCATAAAAGCGTATCATCACAACTAGATAAAAAAATGCATGCGGAAGTCATAACTTTCTGTTACGCACTCATGTCAATCGCAAAATATGTATGTGCGAAAGAGATAAGTAAGTTTGCTTGTTTCTACTTTGCCTACTTGTCGAAACCTGCAGGTTACGCGGTCAGTGTGTCACCGGACTTCCTTACTGCCTGTGACGCGTTTTGTTCCGCTCTGGAATTTCGGATGCGCCCGCGCCCGTTTGAAGTCGCCGCGCGAGTGTTATCGTATCTTTGTTGTTGTGTTGTGTTGTGCGAAATTTGACGCTTTGTTTTAATAGTGACAGGACACATAACGTATTATAGGTACTTAGTTAAATAGCTAAGTAAACTTTGCGAAATTAGACGCTTAATACTTGGTGTTTAAAGGTTTTATTATTAAATAACCATGCCTCGTTACAATTACACAGCTTCGGAGTACACCGATATGATTTTAGTGTATGGGGAGTGTCACGGAAATGCCGCTTTAGCTGTACGGACATACCGTGAGAGGTATGGGAACACCCGTATGTGTCCGACCCACGGGCGCACTATTGTACAAGCTGTCCAGAGGATACGGGAAAATCAATCCTTGATCCCGCACGTAGATGGTGCTCCTCCACGTGCAAATGTGATTCCAGACGAAAGAGTTATTAATTATTATGATCGCAATCCGACCGACGTCCAGTCTGCGTAATGCAGGTCGACATTTTCGAGTAAATCACAAAACTATTCAAAAAGTTTTGAAACGTGACAAACGCAGACCTTATAAGTACAAGAAAGTACAAGCATTGTTACCGAGAGATAAACCAATAAGAGAAACTTTCTGTCGCTGGTTAGAAACCAAACATCTCGAGAATCCTGACTTCCTGTACAATGTGATGTGGACTGACGAGAGTACATTCACAAGGAATGGTTTATGGAACCGACAGAACCTTCGGTACTGGAGCCGCGTGAATCCGCATCTAGTACGGGAGACTTCGCACCAGTACAGATTTGCTGTCAATGTGTGGGCTGGCATACACAGAAATACCATTATTGGTCCGATATTTATTGATGGCAATTTAAATGCTGTAAAGTTCATTGAACTCCTCGACAGATCTGTTTCCGAGTACACGGACGAACTTTCGCTGGACGTGTACAGACAGATGTGGTACCAGTTAGATGGAGCACCAGCTCATTCAGTGGTGTCTGCAAGAGAGCGTTTGACTCAAATGTTCGGACAGCAGTGGATTGGCCGTTTTGGACCAGTGCGGTGGCCAGCGAGGTCACCAGATCTCACGCCCCTGGATTTCTTTCTGTGGGGTCACATAAAGAATGAGGTATACTCAACAGAAGTTAATACCGTTGAGGAATTAAAAAATAGAATAATTATATCCTTTAATAAATTGAAAGAAATGGCTGCTAATGGTGGCCTATTATCAAGAGTGAGAAATAACATTATACGTCGGTGTAGTTTGTGTATTCAAGAACACGGCGGACATATTGAAAATAAAAAAATTTAATGACTGGCGACATAACTAACTGGTCGAAAAGTGATTGTGAATAATAAATTGATTAGTGAATAACTCGCGGGTGAATGATGCCCGACTATTTGGTTAATAATCTGTGATTTGATATAATTGAGCATTACCTAATAATAATATTAATAATGGCGCCAAAACATTCCGTCGCTGCGTCGGCGTCGCCGCGCAACCCCGCGAGCGGCCGCGCGCTGCCTCGCGCTTTATAATGAATGAAACCACGCGGCGTTGCCATTCTTACCGCAGGTCAGTGTACCAATTTTATAAATGGTGTTTTATTTTGTTTGCAGTTTTAAGCTATTTAGTTTGTTAGAAATTTTTGTTTTTTTAATTTCGATGTTCGGATATATTTGATAGTTGACAAATGTTTCTATAAACCAGTATTGCCAGTGTTTTCATTTAAAGTCATATTGTCATCTCCACATTGTATAACAATAACCTGTCAGTCAGCTAATCCTGGAGAAAGAACATAAACATTGTCTTGCGTTAAATTAGGGCGACCAACTATTCTTATCGTGTAAGTAGTCGTTGATGGATTTTACTTGAGCTTTAAACGCATTAAAAGGCAAGTCTAGCAATACATCAGCAGAACTAGGTACCATTAAAATACAACTTCACTTATGTCATAAATACATAGGAACACATAAGTAGAAACATTCTTTTATCTTGTATATTTCTCTCATGTTATTACGTCAGAGCGGAACGCATTTCGCCGGGACCAACACAAGGCAGGAATTGTACGGACTTCCTACAGTGCCAGAGGCAGGTTGCGAGGACATGACTGGTAAATAGAAAGCACTTTTATAATTTTGTTGTTTATTGTTGTGAGTTAACGGTTTCGGAGAATTGCATTGTGGACATTCAAAGATGCGATGTAACATATGTCCAACAGGATGAATAAAGCAAAATCGCATGAATGAAAAGGATCTTTTGTGAAAGAATGGTTGTTTTTAAAGAAAAAACTACATTTATAAGCTTTCAAAAAAGTTTCTTGCATTAAGCATTATTAAGCAGCGAGTAATTTAAATGTATTTTATTTTAATTTTGTAATTTTTGATTTTTAATTTATTTTGTTAATTTTTAATCTCTTTTATTTTTAATTTTTAATCTCTCATTTGTAATTTTTAATTTAATTTAATCTTATATTTATTTATTTTTATTTTAAGTCGGACTGTATGGAATTATGGATCAATTAGTTATCTGTAATAAATGAATTTTATTTTATTTATTATTTATTAAAATATCACCAAGCTTGTCAAGCTACTACAATCTATCAAATTTCTTTAATAGATTTTCAACTTTATCGCTAAAGTATTAAGGTTCAAGGTTGATTGGGAAAAATTTACAGTTTCGGGTAGCATAACCCGCTGGCGTACCTTCAAAAACACAACTTTTAGTAATTTGACATGATCACATGACCTGGGGGCCTACTCTGAAGTGCAAAGTGCGAATGTTCGGATCGGACCGACACATGGCCAAACCGAATATTATTGAAAAATGCGAAAAAAGTTCGGATCGGCTCAGTTGGGTCGAGACCATAGTCAATATTCGAAAGAGTGTAGGAGTGTAAGATTGGAACCGACCGAACCAAATAGTAACTTCGTAGCAGGAAACGGCCGAACATTCGGCCGATACTACTTCGGAGTAGGCCCCCAGTCTTCCTCCTACAGTTTATTATATCGGTTTGTGCTATTGTAGATGACTCACGGGATAATTGCGTAACACACTGTCCGTAGTAATGGCTTTCAGTTTGATAGTTCATCAACATTACGTTGTTGAGCAGACAAATTTTTCGAACATAATGAACATATCCTTCAAAATGATTCACATTGTGATTGAAAGGGTGTTACGCAATGAGGGGGCTGGTCAGCAAGGTGGTTAGCAAGTCAGACTTTCCGGGATGCGCCGGCCGTTAAAAATAATTATCAAAAAATTCATAAATTCAAATTCAAAATTTTTTATCGCTGGGACAACTAGATCCAAAGATATGAATTATAATAATAATAGATATCGATAATAGATTATCGTCGCACTAGTGGAGATTACATACAAACATAAAATCACGCGTTTTCACAGAAACTATAGAACGGCAAAAGGTATGAGAATATATATGTATGCAGTGGCGTGCGTTCCATATAGACAGAAAGACACTGCCTACCCTAGTTCTGATAATAGATCTAATATTATTTTATCAATAAACAAAACAACATAAAAATCTTAAATCATAAATCAGCTCCACCTATCGAGTGCCGGTGTTATCATTAAGATCGATACAGTTTACTGCACTAGCGCCACCTCGCCTTTTCAACGGCAAAGACACAAACTATTCGTCTCTGAATATATTGTTTGTGTGCTCCGTGGAAACTCGTGGTCATGCGTATTTTTATGTGTGTGCGTTCCTATAGCTACGTGGGCTTTGCTGACACACAATGACAAAAATCACGCACACAACTGCATGAAAAGCCAGTGTCTTGTTCGAGTTGTTCTTTAAAGCTAACACGAAAAATTACGATCCTAACCGAACATTTCCGACGAAAGTTTGCTATGCAATGCGAATATTTTAAGAAGTAACATTGTTTCATTGAATTTTATATAGTTAGATTGCCATCATTTTTTTGTCGTATTAATTTTCCTTTTTACTGTGTAATTTCAATAGTCAATAGTAGCCATTATTGTTTGATGTGTGTTGTGTTTGTGACTTACGCTATCAGATATTTAGGATTTTAACATTGTGATTAGAGTGAAAAATGGATAATATTGTCTGTGAAAGTTGTTCAGATGGTGTGTGTATTGATAAAATAAAATATGACGTGTTTTCAAAACTATCTTTTAGTGAAAAAAAAAAACAAGTTATCGAGATAGGTCGTCCTACACCGGATTTGCAATTAATAAAAAAAAAGGTAAAGTCAATCGTAAATTCAATACAAAACAATATGATTCATATCATTGGCTGACAGGTTGCATACACAGTAATCGGTTATTTTGTTTCGTTTGTTGACACTCGATGGACTTACAAATTCGCGTACTGTAAATGTAATTTTCAATTCTTATTTACATTTAGTTGATTTATTTGAGGATATGGCTGAAAACGAAGACTCTTGGGATGGTGAGACATTAAGTCAAGTTTCGTATTTGTTTGTTACACAATTTAAAAGACTTTCAATTCCAGTTTTTACTTCATGTGTTTAACGAAATATTCGCAGAAACTGATGTGCTTTACGAAATTATGCAAAAAAAGACATCAGATGTGACTTATTGCATTAAAAAAATTAGGGACTTTGAATCATTTTTGGAATCATTCAGATCTTGAATTAATTTTTGAAGGCGTAAAAATAATCACAGGGTCGCCAAAACAAAAACGTAATGTTGTGGACGCGAAAACCAATTTTAAGCGCATTTTTATTGAAATTATAGACAGTATATCCATCGAATGTCGCGACCGATATAAAAATCTGAGAGTTAAAATTTTTTGGACTACTTTCATGCGAAAATTTCAATAAATATAATGATAATTTTCCGGTTGAATTAGTATCGCAATTCGTAAATGTTTATAAATTATACGACTTTAACTTAGACCGCCATAGCAATAGCTCAAATGTGTTTATAAATCTGCCGAATTCAAAAACCTTAGTATTTACAAAATTATAGAACATTTTTACGAAAATAACATAAATACAGTTTTTCCCGAAGTACTGCGTTTGGCAAAATTAATTGTTACAGTTCCCGCGAGCAGTGCTTCAACCGAAAGGTCATTCTCGTCGCTAAAACTTATACACACCTACTTAAGAAATACACAAGGCCAGCAACGACTTACAGATCTTTCCACGATTTCAATAGAAAAAAACCTTCTTACGGAAATAAAACGCCTTCCCAACTTTTACGATTCCATATTGCAGATATTCTTACAGAAAGATAGGCGTGTAGATTTAATATACAAATAAAACAATCCTATATAGGTACTTAGTATACTCACACCACCATCTTTTCAATGATTTTATTTAAATTTTGCAAATCACACAAACATTACCAAACATCAAACAAACGCGCCGAAAGGCCACTTCGAATATAAGTAAATTGATATGTCTATAAAATCAGTCAATCTATGGACATTTGAGTTGGCATTTGGCAATTACCTACATCATCAATCGACAAGACGACGAACCAAAACCAACGTGTAGTATTTTTGGTGAGTACAATTTTCTGCCTACCCTGTCTTAAAACTGTGTGCACGCCACTGTATGTATGTATATATGGTATGATGGTAGTGAATATTCTTTCAATACTGTGATTGACAGGGATCAAAGTTTCGTTTAGGTTTAATTCTGTTTTCATTTGGGATAACAGCAAACTTTCCACAACCTTTTATCTTCAAATGACTTGCAAAATTGCTTTTCAATATTGCTCATTGTGTGAAAATTCGTAACAATTAATCCTTTATTACACAAACGGACCAATTCTGTATCGAATGTCGGATTAACTGTTAAAAACTCGTTAAGGACATTGAGAATGTAACGTGAATCACCATTTTCTTTTAGAGATCCTTTGTAACCTTAACACCTAGAGTCCTATTTTAGAAGAAGATAGTAAGAGACTTCTTGTATTCAAACTCAAACTCTTTATTGTATTCATGTGTACATTTCGATGTTACAATTTAAGTAAGTTCCAACATGAAACCCGCACCCTAATTACGTAACACATAATCAATCGGAATCGGTTTCATTTTGACAATTCAACAACATTCATTGCGTTATTTACGTGTTGAGCAGACAAATTTTTCGAACTTATGAAGCAATGGATTTTCAATTTGCTTCAAAATGATTCAGATTACGGTTGATTGTGTGTTACGCAATTAAGGTGCCGATTAGGGCACGGCAACATAATAATAATTTTAACATAATCTATCTATTATTATATATCTACATAAAAATGAATGGACGTTTGTTAGTCTCACAAAAACTCGAACGGCTGAACCGATTTGCCTAATTTTGGTTTAGAAATATTTGTTGAAGTACAAGGAAGGTTTATAAGGTGAGAAAATATAAAGAAATTTCAATGAAAGTAGTAAAGACAACTTTAATTCGCGGTATGAAGGTCTACTAATTATTTAATTATAACTACTAATTATTTTGTTCTAGGTATTCTGCGACCGATTCAATTCAATTCAACGGTAGCAAGGACGGCTGTCGCTGAAAACCAGCTCTGGGTCTCTGTCTTGCATATGGTCTTAGCTTTATGCTGAGCGATGACCGTTTTGGGTGGATTTAACTTATAATTTTCTCCCTGTAAGCGACGCAACTCGCATAAGAACTTCTTGTTAATAGACTATTTTATAAAAAGTCAAATATAGTAGATTTTACAACAAGTGCACAAAACAAACCATTTTTATCCGAGACTTTTAGCAGCCCGAGCCGAAGGCGAGGGCTGATAGTAATGTCGAGGATAAAAATGGTTTTGTGGACGAGTTATAAACTCTGCTTTTCACTTCGATTGCGAGGAAATAAAACAGTAGTATAACATAACATTTCTTTAATTAAAATTCAAAGTAAAATTAGAACAGTTTTGAATACTGAAGGAAATTGTTTTTAAATCTTACGACATTGATATTAGGCTGCAGACCTATACAGCCTACTATTAAATTAATTTTGTAATAATAATTTTCTTAAATCAACTAACCTACCGTACTTGAATTAAAATTTTAATATCTATTATATCTTAAAAAACACATAAGGCAAATAAATTAAAGTAAATATTATATAATAACAAATTCTATCTATGAACTTCTTATTGCATTTGGCTGTATGGCTCATTTTCTTTGCCTTAATATAATACATTTATGAGTAGATACGTTAATGCCCTTGTGCACAAAATTCGATTTTGTGCAGCCTATTCCCTGCACAAAGAAGCACTTTCAGAGCATGAGAAGTGAAAAGTACTTTTTGTTTTATTTTTAGCCGTCAAATTGATGTTCATTTTTTTTTACTGTCATCGTCGATAAAAACAATTGAACTATGCTCTCTGTTATTTTTGCTAATAAAGTGGATTATTTGTTTACTTTATAAATCCGCAATACCGTTGCACTTTGAGTCCTTTAAGATCATTACAACCTTAACTTGTTCTTTTTTGGTGTTCATGTTCTTTGTCTGCGTCATGTTTTCCGCAAATAAACGTAGTTTCTTTTCTTTCAAAATGCAGAACATAGGTCAGGTAAGTCGAGCAGTAGGTACTAAAACAGAATTTCAGGATATAACCAACAGCAGCTAGGGACTATAGCAGTACCCGATGATCGTTCGCTGATAACCAGAGACCAAGCTTGCATAACCATTTGTCTTATTCTGTTAAGTTCCGTCTATGACTTACAATCTATCGAAATAAAGGATTACTGACCCAACCGACACCCAGTTCGAATGCGGTGCTTATGACCTAACCATGTCCTATATGTTGTATATTGGAGCTTTTCTGTGACTTAAGTAGTCCATTTTTACACAGAAAAGCTTGACTTAAGTCTTCATCATCATCTGCCTAGCCTTTTCCCAATAATGTTGGGGTCGGCTTCCAGTCTAACCGGATTCAGTATTTTACTTGGAGCGAAAAGCTTGACTTAAGTACCGCACCCTAATTGCGTAACACACGATCAATCAGAATCTGAATCATTTTGAAGCAAATTGCTAATCCATTGCTTTATAAGTTCGAAAAATTTGTCTGCTCAACACGTAAATAACGCAATGAATGTTGTTGAACTGTCAAAATGAAACTGATTCCGATTGATCGTGTGTTACGCAATTAGGGTGCAGGTTGAGGTCACATGAGCTATGAAATAGTAATATGATTCTCGTGACTTAAGTATCGTAATGTGCTTTTGCCTTTGCTAAGAAGATTTATTTGAACACTTTTTATGCATAGTGAAATAATTAACATATCGCGTGACAAAATTTAAAATCCTGCAGCAGAATAATTCCTGCCGCTTCAAGCGTAATAATTTTGTTCAAAGCGTTTTAACATCTGCTTACGAACGTACCTATTAAAGCGAAATCATAATACTAAATCGCATTAAAAATCGCGGACACATTTTAACAACACCGAATGACAGGAACAGAGATTACCTACCCACCTTACATTACCCCAAAAAATACGGAACCTTTATGAAAAATACCTATTTTTTTCCTATTTTATGAACAAAGGGTTTTCCACCGCGAGGATTAGAGTAGGTTTTTTTTTTGTTAAAACTCGCGCCTCCCATACAATTTATGATGACAATACGAGATGAGAAAAATATTATTATCTTTTTATTTTGTGTTATTAATAGAGGTTGTATGATTCGGTTTTTATTACAGGCAAGCTGAAATTTGTTGCCATGCAAAACCGATACAGGTTTTTGTTTTTTAATTCGGTTTTGTACCTAGAATATACAACTGACAATGTCTCTGATATATGTATTATAGGTACACAATCGAATGTACCTATAGCATTTATACAGGTAAATAATGTTCCCACTGCTGATACACAGGCCTCCTCTTTTAGAGGGGGAGTGGGCTGTAATCTACCACGCGGGCCCAGTGCGTTTGTCGTCACATGTCTTCGATTTTTTCGGTTCTACATAAGACATGGTGGACACGGTTTCCTCATGCTGTTTTCCTTCACCGTTTTGAGAGCACTAGTGAGCAGGGGTAATGAGAGGGGTAATAAGCACCTGCCTGGGTTCGAACCCACGATCTCGTAAGTCGGGGCCGATAACACTAAGCCACCACTGATAAATGCTGAATTATAAATACCTATTATTAGTTAATAACCATGGCAATCGGGATAGTGGCTCACTAGTTTCTAACAGGTCGATGACAGCAGGTAAATATGATGTATCCAGAGTTATTAAGTAATTACTATGGCGACAGAACCTTAATAAAACTCGTTCCCTATTTATTGAACACTTATTGAAACTGATAAAGTAAAATTCGCACGTAAACTTAAAAAATATTTATTAGATTCTATGTAGGTAAGTGTATGTATTAAGTATATATATGTTATAGATGTACCTAACATTAAGTTTACTGTAAGAGAGACTCAACGATCTCACAGTTAAACTGCGTATGCAATTTTGTGGGGCAATGTACCTAGCGTTAAGGAATTTTTAAGTGAATAAAGCATTAATTAATTCATATTCACTGGGCTTGAAAACAGAATGAACTTACTGAAGTCTATGTATATAACATTAAATCCTTAGGGTAAACAACACGAATGCTGTCAGTGTCATTATCTCTGGGCTGATATTTCAATCAGCAGATAATTTTTATTCCTGGAATAAAATTGACGTCTGACATATTTTGTATGAAAGAACTGTCAAAAATTTAAAATTATTCCTCGGATAAAATTATCTGGCGTTGGAAAAATCAGCCCTCTGTAGAATATGTTGTGTATGGTATGTTTTTAGGTGAAATTCGTACTAAGGCTCTAACATCGTCTTTTATTTCTGTTTTATTAAACCAACGTATACTAGTACCGTTTAACTTAAACTGAATGTTTACAAGCTCTACAAAGCTTCGAATTCTAATCATTATGAGAAAAAAAAACCAGCTACGTGAGTGTCAGACTACGCACAATGAAGGGTTCCGTAGTTTGGATGAATTTATTTCAAGAACAAAACTAACTTTGTTTTTGAAAAAATGTTATCCCGTCATATACGTTACGGTCTATTCTCCAACTGATTGTAAGTTTATAAAGCAAAAAATATTTTGTATGCGATAAAACAATAAATTAACGGTTTTCGGACTTTTTCCTTTACTTTACTAATTTTTGCGTTGACTTAGAAGGTTGATATTTTTTAAATATTAATTTCACACGCGCACGTGTGTGTGTACACACACCCCCTTGATGCCTCCAGGCGTTCCTTCACAGAAAGACAGACAGACAGACGAAGTGATTCTGTAAGGGTTTCGTTTTTTCCTTTTGAGGTACGGAACCCTAAAAAACACCATGAATTTTGTCAGCAGGTACATAGAGAAAATATAACGCACCTTTAAAGACAAACCGTTACTAAAAGAAAATATAAAATTTTACTCAGGAACTAAAATTCAAAAAATGCACGCCTTATTCGCAATAGAAATTAAAATCATGGTGCTTTGAGCCATCTTTTGAGGTGATAATGATAGGTAGGATTAGCACTATAGCACAAAATTCAGAAAAGTTTTTTTTTTTCATAGAACATTGTTAATGGAGAATATCGTTTAGTAACGGTTTGTCTTTAAAGGTGCGATAAGTTGAGGCAGGTTTACTTAAAAGGTTACGATGGATGATGATGGATGGCACATCAAACGATTTGTCATCGGGCTCTCTGACAGTACGTGGGAATATTGAGATATTTCCTGCTTTGGTCTAGTATCCGCCTATGTTTCGTCTTTCATATCTGATTGTTATATTTTGTTTCCTGATCTTTTGCTTCTCTCTCTTGTGCAATTTTTGACATTGCATTTCTGTTTCTGGGTCGTCATTTTGTGGACCGGGTTAAGAATACAACAATCCGTTCCATCACTAAAATAACTGATGTCACTCGGAAAGCTGCCAGGCTTTTTTTTTGGGTGGGAAATCATCAAATGACCTCTCCCGCTCTGGGCTGAGTGGAAGGGCGTGTCAGACTTTTACTGACTAAAACCCACCCGTGTTCCTTCAGTTGCCTGTGCCAGGGGCTACGGTATCTCTTTCGAACAACCCGCAGCCCCCGCGGCATCGGCCCTAGCGGACCCCGTCAGTTCGCACTGGCATCTCTTTGAGGCGCGCGTGGAACACAACGCGCCGTCGACCCCGGGCCTGGTCCTTACCGGGCGGCGAGCTGCCCATTTCTCGCCGCCCGCCAGCCCGCGCCTACGGTGGCCGTCATGAAAACATAATTTAATTTTAATGTATGAATGTTGATGGCTGAAAGAGTAAGGAAACCTAAAGAAACGATGGATGGACTGTGTGAAAGATGATATGGCTAAAAACGCTGTGACTACCGAGATGACGACTAAAAGAGAAGTCATCATCTGCCTAGCCTTTTCCCAACTATTTTTTATTTTATTTTTATTTTACTACTTATGTACGTGTACACATATATAAACAGACATTGAAAAACAGAACAGAAAAAATAGGTACAGAGGTGATGCTTATTTCATAAGAAATCTCTTCCAGCATACCTGAGATAGGACAATAGATACAGAGATGTAGACAGCGTATGATAGAGCAAAGGAGACAAAAAATTATACATAGAATCAAAAAAACAATTCACTTAAAAACTAAACAAAAAATACGAGAATATACAAACATACATACAAATAAACATACATAAATACTTCGGGTTGGGTTCGGCTTCCAGTCTAACCGAATGCAGCTGAATACCAGTATTTTACACGGAGCGACTGCCTATCTGACCTCCACAACCCAGTTACTGGGTAATACGATACCCCTTGGTAAGACTGGTTGTCAGACTTTCGGGCTTCTGACTACCCGTGGTGGCCCATGGTGATGGCCCCGACTTACGACTTTTACGTCGTGGGTTCGAATCCAGGCAGGCGGTTTACTTTGTCTATATAATATCAAAACGGTGAAGGAAAACATCGTGAGGAAATCGGCATGTTCTATAACCAAAAATTCGTAGACATGTGATATCTACCAACTCGGGCCCGCGTGGTGGATCACGGCCCACTTCCTCTCACAGAGAGGAGGCCTGTGTCCCAGCAGTGGGAACATTATAGGCTGATTGTGTAAAGGCAGGAGAATGATGATGATGTGGTAAGTCTATATCAGTTTTCTAGACTTCCTCTGATGAAGTATCAGAGAAAACAATTTACTGCTGTAAAGTTTACCTTAGATATAAATTTGTCCTTACATAACATTCAAAATATGAACGTCAGACGAATATTTCTTCATCAACCACACATAAAACTGTTCTAAATATTTATTCTTCTGGTGTCGCGAGACTCGCTTTAGGGAATATTGAAGTAATGGACAGCTAGTAGGCTACGAGATGCCATAAACACTATCCTCTAAGGACTGGAGACGGTAGTCACACATAAAATATTGACTGAAGATGAATAAACAAGCAGTGAACTTGTTCGTGTAATAAAAGTTACTTTTGTGAATTGGTGACACCAATATGATGGAGAAAACGTTAGGTAAAGTCAAACGTTGAGCAAAATATTTCAAGAATAGAAAAAAGGAAGAAATTTTTTTTATTCTGCACAAAAAAAATAAAGACATAGACACTGGCAGATGACAACAAAACAATAACAATCAAAACAAAAACAAAATGGCAATTGCAGAGTTGAAAAATAACTACTTTTGTAACAAACAAGCAACAATAATAAAATAATTAAGCCGTGCGTCGCATCAGTGCAAGAACAGAAGGCCAATTCTCGTAATTTAAAACGTTCAAAATCTGGTCGCAGTCTCATCTCAGCGACAAACAAATGTCAAAAACTTGTCAAAATGTAGGGAAATTAGAAGTATTTCTTGACAGATTGAGACTGAGATCAGAGGGGCAATTCTCGTAATTTTAAGAACGTTCACAGTCTGATCTCAGTCTCAATCTGTCAAAAATACCTCAGATTTCCGTAAATTTTGACAAGTTTTTGACAGTTATTTGTCGCCGAGATGACACTGCGACTAGACTTTGAACGTTTTAAATTACGAGAATTGGCCTTCAGACTATGAACAGTCTTAAAATTACGAGAATTGCTCCCCAGGTCGTTGCTCAGCAAAATGCTGTGCCTTCGAACTAACCTATCGTCAACAGCGCTGATTTTCAGCAACTACCTCTCGAATGACGTAATGACGTCCCACCATGTGACACGGTGGACGGCATTATTACCGACCGATTTATTATTATTAATAATAAATCGCTTAAGTCTAGTTTTCCGCAGAAATAAGTGTGATTCTAGCTGAACATAGTTAAAATCTGAACAGAAATAAAATTAATCGGTTGAAGGATATTGAACGAGACACAATATAAGTTTTATGTAATTACGTCTGGGGGCGTTTAAGTGTCTCGCAAAGTATTACAAGAATAATAACTCTTAGGTGAACTTTTTAGATGTATGATCGTAGCAAGTGGCGTCCTGTATTTTCTGCCTACCCCCAAGGGAAGACGCCGTGAATTTATGTATGTACCGTGGCCTCCAAAGTTAGTTGACATTTTTCGACTTGAGCTGTGATGACACATTATAATATTTAAAAAAAATAAAAAATAAACAGTTATTCCTAAGGGATTACTTGATTATTCTTTATGATAAGTCAAAGGTTTTGTTAAAATATTTGGATCACTAGAATTTCAAATCATAATGTGGTACGTGGCCGTTGGTCCCGGCTGTCATTCGTGGATCTTTGACAGTCGTTACGGGTAGTCAGAAGCCCGAAAGTCTGACAACCAGTATTACCAAGGGATATCGTATTACCCAGTAACTGGGTTGTGGAGGTCAGATGGGCAGTCGCTCCATGTAAAATACTGGTATTCAGCTGCATCCGGTTAGACTGGAAGCCGACCCCAACATAGTTGGAAAAAGGCTAGGCAGATGATGATGAATGTGGTGCCTGAAAGCTGAAGTGGGAAAATGTCAACTAACTTTGGGATGCCACTGTTTGTACGTATTAACTCTTAACAAATACAATGCTGACATGTATGGAATAATTTTGTCTCAAATTAGGTAGAGTGTAAAATTAGCAGTGATAAGACTTTTGTCGCTAAAGCGGTCTCATTCTATAAATCTCATAAGTGTCTAGCCATATTTTTGATATAACTTTGCAAGATACAGAAGTAGCTGATCCAATAAGAAATAATTTCGCAAAACCAGTAAAAAGGCCACTTATTTTAAAAAGGCTTGAATGCAAAACACTTAAGGTCACTTCCAGATAAGGCGACAATAAATTGCTGCGAGTTAGCAGCGAGTTTGCACAGTTAGATCGATCCGCCCAACGCGAGCGAACCCTTATCTTGCCTGACATGTCTTTAAGCAGGACCTCAAATTGACCTTTTGAGAGTTGACCGATCACGTGTTCTGAAGGCGTATTCTCGTAATTTAAAACGTTCAAAATCAAGTCGCAGTCTCATCTCAGCGACAAACAAATGTCAAAAAATTGTCAAAATGTAGGGAAATTAGAAGTATTTTTTGACAGATTGAGACTGAGATCAGACTGTGAACGGTCTTAAAATTACGAGAATTGCCCCTCTGATGTCGGGATGTTTAGCTTTGGAATTCCGCTTATTACTTGTACTCATTAATGTGAGATGAAATGTGACGTCATATTAATAATGACGACTAAGTATGGTCTGTAAGTAAACAAGCGTTGTTCATCTGTTGGGGTCGGTTCCCAGTCTAACTAGATGCAGATGAATACCAGTATTTTCATGGAGCGACTGCCTATCTAACCTCCACAACCCAGTTACTGGGTAATACGATACCCCTTGGTAAAACTGGTTTTCAGACTTTCGGGCTACTGATACCCGTAATGACTGTCAAAGATCCACGAATGACAGCCGGGACCAACGGCTTAACGTGCTTCTCGAGGTACGGAGGGGTCTTGGTATGTGAAGATGGTCACCCATCCACGGACCAACCGCGGCAAGCGTAGCTTAACTTGATCGATCGACCCGTGCGGCTGTTATTACTTAGCCACAATAAAATATTCATGAAAATCCAAGACATTTCAATATTACCACAACACGCACATTTTGATGTATTCAACCAAAACTATCGTATTTGGCAACCGTCTGACTTCGACTGATATCTCATCAGAATTTCATTTGTCTAAGTCAATTAGAATTAGCATCACGCTGGGAACATGTCTGGCTAACTTGACCGTGAGATGGAGCAATGTGTGTTGAAACATTTATTGCCTAGCTAGCGATAATGTAGCTCTATTAGTTCAACTAGATTCTGCTTTTACAGAGGTCAAAATGTTTGTATAAACAACCCATAACCGTGCTATAAAGATTCTTAATGTTCATGGCTCAGGGAGTTAAACACCCCGGATTTTATACTATCGATGACAAAACGAAGACATTTGATTTTCGCCATTTTGGCGCTGACAGCAACGTGAGCGTCCGTGGAACTAATATGTTTTATAGCGAGTTGTACAAAATGCGCATACTCTCGTGATAGAAATATCTCGTAGTAAACACAAAATACACAAAAAAGTCTTATTCCATGATTTAGACCTAATGATTAGAGGCGTACCTACCAAAACAACACGACGGCAATTTGCAACCATGTGTGAATTTTAGTTCCTGAGACGGTCGAGCGGCGGCGCTTTGAATCGGCACAAAAAATAACTGTAATTTCGTATAGTATATTTAGTCCAGCGTACTCGTCAATACGGCGAGAGGTATAGGTATATCTTGGGGGTAATATGACTTAATTGGTTAGCAATAAATAAAATATCTTTATTTCAGACCTTTAATAGTCCGTACGTTGTTAGTGGTTAGTAACAGATTGTGCTTATATGCTAAGTTAGTGTTATTAGTATTACTTAATTCAATTTAATTTAACATAAACCATATATATATAGGGTCGCAGCATAATGCTGAGCGATAGCCGTTTTGCGTAGATGTGACGCATGTCAACCATTTCTTTTTGTTTTTTTTTTCTTTATTTGTTTTTATGTTCTTTTTTGCGTCATGTTTACCGCTAATAAACGTATTTTCTTTCTTTCTTTCATTTATTTGGTCTTTAGATAGGTCAGTCCACTGTGCCAACAATCATTTTCAATGCAATGAAAGAGATTTTAATGCATCAATTTGGTTGAAGTGCTCATTGCAACAATAAATCAGTTCTCTCATTACACAGGGTCAAATTAAATTAGCTAGAGAAACTCTGCAGACATGATGGGTATCGTCATATAAACACGATAAAATAAAAATGACTTGATGTTTTTTTCTTAGGTTAACGACTGCTAAGTATGAGTTGAGAGAATCTTTTTTCTTTAGTTTTATCGTGTTGAGATATCGATGCCAATCACGTCAGTCAAGTTTACACACACAAAAAGAAAAATTAAACTGATGTTTCAAGTAAATGCAGTAACAGCGGTCGGTAACCAAACGAGAAAAAATCATCAAATAAATTTCTTTTTTGTTTTGTCATGTTCAGATATTATACCAACCATACCACCCACGTCCGCGGAGTTTTGCTAGCTAGTTAAATTTGACCCTGTATACTCAAAAGATTGTCAGGAATAGTTTATATTTAGTTTTCATTTTATGAATAAATGCAATATCTGTTTCATTATTATTAATGTAAAATTAACCTACATGGCCCAAACATGCATAATTTGGATTGCCAACCACAAAATCTTATTAGACCTGTATTTTATGCAAAAATATTATTCGTGTAGTTACATCGTAAGGAAACTGACATGTCCTAGAACCAAAAATTCGAAGACATGTGACCTCTACCAACCCGCACTTTGCCCGCGTGGTAAATTACAGCCCACTCCCACCTGTGTCCCAGCAGTGGGACGATTATATGCTGATTATGCGGAAAAGAATCGTGATGCTAAGCTTCATGTACGAATCTACATTAGGACTGACATAAAGATAAGCAGAAAGGAAAACGCTCTCAAATCACTTGTAGACAAAAACCTGTATAGAATTTGTATTCAGGGATCGTCGCCGAATCATAGATGGGCTATCAAAACTGACAGACACAAAGATTAGTATTCTTTCTCCGTTTTACGAGTAGCTATTTGACGTCGGATTCAACTGATTATTCCCAGATATCGTGACGCAGTCGTGACACTCGGTTCGAGCGAGTTCCGAGGGGAAATATTTAAGAAAAAAAACATTAGAAGATTTATCCCCGCCGTATTACAAATTAAGGATCTTAAAAGCTCCAACGAAATGGATCTCTTGTAGAGTAAATATTTGAGAATACGCTCGCTTTTCAAATTCGGTTTTTGTTTTAAAGGAAATGCTGCGTTAAAAGTTTTAGTTTTGTTGATCTTAATACTTTCTTTTACTTTGTGCGTCGTGTTGAAAATGCTGTAGTAATAATTACAATAATAATAATTAATTCACTACACAATTAATTAATACTAATTAATTGTGAAGTGAACTTTGAACCTGTTAAGTTACGTGACTTTTCCACAATGCATTTAACCCCGTCTTTGATAAGCATACAGAACCTTTATGAAGTCTTACAAATATCATCTGCCTAGCCTTTTCCCAACTATGTTGGGGGTCGGCTTCCCGTCTAACCGGATGCAGCTGAATACTATTGTTTTACTTGGAGCGACTGCCTCTCTGACCTCCACAACCCAGTTACTGGGTAATACGATACCCTTTGGTAAGACTGGTTGTCAGAATTTCGGGTATCTGACGACCCGTAACGACTGTCAAAGACCCACGAATGACAGCCGGGATCAACGGCTTAACGTGCTAACCGAGGTTCCGAACTGTACTTTAACCTGTATTAAATAAATCAATAAACATTACTTATGTACTCCTTATGCACTGTTCCATTCCAATGCATTTATTATTTAATCACAATTCAGGGAACTTTTGCACTGTTAATTTTCTCTTGCGGTATAGTTCCCCGTATTCCAACATTCGTAGCCGATTAACAACGAATTGAACAAACAAAAAGGGACACTCATTATGTCCATTCAAATTATACTTCCGTTCAGTTGAGCACGAAATAATTTATTCAAAATTTTAATATGACGTAGCCACAATGCTAGCAATAACAGGAGCCGTTCTGTACAATCCCCCATTCGATGTTATTTAGCAAAACGCTTGGGAATACGTAATGCGAGTTGGTATGAGTACCTAGTTAAGCACAATTATGTTAGCAACATTAACCGCTTTGAAGTAAGGCATGATAACGATCTCAGTTAACAACGATGAAAATACAGTCGCAAAAGTTCAACTATGCAAACTGCTTGAAAGATATCGTTGAGAATTCACCGGAATTAAATTAGCAGAAATTGCTTTTTGTATTTTTCCTTGGGCGCCGACGCATGCCAAATGCTGTTTGCGTAAAGTGTCTCCCACTTATATCGTATGAGAATGAGCGTAATGTTTTACAAAATCTTCGTCAAGGGATTCACTTTGGTAGAGACAATATTAGACGGTAGCAATATAGGCGATTATTGCTTGAATATTTTCTAGACAGGGCTGGCAATGTTGATATTGTCCAGAAGGTCGATCTAATTATGAAAGTGTTGTGTGGCACAATGAATATTTTTTTAGGTAGTTTGCTATACTAGTATTATTATGAAAACAAATATATGAAAAAATATAGTGTCATGGAGTTTGTACAGACACCAGCACATCAAGCTACTACAATCTGTCAAATTTCTTTAATAGATTTTCAACTTTATATCTAAAGCATTAGGTTCAAGGTTGATTGGGAAAATTTTACAGTTTCGGGGAGCTTGATGGCGTCTGTACTTTCTAATTATTATTGAAGCAGGCAAAACAAATTTTCAGAATTATCAACAACACTTTTCAAATGTTCCAGCATTTATTTCGAAAACCAAAATCTCTAATATTCCAAAAGGATATTAGCAAAGGCTCTACCTTTGCTAATATCCTTTGGTATAAACAAACACGATATGAGGGTAATTCGTTATTTTTATTTATCTCTGATTATCCCGGCTAAGACAAAAGGTAATAGGAAACAGGGGAAATGTATTTACGAAAAATATGTTCAGTGGTTTAATAAAATTGTTGGTTTTGCTTTTACTGGTGGAATTAGCAGTTTGTTTTGCACGATTTTGTGTAGATATATGCTCCTATATTATATGGTTTTGTCCCCTACACTTTGAAGGGTGGTTTTGATTGTGTTTGTTATGGCTTTTTGTTTCCTTTCGCTGCTTTTACATTTTTCTTTTGTAGAAAAATAGCTTATTCTCATTTGTAGATTTAGCATTTTATTTTGCTGTTCCACAATATTATCGTTTTTAGGGTTCCGTTGCCAAATGGCAAAAAAACGGAACCCTTATAGATTCGTCATGTCTGTCTGTCTGTCTGTCCGTCCGTATGTCACAGCCATTTTTTTCCGTAACTATAAGAGCTATACTGTTGAAACTTGGTAAATAGATGTATTCTGTGAACCGCATTAAGATTTTCACACAAAAATAGAAAAAAAACAATACATTTTGGGGGTTCATCAAACCCATACGTGTGGGGTATCTATGGATAGGTCTTCAAAAATGATATTGAGGTTTCTAATATCATTTTTTTCTAAACTGAATAGTTTGCGCGAGAGACACTTCCAAAGTGGTAAAATGTGTCACCCCCCCCCCCCCCCTGTAACTTCTAAAATAAGAGAATGATAAAACTAAAAAAAATATGTGATGTACATTACCATGTAAACTTCCACCGAAAATTGGTTTGAACGAGATCTAGTAAATAGTTTTTTTTAATACGTCATAAATCGTAAACCGCAATTTACCTTTCATTCAATCAACTCATGATTGATTTTTATAGATAATGATACGGAACCCTTCGTGCGCCAGTCCGACTCGCATTTGGTCGGTATTTACCCTTGTTACCATATTAAAGCTGTTAGTCACCTTATTTTTTAAATTCTTTATTATAAAGAACCAGGTTCTTAATAATAGATTACAATCTAGCCTAAAAGACTAATGAACAATTTTAATATAACTTTGTTTGTGATAATTATTTTAAAACTTGGAATAGTGTTGATTGTACTTACACAAGTCACTATTATTTCTACACTTTCATCTTCGTGAGAACGAGGGCATTGCGCTATTTGTATGAAGCTAAAGTTTCATGATTACACATGAACACTCTAATATAATGTTTGCGCCTCTTTTTGTGAACCTCTAATAATTTTGGGAACTCGTTCGGCTCCCTGTTTATGCGACACAGGTACTTCCCGAAGCAACCATGCCCCGAGAGCACCTGCGTCACCCAAAACGACAGGGAGCCGTGCCTCCTCCCGAGCCAGCGCTCGAGCACCGGCCGGACCGCCTCGATGGTGACGAGGCCAGCGGTAGGGCGTGTGAGCCTGTCCCGCCATTCCGCTACCAGGACTTTGCGAAGCTGAGACCGATGCAGTTCCATGTGTCGCTGCATCAGTCGCTCACCCCGTGGTCGGGGTATCCTAGCTTAGTTACTGCGACCAACTGTGAGAAAAGAGGAAGAAAAAATGTAAAAAGAGGCTTACTTATTTAAAAAAAAGTTTGCATCATTAGAAGCTCAAGAAGGTTTTAGAGGTTCTTTAATTTAAAAAAGTGATCATTATCACTTTTGCATCATTAGAAGGTCAAATAAGTTTTTAGAGGATGACTTAAATATTTCACTTCAAGACAAACATCAGTGTAGCCCAGGCTCTTGTACTAGGAGTTCCTGTATCACAAGAGCCAGACTATTGAATTACTGTTGCGTAGTATTATATGTAGTTGTTTTCAACGTAAGTGTCACGTTCATCTCAAGTATTTAGTGACGTGTAGTTGTGTTTGTATACAATAATGATCACGTACATAGGGACGTGTTTGTTATAATTAAATTAATTGAGCAATTAGTATGTGTGTACACACGGGGCTATTATCGTCCATTAAACTTTATGAGATGCGATAATTCCTGAAATGAAGCCACCGAGAGCTAAAAAGAATTTATGTATCCACAAAAGGCTTAAACAGTAAAAATTTCAAAGAGATTACTCTTACGACCAAGGAGTTGGATGAGAGAACTAGGTACAGTGTTAAATAAATGATAAATGATTTTATTTTGTAAGTAGGTTTGTACAAACACTTTTACACGTCAATCATATTTTAAAACTAGATGAGGTCGGCGTTTCCTATCTGACTAGTCTGAGAAGAAAGGCCGAAACAAACTCAGACGTCACAGTCTCTTTTAAAGTCCAGACATAATCTTGGTCAGATCATATGAAGACCATGTTCTCCTTCATTTCAAAAATATTTTGTAATATCAGTGCAGTAGACCAGAAGGCCAATTCTCGTAATTTAAAACGTTCAAAATCTAGTCACAGTCTCATCTCAGCGACAAACAAATGTCACAAATTTGTCAAAAATGTTGGGAAATTAGAGGTATTTTAGACAGATTGAGACTGAGATCAGACTGTGAAGATTCTTAAAATTACAGGAATTGCCCCTCAGGTTGTTCTGTTAAGACCCAGAGTGGCCGAAGTAAGGAAAACCTGTTCAAGTGGAGATTCATAGATAACTCCGTCTTTTTTTTTTTTTGAGGATGGGAAATCATCAAATGACCCCTCCCGTTCTGGGTGGAGCGGAAGGGAGTGTCAAACTCTTACTGACTAAAACCCACCCGTGTTCCTTCCTTAGCCCTTTATGTTCCAGGGCAGCGGTAACCCTTTCGGACGATCCCGCTACCCTGGCAGGCTTCAGCCCTATCGGACCCCGTCACTTATGCTGACATCTCTTTGAGGCGCGCGTGGAACACATACGCGCCGTCCGGCACGGGAGATAACTCCGCCTTGGAGTGTAAATGTGATGCTGTTCCACAAACGATGGGACACTTAATATTATCATGTCCTACGTGTCCTGTCAGCTGCACGTTACTAAAACTGATGGACGCTAGTGATGGAATTCTGGGCCAAGTCCAATGGCAATCTAAATGGTAGATTACCATCAACACGCTAAGAAGAAGAAGTGCAGTAGAACAGTGGTGGCCCAGTGGTAAAGTGGTTGTAGGTTGTGGGATCGAACCCAAGCAGGCACTTTACTTTGTGGAAATGATTTCATCAGCACTGCTCTCAAAACGGTGAACGAAAACGTCGTGTGAAAGCCCTGTCTAGAAATAAAAATCGAATGTGACATCCAGCAACCCGCACTGCCGATCGATTCTGTAAAAATCTCACCGTGATAAGTTAGGTGAAGTGAGCTTAGAGTGGAGGGTCAATAGTCAAGAGTAATCATACGCAAGAGAACCTCCTTACTGCGCAGAGTGCGGGGCAGCACTAATAGCATCCAGCAATGCTATTCTCTAAGAAAACAGCCTTGCGGGCAGCGCTGTCGCAGCGGTGAAACAAAGTTTGGTATTCACTAAGCTGCGTACAGCTACACTAGCGCTCAAGGCTGTGACGGCCGTGAGTTAAACTACCCAACGGCACAGCCAAGGGAGGGCCAATTGACAGTTCTTCATACATTTTGGTATTCCTTATCAAAAAACAGCGTCGAAGTTGCTTACAGCCTCGCCCACAGCCTCGATTCTAACTGTCAAATCTAAAAGCTACTATTATTCGTGCGTAGTCTTGACAAAAATAATAAACTGGACTTAAATTATTTCGATTCTTTTGATACTTCTTTGAAAAAATGGCAGCTCGGTTAATTATAAAGCTACATTTTGTTCGAAGAAGCTAAGAAAAGTGATGATTGAAGAAAGCTCGACAGGCGAAACAAATAAGAAAGTTCAAAACAATATCCCGTGACCGTGACTTTATCCATATTTACAGGCTTTCTGAGGATTTCATGAATGTATTGGAAACTCCCTAGATGCGTCCGCGAGTTCGTTCCAGTGGTTTAACTAAGAGGCTAAAGGTTCGTTTACAGCTAGATTTCTTGAGATATGATGGGTACCTACCTCACCATACCAACAAAAGCCTATTGAATACCTGAGAGCATTTGGAAAATTTAAATAATGAAGAAATAATGTACCTACTCACTTGGTAAGTTATTATTTACAATACAATGACAACTTAGACACAAGTCAAGATTGCACTTAATTCCAGCTTCATTCATTGATTTCAGGTGACTCAGGATATCCTCACACTCGCTTTAGTAACCCAGAAACTGGGACTCCAGAGAGCCATTACAACAATTTGCACAGCAGTGCAAGGAACAGTGTGGAGAGGACTATTGGAATACTGAAAGGGCTGTTCAGATGTTTATTAGTTCATAGGGTATTTGCACTATGATCCTGTAACAGTGGGAAAAATTGTCATAGCTTGCTGTGTTTTACACAACATGTGTAATCGAGCCGGGCTACCAGCTCCTATGTTAGACCAATGTGACTTAGATGAAGAATCTAGGTTAGGTACTTTGAATCCTGACACATCCAACACATGATGACTTAGTGAGTGGGCAGATAAGTAGGCCACATTTAGTCAATCAATTTTATTATGGCGAGCACATCATATCTAAAATTATAATATGCTTTCCTTTCTTTCCAGACACATGTTAAGATAAAACATGTTTAGATAGAACATAGTCACCATTATTGAGTAGATACCTACACTAAATATTGTATTTCAATTTTTAATGAAAGTATAATTTGTGAATGTTAATGTAGATATAAGTGCATAGATTAACCAGTATTAACTTTAGATAAACAATTACAATTACTTATGTCATATATTTATGGTGTGTGTTTATAGTGTGGTGTTTATGGTGTACTTATGTATTTGATCAAATATCAAAAATTTTAATATTAATTAATTATTAACAAAATTTTAATAGCCATTATGTGCATATTTATAAAAAATTAAATGTGTATACAGTATGGGGTATGAGAAATTAAATAAGTAGATATTTCCATAATAATGTTTTTTTTTTTATTTACCACTAAAAACAATCGTGTAATGGACTATTTTATGTTACATCATGTAACATAAAACAGTCCCCCAAAACGCCCACCCTTCACCACTTACTCCCCATCAGCACAGCTGTCTGTTCAGTTACAAAAACTTGATTCTATACAATAGTAACTTCTAGCAAAGTAATTGACATTACGAGAGACAGAACATTAAATTAAATTATTTACTTTAACTATGTCAGCTATCAGACGGCAATATACCAAAAAATACAACTCAACCAAAAAATGTAAACAATATTAAATAATTACCTAAATAAAAGCGGCGTAAAGAGTGTGCCCGCTTACAAACATTAACATTTACTACAAATAACAGTTCCTATTACTTAAATTTCTTAAACATATCTTTATATTACAATTCTAGAAGATCCATGTTTCGGCGATTCAACTCCCTCGTCTGATGGATGCACATAAATCCTTCAGTGCCTGGGTCTATCTTGACCATGACTCACTTATTTGCTTAAAAGTCTAACATCCTCTACTGGTTGTCAATAAGGAGTCTCTCATTTTCCAAACGCCTCTCTTCAATGGCCAAAAAATGTTCAGTCAGGCTCGCAATTTGTGATTGCCTTTTAGAAGGTGGTGAGTGCTGGATCAGACAGTGGCGTGCCGTTCAACGCCTACGGGGTGCTATGAACATAAAAAATGCAACAAATTACTAAACAGAGGTAAAGCAAATATATAAGCATAACAGCATCACATCACTCTCTTTCTGAAGGAATAGATATTACAATGTAGTACCTCTACATAATAGATCTAGTACATAAACATGTTGATTGAATAGTAGTAAGACTTTTATTATCTATAACCTCACCATTGTTCCATAGTAGGCTGGTTTTCCATTGGCATATTGTCCCTATGCCAAGATGGACCCTGGTTGTACGTCCTGCAAATATATTTTATATTGTAATCCGCATCATCAGCCTAATTCACAATTTAACATCACAATATTATATTTTATTACAATTAACTTACTCAGTGTGGACTGTTCAGTCTGGAGCATGCATCTAGTAGGTATTACATACATTTCAGTAGATAGGTATATTTATCCTTTTAGTCACAGAACTACATAAGTTTTCAAAGCACTCGCTGATACAAATAATTAGATAATTATATCTTATAGCACCCAAAAGTTTAGCGTCGCGTCGGTTGTGATCACAATTGTTTTTGTTGTGTTGACGTTTTGTATTCATCGCGTTGCTCGAAATGAGCAAAGGAATCGTCATTCAGCCTTAAAATGTAATATGAAATATGCAATAAACTCTTTTAAATTATGATACTGGTTATAGTTTTACTGTATTCCTTAAAATACTTAAGGATAGACCTTTAATATAAATTTTAAACCCATAAAACTCTCAGTCGAGATTGATCGATTATAATTTATAGAGTTTGATTCAAGCCCTACGTTCGTTCACGAAACAGCGACGGGAGGTTACAGCCTTGGTTTCGTCGACGACCACAACTACGTTAGGGAATACGGTTTGAAGCAGCGCTGCGCGCTCGGTCGATCTCAAGGCTGTCTCGTCGACGAGCTCGTCGCAGCTTACAGCCATGAAATGGTCTTTTAGGGAATAGCACTCCTGAACGTAGTCGCTGACAAAGTCGACTCAACAGTAATGCAGGCTTTCATGCGGGTTCTAGTTAGACAGTGTCAAATGTATAACTGACCCTGCATATACATTATGTAACAAATGTAATGATGGCAACTGACTAACGTTAATTCATTGGTTAATTGTTAATTATTGTATTAATTGAATTATTGTAACACTTTTTTTTTTCCTTTACTAACATACCTAGTTCTTAAGCAATTTGTATTACTAACCAAATATGGACATTGTCCGAAATAAATGATATTATTATTATTACTAGCTTCTGCCCGCGGCTTCGCCCGCGTGGATGTCGGAAATTATCCCACGGGAACGTGCTAACAGGATAAAATGTATGTGCTTCCCCAGAATGCCATCTATCTCGCGGGCCCTTTGTGGCTAATAACAATAGAAAACCAATTGTGTCTCATTAGTGGTGATTAAGAGGGAACCTATATGATATCTTTACCTAAGTACCTACCTAATTAAAAAAAAAAAACTCAATAACAGAAAATTAAATACCTACCTAAATAAACCTATTTCTGATGATAACTAATCTAAACTCAATAAATAAGCAAAATCCCTAAAAACTAATATCTATACGAATGACTAATCCTACCTAACAGTATTATAAAATAACCTACGGTCACTACGTACACTATCAAATATACCTACTACCTATACTTTAAAATTAAAATCTATACCTACGACTTATATGAAAATAAACCTAAATAACTCTAAAAACTAAAAGGAATAAAAATGAACTCCACTGCGGGTGACGTAACCTACGACAAACTTATTATTTGCGGTTGAGACAGTAATGGGTCTAGGGATCGAACCGCAAAATTAAGTTTGTTTTTATTGTATATACTTTTCCGGGATAAAAAGTACCCAGTGTGGTGCCCAGGATATTAAAGAATAATTATACCAAGTTTCATCGTAATCGAACCGGTAGTTTTTGCGTGATGCCTGAACAAACAGGCAGACAGACACAGAATCGCACTGCACTGGGCCCACGTGGTGAACTTTACGGTTCACTCCTTCTCATAATGAGGCCTGTGTCCTAACAGTGGGAGAATTATAGACTGTTTATGCTCTTCTTCTACCAGGCTTTTGTTTATCTATTATAGTTCGTTGTTTACGATAGATATATTACCTATTCAACGGGTTCCGGTTCCAACCCGTTGGATACGAGAAGTACAGAACCGGTCGAAGTGGAGGTGCGTCCAGCCGTGGATGTCCTTCGGCTGTTAATGATGTTGATGATGATATACCTATTTTCGTTTTTATTGACTGCTAAAAGGCAAACATGATAATGTTTGCCATCATGTATCTAGCGATACATAAAATATTTAGCTTAGCTTAGTTACCTCCATCAGCTTTCAGAACCATCAAAGAAAACCTTATTTAAAATTTCTATACCACCTCATTTTTCTCAACCATGATTATATCCTCCACACTATTCTCGTTTGAAAGCACTTTTAATATCCGCAACTATTATATATACATCCCCTGACCCTTTGATCACATAATCGCTCCCGTGTCACTCTGAGCGATGGAAAATTACTTTTCACTTCAGCAACACTTGATCCTTTACCCCCCTCGTGATGTGGGATTTTATTGAACTAGGCTAATTTTATTTATAGCCGTTTTTATTATGGCGTCAATATTCTTCAGCATTTTTGTCTTGTTTTTGTTGTGGAAGTGTTATGAAATTAGCTTTTCTTGTGGATATTGTTTGGAGGCAGAGTTTTTATTGATAAAAAATTAGTTCTGCAATACATAGCATCTCTCCTGTTATCATCGAAGGGTTAGGCAGAAGTGTACCTATAGTACACTCACATTTCTCTAATTATGTTTAAGTTTATTGCCGTCAACCGGGCCCAAATCTAGACATACCCGGGAATCGAACCCAGGACCTCATGCTCAGCTGTAGCTTTTGCGACCATTAGATCAATAGTTCAAGGGCTAAATGTTGTTATATTGCTTGAATAAATGTCAAGTCCTACAAAGGATATTTATGTTTTATTAAAACCCAGTCCAGTCCAGTTTTCTGTCTCTTAAACGTTTTTCCAGATTAAACGTTTCATATGCCGCTACAATTTTTTTAATTGTAATTTTTATACGTCAAAAAGATAAATTTTTAGAATAGGTCTATAGTTATTTTCCATGTAATTATGAAATCAAACAATTTTTCTTTCCCCGACACAATATAAAACAAGTTTAATATCATAATACTACATTAAACAACCCTTTCGAAGTATTCCTGTAACTGTGTTTGCATAATTTCGCTTACACCCATAACAATACAAAACAACTTTCCGGAACAATTTAAGAGTAAATCCCTAGCTTTTACAGCGTCTTATAGTACGATTTTATCAAAAACAAAGGTTTGATTGGCTAGTAAGGAGACAAAAGGACGCCCTTCTAATTTTACCCACATTTTTCCTCAACTGAGCACTGGCAACACAGGCTAGTCAATTACGTGGCTTTATTTCTGTTGGATTCGTAAGGGAGATGTCAGGACGGGGCGCACGTACTAATCACACGGTAGCTAGTTGCACACTCGTTTATTCAAACGTTCGCGTTCCGTTCGACACGCGGTCGCGCGCCGGCGCAGCGGCGCGTAGGTATAACTAACTACTTCTACATACATAACAATCCCTCCCCCATATATTTATGACAATAATAAAAAGTATGATTAAAAATAAGGCTTATAATTAACTCTGACGCGTTCACGCCTAGACCTAGTGTTCTGATGGATCGTCGTATGTTCACTCAGCTCAGAAACGTCATTCATTTGTGAATGTGCACCAGCGCCAGTAGGTGTCTCCGAAGGGTTCTCGACCTCACTCGTCCCCTCTCCGATGTCAACGATATCAGTTGATGACGTCATGTCGTCAGCTGACTCCGTAACAACGCCTGCGGCGACCGGTGGTGACGGTTGAATTGATGATACACTGTCTATATCTGACACTATATTTGGTTCCCAAATATGTCCTTGGAATTCTGAAGTTGGTACATCATTTCCGCTGCGAGGCCATAGTTGGTCTATGTGCCTATTAACCTCTAAATTATACTCCGGTAGGTGAACAGTATACATAACGGCTCCTTTCTTTTGTACAATAACGCCTTGAGTCCAAATAAATTTCTGGTTGGTTAAATACTTCTTTATCCACACACGATCTTGTAGTTCAAAACTAAGTCTAGACTTCCCTCGGTAATGTTTAGCCTGTGAACACTGATTGCGTGCCACACGGTCAATGAGGTCTGTGGATGACGGTGTGACTCGAGCGGGATTCAACAAGTCTAATCTAGAGCGTAGGGATCGGCCGAATAACAGCTCAGCAGGTGATTTTCCTGTCGTGCCGTTTTTAGAATTACGGTAGTCGAACAAAAACTTTGAAATCTTTTCTTGACTTATTTTGTTAACTGTAGTGCTTATTAATATTCCTCGCAACCCTTTTTTAATGATTTTAACAAAACTTTCAGCCTGGCCATTACTAGAAGGGTGGTAGACTGGTGAAAACGCTTGTGTAATGCCATTTAATTTACAAAAGGTCGAGAATTCTTGGGATGTAAACGATGTACCATTATCAGTGACCACAGTATGCGGAACCCCAAACCTAGACATTACATCTATCAATTTTTCAATGACCGTTTTAGACCCGTATGACGAACTCACATTGTAACATTCTACCCATTTGGAATATGCATCAACAATAATTAAGTACATTTGATTATTAAATGGTCCCAGAAAATCTAAATGAATCCTATAGAAAGGATGCGGCGGGTAGGGCCATGGCGCGAGCGGGGCGTGCGGCGGGGAGGGGCGCAGCTGTGCGCACGTGGCGCAGTCTGCCGCGAGCCGCTCTAAGTACCTATCTATACCTGGAAACCATATACGTTGACGAGCCTCCGCTTTCATTTTCACTATTCCGAAGTGTGAGCTATGTAAATCATTACAAACTTGTTCTCGTAGCGATAATGGAATTACTACCTTATGCCCACGCATTAGACACCCATTTTCGACTGACAAGTCTAACCGACACAAAAAATATGCTTTTAATTGAATATCTTTTACGTTCCGCGGCCAGCCCGTCATTACGTAATGAGTTACTTTACTTAAGAGCGGATCCTTCGCAGTCTCGTCGCGCAGCTGTGGAAGAGTGACGGGCAAGCTGCCTTCCACCACGAAGTTGACGTATGCCGCTCGTTCATCGTAGTCGCAATCTCCCGTGCCCGTGCTGCTATTGATTTCGCCTAGCGGTGCACGCGAAAAATAATCAGCGTTATTGTCAGTACTACGCACATACTCGATTTTATAATTATAAGCTGACAAAAACATTGCGTACCGTTGTAACCGGTTCGCTGTTACCTCTGGAATGCCACGGCTAGGGTTAAATATTGCCAACAAGGGTTTGTGATCGGTCTTCAATATAAATGGTTCGGCTCTGCCGTATAAGTATTGGTGGAAACGTCTCACGCCAAAAATAATAGCCGTTGCCTCCTTCTGAATTTGAGAATAGTTTTTCTCTGCTGAAGTTAACGTTCTTGATGCGTACGATATAGGCCTCTCCACGCTGTCATTACAAATCTGAGAAAGGACTGCCCCCAAACCCGTGGGGGACGCATCTACCGTTAAAATTATCGTTGCATCTGGGTCGAAGTGTGTGAGTACCTGATCCGAACTTAAAATTTTTTTAATTGTAGTAAAAGCTTGTTGATGTTCCGATGTCCATACCCATTTGCATTTTTTCTGTAATAATTCGTATAATGGACTTAAAATGGAAGAAGCGTCGGGAACAAAATTACGATAATAGTTAATAAGTCCCAGAAATGATTGTAATTGCAATACATTCGTCGGTTTTTGAGCTTCTAATATTGCTTTGACTTTTTCAGGGCATTTCCTTATTCCATTTTTGTCTATTACATGACCTAGGTATTGAATCTCATCTTTAAAAAAATCGCACTTACTAGCTTGTACTGTCAATCCAGCTGATTCTAACCTGTCCAATACAGCAATTAGTCTTTCTCTATGCTGAGCCTTGGTACCCCCTATCAGAATATCGTCCAGGAAACAGACTGTGCCCTCTATGCCTGCCAGGATGCATTCCATGGCCCGCTGAAAGATAGCTGGTGCGCTGGCTAACCCGAACACTAATCTGGTATATTTAAACAAGCCGCGGTGCGTATTTATGCAAGTTAGGTCTTGCGCGTCCTCAGATAAAACAAATTGTCCGTTAGCTATCGAAAGATCGAGCTTAGTGAACTGCTCCCCCCCGTGCAGCTTGGCGAACAACTCCTGTACTGTTGGCAAGGGGTACTTATCTACAATCAGCTGTTTGTTTATTGATACTGAGTAATCCGCACAAAGCCTAACTCCGCCATCTTTTTTAAGCACTGGAACCACAGGTGATGCGTATTCCGAGTGTTGTACCGGTTTTAACACACCCAGGTGTAACAGACGATCAATCTCTTTGTGTATCTTATCTTTCAGGGCAAATGCAACCGGCCGGGGCTTGAAAAATACTGGCTTTGAACCTGGTTTGCGATGAAGTTTAATCGCGTATTTATTGAAACAGCCTAAATTGCCCGAAAACAACTTTGGAAATTTGGTAAATAAACTTTGCGTAAATGAGTCGTCTGCCTCGGTGGAAAGGTACTGAATTGCAGGCGCGAGCTCGAGGCCGAACTCGTGAATAAAGTCGCGGCCCAGCAGCGGCGGCCCGTCGCCCGCCACCACGAACACGTCCAGCTCGCGCGCGCGACCTTCGAACGCCACACTCAGTCGCGCCAGCCCGCGGCTGGCTATTTTGCCACCCGTATAATTAAGTAGCTGCCTGGTAGTCGCTGATAATGGTACATTACTAAAATACGCGTCGTAAGTTTTGCTCGATATCACGCTAACAGCCGCGCCGCTATCTATTTCGAATTCCAAAAACTGACCGTTAACCGATACCCGCGCTGTCATCGGCCTACCCCTCGCACAACGAATATTGTAAACCGACTCACCGTCATCTCCTTCATCCACAGACTTCTCATCTACGTACTGTACTTTATTTGACGTACACATCCGACGCAAATGACCCTTTTTGCCGCACTTTTTGCACTTATAACTTTTAAAACGACACTTGTCGGCTTTATGATTGTTATAACCGCATACACTGCACTTTTCGCCGTTGGTGATGCTGAATACCGGCGCGCCGCCTGCGCCGGCCGCCGCCGCTAGCGCGGGGCGGGCGTCGCCCAGCGAAGCCGCTGCCGCTGCCTCGCGCGCGCACCGCACGCTCTCCGCCAGCTCCACCGCGCCGCTGAGGGTTAAATCCTTCAGGCTTTGTGCGAAAAGCTTGTCCTTCTCGTGGCCCGCTACCATACCCATGACGAACTTGTCCAGTACGGCCTCCTCGAGACTTTTAAAGCTGCAGTGTGCTGCCAATCCTTTGACTCTGGCCGCCCACATTGAGTGACTCTCACCTGGCTTTTGTACCGCTGAATAAAAATGGAACCTCTCCGCAAACCCGCACTTTTTTGGAGTAAAATGCTCATCTAATATTTTGATGATATCGTCGTATTCCACTTCTTCTAATTCCTTGGGTAATACCAGGTTACTAGCTAACTTGTACGTCGCTTCCGAAATCGCGCTGAGCAAAATTGCCCTCCGCTTGACCTTGCTCTTATCCTTAACGTCGTCCACATCATTTGCGATGAACCACTGGTTCAAACGGGATTTATAACTATTCCACTCTTGTGTTGTGTGGTCAAAACCCGAAAATAATCCGAAAGATACGGCCGCAGACATTATTCGCGAGAATTCGTCGTCGCCACGTGTTGGATTCGTAAGGGAGATGTCAGGACGGGGCGCACGTACTAATCACACGGTAGCTAGTTGCACACTCGTTTATTCAAACGTTCGCGTTCCGTTCGACACGCGGTCGCGCGCCGGCGCAGCGGCGCGTAGGTATAACTAACTACTTCTACATACATAACAATTTCTTTTAACGCACTCTCGAGTCCCAATGGATTGAAAACATTTGAACGCCAATAAGTTTATTGGAAAGGAAATTGAAATAAATGGTGTAAATATTTTTAATGTAAATGATTTTGCAATCTTAAAAGCTTTGTTGTTTTGGAATTGGCTTTATAAATGGGGTTGAGACGAATTGATTTATTTTGGACAGTGTCATACAAAGGTCTCTGGTACCTTTGCTATACGCTACCAAAAATAACCAATAATAGCTGCTAACGAGCCTGCTCAGTCGCAAAACTTGCAGATAAAACTAGCGGGAAAACCAAAAAGGGGTAAACGAAGCCGGTCGGAACCCAACAAGGTTTTGAAAAGGCAGGGTCCAGAGAAGGACACGTGCAACATGGATGGTTACATCAAGGTGGAGAAGAAGGAGAGAAGAAGCCTCCTTGTCAGAACCAGTGCGGCACCGCGCCGGCAGGACCGAACATGCTGCTGCGTCCAGCAATCCCGACGACGCAGCTGTACGTGTCCAGACTGCACCACTCCACGAAGATTGAGGAGATCGTGGAGTACATGTGTATGGATCAACTGGACTTTGAGGGTCGAGAAGTTGGAGTCACGCTACAACACGAACTTCAAGTCGTTCGTGGTGCGTGTTCCGACACATCATCTCGAGAAGTTCCTCAAGGAAGAGTTCTGGCCGAAGGGTGTTGTGTACCGCCGGTTTCGTGGCCGGCTACATGACACCAGTCAGCGAAACATGACGCAGACACTTCGTGTGCGTTAGTTAGTTGTTAATGTTATTATAATGTTGTAGTTATTTACAGTATTTTTACTATTAGTATTTTGTATTGTGTGTTTATATGGACTTAGATGACGTGAAATAAATGGATAAATAAATAAATAAAAATATATGATTTGGTTTTAAAACATACCCCCACCCCTGTAATGCCTATAATGTTCCCACTGCTGGGACACAGGCCTCCTCTCTTTGAGAGGGAGTAGGCCGTAATTTACCACGCGGGCCCAGTGCGGGTTGGTAGATGTCACATGTCTTAAAATTTTTGGTTCTAAGACATGCTGGTTTGCTCACGATGTATTCCTTCGCCGTTTTAAGAGCAGTGGTGATGAAATAATTTACACAAAGTAAGCTGCCTATCTGGGTTCGAACCTACGACCTACAACTCGTAAGTCGCGGCTGTTACTATTGGGCCACCACTGCCTCAAAAACACTGTTTTAAAACATAATTGAAGCAAAAAGGATATATAGCAGATGAAGCAATGAGTGAAGAAGAAGGTCAATCATATTTTTTGTAGAAGAAAAAGTTGGAGCCACTATAAGAAACGAGTAATGAATATAGATAACCTTACACTATATCCTACATATTCTGACCTACACAACTGATATTGCAAGAAAGTGTATAATTATAAATATGTATATAATAAGACAAGTGTAACAAAAGACAACTTGATACATAACAGTAACATCGCTTCACTTGTCAAGCCAGGTCATTACGATCATATACTCCAGGACGCTTTATTGTGGCGTACTAAGGGAAAAGCAATGTTTTGTTTCAGACGTTACTGGGACATATTGTATTGTACAAGTAAGATTTTCAATTTGGCTTCCTTTGGAATGGTATTTTGCACAGAGATTTTTACTAAACAGCCAATCTGACCTTTGAGAGTCTTGAATATTTAACATAAATTCGTTACACGCAAACAAAATGCAGGAATATTGAAAAAAAAAAGACAAGATTACGAAAAGACAATGATATGGAGATGACGATTATTTATCTTTCTATAGAAGTAAGAAAGAAGAAAGGTAAGAAAAGGATGTCTTTGTTGATATTGAAATAAAACTACGCGCAAATCCATTGAGAGATAACTACCAGGAACACATAGACGTCAAAACGGTCGAATCAGAATAGTAAATCATCTATATAGCGTAATACCAATGGAAATCACAGTTATCCACATAGACAGCGTAAGCAATATTTAAAACTACCCTCCATATAAAACTTGGCTTCGAATAGCGAATGTCACCAATTTGGGAGCTAAAACGTCACAGTTGGGATGTTCCGATCAGAATTGCAAATGTGAAAGTAAATTCACAAAGAATACACGAAAATTATGCGGGACCCGGTCAGGGCTGGTTTTATTCGTGTAACATACGAAACCCTGGGCGTTAGGGGTCGGGATGTAAATTTATTGAAAGGTACTCATTACCGCTTTTAGCTAATGAGTTTAAGTGATATTTTAAATACGGATTCGTGTAGCGTGGGTGATTCGTTTTCATTAACTTCTTCATTCATGTCCCTTATGGGAATGGGGAACATGTTAGCTACCTGTTCGTATTAACTTTCAATAATTACATTAAAAGTAACTAAACAGTAACTGGAGTTATATAGATGTACTACAGGCTCATTTTTCCTGTTTATTTCTCTGTGGTTGTTCTGTTGTGGCATGTACAACGCTACAAGCTAAATGATAAATGATTTTATTTTTGTAAGTAGGTTTGTACAAACACTTTTACACGTCAATCATATTTTAAAACTAGATGAGGCTAACTACGCATCATACTGACGTCACACAGAATCCTGCATTGCGCAAGCAGAGTTTACCGCGCAACAAGCATACTATACAGGGTGGCAGGGACATCGGCGCGCAAACTGTAACCATGGATTCAGCACATGAGTTTAGACCCCATAGCGTCGTTGTCGTAGCTTCAATCGTCAGGCAGTATCTCACCAGACACAACACCCGTCTGGTCGGTGGATCCTCCCTTTTCTCTGGAGGATGAGTAAACTTTACCCTGTACTTCATACCTCTATAGTTTAAAGAACTGTCGCAATATTCTTAATAACACAAAAGTTAATCTTGCTAAGCCTACCAAAGAACTCATCATACGAGTAATAGCTATCCAAGCTTGGCCTAGAAAAATGTAATAAGTTTCCGTCCAAAAAATAATTAAATCCCACAGTTTCATTCAAACCTAACAATATAAATAAGGCTTTCGAGAAAAATTTATCAACCAGTCTACCCAACATTGCTAATTTAACAAGCCCTTTATCATGGGCCAATGCTTCCTACATTCCGTTCGAATGATTGACCTCTACTTTATAATTGTTATACTGGTTTACCATTTTTCTTGTTATGTGAGCTCCGCACTATCAATGGTACTCGTACCTTATTAATTTTAACTGTTATTCCAATATTTTGAGTCAAGTGTTTGCTTGATGCTCGGTTTGATTTTGCCCGTTATGTAAAATCAAAATATGTTTGCTTGTTCAACTATTGATTTATCGAAGTTGTACGCAGAATAAGAGCTTTGACGTGGAGTTGTGTAAAACCGGTATAACTAATATCGAAGTTATATTTCATCAAATGGCGGTCCTGTCTCGATTTTCATATTATTGAGGTCATTTAGAGATTCCACTACCAACCGGCCGGATAAGTGTTGGTGCTCAAGTACATATGTCTAGTGTGCCCGAAGCGGTAAGTCCCACTGCGATCATATTTCTCGGGGCAAGAGTAAGAACCGTCCATTGTCTTGATGCCCTTGGTCGCTTTTTATAATATTTCAGCAGTTCTATTTTATCTTTTCCAAACTCTTGATCCATACAATTTTACTACTACGTTTTCAGTACTTTTAATACACATATAGATAAATACAATACAAATAAAATTTAAGTGTCTGTTTGTAATGTCAAAGTAACAGCTTTTTACTAAGTGAATATAATAATAATAATATCCCTGGACATTTCACACAGCGCCATCTAGTCCTAAGCTAAGCAACCTAATGCTTGTGTTATGGTAACAAGAAAAAAGAAAAATAATAATAATAATATGAACGTATTTAGTTTTTTTTTTATTTCACTGTCTGTCTGTTTGTTTGTTCCGGCTAATCTCCGAAAAGGCTGGACCGATTTTAACGGAACGTTCACAAGCCGATAGGACTTTATAAAGAGTAATTTAGATAACTTTTATTTTAGAAAAAGTATATAAGAAAAGAGACACATTATTGTTTTTCGACATCCACGCAAACGAAGTTGCGGACATAGCTAGTTCCTAATAAATAACATACACATAATAACTAACGATATAGGAAAACTTAATTCCTTTCAATACACTTGTTGACACACACTAAACTTAGTATGTTAGTGAAGACTATTAGTGCTAAAGGTTGTTACAAAACTTTGGACAGTCAATAAATTGCGTAATTTTGTGAAACGTAAGCATGCAATAAATATTGATATTTAGCAAATGTAAAGGTCGGTAATAAATACTTGTACTTAATGTGGATAGAGACATGTAATATAGGAAAGTGGCCTTTATGTAATTGATGAATACATATCATGTGTAGGTAGGAATTTTCTATAGCCAGGTAAAGATGAATGGAATAACAACCTTTTTAGCAGTACGAGTACTATAGGAACCAGTAACTTTATCAATGACTTCATTTGAGCACAAGTTCACGTCGTGGTCAAAATATTAACCGGTCATTTAGACATGCAGCTGACTGAAGAGGGTCTCGTGGTTAAGTAACAACAACCGCACGGATCGAGTCCGTTAACGCGTAACCATGTTGACATACCGCGAACCCTCCGTGTCTCGGAAAGCACGTTAAGCCCCGGCTCTCATTCGTGAATCTTTGACAGTTGTTACGGGCCGTCAGAAGCCCGAAAGTCTGACAGCCAGTATAACCAAGGGGTATCGTAACACCAAGTAACTGGGTTGTGCAGGTTAGATAAGCAGTCACTCCATGTAAAATACTGGTATTCCGTGTAAAATGCTGGACTGGAAACCAACCCCAACATAGTTGGGAAAAGGCTAGGCAGATGATGTAGACACAGCGGGGTAATTGTGTAACACAATAACAGTAAGAATGGCTTTAATTTCGTTCAACAGCATTCATTGCATTATTTACGTTGATGAGCAGACAAATTTTTCTAACTTATGGATGGATTGGCATTATCCTTTAAAATGATTCAAATTCTGATTGATAGATTCTGATTGTATGTGACGCAATAAAAGTGCAGATCTATCACCATCAGCCTAGCCTAACTTCAGACCTGACCTAACTACATACGGAACCCTGGAGACACTTAAAAGTTTCCACTCTTAAAGCGCCCAATCGATCAGAGAGCAGACAGAAACATTACAACAACAAACAACTGAACACATAAGTCAGCACTGCCCTATTCCGGCCAGATATAACATAATACGGCCACTAACTTTGCTATTTCAGTAATCGTCAAGACAAATGTGGGACATTCGTCTTACGATATCGTGGCACCATGTTTTGTCTGTAGAGAAGAAATATGAAGTATTGCTGCGTTTTTGGGGTAGACAGAAGTGCTCGTTTGAGATGGTTCGTTAGGCTGGAAATTTTGTCGATTAGGGAAAATTTTCCGTATGTTTTGATAGGACTTGAGAGCTTTGAATGTTATGAAAGTAAGACAAAAGGGATATTACAAATAAGAAAGGAAGCTTATTTTTAGTGGGTTTTAAAGGTTGTAAAAGCGTAAATAATGATCATGATGATGGTAGAAAAGCTGCAACATAGTTATATTTACAAACTTCTACGAAATTATAAAATGCTGGCTGTTTTTAATAATGGCTTGGAATGAAATTAGTGATCTCGGACCAGCCTGAGCCATAATTACCAAACGTGTTTACAATTTATATCTATACATATAATAAATCTGTAGAAGTGAAAATTCTGTACATTGAAAATATCAAAAAAATAAATGGCAGGGGGTGTTACTAGACCGACACTGAACCCAAAAATGTGATTAAAAAAATTTTTGTCTGTCTGTCTGTCGGTCTGTCTGTCTGTCTGTCTGTCTGTCTGTCTGTCTGTTTGTTCAAGCATCACGCAAAAACTACCGGTTCGATTACGATGAAACTTGGTATAATTATTCTTTAATATCCTGGGCACCACACTGGGTACTTTTTATCCCGGAAAAGTATATACAATAAAAAACAAACTTAATTTTGCGGTTCGATCCCTAGACCGATTACTGTACCAACCGCAAATAATAAGTTTGTCGTAGGTTACGTCACCCGCAGTATTATCTGTGCGACCTTTTTATTCCTTTTAGTTTTTAGAGTTATTTAGGTTTAATTTTATAAGTCGTAGGTATAGATTTTAATTTTAAAGTATAGGTAGGTAGTATATTTGTTAGTGTGCGTATTGACCGTAGGTTACTTTATAGTACTGTTTGGTAGGATTAGTCATTCGTATAGATATTAGTTTTTAGGGATTTTGCCTATTTATTGAGTTTAGATTAGTTATCATCAGAAATAGGTTTATTTAGGTAGGTTATTTTTTTTTAATTAGGTAGGTACTTAGGTAAAGATATCATATAGGTACCCTCTTAATCACCACTAATGAGACACAATTGGTTTTCTATTGTAATTAGCCACAAAGGGCCCGCGAGATAGATGGCATCCTGGGGAAGCACATACATTTTATCCTGTTAGTACGTTCCCGTGGGATAATTTCCGACATCCACGCGGGCGAAGCCGCGGGCAGAAGCTAGTATGTAATAAAACTAGTTATGTCGATAAATATTCCCCATCGACAAATTCAGTATGAGTGACGTCATCATAGGTCTGGGTTCCATTGACATTAATAAATTGAGTTACTTCCACGACCCACATAAGAAATAACTAGTCAAGTGTGAGTCTTACTTATGAGAAAAGTAATTTCGTATATTAATTTTCTTTGACGGTAACTTAAGAATCGGAAGGAAATTAGTTTTATTGAACATTTCGAGCAATGGGCTACCGTAGCTGACCATATCAATGAAGAAGAGTTACCTACCATAATGAAATAGAGGAAAGTATGAAGAAGAGATTATTGTAATTTTCTTTAACGATTTTTTTTTCACTGGCTTAATGCTCTGTAAAATGAAACAAAAACAACAAAACAGTTTAATTTTTTGTGAATATTATGTGCCTAAGCCGTCTCCAGCGCGTGTTTTTTTTTTCAAAATATTATACAAAAAACCGTGTGTACTGTTTCAAAAAACACGCGCAGCAGACACGGCTTCAACCTGGGTCAAATAGGTACACTTATTTCCTTTTTAACCGACTTCTAAAAAAGGAGGAGGTTCTCAATTCGGATGTTTGTATTTTTTTTATGTTTGATCTAGCATAACTCCGACGCTTGCCAACCGAATTGAAAATTTCTTTTTTCGTTGAAAAGGGTACACTTTCCAAATGGTCCTATTGAAATTTCGATAAGATCTGATGATGAGTTTCGGAGACAGACAACGGAACTCTTCAATAAATGCCAGCAAATCAACGGCTATTGCTGCTATCGCTTATGTATGTATTGTTTATGCAATCACACAACATAACGTGTACAACACAACAACGCCTGTACCCTCTAAAGGGGTACGCAGATATGTTCAGTATACCACGGTACACCCTCATTTTGGGGTACCTCTAATCTTGTAAGTATATACGAATTTGTGTGGGGTAGGTACAACTAAAAAGTGAAAAATAAAAACGTTTTTACAAAAAAAACAACCGACTTCCAAAAAAAACCACCGACTTCCGAAATTAAAGTTATTTTTCTCTTTGTAGTGGTTTTTATTCTTTCTAGTCATTAACAATGTTATTTGTTATTATTATCGGATAAAGAAGCTGCATCACAGACAATCTCGGAGTAATTTGACTTCAATAGTGCAACGGCTGGGGTTGAAACGTACGACCTTCGACCAGTTCAACGTCCTGCCCTCTGGAGCATAGGCTGATAAAAACTTAGATAGTCATCGTCTACTAATTATAACTCTATTTCATATTCCCCTTGTTAATTACTATCACTCCTGCGAGACTAGAATAAATAATGTTGACAATTTCAAAATGGATTTTTTAATTTACGTTTTTCCAACCATTTTGTGGAACACTAAAAACATTTCTACGTGGTTTCTCATACAAGAGTACAGTCACGGTTCTAGACCCATGTCAAAGAGCTCTGACGTCAGAGTTTAGTCCCAAATGAATTAGTTATTTCGATGGTCCAGTACACAAACAAGTTGTAAATTAGGGATGATGTTCTTAAGAAAATATTTGTATGTTTTTCTGAAAGGAATGTTTTGTGAAGTTATGAGATGTGATGTGTCATGAGCTGTTTGAGAAGCATGTGATCTCTTTTGCCTAACCTTTTCTCAACTATGTTGCGGTTGGGTTCCAATCTAACCGGATGAAGCTAACTACCAGTATTTTACATGGGGCGTCTGCCTATCTGACCTCCTCAACCCAGTTACTGGGTATTACAATACCCAATAATAAGACTGATTGGCAGGCTTTCGGGTGTCTGACGACCCGTAACGACAGTTATTGGGCAATACGATACCCATTGGTAAGACTATTTGTCTAACGGCTTCGGACAACCCGTGACGTCTGACAAAGATCTACAAATGATAGCCGGGGCCAACGGCTTAACGGGCTGAATGGTCACCCATCCACGACGGCACGGTTGGCACAGTGGTTAAGCGATTGACTGCTGCGCTGCGTGTCGCGGGTTCGATTCCCGCACGGAACAAATATTTGTATGACCTACATGTATTTGTTCCGAGTCTGGGTGTTTTTCTATCTATAATATGTATGTATTTACAAAAAAAAATGTATATAAGTAGTTTATCAGCCATCTTGTTACCATAACACAAGCATTAGGTTGCTTAGCTTGGGACTAGATGGCGCTGTGTGAAATGTCCAGAGATATTATTATTATTATATTATCCATGGAGTGATCTTGGCAGGAGTAGCGTAACCTTCAAACGTCCCGTGCGGCTATTAATATAGAGAGCATGTGATATGGTAATTAAATTAGTGGTATATGAAAACAGTGTTAAAATAAGATTCTTCTGATGTCTTGGAGTTGGTTTACAAGTAGGATTGACAACGTAGGATACTCGTATTATCAAATGAAAAGGTTTTTTGGGGACTTTTACGTAAGATTGATAGTCAAAGAAACCTGTAATTTTAAAAGAAAATTAAGTATACTTTCTCAAGACAATCTACTCTGACACATCGCTGAAAATTTAATAAACGTCTAGGCAAGATGAATCTTCAACAAATATTCTTTGCTAAAAGTTTGCATAACACTTTCTAAGCGTCTCACTTTTCTAAACGTTAGTTGACCACTCTGCCATATTTATTTGCCCAAAACATACAAAACAGACGCTCCAATATTGCCAAGTAATTTAATAACCAACCCCGATCGCCACCCTTGAAATCTCGGGACCCTAACATTGGCGAACCCTCCGCGACCCTGCTAACTTAGCCTTGAGGCCAAACACCTGTCAATATTTACACAATTTTGCAAACTTTCAACGCAATATATTCTTATAAAGTTCAGAGTGAATTTTGATAAACTAGATTTGATTTGAGTCGGCGTGGAGCAAGCTTGGGTAAAATAAGCTAAATTTGATGAAAGTATATCAGATGCAAGTCATTTTGGAGCTGCGAGGCAGTCGACGGAATGTGTGCAAAGTATTTTATCCCGGGACTTTGTAAATGTCAAGTACGTTTAGCAAACATGTGGATTTATTTGGTCCTTAGAGCAGACTTTAATTCCTTAGACCCATAACATCAGAATGATATGGGTCTAAGGAATTTATTACTATAAATATTACTCTGATATTATCAAATGACATGGTATTATTGATATAGTGGTTAGAAATAGTTTGGCCATTGTTTTTCTGTCTTAAAGAATTTGAGATAGGTAACAGGAGAATTTGCTGTCCACTTTCTGAAAGGTTTGCCGTCTTTTCTATTACTCTATTAGTTCTGCAAGTTTAGTAATAGACAAATCTGTACAAGAGTATAAATATTCATTGTTGAATATGTTGATCTATATTTATTGGTAGATTCTCAACTGTCGATAATATATATCTGTAAGTACCTATCAAAAAACTTCTAACATGCTGTTGCCATTGAACCAAAACCGACCAAAAAGGCCCGTTTGTCTTTTGGTCTTATCGCTCCATTGCGGGATCTGACTTCAAGATCAGATTTACAAATTCATTTTCTCCAAACATCCTCTTGACCCGATTGACATAAGATTGAAAATCTCTTCAGCAACCGCAGATATAAATTTGTTTTGCGGACCTCAGGACAAAGAAGTGATCATGTGTTTAATGTTAAAGGATGTAAGGGTCATTTTCGATTGTGTTAGAAGAAAATAAATTTGGTAGCCCTAAGTGGCCATCCGCTGACAGATGACGACACTGCGAAGCTCTTTCTTGTTTTCTTGGTCCCTTAACTCGATTTAGGTAAATGAAAGCTTTGACTCGAGTCATCTGTTAAAGAGGGATGCAGGCTTATACGGGAGCAGGACAGACATATCGACCCTTGAAGAGTAATCGTTTGGAAATTGAACTTTGCCAAACTTGTAAAGTGTTCGATTTCGTTTTTTATTTATATTTTTTAAGAGCAAATGTCAATATTTACAATTTATTGCGTTCTGTTCATTGGCTTTGTTTGTGGTTTTATAAATTTGGTGTTGATTTTGAATCAGCGTTCAATAAATAAACCAGATAGTTGGGCATGCGAGTTTCAGATGAAATAGGGGAGGAATATTCGTAAATAATGACTGTATTAAGCTTGTGTCTGCAAAATAAATCTACAAATAAACATTACTCGGTTATTGTTTCAGCTAAAACCAATTACTTGCAATGAGCAGCATTGCAAGTATTAAATGCAAAGCAAATTCTTTAGTAAAACCATCTTATTTTATCTTTTCACAAATATAATATCCCTATGTATTTTATTGTGTGTACATAGATTATGAAATAAATAATTTCATCTCCCTCGACTACCTCGTTGGCAGTAGAACTGCGACCACTAGGGTCGCAAGTCCTACTTTCGGGCTATTGATATCCGTAACGACTGTCAAAGATGCACGAATTACAGCCGGGACCAATGGCTGTATTTGCTTTCCAAGGCACGGAGGGGTGTTGGTATGTAAAGATGGTCACCCACCTACGTTATACGAAACAACCGTGGCAAGCGTATCTTTCTTAACCTTATTAATCGAACCGTGCAGCTGTTATTACTCAAACTCAAAGTATTTATTTCAATTAAACCAATTACAGGCACTTTTGAATTGTCAAGGGGTCGGTCAGTCAGAAAAATGAAGCTAGTTGCCCAATCCAAAGCGTAGGTACCTATGGAGAAGAACGGGCAAGAAATTCCATGGACACTCTTTTAAATCAATATAATATGGTTACAAAGTATTGTTTACATCATTCATGTTAGAAATTATGCATGTGAGAACGATGCAGCATAGCATAGCATAGATAGATGCAGAAAAGCGTCCGTAATGAAAAGTAAAAAAAAAAAAAATAAGAACAATTCAAATATTAAATTAAATTAAAATAAGCCTTACTTAGCCACAAGCCCAAGGCGTAATGTTATCTGTTATGTTAAATATGATTTATTATTTTCTAGAACCAGTATTAGGCAACTTTATGAAAGAAAAATTGCCCAAAATGCACGTTTTACATCTATAATAAAACTTCGTACTGATCCTAAGCAGACTCAACAATATTGTATCACAACCAAATTTCACAAGCGGACCTCAGTAAATCCAATACTGGATATGCAGACACGCTAAAATTGATAGCAGTTTAAAAAGTCTATCGGAATAATACGCTTCGATATTCAAACCGCATTGATTCTTTCGATGCATCGAGGACTTTATACTTTACGTCATTGTAATAGGTAAATCGATCGATCTTTTTTCATAAGGATCGACCACAGCATAATGTAGATAGGGATAAGTGGAAGGAAGGAAGAAACGCCTTTGCCCTGGATTGGGGCACATACGGCTGATGAACGAATGTGCCCTGGCAATTAAGTGTATGCCAAGCTCACTCAAATGTCTCGCTGTTGGTGGCGTGAGTGTTGGATCATTAAGTTGTTTTTTTTTTTTTTTGACGATGGGAAATCATCAAATGACCCCTCCCGCTCTGGGTGGAGCGGAAAGGAGTGTCAGACTCTTACTGACTAAAACCCACCCGTGTTCCTTCCTTAGACCTTTATGGTCCAGGGCAGCGGTAACCCTTTCGGACGATCCCGCTACCCTGGCAGGCTTCGGCCCTATCGGGCCCCGTCAGTCGTGCTGACATCTCTTTGAGGCGTGCGTGGAACACATACGCGCCGTCCGGCACGGGCCTGGTCCTGATCGGACGGTAAGCTACCCATTACTCTCCGCCCGCAGGCCCGCGCTTACGGTGGCCGGGAGTCGTCACGCGGCTCCCGACGCCCGTAGCGTATCCCGCGGCGGCTGAGGCGTGAGGTCCTTTCCCTCATCCACCCCACCACCTCCTTCGCTAGCATGACTGCTTCGCAGAAGGAGGTGACTGCCTCCCACTCTCTCTCGCCCCGGACCATGGCTTGAACCAGGGTCGGACGCGAGAGATAGCCGCCGCTGCCGATCGCCTCTACGAGGACACGGCGGTGCTCTGCCCAAGCGGGGCAGACCTCCACCGTATCATTAAGTTCTCTTCAAAGGTTGAGCTGAATGGTGCTGATCCATACGTCGTGTTTGTGGACGGGAAGCCGTTAGTATGGACTGGGTATCTCTTAGCTGCCACTTCTTATTTTGATTTTTGACTTGTTTTTTTTTTTATTTTGGTTTTATCTTTTTATTGACACGTCTTTCTAAATGGTTCCCACATTTATAATTTTAACAGAATGATGTACCTAACCAATATTTTATAAAAAAAAGTTATTTAAAAGATTGTCCGTGGAGTTTCTTGCTCGTTCCTCTGCATAGGAACCTACGGCGCTTTGGAATGGGCAACTACAGACCGACCCCTTGACAATTCAGAAGTGCCTGTAATTGGTTTATTTGAAATAAAAGCTTTGATTTTGAGTTTGAATGATAATAATAGGTATCTATTCGTTTTTGTCATCTATCTGACAGATAGGTTTTTAAAAAAATGTGGTTAATTTTTTTATATCATATTTATCTGGTTGAAAGTGAGCTAATAGAGAACTATGGATGAAGAAGACATTACTGTCTTTTGTAATTTTGACGTTGAAAAAGTGCTGATTCTCAGCCTAATTTGAATAAATGACTTTTGATTTGATTTTGATTATTGCGCCGACTCAAAATAAATTGGGATAACAGCAAGAAAATTATGAATAAACAGTTTGATAGTCTAGACAGACAGACTCTGAAATTCTTATTCGTGAATCTCAAAAATTGAAGGCCAATTCTCGTAATTTAAAACAACATTTCAAAAACAAAACACAACAAATTGAGACTGAGATCAGAAGGCCAATTCTCGTAATATAAAACGTTCAAAATCTAGTCGCAGTCTCATCTCAGCGACAAACAAATGTCAAAAACTTGTCAAAATGTAAGGAAATTAGAAGTATTTTTTGACAGATTGAGACTGAGATCAGACTGTGAACGGTCTTAAAATTACGAGAATTGCCCATCAGACTGTGAACGTTCTTAAAATTACGAGAATTGACCCTCTGATCTCAGTCTCAATCTGTCAAAAATACCTCAATTTCCCTACATTTTGACATTTGTTTGTCGCCGAGATGAGACTGCGACTAGATTTTGAACGTTTTAAATTACGAGAATACGCCTTCAGACTGTGAACGTTCTTAAAATTATGGGAATTGCCCCTCTATTATAGAATCGATGTTTACCAATATTCTCGTGTGACAAAAATACGAGAGAAGGTTATTTGAATGATATAATCTGTGGTCGGGCACGTTTTTACACCGCCTACACACACTAATAGGCTGTTAAAGAAATTGCGTGCCATAGCTTCAGGGTGAGTTCACTATCGATAAAGGAACTCGTAAAAAAAACGAAAATTATCATAAGATGAACCTTTGAAATTACATATGCAGTGTAAGCATTAAAACAAAAGTGTGTCGCGAGTTGATACAAACACTGACCTACGCTTTCATTGCATGCAATGAACTAAATATATAGACTATAGGCTACTGTTACGGGAGTGGATATGGCTAGCTCAGGATCTAGCCCGTTTGGCCGTAGCCAATTGCTGCAGCGAAGTCCTCCGCCGTCACCAAATGATCAAGACAAGCCCATAGCCCCAACTCCACCAGCACCCACGGAACATGTATTACCTGCTGAGGTTATACCCACATCGGAAGTTCAGAAATGGATGAGCACAATAGAGTCCATCTTGAGCGAAGTATGCAATATAGTAACAGAGGGCAAAATGAACGCTGACCAGAAGATCCGTGTGACCAATTTATGCCGTAAAGTGACTAGTGGGACTTCTCAGATGGCTGTCCTGTATCAGTCCTTGACGCATAAAACTACTCAGGCGTACATAACTATTGAACACCTAAAAGAGAAGCAGGGCGTTGCGAATTCACTTCGGCAATTTAAAGAAGTCGTAGAAAGTAAAATGAAGCCAGCAGAAACAACTTCCTTCGCAGATATGGTTAAGAAGGGCACCGACAACTACATCCGCCCTGCAAATTTAAGCTCCATTGCTATTTACCATAGCGATAAATCTAAAACCAGCGACGACACGAAATCTCTCGTCCAAGAAATCATCTCTCCCGAAGAATTGAAACTTCATGTTCGTAGCGTTCGTAAAGTGAGAAACGGAGGGGTCATCATCAGTACGGACAAGAGAGAAGACATAGAAAAATTGCGGAAATCGGAGAAACTAGTTTCATCAGGCCTTACCGTTGAAGAACCAACAAAGCGTCGTCCAAGGATTGCAGTTATCGGTGTCCCCGCAGCCCTAACTGAACAGGAAGTATTCGAGTGTATTTTCGAGCAAAACCTCTCTGAGAAGCTGCCGAACACAACCCGTGAGTCCCTCTTAGCTGCAATGAAATTAAGCCATAAATCGGGTAAGAAAAATCTGAGCACCTGTAATTATATTCTAGAATTACCAGCTAATATCAGGAGAATTCTTATTGACCAAGGGCGAATTTTCATCAATTGGACGTCCTGCCCCGTGAGAGATTTCACGATAGTCACCAGGTGCTTCAATTGTCAGCAATTCGGACATGCAGCCAAATATTGCCGAGAAACTAGCTCAACTTGTAACCACTGCGGAGAGACTGGTCATTCCTTTAAGGACTGCAGCAATAAAAACGCTCCCCACAAATGTGCGACGTGCAATCGCTTCAAGCGCAAAAGTGATCACAAAACTGGTGATGCTAGTTGCCCGGCACGCAAATTCGCAGAGGAAAACTATATAAATTCTATAGATTATGAAGGCGCCTAAGAGCGTCACATATTTCATATCTTTGTAAGCACACTAACAGTAGTCTAATTGTATCTTTATATCTTAAATAGTAAATATAATTATGATCGATAATTTGCTTTGTGACCTAGACAGTTTTTCTGTGTCTGAAACTAAAATATGTAATGTTGAAGACTGTAAACATTTTATTCCTGCTATGGATAAAACATTTATTGTGCTCACCCAAAACATTCGTAGCATAAACAGAAACATGAACGGTTTTGAAGTGTTGTTACAAAATCTTGGCATAAGCTGTGATATAATTGTTCTGACCGAATGCTGGTTGTCCAACCAAACACTCAATTTACCACCCCTGGATGGTTATTCTTCCTACAAAACAAATCGGCACATCAATCAAAATGATGGCGTAGTAGTTTATATCAAGAAAAATCTGAAAGCAACAGTAGAAGAACCGATAGTTCAGGATAGTAACTGCTTGATCATTGAAATGAGCCCCGATATAGTGGTATTGGCTGTCTACAGACCTCTTTCTCAAGATATTGACCGATTTTTAGACTGTCTTGACACACTTCTAAACAAGCTGTGTAATTTCAAAACCATTATACTAATAGGCGACATAAATATTAACATTGTTTCAGGGAAAATCGATAATCATGCCCATAATTACCTAAACATCTGCTCATATCACGGACTATTGCCAGCTTATCATTACCCCACGCATCAAAGTGGGTCATGCTTAGATCATATTATTTTGAAAACAAAAAAACTAACAAAAACATTCATTACTAATTCTTCGCTAACTGATCATAATGCAATTTTACTAACATTGCAAATATCATTACCCAGAAAAAACTGCTTGCGCAGCTATACCAACGTCAATATGGCAAAACTTGAAACTGACATACGCAACATAAATTTTGACCCAGTTTACAACTCATGCAACGCAAATACTTCCCTAAACTACTTTATAGGCTCACTGCAGCATGCAATCATTAAAAACACTTTCACTACAAAAATGCCTAGGAAATATAATAATGTCAAACCCTGGATTACACCAGGTCTCGTCCGTTGTATAAGACATAGAGACAAATTGCACTTAAAATCTAAACTCGCACCTGACAACGAGGTACTTAGCATAACGTACAAAAGATATAGGAACTTCTGTAATAACCTTCTGAAGAAAATAAAAATCCAACATGATAAATATGAGCTTCAATCAGCAGGTAAAAATAGTAAACTAGTCTGGAAATATATAAAAACAAATACATTTACTGCAAAAAACTCCGAACCGGCACTTGATTTACTATCAACAGATATTAGCCCATAATATAGCAGCAGATAAAGTAAATTATTATTTTGTCAATGTTGGTAAAAATCTGGCTGACAAAACACCTGGGACTAGAACTCTCCCTTGCCAACACCAGACTATTGGAACTTTAAACCCAGTTAATTCTTTTGTTTTATTAGATACCGACGTCGATGAAGTTTTAGGAATAATTTCCGGGTTAAAAGATGACTGTGCAGTCGGGTGGGATGATATACCAAATAGAATCCTTAAGAAATTTAAATACCTACTTGCTCAACCTTTAACACATATATTTCAGTTATGTCTGTCTAATGGAGTTTTTCCTAGCCTACTTAAGAAAGCATTGGTCACCCCTGTATTCAAATCTGGAGACAAGTACTGCGTCAATAACTACAGACCCATTTCAGTCTTAACAGGCCTCTCGAAAATTCTGGAAAGAATTATAAATAATAGGTTAGTAAAATATCTTGAGGACAACAAATTACTTTCAGATAGTCAGTTTGGTTTTAGACCAAAAAGATCAACCTGCCAAGCAGTACACAAATTGAAAAATTATATTACTACTAATCTGGATAATGGCTTGCACTGCATGGGAATTTTCCTGGATCTTGCCAAGGCTTTCGACACTATTTCTTGCTCTAAGCTATTGGACAAGCTTGAAAAACTTGGGATTAGAGGAACACAACTCCTACTTTTTTCTGATTACCTTAAAAATCGTCATCAGTGTGTAAAACTCGGTCAGTATAAGAGTTCTGAACTTAAAAACAGCTGCTACGGCATTCCACAAGGAAGTATTTTGGGACCAACTTTGTTTTTAACTTACATAAATGAACTGTGCAACCTGAAATTAGCAAATGGTATCATAATATCATATGCAGATGACACAGCCCTATTGTTCTCGGCTAAATCACGAGAGGAGGTCTATAAATATGCTCAGAGTGGCTTTAACATAGTATCAAATTGGCTTCGTATGAATCTACTAACATTAAATGCAGATAAAACCAAGTATATTCTATTTAGAATGAGAAACACTAATATTCCACTTACTAACCATACCATTTATGCTCATAACTGTACGACAGACGCTGACGCTGCTTGTTCGTGTCCTACTCTAGCTCAAGCCAATCACATGAAATATTTAGGTGTCACAATTGACACAAATCTAAATTTCCGTAAACACATTGATTTGCAATGTACTCGAGTTCGTAAACTCATATACATCTTTAAAAATTTACGCCACATTGCTGACTTTAAATTAATTAAACAGGTGTATTTAGCTTTGTGCCAATCTGTACTTACATACTGCATAACATCATGGGGCGGTGCTGCAAAGTCTATTTTACTCCCTCTAGAACGTGCTCAAAGAGCAATTCTAAAGGTAGCCACCTTTAGGCCTTTCAGATTTCCTACACACCAGCTTTACATTGCTTGTGGGGTGCTAACAGTACGCCAATTATTTATACTGCACATTACATTACAGCAGCACGTTGAACTCGCTTTCAAGCCAGTACCTTCTGACAAGAGAAGGAAGGATTTGGTCTGCATAAAGCCTCGAACTAGACATGCCTTTGTAAACCGATTCTATGTCTATTTAGGACCCGATTTATATAATAAGCTCAATAGAGTACTTAATATTTATAGTGCCAGTCACAAACATTGTAGTCTGAAGATACGCGAATATTTGGGTAAACTTGATTACACAGACACAGAAAGACTTCTAGAAGTACTTCAATAATGATGTAGTTATTAAATTGGTAATTTTTAATTTGTATTTAGTACCTACTAGTAGTAGGATATCATTCTAACTATGTATAGACAAATAATCAGCTGATCGCTTAGTATGGGGATGGCCTGAAACACAGGTTTTTATTAGCCTAGCTCAGGCAGGTCGCCACAAGTTATAATGTCAGTACCAACGCACCTTTTATAGGTAATTAAAAACGTATAAATTAAACTAGCTTAATATTAGTATTTAAGCCAATCTGTTAAGAACTTGGTACTACCAAGTATTTATAAGTTTGTAAATGTATTACTTTGTAAAAGGACCTAAATAAATAAAAAAAAAAAAAAAAAAATATGAACCTAATTTAGTACAGACGGCAGCAGGTCAAGCTCCCCGAAACTGTAAAATTTTCCCAATCAACCTTGAACCTTAATGCTTTAGCGATAAATTTGAAAATCTATTAAATACATTTGACAGATTGTAGTAGCTTTATTTGCTTGCGTCGTACCTACTAACTTCAAATAGCAATCGTTTTTTTAAAACACCCTGTATAAATGTATGTTTGTCTCTATTACTAGTTAAGGGAGACGTACTTTCATCTACCCCGGTCGCGATGGGAACTGGAACCGGCGAGAGATGTCGTGCGGTGTCCCACAGGGATCGGTTCTGGGGCCGCTCCTGTGGGACATCGGTTACGACTGGGTGCTGCGGGCCGACCTCCCTGAAGGCGTCAGCGTAGTTTGCTACGCTGACGACACGCTGGTCCTGGCGCAGGGGAGGTCGCATCAGGCGGCGGCCGACGTGATGACACGCGGGGTTGCGATAGTCGTGGAAAGGATCCGGCGGTTGGGTCTCGAGGTGGCATCGCACAAGTCCGAGGCCATGTCCTTTCATGGGCCTCGGTACGGGCCACCTCCGGGATCCCAACTAGTGGTAGGAGTGGTTCACATCGGCGTCGAGACCACGATGAGGTACCTGGGTCTCGTCCTCGACAGCCGATGGAACTTCGTCGAGCATTTCCGACGTTTGGCCCCCAAACTGGAACGGGCCGGGGCCGCCCTAAAGCGGCTCTTGCCCAACCTAAGGGGGTCAAACGCCTCCTGCCGGAGGCTTTACGCGGGGGTCGTACGGCCCATGGCCCTATATGGAGCCCCGGTATGGGCGCGTTCACTGCGGCTTCGAGCCGCACACTACCTGAACGCGCCCCAAAAGGTGGTAGCCGTAAGGCTGATCCGGGGCTACCGCACGATCTCAGGCGAGGCAGCAAGCCTCCTTGCCGGATTGCCACCATGGGATCTGGAGGCGATAGTCCTCGCGCGCCTATATGATTGGCGCGCGGAGGCACTACGCCGGGGGGAAACTCCGCATCTGCGGCAAACCGCGGCGGAGCGGACGAACCTCCGGCGCGATCTCATGGTGGCATGGAAGGAGCGACTATCGCAACCCAGCGCAGGGCACGCCACGATAGCGGCGGTAAGACCCCTCTATGAGGAGTGGCTAGAGAGACGTCACGGCGTTTTCACCTACCGCCTGACGCAGGTCCTCTCCGGACACGGATGTTTCGGGAGGTTCCTGCACATCATCAGGCGGGAGGAGACGCCCGGGTGTCACCACTGTCAGGATCTCCCAGAGGACACGGTGGAGCATACGGTGGAGGTCTGCCCTGCTTGGGCAGAGCACCGCCGTGTCCTCGTAGAGGCGATTGGCAGCGGCGGCGACCTCTCGCGTCCGGCCCTAGTTCAAGCCATGGTCCGGGGTGAGAGGGAGTGGGAGGCAGTCACCTCCTTCTGCAAAGCAGTCATGCTAGCGAAGGAGGTGGCGGGGTGGGCGAGGGAACGCACTTTGCGCACCTCACGCCTCAGCCGCCGCGGGAGACGCTCCGGGCGTCGGGAGCCGCGTGACGACTCCCGGCCACCGTAGGCGCGGGCCTGCGGGCGGAGAGTAATGGGTAGCTCTCCGTCCGATCAGGACTAGGCCCGTGCCGAACGGCGTGTACGTGTTCCACGCGCGCCTCAAAGAGATGTCAGCAAAAGAGACGGGGCCCCATAGGGCCGAAGCCTGCCAGGGTAGCGGGACCATCCGAAAGGGTTTACCGCTGCCCTGGAACATAAAGGGCTAAGGAAGGAACACGGGTGGGTTTTTTTTTAGTCAGTAAAAGTCTGACACTCCCTTCTGCTCCACCCAGAGCGGGAGGAGTCATTTGATGATTTCCCATCCTCAAAAAAAAAAAAAAAACAAGCGGGAGACGTACTTCATACAAAAAATCAATAATGTACATAGTTACATAACATTACAGAGTAAGTAGGTACCTTTAATTTTTTTTAAGCAATAAAAATAAAGAAAGAAAATTTGTTCATTCTGCACAAATAAAACGTACAGACGCCAGTAGGTCAAGCTACCTGAAACTGTCAAATTTTCGTAATCAACCTTGAAACTTAATGCTTCAGCGATAAAGTTCAAAATCTATTAAAGAAATTTGACAGATTGTAGTAGCTTGATGTGCTGGCGACTGTACATTACAAAATGATACACGATGGTAAAGCATTATTTTAGGTGATTTATTCAATGTTTCCCCCGACTTTGAAAGGATGTTAACTACAAATTTTAAATTTTATAACCTGATGTGGAAAGTCTGCCCTTATTTCACTTTCTTTCTACGTTCTTTACGAATACAATCAATTTACCTAGATTTTTCCCAACTATATTGGGGTTAGCTTCCAGTCTTACTGGGTGCAGCTGAATACTAGTAATCTAACCTCCACAACCCGGTTACTTACCTTAGTGAGACTTGTTGACAGAATTTCGGGCTACTGACAGCCGGGAACACCGGCTTAACGTGCTTTCCGAGACACGGAGTGGTCTTGAATGGTCTCGATATGTAAAGATGGTCACCCATCCACGGACCGACCGCGGCAAACATAGCTTAACCTGAACGATCGACCCGTTCTGCTGCGAATGTTATTACTTAGCCACAAGTTCTATAAGCAAAAGTAGCTCATAAAAATACGCTTCCTGAATAATTATTTTTTAGTATCGCATCGTGCAATATAAAAGTCTTTCCTCATCGTATCATGGTAAACCAATATAAGAGGCCAGGGGTACGATCGTCCCCTCTTAGTTGCTAAGCTGAGCATTTTCGATGTCGTATTATATCGATGGTTATTCCCCAAATTGTCGGAGATGTTATCAATATTTATTGAATGTTCCGAAAAGAAGGTAGTCGGAGATTATTTTGTTTTGTTGTCATTATGAGGAGGATTAGTAGGCTGTTGAAAGGAAGTATCGATTATATTATGTTTTTTTTTTCTACCTGGTGTAAAATTAACTACTGTTACGAACGAGACAAATTTAAAGAAGACCCGCACCTTGCGTAACACACGATCAATCGGAATCTGAATCATTTTGAAGCAAATTACTAATCCATTGCTTCATAAGTTCGAAACATTTGTCTGCTCAACACGTAAATAACGCAATGAATTTTGTTGAACTGTCAAAATGAAACCGATTCCGATTGATCGTGTGTTACGCAATTAGGGTGCTGGAGGGTAGGTAATTGCGTCACACACTAACGGTAGGAATGGCTTTCATTTTGACAGTTCAACAACATTTATTGCGTTATTTACGTTGTTGAGCAGACAAATTTTTCGAACATTTGAAGCAATGGAACCTATTTACATAAATAGGATCCATTGCAACACAATATACCAAGACTATTATTTTTTTAAGTAAAAAAAAACTTTAACTTAAAACCATAGACAAGGTGGAGACGAAAATACGACAGTAAATGAATTAAACTTCGAAATTCTAATAACATTCCCAACCTACATACAAACATTCAACCAAATAAGTATATCCAATAGTTTAGTCACTATAGTAGCTAGTCAAAATTTTGCGAAACCCATAAGCAGTCGGACCATCACTACAATTTCCATAGTTTGTTAGAAAAAATCACGATTTTAATTTCGATGTTAGAAAGAAAGAAAGAAAATACATTTATTTGCGGTAAACATGACGCATAAAAAAGAACACAAACACAAAAAAAATAACAGGTTACAGTTTAGGATTTCTTTGATAGTTCTTATACAGGGTTATTGGACAAAACACCAACAACTTCTTAAGAGGTCATTTATGTTCGGTTAACTCGTCAAATTGTAGGGAACAGCTGATTTTTTTTTCGCGATTTCAGGTTTGGTCCCATAGTAAAAGTGGTTCATAATGTCGAGTACAATGACCTCTTAAGAGGTTGTTGGTGTTTTTTAAATAACCCTGTATACTCAGACATTAATATTCCCAGTGTTTTCATTTATTGTCGTATTGTCATCTCCATATTGTATACAGAATACTCAACACAATCAGATACTACCCTACACTAATCTCTATTACAACATAAAATAAATGACAGTTATTTATTTTATGTTATAAGGACAGTACTGTCCTTGCGAATTCACTCAAATTACACGTAGATACGCACCTATGGTACAGACGCCAGCAGTTCAAGCTACCCGAAACCGTCAATTTGTCCCAATCAACCTTCAACCTTAATGATTTAGCGATAAAGTTGAAAATCTATTAAAGAAATTTGACAGACTGTAGTAGTTTGATGTGCTGGCGTCCGTACGTGGGTTAAAAGTTAATCACGTCATAAAATAATCTAGACCATTGCCCGTCCATCTTTTATCTAAGGCCCTTCGCCCACGGCGACTTTTTGTAGCGAACGCGCGTTAGTCGCATTTGTAACGCGCTACAGAAGCGATGCCAACGCGTTACAGCATTGCAACTGTATCGATGCAAACGCGCGATCATGTCGGACGACATCGGGGAGAGAACGGAGGGAGGGTGGCGCGTGATTGCAGAACCGAGCATCAGTGCAACTCGCATCGCGACAGAAGCGCGAAAGTATCACGTTTGCATCACGACTGAGAATCGTGGTGTGGGCGAGGGTAAACAGCTAACGACCGCATCGCGACTGTATCGATGCGAATGCGCGACAGCATCGCTACTGCATCGCAACAAAAAGTCGCCGTGGGCGAGGGGCCTAACCATCCGATAGTGACCCTTTTTCAAGCGACTTGTGGAATACTAAATAGTTTTAATCGTAAGTGTCTACTTTAATGTCTCATTTTGTTTTTAATCTCTCACAGCTTAAAAACCTTTTCTGTTGTAGAGATAGAGCATTGAGTAGCACTTTTAATTCCACCATTTTGATATCATCATTTCAGCCGAAAGACGTCCACTGCTGGACATAGGCCTCCCCCAAGCACCTCCACTTCGACCGGTTCTGTGCTTCTCGCATCCAACGGGTTCCTGCGGCCTTCACAAGGTCGTCGGTCCACCTCGTTCCCAGGCCTTCCAACGCTGCGCTAATTATTATTTTATTAATACTAGGTATTGCATATTTATTTTATTTCTTATTTTGATTGTTGTTTTTTTTACCTGTATGCTGCAGCGGTTGACGTCATAACCTCAACGCTGGCTGTCACTAAAAACCAGCGCTGGGGCTCTGTCTCGCATAGGGTCTTAGCATTATGCTGAGCGATAGCCGTTTTGCGTGGATGTGACGCATATTTTCCATCCAACTTGTTCTTTTTGTGTTTGTCTTCTTTCTCTGCGTCATGTTTACCGCAAATAAACGTATTTCCTTTCTTTAATATTTGTAATCCAAGCATTAAAAAAAGCGATACTCTCTTAGGCACAATTCAATCATATCCCAGAAAGCATTCAGCCTTTGCCACTTAAGAGACACACAGGTGGAGTTTCTTGCCCATTCTTCTCCATACGAAAACTACCTTTTGGAAGGGGCGACTAGAATCAATTTTATTTTAATTTTATTTTTGACGTTCAAAATTGCCTTTTATGTGCCTATTTGTCTAATAAATGCTTCGATCAATAATAGTACTAGATTCACGATAAGCGCTTCAAAAACGGCCCGAAAAATACTTTTGTGGTCTTATTTCAAATTAGTATGTTTTTAACCTTATTACTTGACTTTAAGTTTCATTTTAGAATAAATGACTGAAATTTAAAAATAGAATAATAGAATGATTTTATTTTCAAGCGTCATTTTAAATATATTTTGCAATGTTAATTAAACTTTATGTTAAAGCATTAAGGTTTATAATAAACTGAAGTTGTTAATATTATTCAACTTTTTTCTAAAAAATGTAGATGTTTACGTGTGTGCAAACGTGGCCACTTGAGCGACTGATTTTTGTTCCTGATCCTTAATCTAGTACTATTATTGATCGAAGAATAAATGATTTGACTTTGAATAAATGGCTAAAGAGACTACAAGGTGCTGATGAAATCATTTACACAAAAAAGCTTGAGAGGTGTCAAGGGACACCCGGATGGAACGAAGTACAACTGGCTTGCTCTCTATAAGAGAGAGAGAGAGAGAGAGACAGACAGAGAAACACGCGCACGCCGCACGGCTTACAACTATAGTAAAAAGTATATAAGGAACTTCGTTCCAAAAATAACGGGTTGCACTCCGGGAGTACCGGCAGAAGTGAAAACTTGAATATTAACGTTGTGCATTTTTGATATTTTCGAATGCGGTCTTCTCTCCCTCCGTCTTACGAATTTTCGATCAGGTCACGTGTCCTGACGCGAGTTTAACATTTTTTACCCATCATAACAAAAGTGCACAACGCCGCTAAAGAAGTTTTCACTTCAAAAATAATGCGCCTGGGTACGAACCAACGACCCACAACTCGAAAGTCGCAGCCGTTGCCACTGCGCCACTCTGCTCTGTTCATACTTATAGACATATTAATAGTTAATGGAAAGGATCCCAATACGTCAGTACCTTTCGCTCATCCTATCGGGAAATATGTTATGCATCACTTGATAAATATGAGCAAACGAAGCGAAAATACATAATGTTTCATCGAATAGTTTATTACCAACATGCTTTCGTCTTGTCCCCCTTTACTTATTGTTTGGTAAGGGATTGTTTGTTACGAGTATGAGTTACTGATACTTTGTTGGTTGTAAGATAAAAAAAAGGAACAAGAAATGTTTTCCTGTAAGTACCTGTGCTCTCGAAGGAAAACATCGTGAGGAAACCGCCATGTCGTGAACCGTAAATTTGACGACATTGTGTCATTCACCAACCCGCATTGGGCCCGCGTGGTGAATTACGGCCCTCTGTCTCACAGAGAGGGGTCCCAGCAGTGGGACCGCTATAGGCTGATTAAGCTATATGTCCTGTAAAAAATACTACCTATACAAGTTACTCGGTTTAAATTATGATGAAAGATGTATCAATTTACTTCCAATTCTCTCTTTCAGCGGCGTATAAAAGAAGAAATAAATTACAATGCAGAAAAAGGAAATAACAAAAAAAAAATCGGTTGTCTGTAAAGTCGGTTTACTGATGATAGTTGAACGTGACAACGTCGTAAGAAAATACTGATACACGCGGACGCATCGCTCACTCAAGTAGGAGAGAGACAGATGCCGAACGCTGCCGAAAGCGGAGGCCGATTGTGCCTCTTTGTCGCTCGTTCCGCGCTCTCGCTTGCACTTCAAGCCTTAAATGGAACGCCTCAGAGCGAGGTAACGCCGCATGAGTCATGTTTTTTCGTGCGTGCAGCCGGCTCCATCGAATTATAAGACGTTGTCACGTCAAAACGTCACATTGTCGAAATGGTTTACCTTACGGGGATCATTATGCCAGCAATGGTTTTGCTATGCACATAAATTCTTCAAGGACCATACAAGATACTACCAAAGTATGTTTGAATGTACTGTCGAACCTACTCATTCCAATATATTGAAGACTAGCTGCGCCTCGCGGTTTCGCCCGCATAAGTTTCGATCTCGTGGGAATAAAAGGGATGAAAAGTATCCTATGTGTTAATCCTGGTTATAAAGCATCTGTGTGCCAAATTTCATCCAAATCCGTTCAGTACTTTTGGCGTGAAAGAGTAACAAACATCCATCCATCCATCCATACAAAGCTCATCATCATCTGCCTAACCTTTTCCCAACTATGTTGGGATCGGCTTCCAGTCTAACCGGATGCAGCTGAATACCAGTAATTTACATGGAGCGACTGTCTATCCGACCTCCACAACCCAGTTACTGGGTAATACGATACCCCTTGGTAAGACTGGTTGTCAGACTTTCGGGCTTCTGACTACCCGTAACGACTGTCAAATATGACAGCCGGGACCAACGGCTTAACGTGCTTTCCGAGGCACGGAGGGGTCTCGGTATGTAAAGATGGTCACCCATCCACATACCAACCGCGGCAAGCGTAGCTTAACCTCCATACAAAGCTATTGCTACTAATAGTGTGTTACGTAATTACTCCGCTGGTCATATACTATAACGCATGTCGCGACTGTTACGAGTACTACAAGGCCTTTCTTTAATTTGATTATTTTCTCTATTTTCACCTTAATTAATCTCAGACATATTGGGGATTCTAACTTTGAGACTTAGGCTGAGAATCAGCACTTTTCGAACGTCAAAATTACAAAAGACAGTCCCCCAAAAACGCCCGCCCTTCACCACTTCCTAGTGCTATCGCTGGGAAGAAGAAGTGGCGCAACAAACTCCCCAGCAGCACAGCTGTCTGTTCAGTTATAAAATACTCGATATACAATACTAGGCGTTAAGTAATAAACATTACAAAGCACATAATATCGTCATAGCAATATCGTCAACAAACTTCCATAGTGATCCATGAAATACTGACGACCGTGCCTAAACACGGCAAGAAAAACGTGTGTACAGTCAACAGCAAAAGTAGATGATCAAAATCAGAAATTCAATACTAATGAACGGAGTTCGCGTCAGAACTGTGTGGCGTCGAAGTGACTCAAAAGTACCTGATTGTAAATTATACCAAACATTTACTACTAGTACAGCTGCCATATAACTGCGAACTCCGTTAATTAGGATTGAATTTCCGATTTTGATCATCTACTTTTGCTGTTGACTGTACAAAGGGTTTCAGAATAAATAATTTTGTCAAACTCTTCTTTAGCATTACATAATTACATAATGGTAGCCCGAGAAATATTTGGCAAAAAACGTGGAATTTTTCTAACTTCGTGGACAAAAGGAATCAATTTCAGTAATTTTAAATTAGAATTTTACTAATTCTCAATTCAGAGACCGGTAGTTATACTCACTTAATTACTTTTGCGACACGCGAGTTACTTAAGTATGTTTTGTACCTAGGTCCAGTTGAAAACCAGCGTCAGGCTCTAGTTGGGTGGTATTTTTGCTGAACTGGGCCTTATTGGCGCAGCTGTGAGGCACACTTGCCTACCAACTTCTTACATCGGACTTTACACTTTTTATTTGTTTTTATCTGATGTATTGTGTCTTTTAGTCTGTGTATAATAAATTAATGTCGTTCTTTACCTACAATATTTATCGTGGCGGTCTGTAGTTTCTGGCTACCCCCATTGGAAGAAAGCGTGAGTTTATATATGTAATATCTATCAAACTAATATGGACTCGGTTTTAACTAATTAAGAACATAATTGACTGTCTTAACTAAGATATAATATAGCGGCGTGTTCTTAGAAACTAATCCTGCACGTGCCTTCATTATAAACTAATTACCGATAAGCAAACTATTAATAATGACTAAAAACTAACATGTCACACCACTTTGTCACATATTAGAGGTTTGAAAGTCCTTACCAAAGCTTCAAAAGTTAAAACTTACGATAGCACAACCCTAGTATATTTTAGAAGTAACTTGACAAGGGAAACTCGACCTTATACCTAACACATTTAGAACAAATCATTTCAAATTCGAATGTATTATTCAATTTGTCGGACTAATTCAAATACCGGTTTTACTTTGCCATCCAAAACATGAATCTTTATTCAATTTTACACCTTACACCTATCGGAATAAGAGTGTAATGAAATTTGTTCGGTGTCAAAATAAGTTGGTCAAAGCATTAACTATGGGCGCGCAGTGAGATCCGTTTTGAAACCCAATTTGCATGTAAATTCATCGAAGTCGGTTCAGATTAAATTTAGGATAGGAGTTATTGAACGCACTCCGGGGCTTGGCATGAAACAAATTTTATTTGGGTACTTACGTAGCGACGTGTTTTTCAGTAATTTAATCTGTGAATGAAAGAAACAACATCCCGACTTGCTACTCAAGGTGAAGTAGCGAAGAAAATATTTATTTTGATTACTTAACATCTTAAAAGAGGCATTCGGTTTAGGTTGAACTTTGAATTAATGAGATGTAAGTAAATTCAGGTAAATTAATTGTTAAGCAAATTGACTACCAACTTAAATTGTGTATTCAAACCACAACTGTCATTCTTTGTCAGTTGTATGAAAGGGTTATATTACGGCCAATTGACGTAGTATCAGCTTGTTTAACAATTTTCTCTGGCTGTACAAAAAATATTAGGTAGCTGCGGATATAAAATGTCTTCACTATCTTGAAGTTCTTGAGTCTTGAGAATGTCTTTAGTGGGCCGTTATCCACAACCCAGGCCCAGTGCGGGTTGGTACATGTCACATGTCTTCGAATGTTTGTTTCTAGGACATGACGGTTTCCTCGCGATGTTTTCCTTCACCGTTTTGATAGCAGTGTTGATGAAATAATTTACACGAAGTAAAGCGCCTGTCTAGGTTTTAACCTACGAACTACAACTCGTTCTTACGAGTTGCGCGGCCATTAACACTGATCCACTACTGCTCTTTTATTATGATATTCTGTTTCATTATGGCTGTTAATTTCCACATAATTTATTTATTTTTTAGCCCAGTACAGCAGTAAGCAAAATTCACGCATGTACCTTCTAAAAATAAGCAACCAACCAATGGCGTTCGTCCAATGTTTGGCCACGCTATTTGCTTAGGACATCAAACGTTGCCAAACATTTGTTTTTCATTTCAAATATTTGTTTCGACTGTCACTATTTGTGTATCGCATATTGTTTTCTGCTGTTTATCTTCATTATAGATGCTGTTTCAAAGTGCGCATGAAGTGAAACAGGTTTGTTGTAGTAGTATTATTTTTGGGGCTTTCAGCCCGTTCAATTTAACAGGCTGTTTGGACCGAACAGGACCTATTGCTGGGAAGTGCTAAAAATAAAAACTCGACATCAAAAGATTATTTTATCTAAGTTTACTAAGAAATTGCCCTTTACAATTGTTAAAGAAATAAAATAAGAGCTCCCAGATAAATTCACTGTTTTCCTCTTTCCTGTTTACACCCTTTTAAACTCTTTATTAAAATCTTTTCATTTGGAATGATGAAAGCAACAAGGAAGTGTTTATTTTTATATCTGACTAGCTTCTGCCTGCGGCTTCGATAATTATCAGCAATTATCTCATGGGAACGTACCGACCGCGACGCCAGCACATCAAGCTACTACAATCTGTCGAATTTATTTAATAGATTTTCAACTTTATCGCTAAAGCATTAGGTTCAAGGTTGATTGGGAAAATTTGACAGTTTCTTTTAGCTTGATGTTCTTGCGTCTGTACTACCGGGACAAAAATTCGCCCATGTCCTGCCTTATGATGCTACCTATCTCCTTGCCAAATTTTATTGAAATCCGTTCAATAGTTTAGGCGTGACAAGGTAAGATACAGACAGAGTTACTTTCGAATTTATAATTATAGATTATGGATTCGAGTGTTTTATGTATTTATTTTACCATTTATATACATAAATATATAAACAGACAGGAAAGAAAACAGAACAGTAAAATAGGTACAGAGGTGATGCTTATTTCATAAGAAATCTCTTCCTGCATACCTGCGATAGGAGAGTAGATAGAGAGATGTAGACAGCGTGTGAAAGAGTAAAGGAGACAAAAAAAAGCTAAAATCAAAATCAATTCACTTAATAAAACAAAAAAAAAAAATTATCTAGTCTAATCTATCTATTTATTAATTAATCTTTTTGAACATAAAAAAGCTCAAAATGAAAACATCACAATCGTAATTAATCACAAAAATGAACATGACAGTGCTCCCAATTCCCCTTCTGTCCAATATTTGCACAGTGACAGAGCGCCAAAGGAACAGTCAACACGACACAAAACACATCCAAAACCAACCTTTTCTTAATTGAACCAGAGTGCAAAATCAAATGACATTACACTCAAAGCATTGCCTCGTAATTTGCCAGCGGCAGAGATCAAAGTTAATAAATTAAACCACTTATAAAGATATGCCTTTCTATAGAGATTTTGATCTCTGAAACTATTCAATTGATTGTAATTAAGTTATTTTATCCTTTGAAGTTATGTGTTAAGGTACTCATTACGTTAGTGTGAGGGAAGGAGAAATTAGTTCGTATGACAGAGTTATTTCTAATATTTAATTAAAAGCTTTGATAAATAGAGGGTATTAATGACTAGGCAAAAGTTATTATTAATAACTAATGGTAGGTATGTTAATCAGGGAAGCAATTTAAATACATGTAAAAGGGTAGCTAGTTCCACATTTAACCCGTCTTCCTTCAAAGGAAGAGTGGACAGGCATCTTCTGGACACGCTCGTTCCATCATAGATCTCATCCATTGCTTTCCATCAGGCGTGATCGAGGTCAAGAGAAGACCCACTCAGCAAAAAAAAAAACATTTTTTTTTTTGTCATGAGCTTTCGTATTCAAAAATTGCACGGATAATGCAAAACTATTTCTTTTTCTATTACAAAAACTGGTAAGTGAACCGGGAAATTTCGGACGGGCTGGCATTGAAGTGAGACTCCAGGGTAATTTTTTTTAAATATCTTAGCGAGGAACCACCTTTCGTATGGCCTGTTTCTTATCTGATCCGCATCTTACGCTCCAAGTTGCGAGTTCAAACCCAGTTAGTACCAATGTGACTTTTCCAAAGTTATACACCACCAACACTACACCACTAAGGCGGAGGACATCGTGGAGTACGTGCGCCAGAAGACGAGGTACACGCCGAGGGTGCAGTTACTGGAGTCGCACCGCAACGTCAACTTCAAGGCGTTTGTGGTGCGTGTACCGACTTGTTATCTGCCCGTCGTCATGGACGAAGACTTCTGGCCGCAGGACGTGGTGTTCCGTCGCTTTCGTGGACAAGTACCACAGAACAGCACCAGAACTAGCTAGTGAAGTACTATTTTATACTAGAAATGTGTATGTTTAGGTTAAGGTATTTATTTATGGGCCTGCGTCGCCTGAAATAAATAAATTTAAAATATATATATATATACGTACAGACGCCAGCAGGTCAAGCCATCCTTAATGCGATAGCGATAAAGTTGAAAATCGATTAAAGAAATTTGACAGATTGTAGTAGCTTGATGTGCTGGCGTCTGTACGTTCTAAGTTGGGAAATTTTCTTAGACATCAGTGACTGACGGTGAAGAGGAACATCGTGAGGAACTTCGGTCTGAAATATCCAATAGGCACTGAGCCAGCGTGACGATCAAGCGCATTCCTTCTCTGAACGAGAAGTGGCCTTAGCTCGAAAACAGGGACATTACAGGCAAAAAAAAGTAATTAGACAGGAACCACAAAAAACAATTACTTAAAACCTGCTAATACATTTTTATATCTAGTACAATGTGTAAACGATGGCCTATTACAAGCTTCCACTAACGATCAATGTGAGTAACATTAATAAATACGCGAAAACAGTGATGTAAGAGATACGCACATGAATTATCCAAACTCAAAAGGTACAATAACAAAAGAAGAGAAAAAAAAATGGTTATACATCGAAGAAACAATTATTCAAACTTTGCTTAAATCCTTAACACTACTAGTAAATAAATCTAAATCGACATCCTGACACACCATATTAAAAGTACGACAAGCTCTTATCACATACGAGTTCTGTCTGTAGATAGTTCTGACTTGAGGCACATGGAGAACACTTGGTCTCCGAAAAAATGCACTCGGTACACGAAGCCCAATCTTGCCCACCAATTCAGGGACGTCAGTAGATCCGTTCATAACGCCAAATAAGAAAGCAAGATCTGCAATTTTCCTTCGCTCGTGTAGAGGCAGAATATGGAATTTTTTACACCGACTTATATAATCTGGGAGATAGGTATTAGAGCGGTATTGAGTGCAACTTATAGACACACTACACACACACACGATACACTTATCGAAACGACATACATTGAGTGCTATTCAGGTACCTATAACATTACTACTATCTAACAGTCACGCTCATGGTCTCCAAAGGATTAGTTAGAGTTGAACTGTCGCAGCCAGCAGTTCTAGATAATAGTATTAGGTCTGACGTCATACGGCGAGTTAGTTAGCATGATCATTAATTAATAATGCTGATGCATACCGTGCTATTACAGCATTCATTAATTCCGTGTCATTCGTGGATCTTTGACAGTCGTTACGGGTCGTCAGAAGCCCGAAAGTCTGACAACCAGTCTTACTAAGGGGTATCGTATTACCCAGTAACTGGGTTGTGGAGGTCAGATAGGCAGTCGCTCCATGTAAAATACTGGTATTCAGCTGCATCCTGTTAGACTGGAAGCCGACCCTAACATAGTTGGGAAAAGGCTAGGCAGATGAATGATGATGACCGTGCTGTTACAACTTTGGAAAAAGGTCATCCTCACTGAAAAGGTGTTCAAAATCAAAAGTATTATTTCACATAAACCTACATGGGCACTTACAAAGCCTCAGAAGCTAGGTTCATGGTACCATTTGTATTTTTTTTTTTAACTTTGCCCCACACTAGTAATAACTCCTGTGTCGTGGGTACGTTTACAAACATTTAAACTCACACACAAACAGCCAGACCCGGAACAACTACCTGTAGGCAATACAAATATTTATTCCGTGCGGGAATCGAACCCACGACACGCAGCGCAGCAGTCGATCGCTCAGCCGCTGAGCCAACCGTGTCGTTAGACACGGTTACTTTTTTTAAATAATTGGCTTGGTCGTTTACTATGAAGAAGAACTGGCCAGTAACACACACGGTTATTTTTTTTAATAATTGGCTTTTAAAATGTTTTCAAATTACAGTGTTACAGGGGAGGACAGTGTAGGCCTGTCAACACGTAGGTACCAAGTCCTTAACAATTTAGAAAACGGTCTAAAAATTTTAATGTATATTCTACAAAGGCCTACAACATTCTCAAATTCATAAAATATAAAATAATCTATTTAAAAGGACATCTATCATCATCATCTATCTATTTTTAATCTATTTTTTATTTATTTATTTTTATATATTAGTGTTAGTTTGTTAAAAAATTGTATTTACAAATAAATAAAGTATAATTTAAAAGGTAAATAAAATAATAAAAATAAAAACCTATTTATTTCGTGTCGGAGGAAGTATCCATTGCCACCGTGTTGTTTTTCTGCCATCAGGTTTGCAGTCCTTTTTTTTTTTTTTGAGGATGGGAAATCATCAAATGACCCCCCCCCGCTCTGGGTGGAGCAGAAGGGAGTGTCAGACTCTTACTGACTAAAACCCACCCGTGTTCCTTCCTTAGCCCTTTATGTTCCAGGGCAGCGGTAACCCTTTCGGACGATCCTGTCCTAGGTTGAAGAGTGTGTGTTTAGGTTTTCAGGAGCCATGTAAAGACATGGCTCCTGAAAACTGAAATTATAGAAATCTGTAAAAATATTCATCCATTTTGAATTATTTTCATTATGGTGAAGTTATTGTTTTTTCTCTGTTGGATCTATCTAGTAGTATTCGCGTGATGCTGAAACATATATGTATAAATGTCGAGAAACAGATAAAAAATCTATATTCTATATTTTTGGCATAAGAATCTTACCCTACCGGGTAAGATTCTCGTAAAAAATAATTTATAATAAAAAAAATAACAATTTTCACTGCTACGATTTTATTAAGTATATTATGTATAGACTAATATTATCCGTCGGCTGTCTGCTTTATTCAAAGTGTTTTGGAACTAATTAAGGATCTATTTTTAGACTGTACGCGTAATGAAAGCTCATTTATCTCTAAAAGGTCATTAACACAGGTGAGTTATTACATAGGTACAGCGAGCAGCACCTCTAAACAAAGGATTTTGTTTCTTTTGTTTTTGTTACAGGCATCTTATCTTATACTAGCTTCTGCTCGCGACTCCATCCCCGTGATTTTTTTTTTTAACTTTTCGAATCTGAAAGGTAGTTTCATAGATTAGCGCGTTCAAACTAAACACAGATAAACTCTTCAGCTTTATTATTAGTATAGATAATGTATAGATCTTCTCTCTGTCTGTCTGTGTGTTCTTCTTACTGTTTCATTTTTTTTTGTTACTTTTTTAAAATATTTTTTTTTTTAGTTTTTTATTTTTGACTGTGTTTAGTTTAGTTTGTGACCTTCCTACACGAGTCTTAAATAATAAAATTAATAAATATTTTTTCTTTCTTTTCTTTATAAATTCTGAGTCGGTAACGTTAGTCAATGTACTTGTCTAAGTCCCAGGAAAACTTTAATATGAATACCTACGTAGAACGGAAAAAGGTCAAACACCTAGAAGTTAAGGAAATTTATTGCCACTACAAACTTCAAGTAAACTTCAAGCAACTAGTACATATTCAAGATCCCTGTGGCGCATGAGTCTGTCTTCTTCAGAACGGAGTTTTGGTCGGCAGGAGTTGTGTTTCAAGGATACAGGGAAGCTCGACCAAAACGTAAGTTTCTTAGGTACCTAATGTTTCCTATGGTTTTGTTACTAGGTATAATTTTGTCTGTTTATCTAAGCTACGGCTCTTATAAAAGTATACTGCGATTATAAGAAGGCCAATTCTCGTAATTGAAAATGTTTAAATAAATTTAAAACCAAATTCCTAGGGATAACAATAGACAAACACTGTAACTGGAAAGCTCATATTGATGAACTCTGCTCAAAGATAGATTCGTATTCGTTCTATACAGATTAACACGTGTGGCTAGTGTTGATGCGGCACTATGTGCATATCATGGATATGTCTCATCAATTTTGCGTTATGGTATTATAATATGGGGTAATTCTGTAGAACTTAACAGAGTGTTTCGAGCTCAAAAGAAATGCATTCGCTCAATATGTGTACCAAAATAAGCATGAATTTAATCTGCATAATGATCTTGTATCTAGACCCAGCCGCAAAGTCCACATGCTTCGTGTACCTAGACGAAATAATAAACTATTTTCTAATAATATATTTTGTATGGCGACCAAAGTTTATAATAAACTACCAGACTGTTTTAAAACTCTTAACTTTAGGACATTTAAATCTAAATTATTCGATTATCTATTATGTAAATGCTATTACTCGACTAATGATTTTAGGAATGAAATGAAAAGTTGACTTAAATATTAGAATCATTATATTCTGTTCTTATTATCTCTTTGACTTAATTTAATCTTTTTGACATTTCCATTCCTAATATTCGACTAATTTGCAATTTGAATGTTATTCTAATTTACTTAATACTTAATTTTATGTTATATCTAAAAAAATAACCAAAACCCTGAATTAATTTGTACGCCGGAAACGGCAGAATTTTATGAACTTTTAAAAGTACCTATGTAACAACTCTGTAACAATATTCTGACAAATAAATGGACTTTGACTTTGACTTTTTTCAAAATCTATGTGTGTATGAGTGTTATCTCGGCGACAAACAAATGTCAAAAACTTGTCAAAAATTTAGGGAAATTAGAGGTTTTTTTGGTAGATTGAGACAGATCAGACTGTGAAATTTCTTAAATTTACGAAAATTGCTCCTTAGTTCCTCTACCAAACATGCTTATTTTGGAAATATGGTGTCAATGTTCTTTATTTTTTATTTACTCTCCTCGATAATCATGAAATTAAATCATATACCTACTAACACGGATCGCTAACAATTATTTTCGATCGAAACAGGGGTGCTTCCCACAGTTCTTACAATTTGACACAACATCATAATTACTTTATTATATGTAAGCGTAATATTATACGTATTAAATATATCCTCGAACTAATATCTTACGAGTATATCTTGTGTATTTCTGAAATATATTCTATAAATGATGGTGAAAACCGCACCAAAATTCGTTGCGAAGTTTAGAACAACAACGCGGTCACAAAGACAGACACAATAAGCAACTTTAATTTGTATAACTATAACTATATAACTACCCGCGACTACGCCCGCGTGAAATTTATTATTTTAACATAAAATGTATCCTATGTTAATCTGCAATACTGTAGCTTCCCATTTGTGACATAGTTTTTAGAATCAGATCAGTAGTTTTTAAGATTACCTCCTACAGATTACATACAAACTCACAAAGGATTCAGGTGTCGAACATTAATTTTATATAAAAGTCGGTGTCGTTGGGTTCACATCTTCGTTGTTTGCCACCGACTTCCGAAATTAAAGTTATTTTTCACTTTGTAGTGTCGTTTTTGGAAGTCGGTTCATGTTTTTTTGCAAAAAGTTTTTTTTTTCACTTTTAAGTTGTAATTTTTACCAGTAATTTTTGTTTAAAAACCAAACTACTGAACCGTTTTTGATGAAATTTCTATAGGACCATTTGGGAAGTATACCCTTTCTAACAAAAAGAATTTTTCAAATCGGTTGGCAAGCGACGGAGTTATGCGCGAACAAACATTAAAAAAAAAAATGCAATCATCCGAATTGAGAACCTCCTTTTTTAGAAGTTGGTTAAAAATAACGGCCAGAATAAAAAAGTACTATTTTCTTATGAGAATTGATATCTTGAGCATTTTTTACTATTACAGTTAAAGTCCACAATTAGCCTGCTGAAAATTGAGATTGAAAATCATATTTTAATTAAAAGTGCCAGTGTTATACTGGCACTTTTATTTCTGGGTACGAAATGAACGATGTCTTTTTACCTCTTTGTAATAATGATAGATTAGTATTAAGTATGGATATAATCATATTTTGGTCCTTAGCCCCATTTCTTCACAGCTGTTTTCATAGACCTTGTACCGAACCGACCAGTTTTATCAAAACTAAGAGCTCAAACTCAGTTCCTACTCTAACTACTATCAATATTAATCACCCCTTTAAATTGCCAACTACTAAGTTTTAGTAAAACTGTCAACAGCAGATGCGACAGCAATATCTAGTACGTTTTAAGATGCTTAGTTTGACAGTGGAATCTATACTTAATACCTATTATAAGGAGGTAAAATTTGTTTGTGTGTATGTTTGTATGTAGGCGGTAATCTCCCGTCGGATTTGAAAAAATCTTTTCCACATTTGGTAGCCCAATTGTTGAAGAAGGTTATAGGCTATTTAACATCATTTTGTTCTCTTGTTGTTTTTGTTTTCTTTTATTGTTGTTCTTGCTTTTTGATTTTTCATGCTTTGTTCAAAATTATCAAAATTATCAAAATTGCAAAATTATCGGGTTTCATATAAAAATCTTAGTTGGTGTAAAAAATATAATGTATGAATTGGGAGAAGGCGCTGAAATCTGACATCCTACAGGTTTATACCTAGTTTGGGTTTCAGAGGCTTCACAGGTTTTTGTAACACTAATTTATTTCAATAAAGATTTTTTTTATATAATTAATTTATAAAGAAACAAAGAAAGAAAACGTATTGTGTTTTGTATTGTGTATTGTTGTTGTAGTATTGTTTGTGTTTTTTTTATCATCATAATATAACATTACGCGTTGTTTCTATTACATGGAACTTGAACAGAATTGGCGAAATGTGGGTGTAATGTACAGTACAGAGTCATCGACGCACAAAGTGTTACGATGGATTCAGAACATGATTCTGAAAAATGTTCGAACCAAGCTACTAATTTATTTAATCACCACTGCTCTCAAAACGGCGAAGGAAAACATCGTGAGGAAGAACCTAAAATTCGAAGATATTATGCGACATTTACCAACCCGCACTGGGCACGTGTGGTGAATTATGGCCCACTCCCTCTCACCGAGAGGACGCCTGAGTCCCAGCAGTGGAAACATTATAGGCTGATTGTGCATAATATAATAATACACAGTACACACAGTTCCTACACAGGTACACGGTTTACAGTTCCTATAAAATTGAAGCTTTACTAAATATAACCAAATCAAATCAAAATTCATTTATTCAAATTAGGCTGAGATTCAGCACTTTTTGAACGTCAAAAACCACATAATATAAAAATAGATGTGGTAGCATAGAAATCTTCCATATTCAGTCATTCTATAGTACTAATGAAGCGAAACACATGCTGTTCTAAAAATAAAAAATAAACAAAGGCACTCACATTTCCGAAGCAAAATATTTTTAATCCCCAAACAGTATTAAGGGGTAACGTAATACGGTAATACGTAATAATAAAGGAATAATAATATATTCGTGTAATATACGACGTAGTAATGCCGAGGTGAGCTACTGAGGCTTCGGATTTCTTTCTTAGGATGATTTTTGTGTAAAAAGGAGGCTGGAACAAACTGGATGCGGAATACATAATTCCAGCAGTGGATTGCCATGAGCTGAGTTGAGAAGACTGCATCCTATCCACCCTAGAGCTGAAAATCACATCATAAGGATTGTCCCAAGACCATACTATTCCTATTTGCGTTAGTAGCAAAACTACACCAATCCATCATGACAAAGCCACAACCTGTTTTCTCTTATCTTCTATTTTCTATATGTTGTTTATGGTATTACCTATTTTAATACAGTCCACTAATAATTTCATTAAAAAGTCCCAATTGATCCCAATCTGTAACATCATCATCTGCCTAGCCTTTTCCCAACTATGTTGGGGTCGGCTTCCAGTCTAACCGGATGCAGCTGAATACCAGTATTTTACATGGAGCGACTGCCTATCTGACCTCCACAACCCAGTTACTGGGTAATACGATACCCCTTGGTAAGACTGGTTGTCAGACTTTCGGGCTTTTGACTACCCGTAACGACTGTCAAAGATCCACAAATGATCCCAATCTGTATAATATGAATAATATTATATTCTATAATGTGTAGAAGAGACAATTACAGTTTTCAGAACAGGCTGGATATTTGAAAAAAAATATACTAGAAGCTTGATATTTAAATTTTTTATACATTTTAGGAAAAAGCGTAGGAAGAAGAATGCCAACTTAATAACATCAAGAAATAAATAAATATATTTAATACTTGAAGCAGATAAATGTACAAGATTAAAAGCAAAATTGCCACTGAAGATTAAAATCGAGTGTGCTCGCGCTTTCCCTTAACAAAATCCTCTTATAAAGGATCTCATACAACATTTTCTAGGTGTTACTACTTGTACATATTGAATAAGCGACTATTGACGCAACTGTTAGCCCCGCGGCTTTGTGTGCCATTTATTTATCTTTGTCCTTGGAAAAGGAATAACTTGTATGCAACTCATGTTTTAATAAGGAGCGCAGAAGACATTGTTTATTTGGTGGTTCGGTAGTAATGAAAGATCGGTCGTAACCCGTGCCTTAAGGGATGCGCCTAAGGTCAATCTAATATTTGTTTTTGGGAAGTCGAATAAAAGCAATGTAGGTTGATGGCATGAAATAGGCCGATATAAGATATGGCTAGAGGGGTAATGGCTATCCCTGCGTTATGCTCGTGAATGGCTGCTGGGGAGTTTGTTGCGCCACTTCTTCTTCCCAGCGATAGCACTAGGAAGTGGTGAAGGGCGGGCGTTTTTGGGGGACTGTCTTTTGTAATTTTGACGTTCGAAAAGTGCTGATTCTCAGCCTAATTTGAATAAATGACTTTTGATTTGACAGGTCATCTTGCTGACCATGGTTATTTAACTGTTTATTTATTTTACTTTGAAGGTCTTAGCGTATCATTTATGACTTCTGCTTGAGTAAAGTTTTTGTTGGAATATTGGCGTGTAACATAATATGACAAATAATTTAATTTAATTTTTGTGTTTCGTTGTGTTAATTAGAATCAAGTTCTTCTGCTGTGTGCTGCTGGGGAGTTTGCGCCACTTCTTCCCAGCGAAAACACTAGGAAGTGGTGAAGGATGGGTCTTTTGGGGGACTGTTTTATCTAATTTTGACCTTCAAAAAGTGCTGATTCTCAGCCTAGTTTGAATAAATGACTTTTCATTTTGAATAGAAAGATGTAGACTGAGCTCCCTGCTTATCAAAGCCAACTGTACCAAAGTCAAACGTTCTCAGAGTAGTCGGATAGGAAACAGCGACCTCATCTAGTTTTAAAAATATTATTAACGTGTAAAAGTGTTTGTATAAACCTACTAACAGAAATAAAAAGAAATACCATTTACCGTCGAAAAAAATAAAATTCAGATCTTGTCAAAAAAGTGCGGTTGATTTTTTCGCACACATTTTTCTATTTTTCCAAAACCAATAGAGGGCAGTTCTGCTGTCCCCAGTTTGTTTAGGACGTCGCCACCACAAACAAAGTGGTACACGCTGATTTTGCGCTTTTATTATGAGCTTTATTTGTTTCTGTTCATCTGTGATATAGGGTGTTGAAATAGCTCACTGTTGTATCTACAAAGGTATTCTGATTTTGGTCCCTTTGTCCAATTTATTATAATACTAGCAGTTGCCCGCGACTTCATCCGCGATCCAGGATGAAAAGTAGCCTATGTCCTTCTCCAAGTCATGGTCTACCAATGTGCCTAATTTCATCTAAATCCGTTCTGTCGTTTTAGCGTGATAGCGTAACAAACAAAAATACAGAACATCAAATCTTTTCTCTCTATTATAATAAATAATGTATAACTTTAGACTAACGGCTTAGTGAACTGACATCTTTCAGGCAGATTTTATTGGAAAAGCACAGGCTGCTTAACACTGTGTTAGTAGGTAATATTTTGCGACATCCACGCTAACACGAATTGAGTTGATGACAAAATTATAGCCCAATTTTTGGTCTATAATTTTGTCATCAACTGATAAAATTATTATGCTGTAGGTAATCAATTACTCTAAAATTCACATTTGTCAAGCTATATCTATCTTTTATCTTTTGCAAAAAAAATATGCGTTCTCAATGCACAGAATTTTCAGAACGCACCGGAAAATTATTATACCGCCATACGCCAAAGAATCACATCTTTAAAAAAAAATCACCCCACAGATAAGGGTCACATTACAAAAATCAAAGTCACAAAATTCATGCATCGCTTATAATTCTCGTATTAGGCGCACGTGCAGTCACGTGCTTACTCCCAAAATTCTTAAACGCGCTATTAAAAGTTGGATAGCAATTTATTTTTCTGCCTCTATGAACGCCCAAGTTTTAACGATGTACGTACATACAGTGTGTAGCTGCGTTACTGGCTGTATTCAGTACTGTATCAACTAAAAGTTTAGGATAAAAAGTGATTTTTTTGTAACGCGGAGAGCATTGTATATTTTATTTTCATTGTTATCTTGTTAAGAACTTGTTAGAAGCTCATCTATGTGGTATGTATGTTATTTTTTTATTGCACAATCGTAGTGTATTAGACTATAGTCCAGTCGCCTGAGGTAGCAGCGCGGTGCGGGAGGGGAAGTGATGACGTGTTGCGAGAGCTCAGTGATTCGTCAACTTATGACAACTATCACCCCTCCCGCACCGCGCAGCTACCTCAGGCAACGTCTCAGTTAAGCGGTCGGCCTATAACAGTTATGATTTTTTATCATATTGATTAAAAACCCGCATATTCGACGATTCCAAATGTTTAGCTCAAATCTTTGAAATAACAAATTGACGTAGAATATTTTACATGGAATAATTTAGCAACTAGAAAATGAAGCAAAATAAAAATAGTTTTCAACGTTTGTTTAGCGATCGTCCTATGAAAGTCCTACAAATGTTGGCATGACCTACAGATGACGTATTTTCTTTTTTGTGTCTAAATATTTGCGCAGTCTAAATTAGATTCTAAAAATACTTCAAAAATACGTTCCGACATCGCTTTATAAAATACTATCGCGTTAACACCGACAGCCAAATAAAATAAGCACAAAAAGTGTAACCACTTTCGAGGATTAAATCGTAAAAGTGCCACTTCAACTGCTGCAAGCACTAAATAACACATTCCCTAGCCGACTCACTCAAAGCTAATTCACTCATCACCACTCTCTTCTAAATGGAACGTTAATTTAAATTAGAATCCAGTTCACTTGTTCGAATTTTTCGTTCGAAAAAACATACATACTGGCTGATCTTCTTTTGGCATCGTGAGCAATTTGTACACATTTAGCCTCGGTATTGAAACGAACTAAATAGGTACCGGGCAGACGGGGGCTATTCGATAAATTGGAAGAATAATTCATTTTTCCAGTCGATGGCACATGAAAGAGGACAGTGCGTTGCTCTCGAACTTTTTGGATTTTACGGGTATACAATTGGTTTGGAGTCGTAGTTAAAACGAAGTTCTTAATAGCGCGTTATCCTCTACACACTTGGCAAAAAAGCACAAAAAGTGTAATATATTGACCGTTTTTTTTTTCATTTAGTTACTCTTAAACGTTGTTAATTTATTTCATTGTTGGGCTGGACTCAAACAATATAAAATATCGAAGAAGAGTACTATTAGCACGAAAAGAAAAAGATTTTATTGTGTCTGTTATTTAATACACTGTATATATAGGTACAGCTGTAGGAACTTCGTTCCAACCGGTTGGAACGACGGTTTCGTACCTCAAAAAGAAAAACGGAACCCTTATAAGATAACTTCGATGTCCGTCTGTCAAGACCCTTTTTCTCATGGAGGCGTGGAGTCATCAAGTTGAAATTAATATCAAATACTCAAGACTGCAATCCCTTTAAGCAGTGAAAAAATCAAACTTCTAAGTCAACGCAATCAAAAGATACGGGCGTTTATGTTCCGAAATAAAAAACCTTTAGGGTACTTCCCGTTGACCTAGAATCATGAAATTTGGCAAGAAGCAATGTCATGTAGCAGAAGTATGTAAAGAAAAAAATCCGAAAACCGTAAATTTGTTGTCCCTCAGTGCGTGAATCTGACTCGCACTTGACCGGTTTTTTTTCAATTATTTTACTTATAAACGGTGACATTTATGGTGGGTACATATACAATGCAATATGAAATGTAACACAACAACAGTCAATGCTCGGTTCCTACTCGTATAAAAAAAAATGAATTGTTTTGCTTACCAAGGTAGCATTTTTCATTGCCAAACTAGGCATATAAATAGATTCGTAAGCTAATTTTACCTGTGATAGCTACTTCCCTAAGGAAAAGTCTTCTATGCAAACCTGTGAGGTCTTTGCCTCATTATTGGTCACAAGTCTTAATTTGAACCAATAACGGTGCGTATAGGAATCGGCCATAAGTGAATTTGTTTCAACATGTGTCACAATTCATGTTGCATTGCATATATTTGGACAACATGTTCGTTTCAACGTATGTATGTGTACCCAGCATTAGAATGTCCAATAGCAAACACGGAAATTGTGTCTTTCAACTGCCTTTATGTTAACTTCTGTGGTTGGCATGAAATGATTAAAGACAATCAAATCCCTTCTTATCTTTTTTTTATTTTTTTATTATTGATTACTTTTTTTAGAAGTCCAGTGTTTTATATCCTAACATTATGTTACAGGCTACGAGGTTTTTTCCGTAATTTTATAATAATATGAAATAGATACCTTAATCTTTTTACGTAACAGAGAAATTATTCGTCAGTTGCCAATTGGGTAACAAACAAAATAAGATGAACTAAATAAAAAAGTTAATTGAAATTTTATATCACAAACACGGCAACATTGAGGTAGACCAAGAAGAAGATGACGGGTAGGGACGATCTTACATTTTTTTTTTTTATTGACAAAGGGCTCACTCTTGACCTCAATCCAGCCCAGAGGCAGGGATGAGATCTACGGTGGAACGAGCTTGCCCAGAAGAAGCCTAAATAATGAATAGGCTTCTTCTTGTAGTCTAATTCTGTCTGATAGGCAACAGGATTGTTCCACACTAGTTCAAGAGAGAGAGAGAGAAGTGGAAAGGACTATTTGAACGCGCTAACCTCTGAAACTACCAGTTGGATTTGAAAAAATATTTTTGCATTTGATAGCCTCATTCTTGAGGAAGGCTATATACTTTTAAACATCATGCTAGGACTTTTAGGAGCCGAGCAAAAAGTAAAAAAGAACGCGAAAATGAAGTAACAGCGCGGTCAGGCAATGCGATGTCACGAGGTGGGTCAGGGAACAAGAAATTTTACGCGGACAAAGTTGGGGACCGAAGCTAGTAAATAATAAATTAAAAAATCACACTAAATGCGAATACCATAGCACGTTAAGTTGGTCCCTGCTGCCATTCGTGGATCGTTGACAGTCGTTATGGGTCGTCAGAAGCCTGAAAATCTGACAACCAGTCTTACCAACGGTTATCGTATTACCCAGTTACTTGATTGTGGAGGTCAGATAGGCAGTTGCGCCATGTAAAATACAGGTATTCAGCTGCATCCGGTTAGACTGGAAGCCAACCCTAACATAGTTGGGAAAAGGCTAGGCAGATGATGATCACACTAAATGCGAATCCCAGAACAAATACATTCAACGTGGCCGTCTTCAATAAATCTCCGTATATTTCAATTCAAACGTTGATTGTTCTAAAATCACTACGCGCTGTTTTGGTATAGTTTTTTTGCGTTCTCTTCATATCGGAATACAATGGAAAATCCGTGCTGTGTTTGATCTACTACGTATTAGTTTTGTTGAGTTTTTTGTGAGGTACCTACTATCAGTCCTACGAGTATTCAATTGGATTGGTCTTGTTCATCGTTTGAGGGCTTTCAGCCAATTGCCTGAGTCTGTTCGTTAGTAAGAGAGGTGTTTCCTGTCTGTTGTTTATGCCGATTTTATTGTCCGAAAATTATCGATTTCATTATTGAATTTATTTCTATATTCAAATCCTTGTATTGGTTGGTGGGCTCGTGGCTAAGTAACAACAGTCGCACATTCAAATCGTTGTTTTATTGCCAATAAATTATATGACGGAGAAGGTACGTGTGTCTCGTTAGCATCAAACAAAAAATAATACACAAACGATATTACTCGATTCTCGGGTCGGGCAAAGTGTCATTAGGTTTATTCTATCTGGAAATTCTCAGTAGCAGCTCGGAGCCTGGGGGCCTACTCCGAAGTGCAAAGTGCGAATGTTCGGTTCGGACCGACACATGACCAAACCGAATATTATTGAAAAATGCGAAAAAAGTTCGGATCGGCTCAGTTGGGTCGCGGGACCATAGTCAATATTCGAAAGAGTGTAGGAGTGTAGGATCGGAATCGACCGAACCAAATAGTAACTTCGTAGCAGGAAACAGCCGAACATTCGGCCGATACTACTTCGGAGTAGACCCCCAAATACCACCCCGTAACCGCACCACCATAACTGGCAAAGTGTGGGTGTCCTATAGTATATATTTATATTAATTATTTTTTTATTAAAAAAAAAAAACATTGCACCGCACTAGGAATTACTCCTGTATCGTGGATGCGTTTACAGACATTTAACCTCACATACACAAACAGCCAGACCCGGAACAACTACTTGTATGTAGGTCATACAAATATTTGTTCCGTGCGGGAATCGATCCCGCGACACGCAGCGCAGCAGTCAATCGCTTAACCACTACGCCAACCGTGCCGTCGTATATAGTATACCGTCTTCGTCATCGTCGTGGTGTCCTACATAGGTGCGCCTCTGCCTTACCTTCATGGACTACAGGCGCCATATTATGACGATGTTATGTTGAAAAACAATTAAGTGCAATGATTGACTCGCAAGACAGTGAGCTAAGTTTGCTATCGAAAGACGTTGTTAATCTATTGTTTTCAATATTGATTCCACAAACACATTTACCTACCATTTTTTGGTAAATCAAAAAAATATTTACCATCACCATTTTGTATGTAGATGCCAAAATATTTAGGCTGTGTTATTTTCGGTAAAGAATTTTCCGAGTTACCAAAGAAACCACAAAAAATACCAGCACTAGTGTCAAATATACGCGAGAATATAATATATAAAACCACCCACTGATTCAATGGTAATCGAGTTGCCAAAGTTACAGCCATATTACTACCTACTTCATAAGAAAAGTAAAAAATCCGAATATTAATTTAATAAGGAGCCCGATATAGAAACGGGAAGAGGAAATGGCGCCACCAGCTCGTCGACTCAAAGTCAATTTTTATTAAAGTCGTCTAAACGACTCGAATTGTGGGAAAAAGTCTTAATCTTGACGTTAAAATCATCGAAGTTGCCAGTTTAAAGTGAACTCAATGGAACCCCTGAAATTATTTGCTATGAATATTTTTAGGGTACGGTCCCGATTTATAATAATTTATTTATTATGAAACTGCGTGAGCGTACGTGATCCATCGCCGCTTGTTCAATGTCCACCGCGCACAGGATGGATGGAAAGTAGCACATGAAGTAATTCTTTGTTCCGTTGGTGTAATTGCTGTGTGGCGTTCCAGTGTGAGGATAAATAAATAAATTTATTGGTAACTTGTCAAAATTGTGTATAATACTTTGATTGCTTTTAAATATTAACAATCGTTTACGTGAACAAAGAAAGAAAAATATTTTATTTGTGACACGCACAAGAAATACAAACAATATTGAATATTGACTATTGAAAATTGAATATTGACTGGCACGCAGTGGATGATGGTGATTATCTATGCCCCTGTAATGTGCACGGACCTGTCCAGACCTCCTTTTGTGATACTCTTACTGCTTGCAATCTGTTACAGTACAACTCTCATCGTAATGTGAATGACAGGATTCTTGACCTCATATTATCAAATAACGAAGTTACTGTCACTTGCTGCCTGGATCCTTTAGTGGTGGAGGACTTACACCATAAGGCACTCTGTATCACTGCTGACTTCGTTCAACTGCATCAGCTACATTCTCGGCCACGAGTCAAATTCTTGTATGCTCATGCGAATTATGACGCCATAATGGAAGAAATGGTGGCTAGAGACTGGTCAGCTGAGCTAAACTATAGGACTCTTGAAGAAGCTGTCAATTTCTTTTATGACACTATCAACTCGCTTCACAATAAGTATATACCTACTAAAATTATAGTACCTCGGGGCAAGTATCCTCCTTGGTATAAAAGCCCTCTTATTAAAATAGTTAGGGAAAAGGCTAAATTTCACTCTAAATTTAAAAAGTATGGAAATTTATCTGATCATCATTCTTTTGTAACCTTACGTCAGCGGGCTAAAGATCTGGAGACGGAGATGTTTGATAGTTATATTGCAAATATTGAATCAGCCATTTCTAAAAATCCAAAGGCTTTCTGGCGATATGTAAAATCAAAGCAACAAACCAACTGTTACCCATCTGTTTTTAACTTTGGTCAAATCTCATCCAGCAGTGGAGAGGAAATTTGTGATATGTTCGGAAACTATTTCTTTACCAATTTCCAAGAACGAAGTGACGAAGATCTGTATACTGTGGTAATGGATGAACATGGTAGTCAGACTGTTGGTTGCGTATCAGACATAAGCTCTATTGAGGTACGGGAGGAGGAAGTATTTCAGTTGCTTAAACAAGTGGACCCTAACAAAACCGCGGGCCCCGATAACATCTCGCCAATTTTTATAGCTAAATGTGCCAGGTGCCTATCCCTTCCGTTAACAATATTATTTAAGCGGTCATTTGAATTAGGGGTAGTACCTATTATCTGGAAGTCAGCGTATATAACGCTGATTCATAAAAAAGGAGCTAAGGCCAGTATAGACAACTACAGACCAATTTCCAAACTTTGTGTGTTTGCTAAAATTATGGAGAAAATTGTGCACAGACAACTTTCTTCTTCACTTAAATTAAGTTTTTGTGAACATCAGCATGGGTTTCTGAAAGGTCGCTCGACCACATCCAATCTCGTGGTCTGTAGTGACTATCTTACAGAGCACATGTCCAGACGGTCTCAGGTCGACGTTATATACACTGACTATAGCAAGTGTTTTGATCGAATTGATCATGTGCTTCTTATGCGTAAGCTCTTATTGGTTGGTGTGAGAGGTGATTTGTTTAGATGGTTCTCGTCATACGTAGAGAATAGGTGCCAGACAGTGGTTCTCAATGGGTATGCGTCGAGAGCGATGTACATTCCGTCGGGAGTTCCCCAAGGATCCTTGTTGGGACCTCTTTTATTTAATATTTTTATAAACGACGTTGCCTCTTGTTTCCTTAACTCTCAAGTCTTATTGTATGCGGATGATATGAAGATCTTGGGACAAGTAGCAACTGTTCGGGACGCATGTCTATTACAGGATGATCTGGACCGGTTCCATGAATACTGCGTTAGAAATAGGTTGGATTTAAATGTATCCAAATGCTATGTATGTACATTTACGCGTAAGCCAAACCCTGTTAAATTCGATTATAGACTTTCGAATGCCTTGGTAGCCAGAGTTAGTGTCATCAGGGATCTTGGAGTTACTTTTGACTCTAAGCTTTTGTTTGATGTACATATTAATAACATAGTCAACCAGGCTTCTAAGGCCCTGGGTTTTATTTTTAGGGTATCTTCAGATTTTAAGAATGTTAAAACAATGAAAATTCTTTATTGTGCGTTTGTCCGTAGCCACCTTGAATATGCTTCTCAGGTTTGGAATCCTAATTATAATGTATACATTAATCGGCTGGAAAGTATACAAAGGCGATTTTTAAGGTACACTCAATACCGCTCTAATACCTATCTCCCAGATTATACAAGTCGGTGTAAAAAATTCCATATTCTGCCTCTACACGAGCGAAGGAAAATTGCAGATCTTGCTTTCTTATTTGGCGTTATGAACGGATCTACTGACGTCCCTGAATTGGTGGGCAAGATTGGGCTTCGTGTACCGAGTGCATTTTTTCGGAGACCACGTGTTCTCCATGTGCCTCAAGTCAGAACTATCTACAGACAGAACTCGTACGTGATAAGAGCTTGTCGTACTTTTAATATGGTGTGTCAGGATGTCGATTTAGATTTATTTACTAGTAGTGTTAAGGATTTAAAGAAAAGTTTGAATAATTATTTCTTCGTTGTATAACCATTTTTTTTTTCTCTTCTTTTGTTATTGTACCTTTTGAGTTTGGATAATTCATGTGCGTTTCTCTTACATCGCTGTTTTCGCGTATTTGTTAATGTTACTCACATTAATCGTCAGTGGAAGCTTGTAATTGGCCATCGTTTACACATTGTACTAGATATTAAAATGTATTAGCTGTAAGCTTTCCTAAAAGTAATAAAATAAAAATAAAATAAAATAAAACAGTAAAAATGTAATACTAAAAAAAATACCTTTTCGAGGCCAAAAAGGTTCCTATATCAGCATAATGCTGCGATGTTAAAAAAAATAATACCGTAGCGCTGGTATTCTGATAGGGCCCGCTGTAATGTCATAGAACCACGGACACACTGACGGACATCTATTAATCCCACTCGGGGATTAAGAAAAAAAGCAATAAAATGCTAGGCATAATTGAAGTCAAGAGCAAGCCCAGCAATAAAAAAAAATATATATATATAGTTTAGAAAGTAGTAAATAACGCGCCAGAATGAAATTGATATTTAAATATTCATAATAAATGATACGATGAATAAGTGGCTATAAAGTTATTCAAAAATAAATACGTAGTTTTCTTCAGAACCGCCTACAGCAATTTTTTTTAGCGTTTACGGTCCCCTGCTCGGCAAAGGCCCAAATCCTTCCAGGAACTCCTTATTAGTCTTATTTAAAGGAATTATTGGAACGAAGTTCTTTAACGCGGCTTGCGGTAGGAGTAAACTGGTAGAAATCGTCCCTTCATTCTACTTTATCTCTCTCTTTCCATTATATACGAGTTTGCGTGAGAGTATCGCGTAAGGATCCTTGTTCCTGACGGGGTCCCCCAACCGCATAAGTTTTTTTTAAACGTTCGTTTAAACTAATTTTTATTACTCTTCCTTCGTTCATAGATTAAACTCTACACCCAATAACTATTAATAAAGTGGCCATGTATTGTCATGACAACAAAAGATGATATACACGTGTGACCTTTTGTTGGAGATCCTAAATAAATATGGAAACTAAATCCGTACAGACAAAAATCATACGGAACCACTTCTTAGAAAACAACCCAATACATCCAGGAAAGTTTTTAATAAATTCAGTCAAAGCTTTCCCTGACATAATCTCAGACTTTACAAACGTCAATCCCAGTGAAATGACACTCTTCTTTTTATCAAAGTCCCCAATTTATGAAGACCTGCCATTTTAGAAGAAATGTCGAGAATTCTCATAGATGTGTACGAATGAAGAGGTCTTCAAAGCTGGTCTAAAGTGAAAATTTAATTTCCTCAGAGTTTGAATATAACTTTGATGAGATAAAATTAACATGTACTGTTTAAAGATGGATGTGTATTTCTTTTTCTTTTTATTAGTCGACTTTGTGGCTATTTCAGCCGTGCTTCCGCATTAGCTACCTACTATAGCAGTGTTCATCATCATGCCTGCCCTTATTATGTAATACAGGGTGGCAGGGACATCGACGCGCAAATCTGTAACCATGGATTCAGCACATGAGTTTAGACCCCATAGCGTCGAAATTTTTCGTTGGTTATCAAAAAAAATCTTCTGTTGCATAGAAAAGTGTAATACGGTCAAAATGTATGGAACAGTAATATTTTTTTTTATTAACCGACGAAACATTTCGACGCTATGGGGTCTAAACTCATGTGCTGAATCCATGGTTACAGTTTGCGCGGTCGCTGTGTCTGCCACGCTGTATAATATTTAGCTCAAGAATAAAGATTGATCATTTTCTTTTATCGCTGACTTTAACTAAGGTTTTCTCCAATATTTTAAAACCCAGGAGACAGCTTATGTATATGTAATTTTGGCTGCCTTTACAATCATCATCATCTGCCTTTTCCCAACTATGTTGGGGTCGGCTTCCAGTCTAACCGGATGCAGCTGAATACAAGTATTTTACATGGAGCGACTGCCTATCTGACCTCCACAAACTAGTTACTGGGTGATACGATACCCCTTGGTAAGACTGGTTGTCGGACTTTCAGGCTCCTGACTACCCGTAACGACTGTCGAAGATCCACGAATGACAGCCGGGACCAACGGCTTAACGTGCTTTCCGAGGCACGGAGGGGTCTCGGTATGTAAAGATGGTCACCCGTACACAGACCAACCGCGGCAAGCATAGCTTAACACGGGCTGCCTTTAAAATGTTTTCTTAAATAAATATTTTTTGTTTTTTCAATTCACTTCCTAAACTTGGTTCTTTGACTAAACCACCCCCAATTAGCGTTCACTGCCACGAATAAAAGTACACATAGCACTTGATCATGTTTCTTAAAGTAATTGAACTAATCAAGACATGAGAGACACGATTCAACCGAGCAATCGCAAACACCCTGCCACACGTGACCTCATCAAATGGTTACAATCAACAAACTCCAAAGCTATTTAATTACATCATTCTCTCCACTCCGCGCATCTAATTATAAACCCTACCGCATTCATTATAAAGTATAAATTGCTTTGCGGATATGACATCTGTTACGTAAAGTATACGTCGTACATTGAAAGGAAATTATTTTTCCGAATCGTTTCACACGCGTTTGCGTAGTGATGGGGGACGTCGGTTTTTAGCCTCCATAAGTCATTTATTTGTCGATGGTTGTAATTTTTGGCAGTTTTCCCGTTTGAGATAAGGGTCTTTCTGTGGAAATTGAAAAAAATGGCTTGTTCACTGGAATTTGTGCTAATTAAAACTTCAACATCATTTTAAAATAAAAAATAACCGTAGTTATCCAAACTAATCATCTACAGTCATTCGATATTAATACTTCAAAGTTGTAAGAACGATGCGTAGGCTTGTAGCAATTCCTCGTATTTGCTACGAAACGGCGTAGCTAATTAGCTACGTCGTAGCAAAGCTGCGATTTTGTACGGTTGTACCTACTCAATATTCAAATAGCAAAAGAGGAATTCTTGGTATCAGGGTAAAACTGTTTTTAGTATTTTAACAGTATAGTGTTTTTTTAAGCCTTTAGACATTAACATTGACTGCTTCAATGCTGTACTACGTAAGAAAGCGGCCTCGCTGCTTAACAGACTCCATGGCAGTCCCAACAGCATTCTACGCGCTATAGCCGGGAGACATGACAGCCCGTTGGTGAGGTCACTTGTCACCTGTACATTGTCATTTTTATTAGTTAAGTACTAACATAGGTTAAGACTATTATTACTAACCCAATGGATGTACTAACATAGGATAAGGTTATTGTTACTAAACCAATGGGATCTTTGTTGTCCTGAAAATAAATAAATATATATATATATATAAAAAAATAGCAATAATCTTGGCTTTCCGTGCGTCGGAAAGCACGCTAAGCCATTGGTTTCGGCTGTCATTCGTGGATCTATGACAGTCGTTACGGGACGTCAGAAGCCTTAGAGTCTGACAATCAGTCTTACCTTACACAGGGTTACATTACCCAGTAACTGGATTGTTAAGGTCAGATAGGCAGTTGCTCCATGTCAAATACTGGCATTCAGCTGCACCCGGTTAGCCTGCCGACCCCAACATAGTTGGGAAAAGGCTAGGCAGATGATGATTGGCCTATCAGTCTGTCCTACTTTTCTATGGATAATTTAATTATGGATTTTAGGATAGTAAAATTCTATGGAAACTGTGAATTAAATGATCGATGATGGTAAAAAAAATACGTAAACAGCTCATTTTCAGGCTATTTCATGAATGTGATATAAAAGTTGAAAGATCCGTTAGAACAATTCTCGTAATTTAAAATGTTCAAAATCTAGTCGTAGTCTCATGTCAGCGACAAGAAAATGTCAAACTCTTGTCAAAATGTAGGGAAATTAGAGGTATTTTTGACAGATTGAGACTGAGATCAGACTGTGAACGTTCTTAAAATTACGAGAATTGCCCCTCTGAAATCGACGCTCATTATCACGAGTTTGGAACTTCCATTTTCTTTGATGAATTAGCCCATTACTTAAAATGAAGCCAGGATTAAAGAAAGTTGTGAATCGATCCAATAATGTAATTGTATACTTTAATCTTTTGGAGCTTCATTGGCAACTCTTCAATTTAACACTTGCATTGAGTCATACAAATAAGGATGTTTATTTTTAAAGAGTTTTAATTCACGTGAATTGTGTCATTAAACTACTTAACCTGGACTGTTTTTTATTTTTATAAATGGCATCTCGCAGGTCAACCTAGGAGGTTGTCGGCTGATTATCCGGTCTTACTTATGGGTGCCTCCAGACAGGGCTTAAAAATTAAGCGACCACAAGCTAAGGGCACCCCCTGTGGTGTACAGATCTCGGCTTAGGGCGTCGCTGGGGGACGATAGCAAGGGAAAAGCTGGTTCGGATTATTTAGGGACGAATTTAGAGCTAAAGGTACAGCGCGGGCTGGCTCGAGCAAGGGTCGGTGTGGACAGTCGTAATTTTAGAGATGGCAGGTATTTTTATATTACCCCCCCCCCCCCCCTACATTTTCACTAGCTGTCCTCTCTTATCTCCGTGATCCCTTTATTCTTAGTAATTTTCACAATAAATCCTACTTTGTAAACAGGGAGCAATTCTCGTAATTGAGGCCATGAGAGGCACAGTGGCCTAACTGAAAAAAATTGAACTAATTTTTAGGCCACTGTGACGCTATGACTTTTACAGTTTAGAGCAGTTTTTTCAAATAAAGTCAGTATTCAAAAAAATTACAGTTAGGCCACTGTGGCTCTCATGGCCTCAATTTTAATAACGTTCACAGTCTGATCTCAGTCTCAATCTGTCAAAAATACCTCTAATTTCCCTACATTTTCACAGGTTTTTGAAATTTGTATGTCGCCGAGATGAGACTGCGACCAGATTTTGAACGTTTTAAATTACGAGAATTGGCCTTGTGATGAAACTTAGATAACCTTTGGAAAAAATTAATAGCGAAAATTATGCCTTGTCTCTCCGTCAATATTTTACTTTGAAAGTTTTCCTACAGGATATTAAACAGTTAATTACTTTCGCATTAATTACTTCAAGTTAGGAAACAAAAATAGCACTGAATTAAGCTATCATCATTACACTGCGTGTTTCTCATCATTTAACAATTCTGCGTAATATCATCGAGCGTACAATAATATCGGTAACGCAACCGATTCAGACAATTAATCGATTTATGACATTCGATTCCGATGCACGTCCCTACCACGACGGCCGGCGGCAGTAGTGTCGGAATGAACAATGTTTTATAGCATTTTTATGAGATTTTTATCCTATATGTGGGATCGCGTTTCGTAAAGGGGTATTTGAGAAATTCCTTTTTACATGTTGAGTTTTTTTTTAAAGTCTCGTTTTACGACTACAAAGATTTTTATGACAGGTCGTATTTTTAAATTTGGTGTATCATTACATAAAGGAGACAAATGGGGTATGGCGGTAGGGATTCGTGTTGGTATTTTCAATAAACGACTGGTATCGGTTTTGATGTAGCGACGGTATAATACTTCTTGTTCCTTTTGGTTTTGTGATATATTGAGAGATAATTAATAAAAAAAAAATAGTTTTTGATGACGATATAGTTGAGTTTATTTCGGGAGGGAGGGGCCCGTGGCTAAATAATAACAGCCGCGCAGGTCGATCGGTCAGGTTAAGCTACGCTTGCCGCGGTTGGTCTGTGGATGGGTGACCATCTTTACATACCGAGACCTTTCCGTGCCTCGGAAAGCACGTTAAGCCGTTGGTCCCGGCTGTCATTCGTGGATCTTTGACAGTCGTTACGGGTAGTCAGAAGCCCGAAAGTCTGACCACCAGTCTTACCAAAGGGTATCGTACTACCCAGTAACTGGGTTGTGGAGGTCAGATAGGCAGTCGCTCCATGTAAAATACTGGTATTCAGCTGCATCTGGTTAGACTGGAAGCCGACCCCAACATAGTTGGGAAAAGGCTAGGCAGATGATGATAGTTGAGTTTATTTACTTAAAATTATATGTCGGAGAAGGTATGTCTGTCTCTCGTTAACATCAGGCATAATTTAATTACTGTGGGCGTACTATGGGTAGTGTTGGTTTTAGCACCATAGGAAAACGGTTTGCAGTTCAAATCAGATTACAATTCACAAACAAGTTAGTCACACTAGCGAATCACACACTGTAGGTACACATTTAACGATACGGAACGCGGCAGTTTCTATGCACATGTTGTTCGTACGATGTCCAATGTTTCGATGATCCCGAGAGCTCTGCTCACACCGTTCTTGTAGCTGTAGCTCTCCGTCCATCCCAACGAACTCAGGCTAGACTCTGTCTAGCGCCACGAGATGGCGCTAACGTTCCGAATAGTCAAACGAATGACTCCAACATATATATATATATTGTTGTTGTCATTAGAAAGCAGTGGTGGCCTAGTAGTAATGTCCTGGCTTACGAGTTGTAGGTTTGAACCCAGGCAGGCACTATACTTTGTGCAAATAATTTCATCACCACAGTTTCTAAAACGGTAAACGTGAGGAAACCGACATATCTTAGAACCAAATATTCGACGACATTTGTGACATCACGAACCTGCACTGGTCCCGCGTGGTAGATAATCAGATCACTCTCTCTCAAAGAGCAGCGGTAGGAACATTAAAGGCTAATTATGTTGTTATCATTAACACTGTTATCATAGTGGTGCTTTTGCGGTAGACTGGTTTGTAGGTATATCTAATATCACAGTTATTCTACTAAATAACTCCTAGTACTGCTTATCTATTTATAAAAATAGCATTATTATTATCGACTAGCTGCGCCCCGTGGTTTCACCCGCTTAAGTTTCGATTCCGTGGGAACATCGGCATAAAAAGTACCTATCCTATATGTTAATCCTGGTTGTAATCCATCTGTGTGCCAAATTTCATCTAAATCCGTTTAGTAGTTTTTGCGTGAAAGAGTAACATCCATCCATCCATACCAACTTTCACATTTATAATATTAGTAGCAAGACTACTTAAATTATTAATCACTAGCTGTGCCCTGCGGTTTCACCCGCATAAGTTTCGATCCCGTGGGAATATCGGAATAAAAAGTATCATTTATGTCTTAATCCTGGTTATTTTATTTTATTTATTAGGTCTACCAACAATTGTTCACACTAATCTACAAACAAAAATAAAACATGCGTTTAAACTCTACACAGTGCAACAATTACTTAAAGGTAAACACCACATGAACAAAAAAGAAAACAATAATAGTGACTATGCTAGTTGTAAGCTACTTAATGTACAAGTAAACTCAGTAAAATATATAACTATGTATTAGTAACATGTGCTAAATATTATAAGCCTCATATCTTAAAAAGTTACGTACAGGCAGTCCAAAAACTTTTACAACAAATCTGATAAACAGTTCAGAAATTTTCATTTTTGCCTATTGAGAGAATCAAAGTGAAAATCAATCATATTACTACAACTATTTAAAACCCTACAAAACCTAGCACATGGAGAGTTAGATCCCAACACCGTTCTTCTCCTTGGAGGACAAAGGGGAGTAATAGGTTTGCGCGGAATCCTCGACGAAGCACGAAAGTTAATGACTGCCAGCAGCGGTGGTGAGTCGATATTTCCCTTCAAGATTTTGCTAGCAAACATTGCGTCGTTCAAACATCTTCGTTCTTCCAAGCTGTGCATGTTGAAGAATTTTAATCCAATTATAAACCATCTATGTGCCAAATTTCATCCAAATTCGTTTAGTAGATTTTGCGTGAAAGAGTAACAAACATCCATCCATCCATACAAACTTTCACCTCGTAATATTAGTAGTGTAGTGCCTAGTACCAAAAATGTTAGATAGCAACTCTTTGCAAATTGTCGATGGAAAAAAATATAAATAGTTTGTCGTTGTTCTAAAATCAAAATTTGAAGTATGTCAGTTTTTTCCCTCTAAAATAAAAGGTTCGATTCACTTATCAGAAAGGAAGTTTTATTAAAACTTCGATACCCAATACATGCTCCATTAAAGTAGGATTTATCAAAAAAGCTTACAAAATGACTGGCTATATCTCGCTGCTACAAACTGTTAAATAACAATTTACCACCAACCAACTCCTTCAATTCGAAATAACACAAAAGAGAACCCAGTCCCCTTAATATTGGACTTACAAAAACAAACAGTAGCCGCACTCGATAAATCTAAATAACATTAAAAATTCATACCTACCAACCGAGGAGATCCTTTTGCAAAACACCAGAAACATTCTTCACTGGAACCTATTGAATTAATTTTGTACTGTTGATTGTAAAATGAAAATGGTTATATCTGCAATGCAAATGTCGTAGAATGATGTGCCGATTCGGAAACGGTCGACATTCGAAACGTGAAACGCTAACAACGTTATCGAGAACACTGGGAGCGAAAAATGTTGGGGATGTGTTATTGTGGAAATTGTGGTCAGTTTGAAGGCCTAAGGTCTTAAGTCGCTTGAAATATCCTTAAAATACAGCCTTATTACTTACCTAGCAAACGTGATAATCTTTTCAAGGAGTATTCTTAAATAAGCATTTATCGCAGTGTTTGTAATATCGACAAGGGATATCCAGTAACATTAGCAAAATATTTATTTTTAATCTGGTTGGTTAACAATCACACAGCAATTAAAAATAATACAATTTGAGCCGACTTGAAGTTACATTTTTATCTTCAAATCGCCTGAAAATGCATTATTTTTTTGGGTGTACCCTCTTTTTGAACACAAAGTTGCAGCTCCAAAACTTTGCAGACACCACTTTGACAACTTAAGGTGAAAATAAACATCAAAAGGAAACCTTGACCTAATTATAAGAAAAGCTACTCTTCTCAGCGTGCCGATGGCAAATATTTTTTGAAAAAACAACGTTTTTTTTTAACCCAGTACCTACTCAGCAACGCTTACAGTAGTCATAGTCATTAGGTCTTCACGTGTATAGGTGAGAGGGCATGCGGCGCAAAGTCAACTTGCACCTAGTCACTCACTACATAACCGTAGATAAGCATTTAAGTATGCATCAATGCTCGTTTCTTCTCTGTGTAAGAAGCCATCAACATCGTCGTCTTCATATCAGCCGGAAGACGACCACAGCTAGACAGCATAATTAGCTTCCACAGCTGGGACACAAGCGTCCTCTCTTTGAGATTTATTTATTTATTAACTCAACATCACTATCATTACAGGGGGTCTACTCCGAAGTATTATCGGCCGAATGTTCGGCCGTTTCCTCAAGGCAAATTCTCGTAATTTAAAACGTTTAAAATCTAGTCGCAGTCTCATCTTGGCGACAAACAAATGTCAAAAACATGTCAAAAACTTGTCAAAATGTAGGGAATTTAGACGTATTTTTGACAGATTGAGACTTAGATCAGACTATGAACGTTCTTAAAATTACGAGAATTGCCCCTGAGCTACGAAGTTACTATTTGGTTCGGTCGGTTCCGATCCTACACTTTAATATGGTCTCGACCCAACTGAGCCGATCCGAAGTTTTTCGCATTTTTCAATAATATTCGGTTCGGCCATGTGTCGGTCCGATCCGAACAATCACACTTTGCACTTCGGAGTAGGTCCCCAGGAATTTCCTAATTCAAAAGTGTGACCATAATATTACAGTTTTATTATGTACAATAACATATTCGTCATCGTGTTTTTTATGAACTCACTCAGAGAACAAGTAAAAAGATCTATGCTGTCCGCTACGTCATTAAGTACACGCAAGGTGCGCGTTATACGGACTTTACTCAGTGGATTGGTCCTACTACTGGGCAATGAGATGGAGTGGCCCATAATCTACCACGCAGGCTCAGTGCTCGTTAGTAGCTGTCACATGTCATAAATTTTTTGGTTCTAGAACAGTTTCCTTACGATGTTTTCCTTCGCCGTTTTGAGAGCAGTGGTGATGAAATAATTTACATAAAGTAACGTGCTATACCACTGGGCCACCACACCTTATGTTAGACATGACCCTCAATGGAACAGATAAATGCTCCAGAATTTTTGTTGAGTTTCACTTGATTCCACCATCCATGAAACAGACAATTAATTTTCCTATGATTATCGATGTCCGAAAATTTTTAACGTAACTTTATTTTGTCCGAAATTCGTATGCAATGGAGCGAACAATGAGTTTTATTGTGTTACAAGTAATGTAATGTTGTTGTTGCATAAAAGTTTAAAGCAAATAATTTACTTTTATTCCATGGACAGGAATCGAGGATTTTAAACGGACTGCTTGTCATTCTGGGAAAGTTGTAATGAGTTGTACAAAATGGCCAATTTAGGTCACGGTATATCGTCCATTAATTATTCACATTTATAAATGGACTATAAACGAAATAAGCTTTAGTGCATTTTAATTGTTCCTCTTGTTTTCGCTGATGTAGTGGAAAGCAGTGTACTTTTCAACTATGTATGGCAAAAAAGGAAGTATGGTAACTTTCCAGGGAGAGAGGCAGCAGAAATTACTTTTCCTTGGAGTGTACATAATTCTGCAGCGACCACGATTGTTTTTGCCAGTTTTTGAAGCCTGAGACTCTCCGGAGTAACGTTATAATAGATCATTTGTGTCTCATTAGTGATTAGTTGGATTAGAAAGAAAGAAATCCAGAAAAAATCATTGTATAAGCTGCACAAAAAAATCAGAAAATACAAAAAAAATAAACAAAATTCACACACTAGTAAAAAGTAGCCAAAAGCCTCGTATTCAAAACCTTAAAATTTAAAAGTTTGACAATGCTTGATGTCATGGCAGCTCACAATTTACTGGTCTACATCAAAGACAAAATATACATTGCATAATGCGTTGCGACACTGGCAAATAACAAAAAACAAAATATAATGTCGATTGCAGAGTAGGAATACTGATTATATTCTGTCCACTAGGTTAACCGTTTTTTGGTAAAAAAAAATCTTCTGTTTCATAGCAAAGTGTAATAATACCTACGCGGTCAAAACGTATGGAACAACAATATTTTTTTTTAATATCGAAAAATTTCGACGCTGGGGTGTGGTGTGCACAGGCAACTGAAGGAACACGGGTGGGTTTTAGTCAGTAAAAGTCTGACACTCCCTTCCGCTCCGCCCAGAGCGGGAGGGGTCATATGATGATTTCCCACCCAAAAAAAAAAAAAAAATGGGGTGTCTAAACTCATGTGCTGAATCCATGGTTACAGTTTGCGCGTCGATGTCCCTGCCACCGTGTATATTCCAGATTACGTAAAAATTAACTGTAAAATGCGTAATAAAATAAATATATAAACTGCTTAATCTTATTGAATTATCTTATTTATGACTTCTTACAAACATTAAAATACGGTACGTGTATCAGTTTTGACAAAAAAAAAAATATAATTGCTCACTAGTTCGATCTGTCAAAAACGGTTAACCTAGTAAGTGGACAAACTACTTTTTTGTAACCAAGCTTAACAATATGTAACAGCCAAAAAAAACTATCACAAACTTTACTTCATTTTCTCCAGACCTCGGAGTTACTGATATACGCAACAAACAATCCAAGTACGTTTGTATACTAACAAATTTCTGAAAATACAAGGAATTAATTCTCTAGTCAGAGTGTTAACTTGACTGAAGGGTGTTACGGTAAGGTCTAGCATCTTAATCCAATTTAGGCGACATATTGCTGCCGCAAGTAGCCCGGGGCCGTGTCTACAAACTTGGTGGTAGGAGCTCACTTTGCAAGGAAAATAAGGGATGTGTAGCCAAGAGTGTGTGTGTGGATATTATGAAGTTTAGTGTTTAGGAGTGAATGGGTTTGTCAAACGGTTTTGAAATGTTCTTTGATGACGATGATCTTATGTTATTCATGAAATAAACCGTCGATGTCAAAGTCAAATTATTTATAGACACAAAAAAGGCCCTTTTGAATGTCAAAAATTACAAAAAAAATAGAATCAATTCTAGTTGCCCCTTCCAAAAGGTAGTTGCGTATGGAGGAGAACGGTCAAAACTCCACAATTACTCGCTTGGAATGTTTCACAATATTGTATGCATTAATTATGTGAAGACAGTAAGTACAAAATATGGTAAGTATAACATCACTGTTGTTAGTTTCTGAAAAAGCAAGCATTTGATAAAAATAGTACCCAACAAAGAATGACCTGAAACAAGGTTATTTGATCTGCTAACTTTTACTCCTCTCTCATACAGAGAATGTTTGATATTCATGATTTTTCACTTTGGCCGATTTTAGTATATTGCATTCAGGTGTTCCATCAGTTTGGAATTTTAACATGATCCTGTCGGTACTGTATATAAGTAGTATATCAGCCTATCTTGTTACCATAACACAAGCATTAGGTTGCTTAGCTTGGGACTAGATGGCGCTGTGTGAAATGTCCAGGGATATTATTATTATTATTCCTAGAAATCATTCTACGTATTTTACATCTTTTTCCTTTGGCTTGTCAGCCAAATCTGACTCCTAATCTCTTCTAAACTAAGTCAACTTTTGTCTTGTATTTCATGCCAATAACTTCTGACTGACTCGTGGAGGTTGTATATAAGCACCAAATAGGCTATAGTCTTTACAGTACCTACTTTTTAATTGTACACAAACTGTCATGTCGTGAGAATAATAAATTATATTGACGGAGTGATATTTTTACTTCACAGTTACGTTATAGTTAAAATTTACCAGAATAAGGCTCCAGCAAACGCCAGGTTTGAGACCAGTTATTTTACATAGCCTCCTCCAAAGATTGGTTTATTTAGGCCCACCATTGTCTATTCAGCGAATTTCCTATCTTTATTCATTGTTTTACGAGTTTACAATATTAATACGCAATGAATTTTGTTTCTATTGTAAATGATGATTTATTCTGGAACTGTCTTCGTGTAATGGGCCTGAGTAGGGTTCCCTTTGAACTGATCCCTTCATTAGACCTTTGGAGTGGGCCGATGTCAGCAAAAATTGTGTTTGGGATTTGGTCAGTTTAAAGTTGTTTGATAGTTTTTGGATGGAAGATGTTCTTGTTTGATGTTGTTCGTCTTGTATTTAGGAAGGAGAATAAGTGACGAATTAGGGTTAAACTTTGACCGATTGTCAAAGGACTTTCAAAGTTTCGTAAACTATCGCAAGAATGACTTAAGCCAATTTACACGATGGAAGTTTCTGCCTCTGGAATACAATAAAATGACTCGCATCGTCTTCACTCTGCTTAGAGTCAGGGATTCTCAATCGTTTAACATACGCGCCCCTTAACTTTCTTTTAAAATTGCTGCGCTGTTCCAAGTTAGTCCAAATTAGGAGTTAATTAGTCGAGTTACGGGTGTAACTCGACAGCGCAGCAATTGCCAAATAAGAAAATCTAACCTATCCAAGAGGGTTCTTGGATAGGTTAGATTTTCTTATTTGGCAATTTTTTTTAAAAAACTTTTATATAGTATCTAAGTCCCTACTTATAATGAAGCATTAATTTGGGTTTGGACAACCTGACGAGATTTTTTCAATGACCAGTGAATCTTTGGCCTTCGTTCCCGTTTCCTACTGTATATTTTCACAGTTAAAAAAAAAAAAAACAAAAGAAAGAAAAAAAAACAAATCAATAAAAAAATTCAAGCAATAAATGCATTAATAGTTCAATAAATGCATTTCTTTTGTTTTTCTTTCTTTCTTTTTCAGTTATAACATTCCTGTATAATCCGGAAGAAAACAAAACTGTACCAACAAAATACCGGTAGTAAACCTAATCAACTATTCACACATCATATCGATCCTCCAAACACTCTCAAATTGGCATTTACACTAACAAACCTACGACACAGCTACCACCAAACCGCACTACTAACACTAACCTCGCTAGTTTATACGTAGGTACCTACATACTTACGTATAAACTAGCGAATCCATGCGAAAACAACTGAAACGTCTCTACTTAACTGATTAAACATCAACATTGAAGTGTTTCCGAATTAATTGTCGTGTTCTTTGCAAGGCTGTCGGTATTAGCAATTCAAATATGACGGAGGCTCGTCTTGTCCAAAGTTGTGGCACGGATTTCGTGATGCGCTCGTGTTGATTGCTTGTTAGTACGTATTGTTGGGTGTTGGTTCTGTGAGTGAGGGTCTTTATTTTCTTTGATACTTTTTAAGGTGAATGCCCTTGTAGCCCTGGCAATTTCAGGGTCAAAATACGGCGGTAAACAATTTATTTATTTATTATTATTATACAATGTCTTTTTATAGAATAATAATACAGAAGATAACATAACTCACGGCTTCTTCCATGGTGGTAGGCAGAAATGTCAGAACGCCACCTGCTACGATCCTTACATACTTCTTCCTCTTCGTTCACGTTCATACATTTGGTCATACAGGCACGCCGAAATAAGTAATATTAGAAATAAGTAATTTATTTCAAGAATATAGCCATATCAAAATGGACACCAAATTACAAAACAATATTAAATTACCACACAACAATAGGTAAGTATTATTGCATCTGGAATATTAGAATAGGATAGAATAGTTTTTGTTATGTACGGACGCCAGCAGGTCAACCTACCCGAAACTGTCAGATTTTCCCAATCAACATTGAACCTAATGCTTTAGCAATAAAGTTGAAAATCTACTAAAGAAATCTGACAGATTGTAGTAGCTTGATGTGCTGGCGTCTGTACACCACCGACATTAAATACCATAAATATTACAGATACGATTGGAGAAATTTTCCACACACAATGGGCGCTGTTATCACTAAAAGCGATATTAATATTAATTTTCATAACATATCATCATCATCACCCCATAGCAGTCCACCGCTGGACATAGGCCTCTCCTATTGCACGCCATTCAACTCGATTCTCGGCAACACTTATCCAGCTGCTACCAGCCATCCTGCGAAGATCGTTGCTCCACCTTACGTTTATCGATTCGCTGTCTCCACTCAAGAACGTGTCTACCCCAACGGTCATCGGTTCTATAATATGGTCGGCCCATTGCCACTTCAGCTTGCTTATTCTGTGAGCTATGTCGACAACTTTGATTCTCTTCCGGATCATTTCGTTGCGGATTCGATCCCTCAGAGAGACTCCAACCATAGTCCGTTCGATAGGTCGCTGAGCGAGCATGAATTTATGGACCAGCCGCACCGTAAGTCATAACAGGCAGGACGCACTGACTGAAGACCTAAGTCTTTAGGCTCTGTGGAATACGTGACAAGAAGACTCGACAAAGCTTCCCAAACGCTGCCTAGCCCAGCTGAATTCTTCTGTTAGCCTCCCTCTCTTTTGTTTAATAACATAGCCAACAATATTTAATTGTCAGATGTATGTATACGGTTCAAGGAGACCTGTGACTTTCTCAGGACCGCGTAAAAGTCGCATTGGAAATCATCAATACAGCTCTCTAAGTTCCAAAAACCACGCGCACAAAAATAACTGAAATACATCGACCCTACCTTCCAAAAAAGGTGGAAATATACTAAAGGTACACAGTATTAAATAATAATCTTTGGTTTGGCCAAAGATTATTATTTAATACTGTGTAGGTGGACACGATATGAAAACGATGCCGACCCTTAGAGTTACTTAAGGATGCCCAAAATAACTAAGCACCTGGTTCCTCTGAGGATTGTCGAGTTGAGAAGGTTTTTATCGATAAAAACAAAATGTAATTATTTTGTTGCGTATAAAGTGCGTAGGCGTAAGACCTTCAACTTTGCAGACTAGCATGTTCGATCCGAATCTGAAGGATTTTGGAGGAAATTGCTAATACATTGCTTCATATGTTTGAAAAATTTGTCTGCTCGACAGCGGAAATGACGCAATGAATTTTGTGGAATTGTCAAAATTAAAGGCATTGTAATTGTAAGTTTACGCAATTGCCCCTCTGCTTCTTAGACAGTAAGTACTTCGCAAACCAGAAGATCAATTCCCGTAATTAAAACGTTTAAAATCTAGTCGCAATCTCATTTTAGCGACGATCAATGTCAAATATGTAGGGAAACTAGAGGTATTTTGGTCAGATTGAGGCAAATCAGACTGTGAACATTCTTAAAATTACGGGAACTACCCCTCAGAGTCAAAATAGTATTATCTTAAACACAGAACAGTTTTGCTTGGTGTTGGGTAGACACAGGCATTTCGCCAGATATATTTAAGTCCTATAAATAAATAATGAGTTAATTGTACAAGGCGAAAAACATACTTAAAGTTAGTCATACACTAAACATGATTGTATAAGTAGTGGTCAAAAGCAATTTGAAGAGCTGGCTCCTGAACTAAGTAAGTACATATATCTCAGAATCCAAAGTTCCTTAAAAACACTGATTATTTCAACTTAAATGTAATCCGAAGGTTAATTCTCCTAATTTAAAACGTTCAAAATCTAGTCGCAGTCTCATCTCTGAGACAACAAATGTCAAAAATGTAGAGAAATTAGAGGTATTTTTAAAAGATTAAGATCAGACTGTGAAAGTTCTTAAAATTACGAGAATTGCCGAGGAGCAATTCTCATAATTTTACATGAAATTACTGAGTCACTTTAACTTGAGGAGGTTAAAGTGACTCAGTATTATTACATGTATCAGTAATGAGAAAGGTATTCATGAGGTGATCGTTAAAATATGTTCTGTATCGTCGTAAGACAAATTCTGCGACCAAGAAGTTAGCTGTGTTTTCAGTTCAAACTTGGTCAGCGTGTAAATATCGACTGATCGTTGTACCCTATTAGAAAGACGAGCAGGACAGAGTAATGGCGGCTAGCAAATGTGGAACGATATTGGACGGAGGAGTTGCTGACCAGACGACCCCGACTTCTTAGAAGGATAATTGAGTGGAGATACTTATACCTACACCAAGTTAAGTCCTTTGAATTAGAGGCTCGCAATTATGCTTGGTTAATGGAAATAGGCTGTGGAGGGGCCCGTGGCTAAATAATAACAGCCGCACAGGTCGATCGGTCAGGTTAAGCTACGCTTGCCGCGGTTGGTCTGTGGATGGGTGACCAGCTTTACTTACCGAGACCCCTCCGTGCCTCGGAAAGCACGTTAAGCCGTTGGTCCCGGCTGTCATTCGTGGATCTTTGAAAGTCGTTACGGGTAGTCAGAAGCCCGAAAGTCTGACAACCAGTCTTACCAAGGGGTATCGTATTACCCAGTAACTGGGTTGTGGAGGTCAGATAGGCAGTCGCTCCATGTAAAATACTGGTATTCAGTTGCATCCGGTTAGACTGGAAGCCGACCCCAACATAGTTGGGAAAAGGCTAGGCAGATGAATGGAAATAGACTGGCCAACAATTATAAACTCTAGGCTACTACTTAGAACTCTTTTTCTTCGTGTCGCTAGCACGACTGTATTTTAAATCTTGTTGCTTGAACAAGTTTTCGTAATATAGATTTTTACTATCATATATCCGAACGCACCTCACATTTTTAATTGCAGAATTCCGATTCAACCGCAGTTTTGAGCTAACTATATTTCCTTTACTCCTATCCCGTTCTATGCAACAGAGAGAGAAGAAATGCTCACCGCACGCGCCAATCAGCGGCGCATTAACTGCAAAGACAACCAATCTATGCACAGTGCTGTGATTCGAAAAAAGTGTCGCTTATTGTGTCCAGAACTTCTGTTGTAACCACACCGCATTACTACCGCGCCGCGCCGCTAATATATCTAAAACTCTCCGTTGACGGCACGGTTGGACAACTGTACTTGTAGGCCATACAAATATTTCTTCCGTGCGGGAATCGAACCCGCGACACGCAGCGCAGTAGTCGATCGCTCAGCCACTGCGCCAACCGTGTCGTCTTGTGCCTAAAACTAAAACCCATAAGACTTTGCCCCGTTTGGAATCGAACTCAAGACCCCAAAAAATTAATGAACACTTTGCGGGACACTAAACGCCCCAAACGTGATAACAATAAAACTTCTATTGTGTCTCGTTCAGTGTTCTCCATTGGGTTAAATTTATAGCTTAGCAGTCGCCCTTGAGACCACTGGACCACCGAGATAGTCATCAAGATTACCATAATTTAACGAAACCCTCTTAACATCACTTAAAATCTGCCTTCCCTTGAATCCAAGAAACATGAAAATAAGTGCCCAGTAACGAAGATTTATTTAAGGCCGGTCTTAAGCTATTTGTAGGGGTTTTATTCGTACGGTCTTACCCACACGCTTAGGACGTATATAATCATGGATTTATATGCTCTTTAGTTTTAGTGCTTGGGATAACTCTTTGTCACAGAAATGTACAAGTAACTCTAAAAAGTTGCCTGTTTTCAAAACGCATGGAATAATAGTTATAATCTGAAGGTCAAATTCTCGTCATTCAAAACGTTCAAAATCTAGTTTCTATGTCATCTCAGCGACAATTAATGTCAAAAACTTGTCAAAAATTTTGAGAAATTAGAGGTATTTTTTACAGATTGAGGCTGAGATCAGACTGTGTACGTTCTTAAAATTACGAGAGTGGAACCTCTGAATGTTTTCGTGTTAATTTGTTGACAAGAAAATGTAAGCTTAGCATACTACCAAAAATCATCATCATCTGCCTAGCCTTTTCCCAACTATGTTGGGGTCGGCTTCCGGTCTAACCGGATGCAGCTGAATACCAGTATTTTACATGGAGCGACTGCCTATCTGACCTCCACAACCCAGTTACTGGGTAATACGATACCCCTTGGTAAGACTGGTTGTCAGACTTTCGGGCTTCTGACGACCCGTAACGACTGTCAAAGATCCACGAATGACAGCCGGGACCAACGGCTTAACGTGCTTTCCGAGGCACGGAGGGGTCTCGGAAAGTCTCATACCTACCAAAAATACGCGACGGAAATTCAGGCTAATGCGATGTATGTAATTGGAAACGCATTGTAGGCGTAATCATGCCGAATTTCCGTCGCATGTATCTTTCAATAGAAATTTAAAATAATGATCTAAAAAGTATACGCTCAAAGCAAATTAAAATCCTTAGATACTAAGAATTTGTTAAGTTCAGAAAACTTAATCAATTTTTGACCTGAATATCGTTCCCAGCACCGCAATCTCGGTAGGTAACCAGTTTTTGTTTGTAGCTTCACTTAACATCTTTTTTTCTATAAAACGCAAATATTTTTACAGTAAACCTCTTTTATATCTGCACCCTTTCAGGAAGAAGCCTAGCTAAAATGGTCGTTTTAAAAGGAAAGTCTTGGTTTACCCGCACTCGCACTTAGCCTGTTTATTATTCAAACTTTTGAATGTATATTTAACTTTATAATGTAGTTTACTGTACGCCGTAGTTACAGAAGTAACTCGGTACAGCTTTGTAGGCTTGGCTACGGTTATGGTCTACGTCGTAGCAAGTGCTACGCCGTATCTATTACTACGCCGTAGCTTAGTTAAACCGACGTGTGAAAAATGCCGAAGTTTAATCATGCTGACCATAAGTTACAGGGTTCAATTCCTAGGTCGGGGAAAGCGTTATTAGACGTTTCTATCAGGAATTTCTCAGTAGAAGTCCGGAGTCTGGATTTTTGCCTGGTTGGTGGCAATAGCTTCTCCCTTCTATTACAGGGGACTGAAACAACTGGCCAAATCTTGATCTAGTACATAGGTACTCACTGCCTTACCCTTTGGGGATTACCAGCGTTATGTTATGTTTTTATCCTACTCATATTATAAACGTGGAAGTTTGTATATGAATGAATGTATGGGTGGATGTTTGTTACTCTTTCACGCAAAAACTACTAAACGGATTTAGATGAAATTTGGCACACAGATGGTTTATAACTAGGATTAACATAATAGGATACTTTTTATCCCGATATTCTCACGGGATCGAAACTTATGCGGGTGAAACCGCGGGGCGCAGCTAGTATGTTATAAATCTTCACTAGCTTTTTCCCGGGAAACTTACTACCGAGATAAAAGTATCCTATGTCATAAACGAGTTTATGGTCTATCCGCAAAACATCCAAGTGAAGCTAACAGACAGACCGAGTTAATTACGCATTTGTAATATTAAGTTACATGAATAAGTTTATTCACAAAGACACAACAATTACAATTTACAAGCTAACACTAATATATGAGGCCATGAGAGCCACAATGGCCTAACTGAAAAAAATTGAACTAATTTTTACTAATGACAGTTAGTAACAGTTAGTATCAAAAAATTCGTCCGCATCGCTGTCAATGGGATAAGTGCCCAAAAGGCTGGCAACATTACCACGTTGGATGGCAATGCTGATTCTTTGGGCTAAAAATAGAAGTTAAGTTAGACAGGTGGATTAGTTATGTAATATTATAATGAATTGCACGTTAATCTTTACTTCCAGGAAACATCTTGAGTTACACAAGGATCGATTAGCTCATACTTCCCAGAAACTTCGTAGATACTATGCCTGGCCAAAATCTAAAGTCTCCTTTGCTATGGCTTATACTAGCTTAGTAATTAGATACTGACTAGACCCTTCCCCGGACTTCTAAACCAGATAGCGTTCTATAAAATTGATATGTTACGTATTTTGATATGTATCGTTTGGAAAGTTACAATACAGAAAGGTACTAGCTGCGCCCCATGGTTTCACCCGCATAAGTTTCGATCCCGTGAGAATATCGGATAAAAAAGTATCTTATATGTTAATCCTGGTTATAAACCATCTGTGTGCCAAATTTCCTCTAAATCCGTTCAGTAGTTTTTTCGTGAAAGACTAACAAACATTGATCCATCCATCCATCCATACAAACTTTCACGTTTATAATATTATACATATATAAGGATATATAATATTATAGGATTTCTTATTCAAATAGAACTATAAATCGTATATTTTGTCTTTTTTTTTTGTTTGACGATGGGAAATCATCAAATGAAAGAAAGAAAGAAAGGAAAAAGTTTATTTGGACTCCTCCCGCTCTGGGTGGAGCAGGAGGGAGTGTCAGACTCTTACTGACTAAAACCCACCCGTGTTCCTTCCTTAGCCCTTTGTGTTCCAGGGCAGCGGTAACCCTTTCGGACGATATTTTCGGTTCGATATTTTGTCTAAGGCTGTATGAAACTTTTGATAATTTGGTATAGGGTGGATATTATCAACGATTTGTTGAAACATATCTTTAGCAAATTGATTTACATAAGTACGTAAATCAATGCACTAAAGTTTTATTTAAGAAATTAAGAAATCTTCAATAAAATATGCAATCTAACACAAAAATATGTATATTATGTACAAGTATATAAAAGAAAAAAAGGGAAGACTTGCCTTTTTGAATTTTTTAAAATTTTTGGGCTTAAAAAAATTCGTCCGCATCGCTGTCAGTAGGAAATGTGCCCAAAAGGCTGGCAGCTTAAATATAGGCCAGCCCTCTGGTCACGTCGACTTTTGTGCTTCTGGCATCCAACATAAGTAACAATAAATTCTAGATGGCTTATGTCCAGAAGGAAAAAATATAAAAAAATGCAGTTCTTTTATATTTTTTCAGAAATCTTGTAGGTATACCTACCTCTTAGCTTTTTATCGCCAATAAGGTATTTGGTTCATGTGTTATTCAAAGTAAAGTATTATATACTCTTTGACTGTTTCATGTTAAATCGACTTATTGCGTAATGAAAACATTTTTAATTGTTAAATGTTTTTGTAGTGTGCCTACTCTTCTGCCCAAATAGACCCTACAATAGACCTAGACTAGACTAGACTTCTTGGTAAAGAAAAGCATTAGAAAATAATACCATTCAACTTCTTTGAGACACAATAGCAAGACAGGTGTCTAGTGTTTCTATAACATTTCAATTCGGGAGCTCCGTCTGTTCCGACGCGAATAAATGTAGGTACATCGTGTTACGTACTTCCTTGTTAGGGTGGCAATCCACAGGTATGTTGTGTTGGTGATAAGGTGTTGAACATAATATTGTCGTGTCTAGTTAACGAGTGAAATTTGGAAAACTAGCTGTAAACCTGTCAAAAATCGTACTTTCGCCTTCAAATACAAAATATTTTATTCCACATAAACCTACATGGGCACTTATGAGGCTAGGTGCACAGTTCCAATTGATCGTTTTCTATGAAAAAGAGCCGGGAAGAAACTTTACAGTTACTGTTTTAAAAATACCTTAATAGTATTATAAAAACTTTTTTTTTTATTGACGAGTAAGTTCCTAACATTGTGTAACTTTTTATAAATCTGCGCACTATGCAAGGTATGTACAATGTTAAGAGTAATTTCCTATTTTGAACTTTTCTGTGTTTAATAATACTTTCCCACTCTAGTTATTAAATAACAGTACTTAATAATACCAGCGCACATATGACCATGCGCAAATGAACGTAAGCCACACACAAAACATTATTCAACATTAACAACGTTGTGTGTATGTTGAACCGTCTATGAAGGCACTAAGCCACTCGCTCGTATGCACAATTCAGTAGGTGTAAGCTCTCTTTGAATACGCGTCGAGTTTACTTGTTCCCTAGCTACTTAGACTGCGGTGTGACGATATTTCTTTGTCGTGGTCGTGTGTTGATGTTGGTCTGTGACGTGCTGGCTTTATGGTGCTTTTAAACCATCATGGGAGAAAGTCGTGAGCCAATTCTGTAAACTATGTTCATATACGTCACATGTTCTAAAATTTTTGGTTCTAGTACATTCCTTACGATATTTTCTTTCCCCGTTTTGAGAGCAGTGCTGATGAAATAATTTACACAAAGTAAAGTGCCTGTCTGGGTTCGAATGACCTGAAACTTCTGAGTCAAGGCTGTTATCACTGGGCCAGCACCGCTCCTAAACTATGTTTATAGTGTAAAAAAATATACTAGCTTACAAAACAAGCTTTGTGGGCAAATTAATGACTAAAACAGGGTGAATCTGGAAATGTTTTCTTTGTTTTCAAGAATATAGGTTTTGCAGATATCATATCCATGCAGATATCCATCCATCCTATGCAGGTCCATATGACATCTGCAAAACCGGAAGCATCACAGGTAGGTACGTTATACAACCTAGCAACAAAGTTTGAAGGTCTATAGGTATATGCCATTATAATTATATCGACACCCATAGCCGTCCATCTGGAACACAGCAAACGCTGCGGTGTTCACTAGAATCACTAGTTAGGGCTTTGGGTTAAGAGTAACCCCACCAAATTAAGTACACAACAACTCAAAGATCTATCACGGGGATAGATCGGGACTTCGGGAGGTGTCATCATAGATTTGTGCCGATCTATTCTGTAAAAATCTCACCGTGAAAAGTTAGGTGAAGTGAGCTTTCAGTGAGCTGTCAATAGTGTCAATCCCTATCATTAGTTGGAATGACAGCTCACTCCACGCTCACTTCACCTAAGTTTTCACGGGGAGATGGTTACAGAATCGCACTGCTGTTCACATTGTATAACACATCACCAACAGAAATGGATATTGTGGTAATACTTCCTCGAACGGGGACTAAATATAAATTGTGTTTTACAATACTCGGCTCACCCTCAAAACTTGTAAATTATTCAGTAGATTAAATCCAATGAACGTAAAATATGGCATTTCTATTTCAGTCCTCAGTCTGTTTGAAATTAATTACGGATGAGTGGTTTTGCAAATAAATAATTTGAAAATTATATTTTCAACTTCCTTGAAATCTGTTTGGAGCCGGACTTGGTCAATAATTATTACTGAATTAATAATACGCTGTTGCTATGTTGCTTATTATAATGTACTGTGTAGAAATCGAATAACTGAACGGTTTTAAGTCATGAAATGTGATATTGTTGATAAATGTAGAAATCGGTATAAGGCTGTACACGGCTATGAGTATCGCGGCTGTCATTCTTTATCTCTGACAGTCGTTACGGGTCGTCAGAAGTCTGACAACCAGTTTTACCAAGGGGTATCGTATTGCCCAGTAAATGGGTTGTGGAGGTAAGATAGGCAGTCGCTCCATGTAAAATACTGGTACTTACCTGCATCGGGTTAGACTGGAAGCCGACCCAACATAAGGAAAAGGCTAGGCAGTTGATGATCTATGCATTTGTTGATATTAGCAATGTAACAAAACTAACAAACAACAATTTGATTGTATGCAGGCTTTTTGAAAACCTGTTAGGTACACTCGCAGCATTATTAACTTAAATCTGTTATCAGCTCCGCTGCGGAGAACAGACCTGTACCATTTGATTAAGCTAATAAACTACTCGTAAACATTACTCGCAAAACAGACGGCCGATGAGGACGAAAAGTTCTAGAGTGATAGAGTGAAGACCTCCCACAAGGTGGACCGACGACCTTGTGAAGGCCGCAGGAACCCGTTGGATGCAAGAAGCACAGAACCGGTCGAAGTGGAGGTACTTGGGGGAAAAAATAAGTCCAGCAGTGGACGTCTTTCGGCTGAAATGATGATGACGAACTAACTAAACATACAAATAAATACAAAAAATCACTTCGAAGTACTCGTCTGCATCGCTGTCATCCAGAAACGTACCCAGAATACTGGCAGCATTACCACGTTGATTGAAAATGGTAATTCTTTGACCAAAGAACGAGCCAGCCCTCTGGTCACGTGAAGTGTCGACTTGTCGAAGAGTTTGAGAAATTTTCTTAAAAAGGAGACGCGCACTCTGGAATTTAAATATATTACTTTTTACGCTTTATACGTTGGTTTTTAAAACTTTATTATTGCTTTATATTTTTAAAGAAGCTTTAAGATACAAAGTATTCCAAGAAAATCTCATGAGCCAGTGCGCTTAAGAGGAAACATCTTCAACAAAGTTTACCTCAAAACACTCTGAACATTATGCTCTTGCCAAAGCAAATAAAAGTGGCTATATATTTAACAGATTAGGACAACTTTTGGCAGATACTTATTCTTCCGCCACGTCAGTCGGATTACCGCTCATTTTTTCACATAATATTGCCCTGAAACTCCTGAAGTTTCTGTGGTCATAGTATAAAGAGAAAAGAAGTCGAATGTAAAGACTTACTGAATTTTATTAAAATATTTTGTTTTGTTTATATTAATAGCCCGCCAGCAGCTTTATTAGCCAAATGTCTCGCATTCGTTTAATATTCCACTGATTCTACAGGATTTTTTCGTGTGTATTTGCGAAAACTAGTATGTAAAATAAAGTAATTTTCTTCCCTGGAATGACGCTTGGACTAGAGATACCTCACGCCCATTATGCCAACAGACCGCCATCTATCGTCAACTATGAACAACTCCCTGGTACGAAAATCCTGAGTACGACCCTGTTGCATCTTGCACTTAGTGACATCTAGTGCGAGATAGTTACGTAACTACAAAGTAAAATCGACAGAACGAGCAAATAGTTTTGCTATTGAGGTAGATGCAACATAGAAGTGGGCGGGATCTAATACCCCCCTCACCCCGTAAAGCGCCACGAGTTGTTTCCTAAGGAAATCGAATTAGAACATCTCCTCTTTGTTTTTGCTTCATGGTCGGGATACGCAATAATCTTTTAAGTCGCCTAATTTCCACTAACTGGGGAGCAGCACCCGATGTCCTCCGCACAACTGGCATGTCCTTGTGCTTCTCTGCTGGCGAATTTGCGTGTCCAGTGTGGCACCGGTCCGCTCACGCCAAGCAGGTAGATACTGCCCTTAATGAGAAGTGTCGGATAATATCGGGCTGCTTAAAACCGACCCCACTCAATAAGCTCTACCTGTTTGCAGGAATTGCACCACCTGCCGTACGTAGGGAAGTCGCATGCGCGCTGGAAAAAAAGAACCAGGAATTCCCGACATCCCCTCTAAGACTACACAACGATCCCGGGTAGGCTTAAAAGTCCCAAGAGCTTCTTATGATCCACGCAGGCCATGACAAACCACCCAATGAGAGAAGCAAATTGTGGGAAGAAATGCATCCACCACCTACCGACTTCGTTAAACCCCAGGAACATTTGCCCCTTGGCCGTGATCTGCAGTGGCCTACATGGAAAGCTCTCAATGAATTGCGTACCCAAGTAGGGCGCTGCAGACACAATTTGTCGAAATGGGGGATCACTGACCCATCCAATACCCAGTGCGAGTGCAGTGCCTCTAATCAGACCATGCCCCACTTGCTGGAGTGCCCTAAGTGCCCGTTCACCTGCTCCTTGGATGACTTAGTGAATGCCACTGATGCCACAATCAACGTGGCCACCTACTGGGCTCAAACAATATAAAAAAAAAAAAACAATTTTCTGACGTAGTTATTTACGCAAAGTGTGCACGGTGAGGAAAATTATTTGTTTAGCAAATTGACACAATACGTCAATTTACAGTGTTATAACCAATTTAAGGAAGCTAAACGATGACTGTTGGGGTAGACGTGTACTTGAGTGGAAGTCGCGAATCGGTAAACGTAAGGTGGGACGACCTCAGGCTAGGTGGAGCGACGATCTTCGCAGGATGGCTGGTTGCAGCTGAATGAGACTTGCCGAAAATCGAGTTGAGTGACGTGCAATAGGAGAGGCCTATGTCCAGAAGTGGACTGCTATAGGCTGATGATGATGATGATAACTAATTTATAAGCATAAGCACAATTAGCCTTTAATGTTTGTTCACTTTTATGGATCAACTGATTTTTGGAACGAAGTTCCTTATCGCACGTTGCGAAAGGAGGCTAGACGGAAAAAATTAAGATCTAAAGTTGGAACGACACTTTTTGTAAGCCGTGTGGTGTGCGCGTGTTTCTCTGTCTGTCTCTCTCTCTCTCTCTCTTATAGAAAGCAAGCCAGTTATACTTCGTTCCATTCGGGTGTCCCTTGACACCTCTCAAGTTTTTTATTCACGATTTCAGGGATGGTCCCGTAGTAAAAGTTGTTCATAATGATGAGTACAATGAACCCTTTTAAGGATTAAAACATTCGGCGGTTACAACAACGGTGTAAAATAAAGAAAATTCAAAGACATGTGACATCAAACCACCCGCACTAGGTTCGCGTCGTGGATTATGACCCACTAACGCTCACAGAGAGGAGACCAGCAGTGCGATTCTGTATCCATCTCACCGTGAAAGCTTAGGTGAAGTGAGCGTGGAGTGAGCTGTCATTCCAACGAATGCTAAGGGATTAACACTATTGACAGCTCACTCTAAGCTCACTCCACCTAACTTTTCACGGTGAGATTTTTACAGAATCGATTGGCTGTGCCCCAGCAGTGGGAAGATTATAGACTGATTATTGGAACGAAGTTCCTTATCCCGCGTTGCGATAGGGGGCTAGACGGAAAAAATTAAGACCAAACGTTGGAACGGCACTTTTTGCTATAGTTGTAAGCCTTGTGGCGTGCGCGTGTTTCTCTGTCTGTCTCTCTCTCTCTCTCTTATAGAAAGCAAGCCAGTTATACTTCGTTCCATACGGGTGTCCCTCGACACCTCTCAAGTTTTCCTATATAATAAGTAAATGTCAATGTTTTGTCTTAATAGTCGTAGTTTGAACCGGTCCTGGTTTCCAGTTATATAGAAAAGAGAAAATACATTAATTTTTTTTATCAGCATATGTTGTGAGGCAACTAACGAACTAAATAATAACAGCCGCACAGGTCGATCGGTCAGGTTAAGCTACGCTTGTCGCGGTTGGTCTGTGGATGGGTGACCATCTTTACATACCGAGACCCCTCCGTGCCTCAGAAAGCACGTTAAGCCGTTGGTCCCGGCTGTCATTCGTGGATCTTTGACAGTCGTTACGGGTAGTCAGAAACCCGAAAGTCTGACAATCAGTCTTACCAAGGGATATCGTATTACCCAGTAACTGGGTTGTGGAGGTCAGATAGGCAGTCGCTCCATGTAAAATACTGGTATTCAGCTGCATTCGGTTAGACTGTAAGCCGACTCCAACATAGTTGGGAAAAGGCTAGGCAGATGATGATATGTTGTGAGGCAACTTGAAAGAGCCTTGCAGTAGCTTTTGACAGAACCAAGTTGATTGACTGATTGCCAGTAGTTCCAACAAGAAAATATGAACTTCACCTACTGCGAACACTCCCTGAGTATATTCCCTTTTGGCGACAATTATTTTTTTCCTGCGAACTGACGTTTGACGGAGGCCCTATTAAAAGTTGTTGGCAACTTGAGTCCATTCGTAATAAGTCAAACGTAGGGAGAAGTGTGTTAAAGTTAATGATGGAATTCACAGACTTGCACGTCCGGAAAAAGTTATATCGTAATATTATTTGATAGGTTTGACAAAGTTTAAATTGGAAAAAGTATTTCTTTCGGTAAGACAGGTGTGAGGGTGAAATTAGGTGCCTTTTTTATTTATTAAGTTCTAAGATACTTTACGGATACTGTTTATGTAGTATACACTCATATGGAGATAAAGAAACATGAGGGGAGATTTGAAAAATACTGGTATTCAGCTGCATCCGGTAAGACTAAGACATCCGGAAGCTGATCCTAACATGGTTAGGAAAAGAAAATAATGATGAGTTTGTGTGTGAGTGAGAAAAATTAACCCCCTTATTTATAAACGGTGCTTAAGCTAGTCATCACTTAACAGTTATAATTATTAAGTTATGACTAAATCATACATTTTTTATCGTGTCTTAACTTTAAGCAACGTTTATAAATAATTACAGTGTTCATCGGATTCATAGATTTGAGTCAAGACAGTGTTTAGTCAGTTAAGATTTTGAATTACGCTAAATTATTAAATTACATCCGTAAAGAGGATTGTTATTGATAAAACTTTAAAAGAAATTACAAAGAAAATTAAATCAATATAATTATTATTATAATATATTATATACAAATGAATAAATTACTTATGTAAGAATACATTTTTGTTAAATTGTATTTTTGCTAAATTATTAAAAGAATACATTTTTGTTGGTTATGTGTGTTGTTTTGAAATATCGGTTTGAATCTTGATAAAACGACCTAAAGGCTCGGCTATAATTTCTTACCTTAACTTTCCAGCGGAATACCGTCTCGATATAATGTTAAACTTCTAGATACTTTCTCATTTCTTTCAAAAATAACTACTCCTGCAACATAATTTGATCAACAAAACTTCCAAACAAGTTTCAGCCAAATATTTTGAACAACAAAAGTTGTTTACTACTTAAAGAATCACGCCAAACGCGATACACTCGTCATCCAAATCACCCATATACCACCCCATAAACGAATTCAGTCCAAACACATCGAGTTGGTCGTAAATCAATAAAATAACATCATCTAACCTAGGAGTAAACAAACAAATCAGTTTTCTGACGAAAAATACTTATTTTTTAACGAATCGCCATTCGTTAAGATTGCTTAGTAAATCATTGCGTCTTGGTTTAAAAGACGCAATCCCTTGGTCCCCTATTTTATTTTGGTCGTGGATTTTAAACACAAGATAAGAAGTTTTTGAAGTAATGTTTTTTACGTGACTAATTTGTTTGAGTGGTTTGATGCAACTGGCAAATGAAAGGCTTGATAAAACCAGAGGGGAAATTCTCGTAATTTTAAGACCGTTCACAGTCTGATGTCAGTTTCAATCTGTCAAAAATGTAACTCTAATTTTCTTACATTTCTGGCATTGATTTTCACTGAGATGAGATTGCGACTATATTTTGAACGTTTTTAATTAAGGGAATTGGCTTTCAGGTTCCTGGAGTTGCTTAGTAAGGTCTCGTTTCCAACAACCTCAATTATTAAATACTTCGAACCCTTAGGTCTTCATAATTTCCGCTCATCTCCTCTCTCATTATATGAAATGCAATGTGGAGACAGGACGTGAAAAAATACCCACTAATCAAAATCTTATTAATTTATTTACTATAAACTATATTTTATTTCATTTGTTTTTATTTATTTACTTTTCTTGTCCGCATTGCTCTATTCCAAGCAAGCACAAGATACTAAAGGTTTACCTTCGAGCCGAGTTTTTGTACACGAAGATTACGAAAAATTTCATGAATATTAAAAAAAAGGAGCGTATTGGAGGCCGGGATTATGATTGAACGAATACTTGATTAGTGATCGCTGATTCTGCGAAAATAAAATAAAATTTATTCGTGCCCAAAATTATGTGGCGAAAATAAGGAGATGGCGTGCTGTGTTTCTGGATTCTAAAGACTGGGTTTAATGAAAGACTTCCAATAGAAAATGTACGTAACGTCGAATTTTTATTACGGAATTTTCGGGTCTTTCAATTACCGACTGAATGGTTAAAGAGAGAGCGTGTAATGAAGCATTAGATTACTTTTGTGTTCCAATAAAATTGATGTATCATCACTCGATATTGAAGTAACGTTTCCTATTTCTTCCTTAATTAACGCGGCCTTCACAGTCTGTAGACGGATTAATAAATCTTTGGATGGCTTTTCTTAAAAAATGAGGTCGTGCTATGTGTCATAACATTTAGGTTTTCAGAAAGGTTTATTTACTTAACTTTAGTTCAAGCTGTATCTCTGAGTGACTGTTGGTTTAGTTTAACTCATACATTAATATCAACTAGAGTCTGTCAAATAATTTGAAAAATATAATCCAGTTCCATGTTTTTGTTTTGTCACTTGATTACATTTTGTTTATTTTACAAGAGTGTTATTGTGTTGTGTTTTGTTTCTTCATTTTGTTTTTCTTGTGTATACATTTTTTTTTAAATTGTATTCCTAGCCAACCTTTTTGTGTCACTTTTTAGTTTGTAATTTGCTCTGTACAACGTGTTGGGATTCAATTCTGTAATGTTGTGCATGTAATCTAAATAAATGACTAACAAAGCACAATCTTAGCCACAGAAAGTAAAGGATTTTAAAGTAACAACTTACAACGAAAGAACGTTTTTTTAAACTTACTAAGATAGTGTATTCATAAATTTTATAAAAAAAATAATCTCAGTGATCGTCACGTGTGTACTCTTATTTGTAAAGTCAAATCATTTATTTCAAGTAGGCTATTAAAAGCCACTTTTAAACATCAAAATTTACAAAAGAAAAAAAAAACATACAGCACTCTAATTGCGTAACACACGATCAATCGGAATCGGATTCATTTTGACAGTTCAACAACATTCATTGCATTATTTACGTGTACGAGCAGACAATTTTTTTGAACAAGCAATGGATTAGCAATTTGCTTCAAAATGATTCAGATTCCGATTGATCGTGTGTTACGCAATTAGGGTGCAGATTCTATGTCCTTCTGAATTATTTTCGTATGAAGGAGAATGCTATGAACAAAGAGCGAATATTACCTAATACGACACAGAAAATACATACCAAAAGTTCACTCAAACAGAACACATAAAACTTCAGAACGTATTTACGCATGTATCACAAAGCTCTCTAGAATCCCTTATTTATCAGGATTGGCCAAGGAATTAATTAATGAGCCATCTACAAAGGCCGTTTGGGGACCCTGCGAACCTTCCTTCAGCCCTTTTGGACCTATAAGAATTCCACCCCAGAGAACTATAAAAGAGATATATACCTTCTTTAGTAGAGTTTTAAAAGTAATTGACTATCGAACCGCAGTGTTTTTTTTACGTAAACAAGACTGTGTACGTACTTTTTTTTTTTGTAAATGGCTTAAAATTTTCTATTCGGCTTTGTTAATCGATTTTCTTTTGTCTGAATATAATATTAATGTTAAAATTGAAATTGTATTTCGAAATTTGGCCAAATAAATGAAAATTTCAGTTCTTTTTATGGTTAAAGTAATTGAAGCGTGTTATGCAAATAGAGTTATTTATCGTTACATTATAAAAGTATTTTACACGAAGAATACTCGCAGTGGGATTTAAATACGAATTGAGGTGTAATGTATTTATATTAACACAATAATACTCGTATAATACATTATTTTGTAAAATGCTGTATTATACCCACATTTAAGTGTCTTTTAAGAAGCTGCTCGACTTGAAAATCCCTCCTACGTTCAAAAGTGGACTTATGAGGAATGAGTATATTGTTCCTACTCCAATAATTTTATTACAGTGTCAAAATCTAAACAAATAAATACAATTTAAGTGTCTGTTACAAACAGACACTTAAATTTTATTTATTTGTATAGATTTTGATTTTGATTAAAAAAATAACAGCTTTTTACTAAATGCATATGAAAGTATATACGGTACGTGTAAAAAAGAAATAATTTTTAAAATCTTTGTCTGTCTGTCTATTTCACCGAAACGGCCAAACCAATTTTGACAAGACTTTCACTGGCAGATAGCAAAGGGGCTCTCATAATTTCAAGAACTTTCACAGTCTGATCTCAGTCTGTTAAAAATCTCTATAATTTTGACAAGTTTTTGACATTTGTTTGTCGCCGAGATGAGACTGCGACTAGATTTTTAACGTTTTAACGAGAATTGGCCTTCTGATTTTATAAGGATTTACATAGGCATATGGATATTAACATACTTTTTGTTCAGATAGCACGTTCTCGTGGGATTATTTTCGATTTCCACGCCAGCGAAGCCACATTGCGAAGACGGCTTGGCCAACAGTGGATGTTATGACCACAGGATTTTAGCATTGTTACCAGTCTTTTAAAATTCTATACAGTTTAACCAACATTTTCATAATTTAACACTAACACTGATACTTTTCTCATTAAAGCGTACTAGGTTAGCAGCTGTGTGAAGGTCAAATATAATTACAAAATGCTATGCTTAGCTAGAACACTAACAGAGTTTTGCAGCGAGCGCAAAGTTCCCAACTTTCCACTATGTGTTAAACTAACGAAATTTAATTTATATCGTTGTAATTCATGAATTTCTGGTAGATGTACGAGTATGTGTGTAAGATAGTGAACATTATTTTCCTGTACATTATCTCTTAAATTAATTTACTTAACCAACTGCTTCAGAGGTATAGTAATTCTATTAACTTACTAATAATACAAAACTTAAAACTAATATTATGATTTTAGTTAGTAGTTTTAGTTACCATATTAAAAAAAAAAAGTTAAAAAGGGTAGGCTAAATAGTGTAGATGTATTTATAAGCTACATCAAAATCCGTTTAGTGGTTTTTGCGTATAAAATGTGAAAGTTTGGATGTTATATGTTATTTGATGTATGTGTTACTCAATCATGCAAAAATGGCTAAACGGATTTGGATAAAATTGGGACACGGGTAGACCATGACCTGGATGAAGACATACATTAGATACTCTTTATCCTGGTAGCACGTTCCAGTGCGATAATCAGACCACACGCGCGAAACCGCTGGCATAAGCAACACACGCAGACACTTCGTGTTAGTTAGTTCTTAGTGTAATATTAGAATGTTGTATGTATCTATAGTATATTTTTAAGTTATATTAATATTGTATTCTATGTGTTTGTATGGGCCTTGTTGCCTGAAATAAATGGATAAATAAATAAATAAATAAATAAGCTAGTGTTAAATAATTAACCGACTTCAAAAAAAGCGGAGGTTCTCAATTCGACCGTATTTTTTTTACGAATGTCCTCAGATACCATGTTCTATGGGACCACCATAGAAATTTTATCAAAATCGGTTCAGTAGTTTGGTTTAAACCAAAATTACGGATAAAATTTAAGTAGTAGCTTTATGTGTGTATAAATGGTAAAATAAATAAATAAAATTGCGACGTTTGCTTTTTCACATTTAAAAAGTGAAAAATAAAAACTTTTTTACAAAAAAAAAAAAAACAACCGACTTCCATCAAAACAGTACGAGTAAAAAGTGAAAAATAACTTTAATTTCGGAAGTCGGTGGTGAAAAACGAAATACAAAAACCAAAGACACCGACTTCCGAAATAAAAGTTATTTTTCACTTTGTAGTGTTTTTATGGTAGTCGGTTGCTTTTTTTGTAAAATAGTTTTTATTTTACCTTAATGAACATACAACAGAAACCAGCATACTGTTTCCCAGAACGAGACAAATGAGTGCCTATCAATATGAGATTTTGCAAGAATGACGTGTAACACAATGTAAAGGTTCTTTGTTAAAATCTAATTAGGTTCCTGTCTATCCGATGTTCTCGTGTCATGAAATTCCCTTGGACGAATTTACACAGAGAAACTAGATACCACAAACCTTTGTGGTATCTAGTTTCTCTCTGTAACTTAGGTCATTAGGTAATAGGTACAAGCTAAATTACTTAATTTAGCTTGTACCTATTAGGTAGGTACCTAATGATCGCAATTAATATTTACATAAAATATAAGTTAAGTCTTAAAATATGTTCTTGTATGTATATATCTATGTATTTGTATTTATTCTTGTACTTTATAGTCATTTCCGAACTATTTATCCCGGATGTTGCATCTGCCATGTTTTGTATGTGCATCACCCTAATGTTAACTGGTAGAAAATGCCTCAGGCATTAAGACCGCCTTTGTACAGTATTTTTTTGCTTGTGCATAAAGTTGTAACAACTAAACAAATAAAATAATAATAACAACATGTAGGTATATAAAAAGGAGTATACTTTAATTTCATATGAATTTAGTAAAAACCTGTTATTTTGTCACTGCAAACATTAATATTATGTTTGCCAGTCAAAGTAGTTAAATTATATAATTCCCAATAAGATTAAAATGAAAACACTTCATCCTAATAATACACTTGAGGGCATGACTTTTCTTATTAATAATTACGGCCCGACTCTTTTAACTCATTCATTGGTTTCACGTCAACAGCAGAAGGCTAATTCTCGTAATTTAAAACGTTCAAAATCTAGTCGCAGTCTCATCTCGGCGACAACCAAATGTCAAAAACTTGTGAAAATGTAGGATTCAAATTAGACGTATTTCTGACAGATTGAGACTGAGATCCGACTGTGAACGTTCTTAAAATTACGAGAATTGCCCCTCTGTTCATGGGTCCCCCAATAAACGGTGTTTGTCGAAGCACCACACTTTGTGGCAGTAAGTACTTACAATTTGCAGACAGGAGCACACTTCTGCCCTTCCTCTTGTCACATTCTATAACTCTCAAGGGCAAAGGGGATTACTTATTCCTTATGGGGATCCTAGGGGATCAAACGGTACGTTGACCACACTCTATCACATTAGTTATAAGCCCCACGAGTGGGTGGTATACTTAAATGTACGTCATGCGCATCCTGGATAGTTACTGTCAGCCTCGCTACCAACTTGCTGCGTGGCCAATATTTTAACATGGGCATGGGTTGTTCTCATAATTCGTGTCATTACGAGAGAATAAAAATATCACTGAATGCGTTTAGCGCTAAACATTATTAGAGAGCAGTCGTGGTGGCCCAGTGGAAACGGCTGCGACTTACGAGTTGTAGGTCGTAATTTCGAACCCAGTCAGGCGCTTTACTTTGTGTAAATGATTTAATCACTACTGCTCTCAAATCGGTGAAAGAAAAGATCGTGAGGAAACAAACATGTCCTAGAACCAAAAATAATCTAAAACATGTGACATCTGGGTCAGGACCAAATTTTTGACGTAATTGCACAACGGAAATCACAACGGAATGACGCTGACGATACAAACAAAATGCTAAAATGACAGTAAAACAACATGGCGGCTTATCCGGAATTCATGGCCAATACTTGAAGCCAATCTTGCCATACTAAATAGTCAAGAAACTTCTATCATAGGTTTGTAGGTTTCAAAATAATGGTGTCGCACAACAGGAGTATTACAACGGAAAGAATTTTGGGATGTATGTAATATTACCTTGTATAAATTATAATAACGATGTTCATTGTGCTATTAAAACGATTACTGGTGTTTATGAGGCTTTATTAATATTAAATTATAAATGATAGGTTAAGTTAAAAAAAAAACAGCGACCATAATATTCTTATGTAGTTTAGCAGGACATGTATATTTTATAAAGCGTAGACAAAAATTTGGTCCTGACCCATCTACCAACTAGCACTGGAACCGCATGGTGGAACACGGCCCACTCCATCTCGAAGAGAGAAGACCTATGTCCCAGTAGTGAGCACATTATGGGCTGATTATGCTAACGATGATAAAAAAACATTATTTTGTTTCTGTCATATTAAAAGGATCGACAAAATACGTTTTAAATTCGTGCAACCCTAAACGTATTTAGGAATTTTTGGTGCAAGCGAGTCCTAGTCGTCCTCAACAAACGTACTGCATATCTAATTCAATTCGAGTCGAAGTTCGATATTTATTATTATTCCCTTACAATTTATAGGAGCCTAGTACAATGGTTCCGTAGACTATTATCTTGAAGTACGAACCGTTTACGAGAAGTATTGCTGTATTAACTAGAACTAGGCGGGTAGATTGGCTAGCGTTTGTTGTTTAATATGGGTTTTAGATATTACTGATCTGATGGTAGTCCTTTGGCTACATGAAAGATTACAGCATACTTGAAAAGTAATTAATTTGATGACTGAGAGAATTCTGGCCTTTTCCCAACTATGTTAGGGTCGGCTTCCAGTCTAACCAGATGGAGCTGGCTGGATGGTTGTCAAACTTTCGGGCTTCTGACAACCAGGACCAAGGGCTTTACGTGCTTTCCGAGGCACAGAGAAATCTCGGTATGTAAAGACGGCCACCCATCTACGGACCGACCGCGGCGACCGTAGCGAGCTCCAAGAGCTCCCTGCTCTCTATAAAGAAATAAAACTTTTGTTTTTAGGGTTTATACTGTCCCACTGTTGGGCAAAGTCCTCCAGGTCATTTTAGGAACTGTTTCCCGTGCAACCTAGAACCAACCCTCGCGATAAAAACCTTATAAAGTATTTATTATAAAATGAACAACAAAAAACAAACCATTATTTTCTTAAATTGTCGATTACCATGTTAGTTTTTAGTTTGCTATTCAAAAGAGATCATCCCTGCTCCTATTACAACACTGTACAGTTAAAAAGGTTTTACTGAATTGCATAAACATCACTTTAACATTCACAACAGATATTAAACAACACTAACTAATTCTGAAAATAACCAAAACAGCCTCCAAAAAGGCTTTCTTTAAAACTTTACAATTAAACCATTAAAAAATTTAATATAGCATTACCGGTTCGAACGGTTCGCTATCAAAACTTTTTAACTCTTAAAACCTGTAGTTAATGCATAAGTTTTGTCTCGCCAGATGGCAGCACTCGAGGAAGGGATGTCTGTCGATATATATACCTACCGAAAACGTAGCATGTTTGGTACAACCCCAGTTCCACACAAGACGCGGTCGGGAGAGGTCGTGCGGTCAATTTGGAGCGTTCCAATTTTCGCGAGTTCACTATTTTATTTTTCCGTTGATGAAATGTTTTTTGTGTGTGAGTTCTGATGGATGGTTTGGATGAAGTTTTTTGAGGTGAGTCAGTTTGAATTTTTTTAAACGTGTTTTTTGTGTGTGTTGAGAAAACTTTTCAAGAAGTTTCGTGCGTTTTTGAGGGGAGTTAAATAGTTTCGTGTCGTTAATTCTATAAATAAACATTAATTGAGTTGGTGTTTAAAAATACGATTTTGTACACACGGTTACTAACAATATTTTATTGGCATTTGAACTCCTAAACATTCGTATATATTAAAACCTTACAATAACATGATAGATAGTCTGCAATTCCTTACCTACCCTTCATGATAGCTTGTAATAAAAATGTTGGAAACTAATAAAAGAGACGACTGTTTAAAAGTAAGCAAACAAATGAGTATTATTAGCATATTTTGAATGTAAGTAGTTGTACTGTCTCTTCTGGTTCTGCATTTATTTAATGCTCAACTTAATGCGATATGGTAATGTGCTCGTGTACTTGAGTTTTAAGTATATACCTACCTACTTACCTTATTGTGAACTTCATTTTAAAGCAAAACATTATTTATTATGTTAAAAAGTACACTTTAGAGTGGACAAAAACAGAATGACATCTAGGAATTATTGACCATAGTCGTATTGAGTATAGTTAGTTATGAATTACAATTCTACAGTATTTTGTAAAGCCTTATAAGACTGTGGTTAAAACATTTACGTGACTGTCGATATTACGTCGTGAATTGAATACAAAAATATATTGTCACACTTAAGAAAAACACTTAATTCGAAAAAGATTGCTCTCCGTTTTTCACACAGTCCTTAGTAGATCAGCAGCCTGTAGCGACGTTAAACATACACATACTACCCAATTGGACGACATTGAAGTTGGATACTGTGAATATAAATGAACCTGTTACATATAATCAAAAATCTTATTCTTAATGTGATAAATTAGCCTTTGATGTTAGATCGAAACCGCAAATCATACAATTATCCACCTAAATATTTAACGAAGGCATCATCACCTTTATATGTTTAAAAATATTTTTTTTTTCGTTTTTTTATAAATAAAGCATATTACGGTGTATCTGAATATTTGCAGAATACATTATACCTACGAGTAGGTTTATTTTTTTTACTTTATTATTAAAGAAGTCGGTCAGTCAGTTTACCAAGGGCTATGGGTTATGGAGGTCAGATAGGTAGTCACTCCATGTAAAATACTGTTATTCGGCTGCATCCGGTTCGAGAGGAAATTGACCCCAACATAGGGAATTGGGAAAAGGCTAGGCAGAAGACGAGGTAAATGTTCTTTTTTAGGGTTACGTACCCAAAGAGTAAAAATGGGAGCCTATTACTAAGACTTCGCCGTCTGTCCGTCCGTCTATCCGTCCGTCTGTTCGTCCGTCTGTCGGTCACCAGGCTGTATCTCAAGAACCGCGATAGCTAGACAGTTGAAATTTTCACAAATTATGTATTTCTGTTGCCGCTATAACAACAAATACTAAAAACAAAATAAAATAAATATTTAAGGGGGGGGGTCTCATACAACAGTCGTGATTTTTACAGATAATGGTACGGAACCCTTCGTGCGCGAGTCCGACTCGCACTTGGCCGGTTTTTTATCCTATTCTGTTCCACTAATGGGCCAAGAATGTTCACATAGTATGCCGTTATAACTCTGCTGGTAATTTTAAATGACACAGCAGTAGTTTTAATAAATAAACAAAACAAAGTCTGAGGCAATATCCCTAATGAAATGGTCCTAGCCTTCTGATAGCTGAGAAACAAATGAATGCGTCGTATTACAAGCGCGCTATTCTTATAATGAAAACAAGACATTTTGTTTGTGATGCAAGACTGCCTTTTTTACTCGACTGTGAAGAAGGAGGTGTTAGGAATCATTTACGAGAACATCATCGGAGTTGAGAGGAAGTCGAGAGTTATCAAATTGTCTAGCAATTTGATAACTCTCGACTTCCTCTCAGAAAACACAAACACACTGACTGCGAAAATACTCAAAAGGAGGGTAATATTTTAAAAAATCTATTTATTTTAAATATTATACGTATACACACCACATAGGGGCTTGTGGCTGAGTAATAACAGCCGCACGGGTCGATTGATCAGGTTAAGCTACACTTGCCGCGGTTGGTCCGTGGATGGGTCACCATCTTTACATACCAAGATCCCTCCGTGCCTCGGAAAGCACGTTAACATGTTAGTTCTGACTGTCATTCGTTGATCTTTGACAGTCGTTACGGGTCGTCAGAAGCCCGAAAGTCTGACAACCAGTCTTACCACGGGGTTACGTATTACCCAGTAACTTGGTTGTGGAGGTCAGATAGGCATTCATAATCAGCCTATAATGTTCCCACTGCTGGGACACAGGCCTCTTCTTTCGGGATTCGTAATCTACCACGCAAGCCAACATAGTTGGGAAATGGCCCACCACCCACCCACCACACCTGTAGTCCCCGAAGCTTTAGATTGTAGAATGTATCTATAGTATACCCAAATATCGCCTATTATTTTTAATTTGGCAAACCACCACCACACTAACTGAGCACGAATCCAAACTCCAGGCTACTACTGAAAAATGCTAATTGTAAACCTAAACTGCTATAAAAAACTTTGTTTAAAAAGTTGTATAAAGATCTATGAATATTGACGTGGGACTTCAAGTGACAGCTATGTGAACAGAACCTAGCAATGCATAAATACTGTCAAGCCCTTTATGCCTGGCGGCTTTTATTTAGGTACCTAGTAAGTTTTTATTTACATTTTAATTTTAAGTAATTATTTTTTTTAGCTTGAGTACGTATATTTGTTGGTATATTGGCGTGGCTAGCTGACATATGGCAATAATAATTTAATTTTATATTCTGTGTCTTGTAATGTTAATTACTTAACACCTAGTATTGTATACAATCAAGTATCAAATATTTTCTAACTGAACAGACAGCTGTGCTGCTGGGGAGTTTGTTGCGCCACTTCTTCTTCCCAGTGATAGCACTAGGAAGTGGTGAAGGGCGGGCGTTTTTGGGGGACTGTCTTTTGTAATTTTGACGTTCGAAAAGTGCTGATTCTCAGCCTAATTTGAATAAATGACTAGACTAACTAAGGAAGGATCGCTCGTCTGTCTACATAAATTTATCAAAACTACATATGACATCTGCTAACACAACGCCGTTAACTAGTTATTAATGAACTTGCATTGATAACAGTTGCAGCCAATTATAAGTTTGTACATCACTTAGAATTGACGTGTTTGACTACCTAACTACTTAGCTAACGTATTTAGATACAGTTCCGTAACTTAATTGGTGCAAAGGAAATCAATCAAACCTGCGGGGTAATGGTCTAACACAATAAGTTTGTTTTGTCATTTTGACAATTCGACAACATTCATTGCGTTATTTAGGTACGTTGTTGAACAGGCGATTTTTTCAAACACAAATGATGCAATAGTTTATGAAATGTGTGTTAGCCAACTTCTGATCATGTTTTTCTGAAATGGTTAACATGCAGCAAATGTTATTGTTTATTCATGCCCTTTGTTTGTGAATCTGAGGGCTCATTTTTCAATCGACAGATACGGCACGTTTGGCGCAGTGGTTAAGCGATTGACTGCTGCGCTGCGTGTCGCGGGTTCGATTCCCGCACGGGAAAAGATATTTGTATGACCTACATGTATTTGTTCCGAGTCTGGGTGTTTTTCTATCTATAATATGTATGTTTTTACAAAAAAAAAATGTATATAAGTAGTTTATCAGCCATCTTTGTTACCATAACACAAGCATTAGGTTGCTTAGCTTGGGACTAGATGGCGCTGTGTGAAATGTCCAGGGATATTATTATTATTATTAATTTTTATTCGTGTAGTAAAATTGACGTCTGACAGTTTTTGTATGGAAGAACTGTTAAAAATTCAAAATTATTCCTGGGATAAAGTTATCTGGCGTGGGAAAAATTAGCCCTAAGAGGTCTATTTATTATCTATAGGTACTGATATAATAAAGAGAAAGAAAGAAAGAAGAAAGATAAAGTATTTATTGCGATTCGCACAGGAAGATCATAAAACTAAACTAAACACGAGAAGAGAGAAGAGAAGAAGAATAAAGAGAGAGAGTGAGAGAGTTTGTTTGAACGCGCTAATCTCTGGACCTACCAACAAAACGAACTAGTCGGATTTGAAGCATTCTTGAGAAAGGTTGTACTTAGCTTACGACCTTTCTGAACAAAAGTCAGAATGAAAGCTAAGCGAAGTCATAGCGCGGGCGGGCGATGCGATGCGACGCGGTGGGTTGGGGGAACAAGAAGTTTCGTATCGCGGGTAGAAGCGAGTAACATGATAAACAGAACTCATGCACTCCGTCACATTGTATTTTAACTTTTTTGAAGAATAAACTTTATTATTATTATTTCCTTATTTAAAAGTAAACATATCAATTATATTTTAAAAAATTAGAATATAAAAAGTATAAAAACATTTAAAAATATAAAAAAATAGTAGCCCTCCGGTATCGGGAACAGGCCAAGCTACCGGCCGTCAGGGCTCCAGAGAGAGGAACCTCCTGACAATGCGAGGCGTGTCCAGAAGTATCGCTTTATTATTATTACTTCCCACTATCCTACTGTAAGCCATGGTCCGGGGCGAGAAAGCCATGGTCCGGGCCGAGAGGGAGTGGGAGGCAGTCACCTCCTCCACCACCAAGGAGGTGGTGGGGTGGACGAGGGAACGAACCTCACGCCTCAGCCGCCGCGGGAGACGCTCCGGGCGTCGGGAGCCGCGTGACGACTCCCGGACACTGTAGGCACGGGCCTGCGGGCGGAGAGTAATGGGTTACTCACCGTCCGATCAGGACCAGGCCCATGCCGGACGGCGCGTATGTGTTCCACGCGCGCCTCAAAGAGATGTCAGCAAGGTTGACGGGGCCCGATAGGGCCGAAGCCTGCCAGGGTAGCGGGATCGTCCGAAAGGGTTACCGCTGCCCTGGAACATAAAGGGCTAAGGAAGGAACACGGGTGGGTTTTAGTCAGTAAGAGTCTGACACTCCCTTCCGCTCCACCCAGAGCGGGAGAGGTCATTTGATGATTTCCCATCCACAAAAAAAAAGACAATACCCTCTTCCAATACAGCGATGAAAGATATTTGCTTATTGCGTGTTGGATTTTGAACTACTTTTACTGGACGTTAGATAGGCGGTCGCTCCACGCAAAATACTGGTAACCAGATGCATCTGGTAAGACTGGAAGCTGACCACCACCAAAACTTGGTAGATGATCTCGTTGTCGCAAGCGTCTGCTGTGAAGATGAGATGTCTTCATAGCTCGCAGAGTAAAATAAAATAAATATATTGAATATTGAAAATATTACTGGGTTAGAATATTCTTAATTCTGTACACATTATGCATTACAAATAAATAAATGTAGAAGTTTTACATAGGGTGACACAATGGACTTTCTTATCGCTAAAGTCAATTTTTTAATACCTTTGGGCAGATTAAAGGGAGAAGTAGTACCTAATAATATATATAATAATACTAATACCACTTCTGTAAACCCCTTACGGAATAGAAGGCGTGATTATACCAAAAGTATTCAATTGGCCACTGATGCAAGAAATCTCAATCTGAAACAAGGCATTTTTCCTTCTGCCATTGTTATTTCGATCTCCAATACAAAAGAGCTGCTTTAGATTGGTGTCAATGCACCTAAAATAGGGCTGCAATAGGGCAACCATGTTGAACGACCGTTAAGACTCTTCTAGTACAAAGTAGGGTGTCAATGTAGTTTTAACCTTAATCGTACAAAATTGCTGAATAGAGCGACTGTGTTAAAAATGGTATAAAGCTTCGATCAATAATAGTACTAGATTAAGGATCAGGAACAAAAATCAGTCGCTCAAGTGGCCACGTTTGCACACACGTAAACATCTACATTTCTTAGAAAAAACTTTAATAATATTAACAACTTCAGTTTATTATAAACCTTAATGCTTAAACATAAAGTTTAATTACCATTGCAAAATATATTTGAAATGTCACTTGAAAATAAAATCATTCTATTTTTAAATTTTCAGTAATTTATTCTAAAATGAAACTTACAGTCTAAATAATAAGGTTAAAGACATACTAATTTGAAATAAGACCACAAAAGTATTTGTGGTCTTATTTTTTCGGGCCGTTTTTGAAGCACTTATCGGGAATCTAGTACTATTATTGATCGAAGGTGTCAATGTAGTTTTAACCTTCATCATCTGCCTAGGCTTTTCCCAACTATGTTGCGGTTGGCTTCCAGTCTAACCGGATGCAGCTGAATACCAGTATTTTACATGGAGCGACTGCCTATCTGACCTCCACAACCCAGTTACTGGGTAATACGATACCCCTTGGTAAGACTGGTTGTCAGACTTTCGGGTAGTTTTAACCTTAATCGTACGAAATTGCTTATTATAGCGACTGTGTTAAAAATGGTATAAAGTTTTATTATTATTAGATTAACATTATGTAGGTACTTACTGCAGAGCCCAGTGGTATCGGTCCCTACATACGAGTTGTAGATCATTGGTTCTAATGCAGGCAGGCGTTTTACTTTGCGTAAGTAATTTCAACACCACTGCTCCCAAAACGGTGAAGGAAAACATCGTGAGGAAACCGGCATCTCTTAGAACCAAAAATTTTAAGACATGTGACATTTACTAACCCGCACTGGGCCCACGTGGTATATTACAGCCAACTCCCTCTCAAAGAGAGGAGACCTGTGTCCCAGCATTGGGACATTATTAGGCTGATTATGATGAGGTATTTACTGTATTTGGGGCCTATTTTTATCACGCTTTTACTAGCTTCACTTGTAACTTGTTTGTTAGATAGTTACAAGTGAAGCTAGTAAAAACTAGCTTCACTTGTAACTAACTAACGAACAATGATATAAAATCTTGGAAGTCAATTATAACCCACTTCTGAAGGTATTCTCGTAATTAAAAACGTTCAAATCTAATCGCAATCTCATCTCAGCGACAATCAATGTCAAAAACTTGTCAAAAATGTATGGAAATTAAAGGTATTTTTGACAGCATGAGACTGAGATCAGACGGCGAACGTTCTTAAAATTACAAGAATTGCCCCTCTGATTGTCGTATCGTAATGAAACTTTGTATGTATACACCGTTAAATTTTTATCGTTTTATTCCTTAAAAGGGGTCATTGTACTCATCATTATGAACAACAAAAAAAATCTGTTGATCGTTATGTCGAGTAACTCGACACAATGTATGGATCAGCTGAATTTTTTTTCATGATTTCAAGGTTGGTCCCGTAGTAAAAGTTGTTCATAATGATGAGTACAATGAACCCTTTTAAGGATTAAATATTCGGCGTTACAACAATGGTGTATAATAAAGAAAATTCAAAGATATGTGACATCGACCCACCCGCACTAGGCTCGCGTCGTGGATAACCATGCACTAACGCTCACAGAGAGGAGACCAGCAGTGCGATTCTGTAACCATCTCACCGTGAAAGCTTACATAGGTGAAGTGAGCGTGGAGTGAGCTGTCATTCCAACGAATGCTAAGGGATTATATGTAATTAAAAATGCTAGAAAAAAGCCCCCAATTATGGGAAATTAATCCTCCCGCGACTTTGTCCGCGTGAAATGCCAATTGGGCCCCTTGCTAAAACTTTGTTTTTTTTTTTTGGATAGATGTTCCATATCGCGCGTTGCGAAAGGGGGCTAGACGGAAAAAATTAAGACCAAAAGTTGGAACGACACTTTTTGCTATAGTTGTAAGCCGTGCGGCGTGCGCGTGTTTCTCTGTCTGTCTCTCTTTGAACTTCGTTCTATCCGGGTGTCCCTTGTTCACTTATTGTTCTTTCTGACTTTTTTTTCATTTTGCTCGGCTCCTAACGGCTGTAGCGTGATGTTAGATAGCCTATAACCTTCCTCAAGAATTGGGCTATCAAACACAACAATAATTTTAACAATCTGATTTCTCCCTAAGCAACAATATATTGCAATTAATTTTTTTTAAACGTTGCCCCACACTAGGTATTGCTCCTGTGTCGTGGGTGCGTTTACAAACATTTAAACTCACATACACAAACAGCCAGACCCGGAACAACTACCTGTAAGCAATACAAATATTTGTACCGTACGGGAATCGAACCCACAACACGCAGCGCAGCAGTCAATCACTCAGCCACTGCGCCAACTGTGCCAATTTTATTTGTTAACTATAATTATAATAGTTTAGTTGAAGTCTGTTATCTTACCAGAACTTCCGTTGAGTTCTAATAAGTTTATTAATAATCATCTTAGATTGAAGGACTGGAATTTCCATAGTTTTGTAACAATTCAAAGATGTTTATGAAGGTAAACTAACTTAATAGAATTGATATTTAAGTAATCTATACTTATAATAAATCTGTAGAAGTGAAAATTCTGTACATTGAAAATATCCAAAAAATAAATGGCAGGGGGTGTTACTTGACCGACACCGAACCCAAAAATGTGATTAAAAAAATTTTTGTCTGTCTGTCTGTCTGTTTGTTCAGGCATCACGCAAAAACTACCGGTTCGATTACGATGAAACTTGGTATAATTATTCTTTAATATCCTGGGCACCACACTGGGTACTTTTTATCCCGGAAAAGTATATCTATACAATAAAAAACAAACTTAATTTTGCGGTTCGATCCCTATACCCGATTACCACTGTCTGTACTGTACCAACCGCAAATACTAAGTTTGTCGTAGGTTGGGTCACCCGCAGTGGAGTTCATTTTTATTCCTTTTAGTTTTTAGAGTTATTTAGGTTTATTTTTATATGAGTCGTAGGTATAGATTTTAATTTTAAAGTATAGGTAGTTTATTTGATAGTGTACGTAGTGACCGTAGGTTATTTTATAATACTGTTAGGTAGGTTTAGTCATTCGTATAGATATTGGTTTTTAGGGATTTTGCTTATTTATTGAGTTTAGATTAGTTATCATCAGAAATAGGTTTATTTAGGTAGGTAGGTATTTAATTTTCTGTTATTGAGTTTTTTTTTTTTAAATTAGTTAGGTACTTAGGTAAGGATATCATATAGGTACCCTCTTAATCACCACTATTGAGACACAATTGGTTTTCTATTGTAATTAGCCACAAAGGGCCCGCGACATAGATGGCATTCTGGGGAAGCACATACATTTTATCCTGTTAGCACGTTCCCGTGGGTAAATTTCCGACATCCACGCGGGCGAAGCCGCGGGCAGAAGCTAGTTATTAATAATTGTATATATTTTTCCAAGCAATCAACTGAGAATTTTCAAGTTTTTTTGTATGTAAGCGGCTTATTAAAACCTAGCTGTTTCCCGTAACTTACATCTGTGATACAGGATACAAATTCCTTCAGTCTGTAACATCACCAAATGATAAAGTAAAAAATTGCTATTATTTATGTTACTTAGCATAATCAGCATATATGTAATGTTATGCTGCTGGTACACAGGCCTCCTCTCTGTGAGAGGAAGTGGGCCGTGATCCACCACGAGGGCCAAATGCGGGTTGTTAGATGTCACATGTCTTCGATTTTTTGGTTCTAGGACCTGCCGGTTACCTCACGATTTTTTCCTTCACCGTTTTGAGAGCAGTGGTGATGAAATAATTTACACTCACCTACCACTGACCTACAACTCATGAGTCACGGCCGCTACCACTGGGCCATCATTGATCCGCCATCGCCAAGTGATAAGATAAAAATAGAATATGTTTTGTTATTTACTTCACCAAAAACCCTTACATGGTTCGCCATAATACAAAAAGGTAGCCTTTAATAAGAATGTAAGAGAAACTAATACTAATAAATTTTTTCCTTGAAATAGTTCCAAGTTTTTATCCTTTGTGGGATAAATAATGCCCCGGGAGATACAACCGAGTCCTTTCAAAGCAGTTTTATCAAAGACCCAGAACTAGGGAAGAAAACTAATAATGTCATTATTAGAGATACTTACATTACTCCCTGCATTTCAAAGCTTTTCTAAAGGGGAGATAGGTATACGATGTTTTGTTTTTTATAATTATTTTTAAGATCGATACACGTTGATCTTCTTCTTAGCGTGTCGATAGCAATCTAAATGGACTCGGTCCAGAATTCGGCTACTTGTTTGGCGCCATTACCAGCGTCCATTAGCTCCTGTAACGTGCTGCTGACAGACCACGCAGGACACGATATGTGTGTCTCATCGTTTTTGGAACAGCACCACATTTACACTCCAAGGTGGAGTCGTCTATGAATCTCCACCTGAACAGGTTTTCCTTGCTTCGGCCAACCTGTGTCCGGAGTCTGTTTCAAGACTTCCAGGTTACCCAAGGTAACTTATATCCAGGTGGCACACACGTAGAAATGAAGATCTAAAAAAAAAACTTGAGAGGTGTCAAGGGACACCCGGATGGAACGAAGTATAACTGGCTTGCTTTCTATAAGAGTGAGAGAGAGAGACAGACAGAGAAACACGCGCACTCCGCACGGCTTACAACTATAGCAAAAAGTGTCGATTCAACTTTTGGTCTTAATTTTTTCCGTCTAGCCCCCTTTCGCAACGCGCGATAAGGAACTTCGTTCCAAAAAAAGAAAGACGAAACGAAAATAACTGGCTTGCTTTCTATAAGAGAGAGAGAGAGACAGACAGAGAAACACGCGCACGCCGCACGGCTTACAACTATAGCACTTTTTTTTTTTTTTTTTTTTTTTTTTTTTTTTTTTTTTTTTTTTTTTTCCTGTGGCAACACTACAGCTAACAGCTGTTTAAAATTTGTTCTTGTAATTTTTAATCTAAAATATTAAATTTCATTGTTTTTGAGGCCTATTTCCGAATAATCTCTAAGTAAATAGGACAATAATGTGTATTTCGTGTTAGATTCACATAGCTAAGTGCAAATTAAGTGTAATTATTTCAATGTAAATCGGTGACAGTTACCGGCACAAATGAATCTTGCATTGTCATCTTGATATCAGGTACAATACTTTATATTTTACTTGCTATTGGTTTGTTTACGCACTTCAATTTCATCAGCAATTGCTTTGTTCATTTTTAGTAAGGCTACTTATTGATGCCAATGACCTTTGAACGTAAACATAACCTTACTTTAGTTTGGTGACAGAACTCCTTTTAATTACATCTAAAAGTTTCATTTTTCCTTTCAAATAATCATCGCTTCACTCTCAACTTACTCAATACTCAATTTTCAACTTCTACCACAACTACCTTCTCTCTTCTAATTTCTTGTCGCTTCCTTACTAGTCTATAACATGATCATGACTCGCAGCGCCCGCGCTCGCCTCGAAGAGTCCAAACTCAATGAGGCTTTGAGCGCTTTAAAGGCATCAAAGGAGTCCTGTGACCAACTAATTAAGGAATTGGATGACAATGAAAGGGTGCTCTTTGATGCCCATGAAAAGAATAGGAAGTTAAAAGTTGAAATGGCTCAGATATATACTCAATACACTGATGCCATAGATGAACGGGATAGACTTCGGCTTATTGTGGACGGGTTCAGCCAGTGTAGCATAGAGTATGAACAAGCTCTTAGTCAAAAACATATATTACAACAGCAGCTACATGAGGCTCAAAGTCAAATAACTCAACTTGAGACAAGCAATCTTAACATCACCGCCTCGCTGAATCAAAGTCTGTTCAATGAGTTGATGCCTATTGCCCCGTCAATGGTTTCTGCCATAAACCCCACATACACTAATGATTTGACAGGTGATGATGAATCTAAAATATATAATTCAGTGAGGGTAGTTGGCAGTAAAAATAAACTTAAAAAATACATCAAAATTAATAAGTACATTGTTAAAACTCAAAAAATGGTAAAAAGACAAAGGTTCTTTATCAAAAGTGTTAAATTAAATAGAGAAAGGTTGAATTTGCTTAAACAATTAGACATGTATTCCTATAACTTGGAGCAGAGTACTAGGAGGTACAACATTGACACAGATGCCTTGCAATCAGAACTTAACCATCTACAGGAGAAACTTAGTTCAATGACCAACAAGTATAATACCTCTGAAGACCTAATGAGGGAATATGTGTTGGCAATGAATGAACTGGTAAACACACAAAAAAACAACTGTGAGCATTGTCTAACACCATCCAATGCGCTTACACCGGATCATTCATTGACAACATGCAACACCTCCTTACTGCATCCCTGTGTTGATTTGTTAATTCCTTCTACTAATAGTTTCAATAAACCTTGCAAACAAAGTTTAAATAATGATATTGTGTTATTTTGTGATGAGATAGGTAAGGACTTAGGTCACTTGTTGACAGATGAGTATCCAGGACACTCAATACTAAATTACTGTATGCCTGGTTGTTCTTTGTTTCATATTATGAAAGAAATTACTAAATGTAACTTTTCCCAGGATACAACATTATTAATTTTTATGGGTAATAGGGGAAATGTAAACAAAGGAGAACTACTTGAGTATTATAGAACATTGTGTAATCTTAGTTTAAGAAAAGTTGTGTTGTTTACATTCCCTTATAGTAACAGTTTGCCACAGGAAGAAAATAGCTTAAGATTCGAATTGAATATGACAATGCATAACTTGACATATATTAATAACATGTTCCATTTGATTGATATTAACAATTATGTTAATAATAATTTATATCTGACAAAAGATAGATATAACATTGTTATGTACTATCTTTCTAAATATCATAAAAGACAGATAGCTGTGTCGCTATCATATTTTTTTTCTATCACAGCCAAAAATTTGGCTAAACAATTTGCTTCTTTTGAGCAATGCAATGACATTATAAATAATTCTGCTAACAATTTAGTCACAACTCATGACATTGCTAATAATTTAAATTAGAAATTAAGACAATAGAGGCAATCTCTAGCTATAATGTACAAAATAGTATCAACCTGGTGCATCAAAATATTCAAGGATTTATGAACAAAGATTTAGAAGTAGACTTATTTATGAATTTTAATAGTATCGATATTCTCTGTATAACAGAACATTGGCTGAAAAGTCACCAGTTCTTGTTCAATTTTAATAATCACCAGGTTGGTAGTTCGTTCAGCAGAATAAATGCTATACATGGTGGCTCTTTAATTTTAGTAAGTAACCAGCTCAAATTTAAAGATCGTAACGATATTGTGAGCCTATCTGTTGAGCGTACAGTTGAAATTGCCTGTATAGAATTGGAGCACTTGGTTGTATTAAGTGTGTACAGACCCCCTTCAGGATTGTATGACTGCTTTGAAAAGGTAATGGATGAAGTATTACACAGGATTTGTAACTCAAACAAGTCCGTTATCATTTGTGGTGATTTTAATGTTAATTTATTAGAAAACTCAGGTTCTTGTAGTAAAATTATAAGTCTGTTTCAGTCCTACAATCTTGTAAACCTATTTTTGGAGCCCACAAGAATAACACCTACTAGTGCCACATGCCTAGATAATATTTATACAGATATTATACCAAGCCACAAAGAAATTATAAATTTACTAGATTCGGATCACTGCGGGCAAAGGATAACTATTCAAAACCAAAACAAAAAAGTGGCTAAAAAGGATATCACTGTTAACCCCAAAACTGCAAGTCGCTTGGAGGCTTTTAAAGTTAAACTCATTAATAAATTACCAGTTTTATCAACTCATGCTGATCCTAATCATCTATATGATACTTTTTTTAATATATACTGTAAACAATTTGATTCCACCTTTATTCCCAAGACTATCTCGGTTAATAGTAACGCATCTTTCAGTGATTGGGCTACCATTGGTATTCATAAAAGTAGAACGCGGCTTTATGAACTGTACAATGAAAGGTATTATGTTAACACTGATGAATTTAATTTGTATGTTAGAAATTATTCAAAATTATTTAAAAAAGTTTGTTATATGGCCAAGTCACGTTATTTGGGTTCAAAGATTAAAAACAGCAGTAATGTAATTAAAACGACCTGGTCTATTATTAATAGTGAAGCGGGAAGATCTAGTAACCGAAATACTGACTACAGCCTGTCTATTAATGACAACATAATAAAATCAGACTCACAAGTCGCCGAGGCATTTGAAAATTTCTTTTCAGATATTCCCGTTTCAACTACTAAATCCCTAAACTCATCACCTTCTGTTGCTGAGTCTTTGCTTAAGGAAAATGTTAATGGTTGCGATTCGGAATTTCATTTTGAACATATTACCTGTAGAGATATAATTAAAACCTTTCACACTTTAAATGTTAAAAAGACTGCAGATCTGTGGGGTAATTCTGTAGAAGTTGCTAAGTCTATTATTGACATTGTAGCACCTACTCTAGCTCTTATTTTTAATAGTTGTATTAACAGTGGGGAGTTTCCTGACCTAATGAAAAATAGTAAAATAATACCTTTGTTTAAATCAGGTAGTACATCAGACCCTACAAATTATAGACCTATTTCTGTACTACCTACCTTTAGTAAAATTTTTGAGAAATTAATTTTAGATCAAGTGCAAAGATTTTTTAATAAACACAAATTATTACATAGCAAACAGTTCGGTTTTACAAGGGGTCGTTCAACTACTGATGCCGGTGTTGAACTTTTAGGACATATTTATAATGCATGGGAAGATAAATGCGATGCCTTGGGCATCTTTTGTGATTTGTCCAAGGCATTCGATTGCGTTCTTCACGAAACGTTAATCAGGAAACTCCGCCACTACGGAATCCGGAACACTGCTCTGGATCTTCTTACTTCATACTTGAGTAAGAGGATTCAGAGCGTTGACGTTAATGGAAAAAGATCTCCCGGATCTATAGTAACAATGGGAGTCCCACAGGGCTCAATTCTTGGTCCTTTTTTGTTTCTTATTTATATAAATGACTTGCCGTACCTCATAAAGGATAATCATGATATAGTGTTGTTTGCAGATGACACTTCACTTTTGTTTAAACTTAAACGTCAGCAGCAGGTTACTGACGATGTAAATAGCGCGATCTCTAAAGTAGTCCACTGGTTCAATGTTAATAATTTACTTTTAAACGAGAAAAAAACCAAATGCATTAAGTTTACGCTACCTCACGTTAGGCAGGTGAAAACTAATGTGTTGATAAAGGGCGAAGAATTGAATCCTGAAGACAGCACAGTATTCTTGGGCATAACTTTGGATGCTAAGCTTCAGTGGGGTCCACATATAGATAAATTGTCAAAAAAGCTAAGTTCCGCAGCATACGCTGTTAGAAAAATTCGTAATTTAACTGATGTAGAGACAGCCCGTTTAGTGTACTTTAGCTATTTTCATAGTGTAATGTCATACGGTATTCTATTGTGGGGAAATGCCGCTGATATTCAGACTATCTTTGTTTTGCAGAAGCGAGCTGTTCGATCAATTTATAAACTGAGTCCGAGACACTCGCTCAGAGACAAATTTAAAGAGATTAATGTTATGACTGTGCCTTCTCAATATATTTATGAAAATCTTTTATATGCCCATAAAAATATAAAATTATTTAAAAAATACAGTGATATCCATGATATAAATACTAGGAACAAACACAAATTTGTTGTACCTGCAACAAGGCTCAAGAAAATAGGTGGCTCATTCAGATGCCAATGTATACGCTTTTATAATAAAGTTCCAAGCCCAGTTCAAGATCTAAGCCTTAATAAATTCAAATCATTTATTAAACGTAAGTTGTGCCAGAAAGCCTTTTATACCGTTAAGGATTATATCGAGGACAAAAAGGCTTGGGATTAAGCTGCTTCCAATTTTTTTAAATTTTTTACGTATTGAATGTTTTTATTTTGTTTTTCTCTGTTTTGTTGTTGTTTTTTTTTTTATATACACTGACATTAATGAATTTTATATATACTATGACATTTGCTTACTTAGTAAAGTATTATATTATTTTAATTATTGTGAATGTGAAGACTATGTGGGTCATTGTATTTATATTATTTTTCTCTCTGTTCTCTTTAGTTTTGTCATGGTCTGGCAGTTTGAGTAATTAATGTGGCCTACCCAAATGTCCTTTCTTTGGTATTGTTCGTCGGATCGGTGAGCTCCTTAAGTTTTGAGTTGAGCTGCACGATTTCTGACCAATGCGTGCACTGACTGGACAGGTCCTCTCAATCTGTGTGGTTCTTTCCTCAAAAGACCATCTCAGACATCGACCTACATGGTCTTCATATGATCTGACCAAGATTATGTCTGGACTTTAAAAGAGACTGTGACGTCTGAGTTTGTTTCGGCCTTTCTTCTCAGACTAGTCAGATAGGAAACGCCGACCTCATCTAGTTTTAAAATATGATTGACGTGTAAAAGTGTTTGTACAAACCTACTTACAAAATAAAAATCATTTAATCATTCATTTAATCATTTAAGCAAAAAGTGTGGATCCAACTTTTGGTCTTAATATTTTCCGTCTAGCCCCCTTTCGCAACGCACGATAAGGAACTTCGTTCCAAAAAATAGATGCGTGAAAAAATCCTGTTAATTGTTCTGTTTAAAAAAATAGACGCAGCTGTTGACTTTTATATTAAATGACACACTTTAAAATTTATATACAAAACGTGCTGAACCACACACAAGCTCCACTGTCGAAAGGTACTGAGAGATGACCAGATGTATGAACGTAACCGAAGAATGTAAAGATAGCTGTTGGTTCTGCCTACCCCCATGGCCAGGGGGCGTGAGGTTATGTATATACCTATGTATATTAAATAACTGTTTACAAGACAGATACGGCACTACAAACAAGTACTAGGTAAGGACTTTCCAAGAAAAAGTTCCGTTCAGTATCTGCCCCATTTGTTCATTAATTTGTAAATTGAATTTCTTCTATGTGCTCCTTTCAAGAGATATTTATTCTTTGTACTTAAGTTTTGAGTTGAGCTACACGACTACTGACAAATGCTTGCACTGACTGGACTGGTCCACTCAAATCTGTGTGGTACTTTCTTCAGAAGACCATTTCTGACATCAATACATGGTCTTCACATGATCTGACCAAGATTATGTCTGGACTTTAAAAGAGACTGTGACCTTTGAGTTTGTTTCAGCCTTTCTTCTCAGAGTAGTCAGATAAGAAGCACCGTCCTCATCCAGCTTATTTTTTTTATAATATGACGTGTAAAAGTCATTCCGATATCCTATTTACGGCAGATTTTTCAATCTACTAAAATTTACTACTGACAGTTTTTGCATGGAAGAAATTTCAAAAATTCAAAACTTTTCCTCGGATAAAATTATCTGCCATTGGAAAAATCAGCCCTTACAGAATAAACAATTTAACAGTATTCAACTACCCTATTGACTTTACATACACGACACGAGCCATTCGTCAAATTCTATTACCAATGCACATCAGACACACGACACTCTAAAACTCAGAACGAAGTCAATTAAATAACCCAAACTGCATTTGTCAGAAGAATCGAAAATTCTCCGCCCCTTACAAAAACGTGCTATAGAAAAAAATGGACCCCTGCTAAGCCATTTTCACACAAGACGTCAACAATTCACGCTCGCTAATCTGGCCTTATAAAAGAATCTCGAAGGGTCTTTACCCTAAAATCCCTTTTATTTTATTAACGAGGAAGCTGGGGTTATAAGGACACTGTAGTTATTCGATTTGGAATCTTAGGTAGGCTATTGTTTTCGGGATAGGTTTTATTCTGGAGCACGTATTTTTATTATGCTGTTGAGGAAAATAGATAATCTTTGGGTTTTTGGCATATTTTAGGTGAACACATTAAGAAAAAGTTGTATGTAAAAATGTTTTTGGAATTTCCCTTGTTGAAAATAAGGTTTGATGTTTAAATTTAAATTTTATTATTAACATCAACATGCTATCTACTATATTTATTACACAGCTCACTATTTACACCAGGTATTAAATGAAATGACTAACAAATACTATAAAAACAAAAGGCCACTATTTTAGTCAAATCGCTCTTGTATGTTCAATTTCGATTAATTTGGTAGCAGGAAATTAGCTTTAGTTGTTGTAATATAATTCGATGAACCGCAATAAACACCACACATTTAACTATAAATGGACTACTACAGGTATTAAAGTCATTAATATTTATCATGTACTGTTAATTTACTTATGCTAACTTTGGTTATCCCAAAGGGATCATAAGTCTTAGTAATAATTGCTACAAATGATCGTAGGGTTAATCTTGTAATCACCATGCTTTAAAATCGGGATTGTGACCCTTCTATGTTTCCATGAATGACTGTATGTATACGCCCTTACATGTTGATCGTTTTAATCCTTAAAACCCCCCTTTTAAGGATTAAAACGATCAAAATTTTACGGTGTATACAGTGGCCTCCAAAAATTAAGTTGACATTATTCCACGTCAGCTTCACAGACATTATGGCACATTATGCTTAAAAAAAAAACATGTATTCCTAAGGGATTACTTGATTATAGGTAGTTGAATGAAGATATGTTAAAGCAATTTTTTTTATTGACAATGGGCTCGCTCTTGACCTCAATCCAGCTCAGAGGCAGGGATGAGATCTACGGTGGAACGAGCTTGCCCAGAAGAAGCCTATTCACTCTCGCCCTGAAGAGATTCGGGTTGTATGAACTCGGGAATGCAGACGCAGGCAGACGATTGGATCACTAAAGTTTTAAATTATAATGTATTGTGTCACAGCTGAAGTGGAAAAATGGTTTTGGAGGCCATTGTACATTACTTATGTCATAAAGAAGCGATGCCTTCCTACTCATGATTAGGAATGATGAATTTATTTTTTCTTACAGCTTTGTTATGACAAATACATAATCAGCCTATAATGTTCCCACTGCTGGGACACAGGCCTCCTCTCTGTGAGAGGGATTGGGCCTTAATCGCGCTGGCCGTTGTCGCAGTGCGGGTTGGTAGATGTTTGGTTCTAGGACATGTCCATTTCCTCACGATGTTTTCCATCACCGTTTAGAGAGCAGTAGTGGTGAAATAATTTACACAAAGTAATGCGCCTTTCTGGGTTCGAACCTAGGACCTACAACTCGTAAGTCGCGGCTGTTATCACTGGGCCACCATTGCTCCGATAATACAAATGATTAAAATAAAATTATAAAACTACTAGTGAACTGCAGATAATTAATAGACTTCAATTAAATTCCAATTAATTTATTTCATGCACATGATAACATAACATAATTAAAATATCCAATTTAACAAATCATTCTTTGCTACATTTACAATTACAAATTATTATCAAATTTACAAAATATCCGACATATTTCAATGAACACAACAACTGCAGTACCAAAAGGAACGTAAAAATACATGTTTGATAAAATTCTCCTACACCACAATATAATAATTACTGGTAACAAATCACGGTACGACGCGTCAGTGGTCAAAATGAAAAAAATACTCGATGCCCATTCTTGTGTCCGTGTATACCCGATTACACCCTTCAGGTCGCTCGCATGAAGCTTTGAGCATAAGCCAAAATAAATATAGATGGATAGTAAGTTAAGGGCGGTTTTTTGTATGTAAATGTTAGATATTTACTTGATGTACAGTATGTACCACGAATTAATAGCTACACGGCGCGTTTAAAGGTTTTGCGATGCTAAACTTTTTTGACCTTGTTGCAAAACAAGGTTTATCTTTAAACAAGGTTGCAACAATCAAGCTACTTTTAAATTCAGAGCTATAATCTAACAAAGTTACAAAAAGTGACGTTAAACCCGAGTTGTAAATTAAGAACTTTACATTATTTTGACGGAATAAAGTTCAAAATACAGTAACTGTCTCGAAGTTTTCGGTTAGGTCTACAGTTAAAACTCGTTTTGTAACAAGACGGACGGACTTTCTATAATCTAGAACGAATTTGACAGCTGTCAACTTGACGTAACCCGGGGTACGGAGACGGCGGTCCGCCAAATTAATAGGAAACAAATGAAGATCGGGAGATCGATCGAACCGCCGTTATTGATTTATTGGCTTTGTAAGTGTGATAATGAGGTGATCATTGCCGTGCAGTGAGTTGAAAGAAAGAAAGAAAACGAACGTACTCAGTGGAATGTCGTTCACATATTTGTTGATTCCATTGTTCTTATGTGATCAAAGACATTTACTTACACTTCTTCGCCCGAATACGTCTAAGAAAAAATAAGCCCTCTTCTGATAAACATGACGTATTTATTGCCTTTAAGTTTATACTTTATCCACCAACCCGCTCTGGGCCCGCGTGGTGGATAACGGCCCATTCCCCCTCACAGAGAGGAGGCTTGTGTCCCAGCAGTGGGAACATTATAGGTTAATTATGATAATGATGATGAAGTTTATATTAATATTATCACTAAGCATTGACAATAACGAAATTAACCGACGGTTGTTTAATACTCAAAATGTAATGTAATGTATTCGATAAGGAATTCGCTAAGTTGAAAAGGGACAAAAATAATTATTCAGTGCCCTCCAAAAGTTAGTTGACATTTTGATGCCTACATTATAAAAAAAATATACCTAATTATTAAAAAAATAAAAAATCGACGATAAAAACTTTATAGTGTACAGTTCAAACACACAACTGAAGTGGAATAATGTCAATTATGTTTTGGAGGGCACTGTACTATATTTTTAAATGAAAGCTGATTCGCCCTGACAATACTCGAGCCTATGAAACATTCTGTGGTCAGTTTTGAATTGAATGTACAATTATTATTTGACTTACATTAACGAACTAATAATAGCCCTGCAAACAGAATTTCGGCCATGACAATCTCAACGGAGACTAGCCATCTACGCGGGAGATATTATAGTGTACAAGTGAGTGTGTAGACACAGGTGCACTCACCTTTCCCTCACTCTCATATTCCGATGCGACGGCAATCCGACACAACCGGAGAGAGATCAGGCGCAATGGCTTAACGTGCTTTCCGAGGCACGGGGGGTATTAATCCTCCAAACTCCGGGTTGTAACTGAGAGAATCCAAACCCAATAACAATTTGCCCGACCTGGAAATCGAACCCAGATTCGGTACGCTCGTGATACGTTCAGTAGTCGTGCTTAAGACACAAAATGGCCTCGCAATGAGCATGCGCTGTGTTCTTGTTCCTTCTTCGACTCTGAAAAGAGACAAAAAGAAGCTGATTATTATAAATGCTCATCACAATCTCACCCCACTTAATTAACACAAAATAGCCTTATTAAAACCAAGCTGTGGTAACAAAGATTTCATTTAACAAACTTTTATGGATAACTTAAATACATATTTATAACAATGGTTACTCTGGTAGTTTAACTTATTAAAGTTAAAGAAAGAAAAAAGTTGCCAGTTTGTTCCTTGATTAAATTACTGTTGATAAAGGAAAATTGTACTTTTATTGTAGTTGTTAAATTGAGTAATGTGCGGTAAGTAGTAAATTGTGTTCTATGCTATTGACAAACGGTTTAAATTGAAATGATTTTTTTATGAGGTTTTTTTTATGGGCCACTATAACATGAGCTGGACTCCGTCTACAAGAACTGGTCTTTAGCAGCTTTAAACACAGAGAAGTGGAAAGAGAGAAGGGAGGCCTCTGCCCTGCTGTGTGTTTATAATAATTTTGAGGAGGAAGGTGCGTATGAGGGACTCGTGGCTAAATAATAACATTGAAATTGTTCATTGAAATAATAACCGAACGACGGCACCGTTGGCGCAGTGGTTAAGCGATTGACTGCTGCGCTGCTTGTCGCGGGTTAGATTCCCGCACGGAACAAATATTTGTATGACCTACATGTATTTGTTCCGAGTCTGGGTGTTTTTCTATCTATAATATGTATGTATTTACAAAAAAAAAATGTATATAAGTAGTTTATCAGCCATCTTGTTACCATAACACAAGCATTAGGTTGCTTAGCTTGGGACTAGATGGCGCTGTGTGAAATGTCCAGGGATATTATTATTATATTATAACTGTCGCACGGGTCAAACGGTCGCAGCTGCCATTCTTAAATCTTTGACAGTCGTTACACGAAGACAGAAGCCCAAAAGCTGACAACCAGTCTTACCGGGGGTTATCGTACTACCCAATAACGGGTTGTGGAGGTCAGATAGGCAGTTGCTCCATGTAAAATACTGGTATTCAGCTGCATCCGGTTATACTGGAAGCCGATCCCAACATATACTACATACTACTCTCCCCTCACTCCTCCTCTCTCTCTCTCTCTCTCTCCTCTCTCTCTACTGCTACTACTGTATTATATTATACTTACAGTTATAATTTATACTCGCTACCATCAGTAGCTACCTGTCAATAGACTATTGGGTACTTCTGGACAGAGGTGAGCTAGTTGGAATACCCACCAACGGCCGCCATGGCCCACTAGGACTAAGTGCGGAAACCAGACCCATAACATAGAACGTAGATTATTGGGTTCGGCCTTTGGAGAGTATGCCCCCAGTACAGTCACGACCACCAATATGTCAACAATTGGCTACTTTCAATTGCGTTTTTTTCGTGAAATAACGATTGCAACGTTGAAATACGACACATTATATAAACCTATGGGTTTGCAAATGCTATGTTCGTAACTACATAAAATTTCATAAAAAAATAAAGGAGTAAATCGCTTTTGAATAAAGCCGAATGTATACATACTTTTGCTCGTGACTGTTCCGCCGCTTCGCTAGTCGCGTCGCGGTGACGCGTAGCATGGTCTAAACAACTCCTTTCATTTGTTTTTTTTTCTGTAGCGACCACGAAGACGCTTGTCGCTTGAGCCTGTAGCTTGTGGCCCAGTGGTAAAGCTCACTTAGAATTTGCGGAGTTTACTCGTATTATTTTTCCTCTTTAGCTACATACAATTTATGTGAAATACGAAAGTTAATTAAAATATTTGCGGTTAGTCTCAGATCTTTTCATCTAACTAATTAAATGTCGCTTAGAACAGTATTTTAATGAAATGATTATTTTCGCATTTCTTAGATGTCGAGTTCTATAAGTTTCATCTGAAATATATTGTGGGAAGACTGAAAATTTGATACAAATATTCTTACTAAACTCACAAAAGGATCCCATCTGATTATGGCTGGAAAGCCGATTGATAAAAAAAAAACATACGAAATTGTCTTAAGATACAGACTGTTTCCTAACCTCAAAAATTATGCAACTCAGCCTAATGCAGTCCACTGCTGGACATAGGCTTCGGGCTGCGCAACAACACCCTGTCCTCCTCCTTCCACACCCAGTCTGGTCCCACCCTCCTTCTTTAGGTCGTCAAAGATTCGTGGAAGTGCTGTTCAAATCTGTGCACTAAGCGGAATACCTAAAAGAACCATAAGCGTCTGAGCGGAAACTCTCGTAATTTTAAGAATGTCCACAGTCTGATCTTAGTCTCAATCTGTCAAAATATCTCTGATCTCCCTACATTTGTGACTAGTTTTTTGATATATTTTTTTTTATTTTGTAAGTAGGTAAAGTAGGTTTGTAGGTAGGTTAGGTTTGTTAGTAGGGAAACCTACTTAATGGATCAGAATTAAAACGTAAAAACAACTAGCAAGGGATCAGTTCACGGATCCGACCGGAATAACTCAATCATATCAATTGTTGCTGAGATGAGATTGCGACTAGATTTTGAACGTTTTTACGGGAATTTGCCTTCTGATATCAATGATGATAACTGATGACTCGACTATCCTATCTATATCTATAGATATAATGAATTAAGTCGCTGTTCGTCTTTGTGTGCGTAACCGCTTCGTTCTTCTAAACTACGCAACGTATTTTGATGCGTTTTCACCATCCTTTTGAGAATGTATTCTGAGAAAATGTGTAAAATACATTAAACTCGCATATAATAAAGTAATCTCAATGTTTTGTCAAGTCGTAAAACCATGCGTAACAAGGACGGATCGCTAGTCTATTCTATACTAATAATATTATAGAGATAAAATTTGTGATTTTATAATGTACAGGAAGATAGGTAATCTTCAGAACTATTGATGCGATTCCGAAAATTCTTTCACCAATGGGTAGCTACAGTATTGCCGAGTGTCTTAGGATATATTGTATGTTAAGACAAGAAAATAAAAATATTAAAATAAATTAATCAAATGAATAAATAAATTATGAATTAATTAATATTGATTTATTGAAATATTTTATAGATATTTTGGGTAGACTGGCGGACAGAATAGATGGGCCGTTTATTAGGCAGTGGGCTGGGAGATATGTGCGTACAGACGTACATGTGGCAAATTAATTGTTTTTTAATTGTGATGTCACTTTTGTTTTAATACATTTTTTACTAACAATAGGTTAAGGCAATACTAACACATTATGGATCCTGTAATCTGAAATAAAGAGTTATTCATATTATTAAAATCAATCCAGCCTTTCGCAGTCCACTGCTGTTCTGTCCTGAAGTTCAAACATTCATCAGATCAAGCGAACTTTGTCAATGATTGACGTATTTTCAAAGCGTTTGTGAGCTTCGTTTTCGTAAGGTCAACGTAATTAGCGCCTGTGAACACTGAACACTAAGCTAATATTTACCCTCCCTAAATACTATGGGTGATTGTGTGTTGTCTACTGTCGTCTCATAAAATTGTATCCGGAATCAAGGGATTATAACTAGAGTCCTCTAGACCATGACGACTAATCTCAGCGGAGACCAGCCTTCGGCGCTGGAGATATTATAGTGCGCCAGCCACAGGTGCACTCCCTCTTCCCTCACTCTCACAGCCCGATGGAACGGCAATCCGACACGACCGGAGAGAGATCAGGCGCAAAGGCGCAGGGACAACGGGTAAACCTGCTTTCCGAGGCACGGGGGATCACACCGCCATCTTGCAAACTCCGGGCTGTTGGAAAAACCAAATAAAACTCTGCCCAACCCGGGAATCGAACCCAGGACCTCACGCTCAACAATTGCACTTGTGACCACGGGACCCACGGCCACGGCGTAATCAAAGGATTATAATTAGTGAACAAAGGAGAAGGAATCTCAATAAAATGATTAGCATAATTAACCTATAATGTTCCCACTGCTGGGACACAGGCCTCCACTCATCGACAGGGAATGGGCTGTAATCTACCACGCGGGTTGGTAGATGTCACATGTGTTCTTTTGGTTCTAGGACATGCCAGTTTCCTCACGATATTTTCCTACGCTCTGAGAGCCGCGGTGATAATGCCTATAGCAAGTCCGCTGCTGGTAATTTAGGTTACTCTTTCAAGTGACAATAGCTTTGAAAGCGATTGCCCGTTGTCTTCTTCAGAGTTTTAATACGGCGGATCACACACTACAACGCGCCACGCGACGGAGCGCGGGAAACGGAGCCAAAGGAGATAGATTTTTTTTGTTCGGCGATTAGGCCCACCAAAAATGTGTTGTATATTGATGAAACGCATGTTGATTTGTTCCTTATGATCTCTAGATTATAGTGGTGGTAATAATTATACTTCATCTAACGGAAACACTGAGAAATATGATCATAACCTAAAAAAAAAAAACATTAAAAAGTTATTGTATAGTGAGTAGGATGGCCTCATCAGTATTATAACGTAGTAAAATAGTGCAGTGTTTAGTAACAAGTATTAGTAATATAGGGTCTTTTGAACGGTTCATGAAATCAAAATTGGATTTGTATGTAAAATATCACGCGGTGGTGACACGATATTTGCGCCCCGTGACGTGGGTAATCCACCTAAGAGTTTCCTTTTAGTATGTTAGGTACTTATTTGAAAATTATATCAAACACGTGTGAATGGCCTCAAGGCCAAAATGTTTTTGTGTGTTTTTTTTTTTTACGCCAAATCAGTTCATCAAAGCAGCGTAGTAAGCTCGTTCGTTTCCCTGATCCGCAATATGTGAGTGCCACTTAACTTTAATGTTTTCCTGTTCAAACGTGCCAGGGTGATCAAAGTACTGATTACCTGTAGCATAGGTAGAAATACATACGGCTATAATTTTGTTGTTATTGTAACAACCAAGGTTCATTTATTTGGACGTAAAAGCATAATCAGCCTATAACGTTCCCACTGCTGGGAAACAGACCTCCTCTCGGTGAGAGGGAGTTGGCCGGAATCCACCACGCGGGCCCACTGCGGGTTGGTAGATGTCACATGTCTTCGAATTTTTTGGTTTTCAGACGCGCCGTTACCTGACGATGTTTTGCTTCACCGTTTTGAAAGTATAGGTGATGAAATAATTGAACGATGTTAAGTGGCGTAAAAGTGACAGGTGTGTTTTTTCCACTGTGATAAATCTACACTGTACAGTCACGAGCACCAATATGTCAACACTTGGCAACTTTCAAATGCGATTTTTTCGTGAAATAACGAATGTAACGTTGAAATACGATACATTACATAAACTTATGGGTTTGAAAATGCTATGTTCGTAACAAAATAAAATTTCATTAAAAAATAAAGGAGTAAATCGCTTTTGAATAAAGCCGAGTGTATATATACTTTAGCTCGTGACTGTACACATATTATAACATCACGCCTGTAAACCCCGAAGGATTAGGCAGAAGTATGCTTACAGTACACGCACATTTCGCCAGGATGTGAGGTTATTGTCATCAACCGGGCGTAAATCTAGTTTCCAGGCTACTCCTGTTGGAAAACCCTGTAACATTGGCCTGACCCGGGAATCCAACCCAGGATCAAGCTCAGCAGTAACGCTTGCGACTCTAGTAGTCGCTACCAACGTGGTAGTAGATCTTGTAAGAGACTCGTAAAAGAAATACTGTTACATTACCCAACTTTGTAATTGGAAAACGCAATTTCCCGAAGACTCCTACCAAATCCAATTTTCCCCGTTTAATTGCGAAAAACAGCATAAATATTACGAAAAACATAATAAACTGGGGTGCATTAAAAAAGAGTGCGCTCAACATTTTCACAAAACACCCCTAACTTCACGAAAACATGTAAACTCGCCGCGAAAACTAATTTACGTGATAAATTTAATTCTGTCACCCTTATCTTGGCGAGCAAAACTTTTTTACTGATAAAAAAATGAAATTAAAAACGATAAATCTTGTTGGTGACGTCACATCTTGTTGGAGCAAATAATGTAAAGTTAGCATGTCATTCGGCTCGTGACTTGTGGCGATAACCTTACTCTTGAATAAAAATATTTTAAAAATTAAGTTTTTATTTAGGGATCGACCCGTGCAGTAGTTATTACTTAGCCAGGAGCCCTCGGGTCGATTGATCAGGTTATACTTGCCGCGGTTGGTCCGTGGATGGGTGACCATCATTATACACCGTAAAATATTGATCGTTTTAATCCTTAAAAGGGATCATTGTACTCATCATTATGAACAACTTTTACTACGGTACCAACCTTGAAATCGTGAAAATATCAGTTCATCCATAGATTTATGTTCGCATAACTCGACATAATGTATGGACCAACTGGTTTTTTTTGTCCCGTAGTAAAATTTGTTCATAATGATGAGTACAATGACACCTTTTAAGGACTAAAATGATCAAAATTTAACGGTGTATGTATATGAGACGTTAACCGTTTGATCCGGGCAGTCATTTGTGGATCTTTGACAGTCGTCAGAAGCCCGAAAGTCAGACAATCAGTTTTACCAAGGGGTATAGTGTTTCCCAGTAACTGAGTTATGGAGGTCACATAGGCAGTCGCTCCACGTAAAATACTGTTATTCAGTTGGATCTGGTTAGACTAGAAGCCGTCCCCAAAAATAGTTGGGTAAAGGCTAGGCAGATACGGGCGGCGAGCAATGGGCAGCTCAGCAGCAGTAAGGCTCCAGCAGGTCCGGTCCACCAGGCCCGGGTCGACGGCGCGTTGTGTTCCACGCGCGCCTCAAAGAGATGTCAGCACGAACTGACGGGGTCCGCTAGAGCCGATGCCAGCCAGGGTCGCAGGTTGTTCGATAGAAATACCGTGGCCCCTGGTACAGGCAACTGAAGGAACACGGGTGGATTTTAGTCAGTAAAAGTCTGACACGCCCTCCCGTTCCGCCCAGAGCAGGAGACGTCATTTGATGATATCCCACCAAAAAAAAAAGCTGCTCGGCAGATGATGAAATTCATGTTTGGAAAGTTCATTTGAAATAGCAGTGAAAAAATAAAGAAAGAAATTAAGTTTATTTGCGGTAAAAATGACGCATAAAAAGAACACGTAAACAAAAAAATAACAAGTTAGGGGAAAACATGCGTCACATCCACGCAGAACGGCCATCGCTCAGCAGCTTTCTTGGAAGGAATCTTGTCAATTTATGAATATTAATTTGGTAATGAGACGAAGCAAATCCAAGAATTTGTTGAAACATTTTCATCTTATTACAAAACTAATTCTAACTTTAATCCAAGGCCAAACTATTGAACCAGTTATTCTATTTTAAACTTTATTCGGAGGACGTTAAAGTTCTTATTACAAAATTCATAAGTTAGACCCTGGTTTGCCGTTAATTTTTAGGTACATTAGATCTTTAATTTTGTTGGAATTCAGTTCGAATTTCTAAAATGGCTCGATGGTTTAAACTTTAGTCTAAATATAAACCTAGTTTTATAATAAGGCCGTTTATGTTTGCTTGATTTGGAAAACTTTTTTTATAAATAACATTGTATTTCAATATAATTAATTAAAAGTTTTACCTGCTACACAATACTTATGGATAACATTGAGCAATGCATCGTAATTACGTACCGTAGTTAAAAAAAGTATATAATATAACTCATATAGCATGAGAGGGGCTTGTGGCTAAGTAATAACAGCCGCACGATCAGGTTAAGTTACGCTTGCCGCGGTTGTTCCGTGGATGGGTGACCATCTTTACATACCGAGAACCCTCCGTGCGTCGGAAAGCACGCTAAGCTGCAGGTCCCGGCTGTCACTCATAGATCCTTGACAGCCGTTTCGGGTCGTCAAAATCCCGAAATTCTGACAACCAGTTGTGGAGGTGAAATAGGCAGTCGCTTCACGCAAAATACTGGTATTCTCTACTGCATCCAGTAGACTGGCAGCCAGAACAAAAATAGTTGGGAAAAGGCAAGGCACATGATGTTGAGTTAAAATAAGTAGCAGTTTAAATCTGTGACGAAATATCATACATACACTCACTTTTGATGTTGACTGTACAATATAATACCATTTTTTTCGGGGTAAACCTGAGGCACCCGACCTCCGGGGAGTGATGTCGGGGAGTGTGGGATTTTTACCTCACTAAAACCACCCCGGTGATCACCATCCCCATCCGCACATAACGGTGGTCCCGGTTCCTCTTAAAGACCAATTTCGGAACCCCCCTGCGCAATATAAATAAATACCTACGCAATAATAATTACCTCCCTATTAATGAATTATGTTTTGCTGACAGCTGCGACAGTATCGCCGGTATTAACAAATTAATTACATTACACTAATTAATTGATAATCACAATGTAGTGTTTAACAGTGACATTATGAGGACCGAAATAAAAATCAGTACCAATATTTATTAAATTCGCAGTTTCCGTTTTGAAATAAATATAATTTTCCCCGTTATTGTAAAAGAAGAGGGCGAAACCGATTACGAAACAATAAATTGAAAGGTAGGTATTTAGACAGTCAACATCGTTCAGATGTGATTACTTTCTCTTTAAACCGGGAAACAAGGTAAATTCTCAATGAAAAAAAAAACAAATTAAGCAATCGAACAAATACGGCCAATTAAAAACACAATACGTTTTCAACTTAACTCGTCCGCCGCGACCGCAAAAACATTTCGGCGTCGAACTCTTTTCAAATTCCAAACGGGCCGAAAACAAAAGAGCTAATTTGTCCATTCGAACAAAAACGGAAGGCTGACGAGGGGGAAAAAAACAACAGAAATCTTTTCCATTCTTCATTCGAGGAAGTGACAAATGCCCTGAGACGGGGGATGGCAAATGGCGCGAAATTAAAGCCTAATTTTTAAAAGTTGTGAAAAAAATGTGTTTTTTCCCTAGCCGTGGATCGCGTTGATCTTAATTAGGCCACTCGGAGTGCTAATTCATCGTTTATACTCGGTTATGTTAATGTTAAACGCTTAAGTGTGAGATTGGGGTGTAAAGATGTGACCCCAGCTTTGTATTATGACCGACATTAAAGTTTATGAGTCCTAAGATAGATGGTACGCGAGTGCCCTGTAAAATCAGGTGTGATATAGACTGTTATTTTGATGAGAGTTTATATTTTACTACGTTTCAACGGCCATTTGGGATGATAGAATACATTAACAGTTTATTACGCAAGCTTTAAAAATCATTGCGAGCAGAAAATCTTTTCCGGGAATCTTTAAATTGGCAGTGACAGGATATTGATTGGTGACCCTGAGCTGACGATAGTGCGCAATATTTCACTTTTACATTCAAGAGTGATTGCAATTTGTGATGAGCATAACTCATACATCTATTAATCTCTCTAGCTAATCTTTAGAGGTCTTGAAGAAAGTCTACCACAATAATTCATTGGTGTTAGATTTTAACTTACGACCTCAATCGGTACGGTCATTAATCAACGTCTTTGGCTTGAGGATATTGTCGCTGAAGTTTGAATAGTTTTACTCTGTCTGATATCGCTTAATGTTCTACTATTTTTTTCACGTCAATCAAACTAAAATCTTAAGAGATTAATACTCCTGACGCACGCCACTCTCCTCTCTGTGTGACTCCTGTAGCACAAGTACCACCTAGCTCAGGAGCTAGGTCTTCAAATTAAAGTGTAATAATACCTTTTTATGTCAATATGACTTTGTATTTCCTTCATTACGTTAACATAGATATATACGATTATGCATTAGATATTTAAATATTTTTGGAACGAAGTTCCTTACCGCGCGTTGCGAAAGGGGGCTAGACGGAAAAAATTAAGACCAAAAGTTGGAACGACACTTTTTGCTATAGTTGTGCGGCGTGCGCGTGTTTCTCTGTCTGTCTCTCTCTCTCTCTCTTTGAACTTCGTTCCATCCGGGTGTCCCTTGACACCTCTCAAGTTTTTTTTAAAACATTTAAAAGAATAAAAATTAGTAGCCCAGTGGCGTCAGAAACAGGGTCCAAACTGCCGGAGACCAGGACTCTGGAGAGAGGAACCTCCTCACATATAATAATAATAATAATAATAAATATTTTTTCTTTTGTCTTATTCTTCAACTAACTAGTACCCTTCAGTTTGTTCGCAAACCAACTTCAACAGCTCAGGGGTGGTTTAGAAAAAAGTTTATTTCCTAGTGAGGTTTAATTCCTCACAGGTGTGCGTACTGTGCAGGTGCACTGGCTCCTGCACATTACGCACACCTGTGAGGAACATAATTTGCTTATTTATTATCATCTGCAGTGGTCATCAGTTACCAGTCAGCCAGTTAGTAAAGTAACTGTTCAATTTATAAAGATAAAAATAGAAAGATAAAATAAAATTTCCGTACATTTTCATACCAGCACTGGATAACGTAAATCCAAGGTCAAGTAAAATGGGATCGTTTGTAGTCCACAGTAATAGCCCCCAAATGGGTTAAGTTGCATTCTTGGAAAAATTGTATTACGCCTCGGCATTTAGAGGGTTCGGTTGCGGCATTTTGTGGTGGCTTTATTGTGGACTGGTAATTGTAATTTTGCCTTGTTTTGGGTGTAATTACGTGAATTTTTCATCTATTTTATTTAAAAGATAGGGTACGAGTAATGTTTACGGCTTAGTTTCAAATTCAAATTTGTTCTTAACCATTTTGATATTACATTATATAACTGTAGATACGTACTTTTCATAAATTATATGTAATTATTTTCTCTATTATTAGTCTACCATCTACTTGGTATGACCCTTTTTTTTTTGAGGATGGGAAATCATCAAATGACTCCTCCCGCTCTGGGTGGAGCTGAAGGGAGTGTCAGACTCTTACTGACTAAAACCCAACCGTGTTCCTTCCTTAGCCCTTTATGTTCCAGGGCAGCGGTAACCCTTTCTGACGATCCCGCTCCCTGGCAGGCTTCTTGGTATGACCCTTAGGTGATACCAAGTGGATGGTGGACTATAACTACTAGTACGACTATACTACTATATTATTTCTCGAAAGTATTGTAAGAAGTGGCTTACCACTTCTTAAAATCCTCTCGAGAAAGAATGAAAGAATCCTGCCCCTTAGACAAGGATCCCATTCGTTTCATTTCTTCGAGATTCAATTAGTTTCTAATTCGTTGACGAAATAACCATTCACCGGTTAAAATTGTAAACAAATAAATAAGTAAAATTTTATATAGACACGGACTAGTTAGTTAATTGTCTATTTGCATTCTGCTAAAAATAAAATTGTTTTCACTGCTCGAATGACTTCAATTTAGATTGATGTTTGAACGACTGAATATAAATTCAATTAACTGACCAATTAATTGATTAACACTGACTGTTAAGTCTAGTCGTTTATTTTTTATTTATGTTGAGAGGTGTGACTGTTTGACCTAGCTATTTGAGTCTTGTTTATTTTGATTAACAATATTATTATGATTTAAAAGAGTGTCCATGGAGTTTCTTGCCATTCTTCTCCATAGGTACCTACTACGCTTTGGAATGGGCAACTAGCTTCATCTTTTTTTTTTTTTAATTTGTTATAAGGACTTTTACACATTGTGTATACCAGTCCCATTATACCCTAACCACATCTGACTGCCAATAGCTTATACTAAAAAAAAAATATAAAAATAAAATTTACTTCGATGCCATTAATTCAAACTGACACTTTGCTATCTTTTCATCTTTTTGACTGACCGACCTTGACAATTCAAAAGTGCCTATAATTGGTTTATTTGAAATAAATAGTTTGAGTTTGAGTTTGAAACTGTTTGCGAAATTATGAACCAATTGTACGATATATTGTGTTGCTTTTTTTATTGGGTCTGTGTGCACTTGCAATGTTTAGTTGCTAGCTTCTGTCCGTATCTGTTTTCGCTTTATTCGACCACCAATTTGACCTATTAGTTACAGGGTGTTTTGACAAATACCTGAGAATATTTTTTTAGTAATTGGCTCGCCACTTATTACATCAAACATAACAGTCAAAATGTGGGTGTACTATATATTAGGTGTGTTGTTATGTTATTTTATGAGAAATTCTTTAGTATTTTAGGCTTCAGTTTTCAGTCACTCAGTTACGATATTTATATTGACGTTTTTTGACGTGACAACGTCTTATAAATTGGTTTGCCGGGTGACACTTCAAGAAACTGCGTTACGCTCCGCTCACGTTATGCGCTCACAATGAGAGCGAGTGAGAGGCACGCGTCCCTTCCACTCGGGCATGGTTAGCCCGCCTAAGAGCGAGAGAGACAGACATAAAAAGTGAAAGGCACGCGTCCCTTCAAAGTCGTTGTCACGTAAAACTTTCGCCCGTATACCGACTTTACAGGCAACCAATTTTTTTTTTTTGTATTTTGACGGCACGGTTGGCGCAGTGGTTAAGCGTTTGACTGCTGCGCTGCGTGTCGCGGGTTCGATTCCCGCACGGAACAAATATTTGTATGACCTACATGTATTTGTTCCGAGTCTGGGTGTTTTTCTATCTATAATATGTATGTATTTACAAAAAAAATGTATATAAGTAGTTTATCAGCCATCTTGTTACCATAACACAAGCATTAGGTTGCTTAGCTTGGGACTAGATGGCGCTGTGTGAAATGTCCAGGGATATTATTATTATATGTGGCTCTTCATCTGCCAGCCTAGCCTTTTCCCAACTATGTTAGGGTCGGCTTCCAGTCTAACTGGATGCAGCTGAGTACCAGTATTTTACATGGAGCTACTGCCTATCTGACCTCCACAACCCAGTTACTGGGTAATACGATACCCCCTGGTAAACGGAGCCAAGGAGGGGTTTCGGTATGTAAACATGGTCATCCATCCACGGACCAACCACGGCAAGCGTAGCTTAACCTGATCGATTGACCCGTGCGGCTGTTATTACTAAGCCACCAGCCCCTTGATATTTATATCTATAAAGCGTAAAGCTGGACGAAGCTCCGCTTATAGTTTTCGTCAACATCCGTTGTTACGAAGTCCGTAAATACTTATTGCCTAATTGCCGTGATGCCTACCGAATTTGGAAATCCAGATATAAACCTACGTTGTCTTCGAGTATTGTCGAGAACTCTCCCGAAACGATCATGAAACATGGGTGTGGTTACTGATAAAATGGTACTTTGTGTTCAAACACATAAGTAATGCAAACAATAATGATAGTCTAGAAATTAAAGAATAATTTTAGGACTCATCGTGGTTCACACAAAACGGTCCCAATCAAGCAATGGACCAAATTGACCACTTTTTATAAGCTTGAGTACGAGGCTTTTGACTAAGTTGTATATTTATATCTTTAGTCTTTTTTTTTAAATGTGCGTTTTGTTTGTGAAAAATAAACGAATTTTCTTTCTTTTATAGTCTGCAATTAGCCTGGGCGCGATTTTCCCGCTGTTTTTGTTTTGCGCCCTGCTTAGCGCCGAGAGTTGAAAATTCAACAGTATGTTTTTTTGACGCGCGGGAATACGCTTAGTTGGATTGTTAATGCTCGGCTCAGCACCAAGAGTTGAAAATCCAGTGTGCGAAAAATCACGCCTCGATATTTTTACATGCCTGCCAACGTGGGCATACGGTGTTATTTTGCGTTAGCAGACTTGGCCTCCTGGATGCAAATAGGCAAAAGCAAAGAGAATTAGTCCACTAAATCTGTGTGGTTCTTTCCTCAAAAGATCATTTCAGACACCAATCTACATGGTATTCACATGATCTGACCAAGATTATGTGGGGTCGGCTCCCAGTCTAACCGGATGCAGCTGAGTACCAGTGTTTTACATGGAGCGACTGCCTATCGGGCCTCCACAACCCATTTACTGGGTAGGTAATACGATAAAAACCGAAGCTAATATTTAACAATTTAAAAGTTAAAGTCAAATCAGTTATTCCAATTAGTCCATTAACAGGCACTTTTCACATTAATAGCCGCAAGTCTAAACAGTTTTCCCCAGTTAACGTTCTAAATTAACACCATCGCGGCAACACGGACTATTTTTCATTAATTCCCAGATCCCGGTGATAATTTATCGTTCCCAGCACCATTTCTTTTTTTATTTAACTTTTCTAGAGGACTTGCACCGAGATAATTAATATTTAGTACTCCAAGAGCTTTCTAAGCTGTCTTGGTGAAGAAATTTTATGGAAATCCGATGTATTTTTCACTTAGCCTTTTTTGCGTGCAAGCGTTTTATGTTAGTTCATTTGAATAGGAGAAATTCTTAAATTACTTTACGAGATTTTTAACTAGAGTTTTTAAAGTTTTGCATTAGTTCTGTTCTCATTCAGCTTGATGAAAATTAACTAAATATTTTTAAAAGTCGGTTAAGTGTAACACAGCTGTGTTTCTTTGGTCTTATGAATCTGCCTAAAAGCATAAAAAAACTGCTTGGTTTTACGTTTTTTTTTTTCGAACTCGGTCTATAGTAATCCATTACCTTTATCAAATTATTGCGCCATCGTTGCACCCCGCGGCTTTACCCGACTCTCGATCTCGTAAGAATATCGGGATGAAATGTATTCTCTGTCCTAATACAGGGCATGGTCTACCCATGTACCAAATTTCATCCAAATCCGTTTAGCCGTTTTAGCACGAAAACGTAACAAACAAACATTAAAAAAACCGGTCAAATGCGAGTCGGACTCGCGCACCGAGGGTTCCGTACAAATTTGTAGGTATGTAACTAAAAATTTACGGTTTTCGCAATTTTTCCTTTATCTGTGCTATAAGACGTTGCTTCGTACCAAATTTCAAGATTCTTATTTCACGGGAAGTACCCTATACGTTGATTTTTTCACAGCTCCAAGGATCAGTATACCTGAGTATTTGATATAAATTCCTTGACTACTCTACCTCCACGCGTTCCTGAGAAAAAGGGGCTTGACAGACAGACTGGCGGACAACAAAGTGATCCTATAAGGGTTCCGTTTTTTCCTTTCGAGGTACGGAACCCTAAAAATCAAATCTTTTCTCTCCATAAGCATTATTATTAGTTCAGATAATATCAACAATAGGTGGTCTCCGCCTTCGAATAATAAAGTTCATTGACACAATAAATACCACCATCAACTGTATTTACAAAGAAAATTAAATATTCCAACTCTTTCAGTCTCACTTTCAATAAACTCTCTTCAATGTCCAACTCTTCTTCAGATTTATGATACAAATATTATTTTCTTGAACAACCGACGACTAAGAACGGTGTCTTACTTTTTTTTTATCTCGGCTCTTTTCCGCTGCGTTGACTTAGGAACCAAGACTACACTAGATTCTGATTAAAACAGGTTTTTAATTAAAACAACCCCTCAACTTAGCAGTATCGGTTGGACTAAAGTTCTAAGTGAAAAAGTTTAAGAGATACCTGGGAGTCATGTCCGGGAGTTTGAACGAAGTGATTTGATGAAGTACATTTTTTTGGCATTTAGGGTAAAGTTGTGTTTGGTACATATTTCTTAAGTGAAAAAGGTTAATTTGTTTAGAGGTCTGCATATTTTGGGTTTGATTTCATTCTGATATGAATGTTTTATATCGTCAACTTTACGGAGATAATCAAGACTGTTTCGTAATTTGCGTGGAAAATGCACTCGTTTTGATATTATCATCCGACAGGAAAAATAAAGCTATCATAAGGTTGTTATTTTGCCTACCGGAATAATCACGTTTGGAATGAATAGGTACTAATAGGGTTTATATTTAAACATTTCGTGAGAAACAATGCGATCATGAATTATGGTTGAATTATTTGGTGTGTGAAAATTTTAGAACAAATTAGATATATAGTAATAAGGATTTTTTTACCACTCTGAGAAATTTGAAATAACAAGTCCAGATAGAAATAAAATTCAACAAACCATAAAAACATAAAGTTACGGTTAAGCTCTGAAGCTTTACTGTATGAAATCAAACACAATTCGCATTTTCATTGACAATCCATTTTAATCAATTATTTATCAATGTTCCAAATCCAATGAAAATGTCACGATTTCAAAGCTATATTTTATTTCAAAGGATTCAAGTATCATCAAGTATTAAACTATTCCGAGGTCTACAGGCCGACGGTCAAGGGTGAGTAACAGCGGCTATCAAATGTAAAATTATACGGGTCTAAGTGCAGACCTCAATAAAACTGGTCTTCTATGATTTTGGCATACGTGGAGGCTGAGCCAGGAACGGTTTGGAAGGAACTTAAGGAATAATATTGTATGTACTTTATTTAGTTGTTGTTAAAGTATGGTTTTGACTTGATTAAGGTGATAGGTTCCTTTATTTATTGGCAGCTTTTTTCTTTGTAGATTTATTTTTAATTTACGTTACATAAAGGAAAAAAAAAGTAGCATGACTACCGAGAAAAGTGAAAACTTAAATGTATGAGACAACAGTCACCCTTATAACTAAAGATACAGGTACTGTTAATATTGTATGCGAATGATGCAAACCAGAAGAAAGATTTTCCACTTCCAAAAATCGCCCCGCGCGTTTAAAGAAGTTCTCACTGCAAAAATGCTAGTAATTTGGTATAAGTACTATTACTTTTATCTATAGTTCTATATCAAAAAGAAAATTTGCAGATGACGCTATAGATTAATATTGTGGAAAGTAAAAAATTAAACAAAAAGCAAACTAGTACAGTACCTAACCTGAAAGAAAATTACCGAACCGCGCAAATGCATCGGATCGAACTTTACTTCCTATAAGCTTGCTTTATCAAACTTCATCAACTAAATTAAACCAATTCGGGAATATTGGTGTGTTCATCTCGCTTGAACCTTCTTTCTAAACACCACGCCTCTAATCCCCAAAAGGTTATGCAGAGGGGTAAATTATTGTACTACAGAGCTATGAGGAACGGGGTGTAAAGTCCACTCATCCTCTATAGAAAAGGGAGGATCCTCCGATAAGACGGTGTTGTGTCTGGCGGGCAATTGCCCCACGATTGATGTTGGGTAATTGTATCTATAATAATTGCGCGGTAAACTCTGCTTGCGAGATGCAGGATTTGCGTGACGTCAGTATGACACGTTGTTCGCATGTGGCGTAGTAGATACCACTACAGTACAACCACATTTTGCCAGTTATATTAAGTCCCATGTAACCGGGCGCAAATTCAAGCTGCTACTGAGAAATTATTGGTGGAAAACACAATAACACTTTTATCAATCCGGGAATCAAACCCAGTACCTCGTGCTCAGCAGTAGCGCCTGCTTTACTAGACCAACGAGACAGCGTATTAATTAAACTGGAAGAAAATTACCGCGCAAATGCACATCGAATTTTACTTGTAATAAACTTGCTTTATAAAACTTCAAACTCCATAACTTAAATTAAACCATTTGGCAATAATGGTGTTGCCATCTCGCTCGAGCCTTCTTTCTTTCGGATCATAAAATTCTTCTTCATTTTGGGGTCAGAACAAAATGATTAAATTTCACGTTTCATCTAGCTCCTAAATTACACGCTCAAACTTGGAAAAAGTGTCTAAATACCCCAAAGTTTGGCTGAAACCCTCCGGCAGTTATGACTGTTTGGAAACTCTTATTTACGTTGTTAGTTTATTTAGAGAAGTGAATATATTAAAAGTCTAAAGGATATTAATGTTCGGAGTTTAAGATAATGATATTATTATTGTTGTAAGAGATTTTAGTTGGTCTTACTGGTGGTTGTGTTTGGTTTTTGTTTGAACTGTTTTTGGGTAGTAGAGAAGGGTTTGAGAAGTGTGTAAATACTACGAAATTATAGTATGCTAAGTTAGTATATTGGCTTGTGAGTTTTATTAGTTTAAAGTTCATACAGCGACGTACTAGGAAATAAATATTAAATTTACCATTTATTCTAACGAGTTTATATAATATTGTATGGTCAGTCCTTTTCATGCGGAAGAAAGTCTTAAACGGAAGGCCAATTCTCGTAATTAAAAACGTTCAAAATGTAGTCGCAATCTCATCTCAGCGACAATCAATGTCATAAACTTGTCAAAAATGTAGGGAAATCAGAGGTATTTTTGACAGATGACTGAGATCACACTGTGAACGTTCTTAAAATTACAATAATTGCCCCACAGCTCTAGGTACGACTGTACCTGTCTGTGAGTGTATCTGGTTTGGAAGTCTCGAAAAGTGATAAGTAACCAGGGGGGCCTACTCCGAAGGGGATCTACTTAGATTAAGGCAACTAACCAGACAAAGGCCAGTAGCATCTTTTTTTTTATTATTGTCAATGGGCTCACTCTTGACCTCAATCCATCTATTCCAGGGGGCCTACTACGAAGTGCAAAGTGCGAATGTTCGGATCGGACCGACACATGGCCGAACCGAATATTATTGAAAAATGCGAAAAATGTTCGGATCGGCTCAGTTGAGTCGGGACCATAGTCAATATTTGAAAGAGTGTAGGAGTGTAGGATCGGAACCGGCCGAACCAAATAGTAACTTCGTAGCAGGAAACGGCCGAACATCCGGCCGATACTACTTCGGAGTAGATTCCCAGGGTTGTCGGATATAGTTGAATTTTAGTAAGAACGCGATGAATGGTTTTGAATAAAATAAAATTTAATTAATAGAAAACAAACAGTTCAGTTATCAAATAATTAAAAATCAAACAATTAATTATGAGAAAAAAACTACTCCACTCCAAACATTTAATTGATACTTTTCTGAAATTCGAAAACATTCATCGCTTTCTTACTAAAATTGAACTACATAATTACTACGACACTGGTTACTTATCTCCTTTGGTGACCGTACTTATTACAAATTTGTTATCTTTAGAATATATTAGAGGTATTCTTTAATAAATATGTTATTATAGAATATGGTATTTTTTTTTCATAAATTTTACTGTACTAACATTCTATGGATTTCAAAAAGTCCGAATTAAAAGTTATTTAATTTTTTTCATTTTATTTATTCTTTAATACATAGTTTAATATGAAGTAGAGATATAGGTAAATGTAGGAATTCTACAATGGGCCGTCTTATCGGTAATAGCGATCTCTTAAAGACAACCGTTGTATGGATTAAGGAAAAAGAAGATTCAGTGGGTACTGCAGATTGTCCGAATTAGAGCTACTTATTCAATCATCTGATAACTTTATTCGAGGAATAATTTTGAAATTTTGACAGTTATTTCGTACAAAAACTGTCCAATGTCAACTTTATTTCTCGAATAAATAAAATATCATTATTTCTGACCTATAACAGTCCATACGTTGTTAGTGAATAGTAACCACTAAGAGTTATCTGGCGATGCAAAAATCAGCCCTTAGACGCTATCAATGCTACGCACCTACACAATTTATCTATTTATGTACCTACTAACGCCCTTCGTATCTTCACCCACCTTGACCCAATCTTAAGACCTCGCACACCACACCCCAATATCATTACTTCGGACCCTCGAGTCCCTCAAATTCACTTCCCTTGTTATCCGAAGCAGGTAAAGTAGTCGTTGACCACATGGGAGCTGTGGCTATTGAACCATTACCTTTGCTGATGGATAGGAATTATTAATGTGAACTAAAACCGATGATGGGGTGGTTGGTTCTCGAAAAGTAGTTCAGGGTTGGAGTGAATATAGAGTAGTTAGATATGAAAGTGGTAATCGGGTTAACTATACTTATGCCCGTTTAAGCGCACTGTTGAGTTTTTAACGCTTGGTTCAGCGCTGAGAGTTCAAAATACAATAGTGTGCTTTTATTACCCATTACTTTGAGGTGTCGAGTAGTGTTAGTAAAATCGGACATTGTGCTTATTAACTTTTGTAGTGAACTTTTGAATAATTTCATCGGCCTATCACAGAAGTTTAGATGAGGTTGTCAATCTTCTTATGTGTTAATATTTGTGTTATAGCCGTGTGTAGATATTGATGTTATATATTAATAATGATACGTACTTTTCCTAAGAAATACAAATATAATCAGAACTCTCGCCAGTCACACTCAGGAAAATATATCGATTTTCCTGAGTATGACTTGAAAATTTTACTGATATTTTTATCGAATCAGACCTAAACAACTCGTTTAGTAAAATAAGTTTTTTCAACTACTTACATATGTGTCTCTAATCAGACCTTAAAAACTGTTTTTCATTGAATTAATGCTCCACTTTACTAATAACTCCACATTCAATTATAACGAAGCAATCTGCGGGCTTCTCTCAAAACGGTGAAAGAAAACATCGTAAAGAAACCGGCATGTCTTGGAACCAAAATTTCCAAGACATGTGACATCTATAATAATAATTTTGACAACATGGTTAGCGCAGTGGCTGAGCGATCGGACTGCTGCGCTGCGTGTCGCGGGTTCGATTCCCGCACAGAACAAATATTTGTAAGTCCTACATGTATTTGTTCTGAGTCTGGGTGTTTTTCTATCTATATACATATAATAAAATTGTAGAAAAGTGGTGTCTGTACAATGGAAATATATAAAAAAAAATTAGCAGGGTTTGTTATTAGATCGATGCCGAACCCGAAATTGTAATTAATTTTTTTTTTGTCTGTTTGTCTGTTTGTCTGTGTGTTTGTGCACGCTAATATCAGAAACGGCTTATTCGATTTAGATGCGGTTTTCACTAATATATTGTAGTAAGCTTCACTTAACAGTTAGAGTTTATTTCATGTCAATCGGTTCATAAATAAAAAAGTTATGTCAATTTAAAGAATCACGGCGAACATTTGTTAAGGTATTCTATCAGAGTACGTACACGCGTCGCGCCTGCGCGTCCGTGGCTATATAAAGCGCGCTGAGAGCCGTGCCGCCGTAGCTGAGCCTGTAGCTTTAAATTCCCCGACTGAGACCTCTGAGTTTGTTTCGGCCTTTCTTCTCAGAGATAGTCTTAGGAAACGCCGCGCTCATCAAAGCATTAATAATACTAATTCGATCCAGCCTGTCCCCTTGCTGCCCTCTCCCAGCGACGCCCTAAGCCGAGGTTCGTACCCCACAGGGGGTGCCCTTAGAGTGCAGTCACTTAGTTTTAATCTAGATGTAGCCCTGGCTGGAGGCTTTAAGAATTCTTAAGGCAACCACAGGATAGTCCGGTTGTAGTCACGACCTCTCAAGGCCAACTACGAGATGCTATTCATAAAAAAAAAAAACGCGCCGCTGCCATAAGGATTCAGTTATTCGTAGCGAACGCACGTATCCTGGAGAGTATAGACGAATAGTTGCATTCGATTATTTCGATTCACTTGAATACTGACTGTTTGCATATTTCATTTATTTATATTTTAGGGTTTGTAGGTTAGGTTCTTTTTCTTAATTTTCTTTAAAATTTTGTAAATAAATATTGTAAGTATTTGGTATAGGTTAGGCGGTTCTTTCCTTGATTTTCGGTATACTTATCTTAATTTGTATTTAGGGTTTGTTTATAAATATTATAAGTATTTGGTATAGGTTAGGCATTTCTTTTCTTGATTTTCTTTATTAAGTATAAGTTCATTAGCTCAGGTTAGTAATATTTTTTCTAGCAAATCTTTTGTTTTATAAAGTTAGTACGTTTGGTTTACACGTCTTAACACTTATTACATAAACTGTGATAATTTTACACTGTATAATAATCTGTAAGTATTTATAAATTGTTTACGATAGTACGTGTTTACTAAAAACTGTGTGTTATGTAGTATGTACTATTTTATTGTAAGAATGCCTCGAAGAAGATCCAACCTCTCCCAATGTAGCAGAAATGCTAAAAGGATGAAATTAGTTCGATCACAGGAATCTGAGGAAGGTCGTGAGGCAAGGCTCTCTGCAACTCGGGAACATTCAGGCTAGGTTACGTGCTGCACAAACTTCGACTCAGCGAGAATCTCGACTGAGTTCAAATCGTTCTCGAATGATGACAACTTGAAATAGGGAAAACGGAGAACAACGAAAGGCACGTTTATCTGTTGATCGCGAAGCTCACGCGCTATCGCGTGAGTCTGAGACTTCTGCGAACCCATAATGCTTCTTAGAAATTTAAGCCCCCCAAAACTTTGCAATGGCACCAGGTTAAAAGTGACCAATTTACAACGAAATCTGATAGAAGCAGAGATTTTAACAGGGTGTGGAAAAGGTGAAAGTGTTTTCATTCCTCGGATTCCTCTCATTCCAAACAATTTTCCATTTAGTTTTAAACGAGTCCAGTTTCCAGTCAGCCTATGTTTTGCGATGACAATTAATAAAGCCCAAGGTCAGACGCTGAAAGTTGTGGGTGTAGATCTAAGTATCAGCTGTTACTCGCACGGTCGGTTGTATGTGGATCTGTCACGGGTTAGCAATCCTAGGAGCCTGTATGCTTTCATCCTCGATGGCCATACGTCAAATATCGTATACAGAGAAGCATTACTGTAAAGTAAATTTTTTGCTACCCAAACGACGGTATATGTAATTCAAAATATGCTGCCCGAAAAGTCACTATTCCACGCGGACGAAGTCGCGGGCACAGCTAGTCTATAATATGTATGTATTTACAAACAAAAAAATGTATATAAGTAGTTTATCAGTCATCTTGTTACCTTAACACAAGCATTAGGTTGCTTAGCTTGGGACTAGATGGCGCTGGGTGAAATGTCCAGGGATATTATGACTTGAATTGGATTATGCGGAGACTGAAAGTATATTAAATATTCTAAAATAATTTCGTCTATCGGAAATATTCACCTACTCAAATTAATCTTAGATCGCGTTTCACCTTGTTAACCACATACAGACACACACACACACTTTTGGGCAAGTGGGTGCTCACGCTCAGTGGCCTTCGTGGGCGCTGGGCGTGAGGACTTATATTGCACTCACGGACACATAACACTCTCCAAAGACACACATAGACATAGCACATCTCCTTTTTTTTTCTATTAATTCTCTTCCTCTCAGTACTTGGAGCTTTTATAATGTTGTAGTACGTAAGTGTCATTAAATATTGTAATTTTAAGGGTGTGAGCCTGGAGATCTGTCATACAGGTCCCGAACCCAGTATAGACTCCAGCTCTCACAAAGGATAATATTTAAAAATGTAACTAGATCCTATCAATCTAAACTGTACCTTTTTGAGAGAAATAAAATTACTATTATTATTATTATTTCGTTTATTTATTTAGTTTTCTTATTTTGTTACATTTTTAAATATTAGTATAAAAAAATTAAAAAAACATTTAAAAATATAAAAAAATAGTGATCCACCGGTGTCGGGAGCAGGGTCCAAGCTACCGGTGGTTAGGGCTCCAGAGATAGAAACTTCCTCACAATGCGAGCCGTATCGAGGAGTACTGCCTTCTGAATCAGGCCCTTGATCCAACCGCCTAACGAGAGCCTCGATAGATGTTGATCGAGGCTGTCGGCCATCAGGCCATTGGCCGATACGACAATCGGCACAATGACAGTCGAGCTCACATTCCACATGTCAACAACCTCGTGTGCTAAGTCAAGATATTTCATTTGCTTATCTTTCTCAGCTTTCACGAGGTTCCCATCATGTGGAATGGTAACATCGACAATCATTGCGTGGCGCGCTAATCGATCTATCACCACTATATCAGGTTTGTTGGCGACAACAGTCCTGTCAGTGATGATAGACCGATCCCAGTATAACGTGACATGGTCATTTTCGAGAACTGGGTCGGGCACATACTTGTAATATGGTACCTCAGAGTCGACAAGTTTATATTTCAAAGCAAGTTGCTGGTGAATAATCTTGGCTACTTGGTTATGTCTGTGCAAGTACTCGCCGTTAGCTAAACGAGAACAACCAGAGATAATATGTCTGATGGACTCACCCGGACGGTGGCATGCCCGACACACGTCAACCGTCCCATCCTTCATAATATGTCTGCGGTAGTTATTCGTTAAGATAACTTCGTCCATAATTGCACAGACGAAACCTTCAGTTTCCCCGAAAAGGTCCCCAAAACGTAGCCAGGATACGGACGCTAAGAAGTTTACACCGGGCTCATGAAGAGCCCGATAGAAGCGCCCGTGAAGCTCCTTGCTTTGCCATACCTCCTTGCGGTCATCGGTAGTAAGTATTACAGGTTTGCGCCAGTTCTCTTTAGCAATGGAGAGCGGGGTGAGCCCCTTGTCCACTGCAACCACATCACGATGCATACCCACTTCGGATTTTAAAAAATATTCTCTGAGATTGCACACCTCGCGGTTGTGGAGGGTCTTCGCGTTTAAAAAGCCTCGACCCCCGCATTTCCGCGGGATGTACAATCTCATTACTGATGATCGTGGGTGATGCATCCGGTTTGCGGTCAGTAGTGTACGGACTCTTCTATCCAGGGCATCGAGTTCGGTCTGAGTCCATTTGAGTATGCCGAAAGAGTACATCAAGACCGGCATGACCCAACCGTTGAAGGCGCGCACCTTGTTTCCGCCTGAAAGAAGGCTAATTAACACCTTCTTCAGGCGCCCAAAGAAGCGCTCCCTCAACGCTTGCTTCATGTCAGCAGCGTTGATGCCTAACGCTTCCGACATACCCAAATACTTATAGCTTTCGGATGACGAGAGGGATCTAAGTTGTATGGAATCTGAGAGTTGAATCCCCTCGGATTCCATAATGTCCCCTCGCTTTACATGCATGACTGCACATTTGTCGACACCAAATTCCATCCTGATGGCGCTACTGAAAGTTTCAGTTACCTTCAGTAGCTCCAGCAGTCGCAATTTGTTGGGGGCAAAGAGTTTCAAATCATCCATGTAGAGGAGGTGAGATATGACCTGACCACCTCTCTTCAACCGATAGCCTAGACTTGAATCCTCCAGCAATGTGCTTAGAGGATTCAGGGCTAAGCAGAACCAAAGTGGACTCAAACTGTCGCCCTGAAATATTCCCCGCTTAATCCATACAGGCTCATCATTCCCCTGAATCTGTCGACACCCTGGATAGCGAAGGACCGTCTTCCATTGCCCCATACACGACTCAAGGAAGATGCGTAGAGTTGCATCTATCTTGTACAACTCCAGCACCCTCATGAGCCATGTATGTGGCACAGAGTCGTAGGCCTTCTTATAATCTATCCAACATGTCGACATATCCTTGCGGGATCGGCGAACCTGTTGGCTAATGGCCATGTCTATAAGGAGTAGCTCCTTAGTACCGCGGGACCCATTCCTACATCCATTTTGAGAGGCAGACATAATCGAGTTACTGTCAATGTGTGTGTTAATTTTCGCTCTCAAAATGGATGTAAGAAGTTTATAAACCGTCGACAAACATGTGATCGGTCTATAATTCTTGGGTTCCGCGGGACTACCTGACTTATGGAGCAGGTGGGTAACGCCTGTTGTTAGAAACTGTGGTAGCGACCCAGACTCTAAGGATGACTGGAACTGAGATGCCAGGCAAGTGTGTGAACTAATTAGCCATTTTAACCAAAAGTTATGCAGTCCGTCCGGTCCCGGTGATTTCCAATTCGGTAATGGACGGACTGCTCTGGCTATGTCTAATGACGTAATTATGACTGGTTCCATGTCTGGTATAGTTCCACACACTCGCTCGATATCGCGCATCCAGCCACCCTCAGCGTGACAGACGGGTACCGACCAGATGCTGCGCTAGAATGCACTTGTGGTGGCATCATCCGGGCGGCATACGTCCGTCACGTTTTGTTCCCCACCCACCTCTCATCGCTCTGGAACACGCGATTCTGCGAGTACCGATCAACCCGCCGCTTATACCGCCTAATACGACTCGCCCATGCACAAACTTTCTGCTTCAGGAAGTCGATGCGCTCTGTGACATTAGACATGTATTCCCGAGGGCTGATTCCAGTCCCCGAAAATGCCTGTCTTACAAAGCGCATCACTCGTGGTCGTGTATTGCCCTCCCTGAAGCAGTATAGTTTACCGATGAGTACCCTGGCCCCATCGATACGACGCTCGATCCTGCATCGCCAGGCTGGTACGGCTGGTTTTGGTCGAGTAGCTGCGTCACAATTTGAAAACTTGACGTTAGCTAAACGACATGCCGCCACAGCCGCGCAATACAAGATCGAGTGTGTATCAACGAGATCCTCACTGCTCTCGAAGAAATTCTTGAGCTGCGAGTCCAAGGCACACACCAGCGCCCTATTTTTTTTGTGCATAGGTAGTCGTGGTATTCGGGGTCTAAGTTCGGTTGGAGTGGATCTATACTCGCGAAACGCGTCCTCCAGTGCGCTCCTCAGTCGAACGTTGCACTGGCTACTTACTGTGTCAACCCTATCATCATCTTCTTCAACATGATTGGACCGCGGCGGGATGGCATCAATAGTTGACGCTTGTGCCGCGGTTTGTGCCGCGGTTTGTGCCTGAGTCGAGACGATTTGGTTGTTCAGTACCTCTGAGCGCAGCCTATCAAGTGCGATGTCGTCCAACCTGTGATTGCGTTGGATGACCCGCACCTGATCCGACAGTCGTTGGGCTGAGACGTTGACGGTTGGTTCCAGTTCCTGGAACAGAGACAGCATCCTATCACGGTACGCAGTGAGGTTAGTTCCCCCCTCTGTAGACCCGTAGTATGCGCGCATGACGTTCTCGTTCATAGACTGAGTCCATCTCATGCGCTGCACACAACCACCGGCAGCGGGGACCCGGCTCGGGGCCGGATGGCCCCTAAGTCCCAAGCTCCTCGGTGGCCGGCCTCTCCCCTGCCGACGTACAGGTGTTGGCGACGTCGGCGGGGAAAAATATTCGTCGCTCGAGCTCGACGCAGCTGCTACGGCCGGTGTCACAGCACTCTCGATGGGGCTGGATTCCGGCGGCAGCGGGGCGGGGCTGAGCGACGACTCCGGAGGTGGTAAATGTGCGCGGCGAGTTGCTGATCTCGTCAACATCTTCTCAATATATTTTTGTCGTCATTTTATCGTTTTTATCGGAGGTGACATGACAGATGTCACCTCCGGTTCGGCAGTTTTTGATTCAAGTCTATGTTGTTCATTGTATTTAAAATTAGGTACCGTATGTTTTAATAATTTTGGTTTGCCTGATATGGTTTCACGTATTTATGAGTATAAAAACTGCTTCTAAAAATTATCTATTTAAAATTTGTGAAGAGACGACAAAAGAGACGTTGACGTTGACGATGGTTATTATTATTATTATTATTTGTTGGTATACATTTTTGTATCTCGGCACTGATCTGCCGGTTTTTTTTGGGTAACACGGGCCAAAGCCAAGTGCTACCCCTGAGAGTACTAACCTAAGTGATAATTGATGATGATATATGACGTGGTGATGTAATGTGTTCACTTTGTGTTGCGGTGGTGAATGATGTTTGTGGGTGTGCATCGTTGTCATTCTGCAGGAATTTTCGAACAATTCTGCAAGTGTTCAGGATTGCAGCTTTCTGTAGGGTTTGGTAGGTGGAAGGAGCTACGTCCAGCGTTTTTAAAGACTGATGCAGTTGTTTCGGGATGACCCCCGTGGTTGAAAGTACTACAGGAATAATGGCAACGCTACCTAATCGCCACATTCGACTTATTTCTGTTTTTAAATCTGTATATTTTGACAGCTTTTCTGCTATAGTGTTTTGTAGGTTGTGTGTATTTGGTACTGCTATATCAATAATTTGTGCAGTTTTATCAATTTTATCTAGTAAAGTTATGTCTGGTCTATTATAATGTGTTGTTCTGTCTGTGAGGATGGCTCGATCAAAGTATAGCTTGTGTGTTGTGTTTTCAAGAACCGTTTCTGGAGTATATTTGTAGTAAGGTACTGGAGGAGTAGTAATTAATTTATATTTAATGGCAAGTTTTTGATGAATTATGTTGGCTATTTGGTCATGCCTGTGTTTATAGTCAGTCTGAACTATTGCTTTACATGCTCCAGTAATGTGTTGAATAGTTTCAGAAGAACTATGACATCGCCTACAGATGTCTGTTGAAATAGGGATTCGCATGATGTGCTTCTGGTAGTTACGGGTTTCAATAATTTGGTCTTGAATTGCTGTCATGAACCCTTCAGTCTCAGGGAATAAATCTCCGCGCCTGAGCCATTCGTTCGACGCTAACTTGTCGACGTTAGGTTGGCAAAGGTCATGGCGATGTCTTCCATGGAGTGACTTCTGGGTCCATTCCGATATTTTAGTCTGTTTATCAGTCTGTTTCTCATTAATTTGTGTTGTTTTGTCAGACATGTTTAGTGGGGTTAGTTTTCGATCATTATAAACTATTGCTTTGTGTAGGGTAGAGGTTGTACTTTTTGTGTTAAAATATTTTCTAAGAATACTGATTTGTTTATTGTGTAGGTTCGTTATATCTATTATTCCTCGTCCTCCTTCTTTCCTTGGTAGTGTTAGTCGCTGTACGCAAGATCTAGGGTGGTGCTTTCTGTATTTAGTCAAACTGGTGTTAATGACGCGTTGTAGGTTCGTAAGTTCCGTCTTCGTCCAGCTTATTATGCCAAAGGAGTATGTAAGGACGGGGATCGCATAGGTATTTATTGCTTTGATAGTATTTTTGGAGTTCAATTGAGTGTTTAGAATGGATTTTAGTCGGTGTTTAAATTGTTGTGTAAGTTTATTTTTTATTGCCTTATGTTTAATTTGCTTCGCTTGAATATATCCTAAGTATTTGTATGTGCCATTTTCATCTAAGGAATCGATGGTTTCACCTGACTGTGTGGTATATGAATGTTCGTATGTTTGACCTGCCTTGACTGAATTGATTTTACACTTATCAATTCCAAAATCCATTCCTATATCACTCGAAAATTTATCTGTGGCATTGGCAAGGTCATTCAAGTCTTCTGGTGAAGCAGCGTACAATTTTATGTCGTCCATATAGAGCAGGTGGTTAATTTTACAGTCGTGTCTGTCCGTCTGTATGTCATCTATTACGTCATTATAATTCAGTTTATATCCTGGCATTAGTGAATTTAATTTGTTTGATAAGGGGTTTAAGGCAAGGCAAAACCACAGTGGGCTAAGCGAGTCACCTTGGAATATGCCTCGTTGGATCTTGATAGATTCTGACTCAACAGTTCCTGTAGATGTCGAAAGATGTAAACGTGTTGTCCATTGTGTAATTGTGTTATTCAAAAAGGCAATGATTTGAGGGTTTATCTTATATATATGTAAAATTTCAATTAGCCAAGTGTGTGGGACAGAATCGTACGCTTTTTTGTAGTCTATATACATAGTATATAGATCTTTTTTCTTTCGCTGGACCTGTTTGAGAATAACCGAGTCTATTGTAAGTTGTTCCTTGCAGCCCTGACTAAATTTTCGACAGCCTTTTTGTTCTTCGGCTAATATCGAATTTGATTCAAGGTGTTTGTAAATGATTTGAGTGATGCATGATGTTATTATTTTATATATAGTTTGTAGGCACGTTATTGGTCTGTATTTTGCTGGGTTGGCGCTATCGTTAGTGTCTTTTGGTATCATATACGTAATTCCTTCAGCTATGTATGTAGGCATCGTTGTTGGTTTTGTAATGAAGCTGTTAATGTAATTATATAGATATGGGTGAGTGTATGTTAATTTTTTGTACCAAAAGTTGTGAATGTGATCAGAACCGGGTGCTTTCCAGTTGTGTAATTTTTGAAGTACGTCGTGAAATGTCTCTATCGGAACTTGTTCGAACTCCATTGGTTCAGTGTGCATATGGTTTTCTGTCTCTATTTTAACCCACTCAGCTTCAGTATTATGACATATTGGCCTCTCCCAAATTCTTGACCAAAATTGTTGAAGTTCGTCTACCGACGGTAAGCTATGGTTTGTGTTGTTTTCGTTACTACTGGGTGCTGTTTGGTTTGTGGTAGAATTTTTCAATGTTCGATAAAACTGTTTTTCGTTGTTCCTAAATTTATTATTTTGGATTTTGCGAAGTGTACAATTATTGTACCTGTTTAATCTACTATTTACAAGAGTGAGTTTCTGTTTTAGCGTATCTAAGAAATGTGTGAGTTGTGTGTTCGGTTCTTCATGAGTTGAATGTATTCTATAGTTTTCTAGTATTGTGTGTACCTCCCTAACAAGCCTCCATCCTCTGTTTCCTTGCATGTATGCTGTAAGTCTTCCGATTTTCGCTCTTAAGTCTTTAATTCTTGTTTCTAATCTTTTCTGCCATTTCGGTTTCTTACTTTTCTGATAAATGTAAGTTGTACTTTCGGGGGTGATATGTGAAAGTTTACTTCCATTTGTTTTAGCAGCTGTCCAGGCAGCAGTATATTATTACTGTCTGCAGGGTTTTGTAGTCTGTATCTGCATTGACATATTTTGGAAGGATGACGTTATTAATGTAACTTACTATTTGTGCCAATTTTTTTGATGGTTTTTGTTTAGGTATATAATTCCTTTTTGTCGGGTGAATGTTTGTAAAATGTCGTAGTGTATGTGAGAATATTTCATCTAGTTCTTGACTTATTTCGCCATTTGTCGTATTCTGTTCTGTGTTTATAATGGTGGATGTCAAGGCTCCTAAGTCAATGCAATTTAAGAAATTGGGCTCGTTTCCTACTTCGGTTTCTACTTCGTTATTATTTGTTGGTATACATTTTTGTATCTCGGCACTGATCTGCCGGTTTTTTTTAGGGTAACACGGGCCAAAGCCAAGTGCTACCCCTGAGAGTACTAACCTAAGTGATAATTGATGATGATATATGACGTGGTGATGTAATGTGTTCACTTTGTGTTGCGGTGGTGAATGATGTTTGTGGGTGTGCATCGTTGTCATTCTGCAGGAATTTTCGAACAATTCTGCAAGTGTTCAGGATTGCAGCTTTCTGTAGGGTTTGGTAGGTGGAAGGAGCTACGTCCAGCGTTTTTAAAGACTGATGCAGTTGTTTCGGGATGACCCCCGTGGTTGAAAGTACTACAGGAATAATGGCAACGCTACCTAATCGCCACATTCGACTTATTTCTATTTTTAAATCTGTATATTTTGACAGCTTTTCTGCTATAGTGTTTTGTAGGTTGTGTGTATTTGGTACTGCTATATCAATAATTTGTGCAGTTTTATCAATTTTATCTAGTAAAGTTATGTCTGGTCTATTATAATGTGTTGTTCTGTCTGTGAGGATGGCTCGATCAAAGTATAGCTTGTGAGTTGTGTTTTCAAGAACCGTTTCTGGAGTATATTTGTAGTAAGGTACTGGAGGAGTAGTAATTAATTTATATTTAATGGCAAGTTTTTGATGAATTATGTTGGCTATTTGGTCATGCCTGTGTTTATAGTCAGTCTGAGCTATTGCTTTACATGCTCCAGTAATGTGTTGAATAGTTTCAGAAGAACTATGACATCGCCTACAGATGTCTGTTGAAATAGGGATTCGCATGATGTGCTTCTGGTAGTTACGGGTTTCAATAATTTGGTCTTGAATTGCTGTCATGAACCCTTCAGTCTCAGGGAATAAATCTCCGCGCCTGAGCCATTCGTTCGACGCTAACTTGTCGACGTTTATTATTAATAGTTTATTTCCAAAAACTTAGTACTACTTTACAATGGCACTGTGGCAACAATTTCAGAACTAGGCATAGCCTGTATTTCGGCTATCAGCACCATTCCCCTCGAGTATTATAATACAAGAATAGGTGCCAAGCAATAGAGGCATATAAAATTAAATCAGTACTACAGAAATACAGAATAATATTTGATTAGTAAGTAATCTATATAAGAATTTGCAAATAAGTAAGTACATAATTTTAATCCAAATTAATTACATAGATTGAGTTTATGTGTGTGAGTTCGTGGCGCGTGTGAGGGTGGGGGTGTGTGTGTGGTGTATGTACCTATATTAGAATGTCTATCAACTCGCACTGGGCCCGCGTGAAGGATTGCACTCCCCTCACTGACAGGAGTGCAATCTCTCAGCAGTGGAGACATTATAGGCTGGTTTTATTATTATGCTTATGCTAATTTAAGGGCTGTATTTCGTACGAGTTGTAGGTAATACAATTATGTTCCCTATACTTATATGCACAAAACAACAGCTAAACACGACTACCTACAGTATTTGTCTCTCCTTCCCCTTTTTAATCCATCCAAAGGTTGTCATTAAAAGATCGCTCTTAGCGATAAGACCGCCCATTGTGTCATCCTTTGTAAAAATTTTATATTTATGCCTGTAATTTATACGTAATGTACAGTCACGAGCAAAAGTATGTATACACTCGGCTTTATTCAAAGGCGATTTACTCCTTTATTATTTTATTAAATTTTATGTTGTTACGAACATAGCATTTTCGAACCCATAGGTTTATGTAATGTGTCGTATTTCATCAAAAATCGAAAACAAAAGCGAAAAAATTGCAATTGTAAATTACCAAGTGTTGACATATTCGTGTCCGTGACTGTACACCATATAAATTACAGACATAAATATAGAAATTTTAAAGAGTATTCTATTCTATTCTAAACATCTTGCAACGTAAATTAAACTAACAAATAATAACAAAACGGTGACATTCAAGCAGTCTTTAATTAATTTAATGGCAACTGTCGTAACATGCAGTGCTGTCGCGATAATATCAATTTAAGGGGCCGTACAGACTTGGACCTAAGCCGCTCTTAATGTGTCGGATGTGGTTTTGGCGTAATACTCAAGACGGTGATATAAGGCTATGGGCAGACAATGGAGGGGTCCATGACTTAATAGGTTCGGCTTGAGACTGGGGTTTGGAGAGCGGGTAATAGAGGGTTGATGTGAGTTTTGAGCTTCGGATGAATTCGGAATGTTGTATGTGCATGCGAAATTGTGTATAATTATTTTTGATGGTACGTAATTCACTTGTAGCAGTGGTGACCCAGTAGTAAAGGCTTCGTCTGACGAGTTGTAGGTGGTGGATTCGAACCCAGGTAGGCGCTTACTTTTTATAAAAAATTTCATCACAACTGCTCTCAAAATGCTAAAGGAAAATATCTTGAAGAAACCGGCATGTCCTAGAACCAAAATTAAAAACATGTGACATGTACCCACCTTGGGCCCGCACGGTAGATGACAGACTTCCCACAGGCCTGTATCCCAGCAGTGGGAACATTATAGGCTGAATATGTAATTTACGCTTTCACGTATTTTACTGCAGTTTGAGGGGTCCGTGGCTAAATAATAACAGCCGCACAGGTCGATCGGTCAGGTTAAGCTACGCTTGCCGCGGTTGGTCTGTGGATGGGTGACCGTCTTTACATACCGAGCCCCTCCGTGCCTCGGAAAGCACGTTAAGCTGTTGGTCCCGGCTGTCATTCGTGGTTCTTTGATAGTCGTTACGGGTAGTCAGAAGCCCGAAAGTCTGACAACCAGTCTTACCAAGGGGTATCGTATTACCCAGTAACTGGGTTGTGGAGGTCAGTTAAGCAGTCGCTCCATGTAAAATACTGGTATTCAGCTGCATCCGGTTAGACTGGAAGCCGACCCCAACATAGTTGGGAAAAGGCTAGGCAGATGATGACTACGTATTTTTGCAGTTTGTGTCCATCTACCAAATAAATATGGCGGTTTCACAGCTTCTGTATAAAAAATACCTATGCTAAACTGTCATATTTATTCTTTCGATAAAATATTATCGGACTATTGAATAATCAGCCCTTTTTTTGTTAGTCTATACACCGTTAAATTTTGATCGTCTTAATCCTTAAAAGGGGTCATTGTACTCATCATTATGAACATTTTTTACTACGGGATCAACCCTGAAATCATGAAAAAAAAAATCAGTTGATCCATAGATTTATTTATTTATTTATTTATCCTCACACTGGAACGCCATACGGCAATTACACCAATGGAGCAAAAAATCACTTCATGTGCTGCAATGTGCTGCTTTCAATCCATCCTGTGCGCGGTGGACATCGAACGAGTGGCGATATGTTGTTATGTTCGCATACCGGTAAAACGGGGTGAATAGGGATGCAGGGGTGAATCGGGACGAAACTTTAAAATGGATTTTTACTAAATAATATAGTTGTTTGCTAACAAGGACACTTAATCTTTAATTAAAAAACAGTAAACACATTAGAGTCTTTTCTGGCAACAAACTATATTATTTCAACGTTAAAATCCATTTTAAAGTTTCGTCCCGATTCACCCCTGCATCACTATTCACCCCGTTTTACTGATTATTTTTTTACGATTTAATTTTGTTTGTCTTGTGCGATCTCCGGCCATGCTGTCCCTGCAAACCAAAAAAAAGAAAAAGAAAGAAAGAAACCTTATCAGCAGTGCGATTCTGTAACCATCTCACTGTGAAAACTTAGGTGAAGTGAGCGTGGAGTGAGCTGTCATTCCAACTAATGCTAGGGATTGACACTACTGACAACTCACATCAAGCTCACTTCACTTGAGTTTTCACGGTGAGAGATTTTTACATAGTCGACCGGCAGATCGTCACACCTTGTTAAGTTAATAATTGCAAAAGTTTGTCCCATAGCTCGATAGATGGCGTTGCGCTGTTTAAAAGCAGGCTATGGTTTCGTTACCCACGATTGTATATAAGGCACCGAATATTATTAATTAAATAACCCAAAAACAGCATCATCTTGTTTTATTGCTAAAACACCTAGCAGAGTGAAGCATCTTGGTACGGCTTTGTACATGGTCCTTCGAGCCGGATTTAGAGTCAGTGAAGCGAGGGTTCCCGAGAGCCACCTTGTCGTCATCAGCGCACCTAGGGGGCAGTGGATTGCTGCTCCGAGCTGCTACCTGCCAGTATGAGCAGCAGACTGGTGACCAGAGGAGCGACCCAGCGTGAAGCGCATCTGCAGTGGCGCCACCTAGCGGCGTGATTTGGCGGCAGGAGACGGTGACGTGACGTCGTACGTGAGTGAGTGACGTGTATCAGTGAACGGACATAAAACTGTAAGTACTTTCCGATTCGATTTTAAGCCTTATTCTCTTGAACAAAATAACTTTGAAATTTAGAAGCATTTCTCTTGGACTTAGAAAATTTTGCGAAAAAGTGAAGTGACGGGGAATCCATGCCCAAAATATTACAAGTCAGTTTAAGTTTAAAGACTTAGAAAATTTCGAAGATGTGTTTCTACAGCGACTTAGAAAATATTTGAGGAACTACAGTGACCTTTGCGATAATTTGGGCTTTTAAAGAAAGCAATTCGACTTAGTGTTTCCATCTATCAAAGGGTTATTGGTAGACATTTTATGTGTGTAAACTTTTTGTATTGATATCTACACAACATGGAAGCCTACAATAAAATTCAAATGGACACTAATAAGGTCATATCGCGAGCCAGGTCTAACTTCAAAAAGTCGCCCAAGGAGCGAATTTCTAAGGCATATGTTGAAGTAAGACTGGAGAGTTTGGAGTCACAGTGGACATCATTTTACGACACACATCGTAATATATTAACTCAAATAAAGGAAGCTGAATACAATAAATCGCATTATTGTTCGTCAGAAGTGTATGAGGTTACGGAAGAATTGTATTTGGACTATAAAACGGAGTTAAAACAAATACTTACTGACTTGTGTAAAAAAGAAGTTGCTCAAAATGTATCACAATCTTGTGCAGGAAAAAACTCAGATGAATCTTGCAATATAAAACTACCTAAAATTAGTTTACCTATGTTTTCTGGACAATACTCGGAGTGGATCACCTTCCGTGATTTATTTTTATCCCTTATACACGGTAATAAGTCGTTAGATGATGTTCAGCGACTTCAGTATTTAAAAAGTCATTTAACTGGAGAAGCTGATCAACTTCTGAGAAACATACCTATTTGTAGCTCAAATTATCAGACTTCTTGGGAACAATTAAACAAGCGCTACAATAGTAAAAAGTATATGGCAAGTTGCATTCTTAAACGATTTCTTAGTCAGAAAAATATAGCAAGCGAGTCAGCACAATCTCTTAAGGAATTATTGGATACAAGTAACGATTGTTTAAATGCACTTAAGAATTTGGGAATTAATGTCGACTCCTGGGACTTTATTGTAATATACATTTTAAGCTTAAAATTAGATTCTGAGTCTCGTAAGTTATGGGAAGCAAAGATTTGTGAATATTCGGAAGATCTACCTACTCTAAAGCAGTTTAATAAGTTTTTAGAACAAAGGTTCCGTTCACTAGAATTTTTAGACAATAAGTCTTCTAAAAATACTGTCATAAGAAATGGTCCTGTCAAGACACTACATGTAGCTACTCTGTCATGTGTATTTTGCAAATCTGATCATAAACTTGGTAGTTGTAAGAAGTTTAGTAACGAAGATGTCACCTCACGGCGTAATTTCGTCCAATCCAATGGATTATGTTTTAATTGTCTCGGGTCAGGCCACGCGGTATATTCCTGTCGTTTGCCGACTAGATGTCGGTTATGTAAAAGAAAACATCATTCTTTACTCCATACTAAAGATGCGTCCGTATCAACTGACCCTAAAGTAGAACCTAAGCAATCAGTTGATGCAAAACAAACACAAGACGATGCAAGTAACATTGTAACAAACTGTGCTGCGACTTCCCGTAGTCATGATTTGTTGCCTACGGCCTTGGTGAAGGTTACCTCCGGTACAGGCACAGAGGCGACTCTGCGCTCTTTGCTGGATCAGTGTTCGCAGGCTTCGTATATTACGGAGTCTGCAGTTCAACTTTTAGGGCTGAAAAAATATATCAGTTATAAATCATCACTGAGGCTAGGCGAAGATGAGAAAGGTTGTGCATTGACCTCTAAATATGTTGTTTACTTAAGATTACAATCAATGTACAATCCTAACTTTCAGTTGTCGGTTAAGGCTCACGTGCAGAAGAAATTGACGTCAATTCTTCCTTCTAATAAAATAAAGTTCCCACTGTGGAAAGAACTGAAACAGTACAATTTGGCAGATCCTACTTGGGATACACCCGGAAAAATTGACATTCTTCTAAGTTCCTCGGTGTATAGCAAAGTCCTCAAACAAGGACTCAGTAAGGGTCCTCCGGGATCTTTAATAGCGCAGGATTCTGAATTAGGATGGTTACTGTCGGGAGAGATTAAGGGAAAGGAAGAAAACGCAGAGAGCTTTAACTATGTAACGTTGGAAGGTGATCAAAATGCTCTTATAAGAAGATTTTGGGAATTAGAGGAAACCGTAGTGCCAAAAAAGCACTTCACGGAAGAAGAACAAAAATGTGAAGAATTTTATAAGCAATCAACACAACGAGATCCCCAAGGTCGTTATGTTGTTAGGTTGCCTTTTAAAACGGCTACACCACACTGCGCAAATGGTCAAACTAAAGATATTGCATTGCGCAGGTTTTTTAATTTGGAGAAAAGGTTAGCCAGAGACTCCGAGTTAAAAAGGCGATATGGAGAGGTAATTAATGAATATCTCGACTTGGGTCATGCAGAAATTATTCCTTTGGAGCAAATTAACAAGCCTGATGTCGTATACCTTCCCCATCACGCGGTGATCAGGGAAGATAAAGCAACTACTAAGGTTAGGGTTGTATTTGACGCCTCTAGCTTAGGCAAAAATGGGGTGTCGTTGAACAGCGAACTAATGGTCGGGCCAACCTTACAAGCTGATTTACGACACACTATAATGCGATGGAGAATGCATCCCATTTGTATAATTGCGGACATTGTAAAAATGTACCGGCAGGTGATTGTCTCAACTGAAGATATTGACTACCAAAGATTACTGTGGAGACAAGATCCTAAGGATCAAATTCAACACCTGCGGCTTTTGAGAGTAACATTTGGCACGGCGTCAGCTCCATATTTGGCCGTCCGAACATTGCACCAAATAGCGCTAGATGAGGGAGAATGCTTTCCTATTGCACGGGAAAAGACTCTGACGGATTTTTATATGGATGACCTGATGACTGGCTGTCAAAATATAGCGGAAGGAAAAGATATATATGAGCAAATGACACAATTATTAGGAAAAGCAGGCTTTGAGCTGCAAAAATGGAACACCAATAATTCTGAATTAAGGAACCATATGAGAATAGATAAAGGAGAAGAAAATCTAGAATTAAAAACAGATATAATAATGAAAATATTAGGACTTACCTGGTCCAGAGAAACTGATGAATTTGAATACACGGTGACGCTGCCTCCCTTGAAGATACCTGTAACTAAAAGAAGTGTTATCTCGCATATTTCGATGTTGTTCGATCCATTGGGTTGGCTAGCACCTGTAGTCATAAAAGCCAAGATATTAATTCAAAACTTGTGGTTGTCTGGAATTAATTGGGATGATGAGTTACCATCGATATTGTTAAAGGAATGGTTTACTTACCGCAGCGAACTTGAACAGCTTGTACAGTATCGGATTCCTAGGTGGTTATCAATCTACCGTGGTGATTCAGTGGAGCTGCATGGATTTAGTGACGCCTCGAATCAAGCGTATGCAGCAGTAGTTTACATACGTGTGGTGGATCAGCAGGAGGTCATTTATTCTCGCCTGGTGACAGCCAAAACGAAGGTTGCACCAATTAAACAAGTTTCAATACCGCGACTTGAACTGTGTGGTGCAGTTTTAGTGTCGAAGTTGTTGAGTGAAGTAGCCGAGGTATTGAAAATTGACAAGCAGAAGATTCATGGGTGGACAGATTCGACCGTAGTACTCGCTTGGTTGAGTAAACATCCATCTAATTGGCAAACATTTATAGCCAACAGAGTGTCAGAGATTTTGACAGTAGTAGACAGAAGCCAGTGGGCTCATGTGAAATCAGCGGACAACCCTGCTGATTGCGCCTCACGGGGATTAAGATCAACTGAATTAATCTCTAACCAGTTATGGTTGGAAGGGCCAGCATGGCTGAAAAACAAAAACATAGATTACAACAAACAGACTGAATGCAAGACAGTGTTAGAAGAAAAGGCACAAAAGGTGAGCTACGTTACAACAGAAGAATATTTAGCGTTATCAGTATGGACAAAATTCTCAACATTAAGAAAGTTGATCAGAGTAATCGCTTATTGCAGGCGCTTTATATATTGTAAGAGAAGAAGCGACAACTCTGAACGATTTCCTTCATGGTTAACTGCTAAAGAACTTAACGAAGCGTTAACGGTTTGCATTAAACAGTGTCAAAAGCAATATTTTAGTAGAGAAACAGAAGATCTCGTTAAAACAGGAAAGGTTCAAAAGAAAAGTGTACTTACCTCGCTTAATCCATTCGTCGATCACGAAGGGGTGCTTAGAGTGGGGGGACGCTTAGAAAGAGCCACAATCGATGAAAATATTAAACATCCGATTATTATACCAGCCAAGTGTCATTTTACTGACTTGTTAATAGCAGATACTCACCAGAAGACGTTACACGGAGGACCCCAACTAATGCTCAATTATTTAAGGTCCAGATATTGGGTCCTTAATGCAAAAAATCGCATTAAATTCTATGTACGCAATTGCGTATCTTGTGTTCGTCATGCAGCTCGAATAAGAGAACAGCTCATGGGTCAGTTGCCCAAAGCAAGAGTGAATGCTAGCCGACCTTTCCACCAAAGCGGAGTGGACTATGCCGGTCCAATAAATATACGAACGTCCAAAGGGAGAGGTCATCATTCATACAAGGGGTATATTTGCCTCTTTGTGTGCATGGCGACAAGAGCCATACATCTCGAGGCGGTCAGCGATTTAACGTCCAAAGGATTCTTAGCAGCATTCAAACGATTTGTGGCCAGACGTGGACAGTGTGCTGATCTTTACAGCGACAACGGCACCAATTTCGTGGGTGCTGCGAAAGAGTTGAAGGCACTGCTGGCTGCTGAAAAATCAAGCGTGACAACAGAAATAGCAGATTGGTTATCGGATAATGGGACTAACTGGCACTTTATCCCACCCCACGCTCCAAATTTTGGTGGACTGTGGGAGGCGGGTATAAAGTCCACAAAAAACCATCTCAAGCGAGTTGTTGGAAACAACACTCTAACTTACGAGGAGATGGCTACCGTCTTGTGTCAAATAGAAGCATGTCTAAACTCCCGTCCCATTTCACAGCTAAGTGACAATATTCAAGACCAAACTCCCTTAACTCCTGGCCACTTTTTAGTCGGAGAGCCTCTTGTGCTCGTACCGGAATTTAACTATGAACAGTCGACCCTAACTAGTCTAAAGCGATGGCAATTGACCCAGCGAATGGTTCAAGATTTCTGGCGACGCTGGTCGAAAGAATATTTAACTCAGTTTATGAATCGCTATAAATGGGCATATCAGACTCCGGAACCAGCCATTGGTGATATTGTTCTGGTGAAAGAGGACGATTTACCGCCAGCTAGATGGCTTTATGGTATCATCACTCAAAAACACCCAGGTTTGGACGGAATTACGCGCGTGGTTAGTTTAAGATGTAAGGGGTCGCAAATTAAAAGACCAGTGTCGAAGGTATGTGTGCTTCCAGTTAGCAAATGAGAGTTTTTCTGTTTATGTATTCTTGATATTTAAATAATAACGAACAATTTGTTATTATTGTGTTGTTGTTTTAACCATAGTTACAGGCATAAACATTACTATTTTAGTCATACCTATTTTGTTATTTTGCTAGCAACTATTATTTTTTGTTTTTATTGTAGCGGCTGCGACCGCGTCTTTAGTTGCTGCTTGATTTTTATTGTAATGTATTGAAAGTATTTCAATATTCTAGTGTTCTGTAAAGTGTGTAACAACTTTCATCCTTACTAAGTAAACATTGTGTGAATTTAGTTGGTTATACTATCATCTCAGTTAGTTTTGTATCGATCAGTATCATATTTCAGTGTATGATAAAGTTTATTATGGACAAGATATTAGGTCAAGGTGGGCGGTAATAGCACATTTTGTCCATGGTGGGCGGAATGTTAAGTTAATAATTGCAAAAGTTTGTCCCATAGCTCGATAGATGGCGTTGCGCTGTTTAAAAGCAGGCTATGGTTTCGTTACCCACGATTGTATATAAGGCACCGAATATTATTAATTAAATAACCCAAAAACAGCATCATCTTGTTTTATTGCTAAAACACCTAGCAGAGTGAAGCATCTTGGTACGGCTTTGTACACACCTACACAATCTTCGCCGAGGTCTAGTCACCCAAAAACAAATGAATCCAAAGGTTTTCATAATTACCATCTCTTATATTTTTACCTTTCTATATCATTACCAAGAGTTGAGCGTACTTCATAATTTATAAATGAAAGGGTCCTAATTAATTAGCGATTGCAATCCCACTAAGTTGTTTCAATGAAATATTACCCTATTAGAGTAATGACTTATTTCGTACAGTTCTGCGGAATCGAGGGATATTTTAATTAAATTATTTCTTCTGTAATTGCGGTGTGTTTATAATTTATTACATCATAATATAATTAGGTGATTTTGAAGTAGCTTGAATTCGCACAGCTGGGCGAACTTTTCTTCGAAAACGAGATGGAAATGACGAAGTTTTTGGTTGATAAGTTTGCCGAACCGGTTGTGGTATATTGGCATAGTTTGTGATCGGAAAGTTAGCAGTTTTGCATTGAAGAAAAAAGGTTAACAGTGTTTTGTTTACGTAACTAAATATCTCCCGGAAAACGACGGGTAAACGTTGATAGTTTGGGTTTATATGACGGCACGGTTGGCGCAGTGGTTAAGCGATTGACTGCTGCGCTGCGTGTCGCGGGTTCGATTCCCGCACGGAACAAATATTTGTATGGCCTACAAGTAGTTGTTCCGGGTCTGGCTGTTTGTGTATGTGTGTTTAAATGTTTGTAAACGCACCCACGACACAGGAGAAATTCCTAGTGTTTACGTTTACGTAACGTTTTATATAAAAAAAAAAAAAAACTTGAGAGGTGTCAAGGGACACCCAGAGGGAACGAAGTTCAAAGAGAGAGAGAGAGAGACAGACAGAGAAACACGCGCACGCCGCACGGCTTACAACTTACTACCTATAGCAAAAAGTGTCGTTCCAACTTTTGGTCTTAATTTTTTCCGTCTGGGCTAGACGGAAAAAATTAAGACCAAAAGTTTCGCAACGCGCGATAAGGAACTTCATTCCAATAATAAATAAATATTATTGTCGAATCTAATTTAAAAATAAACAGAAGGAATCATCAATACGACGAAGAAAAAGACCTCCCTTTGAAAACGTCACGACTTTCATTACACGTAAATAATAAAGCGACTCTCCAAGAAAATCAGCTCGATAAATCAATATAATTCCAGCCCCACCTTAAAATCTTTGTACTCCAAATAAATCACTTAATACGACACTCCAAGAATCCCACCTCACATTATTATTCGCAGGGCAAATACAAATTCGATCCTGTCCCATCTTTTTAGTCTGTCTCGACATTCTATTAAACGTACTCCAAACACATTTGCCTTTTTCGTCGAGGAAATTGGTTCCTCGGCTTATCTCGAAGAAAAACCTATATTGTATGGCACTCTTGGTTTATGCGTGTAAGTAATTTAATGTAACTTTTAGGAGGGAATTCGTCACACGCTGAATTTTTTAACTCTCCTTCGAATTGTAAATTGAGAAGCTATTTTCGAAGTTCGAGCTCGGCGATGTTTTTTTTATTACTCCTAAAAGTTTTGGGTGCGATTATACTTCTAGAGGTGCTATTTTATAGGGTTGCTCGCTTTAGAAATTTTATATTTTTATCATAAAATATGGCGCGGCAATTCTTAAAAATATCCTCTTTATGTCAGATACCATCGGATCATAGTACGTTTGCTCAATATTTCAATATTCTATAAACATCGTGGACACTAAGTAACTCGTCATTTTTACCTAAGCTTTATGACTTGTGTCGAAAGATGAAAGAGAAAACTCATAAATACTGACATAAAAATACGTTTGCCTTTGCTAGATAAACAGGTTGACTGGCTCATATAAAATTGAATGTGTACTTAAAATATATTAGGAAAAAGACGCTGTTTAAACGGGTAGTAAATTATATTGCACAAACAGTAGCTAGCATTATCCTTGTCACTGACAACATCAGCATTTTGGCTCCAAGATTAAGTAGATATAAAATATTACGTATTTAGAAGTAGTAGGGGGTTATCGTAATCAATTGAGGGTATAGAACAATCAGTTTTAATACAAAAATAGATGATGCCGATGGCGCCGATTCCCTTGTTCACAAACTAAACTAAATTTAAGTTCAGTGCCTCTTTTTCTTTCTATTTCATTAAGAGAAGGACAGAAGATAAATATTAGTTTAGTCCTGTTAAATTAAGATAGTCCATAGACAAATTAGACGTGTTAAAAACATGGCTACTAAAAATACGTCAATTTACGTCAGGCGCTGACTAATCTGACAGGACTAAACTTATATTTATCTTCTGTCCACTGAACTTAAACTTAGTTTAGTTTGTGAACAAAGGAATCGGCGCCAATGTCTTAATTGGAACGAAGTTCCTTATCGCGCGTTGCGAAAGGGGGCTAGACGGAAAAAATTAAGACCAAAAGTTGGAACGACACTTTTTGCTATAGTTGTAAGCCATGCGGCGTGCGCGTGTTTCTCTGTCTCTCTCTCTCTCTCTCTCTCTCTCTTATAGAAATCAAGCCAGTTATACTTCGTTCCATCCGGATGTCCCTTCTCACACCTCTCAAGTTTTTTAAATTTTATTTTAGTATACACTGTTCCACTGCTGAGCAAAGGCCTCTCTCAAATCCTTCCAGGCATCCTTCCCTTGAGCCACCTCGATCCAACCCTGGCAGTACTCGTCTAGGTCGTCTCGCGCCGTCCATCCTCAGGTACCTACCGTGTGGAGACTGTTGCCCGGCGGTCACTATGCATACGGCCGACATGCCCTTCTAAATTAATAAAAATAAATAATAATGCGCCTATAGGCCAACCGCTTAACTGAGACGTTGCCTGAGGTAAAAGCGCGGTGCGGGAGGGGTGTGGTGACGTGATGCGAGAGCTCAGTGATTCGTCATCTTGTGACAACTATCACCCCTCCCACACGATGAATAAAGATCATTATGAATAAAGATCCCAATAGCAGCTCAGTGGCAATTCTGCCGCTTTCTGTAACACGGAAAAATAAATTTATCCATTGAAATGCGGGTGCACTATATCTTCACCTTAGTGTACCACTTCAGGGACAGCAAAGGAACAAGATGTAATTTTTTTGCGGTATTTGACCTTTGAGGGCACTTTTTTCGGTTGAAATATTAGAGTTTTCACGCGTGCTTAATCTATCCTTAAAGAAATGAAACAGAGCAAACAGTAATATTCATCCATCCATCCTATCCATCATATTAGTATGCAGGGTGACGGGGACATCGACGCGTCACCCGCTACCATGGCTTCACCATATGATTCTGAACTTGAAAAATGAGCAATTCCATACATTTTGACCGCATAGGTATTGCACTTTTTTTTAGGGACTCGAGGCTAAGTAATAATAAGCGCACGGATCGATCGATCAAGTTAAGCTACGCTTGCCGCGGTCGGTCTGTGGATGGGTAACCATCTTTACATACTGAAACCCCTTCATGTCTCTGAAAGCATGTTAAGCCGAAGGTCCCGGCTGTCATTCGTGGATCTTTGACAGTCGTTACGGGTAGTCGGAAGCCCGAAAGACTGACATCCAGTCTTACCAAGGGGTATCGTATTACCTAGTAACTGGGTTGTGGAAGTCAGATAGGTAGTCACTCCATGTAAAATACTGATATTCAACTGCATCTGGTTAGACTGGAAGCCAACCCCCAATATATTTAGGCTATGGTGAGGCAGATGGATTGAGGTATTTCACTTTCCACTCCCTCTCGCCCCGGACCATGGCTTGAACCAGGGCCGGACGCGAGAGGTTGGCAGCGGCGGCGACCTCTCGCGTCCGGCCCTGGTTCAAGCCATGGTCCGGGGCGAGAGGGAGTGGGAGGCAGTCACCTCCTTCTGCGAAGCAGTCATGCTAGCGAAGGAGGTGGCGGGGTGGGCGAGGGAACGCACTTTGCGCACCTCACGCCTCAGCCGCCGCGGGAGACGCTCCGGGCGTCGGGAGCCGCGTGACGACTCCCGGCCACCGTAGGCGCGGGCCTGCGGGCGGAGAGTAATGGGTAGCTCTCCGTCCGATCAGGACTAGGCCCGTGCCGGACGGCGTGTACGTGTTCCACGCGCGCCTCAAAGAGATGTCAGCAAAAGAGACGGGGCCCCATAGGGCCGAAGCCTGCCAGGGTAGCGGGACCATCCGAAAGGGTTTACCGCTGCCCGCTGCTAGTCAGTAAAAGTCTGACACTCCCTTCTGCTCCACCCAGAGCGGGAGGGGTCATTTGATGATTTCCCATCCTCAAAAAGGTATTTCACTTTTGTATAAAACAGCAGATTTTTTTTTTTGGTAATCGACGAAAAATTTATATTGGGCTCTAAGATTATGTGCTGAATTCATGGTTTTAGTTTTACACGTTAATATCTCTGCTACCCTGTATTCCTGTCATATTTTACTTTCTTAAACCCCTACCATACAGACATATAGTTGAAAACAAGACCAACTTCGGAAATAACTTATGAAATAAAGTGCATATATCGTGTTTATTGCCATTAAATCCAGATGGCTTATAGATTTTTATTGGAACTGGGTTCTGTTTGTGTTTGAACGGAAGTCTTAGAGAATGAAGTCCTATTTTACAGCCCAGTTACTTAAAGTTCTGAGACGGTGAATTTTATTGAGTTGGTTTCTGTGTTAATAAATGAAACTGCAAATTGGTGTTACGTATTTTGACATTAAAAAACAAATCTATAAACATACATGCATAGTTGCAAACTTCTAAAATAAATATTTCTAGAACTAGAGACTATAATTATTATTATGTGTTTTGTCTTTCTTTTTTCTTGAATCTCTAATAAATAATTTTCCTTTCTTTCTTTCTTTCATATAATTTTAGGACCTAGCCCTTTCTTCAATAAATAAAAAAAGACATATAGAACAAGAAAATTTATTATACCTACGCGAATAGATTTTCTTTTACGTTTTATACCTGCAATGACCATTTCGTCTAAAAATATTTCCACATTCCGCTCTTTCTTCAGACCGGCGATAATAAAGCCTGCTTTAGCAAGGGTCCGCTCATATTACTACTACCCTACGATATTAATCCCTTCGTTTGTTATCAAACCCACGGGTGTTTTCGTCCAACCCAAGTAGGTACATAGAAGACTGTATTCGTACGTACCTTACAATAAACAGCGACCACCATATTACCATTTCATACAGATATAAGTGCGTAGGTACAGTCACCAAAATAATAGCGTCACGTAGTTTCAAAACATCGAATATAATAAACATAAATAATGTTGTCTCACACGTACCGAAGATAATATACTTGATCTCGTATAACGCTTGCTGTAGGTACATGTTTTTATTTTTATTGGCAAATAAATTTGAACATTTTTCATCACTGCGAAAATGCTCTGAATGTCAACTGAGCGCGTATAAGGCGAGGCTTTAAAAACGTTGATACAAAAATGAAAGGAATGTACTAACAATATTATATTGATAATGTCAAGCTATGCGACCTTGGGTAGGCTTATAGGTGACTTACAATGGCATCAAGCAGAATGTTTTCACTTTTGCTTTCTTTGTGTTCTTTTGTCTGAAAAGGAAACTCTCTGCGAGCTTTACAAAGGTGACTATAGCCGCACAATTTTTCGCACGGCGAAAATGGACTGTCTAAACGGCAATTCGGCTAGACCGCAGGTGACTAAAAGCGCAAGTTTCCAAGCAGAATAGCTCTTCACAACCATTCAAAATGTTTCCGGACTATATCATATCAATAAATGTTATCGTAGGAATCGTCTTCTAAACGCTGTTCACAAATTCCAAACCCAACAATTTTGTTATTTTAAATCAAATAGACGACGTAATCCTTCAAATTAGTATTAGGCCTGTCGAATGGTTGTGAACAGCTATGCAGGGGGTCTACTCCGAAGTGCAAAGTGCGAATGTTCGGATCGGACCGACACATGGCCGAACCGAATATTATTGAAAAATGCGAAAAAAGTTCGGATCGGCTCAGTTGGGTCGGGACCATAGTCAATATTCGAAAGAGTGTAGGAGTGTAGGATCGGAACCGACCAAATCAAATAGTAACTTCGTAGCCGGAAACGGCCGAAAATTCGGCCGATACTACTTCGGAGTAGACTTTTGTCGTGCGGCGATAGGTCGCATGCGGTGGGTGATCAAAATCAACCGTGAAAATGCTCAGTCGCAGGCTATCGCCTGCGTTTTCGATATTTTCATGCAAAATGAACTACTCACCTGCGATTTTTTTCGACCTGTCTACATGAGGTGGCGATTCGGCTTGTGAGGCGATTTGGTAAGCGACAATCGACCTAGTAAAAATCCCCTATTACCGAAGTGTTTGTAGGCTATAAAGTTTGCCAACCAATACCTACTACCGTTAAACATATTGATTTCAATCTCTTCATAGCCTTCAAATTGCTTAGACGATATGAAATTTTTATGTTATCCTTTATAACCTCGATAAATCTAATCCAATCCTATAAAAATTCAATATTCAGCAGCTGACGCCGTAACCAAGTATTGATCTAAACTTTCTAATACCTCCATCTACTAAAACGTGTTTACAGCCTCAATCAGATCAAGAATCAAAGCGTTGCCCAGATTGCTCAATCATTCGCTTCAGTCAGAATCCTTTAGCGGTGAACTAAATACAGAGCATACATCAGACTCCTCAATAGGTCTCGGGCGTGTAACCAGCCTAGCGATAGGTACATGTAGGCTGTAAGCATAGAGTTTGCGTGACATGGAAGTAAGCCCTCCCAGGAGCGACAATGTCACGCCCCAAAACAGTATGTGGAAACTTACAAATCACATTTCCACATTGTGTTAAATAAAATAGGGAGAAACGTGGCTAGGAAAGTAGCGATTAGGGTTCGTTGTGATTGGAGTCTAGAGAGTTAGCTGGACTATATTGCGCTTTATGTTGTAAGAGGACATTTTTCGAAAAGAAAATGGCGGAGACTAAGCTAATTTTGGCACATACAATTATTTTGCCATCGTACAGAGCCGTTCTGTCGTACAGACCATCTTTCGACGGAAATTTTTCCTCTTCATCATGCCCTGAAAACTACATTACCGAAACTCCCCGTAAAAAATCTCATCCTGCTAATAAAACCACGGCAAGAACCTTTCAAGCGACTAATAACCCGAATCACATCTCTGATTTCATTCCTGTGATAGCATTCATGAATTACAATCGGATTTTGTCCACTCTATTAGTTCTCAATCTCGCTCATTTCCCGGCCCAAGAGCAAAGCTAGCAAGCGTCGTAACTTGTGTTGTATATTGACAAGTATAGTTGTGAAATCGTGCTTACTACGTACACGCTACTGATTGGAAGTAAAATAAGCGTGCGAATGTGCACACAGGGGATTGTGGGAACTTCATATTTGTATTGTGAAGGAATGAGGCAGACGTTTATTGCACTGTGTCTGTTGTTGATTAGAAAGAAAATAATAAGGCAAGGTTTTGTTGATCTACTTGCTGGGAAGTTCTAAATAAATTGGTGGTACAATTATAATTATTATTTGTCTTGCAAGTATAACGTTACTACCTTTTCTTACGAGTTGCGTGGTATTTTTTCGTTCATAATCACCATTTTGTTGAGTCCCCCAAAGCGTTATGTTCGGCCCTTTTTTGGTGCGTGAACTTGATAGCGCATACAAAAGCAGTTAGTGTAGTTATATCGCAAATGGTCTTAGTTTTCTTTCTTAAAGTCGATATAGTTACAATTAAGACCTAAATTAAAAGTAAATAGAAAAGGGTTTCAAGTGAGCACATAGTATTTATTACACCGGAAATTGCACTAGAACTTAGAACATATCTAAATAGACGAAATCCTTTAAAACACGTTTTTCAACAGAATAACATGAAAGAAAGTGCTAGATTTTATCGGCTGTTCATTTTCCGCGCAGGTTGTAAGAATCGGAAGGTAAATGGATTGCCACTACGCTTACAGACGACGAGGTAGCTAGCTGTCACAATATCTCTATCTGGCAATAAGTAACACATGGCTCCAAATCGTTTTAAAAGATTTCGAACATCAAGATCTTGGCTGTACGGAATAGAAAAACGGAAACCGTATTTGATCCCAAAAATACATCGTGGAATTGCTTTGAATATTTGACGAAGGTCGTACTTGATTTTGAACGTTTTTGCTTTTTACTAAACCCTTCTTTATAGCCATTTATTTTGGTAATTATTTTATATATACAGAGTGGCGATCAGGTTATCACATTAAGGACTGATTTTTCAAACGACGGATAATTTTTATTCGCGGAATTAAATTGACATCTGACAGTTTTTTTATGGAAGAACTGTCAAAAATTAAAAATTATTCCTCCGATAAAATTATCTGGCAAAATCAGAAAATCAGTCGGAAAAATCAGACCTAAATAGTACAGCAGTTATTAGATGTTGTTATCAGTCTGTTAAAATAACCAATTTACTAAAATAGAAAACAGATTTTTTCAAGCAAAAATTTACACGAAATAAAACCACCCTTGAAAATAAGGTACCTACTAGACACGTGCGGGGCGATGGTATCCACAATTTAACAAAAACTTTAAGGTATTGTTACCAAATAATCATAAATTAAGTTTAATGTTGTTAATTACTAAAACGAAGAAAAAGGTCCCACGGCTAGAATATTAATTGTTATTAATTATTTTAATTGTGTATGTTTAAATTACGTAATGTAGAAAATGTAGCTTTAATTAATGTGATAACCAAATCGCCACACTATCCTAAAAAGGGCCCATAAACTTAGCTTAAGAGAGCAATGAGGTATTCGTTCGCATTACACTATTCCATTTATCTTAAAGGTAATTGATTCTTATACCAAGTAGTAGGCATTTCGAAAGCCATTAGTCCTATAGCATCTACGACGTTGACTGCCGATGTGATGGCCGAGACGTTTAATTGAAATCCGTTGAATTGTTGTGGTGAGCCCATTCCCTGTGCAGGCATAATTAGGTCAGTTGGGGTCAATCGCAGAAGTACCAATATGTTCCAACAACGATGCACCAAGGAATGTAAACTAAGAAAATATGGCAAGGGACAGGACTTTATTGGCAATTCCATCAGCACCCTAATTGCGTAACTCACGATCAATCGGAATCGGTTTCATTTTGACAGTTCAACAACATTCATTGCGTTATTTACGTGTTGAGCAGACAAATTTTTCGAACTTATGATGCAATGGATTAGCAATTTGCTTCAAAATAATTCAGATTCCGATTGATCGTGTGTTACGCAATTAGAGTGCTGTTCCTTATTCCCAAGGAAAATAATTTTCTGATAACCGTGTGATGTTATGTTGTTGCAGTTTGATATTTTTGGCTAAAAGCTTTTCTTATGATCTCGAGAGTTGAAATGTTGTTTAATTTAACTGGAACTGATTGATACTATCTAAAGCTAGACTTATAATCTTGAGAGTTGGCGTGATGCCTAATTTTATTGCACAATTACCCTTTACTGTTCCCATTATTGTGACACAGGCTTCCTTTCGGTGAGACGGAGTGAGCCGTAATTCACCACGCTTGCCCAGTGCGGGTTGGTACATGTCACAGTTGTCGAATTTTTTGTTCTAGGACATCGTCCGTTTCCTCACGATGTTTTCCTGCATTGTTTTGAGAGCAGATGGGATGAAATAATTTACACTAAGCAAAGCATCTGTCTCGGTTCGAACCCACCTCCTATATCTCGTAAGTCGCGGCCACCACTGCTCTCTTGTTTTATTGAGCAGTCCACAGTCAGATGCCCTAACAATAACTCACAATCTTCTTATTTCACTTTACTGCCACATCATTATTCATGTCGCATTCAACATTTATGACAGTATAGCAGTTCTGCCCATAAAGCAAAAAAAGTTAAACTTTCAAAACACACATAAACACATAAAAACATTTCTTCGAGCGAAAAAAGCTTTGTGAAACAAGTAAAAATGTGCCGAAGAAGGACAGAATTAAAGTTAGCACAACTTGTTCCCATTGTTGTCGCGACTTCCATTCAGTTCAAGAGAATGCGTCGAACTATGTTCCCACGTTTGTTTGTCTTTTACTATTAGTATTTAGAAAGTTCAGTATTAACAACTTGTTGGCCTTTGAGAGAGACGTTGTTTTTTTAGTTCCATTCGTTCAAAGACTGCTCATTATGTCTGGTTCAATTTAGACTGAAAGGTTGATCATTCTAGTTTAGGAGAAATCCTATTTAAAGGATCTAAAATATTTAATTACTTGTTATAACTTGAAATCTGAAAAATGATAATAGTAGATTTTGTACTCACTTAAGAAAGAAAAGAAAAACGTTTATCTGCGGTAAACTTGAAGCAGAAAAATAACACAAACACAAAAAATAACAAGCTGGGGCAAGCAAAATATGCGTCACATCCACTCAAAACGGCCACTTGTGTAAGATGATTTGCTAGGTAAATGTTTTCCATCGCTGAGATTAAGTTTCTTTGCAATATATGTAGTTAACTGTTGAGATCGCTCGCGCTCCACTCAACATCGCCGCGCGCTGGCGGCAGTGAACGAGGGTGGTCGATCCGGCTCGAAGGACCAATGATCGCGACTATAGGTCGTGGTGGAGCAAAATGAAATTATAGCGGGCTGTATAACCAGTTTATTGAATAAAGATATAAAATTACAACGGTCGGTTGAACATAGAAACAAGAGATTTCAAGACGCGCAAGCGCAGCCGTGCACGAAGGAGAGCAACAGCTGACTGTAAGTAGTGGCGGTGTGGCGCGAGGGCCCGCGCTCGGCCGTCGGCCGCGGACACCCCGCTGTCCCTGCACCCCTCGTTCACTGCCGCCAGCGCGCGCCGAAGTTGAGTGGAGCACGAGCGGTCTCAACATAACAATATTCTGTAACTAACGATACAATAGTCTTCACTCTTCTGCCATTAAGTATCCCAATTTATTTGGGGTCGGCGCAACATGTCTTTTTATTACGTACTTCTCTATTAGTCGTCATCTCGGTAGTCACCCCCTTTCTAACCATATCATCATTCACACATTCATACTCAAAATTCTCCTCAGTACACTAAACCTATATGGTCCCAGAAACATAATACACACACACACAGTCGGTAATACAGAAAAGTATTAAAGTACCAATACAATTTCACTGCAGTAAGTTGCCGAATGCAGAAAACGTTTTCGAAGAAGGCGGAGAGAGGAAAGTAGGCTAGGCCCCTAGAAGCTTTTACAACAAAGAACTAAAGAAACAATTTAGTTACTTTTTTCATACCAAACTTTTTGATACAACTTGGTCTATTGGTACTTTTGTAACACGTTCTGGAAAGGGGTCAAGATAAAATGGTCGTTTTGAATTAGGTAAGTAGTGGTCTTTGGAATTTTATTGGCATTTTTCATTTTAGATGTTTCCCTGGCAGGCCGTTAGGGAAAGCCTCGGGCGGAAAGTAATTACTTTCAGAACTGACGGAAGAGTTGACATCAATGATAATTTTAGAAACATTTTTCATATTTTTTACTTAGAGGTACTGAAATAAAAACAAAACAGGAAATACGAACCAAAAAGACAAACGGGATAAGACTTATTCGTCTTAAAATATTCAACACAAAACATAGGATATACCTACGCTCACGAAAAAGATCCAATTTACAACTCCGAGTTAAATAAAAGGCACCACCCCAATAGGATTATCGAGTGCGAGTGATTAATCCAATTACTTCACGGGAAGAAAGAGCTTCCAAACTTTATTTTGTTTCGTTAGAATCGAATCAAATCAACATTTTCGCAATACGAACGACTGGGGTTCGGTTCTGGTGTTGACGTAAACGGACGATTTTGTGCTGCGACTAGATTGTCAAATGCAACCTTTATGCCTTAATAAACTCTTACAAAATAGAGGGGCCCGTGGCTAAATAATAACAGCCGCACAGGTCGATCGGTCAGGTTAAGCTACGCTTGCCGCTGTTGGTCTGTGGATGGGTGACCATCTTTACATACCGAGGCCCTCCGTACCTCGGAAAGCACGTTAAGCCGTTGGTCCCGGCTGTCATTCGTGGATCTGAGGCAGTCGTTACGGGTAGTCAGAAGCCCCAAAGTCTGACAACCAGTCTTACCAAGGGGTATCGTATTACCCAGTAACTGGGTTGTGGAGGTCAGATACGCAGTCGCTCCATGTAAAATACTGGTATTCAGCTGCATCCGATTAGACTGGAAGCAGACCCCAACATAGTTGGGAAAAAGCTAGGCAGATATACAATATATATAAACTCTCACAAAATATTATTAATATTCTAGATTGTGTGACATGAATAAGAAAATGGTATTTTTTATCGTAAAACTGGCTAATTCTTATGCAGGATTTTTTTTAACCAGTGCGCTAAACGTAACCATGAATTCAGCATTATGATTCTGGTTATAAAAAAAAAATCAGTAGTTCCCTCTAATTTGACCGCGTAGGTATTGTACTTTTTAAAAAACACCAGATTTTTTATTTTTTATTATGTTCTGACGAAAAATTTGGGTAGAAATCTATGTGAAAAGGAGATGTAGTTGTAATGTTTTTTGTAAGATATAGCAATTTTATTTTAGCTGTCGCTAGCAAAAGGAAGGGTTTACAAAAAAGTTCCCCAAAATATATATCCGACTAATCGCAAGTATACACCTGTACCCCAACTTACGTACAAAGTTTCTATACGAATCAGAAAAATCCTTTCCGCCCGAACGCGCGTTGTTTTCCCCTCGATTTCCATTCACTCTTACAGTCCGGAACGTAGAATCCGGATTTGTGCGCACTCGTACAAATGATTTTTATAGAATTTTAAACTTATCTCACTTCTCCTTGTTGGATCCGACTAGAATTTAGTGCTGCAAAAATTGCGCTTTTGTTTTATTTTTGGAACTGTGCGAATGTTTTGTTCGTGTGCGTTTGCCGAATGGGAGAAAAAATCTCCATTTTCACGCACCTTTTTAGTTACACCAGATATAATATTTTATGCCAGGCCATTAGCTATGTATCCTATGATTTAGCATCATGTTGCCACATTATTATACTCGTTCTTAACAGTCTTATAATTCACTGCCTTTATGTAGAATTTCTCCGCCTACCCGCACAGGGCCCGCATGGTGGATTAGGCTTCCTCTCTGTGAGAGGGACTCACAGAGAGGAGGCTTGTGTCCCGGCAGTGGGAACGTTACAGGCTGATTATGTAGAATTTAGATTATGATTATGTAGAATTTAGATTATGATCATGTAGAATTTAGATTATGTAGGATTTAGATTATGATTATGTAGGATTTAGATTATGATTATGTAGAATTTAGATTATGATTATGTAGAATTTAGATTATGTAAGATTTAGATTATGATTATGTAGGATTTAGATTATGATTATGTAGAATTTAGATTATGATTATGTAGAATTTAGATTATGATTATGTAGGATTTAGGTGGAATTTAGGTGTGACGCTCTTAGGCTAGGTGGAGCGACGATCTGCGCAGGGTGGCTCGAGGCAGCTGGATGAGAATTGCCAAAAATGGAGTTGAATAGCGTGCAATAGGAGATTTTTTCCAGTCTAGCAGTGGACTGCTATAGGCTGATGATGATGATGATGTAGAATTATGTTCATGTCAGTACGTTTCGGCTATTTCAGTAGCCAGTGAAAAAGTAATCGATAGAATTATACTTAAATTAAAAGGAACAGAGCTTTCAGCTATGAATAATACAGCAATAAATACGCAATTAACTTTTTCCGCTACCGCCCATAATTGATTGGACATGAAGATAACGAGATTCAGCGCTCCATTTTCTTGCTAACCAGAATCAAAAGATTTTGCTCGTCCAAAGAACTGCGCTTGAGAGTAAAAAAAAATGCTTAATTTACATATTTTATTGTCACTGTGGAATTGAAAGAGAAATATGGAAAATTGTATGAAGTCGTTCTGGATTTGCAACATTTATTATTATCTGTGGTATTTGCAGCTGTGTTCCCAGGTGCAATGAATACTGTTAGTACTGCCTTAGCTGTTTCTGTTTACGCTGTAAAATGATACTAAAGAATGTGGTCAAGGAAATAGTACTTAGTAATTTTTTTTCATACTGTTTTTGTAATGCGTGTATGAAAACTATTAGTTAATTCTGTAGTGTTACTAGGATTTTTTTTTCAAAGTCAAAGTTTTTTTTAATTCGTTACACATAGGTATTTGAAATAGAACAGGTACAAAGATCGACGATGTTTTGCCGTTAATGGTGTACAAATATCAAATAGGTAGGCATACGAATCACAATTTAGTAATAGATTTTTTGTTAAAAAATAAATGTCAAGCTAACAGAGTTAAACTATATCCAAAGTTACAAATAGCTTCTTGTTATTTTATATATGTTACTTTAACTGGAATTAGTATTTATAAACTCAAATAGTTTATTCAATGTTATAGGTATTTGGAAAATGGGCCGAGTTATTTTGGTATAATTATTTACTTACTTTATATTTTATAGTTGAAAAATCTTCTTCATATTTCAGCAGCAACAATAAGAAAAGTATCTCTAAACTCACAAGAGAAAGAAAGTCTTAAGATATCTAAAACACCCGCAAAACTTCTGCCGATACATCTCAAGATACACCAACGTATTTTTCCTCACTACGCGCCAATACCCTGTGTACTAGACGCATCCCAACTTTAAATTTACTTTATACGTAGTGCAAAACTTTGGCGTACCCCTGCATACGTACTCAACTCCTGTCTGTTGAATAAAAACTCAGTTCACTGTTCGCGGGTTTGCTCTTGTTTCCGAACAAATATTTGTTTAGTAATAGGCATTGGAAAGAAATAGGTTTTAGTTGGGCTCTTCGCACTTTTAACTTTGTTAGGAAGTTTCTACGTTGTGGAGCTATTATGAAAAAGGGTTTTCTTTAAGTTTGTAAGTTGGTTGTATTTCTTGTTGTGTAAACTTATGAATGGTGTTTTTTTTTTTTTTTAATATAATATAATATCCCTGGACATTTCACACAGCGCCATCTAGTCCCAAGCTAAGCAACCTAATGCTTGTGTTATGGTAACAAGATGGCTGATAAACTACTTATATACATATTTTTTTTTGTAAATACATACATATTATAGATTTAAAAACACCCAGACTCGGAACAAATACATGTAAGTCATACAAATATTTGTTCCGTGCGGGAATCGAACCCGCGACACGCAGCGCAGCAGTCAATCGCTTAACCACTGCGCCAACCGTGCCGTTAAGATAGTCACATTTGCCACATCTGGGGGTACTACTTATTACTGCCTAAGCACGAAGTCCGTAGTATCGGCAAAGCGTTTTATACTCCGTAGCACTTACGGACATAGGATTACTTCGGGGGCCAAACTTAGAATAAATAACAACACGATTTGGCAGTTGTCCTACTCTCGATGTGTTCTTGCCCGACCGAAAAAATTTAATTTGACACTTGTTTTAACGGTTCAACTACTTTCGGACGGAGATAGGTCTTTTAACAAACTATTTTTTCTTAGTCTAGCGTTCCTCATCAGTGTCATGTCTTGAAGGTATTTCTAGCTCCTTCTTCATCGGTTTCTTTAAGGCAAAACCAGATATACGCACTACTATTACAACGCTATTAGACAGATACCTAATCATTAACTACGGTAATAGGATCATTTGCTTATATAGTAATCCGGGCTATTAATCGTAGGTTTAACTATAACAGACCGCACTAAACTTTACGTCAGTCACTATCTAAGTAATTTACACTACTTAGGATTACGGAACCCTAACCGTTACGGTCGTCTTCGAAACTCAAATTTATCAAGAACTTTCCGTCTCTTAATCCCTAAAATGATGTTCGACATTTCCTTCAAAATGTGAACCGAAATTAGATTCAGTTTTCATACATCACAGGCGTTCCCTGAAATTTAATTTCCCCCTTAAACGCAAAAATTATAACATAATAAATTCCATTCACAAAAAGGCGAGGGTAAGGCCTGAAATCCCTTCCGTGGATCAGATGTAACAATACCGGTATTTCCGGAAGGAAGCGGAAGGTGGGCCAGACGTTCCTGCGAATATCTTTGTGCGCAACAATATTCGTGCTACGTCCTTTATTGTTTTCGTATTTCGAAATGTCAGCTTTTAGACAGCTGGATACGTTAGTGATTCTTAGGTATCAAGTTTTTCTGATCCTAACACTCTTTAATGTTTAAAGTAGAGTTCGTCAATTTATCAATTCAAGTTATAAATTAAAGTTATCAATTTAAGTTATCAATTCAAGTTATCAATTCAATTTATCAATTCAAGTTATCAATTCAAGTTATCTATTCAAGTTATCAATTCAAGTTATCAATTCAATTATCAATTCAAGTTCTCAATTCAAGTTATCAATTGAAGTTATCAGTTACGAAACTCGGTGATTTTGTTTTCATTGATATTTAATTGCTCAGAATATTAAACAAACAATAACTTATTTAAAAACACATCATTTTAAACTGCGAGGTCCGGTAAAAAATCAACATTCAGATTAAAAACAAGGAAAGGTTTCGGGGAATTTAAATGCGAAGCTTTGATCTCCTAACTTTTTAATGTCGTAGACATAATTATTAATCATTGGAAAAATTTAAACCCACTTTCAAAAATGTTTTTTTTTTTATGTAGCCGACGTATTAACTTTGATAGCTTTAATAGACCGCAAGAAACAACTTTTAATTCTATGAACGGAAAACTTTACGATTTATGAAATTATTAAAAGAAAAATTAATCGGTATTAAAGCAACATTTCGCAAAAACATAGTATATAAAGGTTCAAACAAGGAGAAAAAAAAGCTCTAACACAGAAACTTCAACGAAGTGTCGTCAACATTTTGATAAATATATTTTTAATATTCCTTTAATCAATTAAGGTCTGATTTTTCAATAGTCAGTAAACTTTATTGTGTTTTTTTTAGATTAGTATAATATACTTTATGTATATATTTATTGTATTATGTAAATGGTATAACATTGACTACTAACTTCCCCTTTTTAAACCATCCAAAGGTTGTCATTAAAAGATCGCTCTTAGCAATAAGACCGCCCATTGTGTCATCCTTTGTAAAATTAATATATTATGGTCTGTAATTTATATGGAGTAACTAATAAAGAGTATTCTGTTCTATTCTGTTGAATCAATATTCCGGTTTGACAGCTTTTGTAGGAATAGAAAACTATGGCTTACTGTCATTCTTACTGCATTTTCACGTAAAAGCCAAAAACAACAAAATAATGATGAGTCAAAGAAAAAGTTTTCATACAGTTTTGAAACCGAAATACTGGCCATTATTTTAGTGTCGTCATTATTCAGAATTTGAATTCACGACCATAAAAAAATGTACAGACGTTTAAACAAAAAATGCAGGATGGCTCTGTTTGGGGAGTGTATTTATTCGTTAGATAAAAGTTATCTGACTAGTGAACAATCCGAGGGACAATATTCTCGGAATTCTAAGAACGTTCTCAGTCTCAATCTGTCAAAATACCTCTAATTTCTCTATATTTTTGACAAGTTTTTGATATTGATTGTCGCTGAGTAGATATTGACGTTTTTAAGTTACGTTTTCGAAAATTGGTCTTTTGGTCTAAAAAAATATACCTGTGTGAGGTGAGAGCTCTTGTGCTCTACCTGTACGTGTGCGCTGGGTTGGAGGAGACCGCTGTGTTCAATAAAACTCCTGGTTGCTTGAAGTCTATTTATTTTCATGTTGTTCTTACGAAGTCTTGATCTGAACTGATTACAAAATTTCGGAAACGATCTGCCTATATATGTTTTTACATGGGCGCAAGTAGTGGCAGGGGTAATTATTTCTACAATTTGAAACACTAATCATATTTATCTTCGTTCGTGCTCCACTATCGATCCGCCAATCACAGCAGTTTGCTTACATGCAGGTTTGAGACAGGTTTCGACAAGTTCGAACCTGTCGAGAGTGGAACACGATCGTACGCAAACTTACAAATCACAGCTTAGATACTAAGATAAACTTATACGCTATTATTTACACAATCTTATACGTATACATTATGCCGTTATGTACGTGGGCGTCCTGCACATTCCTCCCGCCGTGCGTCGTCATCCGCTGCTGGCGTCGCAGTCGTAGATGGTGCAGGATCGTCGCTCTCGATTGGTAGCACTATTATCTTCTTCACTGGACGTCGTAGGGTGCCTCCTTTCGTGGTGACGTCCACCGTACGTACAACTCCATCTGGGCCAGGAAACGTAGCACAGATGCGCCCTCTGACCCACATGTTTCGTGGGAGGTTGCCGTCCACGATGAGCACTAAGTCGCCAACTTTGGGGATCTGGCCTTTGGTGTGCGGTTCTCTGCGGTTCCGTAATTCTGGAAGATATTCTTTAAGCCATCTGGCCCAGAATATATCGGCGAGTCTCTGAGCCGCGCGCCAACTGGATCGTAGATGTAGGTCACTGTCGCAGAATTCTCCTGGTGCCGCGACGCGACCGGGACCACCCAGAATGAAGTGATTGGGTGTCAGAGCTTCAGGATCTTCAGGGTTCACGGACACGTGGGTAAGCGGCCGGCTGTTGACTGTGTGTTCGGCTTCGGTGAGTAGCGTGTGGAGCACTTCCTCGTTCGGGAATCGCTCGTTTAAAGTGGCGGCGAGTGCAGTCTTCACGGATCTCACCATGCGTTCCCAGGCGCCTCCCATGAATGGGGCACCAGGTGGGATGAATCGCCAGTCGATCATTGCTTTTGAGGCTTCTTCTGCTGTAGCTGCGAAGATGGCGACCCGTAGTTCCTTCTCAGCGCCGTGAAAATTGGTTCCGTTGTCGGACCACAGTTGTGTTGGGCATCCTCTGCGTGCTATCATGCGGCGCAGTGCCATGATCGCCGAGTCTGTGTTGAGCGAGGCTACAAGTTCCAGATGAATAGCTCGCGTCGTGAGACAGGTGAACAGGGCAACATATCTCTTTTGATGACTCCGTCCCGCCGTGATGGTTAATGGCCCGAAGTAGTCCAGCCCGACGAAAGTAAATGGCCTCTGATGGTGTGCCAGTCGACAGGAAGGGAGGTTCCCCGTCATTGGCTGTGCTGGAGAGGCTGCTCTTATACGGCATCGCAGACATTTACTGACTATGTTCTTGACTGTCGGTCGTAGACGGAGCACCCAATGTTGCTGGCGGCATTCGTTGACTGTTGTCTCGGTGTTCGCGTGATGCAATTGGCGGTGGATGTACTCGATCCACAATCGCGTCGCAAGGTGGTCTCCGTCAAGAACCATTGGATTTTTCAGGTTCTCTGTGATGTCTGTCATGGCGGTTATTCTGCTCTTCAGGCGAATCTCTCCCTCTGAGAGTTGTATGCTTAGTGCGTGTAGGCGACTGTTTCGAGGTAAGGCTTTCTGGTTTTTCAGAGCTTCTATTTCTTCCTGGAAAGATTGCTCCTGTGAAGCTCGTAGGATCAGATTCTCGGCCTTACGTAGAAACTCAGCGGTGAGAGGAAGGTGATTGTTCGTGGTTTCTCTCCTCTCTTTCGCTTTGATTGGCGGTGTTTGTTTGTTCTTTCTCCAATCAGGGTCTGCGCTGCTATTCTTTTTAGTTCTTTTATAGTTGACGTTGTGCCTTGATTGATGGCAGAGGTGTAAGAACTGCAGGATTCGTGCAGTAGCTCGCAAGTATCTCTCCCAGCGTGAGAATCTATTGACGTTTGGTATTGCTTCGCTGATCTGTTCGTTCTGGATTTTGGTGGTCAAGCTACAGGTTTTCTCTTCCCCTGTGATTATGACCGGGTTCTTCTCATCGGCTGGCCATGTGTCTGGGGGTCCGAGGAGGAAATCTGCACCTTTGAACCATCGATGATCTTGGCCGTAGTTCTCTGGAACATCTCTTGTAGCGTCGTCTGCTGGGTTCAATTTGGTCGGTAGCCAACGCCATTCGTTGGTGGAGCTGTGCTCCTCAATTGCTGCGATGCGATGAGCAACGTATGGTTTCTAGGATCTGGCTCCGGTTCTGATCCACGACAGCGTAGTTCTGCTGTCGGTCCAGAATGTGGTTGACTCTGGTGTTCGTTCGTGTTCTTCTTTGACTGTTGACGCCATGCGTGCGCCAAGTACTGCCGCTTGTAGCTCCAAGCGTGGAATCGACATTAGCTTCAGTGGGGCCACCTTGGCTTTGGCAGTGATTAAGCAGACGTTGACTCTTCCGTCTTTGGTAACTGTTCGCCAATATATTGCCGCTGCGTACGCGGACTCACTGGCGTCCGTAAACACGTGCAGCTGTAATGATTCTGCGGCACTAAAGTCTGGGTAGGTTCGTGGAATGGACATGTGTTCCAATTTTCTGAGATGGGTGAGCCATTTCCTCCAGCTTGCGGCTAGGTCGCTGTCCAGGGCTTCATCCCATGATGTTCCACGACGCCAAACTTCTTGTAGTATTTGTTTAGCTCTGATGGTGACCGGTGATACAAGTCCCAATGGGTCAAACAGGGACATTACTATTCTGAGAGCTTCTCTCTTGGTAGGCGTGTCGTTCTGTAGGATGTTCTGAGGTACACGCGCCAGGTTCAGATTGAAGGTAAGCGAGTCTTTGGTCGGCTTCCATATCAGGCCGAGGACTCGTTCTGTCTTGACGCTGTCTTCTAGTTTGATTGAATCTTCGGTCTTGGTATCTTCCCCTAGTGCGTCAAGAAGGGCGGTAGAGTTAGATGACCACTTCTTGAGCTCAAAATGCGCTTCTCTGTGAATGTCGCGCACGGCTTGTGAGACTTTCACTGCTTCTTCCATGGTGTCAAAGCTGTTCAGATAGTCGTCCATGTAATGTTTTCTTTTGATAGCTTTGACTGCTTCTGGATGTTCATGTTGGAATCTCTCGGCGTTCGTGTCTTTCACGTATATAGCTGTAGCTGGTGAGCAAGAGGCTCCGAAGATCAGTGACTTCATGCGGTATTGTTCCGGTGGCTGGTCGTCTCTTCGGTCGCCTCGCCACAGGTAACGAAGGGCGTCTCGATCTTCGGGTCGTAGTTCTATTTGCAGGAACATTTCGGTGATGTCAGCAGTCACGGCGATTGAGTGCTGACGGAAACGCATTATTACTCCTGGCAGTGACTGTAATAGGTCTGGGCCAGTGAGTAGTTGGTCGTTCAAGGAGACTCCTCTAGTCTTGGCTGCAGCGTCGCAGACAATTCTCAATTTCTCCGGTTTCATAGGGTTGAAAACCGCGAAATGAGGCAGGTACCATGTTCGATGCTTTGATGTCGTGACTGGAGCTGGTTCGGCGTATCCTTTTGATACTAGTGCTTCCATTTGTTCAGCGTACCTCTTCTTTAGTTCGGGATCTTTGTCTATTTTCTTCTCTACGCTTATCAGTCTGTTCAGAGCGCTGTCATAGTTGTCTGGCATCACGACGTTTTTATCTCGCCACAATAAGGCAGTTTGATATCTTCCTTCTGGAGTTCTGTTAGTGTATTGCTGGAGAATGCGAAGTGCCTTTTCTTCAGGATCATTGATGGGTTTCTTTGGATTGACTTGCATGTTGTCCATCGTGATGTATTCCTTCACCAGTTCATGCAGGTCGTTGTCTGTGTTGGCATGTCTGATGAAGTTCACTCTGTGACCCAGTGCTCGTGTGTGACTGCCATGTAGGACCCAACCTAGTGGTGTTAGTGAGGCCACTGGTTGGTTCTTCTTTCCTGTTCTGATCTCTGTTGCGATGAGTAGGTCCCAATTATCCTGGCCAATTAGGAGTTTGGGTCTTGCATCTTCAGTTACTATGTCTCTGGCGATGTCATGAAGATGTTCACAGTCCCTGACTGCTTCTCCAGGGATCTTCTGTGCAGCCAACTCTAGCTGCTTGATCGTTCTTGCACGTAGCTTGCGTTCAGATGTGTGAAGTCCTTTGATGAAGAAGTTCACTCGTTGAGATGACACGTCGACTGTAGGTTCGCCGTCGAAGGATGCTATCCGAAGTGGTTCATAGGATCCTTCTGCTCCTATTTGCTTGGCTAGGCTCTCGTCGATTAGTGTTACGGTGGAGCCGTCGTCCAAGAGTGCGTAGGTATCTGCAGCTCCCGCCGGTCCAGAGAGGTGCACCGGTATTATCTTGAGGAATGATACCTTTGGTGTCCACATTGAATGGACCTTCTCTTGTTCTGGTTTGGGGCAGTCGGCTTCTTCTTTCTTCTTGGTCGCTGCACCAGTGGCGTGTAGCATTTTGTGATGTAAATGTACACAGTTGTCTATTTCGCATTTCTTTGGTTTACAGCTGTGTTGCTTCGTTCGGAATTTGAGGCAACGAAAACACAGGCGATGCTTCTTTGCGATGTCCCATCTTGCGTCAGTAGTTGCCTTCTTGAATTGGTCGCATTCCACAATGCTGTGTCCTTGTTGTTCACATAAACCACACTTTGATTTGTTTGTTTCTTGTGTGGCATGTACCCGCTGCTGACGTCGCTGCGCGTTCTGATTTGTTTGAGTTGTTGCAGCGATGTTCTCAGGCAGTGCATACGGGCTGCAAATCTCTGCTTCGATCTTGATGAATCGGGTAAACTTCAGAAGATCAGGTTCTGTTCTGGGTTGTGCTGCTGAAAACTGGTACCACTGTCTTTTCAATGTTGGTGTGAGTTTTTCAACAATGGCTTTTGTAACTTCTGGATTGAAGAGGTAATGTCCGCAGTTGAGTGCTTGCAAGGTCCCAACGATGTTTTCCACTTTGGTAGCGAAGGTGCAAACATCACGCGGAGATTCTGTGAGGCGTGGTAGGGTTCGTAGTCGCTCCATCTCAGCCATCGCGATGGAGTCTGGTCGACCGAAGCGTAGCTCGAGTGTCTTCATGACTTCGTTCGGGTCTGCGTTCACTATTAATAGACCTTGTACAGCTTCTCTTGCTGTACCTCGAAGGCTTCTTCTAAGTCTTGACATGTTTTCCACTGTTGTTAATCGATGCGCTGTCTCACAGTAGGCGGCGCGGAACGTGAGCCAATCTTGATGAGCTCCGTTGAAACTGGGTAGTTCGGTGTATTTCATTGGCTGCTGGTACTGTGCGGCGTGCACAGCTTGCGTAATTGCGGCAGCAAGTTCCTTCATGTCTGTCCTTGTTTCTTGGACAGCCAGTGTTGTGGGCTGTTGCATGACATGGGCTGTTGCTGTGTACGGCGGCACCCAGGGCGCGGCGGCAGTTCTCGTAGGGTAGCTGTGATGCGGCGCCGTAGTGTAGATCGGTTGCCATGCTGTGTTCGATGCCACGTTCATAGAGTTCTGCGGCCAGGATTCGCTGTAGTTCACCGGTGCTGGCGTCTGTTGCAGCTGTGCAGTCACGTGGTTCTGTTGCCAGGATGCGGCGGTGATCCTTGGCGTCGGGTTCGATTGTGACTGCGCAGGCGCGGAGTTCTGTTGCCAGGCGGTGATTACTGGCGGCGGCTTCGGGTGCGGCTGTTCAGTCGCAATGTTCGGCTGCCAGGAGGCGGGGGTGCTCACTGGCAGCGTGATGTTCATGGGTTCAGGTTCGGTGTTCAGGTTTTCAGGTTGCGGGTCCATGGTGCTGACTCCCGCCGGTAAGGTCGCCGGGATGTCCCAGGCTATGGCGGCGGTGGTCACTGGAACTGCTGGTTTGCTCGACGACTTCATCTCGGGTTGATAAGGTCTGTTGGCAATGGCGAGTAGTTGACTTGATTGGAGCCAGGTAGTTACTCGTTGATCGTTTCCGTTTTCCGAGGCGACGGAGGATACGTCTTCATCTGTAGATTCAGCTTCAATTTCGGCGAGGCGTGCGGCTGCTAACTCTGCTAGTCGTTTCGCTAGCTCTGCTTTGGCCTTGGCTATGCGGCGCGCTTTTGAAGTTTTATCACTCTTCTGTGACGTAGGTTTGCTGCGGCGACCACTTTCTTTGTGTTCAGTTGTGACGTCTTTTTGTGGTGCGGCACGTTTGACTGTAGACGAGGTAGTAGCCGGTGCTTCTGAAGTCGCTGCTGTAGTCGTCTCTGTGGTGGCTGTCGTTCCAGTAGCTTCCGTAGTACTCGTGTCGGTCGTAGTCTCTGTAGTAGTTTCCGTAGCAGTCTCCGTAGCAGTTTCCGTAGCCGTTTCTGTTCGTTCTGTAGCCGTTTCTGTTCGTTCTGTAGCCGCAGTCGATGCCTGGCCACCCCTTTTACCCGTAGACCTCGTTACCGGCATTGTTTCGATAAATAATTCTTCTAAATATTCTTCAATAAGTTCGCTGGAGTCTTCTTAATAGTGATCTTCCTCGAATCCGGCTCTCGAAGGACCAATGTGTGAGGTGAGAGCTCTTGTGCTCTACCTGTACGTGTGCGCTGGGTTGGAGGAGACCGCTGTGTTCAATAAAACTCCTGGTTGCTTGAAGTCTATTTATTTTCATGTTGTTCTTACGAAGTCTTGATCTGAACTGATTACAAAATTTCGGAAACGATCTGCCTATATATGTTTTTACATGGGCGCAAGTAGTGGCAGGGGTAATTATTTCTACAATTTGAAACACTAATCATATTTATCTTCGTTCGTGCTCCACTATCGATCCGCCAATCACAGCAGTTTGCTTACATGCAGGTTTGAGACAGGTTTCGACAAGTTCGAACCTGTCGAGAGTGGAACACGATCGTACGCAAACTTACAAATCACAGCTTAGATACTAAGATAAACTTATACGCTATTATTTACACAATCTTATACGTATACATTATGCCGTTATGTACGTGGGCGTCCTGCACAATACCATAAGCTTCTTCTTGAGACTACGTTGTTAACTTTTTCTGTATTTATTGCTTTAAATACAAAATTCCATATTTAAGCAAAACGACCTCTGTCTAAAACTAAGTTCTTTGGGGGACGCCGTAATTGATTCAATTATCCATTCCACTCCTGAAAAGCAAAGAAACACAAATCAAGCTGCAAATTAAACATGATAAAAAGAGCCTCAATTTTCCTATAAACCAGCCGATTCTTTACAGGAGCTGTTTGAAAATTCTCTCTATATGCTAATAAATAAATTAACCTCGGCAAGAATTGATTCGACGTCTGGGTAATGTCGCGACGAACAAAAAGCCGATGGAGAATGGAAAAGCAATTATCGGTTGAGTCTTCCCTCACAGGGCTTTCAATAAACGCGTTGACTTTTGTGAATAAACTAACTGTATAGATTTTTTGTCATTTGGTAAAGGATTGTTGGTGTTGGTTTTGGCTTCCAATATTTCAATTGGAACGAAATTGCTAGCTCCAAAAACTTTCTTACCTTTATTATCAATTTCCACGTCTAATTTAGACCTTATTTTGTTAGCAGTTATACTCACTTTGTTGTCTGTTCCAGATTTATTGCGATAATTTCAAGTATTTCTTGATTTAAATTCTCTAGCATTTGGCAGGATTGATTGGAATCTTGCTTGTTGGTAGGTCTGTTCATTGAAAGTTTATGATCTGTCAGCTGACTCTTTGTATTTAAGTGTAACTTTTTCCCATAATTGAGTCTGGTTTTCATGTTTATTTACTATTCCAACGCATAATCAGCCTGTAACGTTCCCACTGCTGGGATTCAGGCCTCCTCTCTTCAAGAGGGAGCGGGCTGTCTCGGACCGAGTACGGGTTGGTAGATGTCACATGTCTTCGAATTTTAGTTTCTTTGATATTCCGGATTCTTCACGGTGTTTTCCTTAAAATTGAATTTAATTAGTGGTTTTTTGTGTATGTAATGTGACTGTATGAGTGTATTTTTTTTGTATTATGAGTCAATGATACTACGAATTAAATGATTTTATTTATTATTTTATCATCAACACTGCTCGTATTAATACGAGCAGTGTTGATGAAATTAATATACAAAGTAAAGCGCCTGTCTGGGTGGTTCGAACCCATGACCTATAAGCTCGTAAGTTGTGGCTGTTACGACTGAACCACCATTGCTCTATTAGTATTATGTGGTGAATATTGTCATGTGCATCTATATGAATATGCCTCGTTTAGTAGTCAATACTGCTATGACCATCAGCCATTAGTCTGCCAAGTTCACTCCTTTGACTACTTTATTGGCCGTTAGCTTAGTTGGTGAACGCGTACTCCCATATATTCTCATCCCGATTGGCGATCAAACTTAACTATCGCCTGATAAAAAGCCAGCAATACGGTATAGCTATTAAACTAGACGGAACTCCTAGTATTTAGAAAAGTATACCCTTTGGCCGCGGCTTCTTCCGCGTGGAGGTTGGAAATTAACCCACAAAAACGTACTACAACGTTTAGTAGATCTTTTTGAGAGGAATAATTCTGTAACATGTGTTCTCTTAAATAACTATTGGTTTACGCAGCGCACGCCGGGAAAGCTCCCAGTCGGTATGATTTTTACCGACATCTTCAACAATCATTGTCATATTTCAGCCAAAGTACACAAAACTTTAATGAATTTTACACTAAAACCTCACTCCGTCCATTGGTGAAAACCGATATGTAGTTGTTGAGTTTATCGCGTTCAGACAGGCAGACAGATGCCGCGCCCCAGTTTTTTTATAATAATTATTATGTAGTGGCGCTTAAATTATTTCCATATACATAATATATGTATGAGGAAATTATTTAAGCGCTGTAAACAAAAATCATCTATTAGAATCATCACATTTCTATTTTTATCCCATACAAATTCATTAACCGGTCTTATGATCTCAAAATCGTTCCAAAACAGGACTAAACGTATCTTTTGTGAGCAGAAAAAAATATATTTGACCTTCAATTAAAACTTTCACGCTTCAAGCTAGCGCTTAATTAAGGAGCAAAGAAAAGGTTCAAGGAAGCAAATACTCTGACCTTTAAACTGTGCCGTGGGGAGCGTTTCAAAGTATAAAAGGCGTTTAAAAGAGAGTCATTAATCAAAACAGAGGAGAAAATGTGTCCAGGTTCCCCAACTGGGAGCCTTCTCGTGATTTCTGTTTCGCGATTTAATCTTGAGAGGGCTTTGCTAAAGGAGTGCACTCAGCGTGAATCAACGGACCCGAAATATTCAAGTTTCTTTCTGGTACCGTAATAGGACCAGCTCAATTCAGTAAAAAAATACACGATAAAGTTTGTTGGATTTGTTTGAAAAATTGTTTAGAAGAAAAACATAAGTCAATAAAATTAAATACATTTGTCATATTCCACATTTGTACATATTTAGTACGGTACGATGGGGTTGGCATATCCCTATGGATAAAAATCCCCTTTTTTTCAACAAAGAATAAACAAGTAAAAAAAGTCAAGATCAATCGGTTAGGTCGGTAACAATAGAAAAAGTAATTGTGTCTCATTATTAACAGTTGAGATCATAACTGGAAAACATAAGCTAAATTTCAACTAAACTAAAATCAATTAAATGATAGAGATAGAATGATAATCAGATGCACATATAATTATGTTTAGCGCTTATTGAAAGAAAGAAAGAAATATATATGTCGGGGATGTTGAGGGATTCTTATTCGAAATTCCATCGGTGTCCGTCAGGTTGCACGTGGTTGGGTAGAATCAGTGCGCACAACTGGCGCGGTCGAGCTCTGGGTGTCCAATGTGACATGTCGCTAACACACTAGTCTCACCATGACATCTGACAGATGTCAAACGCCACACGCGACAAGACATTGACAACCCCGATTCGAACTACTGACTCAATGACAACTGTTTTCGATTTGGTTAATCGAGTAAGGTATCTTAAACGCTAATAGATGGCGCTACTAGTACGTAATCAAAACCTTTTACTTCACTGCTCCGACACGGCCATACTGACAGCGAGCGCGTTCTCGCGCGATCTTTTCCGACCGCTATAAGTTCAAAACATGGGGTTTCCATATTGGGACATTAAAGTTAAAAGCGTGGAGCTCAATGCAGCGTCACGAACACACAGCGTGGAGATTTAAACGATCAATCCACACAAGCACAAAGCGCGGAACTTTCAATGCTCAATCATCACAAGCAACAAGCGCGGAGCTTTCAACGTTCAATAGTCACGTGCACAAAGCGCGGAGCTTTCAATGCGCAATCGTCACAAGCACAAAGCGTGGAGCTTTCAATGTTCAATAGTCACAAGCATAAAGCGTGGAGCTTTCAATGTTCAATAGTCACATGCACAAAGCGCGGAGCTTTCAATGCGCAATCGTCACAGGCACAAAGCGTGGAGCTTTCAATGCTCAATCGTCACAAGCACAAAGCGTGGAGCTTTCAATTTTCAATAGTCACAAGCACAAAGCGTGGAGCTTTCAATGTTCAATAGTCACAAGCACAAAGCGCGGAGCTTTCAATGCTAAATCGTCACAAGCACAAGCGTGGAGCTTTCAATGTTCAATCATCACAAATAAAACTTGTAGGGTACCTTGCACACTACCATAATGGTTCCCTGTTATGTTGACAATATTATTTGCACTCTTGCCAATTCACTTTGACACAACGCAATCTTTGATGCATTCGATGCCAGAATCAAAATAAAACGGATATGACTCACCCAGAACTCATCAAAGCACTGCTCGGATTGCCGACATAGCAAACGCCAGCCCAGCACTAGACATAGCACGCTGCTGCAGGTGCTGCTGGCCTGGAATGAAACATGCCCGCAAAGTATCACACAGCTCTGCCACTCCTGGTCACATTTGGTACAGGCAAAAACACAATGAAAATTCGAACAAACTAAAAATAGCAGAGTTCAGAGCATTACCCACTATTTGATTCCCAAATCTCAAGGTTACAATAAAAATAGTCAACTAAGATGCATGTGTCTCATACTATCTAGTAACCTCCAGTTACTCAACTCGTCAAATTCATTTGCGCATCCCCTTCGGATCGCCAAGTCACTTCTGGACTTTATGGTTTCTCACGAAACCCCACACAATACACACAACTTAATCTCTACTCTGTTTCATCAACAAAACTATTACTTGACTCTCCTCAAATTTGTTAGTAATACTCTGATCCAAACTATCATCGATAATAAAAGATTCCTCTAAGCCTCAGTAATAGCTGGTCAGGAACTGTATCAACTTACTCGTAGCTTACATACAACGCTCATGGCTCGGCTATCCTGACCCACGTCAGGGACATTATCACAAAAATAATTGGGTCAAATTAAACTGTCTGAGTATTGCGTTTAATGCTTAATTGATTGTGAACCAAACAGAACACTAAAATGAAAGAATAAAGGCACTCAATTAAGACAGTATTTTGACTCTACCAAACAAATCCACAGCACTTAACCAGCACCATGCATCACTATACTTACCCAGTAGTAAAATTCATACAAGTACTTAACCAGTACTTAACATTTTAGCGCTTAACTAACGTTAAAAATCCTATCACTTAACCAGTGATAATAATAACGCCTAACCAGCGATATTAACCCACTAACGCTTAACCAGCGAAAGCACATAATAACACGCTTAACCAGCGTTAGTCAACATAACTCGCTTAACCAGCGATTATGTATTGGGAAAGAGTAATGTAAACAAATCATAGCAGAGCCATGTACCATCGTTATCCACATTAACAATCATTTTTATCACTAAGAGCCTTAGACACCTAGAAACCCACACACGAGTAAACCACTCTAACGCCACGGCTCTCGAGCCGACCAGCAATCGCATTGCTCTCACACATCCAGCTCATGGATCCGTGTGTATCACCCTGTGACACCACACAACTTTACTACGGCCGATAGAGAACCCCTACTCGCGTGCTTCCCATAATGTAGGCTTGTTCATCACCAGTGTGATCACTATCTACTTCGACTGGTACATGACCTACTAGCATCTTTCTTTACCTATCGTGAGCATACTTATACCTACGCCTAGAGTTGAAGGCTTTTAGAGTATTGATTCAACCAGAGTATTGTAAACAAATTTTGATTATCTAATCATAATCATTTTAAATTTAACTTAATCCTTTATCAAATTAATCATTTAAATCCAAAATTAAGTTAAGTAACAATTGTAGGAATGCATGAGTGACCAAGTACCAATGTCATATCAACCTGCCATTAGCAGTTATCGTTAAGTTATCACAAAACAATAACACAAAGTGTGAATGCAGCCAGGCATATTATAAATTAGGGGATTACATCGCTGATAAAAATGCTTGGCTAAACGTTGGTCCTGCTCCATAAGGACGCATAAATAAATTGATTTGCATTTGAAAATACTGTTGGAGCTGCTGAAGATTATAAAATACTTTTTTGCATTATATAAATTCAATCTCCTAGTATTGTATAATTGTATAGCACATGTGTGAGTACTATGTACATACTATAAAGCTACCATATACTGGGTACGTCTTTCACTGACTCGAATGTGCCCTGGCAGCAGAGAGTATGTCATGCTCACTCAAATGCCTCGCTGATGGTGGCGCGTGTGTTGGATCATTTGGTTCCCTTCAAAATGGTTGAGCTGAATGGTGCTGATCCACACGTCATGTTCGTGAACGGGCGCCGTCAGTAGGGACTGGTCATCTCTTTGCTGCCATGGCTTATTTTAATTTAACTTAATATTTGAATTGTACTTATTTTTATTTTTTTTGAAACTTTTCATTACGGACGCTTTTAACGTTCTGCATCGTTCTCACATGCATAATTTATAACATAAATGATGTAACCAATACTTTGTAACCATATATTGATTTAAAAGAGTGTCCATGGAGTTTCTTGCCCGTTCTTCTCCATAGGTACCTACGCTTTGGAATGGGCAACTAGCTTCATTTTTCTGACTGACCGACCCCTTGACAATTCAAAAGTGCCTGCAACTGGTTCAATTGAAATAAATACTTTGAGTTTTGAGTGTCGTGTCAGATTCGTGGCCTGTGGCTTTTCACTAAGCCCTCACACACTATTGCATTCCCTTCAACGCCGAGTCCCACGGACTCTGTGGTCTCTGCAAGACCCGACCTCCGCCAGAGTCACCCGCGCACCGCGCATCCACGGATTACATAAAGTAAATACCGACTTCTAACGGACTACGGCTACGAAATGGCTACTGGTACGGTCCGACCAGCCGAACTAAGATTCACCACTATCACTCAACTCAAACTCTTCTACTTCAAGCGGTACTTGTAAGGTTAGATTTTAAAGTTTTTAACGTATAGCCATCACCCGCCAAAACTTCTGCTTCCGTAAACGGACCTCTGAACTTCTGATCTAACTTAGTCTTATAATCTGATTTCACTTTTCGTTTTCTAATAACACGAAATCGTCAACCGAACATTTTGTTAGAGCTGCCTTTGTTCTATCAAATCTAACTTTCTGCTGTTGACCGTTTAAAACTGAATTTATTACAAGAGCTAAGCTAAGCTAAGCAACAAAAACTCTGTCGCCGACATGTTAATCGAAAAGCCTAGGTTCAATATTTCACATACTATCATAATATTACTTTGCAAGTAAATGTCGGGTAGATCATAGTAATCAAATCTCAAGCTGTTTCTCGCTAATTGCAACACTACATACGATTTGTTCTGTGCTGAATACACATGTTTGACCAATACCAGTCAATGCAACAACATTATTAACTCGTTTGCCACTTAATTTGGCTGCACAACTCGCTTTTACTAACGAGCATTCAGCACCAGAATCGTAAACAAAACAATACAGCTCACCTTTATTTTCCAATGTGTCTGAGGGTAGTTGTACGACTTCTACTCGCCGTTCATGACTTCCAGCACATTGTCCACCATCCGCTTAGCTGCCACTACTCATGCACCAGGCTGCGATATGTCCTGGTTTCCCTCACTTGCAGCACACAAAGGGCTTCGCTGACGGCTGCGGGGCTGCTTGGCTCAATTCTTAAAGTCACTCCACGTCACTGCGGTAGCTATTTGCGATAGCCACGTTGATGCTGCTCCTTTGTACGTCTTATTGATGGTCACAACAAGTTGACCACCTTGCAGTGAATTTTCGGCAAAACACAAATCAGCTGTTGTGCACTGTTATGTTTGCACACGCCATATACTGCGTTTTCTAAACACGGGAACGGGATACGTCAAACTCGAACGCCGGTCAGTCTTTTTTTTATCAAACATGGCGGTAGGCGTAACAGTCACGTCACTCGGCAAAGGTACTTCTGCATACAGCCTATGCCCAAAACAACATGTACCATAATCGCACATCCGTATCTGACTTGTCCGGTTCCAACAACACGATTATTTAATAAGCATTCGCATGTTTGCACTTTGTTTTTCAAATGTCAACGGTCACTTTCACTTTCAGCGTTCTTATTTTGAACACGTGGGTCGTTGAGGTCCAATCCCAATTCTGATGTCGGGGATGTTGAGGGATTCTTATTCGAAATTCCATCGGTGTCCGTCAGGTTGCACGTGGTTGGGTAGAATCAGTGCGCACAACTGGCGCGGTCGAGCTCTGGGTGTCCAATGTGACATGTCGCTAACACACTAGTCTCACCATGACATCTGACAGATGTCAAACGCCACACGCGACAAGACATTGACAACCCCGATTCGAACTACTGACTCAATGACAACTGTTTTCGATTTGGTTAATCGAGTAAGGTATCTTAAACGCTAATAGATGGCGCTACTAGTACGTAATCAAAACCTTTTACTTCACTGCTCCGACATATATTATTTATCACAGACACACGATGTACTCATACAAAAAGATAAGATAACTCGAATAAGAAAATAAAAAAATTGCACTGACGTAGGGCCTGAGAATAGAAGCACAATTAGGTGTAGTTTATGTTTGTGTTTATGTTTGACGGATTTGTATTGCCTACAGGTAGTTGTTCCGGGTCTGGCTGTTTTTGTATGTGAGTTTAAATGTTTGTAAACGCACCCACGATACAGGAAAAATTCCTAGTGTGGGGCAACGTTTAAAAAAAAAATGTTTAAGTAGCAAAATAAGAATATCTTTATCTTTGTTTCAGCCGAAAGACGTCCACTGTTGGGCATAGGCCACCCCCAAGCCCCGCCTTCGGCCCGGCGCCTTCAACCGATTCCGTGCTTCTTGCATCCAGCGGATTCCTGCGGCCTCCAGCAGAATAAGTAAGAATATACCCTACTAATATTCCTAAATCACAATACATTATACATTAATCGGTATTAAAAATAACTAAAAGAATGTTAATACCCTCTTCCGTGATGGCCAAAAAAAAAAACAACTACATACTGCTCTACTTCGTTTTCTAGGGATCAGCTATAAACATGGTTTTAAAAACACGAAAATTTTACCATTTTATCTCAGCACTCGAATTACTCAACACCCATTATGTCGACGGTCTCTACGTTAATGCTGTACTCACAGCACCAGATTTAAGAGTCTCGCTTACAATACGGAGTTAAACCGGTAAGATCCCAGAAAAAACATCTGAGAATTTTTCACGAGGATTTTCATTCAATAAGAGTTTCGTAGATTTTTGGCTAAAAGAAAAAATATATCTATCGTTATTCGAGTGGAGCTGTTTTTTTTTTGGATTTCTTCTTTTGTTGAAAAGAAGATTTTAATCAGATTTTTAAAGGATTCTTAAGTTTTAATACGATACGGGTGGATAAAGTTCGTCTTGAAAAGCAAAAAGTGATATCTTTTGGCGTTGATAATGAAGCCGGGCTTACACTGAAATCTTTATTTCAGTGTAAGCCCGGCTTCATTATGAACTTAAGCCGCTTTCTTTCAGATGTTAGTTTTTCAGAAAAACTTAAGATTTGTAAAAATCCAGTACTAAAATGTTTAATGATATCTTAGAACTTACAAAATTCTTTTCAGTTTCCAAGAATCTTGGTTTTTAATTTTAACATAAAAAACAAAAGACCAACCCTACTTTGCACTTGAACGGAAATAGCAAATATAATATTATTCAGTCAGGGTTTACCTCCATTCGGTTACCCACGCAATAACCGATACCATTGATTTTATTATGTAGTCCCAAAAATATATTAGCAAGGAAGAATTTTCCATTATGAAACTGGAATTAAATTGCCAACCGACGTGTTTTATGCACCCGCCCGAATTAATAGAGTTGGTTCGAAAACTTTTTTATAGTAACGATTTTTATTGGTAAATTGAGAAGTTTTATTCTACAATTTGCCGAATTTCGCTGTTGGTGCAAACGTTGTAATACCGGTTTTGGTATTTAAGACAATGGTTTTGAAGACGACTTAATGATGGTGTTTTCTTAATTAATTATTTATTTATTTATACTTTTCGCACAAAAACGTACAAAGGCGTACTTAATGCCTTAGGCGTTCTAAGCTTCATTAAAATTTTTGTATTGTCTATTCAATAACTATACGTCGAATGATTGTTATGAGCCTAAAAATCGTCCTTATTTTTGTGCTAAGTAGACCAACTTCCATAAACTTTTCGTAGAAATTGTTCTACAAGTCGCGTCGCACTGTCCAGTCACGCCTGTCTGTTCAGCCTTAAGTCACTACGCAATAGGGTAGTTTCCTGGGTAAAAAAAATATTATTATATTTAGTCCGTCAGATTATAGAAAAATAATGGACACGTATTTTTTCTTTTGTCAGTAAAAAAAAATGACAAAAATAAAGCGTGTCAAAATTTGGGAGTGGGGGGACGTGACGTCAAGCCATGCTAAAAAGTATATCAAGGCGTGACGTCACGCGGAACTTTAACTTGCGATATCTTCATCATTTTTTATATAATTGACAAAAGAAAAAATACGGGTCCAATATTTTTTGATAATCTAACTGACGGACTAATTAGATTTTTTAGGAAACTAGCCTATTGCTGATTATGAGGTCCTGGGTTCGTTCCCGGATTGGGCGAAGTGTTATTGTGTTTTTCCATTTAAATTTTAGTAATAGCCCAGAGTGTGAATTTGTGCCCGATTAATGGGACTCAAACATAAGCAAAGCATATCAAAGGCTATGTCGAAGGTGTACCTATAAAACACCCAAACACCAGTTATGTGTTTGGGTGTTTTATAGGTGGGTACACCTTCGCCAATCCTTCGGGGAGTAATCCCCGAAGGATTGGCGAAGGTGTAGGTATAGGTGTAGGTGAAGGCTGTAAAGCATTGATCTTATCTAGGTGTTATTGTGAATGAGCAGTGGTGGCCCAGTGGTACTTAACTGCCTCAACTTACGAGGTCGTAGGTTCGAACCCAGACAGGCGCTTTACTTTGTGTAAATTATTTCATCACCACTGCTCTCAAAACGGTGTAGGAAAACGTCGTGAGGAAACCGGCATGTCCTAGAACCAAAAATTCGAAGACAGGTGACATTTAGCAACCCGCACTGGACCCGCGTGGTGGATTACGGCCCACTCCCTCTCACAGAGAGGAGGCCTGTGTCCCAGCAGTGGGAACATTATAGGCAGATTGATTTTGATTTGATTATTTAATTCCGAATAGTTTAACAGATGGCGATTAAATTCACGCCATTCAACTCTCCTGCCATTCAAACGTCTATAACTCTTTACCATTGGTTTACCGCTGCTTTTATTATTAACTCTCCATACATAACGTATTGTAGATAAATGTAGGCACTGTTTCTGTTGTCAGCGATGCGGACGAATTTTTTGATGCCCTAAGATTCTTTTGCTTATTTTTTCACATGTACATATGTACTATAATTTTAAATGTTAGCTTATATAATGTAAATAGATTAATTAATTATTGTGCAGCTAATGTCCCGTTAATTAATCTCATGAGCGAATTGTAATTTGATATGCGAGGTTATGACTATAGGTTAACTTAATTTGTAGAAGGATCGTTTGCAATTCAAGTCAACATTGCGTTATTTTTTCTACATAATTGAAAGTCGGAATAAAAAGTATATGTTAATCCTGATTATAAACCATCTTGTGCCAAATTTCATCCAAATCCGTTCAGTAGTTTTTGCGTGGAAGAGTAACAAACATCCATCTATCCATCCATCGATACAAACTTTCACGTTTATAATATTAGTAGGCATTCATTAGAAACAGGTAAAATCCTACTAGATTTTACCTGTTTCTAATGGATGCCTGTGAAAAAGGAAGATTTAATTTGATGTTAGTTAATGGAACCTACTGTTTGTACATAATGACTAAGAAGTAGTATCCAGGACCTTAAAAAATGTCCATGTTAAGTTTTGTGGCTAAGTAATAACAGCTGCACGGGTCGATCGATCCGGTTAAGTTACGCTTGCCGCGATTGGTCTGTGGATGGGTGACCATCTTTACATACCGAGACACCTCCATGCCTCGGGAAGCATGTTAAGCCGTTGGTCCTGGTAGTCATTCCTGGATTTTTGACAGTAGTTACGGGTTGTCAGGAGCCCGAAGGTCTGTCAACCAGTCTTACAAAGAGGTATCGTATTACGTAACTGGTTTATGGAGTTCAAATAGGCAGTCGCTTCATGTAAAATGGTATACAGCTGCTTCCGGTTAGATAGGAAGCTGACCCCAACATGGTTGTGAACATGCTAGGCACACTAATTATGATGATGTTAAGTTTGCAGAAATTACTAAATAATGTGAATTTAAAATATTTATGTTCATCTTACGTATATAGGTAATGTTACTTTTCTTTAAGTGGTTCAACAACTTTATTGAAAAATGTATTCGTATTATAAAATTTTGATTATATTAGATTTCGTATAAATTATTACATGGGTCAAGGATTATATTAGGAATATCCTGAAAACTGTAGTTTTTTAGGCAGATCTACTTAGATTAAGGCAAGGATCAGACAAAGGCCAGTGGCATCTTTTTTTTTTATTATTGTCAATGGGCTCACTCTTGACCTCAATCCATCTATTCCAGTACTTATGGCTAACATTAGTCTTTGCGATACCGATGCCATCTAGTCTCCTATAAATAAAGCTATAGCTAGAAACTCCTTGTTCAATTACTAATGCAAATCTTATCACAACAATACAGTTGATATATTATCCTTGGAATTTAATTATAGAAGCGACGCCATTACTGTATCTGTCTACAGGTATGTATGTAAGTTGGTACATAATATAATGATGCTAGTATTGGTTATAATTTAATTAACTGGTGTAGTGAGATAGGGTGTATATGATACTCTTGTAATTATTATAATTAAATGAGGAAGCTTCCAGGAGAGTCTTTTCCTAGTTGTGTTAATTAAAGTTGATTCGTAGTGTGTTGATAAAGGAAGCGTGACGTAATGAAGGCAGTTGTTAATTGATTACTAGCAGCACCCCGCGGTTTCACCCGCATACGTTTCGATCCCGTTGGAATAACGGGATAAAAATTATCCTATATGTTATTCCTGGTTATAAGCCATCTGTGTGCCAAATTTCATCCAAATCCGTTTGGTAGGTTTTGCGTGAAAGAGTAATAAACACACGAACATCCATCTATCCATCCATCCGTACAAACTTTCACGTTTATAATATTTTTAGGATAATATCGGCCCATTATATGCCCTTATTATTTTGTTGAATAAGAAAATGACTATATTTCTTTGGTATTGTTCGTCGAATTGCTGAGCTCTTTTAGCTCTGAGTTGAGGTGCACGATTACCGACAAATGCATGTTCTCACTCAATCTGTGTAGTTCTTTCTATGTGGTTTGATGGGCTGAACGGATTTGGATGAATTTGACACACAGTTAGACCACCTGAAGAATACATGTGACACTTTTCACCCTGGATCGCAGATGAAGTCCTGGGCAACAGTCCACTAGTGTAGTGCTAGTGTAAACAAACCTTTAAGATTTCATTGTTCTACGAGTATCTACTCGTAGAACAATTAAATCAAACCTTTAAGAACAAAAGAACCTTTTTGAACAAACCTTGTTCTACGAGTAGATACTCATAGAACAATGAAATCTTAAAGGTTTGTTTTTGGTAAATGTATTAGGTATGTTTTATAAAAAGTCATAGAACAAAAGTTGTTGTATATAATAATAATAATAATATCCCTGGACATTTCACACAGCGCCATCTATTCCCAAGCTAAGCAACCTAATGCTTGTGTTATGGTAACAAGATGGCTGATAAACTACTTATATACATTTTTTTTTTGTAAATATGTACATACATATTATAGATAGAAAAACACCCAGACTCGGAACAAATACATGTAGGTCATACAAATATTTGTTCCGTGCGGGAATCGAACCCGCGACACGCAGCGCAGCAGTCAATCGCTTAACCACTGCGCCAACCGTGTCGTCAAAATATGATGTTAGTATTCCAGTCCTGCAAGGTTGTTAGTGTTTTACCAATAACGCTGTATAATATTATATAAAGTTTAGATAAATTGTCCGTGTATGAAAATCACAACTGTCAAACAATGACAGTAATTGTGATTTGTATACAAGCTGTTGTTTTGCGTCCTCGTCAAATTTCAGGAGGCTGCTAGGAAAGACATAAATAATCAAATAAAATTACGATCCCTGGTAAATAATGAATACATACTTTTTTTTAGTTATTTAAGTTTGACAGTATTTCAAAATACACCACTTTCAAAGAACAGAATCGCGTTATTGTATCGTGAAAGCGGCCGCGTTTTTATGGGTGTGTAAAAGGGCAGTTACAGTGCGGTCTCAGACAGGCCGCGTTTTAATATGCGTGTCCCACAAACGTTTCCGAAAATTTGAAAAAAAAAAAACCTACTGATTGTATTATTGATTCATGTCGAGAATCAGTAGCATAGTTACCTCCTTGAATTTGACGAGGTTGCAAAACCTTGTATACGGACCATTTAAGTAATTGTAATCAATTTGCTTAGCAATAAATTTCACTGACATGATAAACTTCAGCTATTCAGGTAGGTATTATCGAAAATAATAGTAAACTCTAATTCGATCTGTAGATTGGGAAATAATTAATTGTCACCATATTTTCCCTCACCGCAAGTCAGATCATTTCTCTTCCTGTTACCGTAACTTAAGACATAGTTACAAATTACGGGATAGGATTGAACATAACTAGACCAAACTTAGTCCATAAATACGTAGTTTACGCGAACCCTATACTTAATTGCTATACTTGAGTTAGCTAACACTGATACTTGAGTTTGAACCTAAGTTAGGACCTGAAGTTTCTTGACAACATGAGGTATTAAACATATGGTGTAAGACTGTTGAATAAAGTCCTTTACTTACCATTTTGTAATTAATTACATACCTACTATTATTTTAGTGTCTAAGCCGAAATTTTAGACATTTTCAGCAAGGAAACAAACATAGTTAATTGTAAATGTAGTGTGTGTGTGTTTTGTGTAGTTGTTTGTATTGTTTGTTTGTTGTTGTGTTATTATTGAATTGTGTTTATTATTAACTGTTGTTGTTGTGGTTATATATAGTTAATTTATGATTCTTATTCTTCTTTCTTCTTCATAAAAAAAAGGTTGCCACACTAACAACGAACAAACGAACGAACGTTACGTTACGTACGTCATTCTGAACGTTTGGCCCCAATGACCACCTCTGTTCCGGGACCAAGATGCTACGTGCAATTCTTCGGACTACGTCGCTCTAGCTACGGTTTCAGTGGCAGCCGCCACTTAACGGTCGCAGTGACAGCTATCATAAAAATCAAGGCAGCGAGGTTTTAGTTTATGGTATCAAAAAACGCTCTCTAGGAAAGCACATCAACTTACTTTCATAAATGACGTTTCAGTGACGTCATTCAACAGTAAATGTGGGCGCTTTGTGGCGGCTACCGATCTTCCAAAACCGAAACTTTAGGAACACTTTCATGTCAATCGTCATCAGCCTATAGCAGCCCACTGCTGGACATAGGCCTCTCCTATTGCACGCCATTCAACTTGATTTTCGGCAACTCTCATCCAGCTGCTTTTCATCATGTCAATATTATTATTAAATTGTCTCCACAAACCACCCACGAATCAAAAGAATTCCTACCATACAACCACGTTTGAAAATAGCTCCAAATGAAAAGTCCGTTACAAAACAAAAGATAAATAAAACCATTAAGAAAAACTGATTAAAGTCTTTCATTCGTTAGATAGATACAGAGATGATTAATCAAGCAGATTGAATACATGGCTTTGACTCAGTAAAGATAATTATTACCATCGGTTTCTAACCAAAAGGAAACATGGTTAGAAGTCATTAGGTATATCACACGTACGAGTATGTATGAAGGATATGTACCCGCTAGGGTAATTAAGCCTCAGAATAAAATAATATGATAACATGTATAACGGCGGTAGCGTGCGGGCAGAGAAAATGAAGCAACGGGTGGGTAATATTGTTATAATAATTAATCAGGCACACAATACACAATAGTCTAGCTTATTAGGTAACACGGTATGGAGCTCTCGTATAATAGTTTACGTATCCGGCGCCGCGCAGTTGAGCGTGCGCACTCTAGCAACCGAGGTAGGCCGACTGGCGACGCGAGCGGCGCGCGGCAGCGGGGAGCCGCGGAGCGGGGGGGCTTACCCCTCTCGAGCGGGCGAGGCATGGACGAAGTAAGTTCGTAGCGAGGCGGTGCGCGTACGCGATTCTACGTTGTTACACACTCCCCCTCTAGTTCGAACATAGCGCCCTCGCGTTCGGACTAGCAATCATACCTACGGGGTCGACCACGTCTGCGTTTTTCCCTAACCGGAACCTCAACATCACCGATGAACGGTGTCAGATCAGAGACATGGTAACGTCCAATGTGCTCACCTTTGACGGTTCCCTCAACTAGGTAAGTAGTGGGGGTTACAACTTCTCGTATCCGGTACGGGCCATCTCTACGAGGTATAAATTTCGCAGACTGTCCAGGGCCAACATCGTTCAGCCCTTGCGTCTTCAACAAAACAAGGTCACCTACCTTATAGTCGGGAGGCGGTCGTCTACCTTCGTCCGCATATTTTTTCTGTACGGACTGGGCACGTTCGTGGACATCCCTAGCGTCTAGCAACACCGTCGACAACTTACGAAGGTAAGGAGTGATGTTATGCACGAAATTATCGCTATCCACTATGGTCTTCATGTCCGCCACGACGTCCGAAGGTGCGCGCAATTCTCTCCCGAAGGTGAGGAAGGCTGGTGAAAATCCAGTACTCGCTGTAACAGCGGAGTTCATCGCAAACCTTACGGCTGCGAGGTGAATATCCCAAGAAGTGTGGTCTTTTCCTACTAGAATTGCTAGTTGAGGCTTCAGGTCCCGGTTTTTCCGCTCTACAGGGTTCGCTTCGGGATGATACAGCGGCGTCAAAGACTGTTTGATACCCATCACATGACACGCCTGCTGCATCACCTCGGCAACGAATTGGACTCCGTTGTCACTTATCATCCTGCGCGGGACTCCAAACCTCAAGAAGACCTCGGAAATCAAAACCTCAGCGCACTCCACGCTGGTGGCGTTCTCTAACGCAAATAGCTCAACCCAATGGGAGCATGTATCTTCTAGAATTAAAATCCAACGGTTACCTTTCGAAGTTCTTGGGAGAGGGCCGAATAAATCGACTGACACCACTTCGAACCGTCGGGTCGGTGCCGGGGTTTGCAGCAACCCTGCCGGCTTCCGGTTGTCGATTTTGTATCGCTGGCAAGCAGTGCAGCGCTTGATGTAGTCAGTCACGAAGGATCTCATACCTGACCAGAAGTATCGGGCTCTGATGCGCTGCAGGGTCCGTTCCACACCGAAGTGACCTGCTGTGGGAGCGTCATGAAAATCTGCAAGGACACTCTCCCTCTCATGCGTAGGTACCACAAGACAGGCGGAATCAGCGTCTTCAGAGTCAGGTGCGCAACTGTACAACACACCATCCGATATCAGGTATCCTCTCTCTGACCAGCCTCTCCCCCTAAAGGGGTCGTCGGTCGCCTCCAAATCCTCTACTATATTCTTCAGCTCAGGATCTCTGAGCTGATTAGTGCGCACGTCGTCAGGTGTCCTGTGTGGCACATCTACTGTCACTAAGCATACCTCGCAACCACCTGGGTTTTCTTCGCAACAGGCTGGGCGGCTTAGTGCGTCAGCAATCACGTTCAACTTCCGGTAGTCCACACACAGGCGAACTCCGCCGTCCTTCTTTGCTACTAAGACTACGTTGGCAGCCCAAGGCGACTCACACTCCTCTATAACATCTGCGCGCAGCAGCTTCTCAAGCTCACCGTCTAACAACTGTTTCTTACCTTGCGACATTCTATAGGGTGGTGAAGCGGTCGGCTCCTGCTTCTCGTCAACCCGAATGTGATGAGTGGCATAAGTTGTAGGGGGTCCATCGGTGGCGAAGCGCTCAGCTCTGCGTACTATGAGCTGGTTGAGCTGCGTTCTCTGGGCAGGAGACAGCTTCGTTCCTTCATCCTCTCTCAGCGACAGGCTGGAAGAATCGACCTTCAACAGCCCTTTGCCGCTGGTGGAATCGATTTGCATCAGCTGTTCGTCACTGGTGGATTCGAGGCTGTATGACTGTACAAAAGTAAACTTTTGCCTAGGCGAATTACGAAAATACCAACAGTTATGTTGGAGGTCTAACAATATACCTGCTCTAGCGATGAAGTCCTGTCCTAGAAGCGTCCTATTATTCGCTTCTGGTATCACTAGGAAATTGGCGGGAATTACGCGTTTCTGAATTGTGACGTTCGTGTTACATACCAACAATTCTCGTACCTGCTGCGTTCCGTCGGCGAGACTGAGATTTCGGCGCGTTTCCGTGAAAGTGGTACCGCTGTCGAGAAGGATTTTATATAATCCAGGACTAGCAAGACTCTCGGTGGCACCTGTATCTAACACTGCGACACCTAATAAAGATGCAACTCCTATCTTTACTGTTGGATGCGACCGGTCCGATACATGGGTGACGGCACTTTGGAAACTCGCCTTATCGGCGGACGGTGTACCTTTACACGTCGGACACTTAGAGCGTATTACCCCTTTTAGACCGCAGCCGTAACAAGACAATGGCGCGTTATCAACATTTATGTCACTCGATTTCGTTTTATTTCTACATTCATCTACCGAATGACCAAACTTTTTACAAAAAGCGCAGCGTGGTCTGACACGTTTCGAATTCGCATCACTACTATTATTCGAACTAGAGTTGGGTGTGGCATGCGAACGGTTATTTTGAACAACGTTCGCAGTCGGAGGGTTATTGTTTACATTTCGAGAATTCGTGGAACTTTCAATAATATTCGCGTGATCGTGATTCGAGTTATTATCGCGGGGTGGAATTAATGATTTAGGTAGACTTACTTCGGCCAGCGTCTCCTCTACGTACCTTGCTCGCTCGAGTAGACAGTCGACACTACTTACACTGTCGCGTGACACTCTTTTTCGGATTTTACGATTTAAAAGGCCGTAGACAATATCTAATTGCATTAATTGAGGTACATCATATGGTATTCGCGACATATTGGCACGCACTCGCGATATATATGAATCGACACTATCACTATCACTTTGTTCCTGTGCGAAGATTTCTCGAAGAATCCGGTGGGCGGGGCGAGGGGCGCCGTACATGAACCGAAGTCGGCGTATCGCGTCGTCCCAGGTCTCCACGGTAGATTTAATGCCTTGCCACCAGACGGCGGCTTCTCCTGTCAGCAACATAGGCAAACCTCGAAGCGCATGCTCGTCGGACACGTTTGCGCACTCTTTATAGATGAGCACGCTCTCGACGAAAGCTTCCAAGGTTTCCGCGCCACGTGCGGCTCCGTCGTAGCGGGCCGTGCACCGGGTGAAGTTGCTATGCAGGGTCAGCATCGGCGCTCCAGTATGTGTAGCGGTGGGATGAGTCGGTCCCGTTGATTCGCCGGCTTGCGAGCTCGGCGTCGGCGTCAGCGTCATGGCGCTTCGCATCACGTTTGATAGTAACCGCGTGAGTTGTTCTTCGGACATGGAGATCGTGTTACCACCCGTTGTCGGTGTTGGCGTCGCCGTAGTGCTCATGCTCGCGGGGTTTACTACCGCATGGTTTTCTTCGTCACTACTGGATACATCGTTGTTGTCCTTGGACGCGTGTCGGCGTGTTTTCGGCGGCATCTTCTCGTCGATGATGCTCGGCAGCGATCCAAGACGGTAAATAACGGCAGGTAGTCCAGTAGGTGGAACTCAGTTGCGTGGTTTCAGTTCGCGCTCGCGTCGTCCGAGCACGTGCCACGAGTTGGGCGCAATTTTATAACGGCGGTAGCGGGCGGGCAGAGAAAATGAAGCAACGGGTGGGTAATATTGTTATAATAATTAATCAGGCACACAATACACAATAGTCTAGCTTATTAGGTAACACGGTATGGAGCTCTCGTATAATAGTTTACGTATCCGGCGCCGCGCAGTTGAGCGTGCGCACTCTAGCAACCGAGGTAGGCCGACTGGCGACGCGAGCGGCGCGCGGCAGCGGGGAGCCGCGGAGCGGGGGGGCTTACCCCTCTCGAGCGGGCGAGGCATGGACGAAGTAAGTTCGTAGCGAGGCGGTGCGCGTACGCGATTCTACGTTGTTACACATGTTTAAATACGAAACTTTTCGCAGTATTATTATAGAAATAAGCTCATAATACCTTTGGGAACATTTGAATTTTTTAATTCAATATTTTAGGGTTTCAATCAATCAATCAACTCAGTCTAAATCAGTCAGAAATGTATATTATGTACTGTGTTGAGCAATAAACAATTGAATTTGAATTTGAATCTATCTCAGTCCACTGCTGGACGTAGGTCTCACCAAGGCTGCGCCACAACACCCTCTCCTCCGCCTTCCGGATCCAGGTCGTCCGTCCATCTAGCTGGGGGGCGTCCCACACTACGCTTGCCGATACGCGGTGATTTTAGGGTTTACGCATCATCATTTCAGCCGTAAGACGTCCACTGCTGGACATAGGCCTCCCTAAGCACTTCCACTTCGACTGGTTTTGTGCTTCTCGCATCCAACGGGTTCCTGCAACCTTCGCAAGGTGATGGTCCACCTTGTGGGAGGCCTTCCAACGCTACGTCATTCGCTACCGTTTACGCATGTTTAATATAAATAAATAATTTTGTTTTTTAAACGTTGCATGTAGATGTGATTATAAATGTCGACTTCACATGAAATAACTCCTAAGTTTGTAAATACACACACAATCATTACATAATCAGCCAATAATGTTCCCACAGCTGGGACACATGCCTCGTGTCGGTGGGAGGGAGTGGGCCGTAATCCACCACGCGGGCCCAATGCGGGCTGGTACATATCACATGTCTTCGAAATATTTCTTTTTGTAAATACGCTACCGGTAATTTGATTCCTCGTGTATTTTTTATGACTTTAACTTCGCCTCGCCGTCAATGTTGAGGACAAAAAAAAAACTTGAATATTAACGTTGTGCATTATTGATATTTTGGAATGAGGTCTACTCTCCCTGTCTCTCTCAATCAGGTCACGTGTCCTGAAGCGAGCTCCGTCTTACGAATTTTCGATCAGGTCACGTGTTCTGACGCGAGTTTAACATTTTTTACCCATCACAACAAAAGTGCACAACGCCGCTAAAGAAGTTTTCACTTCAAAAATTAATAACAGATGTATGCAATAATAACAGTTCGAACGATCAGGTTAAGCTACGCTGGCCGCGGTTGGTCTGTGGATGGGTGACCATCTTTACACACCGAGACCCCTCCGTGCCTCGAAAAGCACGTTAAGCCGTTGGTCCCAGCTGTCATTCGTGAATCTTTGACAGTCGTTACGGATAGTCAGAAGCCCGAAATTCTGACAACCAGTCTTACCATGGGGTATTGCATTACCCAGTTACTTGGTTGTGGAGGTCAGATAGGCAGTCGCTCCATATAAAATACTGGTGTTCAGCTGCATCCTGTTAGACTGGAAGCTGACCCCAACATAGTTGGGAAAATGCTAGGCAGATAAAATTGAATTAGAATTATTATACAGTTGCATTGTACATTATAAACAAACTGACAATACTTCAGTATTGTACTGGAATCAATTCCATTAGCTATAATTCCTTTCAATATAAGCGTAATAGAAACATATTAGGGTGCGTCCACACTGCGAGCGATGGCTATGAGAACAGGAATAACATGAACAGAGATTTACAAAGCTTACAAGTTCCAACTATCACCGCATTTATCCTCTTCATAGTTTTAGGCGAAAAGTCGTCCGCTGCTGACACAGCTCTACCCAAAAGATTATTAAAGACTGGTCCTGCATTGGAGGCATACATCGGATCTTGACGATCTTTATCAGGTTTTACCAGGTCTCTAAGGTCTACTGAACTTATGTGAAGTCGACTTGCAGTACGTTGTCACTCGGGGACTTTTTGACACCCACTTTTCAAACTAAATTCAAACTTACATAACAACACGCTTGTAATCCTCGATGGGTTAGGCAGAGGGGTACTTATAATAGTACACCCATTGTGGGCGAGCCTATTGCCATAAACTGGGCAAAAATCCATCCTGGTAATAAGGGGCAAGCATATTTATTTAATTATTTATTTATATATACTTTATTGTACACCACTAAAATACAAAGCATAAAAAAAATACATGAAACTCCAGAATATACAATGGGCGGCCTTATCGCATTACTGTGATCATATTGCCATCAACTGGGCAAAAATCCATCCTGGTAATAGGGGGAAAGCATATTGCCATCAACTGGGCAAAATACATCCTGGTAATAGGGGGCAGGACTATTGCCATCAACTGGGCAAAAATCCATCCTGGTAATAGGGGGCAAGCATATTGCCATCAACTGGGCAAAAATCCATCCTGGTAATAAGTGGCAAGCATATTTATTTATTTATTTATATATACTTTATTGTACACCACTAAAATACAAAGCATAAAAAAAATACATGAAACTCCAGAATATACAATGCATATTATTACCTTATCGCATTACTGCGATCATATTGCCATCAACTGGGCAAAAATCCAGCCTGGTAACAGGGGGCCGCCTATTGCTATTAGCCAGACTACAGGCTACTACTGAAAAACTTTTCAAAATGAAAATCAATCAAAATCAAAAGTCATTTATTCAAATTAGGCTGAGAATCAGCACTTTTCGAACGTCAAAATTAGAAAAGACAGTCCCCCAAAACGCCCGCCCTTCACCACTTCCTAGTGCTATGGCTGGGAAGAAGAAGTGGCGCAAGAAACTCCCCAGCAGCACAGCTGTCTGTTCAGTTAGAAAACACTTGATTGTATACAATACTAGGTACCTTTGTTCAGTAATTAAAATTGCAAGACCATAAGATTAAATTATTTGCCATATGTCAGCTAGCCACGCCAATATACCAACAAATACAATAAAACTATACGTACTCAAGCTAAAAAATAATTAATTAAAATGTAAATAAAGACTTACTACCCAAATAGAAACCTCCAGGCTTATAGGGCGTGACAGCTTACATATTTATGCATTGCTGGGTTCTGTTCACATAGCTGTCACTTAAAGTCACGAATGATAAACTACGACCATTGAAGTAAAATAAATAAATAAGTTATTAGCAATAACCTGTCAGTAAGCTTGTGTTTGTTGAGAAAACCCAATGACTCTTTGGCCGGCCTGGGAATCGAGCCCAGGACCTTACACAGACTCACACAGTACCTCTCACAAGACCCGCTCAGCATTAACGCTTGCTCCCAGACAAGCGAAGCAGTTATGTGCTTTAAATGTTTAGTTCGCTATGCCATTTTCATATCCTTGTGAATTCTAATGATTTCAGTCTTCTTCTTAGCGTGTCTATGGCAAAAATAGTAAGAATAAACATAGTTTTTTTTTTTTTTTTTTTCATTGACAGTGATGCGGAAGAATTTTTTGATGCCCAATGACCTCCTGCCTTTTTCTATATTTTTTCGTATTATATATTTGTATATAATTGTATATAGTATAGATTATTGTTAGTTGATATTTGTTTAACTTGAAATAGATCTGTAATAAAAATAAATATTGTTTTTTAAATATGTTTGGCTCAAAATTCAGCAACGCTGATACCTTTCGCTGACGCGGCCATTAGGTTCTCACGTGTGCAGGTGACAAGGCATGCGATGCAAGAATGGAGATGAGTTACTGTCTGTGGAGAGACACCGCATACACACCGAAGGTCTGAGCCTCCCATGAACCCCCACTTGTGGAGGTTGTCCTTGCTGTGATCTACTTAGGTACGAAGTCTATTTAAGGTTTTCAAGTAGGCCACGGTAACTTGTGCCCGGATGAGAGACTCTCTGATGGTTTTATAAAGAGATCCGAAGGTTTAAGTTCTCTCCAAAGATCACATCTTTCCGTGGAGGGGTTGCCTTTGGCTGGACTCGCGCACCCAAGTAATTTTTTGCGGCTTTAAGGCCTCTGTGGCACTGAAATAGTGTTGTGCATTGAGTAATGCTTTCAGAGTGAACGCATCTTTATAAAAACACACATACACATAAATACTCAAGCCTGATTCTATTTACGTAATTCAGGATACACGTAAACATGTTTTGGCAACATAAAGTTAATAAATTACTCATGTTCAGTGACGTACCCCTGCCCTTATAGTTCCGACTGGAAATTGTAAGGATCACTTATGGAGAGGCACAAAGACTTTTGTGGACTTGTGTACCTACTGTTTAAATGGATAAGTATTTGTAAGGAGTTTCGTTTCTAGGAATGTTATTGGAGGAATTTGTGACAAGGAATTTTTCAGCGAAGGTTTCTTTGTAGATAATCGAAACTTAGTTTAGTTAGTACGTAATTCTTATCAATTTTTCTATATGTGTGAGTATTTTATGTTTTTCTTTTTGTTACGTGCATCTTGTTTAAGCAGAATAAACAATTTTACTTTCTTTAGCATTATAATGAACGAGCAAATCTGCGTTTGATGTTCAAACCCGCATCAAACGTGTCCTTATTAAAAATCATGTTATAAGATTAAAGACTACGTTGAAGACAAGGAAGTTCGGCATTAATTCCTTCTGCACATGTGCCTTCCCTGTTACCTCATTAACCGTATTACTTCACATGTAAACGTCTAAGGGGAACCGACTTATAAACGAATATTTAGCATAATTAGGAAAAACTGAAATTTTATCAGCCTAGGGTAATTTAGGAACAGTCACATGTATATTATTGCTCTCAAATTACGATGTTTTTTTTTACATACTTCTTTGACATTATGCAGGGTGACAGGGAAACTCGACGTGTTCCTTCCAGAGCGTGATAGTGTGACCTATTTGCAACAATTAAGCACCTAGGCGAAAATTCATGGGATCCGAGAAAAACCGATTTTCATGTATTTTTGAAAATTACCCAGAAATCGTCACTAAATATCACTTATCTCTAAATTCTCCAATTGAGTGACTTTCATAGCTATTCCACCTAATACTTTAACACACCTATTAATGTAACCAAATTTTCTAAAATATCAAACAGTTAAAATTTAAAGTAGGAAGTTTTCCAAAATCATCTACGTACACGAATTTTGACACCAGTTATCTCAAAATTTTACTAAAACTCTAAGCGTACAAATTACGGGGAAGACCTCTTCATCGAATCAGCTAAGCAACGCGGTACAAAAGTTTCATAAATATTTAAAGGTGCCGATGAAATATTCGATAATGTTGGCAAATGTCGAATTTGCAAATTGTTGAAATATTTTAAAATGATGTGATAATCGAATTAATTAACTGGTTTATGCTATCCCTTTAATTAGTATTATAAAATAGTTTTTTTAATAATATTTAACTTTAATATATAGATTATTTTATATTTTGTTGTGTTTTAGCCCCATGTAAGGGGACTAAAATACAATTGGCCAAATGTAGGTGTACTAATAGTTACTCCTCTAGTCAACCCTTCGGAGTTACATGCGGTGATGTCATATGAAAGATAGCCATAGCAGCCACGTTTCACAACAAAATCAGGCCCAATATTCAATATCCTACCAGTCGATATTATTCGGAAATTCCATTTATCGAATATCAAATATTTATGCCTACTTTGATAATAAGCTTGATAGAGAATCAGATCTCCCCACAAATTTCTCTAGGGGGCTTATAGATAGAGGTGAACCGATATTGGAACACAAAATATGTATTATTATAAATTCTGTGAACTATAATATATGTAGGTTGTGGTAAATATATTGCTTTATTAATAGTGTATCGTTTAATATTCAGCGAGATAATTAGTGAAGAGGTATTGCGATCAGTATCTTTGTGAGAACTTTTGAACTAATAAATACGAACGGTGACTTTGAATTATCGCAGTCCATAACAAAGGTCAAAGAAAAAAAAAACCTCTTTGGGGCAAACAGAAGGACAGACCTCTGCAGAAAGGTGATGGCGAGACGAGATGGATAAAACAAAAAACGTGTGTGGCTGCGAAAATTTGAAAATACTCGCAGCCGCCATCTTGGATTTTCATTTTGACATCACCATCGGCTTCAGCTACCTTGACAACCATGAAAACGATACCCACGACGAAACATTTGAATATTTTTGCAGCCGCCGTCCTGGATTTTTATTTTTACCTCATTATCAGCTATAGCACTCTCTAAAACCATGAAAGCTATCTCTCTCTCTGACTCCCTCTATTATATGTACAGTCACGAGCAAAAGTATGTATACACTCGGCTTTATTTAAAAGCGATTTACTACTTTATTTTTGAATAAAATTTTATGTTGTTACGAACATAGCATTTTCGAACTCAAAGGTTTATGTAATGTGTCGTATTTCAACGTTGCATTCGATAATTTACGAAAAAATCGCAATTGAAAGTTTCTAAGTGTTGACATATTGGTGCTTGTGTCGCATGGAGATGTCCCATGCGGTTTTTGAAATAAAAACAATGAAATGACTGGAATTCGCGAGGCCGTTTCCCATCCATGCAATAATGTTGGCTGATAGTTAAAGTAGCCTCGCTAGTAATACGGATTGATGACTGAAGTGTGTTTGTTAATATTTGACAGCAAAACGCTTCTGCTCATCTCCTTCTCATTGAATCTAGCTGAACTCTCACGAAACCCTCGATAAAAACAGAAAAACCTACTTAAATAAGCCTCACACCAAAACTCCTGCTGACACCTTAGGTATAACAAAACGGGAAACACACGATCCACGTTTTAATTTTAAAAGTTGTCCCGTGACGTCGCCATTTTAATATAATAATATACAGAATTAATTTCAGCAAAATGTTTATTTAATTAAACTTAGTCGGGGAACACCTGCCTCTGTTTAAAACATCTATTACGCTTTATCCGTTCTCATTGGTGTGACATATTGCATACAAAGCGTCTTTAAGTTTTTTGAGCGTTGTTTCTTTGTCTTGGGTTTCAACATCGTCCAAGCTGTTGCTAGGCCCTTCTTGTTGCTGTGTTTTTCTCAGTTGTTAATTTTTTTCTTTTTATAAAATTAACAGTTTTATTTCTAAATGTAACGCCCCAATTTAATTGAAATGTAAAGTGATGACCTAAAACACAGGTTGGAATAAATCTAGTTCGGGCGGGTCGCTACCTAACACTCTAAATCCAAACCATCATTACTTGCACCTGTAATAAAAAATATTTTAGTTAATTTTTGGCACTATAGGTAATTGTACGGGAAATTTGCTACTCTTAGGTAAATGTACACCATTTTGTAAACGTTTTTTTGAAATAAAAAAATATTATTATTCTTTATTCTTGTGAAGGAATAATATTTCAATGTTTGCAATTGGCTCATCACAATCCTGATTACGACGTATCTATCTCCCATTTTCCATCACCTCTTTTGTTAAATTGGAAATGGTCGTTTAGTTGGGTTGCACAAAAAAACTAAACTATGCCATTGAATCACAAAAGTTAACTAATATAAAGGTGAAGATCCAAAACTATATACAGGCTACGGACTTTTTTGGAAATCATATGATGGACTAAGACACGCAGTCTTATATAAATAACTGTAATTCTTAATTACTGACAATAAAGAGATGAGATGTCGGTCGACGGCGCGGCGCGGCGGCGGCGAGATGGTCAGGCGACATTATTGCCATCGCAAGCAATACCTGGATGAGGCTGCCACAGGAGCGTGGGTATTGGCAAAAGAAAAGATACGCCTAAGCACCAGTGGGTGAAGTCGGGCTATGAATGATAATAGTGAAGGGTGGGCGTTTTCGGGGGATAAAGAAACTTAACAAAATATTCCCCTAGATTTGCAGTGTCCGTAAAACGGTATTCTTCCACCGCATATGAATACGACAACACACCACTCCACACAGCTTCACCGGAATAAGAGATTCAATCGAATACTGTCATAAGAATCAAAACGTACCCTCCTCATATTATATCCCCGAACACAAATATTGTGGAAATTATTCGGGAACGGAATATGCGGTGAATGTAATATAATCCTATTATCATAACATCTAAACCTTTATATAATAATAATAACCAGCACAAGCATATAAAAATGTAGGGGAAATAATCAAAGGGCATAAAAAAATTCGTCCGCTTTTAACTATAACTGTTAGCTTTTAAAATTATGTAAATACATTACATCGTTATTTAAAAAAAAAAGCAAGTAACTAATATGATTTGGGTAATGGAAACGAAGACGACTTACTGCAACACCATTTTGTAATGAAATGTAGTGAAATAAAAAGATTAAGCTATTTTCACATGCATTCCATTTTCTCGAAGCAGGCACGTCACCTTTCACCTTTTTAACTAAGCATGGAGCAGGTACACCAAATATGAACAATCGATAATTAGTACGTTATTTAAGCAGTATGGTACAGTTCACAATCTATCGACAGCTTACAATATCACGAGATAGAATTTGAACTAACGGTGTTCACAATCATACGATGACATACATTTAAATTATATTCCTTTTTCCCCGTTTACATTTGATCATACACACACGCGGTTTGTGCTACATACCTGTCCTTTCTAAGGAACATCATCAATAAGGTCACTTTTACACAATTATCAGACCCTAAGAAAGCGCTACGAAACTGTAAAAGTGCAAATTGACACTATTCTTAGTTATAACATAATCTATCTCGTAAAATATTAAGTTAGATTTAAATTGCTTATTAGTCTGTTAGGCTAGATTGTAATCCATTACTAAGAACTATAGTTCTTATTAATAAAGAAAAAAATAATAATAAGGTCACTTGTATGTCCTCACAGAGCGTTCCCACTTAAAAATACCTTTTGTTAGTCTCATTTCGTTCATCCTCTCAACATGACCAAACATCTAAGCATACTCTTTTAATTTTTGTCACTACATCTTCTTTTAAGCCGCACCGTTTGTGGCCACCATTCCGCAGCCTATCATTCATAGTCACACCACACAATGACACGTTTCGGAAGGAACGCATTTCCACATCATTTATTTTACTTTCATGATTCTTTTGCCACACCCAACATTCACTTCGATACATAAGCGTAGGCACCAGCACACCATTGAGAGATATACTATTGAAGAATCTTACTTCTTACTATTAATATTATAAACGTGAAAGTTTGTATGGATGGATGGATGTTTGTCTGTTACTCTTTCAAGCAAAAAATACTAAATGAATTTGGATGAAATTTAGCACACATATGGTTTATAACCAGGATTAACATATAGGATATTGTTAATCCCGATATTCCCACGGGATTGAAACTTATGCGGGTGAAACCGCGGGGTGCAGCAAGTAATCAATTAACAACTGCCTTCATTACGTCACGCTTCCTTTATCAACATACTGCGACTCAACATAACGGGGCGCAGCTAATAAAAAATATGACTGTACTAGCTGTTGCCCGCGACTTCGTCTGCGATTCAGTTCATCCAGATCCATTCAGCCATTTTAGCGTGAGAACGTAACTAACAAACTCATTTTCACAGGATTTAATTAGTTTAGCATATTGCTACGTAAAAATTGTTACTCAAGGAAATAAAAGAAAGGACGGACTTATTCTCATTTCCATGAAACTGTACACACAAATATCAAAACATCGACCTACAATCTAGCGATGACCTAGCCCCATTCCACTGTTCTAGGCATCGCTTTGAACGGAGTGCGGGCACTACAACACAAACCTATACTTTCACCTAGCTATAACAGGTACCCAGATATTCTCACAGTTATTCAAGAGATGGTAGGAATGACGAGAATGCTTATTTTATACCCGAGTACGCAACGGAGAGCGAGCGATTGGGTGATGAATTTAATATTTAATGTAGGCAGTTAGAAGGTGGGTTGCACAGTCTGGGAAATTAATTAATAAGAAAATTCACCCTCTTACGTAAATTTGCCATTTCATATAACTGTCAAAGATAGACAGTTGTTGTGATTTGAATATACAGACCGATTTAATAATAATAACTTTTTATTTCAGGTATTTAACCCATAGCAATTACAATAAAATTAATTAAAATTAAAATAAATAATACACACAATAATACACACATTAAAATCAACACAAAAATACAAAAATCTAATATCAAATAATAATCAAATTTAAGTTAATAGTAAATTGGTTTCATTATCATCTGCCTGGCCTTTTCCCAACTATGTTGGGGTCAGCTTCCAGTCTAACCGGATACAAATGAATACCAGTATTTTACATGTAACGAAAGGAATTGTTAGAATCACGTAAAATCCTAAATATTTTAGTGTTTGGACTTTAAAAGAGACCTCTGACAGTTTGTTTCGGCATTTCTTCTCAGGGATCAGTCAGCTAAGTAATGCCAGCGGAAAGTGACGTGTGAGCATCTTAAAAGATCTCTCATCTGCCTGCCCCCCAAGTCCAGTCTTACCAAGGGGGGATAAGACCCCCCCTTGGTAAGACTGGTTTTCAGACTTTCGGGCTTCTGACTACCCGTAAGACTGTCAAAGATCCACGAATGACAGCCGGGACCAAAAGCTTAACGTGCTTTCCGAGGCACAGAGGGGTCTTGGTATGTAAAGATGGTCACCCATCCACGGAACAACCGCGGCAAGCGTAGCTTAACCTGATGGATCGACCTGTGCGGCTGTTATTGTTTAGCTATTGACCCCCTTTTTTTTTTTTTTTTTTTTGAGGATGGGAAATCATCAAATGACTCCTCCCGCTCTGGGTGGAGCAGAAGGGAGTGTCAGACTTTTACTGACTAAAACCCACCCGTGTTCCTTCCTTAGCCCTTTATGTTCCAGGGCAGCGGTAAACCCTTTCGGATGGTCCCGCTACCCTGGCAGGCTTCGGCCCTGTGGGGCCCCGTCACTTGCTGACATCTCTTTGAGGCGCGCGTGGAACCCTCAACCCAAGTAAATAAATAAAAAAAGCGATTTACGCTTTATTTTTATATATTTTTTTAAATTTTATTTACTTGGCTTCATTATTTTCCTTATATTATTTACTTACTGTAATGCTAAAATACCAAGAAATACTGCCTAACAACCTGAAATAACGCTAACGTTTTGCGTTTTTTTTTTGCGTTCAAGTTGTGTTCACGTGCTCACAAACGCTTTGACCCGATTTTTCTGTTACTCTGCCATTTTTGCTTTTCGTCCTAATGAAAAAAATAACAACTTTCTTCAGTTTTTTGATGATTTATATTAAAGTAAATAAGCATCATCAGCCTATAATGTTCCCACTGCTGGGACACAGGCCTTCTTTCTTCGAGAGTAGGCTGTAATCTACCACGCGGGCTCATGGCGGGTAGGTAGACGGCACATGTCTTCCAATTTTTGGTTCTAAGACATGCAGATTTCCTCACGATGTTTTCCTTCACCGTTTTGAGAGCAGTAGTGATAAAATGACACAAAGTAAAGCGCCCGCCTGGGTTCGAACCCACGACCTACAACTCGTAAGTTGGGGTCGTTACCACTGGGCCACACTGCTCTTATAATACATAAAATAAATAATTATTCCAACTCTTCAAGCCAGTTATTTACATAAAAGTCACTTCTCGCTCTCAACTAACACCCACTTGCACATACGTAAAATTTTAAGCTAGGTACATAACTGCGGACACAGAACGGATCAACACAGCACCGCAATCGCTTTAAGCGCTGTTTACTTTGTGTTTCACCTATGCATACCTAGCGCTTCAAAAAGCAGGCGTGGTCGAAAAATTCAGGTCATACAGAATGTATGGGTGATGGAATTGCTTTGTGAATTGTGGATTTTGAATAGGGATGGAGTTGGTTTATTTATTTTTAGGTTAGGTTTATTTTGAAATCATCATGTTCATGATTGCCTTTAAAAAACCACTCATGCTCTTGCCTTTTAAACACCAGCGGGGTAATTGCGTAATACACTAACAGTAGGAATGTTTTTAATTTTGACAGTTCAACAACATTGATTGCGTTGTTTAGGTGGCTGAGCAAACAAAATTTTCGAACATATGAAGCAATGGATTAGCAATATCCATCAAAATGATTCAGATTGTGATTGATAGCGTGTTACGCAATGAGGTTGCAGATAATCATGATCAGAAAATTCAACTTCCAGCATCCCAAAGCGTACGCTTATTGTCTTTGTCGTTTTTAGAAGAAAGGCGGGCGCTTGGGGACTCTGCTGTCCTCAAAAAACAAAACTCAAAGTCAAATCATTTAATTCAACTAAACCAATTACAGGCACTTTTGAATTGTCAAAGGGTCGGTCAGTCAGAAAGATGAAGCTAGTTGCCCATTCCAAAGCGTAGGTACCTATGGAGAAGAACGGGCAAGAAACTCCATGGATAAGAGTATCATATTAAATCATAAAATATTTGATTACATCATTCGTGTTAAAATTAACCATGTGAGAATGATGTAGAAATACGTGCACGTTAAAAGCGTCCGTTATAGAAAACATAAAAACTCGTAGTCATCTTTCAAGACACATTGTTAGGTTAGGCAACTAATCTTTGCCGAGACACAGAAACAAAGGCACCCCAAAGATAAATCTTCCTGCAATTTCATAAAGTACGCTTGCTGCAGGTTCACACCAGAGTCACTGTACATAATAGACCATCTGCAAGCACTCAAACCCCGCCCAAGCAATTCTGAAAGCGTTCAGAATCTGAAAACTATTCACATATTATTACTAATTCTGTGCACACACCGCCTGTCGTTTATTTAAATGTACTCCGCTAGGAAGTCAGGCGTGTGACTTAATTCCGGAATTCTGTACCACGCTTTACAGTGTCGAGCGTTTCGTTACACCAAGAATTTTCAAAGAACAGAAAATTCATTTTAAAAAGACAGTATCAGTCAAATGGGTAAGGTAAGATATTTATTTGCATAAAACATGGTATATAAAGGTGTTATATGAGTTAAGGATAAGATCACACATGTTTTGATTAAGACTAAAGCACGCAAAATGGTTAACACAACTTATGTTCAAGCTATTTCATAAGGATAAGGTAATAAGTAATGTGTTTGGTTGAAATTAGATAGCTGAATGGACAATCACTACCATAGTGCAGGTTGGGATATTAAATCCGATTCAGCCATCGCCATTTTGATAGTGGTAGTTTTACGTACGAGTTTGCAATCTTTATTTATATCAACAACATAACGTCACGCTTTAATACCCAAAGAGTTTTGCAGAGGTGTACCTCTATAATAGTACCTACTCGTACACGCATAATTTGCTAGTAATTTTCAAGTAACAAATGCATAAATTAAATGCTAATGTCCCTGTCTATTGTTATATTATCATTATTTATTCATTTCATTTAGAGAGGGGCCCGTGGCTAAATAATAACAGCCGCACAGGTCGATCGGTCAGGTTAAGCTACGCTTGCAGCGGTTGGTTTGTGGATGGGTGACCATCTTTACATACCAAGACCCCTACGTGCTTCGGAAAGCACGTTAAGCCGTTGGTCCCGGCTGTCATTCGTGGATCTTTGACAGTCGTTACGGGTAGTCAGAAGCCCGAAAGTCTGACAACCAGTCTTACCACGGGGTATCGTATTACCCAGTAACTGGGTTGTGGAGGTCAGATAGGCAGTCGCTCCATGTAAAATACTGGTATTCAGCTGTATCCGGTTAGACTGGAAGCCGACCCCAACATAGTTGGGAAAAGGCTAGGCAGATGATGATTCATTTCATTTATCTGGAGAAAAGCCTATCTATATCTGGTTTTAACATCCCAATAATCAAAAGTCTAGCAGTAGCCATCTGTATGATTATATTATACTGGCAGTTATAATTTATACTGACTACCATCAGTAGCGATCTGTCAATAGGTATATTGGGTTCGGCCGTTAGGTCTGTGTCGTAATATTCGTCCGCATCGCTGTCATCCGGAAACATTCCCAGTAGACTGGTAGCATTGCTACACAGCGTATCTATTTTTAATATGTGTTATGTAATATTTTATAAATCTTGAAACATAGTGAACGTCAAAATCTGTGTAAGCCAGTAAGATCGTAGTATGAGAAGTGGATCTTTTATATCAATATTCTTTGTGACTTTCAATTGAATAAGTAGCTTCTGTACGTCGCAATTGTATCGGTCTATTAGGGGAACCATTTTGAAAATTGGAAGTTTATAGGCTGTGTGTACGAAAGTAGCATCTTTTAGAATGTTAAAAGACATATTATTGTTATAATGTGTTTGCTTTCTTGCGTCGTTCTATTTAAACTCAAACTATTTATTTCAAATAAACCAATTACAGGCACTTTTGAATTGTCAAGGTCGGTCAGTCAAAAAGATGAAGCTAGTTGCCCATTCCAAAGCGTAGTAGGTACCTATGGAGAAGAACGGGCAAGAAACTCCATGGACACTCTTTTAAATCATAATAATATAATAATCAAATAAAAATAATATAAATAAAATAATATAATATTCAAAGTTATTCTATGAAAAGTTTTTCTAAGCATATTAGAAAAACTTTTCATAGAACAGCTGAATAAGCTGTGGACGTGTGGCTAGAAGGCGTTGCGGCAGACCCCGTAGAAAATGGCGGGACGAGCTTGACAATACAAACGACCAGTGGTCCACTTCAGCCTTGGATCGAAAGAGCTAGAAATTATGAGGAGAGGGCTTTGCCCAGCAGTAGGATAATGCAGGCTAGGCGCTACTCGCTGCGCAGTACCACACTCCTCACCCCCGCTGACACGTGAATTTGTTACTCCGCAGCGACTCGCCTCATGTTCAAAGCCGCTACAAAGTTTGAATGATGTTTGACATGAATGATGTAACCAATACTATGTAACAATATTATTATGATTGAAAAGAGTGTCCATGGAGTTTCTTGCCCGTTCTTCTCCATAGGTACCTACGCTTTGGAATGGGCAACTAGCTTCATCTTTTTGACTGACCGACCTTGACAATTCAAAAGTGCCTGTAATTGTTTTATTTGAAATAAATAGTTTGAGTTTGAGTTTGAATCGGGCTGTACTATCACTATAAATGCTTTTACTAACACTGGTGTTGAGTGCCGGTTGAAATAAAAAAACAAAAGTAATTTATTCAAACCAGGATTACATTACATACACACACTGGCCATTTAAAGAACGTTCTTCTATACATTTTTGACAAGTTTTTGACATTGAGTGTCACTGAGTTGAGCTTGCGACTAGATTTGGAACTTTTCTAATTACGAGAATTGTTCCTCAGGACTTTTTGAACGTCAAAATTACGATAGTCTCCCACCTCCTAAATACTTTAGCTGCGAAGAACTCGTGCAACAAACTCCCCAGCAGTACAACTGTCTATAAAGTTAGGAGAACGGCGACATCTGTTGTGTCAAGAAAATCAAATAAGAAGTAAACTCTAGAATATCCAATGACAACAGAAACAAATGACTGGCTTAGGAAAGGTCGTCAGTTGAAACACTGTTGTTCTAATGAACCCATTTCTTTCATAAAAATACATACCTACACAACCTCGCCCCTTTTTAACCGACTTCAAAAAAGGAGGAGGTTCTCAATTCGACGGTATGTTATTTTTTTTTTTGTGTGTTTGTTACGCAATTACTCCACCAATTGTAGACCGATTTTCAAAATTCTTTTTTTGTTCGAAAGGAGATACTTTTGAAGTGGTCCCATAGAAATTTCATTAAAAACGGTTCAGTAGTTTAGTTTTTAAAACAAAATTATTGGTAAAAATTACAACTTAAAAGTGAAAAATAAAAACGTTTCTGCAAAAAAAAAAAAACAACCGACTTCCAAAAACGACGCTACAAAGTGAAAAATAACTTTAATTTCGGAAGTCGGTGGCAAACAACGAAAATTCGAACCCAACGTTTTTGGAAGTCGGTTGTTTTTTTTCCCATCATGGTAGGCAGAACTTGTGTAGTTTAATTCAATCAATCAATCAACTGAGCCTGTTGCAGTCCACTGCTGGACATAGGTCTCTCCCAGGCTGCGCCACAACACCCCGTCCTCAGTCTTTCACATCCAGTCTGTCCCAGCCACCTTCTTTAGGTCGTCCGTCAATCTAGCTGGGGGGCGTCCCACACTATGCTTGCCGAAACGCGGTCTCTACTCCAGGACTCGTCTTCTCCACCGGCCATCAGTCCTTCGACAAACATGGCCAGCCCACTGCCACTTCAGTTGCTTACTCTGCAAGCTGTGTTGGTAACTCCGGTTCTTTTCCGGATCATTTCATAGTTTAATTGTCTTGGCAAAAATACGAAAAATACACTATTGTTATTATTCTCGGAATGTGATATATCTCTTAAGAGGCTTGCGAAATATTCAAAGAACATTTATTAACGTTTTCAGTGTAACCTCGCATCGGTGTTCACAGAACTCCGTACTTATAACGGAAAGTGTTACCGGTGTCCATTTGTTTAACAATACATTTATCTGACTGTACAACGTACATACAAACCGCTTTAGATTAAATTGACTATCCGCCAGTTTTTTCACTTAGAGCTGATTTTTCGATCGCCAGATAACTTTTATTTGAGGCATAAAATTGGCGTTTAACAGTCTTTGTATGAAATAACAGTCGACATTTCAAAAGTATTCCTCGAATAAAGTTATCAGATGATTGAAAAATCAGCCCTTACTGAACAAAGAATAAACTGCAAAATAATAATCCACCAACATTTCACAACAGAACTTCACACAATACACACGACTAACCGACAACTTTGGCAATCCAATACCGTTTTCACAGCGCAATCTTCACATAAATCGAATATAAAAAGCGTAATGGAGCGTTAAGTATAAATACGACACGTCCCGCCCCCAAACGTATCAGGATACGGCAAATTTTATATCGTATTTGGAAGTTTGAGTAACTTTATGACTGAAATGGCTTCGAATGTCTGTATTTGAGTATTAGGCTTATTTTTTGTATATTATAATGGGAAAGGAATTACATGTTTATTACTTCTTATGGAGCTGGTGCTTTTATCAAAGACTAGCTTCTGCCCTCGATTTCGTTCGCATGAACGTTTAGAAAGAAGAAGAAAGGAAAGAAAAAGCATTTATTTGCGGCAAACATGACGCATAAAAAAAAACAAAAAAAAACAAGTTGGGGTAAACATGCGTCATATTCACGCAAAACGGCCATCGCTCAGCATAATGCTAAGACCCTATACGAGACAGAGCCCCAGCGCTGGTTTCATTATGACACTTGGTAACAACATATGAACAATTTTTCGTGAAAAAAAAAATCAGTTGATCCATACCATTATGTCGAGTTATGCGAACATATCTATCCCGGATTGACAGGTGTAATGTGTAGAGTGACAGGATTTTGCGACCGAGCCTGACTGCTAAAGTTCTGCGTTTGATACCCAATCAATCAATCTGCCAAGCCTTTCCCAACTATTTTCGAGTCAGCTTTCAGTTTAACTGGATGCAGCTAAATATCAGTATTTTACATGCAAATATCCTTTAACTACCCTCTACCCTTCCCCCCCCCCCCCCTACTATCCTTCTTATTGTTTTTTTTTTCTTTATTTGTTTTTTATGTTCTTTTTTGCGTCATGTTTACCGCAAATAAACGTATTTTCTTTCTTTCTTTCTTTAACTAGCCTACCTGACCTCCAGAACCCAGATAATACTAGATAATACGATACCCCTTGGTAAGACTGCTGGCTATTAGACTTTCGGGCTACTGACGACCCGTAACTACAAGAATGACAGCCGCGTGATTCCCGATTCGGGCTAATTGTTACTGGCTAATTCGGACTCAGTAGCTTATTAGAGTCATGTCAGCAGAATTTTGGTTTTTAACACTTTGTTCGGGACGTGACCTTATTTAAAACGTTTAATAAAACCGTGTGATTTACCGGTATTTATTATTTTTAGGAATAATATTCTGCCTCTAATTCAATGCGTTCTCAACGCCAAATTATCTGTAGGTATAAAAAAAGTACACTTGATCCACCAAAGACCAGCACACTAAAATGCTTTTAAAGCGTAATCTCCCGAGTTTCCCCGTAACAAAGAGGATTCGCGGCTTAGTGGAGCAGTCCTGACCGTGTGGTACTGTACTCAACGTTTGGGACAAAGCCTCGGTTTCCTTTAATAATTATGTACTTTAATGTATGGACTGGGTTGGCTTTTTTGTCCCGATGTGCATTTGGTAATCAAAGGAGGATAAGGGATGATGAATTTAATCCGTCAGTATTTTTCGTGGATATGAGTCATCGTTTATCGGATCGGATAAGAATTATCGTCGTTACATTAGCTCAGTTTTATTATTTACTAGCTGCGCCCCGCGGTTTTACCCGCATAAGTTTCGATCCCGTGGGAATATCGGAATAAAAAGTATCCTATGTATTTATTAATCCTAGTTATAAACTATCTGTGTGACAAATTTCATCAAAATTGGCCTAGCCGTTTGAGCGTGAAGAAGTAACAAATATACAAACACACATACTCACTCACAAACTTTTGCCTTGATAATATTAGTGTGACGTATTAAGTATATAAGAAACGTAGCAGGTTATCTATAACTTCTGCCTACCCCCATGGTAAGGAAATATGAGTTTATATTTTCTCTCTTTTTAAAAGGATAACTCATTTACAAATTATAAGGATTTTTCCTAGTGCTTGTAGAAAATAGATTCTGAGCATTCTAAAAAGAATACAAAGAAAGCAGCAAAGATGAGACCGGTAAAACATCTATCCAGCAGTTAGTACTGTAGGTGATGCACAGATAGACTAAAAATATAACTTAGGGCGAATTTCACCAATAAAACTGAACGTGATCTTAACGGTGATCAAGAGCTCTGTGCCAATATTCCACAACACTGATGACAATGACAGATCTTGAACGCGTTTTAAATAAGTTTCACCGGTGAATTTCTACCTTAAAAAAAACGAATGAAATACCATCCTCACAAAGAAATAAAATCCTCATTACCATATCGATCTCTCCGCAGCAAACTCCAATAGATTTTAAATTCAAAATTAAACTCACCTGACCAAACGCTTGAGCCATTAATCTTAATTCCTATCACGTAATGACGAAGACCTAACCTAGGAATCCGAGGAACGTGGGCATCCTGAATATTTGCCTCATTAACGCAGACCCTTTCGCCACAAAGACCGATATTTCCTATTTTAGTATTAGACGGATAGGTAGATTGTGAGAGTGGGGCCCGTGGCTAAATAATAACAGCCGCACAGGTCGATCGATCAGGTTAAGCTATGCTTGCCGCGGTTGGTCTGTGGATGGGTGACCATCTTTATATACTGAGACCCCTCCGTGCCTCGGAAAGCACGTTAAACCATTGGTATCGGCTGTCATTCGTGGATCTTTGACAGTCGTTACGGGTAGTCAGAAGCCCGAAAGTCTGACAACCAGTCTTGCCAAGGGGTATCGTATTACCCAGTAACTAGTTTGTGGAGGTCAGGTAGGCAGTCGCTCCGTGTAAAATACTGGTATTCAGTTTCATCTGGTTAGACTGGAAGCCGACCCCAACATAGTTGGAAAAAGGCTAGGCAGATGATGATGATGGATAGGAAGATTGTGATTTAAGAGCAGTTCTATTCTTAATTTATATTATTATTATAAAATAAGGAAACGAAAGATAGTAGACCGTGAAATTTTAATTTTCTTATGTTTTTTGGCAAAGTAATCATTAGCATCGGGAATATACCTACAGCCGATCGATTCTGTAAAAATCTCACCGTGAAAAGTTAGGTGAACTGAGCTTAGAGTGAGCTGCCAATAGTGTCAATCCCTAGCATTAGTTGTAATGACAGCTCACTCCACGCTCACTTCACCTAAGTTCTCACGGTGAGATGGTTACAGAATCGCACTGCAGATCGCAGAAATCGATAAGGTGGCCCATTGTATATTTTGTAGTATTCGATCAATTATTTTGTTATGAATTTTTGTGGTGTACAATTTGCCTGCAGCGGTCTTCCCGTCCGATTATAATTTAAGTGTTTCAGTCAAGGCTAGAGTGAATAGGCTCATAATAATTAGTGTGCTTTACCATCAACGATTGCATCACTGCTTTCCATCAGGCGGGATCGCAGTCAAGCAATAGTTTATATCATTAAAAAAAAAATACAATTTATTGAGTTAGAATGGAGCCCCAAATGTCTTCATTTCATGAAATAGATTTTTATAATAACAATTCTGTATATAAATATTCGTTACGGCCGCGAATCATAGGTATTTAGATCAACATACGACCTGTAAATTGAAAATTTGAATTTCACGTGCTACCCTAGCGCGATTTTATGGTCTTGAAAGCGTGCGTGCAACTTTAGTGTTGATAAGTATTCATCAAAGTGTCATTTTTACTTCGATATGTATGTTTTTCTTATTGTTTTTATATCGGCACCTTGTTTTTTATTGGAACGAAGTTCCTTATCGCGCGTTGCGAAACCCGGGCTAGACGGAAAAAATTAAGACCAAAAGTTGTAACGACACTTTTTGCTATAGTTGTAAGCCGTGCGGCGTGCACGTGTTTCTCTGTCTCTCTCTCTCTCTCTCTTATAGAAAGCAAGTCAGTTTTTTTTTTGTCTGTGTTTTTTTATTTGTTAATAATAAAAAAAATATTATTATAATTTAAAAAAAATAAAATTTTATTACAATTCCTTCACTAATTAATCGAAAGGAACTTCATTCCATCCGGGTATCCCTTGTTATATTCATGTGTTTTGTGTGTTATGCTGTCTTTTGTGTGCGCCAAATAAATGGTGTATCTATGTAACTATCTATATTATTGTTTTTGCAGATAACATTCTCACGAGTACAACCTACCTAAACAATAGTAATAATTTCATATGGCATAATTAATACTTATGCCATATGAAATTATTACTAATTGAATAGGCACTAAGGGTACCTCAATCTACCTCATATTTGAGAGCTTATGAATTTATCATCCATAGTTTAATAATTAACACGTAGTTTGGCTTTCAAACCAGCGTTGTGCTGATTTAAATCTAATCTAATCTGACGTTTATTTGTTAGTTTCACAATAGCTTCAAACCGTTTGTTTTAAAACGTGTTGATAGTTATTAAATCATCCCCTTCATGTCTAGATTAAATGAAACTGACCTAAACAATTAAACCAGCATATCAGTATCTAGACGCTATTCTACATATATAGATTAACCCCTTTATTTATAAATGTTTAAAACTTAAATTTACAAGACATTTTAACGTCAAAAATGTATAGTTAAACAGTCGCAATCATTACTTAACTTGTAAGTGAAAGAAAAGAAAGAAAGAAAAACATTTATTTAGCACAGACCAAAAGACACACAATACACCAGATACATTACATCAGATAACAACAAATAAAAGCACAAAATAAAACTAGTATAAAGACCGATGTAAGAAATTAGCAGGAAAGTGTGCCTCACGGCTGCACCAAAAACTGGGCCTTTTTGCATAAAAATGCCAGACAATAGTGCCTGACGCTGGTTTTCAACTAAACCTGATGTGTGAGGTGACGGATGAAGTAACGTTTCACGATATTTTCCTTCACCGTTTTGAGAGCAGTGGTGACGAAATAATTTATACAAAGTAAAGCGCCTGTCTGGGTTCGATCCTACGACCTACAACTCGTCAAACACGGCAATTACTATACTGAGTCACCACTTCTCTTACTGAGGAAACCGGTGAGGAAAGTGGCATGTCCTGGAACCAAAAAATCGAAGACTTATGACCGCTACCAACCAGCGTTGGCCCGCGTGGTGGATTACAGCCCACTCCCTTTCACAGAGAGGATGCCTGTGTCCTACCAGTGGGAATACTATAGGCTGATTATGCAAGTAACTTTTATAAATAAACCTCCCAGTCAGTGAGTTTTCTTCACATTGATGATATTATTATCCATTCAAAGTAATATCCCTAAAGTGCCAATACAGTATTAGTACACTTTGAATTCTTTTCAGTGAGTAATGCAAAACTAGCATGAAGATTTTATCTCCCGAAGTGACTGGAGCCCCTAACTGGGTCAACAGACGGATCGGAACGTATCCCGAAAGTATTTTCAGCTTAAAACTTATAATGTACCCGTAGTCCCGTACCTAGGAAGTCGCTATACAAATGGTCACTGCCGAATGGACTGTACCTACCAATTTCTCTATATGGACTTTTACGTTTTGTGGCAAAAGAGTCGGTAAAACTACTTTATTTCTTTTGGCGACGCGGTTGGCGCAGTGGCTGAGCGATCGACTGCTGCGCTGCGAGTCACAGGTTCTATTCCCGCATGGAACAAATATTTGTATATTGCCTACAGGTAGTTGTTCTGGGTCTGGCTGTTTGTGTATGTGAGTTTAAGTGTTTGTAAACGCACCCACGATACAGGAGTAATTTCTAGAGTGGGACGAAGTTTACAAAAAAAAAAAAAACTATTCCACAGCGATGTATTTCCAAACTAAATAAAATATTTTTACTTTACGAAAATACATTAGCAGAAAATTCTTTATGATAACCCTTCTTCTTGAAAATTGTTTTTTTTTTTAAATTTGTTTGGACGGTAAAAGTTGGAACAGTAGAAGTGTATTTTCCTTTCATTTGAAACCATGAAAGAAAATTCTGAGTAAATAAATAAATACCGACTTAGTTCTGAGAAAATAATGGATTGTAAGGAGTATTTTCTTCTTAATCCAAAGACATTTATTCGGGGCCGTACCTTAGTAGGTACGGCCCCGAATAAATGTCTTTGGATTTTGACGACATTGAATAGCATAAGAAACAAGTATTGTTATTGTAGTCAATAACAATACTTGTTTTATTATGCTAATCAATGTCGTCTTGATCTAGTTTAAAAGGTTTGGGTTCTGATGAAACTACTCGTTCAATGTACTTACCTCAAATCTGGGGGCACGGGAGTGCCGGGGGCCAAGACGAGCCAAGCGAAGCGCAAGGGCGAGCCTACCTTTTCTCGAAGCACTTCGTCGTATTTTTGAACCTTCTTAACTTTGGTTTGTATTATACCAGATAAACAAAATTATCGGGATATTATATCAGTGGTACCTATAAAGTTTCAATTGCATAGCTCTTATACTTTAGATTTTATTGGTATCTAAAATACCCCGATTTCGTCACTAATTCACTGACTCACTGATAATCATCAATATTCTTAAGGTTTGTAATTTGGTATGTAAGCTAGTAATAGTACACAAACAACAAAAAAATCTTAAAACTTGAAACTTTTACCCCCCCAACCCCTTAAACTAGGGGGTGAAAGTTTGTATGAGACTTCCGTAAATTTTGATGCTAGAGGTCTGAAAATTTATATAGGGGGTCCTTGTTATAAATAACTAGATATGTATTTCAGGATTTTTAGTAAATCATAAGCAACTTACAAAAAGAAATGAAATCCCACAAAAACATTTCATGTTAAATGTTGCCAAGACGAGACCATGTAGCTCGCACTGTCAAAAAGTAATCAAATCTCATGAAGAGCCAAGCTTCTAACTCTACTAGTAGTAGCTCCGCTAGTACTTAGGATTATATATTAAAGCAGTCAGCTCTGCCATAACTTTGCTCACTGACTTCCTAATATATTTACTACGTCATCAGCTACCCTCATATAGTTCGTGCACGTCAATCAATCTGCCTAGCTTCTTGTGTAACCGGATGCAGCTGAATACCAGTACTCTACATGGAGCAGGCGCTCTATGTAGAGTACTGGTATTCAGCTGGTAGGCAGGCGCCTATATTACTTCCACAACTCTTACTGGGTAGCACGATACCCCTTGGTAAGACTGGTTGTCAGACTTTTAAGCTTCTGACTACTCGTAACCAGTGTCAAAAATGTACGAATAACAGACCAACGGCTTAACGTGCTTTCCGAGGCATCTTCGTGCAGATAAGAGAGAGAATAAAGCCACGTCATTATTTTTCGAATATTGAATCTACTGCAATTGTAAAAGCAATTTTGCTAAAGTCATTTCCCAGTTCCGTCACTTTCAAAAACAAAAGAACGTCTTCCACAGATTCGAGCAAGATTAACAATGATGCTCTCAAAGGACATCTTTTATCGACATTTTAAATTAACCCTTTCCGTAACACCCAAACGAAAACCAATAAATAGCTTAACAAAACTCTTGTCAATCCTTACTCAAGTATATTAGATATCCGAAAAGTTTTTAAGTGTTGAAAAGAAAAGAACCTAAGGGATGGTGAAAACTTTGACAGTTTAAGTAACCGGTCCGCTTAAGATAAGGCCCACTGGATGTGGCCAGGACGTAGATAGTGGCTGAGTTATGAGGGGTCAAGACTGACAAGGATACTCGAAGAACTCAATATGGCTTCCTGATTATTTTTTTGACGGAAAATTTTGGTGTTGGGGTCCGTGTTGTGATTTTGTTGTGCTTTAGTGGGAAAATAAAACATGGATTATAAAAAAAAAGACTGTTATTTCGGACCAAACACTTATCATAAACTTTCCAAACTGCGTGACAGTTTGCCGGCCAGATTAGCGCCCGTCTTAAAACATTTCGTATGTACAATCTGAAGGGCAATTCTCGTAATTTTAAGAACGTTCACAGTCTGATCTGTCTCGATCTGTCAAAAATTCCCCTACGTTTTGACAAGTAATTGACATTTGTTTGTCGCCGAGATGAGACCGACAAGATTTTGAACGTTTTAAATTACGAGAATAATTGGCATTCTGATTAAACATCTAAGTAGGTAGATACAGATACTTTAAATGGACGGTAAGTATACAGGGTTAGTTTTCAAAGACCAGCCAAATTTAAGGGTTGGCTATAGACCATGAGACTGAACAATTTTCTCAATGGGACCGTGAATAAAAATTTTAGTTTTCTACGGGGCTGTTGATTTATTTTTCGCGATAACCCAATATTGGTCACAATGAGAAAGTTTTTCAGTTTGATGGTCTGTACCATATCCTAAAATTTGGCTGAACTTTGAAAATAAACCCTTTTTAATACATGGTTCATTTTACTATACAGGCTGTATTATAATTACAGCAGCGTAGAATAGAATGAATTTGGAACAGGGTCACGAAATCGAATGGCATCGCACAAATGTCATGATCCTTAAAATATCTGAAGTAATTCGCATATTAATTACAGAAAACTGTATTTTGAAAATTATTACTTTCATTCCTAATTATAATAATTATAATTACGTAGGTATGGCTTTGAACACACTCAAAACAGAAGCCAGAACACTTGTCAGAACTTTACTCAACAAATCAAGATTCAGCGAAGTTTCTCGCAGTCTCTTCTAGGCACTTTACGCCCATATCACTGGTAACGCCTACTTAATTATGTACTAACCCAACTTTACTTTTATCGCGAGATAAAGCCCGGTTTGTCCCGTGACTTATTTAAAAGGGTTCCGATGAAATTTTGCACTGTTTCACCCAGAACGGTTTTTTTATTCGCTGAAAGTTTGTCTCGGGGGTGAAACTGTATTATTAAATTATGCTTGTTTAAATTGTTGTGATTCTCGGTATTATATATTTTGTGGTTGAAGGATCGGTTGAAGAGTAGGTAGTTTTTTGTACCCTGCGCTTTGTTGTTGCTAGCGTAATGAAAATTGTTTCATTGAGCAATTCTGAGTCTTTAATTTTATCACAAGACGTTAGTCATTCTGTTAACTATGTTAAAGGGATCATGCTGGCTTTTTGGACGAAGACTATTAACTATACCTGCCTTTTGAAATTGAAATAATTGATTTACATTAATATTCACAAGGGTATACAATAATTGGATTCTACCTGAACTGGTAATAAACCTGTATCTCAGTCAAGTGCTTATACATATAAGTACATAAATATTTGCCTTAAACAAATAGTAAATAAATTATTTGCGTATAAAATAATGGTTTTAAACTTAATAATACTTTGTTATAGTAACATGTAATGTAAGCCTTTAATTCAACATGTAACTTGTATTGATTCATTTTTTGTAAGCTCATAATAAAATTTATGAACAAATGGAAAACCGATGTCAATATTTGCAAAATGCAACCCCACAGAAACGAAGTCGATAAAAAAAACAATTACGGTTAATTCTGAATCCAGCCAGTAAATACCTTCACGCGAGCCCATACTTACGACAAAAAATCAAATTGCTCCAATAAAAGCCTCCATAAATCAATTTTTATATGAAAAGCCTGGCATTTTTAAAATTACAAGCTCTGCTTTGTAATGACGTAATTATCGTGCCGATGCACGACGACGATTGGACATGCTTTTTGATTATAAGGCATATTGTAAGGCATGTATATAAGTAGTTTATCAGCCATCTTGTTACCATAACACAAGCATTAGGTTGCTTAACTTGGGACTAGATGGCGCTGTGTGAAATGTCCAGGGATATTATTATTGTTTGCATGTGTGTATACCTACAAGGTACTAGCTGCGCCCCGCGGTTTCACCCGCATAAGTGTCAACCCCGTGCGAACATCGGGATAAAAAGTATCCTATGTATTAATACTAGTTATAAAATACGTGTATGCCAAATTTCATTCAAATCCGTTTTGTAGTTTTTGCGTGAAAGAATAACAAACATCCATCCATCCATCCCCCCAAAATTTCGCGTTTATAATATTAGTACGATTGCAAGTGGTTTGTATCACAAGGGATTGCGAAAATTATTAATAAGAAAGAAACAAAGAAAGAAAAATTGTTTATTCTGCCCGAAAAAAACGCTCATGACTAAAAAGGACATAAAATACACACTTACAAAGTAGCCAAAAGGCTCGTACTCAACAATTAAAAGTTTAAGGTTTGACAATTTTGTCTATTGCCTGGTGTTAATTCTGGTCACAATTTAATGGTAACTCCAAAACCAAAGACAATCCACATTGCGTAATTACTCTGTATGTTTAAATATTTGTACGCTAATGACGCCTTCGGTGTAAGCTGTTACAGCCAGAGAGGAGCTATAGTCCGTTCACAGTTATGTTACCTCTGACAGCAGCGACCTAACAGCAACCTTATTACAACGATAATAAAGATCACAATGACTTTGACACACCTGTCAGTGACAGCAACACAACAGCAACTTTATTAGAATAATAATAAGGATCACTGTGTTTTGGACAATGATGCAAAATTAGAAATAAAAGAACTAAACGGACTATAGTCCGTTTAGTTCTTTTATTTCTAATTTACTAAACGTCAGTGAAATCCACAGACGACAGAGTAGCTCAAAACCATCGAAAACATTGACATAACGAAGAAGAATTGTACTCTGAGTTGTGACAGGCAAATGACAACAAACAAAACAAAACAAAATGACGGAAATAAACAACATAAGGCGAGTTTGTTTAAATATATTTCCGTGAAATGTTTAATTAATAAATATTGTTTGGGTAAAAGCTTTTATACCCGAGACATGACATGTGTCGGAAATCAGTATTTAGAATTCATTAGTGATTATTATTATTGTGATCCTGTGTTATCCCAATGTAAGGCAAAGGCCTCCCTTCCCTTCTTCCACTTTTCCCGGTATACTGCGATTGTGGGCTAATCCTTTAAGAAAGAGTCCAGCTCATCCCGCCATCTCTTTCTGGCCCTGCCGCGCGGTCGTCTCCTGCCGTTTGGGATCCACTGAGTGGTGGCTTTTGCATATTGCTGCTCTAATCATTCGATCGATTTTGATCATTAGTGATAGAATGTAAAATTAACATTAATTGGTAATGACACGCAAAAGAAGTGTTAATTTAAATGAAGATTGCTAAGACATCACCTTGCTTAGGCTTTTCCCAACTACATTGGGTCGGCTTCCAGTCTAACTGGATGCAATTGAATACCAGTATTTTACATGGAGCTACTGCTTATCTGACCTCCACAACCCAGTTACTAATACGATAAGCCCCAACCAAGTCTAACGAACTGTAACGACTGTCAAAGATCCAGCAGATTCATCAGCCGAGATCAAAGGCTTAACGTGCTTTCCGAGGCACTGACGAGTACCTGCATATAAAGATGGTGACCCTTCCACAGACCGACCGCTGCATGCGTAGCTTAACCTGATCGGTCGACTTGTGCGGCTGGTATTACTTAGCCACGAGCCCCTTCTCAAAATATAGAAAACTATTAGTACTTAATTGTTTGTAGGATTCACTCCTACCACTTAGTTCAGAAATACGTCACTAGTAGCGCTTCTGAGTTGTCAACTTTCTGTCATGGCTGAGTCATACATGTGCTAATTTTATTCCGTAATTTCTACTCATATTGATATTGTGGATTTGTAATCACGTTCTATCTATTGTGTTTCTTCTGTCTATACTCCTTTATTTATATATATATACAGTGTGTAACGGAAGGGGGGTATCAACCCTGAAGGAGGTGAATGTGCTCATGAAACTCAACAACTTTCCGTTTCATATTTTTTTTTCATATTTCGACCTATGTTCTTTGGGGAAAGTTGTTGAGTTTCATGAGCACATTCACCTCCTTCAGGGTTGATACCCCCCTTCCGTTACACGCTGTATATCGTGCTGTGTACGGACATAATTATATGTTTCATGATTGACTTTTATTTCTTATTCACCCATACATTTCCTACACGAACTAAATGTTTTAATTGAACAACAAAACACGAGTAAGCTCATTAACATGTTAATAATTTAAGTCTTATTTACTAAACCGGTGCTGAAACAACTGATTAATTTGTGTCACGGAATTTTCATTTAAATCCGACCACAATTCACTAGCAAATGATAGTATTTCAGGGTTTATGTATCACAACAACGTCACTATTTTCCTTTTAAGTTGTAATTTCAGCTTCATTAATATTGTAAGCTATAGATCAGTTCAATTTAATAGTGTATATAGAAGTATCTATATACACGAAGAAGAAGAAAAGAAGAGGAAGATGATGATATAGTAATATCATCATCTATCATCTCTATCCTAGTCTTTTCCGGCTTCCAGTCTAACTAGATGCAGCTGAATACCAGTATTTTACATGTAGCGACTGCCTATCTGATCTCTACAATCCAGTTACTTGAGGGGCAATTCTCGTAATTTTAAGAACGTTCACAGTCTGAAGGCCAATTCTCGTAATTTAAAACGATCAAAATCTAGTCGCAGTCTCATCTCAACGACAAACAAATGTCAAAAACTTGTCAAAATGTAGGGAAATTAGAAGTATTTTTTGACAGATTGAGACTGAGATCAGACTGTGAACGTTCTTAAAATTACGAGAATTGCCCCTCTGATCTCAGTCTCAAAACGGAACCCGTTTTTTTGTGAAATGTAAACTCCTGATACAGGAGTTTACATTTCACAAAGATGTCTTCAAATGAAATACCATAAAAGAGCAGGTTTTATTATTAGGTAATTTAAATGACGTCTACATGCAAAATAGGACCTATATTGGTTAAAAGTACAGGCTGTTGTATTCTGTTGTGTTGTATTTTGATCCTAAAAAACTAATATAAAAGTTGAACACTGGCTCACAAAAAAAATGGCGCTCGCTTGCCGTTTGTGTCTTTTTAGACTTTTATCGCTGATACCTAAAACAGGATATGAAACCAAAGTACGGACGGGCTCATGTGAAACAATGAAAAAATATATACATACAAAACCTGTACAAAATGGTATCGTATTGTATCAACGAGAATCTATTTTATAGAGGGAAATTTTGTACAATTTTCAGTATTTTGCCATATTGCAGTGTTTACAGCTGGATATTTTGATGCAGGATAACTTAGTCCTCAATCTAACAATAAAATCAGTCTTCCCTAACTGTAATCTACATGTTGTTTTGTAGTTGTAGGGCTGGATAGCCCTGTTTTATTCAATTCCAATGCCTTTTGGGCACGTTTATAGATCAATCAATTAATCAACTCGGCCTGTCGCAGTCCACTGCTGCACATAGGCCTCTCCCAGGCTGCAACACAAGACCCTGTCCTCCGCCTTCCGCATCCAGTGTATCCCAGCCACCTTCCTTAGGTCGTCCTTCCATCTAGCTGGGGGGCTGGGGGTCTGGGGGCATCTTGCTGACTTTTCTAGATGCCTTATGATTGTAACCCCCTTTTTTAACACTGTTAGCTTTTATATTATCTAAACATTATCTTACTCGGTACTCGAATATATTCGAGATTTTTTTGAAGAGAGCTATTTATTATGTCCTAAAACGCAAATAACCAATATGGAGTAATAAATAACTATTGTATTACATTCCAAAAAATATAACAATAAATACAGATATGAAAAAGTTTTATGAGAAAACGGGTATGTATGAAAATGAATTCGTTTAATATCACGCTATTTATAACATTATTACCTTTTTAAACGTGATATGGCAACTCGCGTTATTGCTGGATCTCCAGTATATTCTTCACTTGGATTTTTGTGCTGAACATTCTCTATATTAATATGACGGAGAAGGTACGTGTGTCTCGTTATCATCAACAATATTTTAACTAAACATAGTCAAGGCACTACAATACGCGGAATCCCTAACAGCATCCTGAAAGCACTGCTGTACTGCTTGCGTAGTGCGCTGCTAAAAAACGTTGAAGAGAATTTCATTAAAACGTAGTCACATAGTTGAAACTCGCGTGTATGAAAATATTTAGGGAGGTCCTATAATATTCATACACACTGTAGATAAAGATAACCTCATATATTATGAATCTCCCTTCTTGATTATATTTGGGTCCAATTTCATGCACTATTTGATATACGCGTGTGTTATTCCGGTTCAACTGTATCCTAGGCCTCCCAATCTATTTGCAATTTCAACCGGAGCCATTCAAAGATTTGTTGATTTCGGCCCGTTTTGTTGGTCTAAACAAATAAGATTTATTTTGTTGTGACGTATCTCGTTGCTCGTTTTGTGGCCTTCTAACAATATTTTATACAAATCCGAAATGGTGCCTCGTGTTTCAGATATTTAAATTAAAACAATATTCAATTTTATGCCGCTGGATTAGCAGTCAGTGCCCAGAGTAAAAAAGTTTATAAATGTACCCGATTTATTTTGATTTTTATGGCTATGATTTTATGTATATAAGCAGCGCTCAATAATAAAATACACAGATCATTATTCGCCTTTTTACTTGCAACACACTTAAAACCTCAAAAAAAAACGTCAGATCTTTTTTATGTTTATTTTGTCGTGTGAAGACAGCGATGCCGATCACGTCGGCGAAGCTTCGCTAGCTAATTTAATTTTACCCTGTATTGATTACATTATATTGCTAAATGTTCTTGTCTTTTAGGGGTAGGTACTACAGACTACAAAATAAAGTTAGGTAGCACCTATCACTCAGAATGTAAAATCAAGTGTGAGATTAATAGGTCAAATTATAACTATCATTCATTGACAGTGTATAAAATGGCTTTATTACGGGAAAAGGATGTAATGTATGAATTTATTCCGACATTAATTTTGAAATCTAATGTCATTATTTGAAACGCATAATTCTGAGTTTTTAATGCATAATTGGTAGTAAAGTTAAAAGTATGAAAATTAAATAAATAAAATTGTTTATTTCTCACCACAATACATTTTCCAACCAATATTTTTAAAATTAGCAATAATATACGTGGTGGCTCTGATGGTAGCCATGAAGTTTTGACCCTATCCCCTGAACTAGGTGGGAACCTGTATCTCAGGGGGTAGTGTAATTTTCTATAAACTTTTGATTTGATAAAGCTAAAATGCGTATGCGGGCTTTATACAGGTGACTATAGCCGCACGATTTTGGCCGCATGGCGAGAATATACTGTCTAAATGGCTAATAAATTGAATTGAATTTGACTAGGCCGCATGTGACTAAAATCACAAGTACCAAAGTAGAGCAGCAGTGCAATTTTGTAACCATCTTACCGTAAAAACTTAGGTGAAGTGAGCGTGGAGTGAGCTGTCATTCCAACTATTGCTCGGGATTGACATTATTGACAGCTCACTCCAAGCTCACTTCACCTAACTTTTCACGGTGAGATTTTTACAGAATCGATCGGCAGGTTTCAACTTTTGTCGTGCGGAGATAGGTCACATGCGGTGGGTGACCAAAATCGACCGTGAAAATTCTCAGTCGCAGGCAATCGCCCGCCGCATGAAGGTCGACATCTGATGCAAAATGAACTAGTCACCTGTGATTTTTATGGTCCTATGTAAATTGGGTGGCGATTCGGCTTGCATGGCGAAAATCGAACTAGTAAAATTCCCCATTACACAGCAATTTCAAGTAAGTTACAAGAACAAAATTACGGCATGCAATTTAATCAACTTTTTTTTCTACTACCTTATAACTTCAGGGCAATCTGTTCGTCTCAGTTACTGGCAGCATTGAAGCTTAGCAGCCCTGGGGAATGCTTCCGAATGAACAAGCAATGAATTTAATCACAAGACGGGATTCTTTTGTTTTTAATAGGCGAACGTCTCGTGATTTTAATAGTAAAAGGCATTTTAATTGAAGCTACTTTAAAATCAATTGTGTTCAGATGAACTCGGTTATTTTAAGTAGATTTTATAGGTTTAATTGGTTTAATAAAAGATGTTTTGAATGGGAATTTTATGAGTAGTAAAGCTCCTTGTGAAAGGCTTTATTTGTCTGGAGAAGTATTGTTATTATAGCAATTTCTGTCTTCTGTAGGCATTGTGTTTTGAATTGAAAAGTCTGAGAGCTGGTAAAATCGAGGGTTCACTAAATGTGTTTTCATTTAATTTTATCTCTGGTTGCCTAGCGGCATTAAAATGTGTATGTATTTTCCCTCCAATTACTCACAGAGGTCGTCATTTTATACGGGTCATCTTGCTAGTTGAACTAACTGGGATAAAACAAACGGATTCTATCTTGACATTCTAAGTGAAGAATCCCATTCATAAACATACCTTGCGCTCATTTCTGCCATCTTTATTATTGTAACCCACCCATAGTAACAAGCAAACCTGTCTATTTTTTCTCAGCTCGCAATTCCTTACCAAATCTATCGTACGCCATTTGTTTCTGGATTCACAAATTCAGCTTTTCTGTTACGTAACAGAAAAGCTGAATTTCATTTTTTGAATTTTTGAGTTTTGATATACCTATATCAAAACTCAAAAATTCAAGAAATGCTTTAAGATTTCAATTAAACTATTTACAGGCACTTTTGAATTATCAAAGAGTCGGTCAGTTAGTCAGAAAGTTGAAGCTAGTTGCCCATTCCAAAACGGGGAAGAACGGGCAAGAAACTCCAAGGACGCTCTTTTCAATTAAGATAATTATTACAAAATACTAGGTACATTATTCTTGTTGTTTTAATACGTGAGAAAAATGTACAAAATATAAGATTAAAAGTAATCTTTGGCAGTTAAGAGATGACCAGTCTCAACCAACGGCGCCCGTTCACGAACAAGACGCGTGAACTTGCATATGCATTTCATTATTTCATTCATTCCCAACTGCAATAAAAGTACCGGTGCAGTTATTATTGAAGAGAATTTCAACAAGTTTATTATTCAAAATCGACATAAAACTGAAAACAGTTCCGGAAAAGAGTTTATGTCTTCATAAAACACGTGTTTTCCTGATGCAGATAGATGCTTCCGTGGCAATAAAAGATCGCAATAAAACTAGGCTGCCATTCAATCTGTTCAAGTTTATGCATACGTTTCGAGTTATATTTATTGCTAGCTTTTGGCCATGGTTTCGCCCACGTGTATGTCGGAAAATATCCCAACATAATGGATCGTACTACCAGGATAAAAAGTATCCTATGTTCTAATCTAGGGCATGATCTATCCGTATGCCCATTAAAATCCGTTTGCGACTATTGAAAAGTTAGAAGAGTATGTATGAGCCACTTTGTCCTCTTTTTACAACATAATTTACCACGGATTCAGTAGTAGTTGCGCAGACGCAAATTCAGGGGAGAATCACAATTCTCCCCTGCATTTGCGTCTGCGCAATATAATGGTCGGTTATTTAAAAATAAAATGTTGTTCCATATATTTTGACCACGTAGAGGTATTGAACTTTTCTATGAAACAGTAGATATTTTTTTTATAATCGACGAAAAAAATCTACGTGTCTAGAATCATTTGCTGAATTCATGCGCGTCTTTGTCCCTATCACTCTGTATCAGTGGTTCCCAACCAGTGGTCCGTGGACCACCAGTGGTCCGCAGAAGCCAAAATGTGGTCCGCGAACGATTTTAAATTTAGCGGGCGGTGAGCCGTTGGTCGCCGTGCAGTGAGTGAGAAGAGCGCGGGTGGAGGGGGCGGTACGTCGGGCCGCCTTATGTAATTCCTATTAAGTTTTTAATGAAAGTTTCAGTTGGATTATTACAGTTTATTTTTATTATACCTACATAGTGGTCCCTGCTAACAAGAATAATATAAAAGTGGTCCCTAACCAAGAAAAGGTTGGGAACCCCTGCTCTGTATAGTAGTGACAATTACAAATCTGTATACCAAACAAAGCCATCGGTAATTTTTCCTTTGTTCAATTAGCTCTAGCGGGTATTGAACGGCTTTTAAGCGAAAGAATTTAATCTAAATTGGCTTTTTAAAGATAAAGATATATTTATTTGTAAACATGTGTAACATTATATATACGTCGGAGATGTTGAGGGATTTTTATCCGAAATTCCATCGGTGTCCGTCAGGTTGCACGTGGTTGGGTAGAATCAGTGCGCACACCCGGCGCGGTCGAGCTCTGGGTGTCCAATGTGACATGTCGCTAACACACTAGTCTCACCATGACATCTGACAGATGACAAACGCCACACGCGACAAGACATTGACAACCCCGACTCGAACTACTGACTCAATGACAACTGTTTTCGATTTGATTAATCGAGTAAGGTATCTTAAACGCTAATAGATGGCGCTACTAGTACGTAATCAAACCTTTTACTTCACTCCTTCGACATAATATATACATGCATGCATTCAGTGTTCATTAGTATAAAATACTGAATAACACAACAGTCCTCATATGACACACAATTAAATATTCCATTTACGCCATATTAAAAGAAATATAAAACCCTCGGCAATATCCATTAAAACTATTAAAACCAGACCAGAGCTATCACCACAACATTCGAGTTAAAAGATACCTACATATTTGCCTGAACCGCATACAGCACAGAAATACTAGAGGCAAACAAATTAATACGTGCCCGTAAAACTCGACATTTAATGGTTTTAATGTGAACTTTTATATTTTAAACGTACTTGTGGTATGAAAAGCTCTGGAGCATACAACTACTCCATTTGAGGGTCCCGTACCATTAAAATATTCAGCGACGGAATCTGGTTTAGAAATTGCGACGTTCTACGTTACCTTTTTGATACTTTTGAAAATGTCTTCGTGAAATGTAATTTTGTAATAATAATAATATAATATCCCTGGACATTTCACACAGCGCCATCTAGTCCCAAGCTAAGCAACCTAATGCTTGTGTTATGGTAACAAGATGGCTGATAAACTACTTATATACATTTTTTTTTTTGTAAATACATACATATTATAGATAGAAAAACACCCAGACTCGGAACAAATACATGTAGGTCATACAAATATTTGTTCCGTGCGGGAATCGAACCCGCGACACGCAGCGCAGCAGCCAATCACTTAACCACTGCGCCAACCGTGTCGCCAACGGTTGTTTACAGTTTCGGGTAGCTTAATGTGCCAGCACAAATTTTCCCAATCTACCTTGAACATTAACTTAGTGATAAAGTTGAAAATCTATAAAAGAAATTTGACAAATTGTAGTGGGTTGATGTGCGTCTGTACACACACCAAACTGTTTGAAAATTAACTGCAACCATCTAAAAGAAAGAAAGAAAGAAAGAAAAAGTATTTATTGCGACTCGTACAGGATCATAAAACTAAAATAAACACAGTTAAAAATAAAAATAAAACAACATAACATTCACACACACACATCAACACACATTCATTCACATCTGGAGCAAAATAACATTTTTATTTATTAAAACTTTATGCACAAGTAAAAAATATACTGTTCAAACTAAGGCGGACTTAATGCCTGGGGCATTTTCTACCTGTGATGCGGAGACAAAACATGGCAGGTGCGACATTAGGGATAGATAACTCGAAAAATAATAAATAGTCATTAATACACATACAGAATATACTTTGTCACGAGAAATAACGAAAGGTAGAGGAGAAAACGAATCCAGCAAATCAGCGCCGGGGTGATATGTTTTCTGGTTATCTATTTGATTTTTTTAACATTAACTACTTTAATAAGTTAAATACAAAAGATAAAAAATCAATATAATTATGTTTACCAAACATTAAAACAGCGTTATTAAGTTAAAGTATGTTATGTATGGCTCCAAGCATATATAACCATTTATCAATTTCACTTCTGGAGGCGCTATATATATATTTAAAAACAATATAAAAACACTGTTACTAAAAAAAAGCATACTACTCTGTCATTGAATATTTAATAATGTTACTTCATACGATATTTTAAATAATGTCTTATAATGTTAAATTCTAGTTTCGTAGATACCTGTGTATTTGTAAATTTGCATGCCTTATGGTAGGATATGGCTAAGTCTACAAATTAATGATGTAACTATTCGTTCAATTATTTAAATGTAGTTAAAAAGAGACCATATTACAGGCTACCTGGGAAAGTATCTACAAAATTGAGCTTCAATTTCAACTATTAATTAATCGGCTGTCGATAACTTAATATATTTCTACATGGTATTCATAGAATAGAATAGAATACTCTTTATTGTACACCATACAAATTACAGAACTTAAATATATAAAATTTTATAAAGGGTGACACAATGGGCGGTCTTATCGCTAAGAGCGATCTTTTAAAGACAACCTTTGGATGGATTAAAAATTAAGGAGAGACAAAATATAGTAGGTAGTCTGTGGTGTACCATTTACATTATACTATTAATATAATACATAAAGTATTTTTTATTACTTACCTAAATAAATATATACATATAATAATAAACATGAAACAAGAGCAAAGAAAATAATAATAATAAATAATAATATAATAATAATGATGTTTAAGGAGAGAGGAAGTGCTTTTTTATCATGATTTTGAAAGCGGACAAAGATTGAGCACGCCTTACCGACACGGGCAAGTCATTCCATAACCGTACTGCTTGAACACTAAAAGATTTGTCAAAGAAACTGGTGGAATGCATCGGCATCTCTAGTCTCAGGTTTTCCGATGACCTCAGATATCTATTATGTGTGTATTATGTGTGTGTGATTCATGTACCTATTCCCTATAAAAACAAAGTTAAAATACTCGCATTACCCCAAGCGCTGTGAATAATAAAGCCGTATTCATTCAGCGAATAATACTAGAAACAGTGCGTTAGAGGTACCTGCTCACGATTAAACAGAAAATGTTTCTGTTCCACCAAAAAGTATGGTAATTATGTGCACTCGACTCAACGAGCGTATGCAGTTTTTTTTTTCAACAAAAAAAACTTTAGTTTTTGTTACTTCCATCCGGTTGTTCGCAGAATGTGGGTTACCCGTTTTGCATACGCTGCTAAGAAAGCTTTAAATAAATGTGTAATGTTAGTTTTGGCTTTTGGGATTTTCTTACGTATGAGATAAGCTGTGGGTAACGCCATTTTGATGCTATACTAATCCCATTCTCGCAAGGTATGTTATTGAAGTGGGTATCGCACTAAAATTTATGTGATATAATTATGTAAGGAAAAATAATAATAATATATTACCATTGACATGAAAAACTATTAATATTAATATTTTGACATTACAATAATCCCATTCAATTAATCCAAATCAATATTATTGTATCAAATTAAATATATAAATTCAAAGCAATTATATTAATTTAATATACCTAACTTTTGCTACACTTTTTAGCATGGCGTGACGTCACGACCCCCCACTCCTAAATTTTGACGCGCTTTATCTTTGTCATTTTTTGTTTGATTGACAAAAAAAAAATGCGTGTCCATTATTTTTCGATAATCTAACTGACGGACTAAATATAATAATTATTTTTTACCCAGGAAACTACCCTATTGCCACTGAAACAGACCGTCCTCATTCCTAATATGAGCTTATTATCTAATGTTAGCGACGCGACTTGTGACAAGCGATACGCCCGCACGTTACCTGGGAGCGTTCTCTCTTATTCCGGTGACGAAGACTGCTGGGCCCGTCCAAAAGTCGTTCGATACTTCGGGTATGGTAAAAGTTAATTATCCGGGAGTAGGGTACTCCCGGATAATTAACTTTTTCGGACGGACACTGTCAAATTTTGTTGTCATTCATTCTTATTGCGGGCACCCAACTGGGAAACTACAGTATTGCCGAGTGTCATATGATATATTTATGTTAAATCAAGATATTTCACGTGGACGTAGTCGCGGGCAGAGGCTAACTATGGTATTTAATCCCATGGGCTTGTACACTACATTGTAGCGCTTTAAGGACCGGCTGTAGGCGTTTATAGCCTGATATGACGATATAAATTAATTCAAAGCCTATTAGGGGGTAACCCCTTCAAGTCTCTAATAGTTATGAGTTTTAGGCACGTAAGTGTTAATGGTTTAGTTGCTTTATAAGACATTCAAAGTAATGTGGGATACTGTTTTTAAACTTTTATCAACATAACAAGTTAAATATGTTGGGCAAAGTACAGTCAGGGAAATAAGCAACTTTATTCATAAACGTTGCTTAAAGTTTAGTAGTGATTAGCGACTGTTTAACTATACATTTTTGACGTTTGAACGTCACTTAACTTTTATCATCGTCTATAAATAAACCCCTAGTTGTTTATCGAATTGACTACCAAATATTATATAATGTATAGGTATTATTATTTATAAGTTGGCTCACAGATTGACGTAGTTAATTTGATACGAAATCAAATTACTCGTAACTACGTCAATCTGTGTGCCATGTTATACAACTGCCAAAGAATTATAGTTGTGATTTGAATATACGGGCAATTTTAGTAGTAAATATACTAAACTATTGGCTATAAGAGTAGGGGAAGATCAATGAAACGATGGATGGATTGTGTGAATGATGATATGGTTAGAAAGGGGGTGACTGTCGAGATGACGGCTAATAGAGGGGTATGGAAGAAAAAGCGCCGATCACAAATAAATAGGGATAGGGGCAGGCAAATGATCATGATGTCAATATACTAAACAATTTATTTTCCTGACTGTTCTTAAGTGATCGATGATTTGTATCTCTTCTATTATTACTTCGCAGTTTTCTGTCGATGGTTCATATTAATGATAGCTTTGATTTAATTTTATGTAAAGTAGGTAGGTAATTTCGATTTAATACTTCTAACTTCACTAAACCAAGCATTAGCGAATCTAAATTGTGTTAACGCACTAATTATGTATCTGTGTAGACCAAAATTCAAAAGCAAATATTAGATAGACTGGCTAGTTAATAATCACTTAGTAAATAATGTAAGAAATATGGAATAATAAGCAGGAATCCGCTGGATGGAAGAAGCACGGAACCGGTCGAAGTGGAGGTGCTTGGGGGAGGCTAATGTCCAGCAGTGGAAGTTTTGCGGCTGAAATGATGATGTGAAATAATGTACTAAAGAAGGCGGCAGGTTGCATGGGGCGGGTGACTAAAATACGGTCGATTTAAGTCACCCGCCGTATGCGACCTGTCGCCACACGACAAAAGTCGAACTTTGGAACTTGCAATTTTAGTCACCAGATCACCAAATAGTGCAGCTATCCGTGTAAAGCACCCATAAACGAGAATATAATAATTATGCATACACCTTATACACAAAGTGACAACTAAAACCTGTCAATTTGTAAATTAATATTATGGTCATATTATTGGAACGAAGTTCCTTATCGCGCGTTGCGAAAGGAGGCTACACGGAAAAAATTAAGACTAAAAGTTGGAACGACACTTTTTGTAAGCCGTGCCGTGCGGCGTGCGCGTGTTTCTCTGTCTGTCTCTCTCTATCTCTTTGAACTTCGTTCCATCTGGGTGTCCCTTGACACCTCTCAAGTGTTTTTTTAAAGCAATCGTTTAAGCTACGGTTTCGCAGAAGAGCGATGGCTGTCACATAACGGCCGCAGTGAAGGCCTTCATGAAAATAATGACACCGTGGTTTAACTTAACGGTGTTTAAAAATGCTCTCTAGGGAAACACAACAACTTACATTCATAAATAACATTTCAGTGACGTTATTCGACGCTAAATTGCGAACGAGCTTATGAGCTTTAGTCAAATGCGATTTATATTTCGTTTAAAATAATTGTGAATTATAGTTTGGCCATCGAGAAAATGCATTCCTGACAGCTGTCAGTGCGACATTTCTAGTTACTAATAAAGATCAAATTCGCAAAACAATACACAAACATTTGTGTGAAACTGTCGGGCGTCAAGAATACATTCTCTCGTCAGGCCCACGGTAAGTCTAAGATACAATAAATATGACCAACTTCTACGAAGTAAAAGCTAGAACTTGATAGTTTTCTTCAGTGAATAATTAATACAACCACACTGCTGTACAAGAACCTTTTGGCGTTCCAATGACGTTGACAGGGGGGCGCTGTTGGTAAACAGTTGTGTAATTGTTTTGTGAAATGTATTGAAAAAAGGAGATGGCGGCCTCAGTTCCGATTTTGGACACCTGCAAAAAGATCCCTGTACAGCTATAATAGTAATTATTACGTCTAACACAAGTTAAGCCCTACGACACGTGATGCTTTGATCAAAAATTCTTCTCAGCAACATTACCAACTAAACTACATACTGCCATCGAAAGCCTATAGATTACCAGCTACGAACCTGTTAATTACTGTTGCAATCTTGATACAAAGGCTCAAGCTCAGCTGAGTACCAACAAAGTTGGTGTTGACATCGTCGGGAGTTCTGCTTGCTCTGCCAAGCCTACAGCTTCAAACTCAAGCTAAAACTCGTCAATTAAAATGTTCTTACCGTGCATTAAAATCTTTAAGGCTGGTTATAGAAGATTTGCTGAGCTATTTTATTATGACGGTGTAGCAGTTAATAATATTTAATTTAGGTCTGATTTTTCGAACGCCAGATAATTTTACCGGAGGAATAATTTTGAATTTTTGACAGTTCTTCCGTACAAAAACTGTCAGACGTTAATTTTATGCCACGAATAAAAAATATCTGTCGATAAAAAAATCGATGAATGGTGGAACGAATGGTTTGGGTAAGGAAGCACTATCTCGCGACTGCTTCAGTCTTTCTTGTGATCGTTCGCCAGTGAGTGGGGATGTCAGTAACGTCCATGATAAACTCAGAAGTACATATGAATTAAAAATCAGTACTTGCCTCAAACTCAAATCATTTATTTCAATTAAACCATTTACAGGCACTTTTGAATTGTCAAAATTAAATAGTCGGTCAGTTAGTCAGAAAGTTGAAGCTAGTTGTCCATTCCAAAGCGTAGATCTCTATGGAGAAGAACGGGCAAGAAACTCCACGGACACTCTTTTAAATCAAGACATTTTTACAAAATCCTGGTTACATTATTCTTATTGCTTCTATATGTGAGAGCAATGTAAAGAAACAAATTAAAATATAAATGCCTGGATTTCAGCCCACAATCTCGTACATTAGAAATGACTCCTTAATCACCAAACCGCCACGACAGTAAATACAAATAAACGATAATTGATTTATAACCCAAAAACAAAACACTAACATCAACATTAACTACAAACGAAGTTTGACGAAACTAAGTCGAATATGATGAAGAGCAGATGGTATTTCATATTTACTGTCAATAAAGTTTCGAGCATCGTCCTGAAGAAAGGCAAGAGTTAATTCATTTTAGTACTCTCGTAACAGTAAAATGTTCTCAAGGAATTGACTAACAATCTGACTCAGGCTGAACTAGCGCCATTTTGAATTTATTAATACACCCACAGAGATTTTAGTAGTAGCGCTTACATTTTTATGAACACAAATTATGGCGACTACACACCTTTCCAAGAAATGGAACGTTCTTGCGAATGCTCGACGGTATGTTCGACAAAGTGTTCGTGGCGTTTAAGCATTTACTTGTAACATTCTGTTTTGTTTTGCGTTAAGGCTCTCCCTCACCAGGAGCATTCGCCTGTAATCAAACAGTTCAGATTTGATCATTACATCAGTAGGTAGGGTGGGTAGTAATATAATAATACTGTAATAACCGCTATTGGTTAAAATAAAACCTCTTGTATCCACCAATAATGAAGCAAAGAGCTCTGCATACTAGACCCTCCCATAATTTAAAAATAAAATAAAAATAAAATGAAAGTAGATATAATATATACAGTAAAAAGTATATATACAGTAAAAGTATGACAGGTAAAATTAGCTTATGAATAACGGCAACAAAAATGCTACCATCGGTAAGTAAAACTATTCATTTTTGTTTATAGGAACCCAGCAAAAATCGAAACTTGGATTCTTAGATTTTATGTGAATGCTTCCGGTGAAGGAGCGCCATTACATTCAGCGCGGTACGTTTTTCCCGTGGTCATCTTTTTGCTCAATCAAATGTTACACAACTTCGCTCGCTCCTCAGAGCGATGTCTTCGTATAATATAATTGAACAAAACGTATCTAATATAACATTACGCCTGTAGTTTCCGAAAGGAAACTTACGACTACTACTTGAAAACCCGAAAAATTCAATACTGTCAAGAAAAGAATACTCTTATCCTCCTCAACCACCCCCCTTTTTCTTTTTTTTCTTGTTCTTGCCAGAGCAAGACTGAACGAACACAGAACTAGAGTTCTGTGTTCTAGTCTAAACCCACAGTTACAAGTAAATGCTCCAATTAATGTGTACCCACCTTTATGTTGATGATGTTATGAAAAATATTATTTGATAAAAATGTTACGAAAATGTAATAAAATTTATTCTGATTTCTTTCTTCATATTCACAATCATGATTAAGTTCCGTTCTGGGAAAGCAAGAAGTTGTCATCTCGCTCAAGTTTGATAAGTAAACAAGGTATAAAGAGCTGCTAAGTCGGAGTCGGATTCACACATGAAAGGTTCCGTATCACTGCATATATTTTTTAAATACTTTAGTCATACAAACGCCGAAAGAAACACGTTTCTTGTATAGCTTTCATTGTTATTAAATTGTTGTTATAGCGGTCATCGTAGTAAGTAAAAATTCAAGTGTCCACCTATTGCAGCTTAAAAGATGTGTGACGTGACGTGTGACAGACGGGACGTGACGTAATCTGTGACAGAAGGGACCCTTTTACTAAGGTGTCGTCCGAACAGACGCACCCTTTGGGCACGGAAACCATAAAGTTGTTGCGGTACTCCGGTTTTATGAAACCTCTATCTGACGTTAATTATATTCGAAGAGTAGATATTAATTAATTTATAAGCTGATATGCTAGTGAAAGGGAAGTTTCCAAGTATACAGTTTATTTCAACAGAATAGGATATAGTTTAGTTTATTCAGGTGAAGGTTGAAGATATTGGTCTTTTACTTCTAATCAAGTATTAATATGAGTATTGGTTACGTTATTTGCTAAGTCCAATAAACCAACAATATTTAATTAGTATGCTATTTGAAGAAAGTTACTTATACATTAAGGGGTTTATTTAGCGATGATTAAATTTAAGTGACGTTCAAACGTCAAAAATGTATAGTTAAATAGTCGCTAATCACTACTTAACTTTACGCAACTTTTCTGAATTGATTTGAATTTAAAGCCCGTATTGTCCAACTGCAGTGCAAAGGCCTTATACTTTCCTTTCACCTGCTTCTGTCCGGAGCTTCCGAGGACCATGCTTTACTAAAGAACTCCTGCCTATTTCTTAATGTTTGAATTGAGGGATCTTAAATCCCTATTTTTTTTTTAATTATTTCATCACCACTGCTGTCAAAATGTTGAAGGAAAACATCGTGAGGAAACCGACATGTCCTAGAAAAATCGAAAACATGTTACATTTACCAACCCGCACTGGGCCCGCGTGGTAGGTAACTGAGCCCACTCACTCTGTCCCAGCAGTGGGAACATTACAGGCTAATTATGATGACTATGAAATCAGTTTTCACTAGAACTTTCATCCCACAGCAATGCCATTTCAACCAGCTTAAGAGTACCAAGAACAAACGCTTTTAGAACAATCCCATTTGGATCTAGATCTTCGACACAGGTATAGATACCATTAGTTTTTACAGCATTGATACACCCAAAGGTGTTCTATTTCTTTACAATTTCGTATCCAATTGTTATTGTTCTGATACCAGATATTACCATTTTCCCCATTGTCCTTGTTACACAGTTATCTACCATACTCAATCGAATTTGCATCTTAAGTTTCAGACTGCAAGGTTGAAATCCAGTCAGCAGTAGAAGTTCTTAGGTGTTAAAGTGGTCTACTACATATATGAAATAAGTTGAAAAAATCCTCGTGTTGAATTTAGAAAAGATGTCTGGACTTATTTTTAGAGCCGTTTTTATTATATCTGGCACGGACAGCCAATTTTCCGTCTATCTTGTGTACATAACAGTTCTTATTGTTGATCTACGGATGAATATTTAATTATTTATTTGGAAAACAAGAATTGGAATTGGATATTTTGCTGTCGGTACTTTAAGATAAGTTATAACATTGGAGAAATTGTACGGAATAATTCAATTTAGGGCTGATTTTACCAAAGTCAGATAACTTTTATCCGTGGAATAAAATTGACATATATAGTATGAAAAAAACCGCGAGTCAGACTCGCGCACCGAGGGTTCTGTAAAAATTTGTAGGTATGTAACAAAAAAAATTACGGTTTTCGCAATTATTCCTTTATCTGTGCTATAAGACGTTGCTTCGTACCAAATTTCGAGATTCTGAGTTCATGGGAAGTACCCTGTAGGTTTTGATTCCCTTGCGAGTGTCGAAAATTTTCGGAAATTTGCGGCATAAACGGTTGTATCTTTTGATTGCGTTGGCGTAGAAGTTTGTTTTTTTCACAGCTCTAAGGGTCAGTAGGCTTGAGTACTTGATATAAATTCCAGCTTGATACCTCCACGCGTTCCTGAGAAAAAGGGTCTTGACAGACAGACAGACGGACGGGTGGACAACAAAGTGATCCTATAAGGGTTCCGTTTTTTCCTTTCGAGGTACGGAACCCTAAAAACTGTTAAAAATTCAAAATTTATTTTCAGTTTAATACTTATTCGATGTACAAAACTTTGGTGGATTGCGACCTAATACAAAGATCTAATTTTGAGTTAATAAACCAATGGCTTGACACTAATTGGTGCATTGATTGAATTCAATTATGAAACCACTAATTCCTAATCAGACACGACCTAATTTTGCTGTGATTAGATTAGAACTTCAAGAGATGTTGACTGTACGCTCAATTTTGCTCTCCTGATGTTAAATAGTATAAAAGCAGATGTTGATTAGATTAGTAGTATACTTCTATCTCTGTAATAACAGCCGCACGGGTCGATCGATCAGGTTAAGCTACGCTTGCCGCGGTTGGTCCGTGGATGGGTGACCATCTTCATTTAATAAGACGCCACCGTGCCTCGAAAGGCACGTTAAGCCGTTGGTTCCGGCTGTCATTCGTGGATCTTTGACAGTCATTACGGGTCGTCAGAAGCCCGAAAGTCTGACAACCAGTCGTACCAAGGGGTATCGATTACCCAGTAACTGTGTTGTGGAGGTCAGATAGGCAGTCGCTCCGTGTAAAATACTGGTATTTAGCAACATCCGGTTAGACTGGAAGCTGACCCTAACATAGTTGGGAAGAGATTAGGCACATGATGATGAACAGTTTTGTAACTGTTTGCCTTCTCACCCCACGCGTAATTTAGCAAGCCAATACATTAACAATTCCGCCTACATTAATTTGAAACTATCAAAATCTTTCATTAAAGTCCAGGCAGACCATTACATTATTCTTCACAAAGAAAATTCAATACAGCAGAACCAATTATCGAAAATTAAGCGTCCAGTGGACCAGCAAACTATGACAAAGAACGAACGAGTTAAAATAACCATTGGCTTTTACGTAGAATACCGGAATATCAGCGCGGTGTACGTTGACACAAAGGTGGGAATTTGTGGGTGCATACGGCTCCTGAATGTTAGCGAGCACGTGGCGATTATCTAGCTAAGGAGTAAATTCTAAGTGGGTGAGCAAACTTATCAGGTTGAAACTGCACTAGAATTCCTGAGTCTTCGGTTATGTTATGTTGTTAATGTTAACGTGCTTGTTCGCTCTTGAGTTCCGAATTTTCACGAGGTTATTTTCAATTGATTTTTACAGTTTCATAGAAGAGCGGTGGCAACATAATAGCCCCAGTAACAGCCGTCGTGAAAATGATGACACCGAGGTTTGACTTTACGGTGCCAAAAAATGCTTAATATAGAAAAACACCAACTCGCTACACAACAATGTTTCAGTGACGTCATTCGATGGTAACTTATGGACGCCATTTGCCAGTACCACAGTCTTAAGAAGAAGAAGCTTTTGGATCAAGTTTCTAAATATTTTTCACAAAATATTCTTTATACAGAACTTAAGCAATGTGTCCAAAACAGAGCAGTTTCAGATAGATGACCCTCCGAAAGTTTGTCAGCAATAGAAGTTCGTAGACCAATTCTAGCCTCCAGAGTTTTCTAATCAAAATTATTAACACGTTTTTGGCCCAGTTTTGGGTCAAGTGGTGCTGTTGAAGGCCGGAATAGATTTTCTGAACACGGGTACAGTTTTACGAGTTCAAAGTACATATCAAATTCACTTGAAGTGTGTGGGTGGTTTTTAAGCACGGTTTACATATATGATTAGTAGTCGCGGGAGTACATCAAAGGAGGAGATAATACTGTACTGCTGTGTGGAAATATGAGTGATGAAGAAAATTTCACATAAATTACATAATTATGTTTATTTAAGTACGTAAATTATTGATGGTGAGGTTACTGATCCTTTATAACCGACTTCTAAAAAAGGAGGAGGTTCTCAATTCGGATGTTGGTATTTTTTTTTTTGGTACCTATGTTCGCGCATAACTCCGTCGCTTGCCAACCGATTTGAAAAAATATTTTTTGTTGGAAAGGGTCCCATCCAATGGTCCCATAGAAATTTCATCAAAAACGGTTCGGTAGTTTGGTTTTTAAACCAAAATTACTGGTAAAAATTACAACTTAAAAGTGAAAAATAAAAACTTTTTTGCAAAAAAAAAAAAAACAACCGGCTTCCAAAAACGACACTACAAAGTGAAAAATAACTTTAATTTCGGAAGTCGGTGGCAAACAACGAAAATGCGAACCCAACGACACCGACTTCCAAAATGAAAGTTATTTTTCACTTTGTAGTGTCGTTTTTGGAAGACGGTTGTTTTTTTTTTTTGCAAAAAAGTTTTTTTGTAAATATAATTTTTCTGTACGTGTGTACGTCACTGAACTCTTCCTTAACGGCTGGACCGATATAGAGTACATGTTTTGTTTGTGTTTGATTGGGTCCCTGGATGCTTTAGATTCACAATTGGACCCGGTGGCGCTGCGTTCGGGTACGACAACGTCTGTTGGGTCCGCTAGTATTTTTATAAATTTTAAGTGTATCTAAATAGATTTTTAAACTGCGCGAATACGAAACAAACATCGCTGCATCGATACGAAATTGAATTTCAACGTCGCAAAATTTCATTCACATATAAAATAAAATCAGCTTCATAAATATTTTCTGTACCTGACAAGGTCCATAATTGATACCTGTCCAACCTTAAGTAAACACGTAACATTTTAGAACGGAAATAAAGAATATGAATATTCACAAATTCCGTCCAAAATATTCCACGTCAGCTTAAACTGCGCGTTGGACTATCCAAAATTGTACTTGTGACTACGACACATCGAAAATACTAGTCTTTTTAAGCCGATATACTCGTAGGTCTAAAAGAAAATACTGTCGAAGTATTGAATGAAGAGGGTTAAACGTGTGGGTGACGTTTTTTTAATGGTGAGCTGTCTTTAAAGTCGAATGGCTCAAGAGATGGGTTAGTAACGTCGTTTTTCAGGAATACGGGTAAAGAGGCTATCGATGGACGCGATATAAATGTTAAGAAGATTTGGGAATCACTAAGTAAAAATAAATACGTAAAAAGGAATAAATGTAACTGATATATACCCAGCCTTCTTGTTCACAATACTAACTCCTTGGAGATATGTGGATTGAAAGGAGTAAAAAACGTATATGTGACATTCTATGTAAAATAATAATTGAATGTATCTAACGCAATATAAAGTACGTAACAGTAACCTTTAAAAAGTTTTAATAATGAAGAGTGTAACGTTAAGATGATTTTTAAAATACGAGTAATATGTATAATTATACTACCAAAATAGTCCTGTTAAGAATAAGGCGAAATAGATTCGGATAGTTTCACCGAAACATTTTGAACCAGCCTTAGCAAGGGGTCACCTCCACGTTACAAGATAAACCTAGTAACTGGGTTGTGGAGGTCAGTTAGGCAGTCGCTCCATGTAAAATACTGGTATTCAGCTGCATCCGATTAGACCGGAAGCTGACCCCAACATAGTTGGGACAAGGCTAGGCAGATGAGGATGATGAGTTTCACCCAAAAAACGAATCGCAGACGTAATATAACCACTAAACATTAAGATATGTATAGTTACTGTAAATATTTCTATATATTAAAAGGTATATGAAATGAAATAAAGTCATAAAGAAAAACTTTTAAAAACTTCCATGGATCTCACACTAGAATAATTTTCCTTTCAAAATCTTCCCAACTCCGTCTACACTATGTTGCTCCAGCTCTGAGGTTCTATCAAATTTATTCCCTCTATTACAACTGAGCCCAAGTTCCTTTTTAAAAGTTTCTTTCAATATTTTTTTTTTCCCCAACCTTATTCTTTGTGATTACAATGAGCTAATGTATAGTTCTGGTAAAGTTTCCAGTATGTGTATAAGTTCCAGAAGCTTGACTCTGGTTTGCCTGGACGATTGTTTTCTTTGTCGAAAATGCGACCCAATTTTCTTTTGTTATTTTAAAGGTTCTTTAGTTGTTATATCTTTATCTTCATGATTCATTTATAAGAAGTCTATCCAATCGGATCAAGGTTTTAGTTTGATATTTCGAATTCCGTTCGGCTTACCGATTTTCGCGTGGAGTGCTCATGATTGAGGGCTTCGTTTGGAATAGTCGTGAAAGTTCGGGGTAAGGTCAGAGTGTCAAGTCCAATAAATCTATAAAATGATTTAGTGTGATTGATTGAATTTCGTATCTACTGATGCCTCTACAGCATATTTCTGTAAAATTTCCATTAGAATAATATTATAATGTTAATCTGGCCTTATTCTTTAAGTTTTAACAAAAAGGAGCACTCTATAGCAGTGTTAATAATCTCAAGTAATTTACATTCCATCGCCACTTAATCAGTTATCTACTTTAGGGCAATGTATTCCCTGCCAGGGTAGCGGGATCGTCCGAAAGGGTTACCGCTGCCCTGGAACATAAAGGGCTAAGGAAGGAACACGGGTGGGTTTTAGTCAGTAAGAGTATGACACTCCCTTCTGCTCCACCCAGAGCGGAAGGGGTCATTTGATAATTAAACATCCTCAAAAAAAAAAAAAGGGCAATGTATTCTAAGTTGATTTCTGAGTGACCATTTGTAAAAAAATGGTAGTATAAGGTAGTACAAGTTTTTGGTTGCAATGGAATTTGAACTTTGTTAAGTACGACACTTAGTTTGTTGTTCCATTACTTGAAAATTATCTCAAATTCTTAATTCGAATATAGAAAGTTTTTATTTGTATTATTTCTTCAAACAATTATCAAAATTACAATATAAAACAAAAAAAAAATCTACTTAAACATCTTAATAAAAATGGAATTGTAACAAGACGTCTTATCGTTGAGTAAATACTCCCAACAAATTAAGTGTAAAAGATATCATTTGGATTAAAACGTCCCTCGAGTTTTACTTATTCAATTCAAAATCTAGGGTCCTTGATGTCTCTTGAAATAATTTATTTGTCATTTATCTGTAGTAGCTTTTTAATCTTAAATCTTTAAGTATAATCGTACTTTGAAATTCAATTTAAATTGAAAGAACTTTGGGGTGGAGTTAAAAGGATTTGAAATATAACTTACCAAACTCAAAAAAACTTAAACTATTTATTTCAACTAAACCAATTACAGCCACTTTTGAATTGTCAAGGGTCAGTCAGTCAAAAAGATGATGCCCATTCCAAAGCGTATTAGGTTCAGTAGCGGTTATAAATGTAGTATCACCTTAAGGACTGTATTGCTGTGAACGCGCGGTAAAGGCCGTACTTACGTCTGTGTGCATAAAGTGATTAATCTTTATCGGTTATTTTGTTATTTGTTCTTTATAGATTCATAAACAAGAATAATAATGTAATAATTATTTATTTTATTTTCATTATTATATTGCTATTGTTATACGGGGTTAAAATAAAAATGTTTCTTTTCTATGTGATTTCAAAATATTTAATCGTTATAATTTTATAAACTAATAAAATAAATAAATAAACTTCTAGTCAAAGCAGTTTAGACTAAACGAGCTGTATCAACGTCAGTGTATTGTCTTACTTTCCTGACGGCGTAGGCAGCCGAACTGAGCCTTCCTGCTAGACTTGATATATGAGGTTCCCACTGAAGTTTGGCATCTACTGTTTCTGTTATATACTGAGATGAACACTTGTATTAAAGTTATATTTATTTATAACACACATTTTTCACACGTCTTTTACAAGATGGACGCCGTTGCGAGAAATGTGTGTTATAAATAAATACAACTTTAATTAATAGAAGTGTTTATCTCAGTATATAACAGTTTGGCGACGAGGATGGGATATTACATTCTATTTGTTTACTGTTAGTCCTAGAAAAATTGCCGAGCCTACAGTTTCAAGCACCTCTTTATCTAAGACGATGTTGGGTCCTAGATTTCTAACATTCGATAAGGTGAACTTTACACATTTCGTTTTCTTGGCATTGAGAACTAGGTTATTTGACGTAAACCAATCTGTAACTATTGAAAGTGCACTGTTTACGTCGTCAAAATTTTGTCTATTCCTGTCTATTTAAAAAAATAAGAGAGGTATCACCTGCGAACAGTACAACGTCACAGATGCCCTTCAAATGGAATGCTAATACTGGCACCGAGTAAACAATTATTAATTACATATTGTTGCGAACACTGATTTAATAAGCAACCAAAACCTTGACCAAATTTATCAGAAAATATGCTGTTATCTTAAATAATATTGTATTCTCTGTGCGCCTTATGTATGTCAATTAAATAGAACTAATGTCATCCTGTTGAAAGTCGTTGTAGAAATACAAAATGTGTGTGTGCCTGCGATTGCCACTTGTAGTCTCTAGACGTATGACGTTTTATGACATTCAACCTTAGGGTAGGCTGTAGTTTTTTTTTCTTTTTATTTTCTATTTCGATTTTGTTAAGTACTTACCTGATACTTGTTGACAAGCCTACACTGTCCTCCGAAAGATAACATTTATTTTCTCTTTTTAGTTTCGTTTTAAGTTTCTGTGACAAATAAACCTATTTTACTGTCTTTATTTTTTCAAATTTAATATAACCTCTTTTTGTCCATAAAGTGAAATCTCTCTATAGCTTTACTGTCGATTTTGTATCTTATGATTAATAACGTGTGGGTAGTAATGTATATTATGTGATGTGTAAGGAGAAAATAACTACTAAATTTCTCTTAACAGTTATGCTAGTAACATGTAACCCGCAGCGATTTCAAAGTTTCTCGTCCACATACAGATTTTGAGATCGCGCGCCAGCGTCAAATTGACTGTCAAAATGTGTGTAGATTTTATAATCGCCAGCACGATTTTTATATAACATCACATCTTTTAGGTACTTACTACTTATTACCTGAATTAATAAAAAGATATTATACGAAAATTTTACAGTATTTTGTTTTAACATAATGGCAGCCAAATTCCAAGTTCCTTCAGTTGTAGTCTACACACAATTGAATAAGTTTTAATTAAACTTAAGAAATAATATATAATATAATTTCTTTATCTTTCAGGTATGTGCCAGAGCAAGATGTTTTAATATACGGGCAGAAGTTTTGTCGTTTGAAGGTAACAAGCAAATTAAATTGTAAGCCGAGTTTATGTTAGTTTGGTCTGACTCGGGAACCCAGATGTTGAGTTGCTTGAGGTTGTAGTATTTACATACATTACCTACTTTATTTTGTTTGTTCATACTAATTTATGCATATACTTTGGTGAACAAAAAGTAAAGAAATCTTTTTTTTATTAATTTTTTTTTGGTTTAATTTTAATGAATGATTATATTATATTTCAATTTATATACTTTGGTGAACAAAAAGTAAAGAAATCTTTTTTTTATTCAAATTTTTTTGGTTTAATTTTAATGAATGATTATATCTTTCAATTTATTTTCAATCACCATGACGTTTACTGAAAGTAGATTTGAATGAGAAGCCCAAATTACAGATTTCATCTCCGCTCTTGAGTTTGTGTCCGGTGAAATTTGTGACGTTGCGTATTCTCTGCGTAAATGTATACGCAGTGTGCATGTACTAGCGTCGCCTTGATGTAATTGAATTGAAATTAAGTCGCGTTGACGCGGCGTTAGCGTAGTTTGTACGCAACGTCAACGCTTTCGCTTGACACGTGTTTGACGCCTGTGCTCGATATACACTCAGTGTCAAAATAATCTAAAATATTATCTGAAATATAGCTCCTGACTAAAGAAAAAAAAAAATAACCAAAAAAAAAGAAGCACATAAAACTATGTCACAACTGCCTCCATCAAATTGTCTTCAAACGTATAAGATTCCCCTAATTCTCTGAATAGGATAGACTTATACAAATCCGTTGAGACGGTATTCCTTTAGACAATTAGATATGCCTCGTGAACAAATGGCGAGCATTGAGATATAGCGGTACCGATTCTGTTTTATCTACATTCTAATCTTCGATGCCTGTTCTTCCGTTTTTAAGTTTTTTTGGGCATTGAGGAGTTTCTGTTCATATCAAAAGTTATTAGAGAAGTGGAAGTGATTGATGAATCGGTCCAAATAAACCTGGATACTCCTGTAGAACAGCATTCAATATGAGCCACTTTTACTATTTGGGACCAAAAAAAATTAATAAAACTGCTGTTCCATACATTTGTATCGTGTTGGTAAATGACGAAATACTAAATAATATTTATTTCTAGAAGTAGGTTTATAACACTACACTTTTTTTAACTATCTGGGTAAGACTATGTTGGTGTTTTTAACCGACTTCTAAAAAAGGAGGACTTACAGTGGCTTCCAAAAGTTATTTGACATTTTTCCACTTCAGCAGTGATGAGAGGCTTGTGGCTAAGTAGTAACAGCCGCACGGGTTGATCGATCAGGTTGCTACGCTTGCCCTGGTTTGTCCGTAGATGGGTGACCATCTTCGCATACCAAGACCTCCGTGCCTTGGTAAGCACGTTAAGCCGTTGGTCCTAGCTGTCATTCATGGATCTTTGACAGTCGTTACGTGTCGTCAGTAGCCTGAAAGTCTGACAACCAGTCTTACCAAGGGTATCATATTACCCAGTAACTGGGTTGTGGAGGTCAGATAGGCAATCGCTTTATGTAAAATACTGGTATTCAGCTGCATCCGGTTAGACTGGAAGCTGACCCCAACATAGTTGGGAAAAGGCTAGGCAGATGAGCTGTGATGCCACATTATGATTTAAAATAAAAAAAAAATACCGGTACTCCTAAGGGATTACTTGATTGTGTTTTATAAGTCAAAGGTTGGATGAGTCAATAAAAACGTCATAGCAGTTCAAACATTTGGAACTAGAATTTTAAATCGTAATGTGGTGTATCAAAGCTGAAATGGAAATCGGATCAGTAGTTTTTGAGAAAATCGCGGATATACAAACATACATACGGGTCGAATACAGAACCTCCTTTTTTGAACTCGGTTAAAAATGCCAACTAACTTTTGGAGGCCATCACTGTATGTTTTATAGTATTAAATAATACATACAGTCGGGGGACCGCTACTATTTGAAACTTTAACATAAATTTAGGCTAATAATTAGAGCGGTCCCCCGACGGGAGAACATTTAATCAAAAAATTTCATACGTACTTACGTAGGGTCAAAATTTCAAGGTTATTTTTTTCTTTTTATAGGGTTTCACGTTTGTAACTTTTTGTTATATTTGTAGCATTTTTTCAATAGTTTTTTTAAAATCGGTTTAGGCGTTTTATTATCCCAGCAGAGGGAACATTCATCATCTGCCTAGCCTTTTCCCAACTATGTTGGGGTCGGCTTCCAGTCTAACCGGATGCAGCTGAATACCAGTATTTTACATGGAGCGACTGCATAACTGACCTACACAACCCAGTTACTGGGTAATACGATACCCCTTGGTAAGACTGGTTGTTTGACTTTCGGGCTTCTGACTACCCGTAACGACTGTCAAAGATCCACGAATGACAGTCGGAACCAACGACTTAACGTGCTTTCCGAGGCACGGAGGGGTCTCGGTATGTAAAGATGGTCACCCATCCACAGAACAACCGCGGCAAGCGTAGCTTAACCTGACCGATCGACCTGTGCGGCTGTTATTATTTAGCCACGGGCCCCTCAGCAGTGGGAACATGAACATTATAGGCTGAGAATGTATGTAAAGGAATCTTGATTTTTTGGAAAATGAAATGAAGTGAAGGATAAACATGTTAAGGGACTGGTGGCTAATTTTTCCTAAGTTCCGATACTTGTTTACCTAGAAATCAAGAAGAAACTTATTAATCATACGTTAGGTAAGTCTCACTACAATCATTATTTACTATCCATCCATATTCATATTACAATACAAGACGAAGAAAGAAAACACATTAATATATTCCAGAAATAATAATTATTCCGTACTAATCTATATCTTGTTCCAGTGTTTGGTTGAATTAATGTTAATCTCGCTCCGTGGTTATTATTTGCTAGTTAGAATACATAAATTGTCTATTTCACTTTGATTCTGCGCTCATTACTAATGTAGGTAATATTAATTGAAGACTACACGTTACTCTAGGCTCTAGAGCTAATTATTGATCTAGGTGGAGTACTCGTGGTTGGAGGGGCTCGTGGCTAAGTTATAACAGCCACACGAGTCGATCGTTAAGTTTAAGCTACGCTTGCCGCGGTCGGTCCGTGGATGGGTGACCATCTTTACATACCGAGACCCCTTTGTGCCTCGGAAAGGAAGTTAAGCGTCCATGTCTCGGCTGTATTTTTGACAGTCGTTACGGGTCGTCGGAAGCCCGAAAGTCAGACAACGAGTCTTACCAAGGGGTATCGTGTTTACTGGGTTGTGGTCAGATAGGCAGGCGCTCTACGTAAAATAATGGTATTCAGCTGCATCCGGTTAGACAGGAAGCCAACCCCATAAATAGTTGGTTAAAGGCTGGGCAGATGATGATAGCTGTGGGGCTAAGCGGATATAGTATTACTTACATGATAATGCATAAACAGTATTATGTTGATAGAACCTAATGTTAATTTAACGCAATTAAATGAGGTTGAACTTTCCTTATTTCTTTGATTTCCCAATTTATTTAAATATACAATTAATTTCATGGCAAGTAAATCTATCATGGATAAATAACTCAATCTTCAACCCTCCCAAGCAAACCCATGTTTGCAGCGAAAATAAAACAAAAGAATACAGCAACCCTTACTTAACTTGAATTACCAACCCATTCAATCCTTTCAAATAGGGACGGTTCTAGTCAAAAAACGTCTTAAAAATAAAGCTGGCAGTAGATAATTGTTCACCTGTGTCCCTTAAGCGATACTTCTCCGATTTCGCCTCCCGCTTGTGCTAAAGGCATTACACCAGACCCAACAAATTGCGTTATAGCTAAATTAGATTCTCTCTGAGCCCCTGGGGTCTCTGTAATCCATATAAAGCAATGTTCTAACCGACCATGAGTGGATTCCAGTTTGCAAATTTGTTCGTTACCGTGTAAGTCGCCAAAAATTTCAGGAAATATGAACTCATTTTACATCTGCACAATGAAAAACGGAATGAAATAATTCAATATTCAGTGGATGAATTGGAGTATTATATTGGTTTTATTGAAATTCCATTTAAATACGATAGTGTGGTTACGGTCCAATTTTAGAACAATAGTGCAGATGACAGATTTTATGTGGCTAGCATTGCGAGTCGTTTAAAGTAAATAATAATAATAATGTTTGTGTTATCAGACTCTGTCAAATTGATTATCTCTATAATGCATATTTATGTACTTCAGAGGTGTTAGAATTTAGTAACAACAAGCTTTTTTTTATTGACAATGGGCTCACTCTTGACCTCAATCCAGCCCAGAGACAGGGATGAGATCTACGGTGGAACGAGCTTGCCCAGAAGAAGCCTATTCACTCTCGCCCTGAAGAGATTCAGGTTGTATGAACTGAGCTGACGGGCGGAGTTCGTACCGCCTCAGAATCAATGTCAGAAAATGAATTATCTTCATTATATTTTTTTTTTTTTGGAAAAATTTCCCATGTTTTAATAGTTATTCTGCTATTTAGACATATCCAACAAATTAAAAAAGTCGATCCAGCCGTTCTTGAGAGTAACTAACCCGACTTTCTTTTATTGCTATAGATGACACTCCATTATCAAGAACATTTAAAACATATAAGAAATAAGAACAAGACACCAGTGATTACATTTCTAATAAAGGAACTGAACCTTTTCCACTCATTTTAACTAACTCACGCTTAAACGTAACAATACACCAAAGCAATTTGCGAATTTCAAGTCCTGACGTAACAGTACACATAAATTTTGTTGTTGTGTCTAAACAAGGCAATTCTGCGTTCTGACATTAATTTAAACGCATTCGTATCCATTTTACTTAGACCTCCCGAATTTGGCTAAGATATAATTAATGCTAAAACTAACTGCGCGGGTGAACCAACTTCACGCATTGTTGGTTGTTTGACTTATTTTCTTCTAAAGTGTGGTAGTGTTTATGTAGGTTCTAGCTATTCAGTTTCACCATCGAGTGTGTTTGTAGTACTAACAGCCAACTCAATGGAAATATTTACATTTTCTTACTCTAGGAAACGTATAAAATTCCGTTTTACTTCAACTACTTTACCATTTAGATCTTTGCAGTTAATTTGAAAAATATAGCTCTTGTATAAATAATGCTTGCTGAATGATAATGCACTTCAAAAGCATTATCAGTCAAAAGTTTCTAGATCAAACAAGAACAAAAATGTCTGGTGTTTTTCCGCTGGGTTGATCAATCAACAACGTTATATACATTTTCCTTGAAACCAACATCATTGCTTACCTATCTCCAAACAAAATCGTTAATTTCTAAATCAAGAGGCTGTTTATTCAGAAACCCTTCCATCCAAAGTTATTCGAACGAATGGATCCTATTCCAAAATAAACATTATCCAATTATCTTCGCAAACTAGACGTCAACTTGACATTATTTTGACATTTGAAACGTAGCTGGAGTAATACGAAATTCTTGCCTCTCACTCTGATGTTGGCTAAATAAATATGGTGGTCTATCTAAATTCCGACTGAATTTAGAACTTCAGGATAATTTTAATTCGTGGCAGTTCTCACGAGATATTTGTCTGCGGTTTTTGCTTATACTATATTTGTCTTGATTACTGTGAAACTGTTTTGAGTTATTCCAAATTTCGAAGTTAATTAATGCGGTTAGGAAAGGTTGGCTTCAGATTTATTATTTCTGTTTGGTGAATGAATTGCACTGTTAGTGCTTTTAATTAGGCACAGTTGAGTGGGTTTGAAGGAAACAATATTGTGCACTGAAATTGATGAAGACCGGGTAGAAGAAAAACATTGGAGCAGCCAAATTCTATTGTTATAATTGGTTTCAAAACATATTTAATCTATGTAAAAAAACAACCTATATGTTTATGGTATGTAGATCTCTCTATTGTTTGTGGTCTGTTTATTAGAGCGATACATTTTTGCAAATCGACTATATAATAATATATTGGAGGGGCCCGTGGCTAAATAATAACAGCCGCACAGGTCGATCGGTCAGGTTAAGCTACGCTTGCCGCGGTTGGTCTGTGGATGGATGACCATCTTTACATACCGAGACCCCTCCGTGCCTCGAAAAGCACGTTAAGCCGTTGGTCCCGGCTGTCATTCGTGGATCTTTGACAGTCGTTACGGGTAGTCAGAAGCCCGAAAGTCTGACAACCAGTCTTACCAAGGGGTAGGTATCGTATTACCCAGTAACTGGGTTGTGGAGGTCAGATAGGCAGTCGCTCCATGTAAAATACTGGTATTCAGCTGCATCCGGTTAGACTGGAAGCCGACCCCAACATAGTTGGGAAAAGGCTAGGCAGATGATGACTATATAATATTATATTTATGGCTAACAACCTGCAAAACTAAACCTTAATTATATCGAAATCATGAATTTCATATCAATGTCAGACGCTTTACGGCTTGTGCTCTTTACGGTCCAGTGATAATCTGTAGTTAGCTGTAACATTTATAGCAGATAGAATTTCTAATAATTTGCTTGAATGATGTTTATTTGAAATGATCCAACGTCCTAGTGATTAAAGTCACTACTGATGAGTCTGAGGTTCCGGTTGTCGATTTCCGCCTCGTTCAAAATGCTATTGAGTTCTTCAAAACTGAACTTTCAGTTGCAGTCTGTTTAGATTCATACCCGGTTAATGGCCACAGGGTTTTTTGCTGTTCCTTGGGATTGAGAGCTGCAGTGGTGGCTCAGTGGTAACGGTTCCGACTAACGAGTTTGTAGGTCATGGGACCGAGGCAGACGCTTTACTTTATGTAAATAATTTCATCACCACTGCTCTTAAAACGGTCAAAGAAAACATCGAGAAAAAACCTGCATATTTAGAACCAAAAATTCTAAGACATGCGACAGCTACCAACCCGCACTGGGCCGGCGTGGTAGATTATAGCCCACTCCCTCTCGAAGAGAGAAGGCCTATGTCCCAGCAGTGGGCACAGTATGGGCTGATTATCCTTACTTGGGACTGATAACCAGTGAAATCTATTCAATATTTCACCTCTGCCTACTGATTTGATACTTTAGCCTTTACTGTACCATATTGCAGGAGTAAAGCCTGTCTTCTCTTCTTCCATGTATCCTTATCTATTGACATCGGGTGCCAATCTCTTAGAAAGTTATCTGTTATGTTATTTATTCTATCTATAATATGTATGCATTTACAACAAAAAAAAATGTATATAAGTAGTTTATCAGCCATCTTGTTACCATAACACAAGCATTAGGTTGCTCAGCTTGGGACTAGATGGCGCTGTGTGAAATGTCCAGGGATATTATTAATATTATTTTCTTCAACAGTTTTATTTATTTTCTCTTCATCTACAGTACATTCTACTCTTGGATCCCATCCAGTACTATATTTCTCATCCCTACCTTCATGAACATTCGCTGTTGGTGCTTAGCTGTTACAGACGACATTTATGACTGGACCAGCTGATACCTTGAGAACGGAATGTGAGCTTGGTATACTAACCGACGTAGTAAGATAACTTATTTCTATAACTATGCTAACTACTCAGCCGGTGTCTTGGAAATTAGTATGAATTTTAGAGAAAAGCGAGTGTAATTAATATAGCTAGCTACCTGTTAGACTTATTTACATAATTCTTACGGTACATGACAAACATACAACACCAACAACATGATAATTTTAATCTATCTTTACTAAAAATAAATATCATCATCTGCCTAGCCTTTTCCCAACTATGTTGGGGTCGGCTTCCAGTCTAACGGGATGCAGCTGAATACCAGTATTTTACATGGAGCGACTGCTTATCTGACCTCCACAACCCTGTTGCTGGGTAATACGATACCCCTTGGTAAGACTGGTTGTCAGACTTTCGGGCTTCTGACTACCCGTAACGACTGTCAAAGATCCACGAATGACAGCCGGGACCAACGGCTTAACGTGCTTTCCGCGGCACGGAGGGGTCTCGGTATGTAAAGATGGTCACCCATCCACAGACCAACCGCGGCAAGCATAGCTTAACCTGAGCAATCGACCTGTGCGGCTGTTATTATTTAGCCACGGGCCCCTCCTCCCACTAAAAATAATGGTAAAGAGTTTATTTGAAGAGTTTATTTGTTTATTTTCGCTAATCTCTGAAAACATCAGCCGAATTTGAAAAAATATTTATATATTTGATAGTCCAATTCTTGAAGAAGGCTATTGGCTATTTAAAATCACGCTAGGACCCAAGTAAAAGGAAACAAGTCAGAGAGAACACTGCTCGATAACGAAGTAAAGAAAGAAAAGAAAAGAAAGAAAAGAAAAGAAAGAAAAAAAAAGAACTATCGGCAGGCGATGCAATGTGACGGAGTGGGTCCGAGAAAAAAAATCAGGTGAACGAAATCGCAGGCAGAAGCTAGTAGTACTATATTCTTTTACAAACAAACAACATTAAAATAATAACAATTTAGAGCTTGAAAACCTCTATACCTATGGTTACCGTCCGTAGTCAATTGTTGTTCTGAATTATAGAGGTTCATTAATGCAGTGTACAAAAGCTACCAGTTTTAGTACCTACAATATTTTTGGCAAACCTTGAATTTTTACAGTGTCGGATTATAGTATATTTTTAACAGATTAAAAGTTTATTTATAATTATAAGCATCGTAGCTGGAATTGTTCCCGTGTAAAGTGCCGCATCATTTTCCAAAAAATAAAATTGAGCTAACAACATATTTTTTGTTGGAAAAAACTGGATCACCAATTTATAGAATACGTTGGAGCGTTTGCCCCTCAAACATTTAACCTGAAAATGTTATGGTAAAAAGTTATTTTTTATTTAATACTAAATTCAATACAGTCTGTTATTTGCCTGCCAGAACAAATAATAAACTGAATATAACAGAACCCTTCATAATTAACAAAACTTTAACGATGTTGGCAATGGACTCAACAGAAAAAAAGGATAAAAAACTTATTTGAATTGGTCTATGCAAATTCTCTTGGTGGAATTTACCTTCGTTTTATTCCCATAGCTGTCGTTTAACTTTAAACTTTGTACGAAGAGTATAAAGTTGATTTTGATTTGTGCAAGATGATGGCTTAGTGGTGTTTGCATAAATTGTGCGATTAGCGCTGTTGAGTAATAGTTATCCTGGTTAAGATGGGTGACAGTTTACGTCGCATAGTTATTTTAGTTCTAGTTCGTTGTATAGTTTCGTCTAAGCGCGGTTTATTTTCGAGTTATGGCAGTTGGAGATACAACACTAATGTCTTTTGCATTAACCCTAGTTTGATAAAGGTTTGGATGATTAAATGTAAATTCTGTAAATGTTAATATATTTTGTAACAACTTTATGATTTAAAAGAGTGTCCATGGAGTTTCTTGCCCGTTCTTCTCCATAGGTACCTACGCTTTGGAATGGGCAACTAGCTTCATCTTTCTGACTGACCGACCCTTTGACAATTCAAAAGTACCTGTAATTGGTTTAGTTGAATTAAATGATTTGAGTTTGAGTTTGAGTTTGATTCTGGGTTGCTATTTCCAGTTTACTTAGACACGTCGTCTGTCTTACATAAACAAACAACTCAGTTACTGGGTAATACGATACCCCTTGGTAAGACAGGGGGTCTACTCCGAAGTAGTATCGGCCGAATGTTCGGCCGTTTCCTGCTACGAAGTTACTATTTGGTTCGGTCGGTTCCGATCCTACACTCCTACACTCTTTCGAATATTGACTATGGTCCCGACCCAACTGAGCCGATCCGAACTTTTTTCGCATTTTTCAATAATATTCGATTCGGCCATGTGTCGGTCCGATCCGAACATTCGCACTTTGCACTTCGGAGTAGGCCCCTTGGTTGTCACTTTCGGGCTTCTGACTACCCGTAACGACTGTCAAAGATCCACAAATGACAGCCGTGAACAACGGCTTAACGTGCTTTCCGAGACACGTAGGGTCTTAATATGTAAAGATGGTGGGTAGTGACCCGAGGACCAACCGCGGCATGCGCAGCTTAACTTGATCGATCGATCCGTGCGTCTGTTATTACTTAGTGATTAGCCCTGCTGCTTTATCTTATTGTTACTATGCCATTGTTAAGGAGGAAGCAAATGATTATACTAATAATTAAGTTCTATGTAGAAAACAATTATGTGAAATTGACAAAGGCTCGAAAGTACTATAGAACTTTCTTAATTTTGCTGGCTAAGTTGAGCTTTATAATAAAGTTGAGCTGCTGCATTATAAGAAGTGAGTATGGCTTTAAAGTTATCACTTTTGTGCGAACAACATGCACTCACGATGAAATATCAAGCTATACATTTCCTGTTTTAGCTGACCTTGCATTTATATAGACTTTTCGCCCAGTGAAAAATCTGCTTATACTAGTAATGTATAGCTTGAAAAGTCGTTGTCGTACACACGACGTACCATCACGACTCTGAACATCATAGTTCATCGACGTACCATGGTAGTGGTGGTAGCGTATGGTAATTGTCCCGACTATCCCCTTGGCCACGAGCTACATACATGACTTTTAAACGATACGCGTCTTGCATCAGCGACGAGAAAACAAATGAAAGTATTTGGTTAGAGCATGCTACGAGTCACCGCGACGCGACTTGCGGAGCGGCAGACGGAAATAGGTGACGCACGCACGTGTCGCTTGACACAAGTCGCATCGCTCGAGGCCGTGAACGAGGCCTTACGATTTGTAACTTTATATAGTGATATTTTTTTCATCGCAGCTGCTTGAAAAACGATGAAGGATATCTTGAAAAAACTGGCTTCAAAAAACAAAAATAAAACAAGCTTTATGGAAAAACTCGTACTGGGCTGTAGATGATGCACATTCCCTCTAACAAAGAGGGGGCTGAGTCCTGGAGCCAGGTTGATGATGTATGCCATGTAGATACATAAGGTATGGGAACAGGGGTGGCCCAGTAGATATGGGACTTACGAGTTGTAGATTCGAACCCAGACAGTCACTTTACTTTGTGTAAATTATTTCATCACCACTGCTCTAAAACGGTGAAGAAAAACATCGTGAGGAAACCGCCTGCCAGGGTAGCGAGATCGTCCGAAAGGGTTACCGCTGCCCTGGAACATAAAGGGCTAAGGAAGGAACACGGGTGAGTTTTAGTCAGTAAGAGTCTAACACTCCCTTCCGCTCCACCCAGAGCGGGAGGGGCCATTTGATGATTTCCCATCCGCAAAAAAAACAAAAAAAGGCATGAGAGCAGGGGTGACCCAGTGAAAACAAACGGGACTTGGGTTCTAGATTCGAACCCAGACAGTCACTTTACTTTGTGTAAATTATTTCATCACCACTGCTCTCAAAACGGTGAAGAAAAACATCGTGACCAAACCAACATGTCCTAAAATCTAAAATTCAAATACATGTCTCATCTACCATCTGGGACCCCGCACTGGGACCGCTACCTCTCACTTAGAGGAGGCTGTGTCCCAGCAGTGTAAACATTATAGGCTTATTATGTTTTGTAGGTACATAAGCATCATGTTGTTGTAACAAGTACAATATTTCAACAATGGCCTTCCTCTGAGGGATGATAGAAAATGATTGATTGTGAAGGCTGTTAGTAATTTGCTTTCCCTAATTAACTGTCAAATACCTCCGTTTTAGCGTAGAACATGATCTCTCTTTTGTGTTGATTTTAGTATAGAAATAAATGAAAACAAAATGAGTTTAATACAACGCTACTAGATTTTTGTTGACCTTAATATAACAGGGCTCCTCTCTGAGAGAGGGAGTGGGTCGTAATCCACCACGCGGGCCCAGTGCGGGTTGGTAGTTGTCACAATCATGTCTTCGAATTTTTGGTTCTAGGACATGGCCGTGTTTTCCTTCACCGTTTTAAGAGCAGTGGTGATGTAAATAAATATCATAAAGTGAAGCGCTTTACTGGGTTTGAAACATAGAGAATATAGTCTTTGGTTTGAAACCTCGACTTACAACTCGGTAAGTCGACGCCATTACCACTGGCTCACCATAGCTTTAAAGAGTTGTTGGTGGTGTTGACCTTGTTCTACACTAAATTTTTGACTATCAATCAGTTGACTCCTCTTGTTAAATAGAACGGAGAACCAGTCCACTACTTACTTTTACAAAGGTTCACGTATTCAATCTAAGTCTTTATAAACACAGGCATTATTTATTTACCACGTTTTTTATTCCCATCGAGACCATCCTATCAATCTGAGACTGCTCCCCTAAACTCCACGGGAAGCAAAAGATTTTAAAAATTCACTCCCGATATCTATCAAAGAACAAAAAATCCATTGTACCCTTCAGGCGAAAAACTCCGTACCGGTTCAGCGGTTGTATCCAGTAAATTCCGAATCATTCTAGAACTCTAGCCCATATTTTGTGCGCAGCGTGCCGACATCGCTTGGCAGTAGCGAAATTTAATTCCCGGGCTTCTTGTACTTAGTTTAAAGCGTATGTAGCACTGTGGACGTAAGATGTGTTGTGTGCACGGTCTTAGAGAAATAGGTCACTTATATTTGAGGGTATTTAGATACAATACATTTGACTAGTAATAAGTTTCGTCTACCTGTCCTCTCAGTAATTCTCAAGGGCCATATGGTTATTTGTCACAGTTCCAAGATACCGTACGTATCTTAAATAATTTTGCGTGAATATTATTGTTGTTATCTATCTATATATATAAAAATGAATCCCTATTTCCCTTGGGCACGTCATAACTTGAGAACGACCTAACCGATTCTATCCATCTTTTTTTTAAGTTTTCTATACTTTGTAGAAGGTTCTTACGGAAAAAAAATTAAGAAAGTTGCTTCACGCGGACGAAGTCGCGGGCAAAAGCTAGTTTATAATATAACTAACTATCCTTTGGGTCCTAATACCGCATTGTTAAGGTCTTATTCGACCTTGAGATCCATCTTAGAGGTCAGTAGAGTGTCACTTGGAGAAATTCAAGGAAATTGTTACTTAAGTAATGGTTTTGGACAGGACCCAGTTGCGCAATTTTTAGATTACTATATTAATGGATGTCTTGTAAGACGGTTGAACATGAAGGTACAGTGTAGGTTGTTAAGGAAGATTTATGTTATTTGAAATAACAATGTTTCCGGTATTTTATAGTGGGCCAACTTTGCTTATAGTAGTGATGGAGTTAACGAGTAAATACTAAAATAACAATGGAGCAAAAAAATAATTTTCTTTTGTTATTAAGCTTGGGAAGGCGTGGTGGCCCTTACAACTCGTAACTAGTAGTAGGTCGTGAGTTGGAACCAAAAAAGGCACTTTAATTTCATCACCATTGCCCTCAAAAACGGTGAAGGAAAACATCTTTAGGAAACGGCCTGTCCTAGAACCAAAATTTTGAAGATAATATATGGGACATCCACCTACCTGCACTGGGCCCGCGTCGTAGATTACGGCCCACTCCCTCTCACAGAAGAAACCTGTGTCCCAGCAGTGGGAACATTATAGGCTGATTATGAGGCAAGCAAGTAGAGGAAGTGTATATTTTTAATAAAATCTACATAATTAAAAGCCGAAATGATGTAAAGATTTTCAACAGCGTGACCTTCGATCAATAATAGTACTAGATTACCATAAGCGCTTCAAAAACGGCCCGAAAAATAAGACCACAAATACTTTTGTGGTCTTATTTCAAATTGGTATGTTTTTAACCTTATTACTTAGACTTTAAGTTTCATTTTAGAATAAATGATTGAAAATTTAAAAATAGAATGATTTTATTTTCAAGCGACATTTTAAATATATTGTGCAATGGTAATTCAACTTTATGTTTAAGCATTAAGCATTAGGCATTAAGGTTTATAATAAACTGAAGTTGTTAATATTATTAAACTTTTTTCTAAGAAATGTAGATGTTTACGTGTGTGCAAACGTAGCCACTTGAGCGACTGATTTTTGTTCCTGATCCTTAATCTAGTACTATTATTGATCGAAGAGCGTGACGAAAGATTTTAACTACATACAAATTGCAACGCCCATCAAGCATAATAAAACGAAACCATTAATAAAAATTAAAGCATTTAACCAACATGATACTGTCATTCGCGACCGCGGAACAACACGGGCTACATTTTATTCAGGAAAATGTATGGATCCCTTGAGTATACAAAAAGATCGCCTCGGATACCCGCTGGGGACTCCAGTGAACCAAATACTGAAACCAACAAGCCTAGCCGAAGTGTTTTGAAGAATACTAAGTTGTTTTTGAACTTTGCGCTATTCCGCGTCCGCAATTTAGTTGTTTCTAAAATTGTAAACAAAAATGTGCTTTTGGAAAAATAACTTTAACACCCACACATATAGTTCAGTTTGCGTTACAACTTCAAATTTACCTAATGATATTTTTAACAGTACTAGTCATTATGAAATTGACTTCATTTACATTTATTCAAAGTTAGTATTTGTTTAAGTGGAAATAACATCAATGGGAAACAAGGATTTGAATATGGCATAAGTTAATTAGTGGAAAAACGGCGGCATGAAAGTTTATGCCGAGGAATTTAGATGGATGTTAATATTCATGAAATAAAGCAAGGAGGTGGGGTTCTTACTTTATTTCAAATAAAATGTTTCTGAAGTATTTAAAGCGTGGGAGGGTATTAAACCTCGATAAAACAAAACATTGTTTTGGTTATTGTTAAAAGAGTTTTTAGGCACTCGCAATTGTCAGTTGATTTAAGATGTGACCTTGTGAACTATCTATTCTTTCTTAGCAAAAGCAGACAAAAAAAACTTAAGTAGTGTCAGACGAAAATTAAAATGAGTTTATTCTTATATAAACTAATAAAACACATAAAAATACATATTAGAAAAATAGTACGCATTAACGTCTATACTCTGTCATTCGAAAGCTTACTGTCATTCTACCTTTTTAAATACCTTCCACGTAATCCAAAGCATGCGTGTAAGGCATGCGTCAGAAGCATGCGTCTGATTGGTAGTAGGTAAATTTTTTTTTTAATCCCCCAAAAAACTAAATCTCTAGTTGATAGTATAAACTATAGTTTTGTATAATTTAGAAGCATTTTTTTAAAATTTTGTAAATGTACGAACCATGGATCCGTTTAATAAGATTTTTTGATGTTGACTTGAAAGTGCATGGCAATTGAGAATATGCCATGCTCACTTAATTGTCTCACTGGTGGTGGCGCGTGTGTTGGATCATTCGGTTCCCTACGAAATGGTTGAGCTGGGTGGTGCTGTTCCACGCGTCATGTTCGCGAACGGGCGCCGTCGGTTGAGACTAAAAAAAAAATTAAAAATAAGCCCTGGCAGTTAAGAGATGACCATCTCTTAACTGCCAGGGCTTATTTTTAATTTTGTATTTTTAATTGTTTCTGTTTTAGATTTTTCTCACATATAAAAGCAATAAGAATAATGTACCTAGGATTTTGTAATAATATCTTGATTTTAAAGGGTGTCCTTGGAGTTTCTTGCCCGTTCTTCTCCATAAAGATCTACGTTTTGGAATGGGCTTCAACTTTCTGACTTACTGACCGACTGTTTAATTTTGATAATTCACAAGTGCCTGTAAATGGTTTAAATGAAATAAATGATTTGAGTTTGAGTAATTCAAACAATTCCCGTCGCAATCTTATCTCAGCGACAATCAATGTCATAAACTTGTCAAAAATGTAGGGAAATTAGAGGTATTTTTGACAGATTGAGACTGAGATCAGACTGTATATGTTCTTAAAATTACGAGAATTGCCGCTCTGGTCTCACTTGCGCCTTAGCATTCAGCTCTTTCACACAAGTCATGCATTCATCAACGTTCCATTCCCTACATACATAAATAATGTTTAGTTTACAAGGTAAGTAAGATACTAGCAATATCTTAGGTGTTACTGCTGTCTTTATCAGCTAGGTCATTTGCCACTGTCAGCCAACCTATTTAAGTAGTATAAATGGAAACTAGGCTTCATGTAGCTATCCAAAAATGAATTTTTTACTTATTTTTGGGAACGCAACGTACAACGCACATTTTTACAAGCTCTTATGAAAAAAAAAACCATGAGTTTATACATGCTGATGAAAAAACTCAAAACAAGTTTACTCTTTACATTTTTATGCACCTCTCCTCACCCCTGATTATGCCATACCCCTGTATTACGCAGCATCGCGAAATACATCAGCATTTCGCCAAAAAAATGGAAAAGTTCCACTCTACACCTGCGTCCACGGTGCCAATTCCGTCCCTTTCTACCACCCTACGTTAGAGAGAGACGGAAATTTATTTATGTCACTAATATAACAAAAGAAATTTTAAACGAGCCAGGCTTTTCTTTGTTTCGCTCATTATTGTAGAGTAATAAAAAATAATACGGTCTGTATTTTAAGTTCTATTACGATTTTGTAATAAAAGAAAAACATTATAATATAATACGTTAAGCCGTATTACAGTGTCGGAGTAAAAATGGAGGGAAGTAAAATGGGTTGCTCTTGCTCTCGGGGAGAAAAGTCGAACATTAGATGTTGTTTGTAATTATTGTTACTGCTGACCTAGGTTTTAAGAGTAGGTATAGATTTTTATTACAGAGTGAAAATTTTATAAGAATTTTCTTGGTTTGCAACAGCGACTGTGGGCGTAGAGTGTGCAGAATAAGTCTGCGCGCGGCCGAAATTGGAAATAATTGTTTGCCGATATCTGGACGTTTATTTCAGGGGACAAGAGAGTGTGCTGTGTTCCGTGTTTTCTATAGTTAATAATTGCCATCATTACGCCGAAAGTGATAAAAAGTACTGGCAGGGATATAATGTTGAATTCAAACGTCGCGCGCGGACTTACCTTGCCCGCACTATAGGTATATCCTCAATAAAAAAACAACACCTCATTGACCACGTCAACCTGGAACGTGCCCTACATACACTATTACCACCGGTAGCTTTACCTACAGTCAAAGTTAAATAGTCTCATGTACACACGGCTACGTATCAAGCTATTAGGTATTTCTAGTACAAGTCGACCCCGCGTTGGTTCGGCTTGCCGTACAAAAAGAGATCAGCTTGTACTGGAAAAAAATAGCTTGATATATAGCTTGGTTGCCTTCTGTACACTGCTGCAAGGATCTTTTGGCACTCAAATGATGTTGACAGGGGGCGCTATTGGTAAACAATTGCGCAATTGTTTTGTGAAATGTATTGAAAAAACAAGATGGCAGCGTTAGTTCCGACTTTGACCACGCGCAAATAGAATAGCGCTATATGTGTATTTATTCTGACACACTAACCCTTAAACTAGATCATAGAATTGCTGTCAAATGTCAAATAATTGTTGCTGGTACTACAGCCGTTTCATAGTTATTTTACCTCTGGTGGCAGCAATCCAATAACGACCTTGTTGCAATGATAATAAAGATCTCTGTGAATTTGACAAACTTGTCAATTGCAACAACATAACAGTTACCTTATTGCAACGGCCATAAAGATCGAGAAGAAGAAGATGATTTTGACAGTGATGCAAACTCAGAGGTAAAATAACTGTGAACGGATTGTACACACGGCTACACGTCAAGCTATACAAAACCAGTTTGTCTTGGCCTCACTTTGTATGATATTTTCTCACAATGAACGGTCAGCTAATACTGGTTTTGCAAAGCTTGATGTGTAGCCGTGTGTACTGTAGCGGTATCTACAACGCCACATGCGAACAACGCGTCATACTGACGTCACGCAAATCCTGCATCTCGCAAGCAGAGTTTACCGCGCAGTTAGCACAGATACAATTTCCCAACATCAATCGTTGGGCAATAGCCCGCCAGACACAACACCCGTCTGGTCGGAGGATCCTCCCTTTTCTATGGAGGATGAGTGAACTTTCCACCCTGTTCCTCATGCCTCTAAACTTAAGGACGAACTTTTTCTGTTCTTAGTCATTTCCAGTGGTATAATTTCTTACAATGTGTGTATTCTCTGATTTTCGAACAGCGAATACTCTGCTTTATTTATGTCAAAAACAAAGAGAACAATGTACTAAAAATTTTAAAACGTTGCAATACAAAAATTATTTCTGCTTTAAGAAGTTGAAAATATTCCATCCATTTTCTGAGAACGGGTACCTCAAAATTATGAAATTTATATCGCTTAAAGTGGTTATGCTGTTCTTCAGACCTTCGTTTGGAATACCGCTTAGAAGACGTGCTGTTACACCGTCACGTACCTAATTTTAATATTAAAATACAATTACACTGAACACGAGGCTCATAACAAATCGTCACTATCACTAAATAAGATTTGGACTTGGTAATGAAATTGCCAATATTCACAAAGACGATAATACAGGGTGGCATCCCGACATCGTCGCACAAACTGTTATCAAGAATTTAGGAACAGCAATAAAAAATAAAATAACCGATTAATTTTTTTTAACTCACTGAGGTTTAGAATCAAGTTCTGAATCCGTAGTAACAGAAGGTCAATTCTCGTAATTTAAAACGTTCAAAATCTAGTCGCAGTCTCATCTCAGCGACAAACAAATGTCAAAAACTTGTCAAAATGTAGGGAAATTAGAAGTATTTTTTGACAGATTGAGACTAAGATCAGACTGTGAACGGTCTTAAAATTACGAGAATTGCCCCTCAGGTATGCAGTAAAACAACTCAATATCGTTATTTTGCTAATACATAAGAAATCAAAATATGCTATTTGCTTTCCATTTGAAGAACAACGTGATGCCCATTGTCTTATCTTTCTTTATATTAAAAGAAAACTCTCTATTCTGAATAAAAACCCTCCCCTTTTAATAACGGCACAATATTCTTATCTCCTTTGCACTCCGGTGTAATACGAAACCCAAGGCTTATTCTTCAGGAAATTCCCGCCCTGGGACAGTCTAGAACGGCGCAGTTTAAGGCTAAATTCAAAAAAATATAACCAATAAGAACAAAACTTGGAGCATTCATAAAATTTTCTGTTGGCATTTGTGCGCTTTTAAAAAGGACTTGAAATAAATGGTATTTTCATCGCTCCGTATTGTAAAGGCTGTTTTTCGCTTGGACGAAGTAATAGGAGTTTCACATTGTACCTGGCTCTTTCTTTTTATACGTCTGTCTTTTTCGTTCGTGTGCAAATTAGTGCAATTTCACTTTGTAAAACTGTAAAAGTGAAATTGCACTAATTTGCACAAATTTTACTCGAACTTTTGAGCCTTCCGTGTAAATATTATATGAAATACTCAGTGGTCCGTATGCATTGGATGTGAAAAATTATGAAAAAAATATTTTGGGGAAAATAAGGGACCCCAAAGCCTGCCGACTTACGAGTTGCAGGTCGTTGGGTCGAACCCAGACAGGCGTTTTACTTTGTGTAAATTATTTCATCACCACTGCTCTTCGATCAATAATAGTACTAGATTAAGGATCAGGAACAAAAATCAGTCGCTCACGTGGCCACGTTTTCTAAGAAATGTAGATGTTTACGTGTGTACGTAAACATCTACATTTCTTAGAAAAAAGTTTAATAATATTAACAACTTCAGTTTATTATAAACCTTAATGCTTAAACATAAAGTTTAATTATCATTGCAAAATATATTTAAAATGTCGCTTGAAAATAAAATCATTCTATTTTTAAATTTTCAGTCATTTATTCTAAAATGAAACTTAAAGTCTAAGTAATAAGGTTAAAAACATACTAATTTGAAATAAGAGCACAAAAGTATTTGTGGGCTTATTTCTCGGGCCGTTTTTGAAGCGCTTATCGGGAATCTAGTACTATTATTGATCGAAGCCACTGCTCTTAAAACGGTGAAGGAAAAAATCGAATCCTTGTGACATCCACCAACCCGCACTGGGACCGCTCCCACTCACCTTGTGACTCAGCAGTGGGAACTTTATAGGCTTATTATGCTTTATACCTAAAACAAAATAATACAGACGTTAGCAATAACTTAAATTAGTTTGGCAGAAATGCGTCAAATAAAAAAGAAGAGAGGTAATAAACGTACAATGACAAAATAATAAAATACAGCGCACTTAACTTAAGTGTAGCAGTTAACGAAAATATATTGGTACTGAATATATTCACACAGTTATAGCCTCTGGAGTCCAATTTAAATTTTACCCAACTATAAACTAACTGAATATAATAAATGTCAGATATATTTCTGGGGGTCCTAATCTACCAATCCTACCTAGGACTCCTAACTTATCCTGCTTATGTAAGCTTTGGAACCCTTCAGGTCCCAATTTGTAGGTAAGTACCGTCAAACTAATTTCTCTGAGATATGTGTCTCCTTCAACGTCTTATGAAGTAATAGGAACTTTAGGCTTAGACAATATGCGGTGTGTCAGCTGCGTGGAAAGTGTTTCCTTATTACCTTTGTTTGGTTCAAGGTTTGTGACGTTCAGTTATTTTTTATCTTTATTATGATCAAAGGTTAGGATCAAGTATTATCAGGTGAGTTGATTGTAGCATTTTCTGCAGATAAGATCTTTAATAATGATCAATATGAGAATCTTGTATAGTCCGAGATATTAATTGTTTTTTTTTTTCAAATTGACACACTTCACCAATTTTCCGTGTTATAGTCATTTACACAACTGTCACAGACTGTCACAGAATTATTTGAATTTATGAACAATTTAAAGATAATAGTCAATTTGCTTAGGATTTTATTGCCCTAACTATACAATCACAGTGTTAGCGCCAGTCATGTATCACGGCGATTTTTATAAAATAGTAGCCATAAATATAAGAAAACAGTCATAATATATGACATTATAGCAATAACACCCCTTAAATACTCCAAAAAAATACTTCAAACTCAAACTCAAACTCAAATCATTTATTTCAATTAAACCATTTACAGGCACTTTTGAATTGTCAAAATTAAATAGTCGGTCAGTTAGTCAGAAAGTTGAAGCTAGTTGCCCATTCCAAAGCGTAGATCTCTATGGAGAAGAACGGGCAAGAAACTCCACGGACACTCTTTTAAATCAAGACATTTTTACAAAATCCTGGTTACATTATTCTTATTGCTTCTATATGTGAGAACAATGTTAAGAAACAAATTAAAATATAAAATTAAAAATATAAAATTAAAAATAAGCCCTGGCAGTTAAGAGATGACCAGTCTCAACAGATGGCGCCCGTTCACGAACATGACGCGTGGATCAGCACCACCCAGCTCAACCATTTCGTAGGGAACCGAATGATCCAACACACGCGCCACCACCAGTGAGACATTTAAGTGAGCATGACATATTCTCAACTGCCATGCTCTTTCAAGTCAACATCAAAATAACATAAAAAACGGATCCATGGTTCTTACATTTACAAAATTTTCAAAAATGCTTCTAAATTATACAAAACTATAGTTTGCAATTTAATTAAGAGATGAGAGAAAAAAAAATTACTACCAATCATGAAGAGGTATTTAATACTGAAGTATTAAAAATCCTGATTATATAAAATAAACACTAAAAAAAAACAAAAAGGGGAAGCATCTCCTCCAAATATTGAAATTGTGATCAACTTGTAAACCCAACTGCCTGTGGAGCAGGACCAGCATTAAGCCAAGCATTTTTATCTACTATATACTCGTCCAACTTATAATATGCTTGTCTACATAGTGTGCGTTTAATGCATGTTTTAAATTTCTTCTCATTTAGTTGAAGAATATCGAGTGGTATTTTATTATAACATTTTACACAGTACCCCATAAAAGAAGTTTTTACTTTAGACAATCTGAAGCTCGGTTGATCTAGTTTGTTCCTATTCCTAGTGTTAAAGTTATGCCTGTCACTTATCTTACTAAAAAGATGTAGATGTTTTCGAACGTACATAATGTTTTCGTATATATATTGACAAGGAACCGTCATGATGTTAATTTTTTTAAACAGTTGCCTTAGAGTTTCGCGTCTGCTGAGATTGTAGATGGCTCTGACAGCCCTCTTTTGCAGAATGAATATAGAATCAATATCTGCAGCCCGTCCCCACAGCAAAATACCGTAAGACATGATGCTATGGAAGTAACTAAAATAGACCAGTCTTGCGGTTTCCACGTCTGTTAATTGACGGATTTTCCAGACAGCGTAAGCGGCTGAACTTAGCCGCCCTGCAAGTGATGTTAGGTGAGGACCCCACTGCAGCTTTGAGTCAAGCGTGATACCCAAGAAAACCGTACTTTCGACGAATTCAAGTATCTCCCTATTCAATACAACGTGACATTCACTACTTCTAACATTCGGTAAAGCGAATCTAATGCATTTAGTTTTTTTCTCATTTAATACTAAATTATTTACAGTAAACCAATTATGGACCATAAGCATAGCATTATTTACGTCGTCAAGCTGCTCTGCACGTCTATCCACTTTAAAAATGAGTGATGTGTCATCAGCAAATAACACCATTTGTGGTCGGGTTTTTAGTAAATGAGGTAAATCATTTATATAAACTAAAAATAGGAACGGCCCTAATATTGAGCCCTGCGGCACACCCATTTTGACTTTTAAACCCAATGAATTCACACCGTTTATTTGAACTTGCTGAAATCTGTCATTTAAATATGATTTTATTAAGCTAACAGCTAGTTTACCCAGTCCGTAATGCTCAAGTTTCAAGAGCAGTGTTTCGTAATTCACGCAGTCAAATGCCTTGGATAGATCACAAAAGATGCCTATTGCATCTTGTGCCTCTTCCCATGCGTTAAAGATGTGTTTTAATAAGGTGACACCGGCGTCAGTTGTACAACGTCCTTTGGTGAAACCATACTGTTGATCGTGTAGGATGTTGTTACGATTAAAATGATTGAGCATTTGATTTAGGCCCAGGCAGAAAAATCTAGTTTTGCATTTAGATTACAAATATTGAAAATAACGATAGTTAACGTTATTGTTGTTATGTAACACTAATAGAATTTCAATATTTTAATATTTCACAATATTAAGTTTCGTTATGATTTACACTGATTTACACAAAGTGACATAGACCCAGTGCCGGGTGACAAATCAACAATAATTGTGATCAATGAATGTTTTACAGTCTAGATGACTATCGTGAGTTAAATATAGATTAAAAGTAAACAATACTCCCCGTTTAAATCCGCAGGTCGAACATCAGCTGCACAATCAGCTGTTCGTGAGAGGTTACCGGTAACGGTAGGCAACCAAATACTGTGTTTAACTTTGTAAAACTTGCAGGAAAACAATGGTCCAGAGTATTTAAGCTGTTATTTTACATTTATATATATTATTACCACTTAAAAACACTTAAAAATTAAATAAAACTAATTTTAAAATACGGAGCAAAATTTTGACATGTCACTCGGGCAGTGTTGCCAGTGTTGCCACTTAAACCGAGCCTACGTATTGCACTAGCTTAACAACCAAAACGTTAAATCATTCCAACAGAACCGTTGAGCCGAGTAATCCTTGCTATATGAGTGCTTGAGAATCCACTATGTCACTGAAATTTCGCTTTTATGCCTATATAAATAAGAGCTCCGCATGCACACGTTAGATTCGTGGTTATGAAATGCCTTGTGCTATTTTGCTTCGGCGAGAGGTTACGGATTAAATTCTGTGGTGGCGCAAGTTTTCGGAGATTTTGGTATTATTTTCACTGCATGTTAGGTCTATTCTGTAAAAATTACATCGTGAAAATTTTGTTGAAGTAAACTGTCAATAGTGTCAATCCAACCAAGCTGAATGACAACTAACTTTAACTAAGTTTTCACTGCGAGATTTTAACAGAATACCTAGACCAGCTTTTCGAGAATTAATAAAACCTTAATATGGTTTGTCAGTTTTGTGTGGATTCAATCTAGGTAGAAATGTACAGGAATATGCTGAAAATTTTAAACCGTTTTGAATGACGTATAGTGGGATGGCTTTATTTCGAAATTGATTGATGCATCACTATTTGATAGACAGGGTAACAGATAGGGAGACGGGCATTGGAGAGTGCTAGGTAAATATGGGAATATTGTAAACACTTTTAAAGTTACAAATGAATGAATCAAACTCAGCTCATATTAAAACTTACAGGAATTTTTGAATTATCAAACGGTAGGTCAGTCAGAGAGAAGAAGCTAGCTGTCCATTCCAAAGCGTAGTAAGGTCCTATGGAGAAGAACGGGCAAGAAACTTCACGGACTCTTTTTCAATCAAAATATTAGGTAAAATTTGTTGATAAAAATAATTGTCATTATTAGTAGCGAAATCTTGGGATCATTCTTTATGCATATTCCATAGCGTAAAAAAAGCAAAAAACTATACCAGCAGTTGGAATACTAACAAATAAAGAAGCTTCCTATCTGGTCCATTTTTTTCTTCCAAGTGTGTAGCCAAAACTAACTACGGGTGTGTAAATGAAAAATATTTCGGTAACTGTAAAACAAAAACAGTTTCTGTTAAGCTGCCAAGTCGTAGCTTTGTATACTTGGCCAAGATACGGACATTCGACCTTCTTTGGTTCAGTGGGTCAATGTTTTTATTCACTGCCCGCTATAGCCCTATAAATACCATTAAGATAAATTCGAGCAAAGGTCTAAAAAAAAAATTAAGTCACGCTTATTTTAGTTATGTTTTTAGTGTTGTATACTTACCTATTTATTTAAACTTTTCGCACAAAAAGGTACAAAGGCGGACTTAATGCCTTAGGCATTCTCTACCAGTCAACCAAGGGTGGTGAAGAGATTAGATGGCAGGTGCTTTGGTTGAGAGGGACAATAATAATAAAAAAAACTCTTAAAACTACTTAACTTAAGTAACTTACTTGTGTTTTGATTCTAAAATTGTCATCGTAGAAACTCGTAATGTTTTAGTATTTTTGTTTACCAACTAGCTTATGCTCGCGACTTCGCCCTTGGTTTTTGGAACTAAGTTCCTTATCGCGCGTTACGAAAGGGGGCTAGACGAAAAAAATTAAGACCAAAAGTTAGAACGACACTTTTTGCTATAGTTGTAAGTAAGTCTGTCTCTCTCTCTCTCTCTTTTATAGAAAGCAAGCCAGTTATACTTCGTTCCATCCGGGTGTCCCTTGACACCTCTTAAGTTTTTTTTTTTTGACTACGTTAAAAAATTGGGGGAATGTCTCGTTTCCCCGACCTACCAGGTCGCATAGCATCGTCTGCCCTCGCTATAAGTTCCTTTTTGCTTAGCGTTCTTTCTGACGATTGTTCTCGCCTCCTAAGGCTCCTGACGTGATGTTAAATAACCTACAGCCTTCCTCATCAATTGGGCTATCAAATACAAAAAGATTTTTTCTATTCGGACTGGTATTTCCAGATATGAGCGCGTTCAAACAAACAAACAAAAATCTCTTCAGCATTATTAGTATAATAAATAAGATAAAGGTAAACATTACGAGTTTCTAGCATCTTGTAATTCCTTTACAAAAGTTCATGCTACCCTACATTACTTAGCGACAACTTAAATATATCAGCATGTTTAGATTTAAAAAGTATTTCTACTTTTAAATTACAACAGTTAAAAATACTGTAATCAAGTAAAAACATTTCCTTCACTTAATGTCTCCGCTTCCTCTCTCAACTCGGGCAGCACAAGATGAGTTGCCCTAGCAAAGCTGTGCTGTTTCGCAGATTACCGCTGTTCAGAACAATCGTAATGTCAGAATCCGGAGCCGCGGTATTTTTTATTAATCAAAATACTGCTCGTATTAAATTGAGTGCATTCCATGTGCCGCCTGGGGATTTTAACTTTATTTCTTTATTTTTATTAAGCCAGGATTTACTGGTTTTATATTTTTCATGAGTGATTTATTTTTCGACGTGCCGTTCGTGGAATACAAATAGGTGGTCATTTAAAGCATTATGTATATTTTGTGTACAGTACAACTGAGGTACCTATTGTGTGGAAATAATAATAACATTTGTGTTCCTTTTGTTTTTTTTTCTGAAGAATGTACTTTTTGGTCAGCAACGTTGCTTAGTTTCAATTTGAGTGTAAGTTAAATTATGGTACAGTCTTCAATTTTGTCTAAGGTTGACATTTCATCACGTCGAAATGTCGTAAAAGAGATTAAGGAAATCGTATCTTACAGCGAATCTACAGTAATGTGCTCAACAGCACACAGATTAAATCTCGTCATAATGCCATAAGTATACACTATTAGGAAGGCATTTATGAGCCATGCTATATCTACACCACTTCAAATTTTTCACAAGATTGCGTCATGCGTCATGTTAAAAGCACTTACTTTACAAAGGACAAATGAAAAAAAAAATAAACAAATAAATTTATATGAGAAAACCGCATAACAAAAAAACGTTGCTATATTCAAAAGCTGGTATAAAAACATCAACGTAACGCTTGTAATATGATTAACATAATCTCGTAGCGGTGACTCACAAACTCTTAGATACATCCCGTATACGAGTAAGAGAAAATGATATATCGTAAAAGTTTCACAAAACACATCACGCTGTATAATGTCCTTCCTTATTTTCTGTTTTTGCATTTTCGTTCCTAACTTTTAATACGTTATGTTTGTTCTTCATGCGAGAACCTTTGGATTTCTTTAGTGTCATTCCCTGTTCTGTTGTTTGATATAGTTTTTTGTGTTTCTTTTCCTTATTAGATGAAGAAACTGTTGGGATAACTTCAATCAAGTTGTGAAAAGTCTCTTGGTATTTTCCAACTGGATAGTTAACTTTTGTTATTTCACTAAAGTTATCATGAGATAACATACATTGTTTCTTCAATAAATCGGTCCCTATTCTCTATTAAAAAATGTTAAATAGTAGAGATATGTACATAAAATACCAATGTTAGGTAGGTACATTATTATGCGCAGATGGCCTCACTTAAATGTATAATGCATGTATCTCCAGGCGATGCTGGCATGTGGAGAATACTTTGTCTAGCTTCAAAAATATGAAAATAGATACTAATACTGTAGGGAAAAGTCAGCAGGTTATAACCAACTAACTCTTTCCTTTTCTTTATTTTTTCTTCTTCAGTTACTGAATTATTTAATGCAATGAATACAAGCATGACAAATGCATGCATCAAAGAAATTCTTAAAATCGTAATACTGCCTTTGCTGTAGCGCATTCGAGTCAAAGGGGAATATTCAATTGAAGAATGCGTCAGTACGTCTTGACAGAATTGGTATAAACAATAATAATTATTCACATAATATAATGAACTTTAAGTCTTTTGCTGTCGATACCGTCCGCGATGAGTTTTCTCGGCGAGGAATCATGCACAGCATGTTTGTAAACTTGGTTACCACAAGTAAAGCGCGGTCACTTCGTGAGATAAAAATACTGTAAGAAAAAATTCGTCCTCATCGCTGTCAACAGTAAAAGTGCCCAAAAGGCTGGCAGCATTGCCACGTTGTATGGCAATGCTGATTCTTTGGCCAAAAAATAGGCCAGGCTACGCCATTGTCGGCGGTCCACCTGAAGAGTCGACAAAAGTGTTAATAATAAATTCAACCGAAGAATAAAAAGCTTTCAATAGAAAAAGCAATGTGATTTTCGGCATGTGCCTTTTAGAAACCAAAACAATGACGACGATTCCGAAAGCATCCAACCACCTAATTGGATCAAAAAGCCTAAAACTGTGCAAAAAGGTTTGGGGTTTGCCACGTTCTTTGTTCCTTTTAATTTCAATGAGGCCTAGCTTAGCAAAAAACCGGTTTTATTCTTTCACTTCCTGCTACTACTTACTGACGCTTCAATTTCTAACACTTAGGCTACGTACGTAATGACAGGTGGCTTGCTTAGCGCTTGCTTAGAGTCTAGCGAGTCAGTTTGCGAGCAGCGAAGTGAAACGAATACTCTAGAATTTCAGCAACCGGCCGCACTGCGCGCTTGGCGCCTAGCGTGTATGTCATCATCTACCTAGCCTTTACCCAACTAAAATCCTAAATATTTTAGTGTTTGGACTTTAAAAGAGACCTCTGACAGTTTGTTTCGGCATTTCTTCTCAGGGATCAGTCAGCTAAGTAATGCCAGCGGAAAGTGACGTGTGAGCGTCTTAAAAGATCTCATCATCTGCCTGCCTTTTGTCAACTATGTCGGGGTCCGCTTCCAGTCGAACATAATGAAGCTGAATACCAGTATTTTACATGGAGCGACTGCCTATCTGACCTCCACAACCCAGTTACTGGGTAATACGATACCCCTTGGTAAGACTGGGTGTCAGACTTTCGGGCTTCTACCTACCCGTAACGACTGTCAAAAATCCAGGAATGACAGCCTGGACCAACAGTTTAACTTGCTTTCCGAGGCACGGAGGGTCTTGGTATGAAAAGAGGGTTACCCATCTACAGACCGACCGCAGCAAGCGTAGCTTAACCTGATCGATCGACCTGTGCGGCTGTTATTATTTAGCCACGGGCCCCTCTCCCTGTAGCGTGTATGTAAGGATGTTAAATTACTAGGCCCTAGGCGCTAAGCAAACTACCTACCTGTCAGTGCGTACGTAGCCTCATGGTTCTACTTCAGGAATAATCTACGTATCTCTGTTATTTTTCTTGTGAAAACTTTTCGGGATATTATTTTTCAATATCACGTGTATTGAGTTGGTAAGTTTTCTGTTATATTTGAATTTTCTATATTGTTTTCTTATAAATGAGTCAGCGTTGCTTAGGGCTATTGATACTTTATTGGATTTGCTTTTATGGAGATCCCATAAAAGCAAATCCATTATAGTTTGGGTAGGAGTTAAAATAATAAAAGATGAAGAAGTAAAGAAATAAAAAAGCAATTGATCAAATTACATCATATCATCAAATATCAATTGGTAAATTGAATGATAATATTTTTGTACCGATATTAGTTTTGTGAGGTCAGTTGGCAATAATGTCATAACTGTGTTTACTGTTATTCTACTTTTTATGTTTTTGATTTACGAAGTTATAACATCGTCAAAGGAAAATTCCATTTATTAAAAGGCACCGTTTGTTTTAAAACGTTCTCATCCTCATGAGGAATGAAAATGATGAGGAGGATGTGATGATGGATGGTTTGGAATTTTGGTTTTTTTTTGGCGGTTTTTTTGGTTGCCTTTTTAATTATAGCGCTACTGCTGAGCATGAGGTCTTGGGTTCAATTCCCAGGTCGAGCAAATTATTATTGGGTTTTTCAACCTGGATTCTTACCCGGTTTATGGCAATAGTCTCGCCCTTAAACAGCTTATTGGACTTCAACAGCTAATCTGGCGAAATGTACCCACACTTTTACCGCGTGTGTTATGGTACACCCGTAACATAGGTACACCTCTGCTCAACCTTTCAGGGAGCCAGGCGTGATGTTATGGTATGTTAAATTAGCTTAAAACTTTTCTTCATATAAACACCTTGTAAAACTTTCATACCACATTATACACAAAGTAAATCCATAAACACACCAGCGGAGTGTATTACACAATCTCATATGTATACCGCACTCAGTATACGTTACATAATATTATCCTGAAATGTAACCGTAGCCTTAACTTTTAGTTCTGGATTTATTTCACAAAGTTTGGCAAAAAGTGTTGAATAGGGATTCTTAATGGTGAACTCAGACGGCGAGTGAGGGGTGTTAAAATTAAATGTGATGTGTGTGTGAGGAAAATAGAGGTACAGAAAATCCTTGTGGAAGTACTGTTATGTATATTTAATGAATTGGTGTGTCAGGATAAATGTGAACTGATGTTGAGAATATATATATACAAGTCATCATCTGCCTAGCCTTTTCCCAACTATGTTGGGGTCGGCTTCCAGTCTAACCGGATGCAGCTGAATACCAGTATTTTACATGGAGCGACTGCCTATCTGACCTCCACAACCCAGTTACTGGGTAGTACGATACCCTTTGGTAAGACTGATTGTCAGACTTTCGGGCTTCTGACTACCCATAACGACTGTCAAAGATCCACGAATGACAGCCGGGACCAACGGCTTAACGTGCTTTCCGAGGCACGGAGGGGTCTCGGTATGTAAAGATGGTCACCCATCCACAGACCAACCGCGGCAAGCGTAGCTTAACCTGACCGATCGACCTGTGTGGCTGTTATAATTTAGCCACGGGCCCCTCAATATATATATACAAGTATAATCTTTATGTGACCGATACCGATTGCCAGTGGAGCAGACGAGTCCTAGGGTGGAGACCGCGTGGGGTTGACGCAAGCGTAGAGTGGGATACCCCCCAGCTAGCTGGACCGACGACCTTCAGAAGGTGCCTGGGACGGACTGGATGCGGAAGTCGAAGGATGTTGTGGCGCAGCCTGGTAGAGGCCGATGTCCAGCAGTGAACCGCGATAGGCTGAGTTGAATCTTTCTATGATGCTTCAAGATATCGTTCAGTTGCGAGAAGCATGATCAAAATATATTTTTTTTTAAGCAATTTTTGGGTATTATGATTTAAAAGTTTAAAATCAGCGGTAAGAATGCGACGAAGCATAAAGTCGCAACCTCTATAGCTCCCTTGTTTTTAGGCTTACCGTAATCTCGTTTTTGTAACAAAAATAATCTTGCCGCGTTCACCTATATACTTAACTCAAAATTCCAGATTTTTTAGTTATACCACACTTCATGCCGATGAGCGATATAAGTTTAGCATTTTTGATAGAAGCAGAGATATCTTAGTCATTTCCAAGCTAAAGATAAATATTTTTCTGGGAAAAGTTTTTCAAATACGTTGCCCCGATTTTTTGTAAACAAAAAGTTAATTATTATTCTTGCATATCAAAAATAGCATGACTTTGATGTATCGAATTAATTTTATTAATTCATACTAAATCAAATTCATATCATATGTGGGTAAATATTAAACATTTGCTGATCAACCATGCGAAATCGTTTCAAATTACATGATCACAATATATTTAATGTATTAACCTACACCGCTGCATCGCTAGAAATACATGCATTTGAATATTTGAATTAATAATATTACAAAAGTAATTAAATCCGGTTGAATAGTAATTTCATGTTTGATGAGAGTAAATGACTAAACTTAATACCGTATTTGATAAAAGTGATTCTATTGACATCAATCAAGTTAAAACATATTATGATAGACCGCTTCTAATTTTTTTTTCCACGACTGACCAATAGTGTTCGGGCATTCTTTTATGCCAGCCACGTAATAGTTAGGCCCTTTATACTTTATTAGAATTAAAAAGTTTTTATTTTTATTATTTATTTATTTATACACACACGTTTTTCTTGCCGTGTAAAACTAGGGTTTATTCGCCGTGTGTAGGCCCGGTTGTCAGTGTTGTATGGATCACTATAGAAGCTTGTTGACAAACACGCTTTTTCTACGGCGCGGTTTATATGCCGTACCGTAAAGAAGCCGTACCAGCTTTAGTGCCTTAATTTCGAAAAGAGACCGTGGACATCCATTGTTGAACAAACTCTTTTCTCACAAACTAAGGTTCGTTTGCACCACCAATCTACGTCTATGTTCTACGTTATTTATTTAATACTTCAAGCACAGGATACAGTCACGAGCACCAATATGTCAACACTTGGCAAGTTTCAATTGTGATTTTTTCGTAAAATAACGAATGCAACGTTGAAATACGACACATTACATAAACCTATGGGTTCGAAAATGCTATGTTCGTAACAACATAAAATTTCATTGAAAAATAAAGGAGTAAATCGCTTTTGAATAAAGCCGAGTGTATACATACTTTTGTTCGTGACTGTACAGACTTAACGCCTTATGCATTTTCTACCAGGCAACCTTTGGGTGATGCAAAGACAAACAGTGGTAGGTGCAATCATGAAAATTGAGGAATCAATATTTTAAATATAGTTCTTCAAGTGGACCATTGTGCGTGGGCTATAATGACGGCCGTCAGTGATTATTCCAACCAGCCCACCTCCCTCCAAAAGTTGATTACGTCGCACGACCAATCAGTCAACAGATTAACGCTAAACTAATTTAAAACATCGTTCTGCTTCTGTCAATCATTTGAAGATGATAGAGACGAAATATAAACAGGTGGGCCTTGTTGCGAGAGATAATATTCTTATAGGTACGAGTATTAAGAAAGTACTTAACGTACTGATTGATAAATTGGTCCCGTATTGACTACTAACAAACAATAACATAACTTTGGTTAGTGGGAAGCAAAATGGTTTAAGGTACTTACATAATGACCATTGGAGGCAACTTGAAAGAGAAAACCCAGTAGATACAATAATAAAATACCGTTAGGAAAATGTCAGATAGGCAATCATTCTTACTCATTTGGTCAAGATGACATTATTGACAAATAAATTAGGGATTAGGTAGTTCCGATGGTAATAGTAATAACTTACAGTACACAAAAGTATTAGCATTTGAGGCCGAACTAGGCATAGCCTGTATTTCAGCCTTCAAAGCCGATCCCCCTGAGTTACAAATTAAGTACATATCTTATTATGACAGTGCAATGATCCCATGTTTGAATGTACGTATCTTATTCAACATATAAAGTAATAATTTAAAAAAAAGAAAGTTTTTTTTTACTTATTTAAAAATATAATATCTAGGTGTGTATCCAGTCCTCTCTTTGTCTGTGATGATTAATAATGTTATACATACTTATTAACTACTCTTCCATTAGAAGACTGAAAATATTATTTAATCTCGTGAAGATAATTGTAATATCATCTTTGCTTTCCATCAGGCGGGATCGCAGTCAATTAAAAAAAAAGATGTGAAATTAAATGTAGAAGACAAAGAAGATTCTATTCCTTTTAAACCTAATAGAAAGAAAGAAAAAATGTGTTGCACAAACAAAACGCACATTAAATTAAAAAAGACATAAAATTTACACATACAACGTTATCGAAAGCCTCGTACTCAAGCTTATCAAAAGTTGTCAATTTTGTCCATTGCTTGGTGTCTAATCTCCAAGTAATACACAAAAAGAAATCAAAATAGAAATATTCTATTTCACGTAAACCTACTTAAGCACTTATGAAAAGTCAGAAGCTAGGTGCACAGTTCTAATGAAAAAGAGCCGCAAGAAACTCCACGGTTATCTTTATTTAAAAATAATTGGCTTGTACAATGTTTGCAAATTACAGTGTTAACATGTATGGGAGGACAGTGTAAACCTGTCAACAAGTACCAAATACTTAACAAAATAGAAAACGGTATACAAATCTACAGTCTACAATAAAAAATAAGAAGAAAAGAAGCTAAATTCAAATAAACTGAATGTTAAAACAACGATACAAGACCAGCTGGCTCTTCGTACATAAATATCAATACAACATACGAACAGTGATAAAGAGCTACTTGGCAACCAACACATAGGACATAAACTATGGAGGCGATATAGATTTCTGGTGCCAAGACCACCGATTATGTTGTACATTCTACCATTATCTGCTTAACCGTAATGTAATACCATTCCTGATCACATGATATTGGGAAAGTAGGGAATATGGGAAATGGGCCAATCATATCCCGTAGTAAGATACCTTGAATGAATTATAAGAAGAATATTATAAGGGGAGAATATTTACAAAGGAGTTTGTTATCGATTAACGATGATAGTGTTACGCTATGTGAAGAAGTGATATGCGATAAGTGGAAATATATTGTGTAAGAGTGAAGACGTAGAATTCATAACAAGTATTGTAGTTACAAGAGAGACAAGACTTGCATAAAGCAAGTAATATAACAACTGTTAAAAGTGCTTTAGAAGGAAATATAGTTCAAGCCAGCTTAAAAGAAGAATTTGGCGATATATTTTAAAACGCGTAGTCTGTACCCTACCTTTCGCAGAGAGAAAGCGAGAAACACATAACTCTACTTGACGGAACACTAACAAACGCAATTTTTCATCTCTTATATTATTTTTCCAGTTACATATTATTCTTTTGAACGTATATAGAAACTGGATGTGACAAGAGCATAGGTTTACTTGAGGTTTTGAAAACTTAAAATTAAATTAGATGGATTGAAAGTGCTTGTATTTGTCTCGAGAATGGCGTCTTTCTTGGGTTGAGCTTGCTCTGTCGACTGCTCAGATTTTGGACTTTTTTGTCATGCTGGAAGATTGTGGCACTATTCATTACTTTAATCGTGATTATGATCCTAATTGTATTATTTTCCCAAAGTATTAATTATAGCGATCTAGTCTTACAAATAATGTTTTCGTCACAAATTAATCTCACAATCAATTTTTCTTTACCTACTTCCTCAGACCACATCAGCCAATTCGCTAGCTGATCCATTATTAATACCCAATCTGTTCCGCAAGGTGGCGCTCTCCTCATTAACATAAATCATGTTGAGATTTGATACCGCGGCTCCAAGCCAGTTTATGAACTGTATTGTGCTGTGTCTGTGAGGTGTGAATTAACTCGGCTTTGCATAGGTATTACAGCGATTTTGTTTTTAATACCTTCAGGATTTGGGAGATAAATATAGAACCTCTCAAGGCTGTGTTGCTTGAATGGCTAGACACTGTCAGAACCAAGGACTTATCAATGACCAATATAGACCTTAAAATAAGAGGCGTTACTAAACAGGCTCAATAATAAGATAATAAGAAAACTGATTGATGAAGATGGAAGAGTTACATCGTTTTTTTAAGGTTGTCTGGAATATGTTGGAACAATTTTAATAATAATCAGTACATAATTCTGAAAACTATCAACGAACGGGGGGGTTCGTTGATAGTTTTTGTCGGCTACTTAATTATTTCACACATTTTAACCGCGTAGGTATTGCACTTTTCTATGAAACAGCTTATTTTGTTTTGATAACCGACGAAAACATTCTACCCTACCCTACGTCTAGAATCATGTGGTGAATTCATGTTGACAGCCACTCTGTAGTATGTAAGTACCTCTGCCTATCCTTCTTAAACACGTGTGACATTATAATTATAATAATATAATATAATAATATTATGTATTCATTTTGAAATTCCGGTTTCAATACCTCAAACAAATTAGAAGGCTTTGTCAATATTACTACCAAAGGACACAATATAAGACATAAATACGAGCTTTCAATATAAAATCATCACATTATGAAACATAAAAGCACTCTAACAAAGGAAATTCAAGTAAAATGTCGTCAAGATATTGTACGTCAAGTAATAGGAAGGCATCAATCGCTATTTCTTGGAATATGTTAGCAAAGGAAATAAGTTAAGTGGTTTTCTCAGTAGTAATTCTTGAGGTTGTATTTGAAACTCATGTTGCAGAATTCAGAGCGATTATAGTCTTAATGGAAACCTTGATCAAAGGATAGTTAATAGTTGTAATGTTACATTATTTTATATTTATTAATTTTCAAATCTTGTCTCGAGTCTCGAGAACATAAATTTTACTCAAGATTTGTTATTTTTTTTGTTAGTGTGTGTTGCACATTAGTACCTACCTGGGTTGAGGAGGTTAGATCGGCAATCGCTCCATGTAAAATACATACATATATATACAGGTATTCAGCTGCGCCTGGTTAGACTCCAAGCATACCCCAAATTGGTTGAGAAAAAGCTAGGAATATTGATTACTGTTTTGCACATTATTAAATATTATTTTAGTTCATCATTATCATAATCAGCTTAAAATATTCCCACTGCTGGGACACAGACCTTCTCTCTGTGAAAGGGAGTGGGCTGCAATCCACGACGCGAGCCCAGTACGGGTTGGTAGATGTCACATATATCTTCAAGCTTTTGTCACGATGACATGTTTCCTCACGATGTTTTCCTTTACCGTTTTGAGAGTAGTGGCGCAACCTAGACATACACTTTGCTTCGTGTGAATTATTTTATTAATTGACACAATGTAAAGTGTCTGTCTGGGTTCGAACCTACCTTCGACTCGTAAGTCGCAGCCGTTACCACTGCGCCACCACTGCCTTCCACATTTCTGTTGGAACTGCTTAAACCAAACGAGCGACACGTTTGCTATAATCGCACTAGCTCATTCGGTAGCCCGATGCTTGGCTTATACCCGTTCAAGTTCGTCGTTCGTCATCTTTTCTGATGCGCACAGCTAAGGAGTGGAACCGTCTGCCTGCGTCTGCATTCCCGAGTTCATACAACCCGAATCTCTTTAAGGCGAGAGTGAATAGGCTTCTTCTGGGCAAGCTCGTTCCACCGTAGATCTCATCCCTGCCTCTGGGCTGGATTGAGGTCAAGAGTGAGCCCATTGTCAATAGAAAAAAAAAAAGTCTTCCGAGTGTCAATAATTTTTATGAATTTTCATAGTCTTTCCTCGTCATGTCTATAACTCATGCCCGAGCTACCGAGGGACCAACGACGTTACTTTTCTTTGACATATATTTATTTACTAATTTTAATAATTAAAAATATATCGACACATTACCAATCATAATCGAGAATGGAGTAAGCAATAGAATGTTGTAGTAAAATTGCTACCTCTCAAACTTCCTACTACTGGGACACAGGCCTCCTTTCGGTTAGAGGAAGTGGGCCGTAATCCACCACGCAGGCCCAGTGCAGTTGGTACATATCACATGTCTTCGAATTTTTGGTTCTAGGACATGCCGGTTTCCTCAAGATGTGGTCCTTTACCGTTTTGAGAGTAGTGGTGATGAAATAATTTACACAAAGTAAAGCGCCTATCAGAGGGGTAATTCTCGTAATTTTAAAAACGTTCACAGTCTGATCTCAGTCTCAATCTGTCAAAAAATACTTCTAATTTCCCTACATTTTGACAAGTTTTTGACATTTGTTTGTCGCCGAGATGAGACTGCGACTAGATTTTGAACGTTTTAAATTACGGGAATACGGGCCCAGGGGTTGAACCTATGACTTACTTGATAGTCGCGACCACCAATTTATAAAAAATATATTTTACAACGACAAATTATAGACATGGTAGTACTTGACATCTCTCTTTTTAATTTTTAATAATAATTATTTAAATGAATAGTCGAATTATTTAAATGACATTTATTGTATGACATAATGATTTTTTTTGGATTTTGACATTTTATCTATGCATGTATGTAATAATTAAATTATAATGTGACATTAAAATTAACTAACAAACATATTGCATGCTGAAAGGCTGAATATAGCGGCTCGAAATTATTCGATAACATCTGTATTCTCTATACCTATATTCGCAATAAATGAATTTGAATTTGAACAACTTTCTATCAAAAATCACAACAATCTTCTCCATATCTCAAGCTACTAAAAAACCTCAGTAAAATAGGGGTAGTTAGGTGCTCCAACACGTATGTCATGAATTTCAATAAAAAATAAATTGAGCAGCCGCTTGCTTCACTGCATCTTTTACTTATATCTCACGCTAGAAAATATGACTGAAAGGGACTGTGATTACACTTCATTGAGCAATTTTGCACAAGCAAAAGTTTTAGAGAAAAAAGGTTTTTCTGTTAAATTTGCTCTTGGCCGAAAATTATGAAGCTTTTGATAAACGATTTAAGATAATTTGAGAATGGTAAATTGTAGTACGTTTGGCCCTCTGCAGTGCGATTCTGTAACCATCTCACCGTGAAAACATAGGTGAAGTGAGCGTGGAGTGAGCTGTCATTCCAAATAATGCTAGGGATTGACACTACTGACAACTCACATCAAGCTCACTTCACTTGAGTTTTCACGGTGAGATTTTTACAGAATCGACCGGCAGGTCAGTGGTAACAAAACCAGTATAAGCTGGCTTCTCATTCTGTTGAAACTCCGTACTACGCTAGACCAGCACAAAGTCAGCCTATAATGTTCCCACTGCTGGGACATAGGCCTCCTCTTCGGTTACAGATCGTGGGCCGTAATCCACCACACGGGCCCAGTGCGGGTTGATTATCTCTGAGGTGCGTACAATATCCTTTTTAGCCATTTACTAAAACCATATTTAGGAGATAGATGTCTAAGAAAAGTCAGATGTCTGCATACTGATGCCATTGCCAACTCCGTTAAAAGCTCTTAGTATCCTTTATTTTCCTAATTTATATTATTACTTTCGGTCTGATTAATATACAGCAGGTCGTAGATAAGTCATCATTCTATTTAAGAGGATATACAGGGTGTTATTGACAGCCCTCCGCAAACTGATAGGGTGGCTTCAGTAAATCATATTAAGATGACCGGTACATGTAATTCTTTCAGGAACATTAAGGGAATCCAAAAAACCAGATTTGTTTTATTACCTCACACGCAACGTATAGTTACCGTGGCAAAACGCACGTAGCGGACGGCAGCGCAGCGAGCTTGAGCGAGGCTGTTTTTAGCTGTTTTATTTACATAAATGGAGTGTTGCATACAGAGAACGTAATTTTACATTGAAATAAAGGAATATCAGCAGAAAGAACGGCATAATTTTTTTTTTTTCCTGAGAAAATTTCCAGTGGGATATGATTCAGAAGAAGGAGCTGAATCAATCCTGTGTTTTTGTGGAGGGCTGTCAATAACACCCTGTAGACATGGTCGGATTAGGCTGTTCAGTCATACGATCACACTAATCGCTTCATACGACACCCATATCAGTTCTGTAAGAGCAGTCTATTCTTAGAAGTCTATCTTAGTACGCGATATGGCTAACAATACACTTTGATTGGAAAGTGACCCGATATTGATAGAAGGACTCAGGTGCTACCTATGGCTATTCACTACTTGGCTATTTACCACAAAAGCTACGGCTTCCTGGAAAGGCGGTAGCCGTTGCATAATATCCGCAATTTACTGACAAATAACGTCACTTCAGTGATGTTATTTGCGTTATTATACGTTATTTACAAAAGTAAATTGGTGTTTCCTAGAGAACGTTTATTGACATTTTTTGTCAAACGCAGCTGCGTGGCTCCACTTGTAGCTAAGTAATAACAGACGCACGGGTCAATCGATCAGGTTAAGCTACGCTTGCTGCGGTTGGTCCGTTGGTGGGTGACCTGACCATCTTAATATACCCAGACCCCTCCGTGCCTCGGAAAGCAAGTTAAGCCGTTGATCACGACTGTCATTCGTGGGTCTTTGACATTCGTTACGGGTCGTCAGTAACCCGAAAGTCTAACAACCAGTCTTACTAAGGGGTATCGTATTACCCAGTAACTGGGTTGTCGAGGTCAGATAGGCAGTCGCTCCTTGTAAAATACTGGTACCTATTCAGCTGCGTCCGGTTAGACTGGAAGCCGACCCCAACATAGTTGGGAAAAGGCTAGGCGAATGATGATGAGTCAATCGCAGCTGCCATCGTTTTCATGACAGCCATCACTGCGGCTGTTCAGTGGCGGCCATTGCTCTTCTTGTAAACTGTAGCTTAAACTGAGAACTGCTAGTGCAAGCTAAAGATCAAAGTAACGGAGTAACGGAGCAATGAATATAATCGGTCTGTAGGCTAAAAAAGCAAAAAGCATTTTCTGCAAATAACAAACTACCATCTTTAATTATGCTATTAATATATTATATAATAAGTAAAGACTTAAAATTTTCTTTGAATGTAAAACTTACAAACTCAAACACAATATTAGATATATTTTTCCGAACTCACTAGCCATATATGTATAAGCCATCAAAGGCTTCTGTGGTTTTTAGCATATGAGTATAATAATTTAAACTCTGCGATATACATTTTGAACATTAATAAAAAAAAAGGTACCATCCTAATGATACAACACGCTCGGTTGGCTTTTATTAGATCCACGCGAGGCCTATTCATAGCCAGCATATAATGACACAACAGAAGAGCAGTCGTGGGCCAGTGGTAACGGCTCTGGCTTACGAGTCGTAGGTCGTAGGGTCGAGTCCAGGCAGGCCCTTTTACTTTATAAAAAAAATTATCAGCACAGTGAAGGAAAACATTGTGAGGAAACCGGCGTGCCCTAGAACCGATGACAGATAACATAGAAGACATGTGACATCTACCAACCCGCACTTGGCCCGCGTGGTGGATTACGGCACACTCCCTCTCACAGTGAAGAGGCCTGTGTCCCAGCAGTGGGAACGTCATAGGCTGATATGGATAAAGCCATGTCATAAAGTTTTGCAATGACTTTTTTTGCCACAAGTTTACTGTTACATGAGGATACTCCTTCTTGATATATCGGTATTGCTCCTACAACTCCTGTTTCTTCAGTCGCTTTTACGCCACCTCTGAAAGTCAATACAGTCAAAGCTTTCGTCGATTCAATATTCTTTTCCCGAAAAACATTTCTCTGATATTTTCTACCACCTACCTACATTTTAGACCTTACTCTCGTATTTCCAACAGGAGCATTACTATCGTGCAAAATGCTACTATAACGCAAACTTTACTGACCTTTTAGAAAGCTTGGAAATACATGTAAAAATTCTCTCTAGCCTTTAGCACGTCATGGTACTCCAGTGCTAATATATGAGTCTGCCTTTAAGTTTATTTTACAAGAAAAATTCGCTAAGTAACGGTGTGCGAAAATTGCTTTGAGACTCAACGCCAGAGACTCTGAATTTGTTTTTGGAATCTGTATGTGAACTGATATTGGCGTTAAAGCAGGGATTTCGTTTTTGGTGAAATTTTGAGAAAGATTTTAATAAGATATGAAAAATAAAATGATAAAACATACTGCTCGTTTTTCTAGCAACTGATATCTATCATATATCGTACTGTTGGGAAGATGAACTCAAAAGGACTTTTCACTATAGGTTTAGTAAAATTACGCGATTCATCTGCCTTTTTTCAACTATGTTGGGGTCGGCTTCCAGTCAATCCAGATGCAGCTGAATACCAGTATATTAAATAGAGTGACAGCCTATCTGACCTCCACAACCCAGTTACTGGGTAATACGATACCCCTTGGTAAGACTGGATGTCAGACTTCCGGGCTTTTGACGACCTGTAAAGACTGTCAAAGATCCAAGAATGACAGCCGGAATCAACTGCGTAACGTGCTTTCCAAGATACGGGAGGTTCGCAGTATATATAAAGATAGCCGCTCATCCACAGACCGCGGCAAGCGTAGCTTAACCTGATCGTTAAACTCGTGCGGCTGTTGTTACTTAGGCACAAGGAAACTTCGATTATTACTCTGAATTCGAAAATTCTTTGTTGTGATAGCGAAACATTCTTCGAAGCTTCTGAATGAGAACATATTCAGATGAACAAATACAAATGTAAAATGTACCCAAGCGGAAACGTTATAACTACTCGTATTTCGTCTTTTAATTCACATACAATTCGCAGAATTAATAATTATTAAGAAGCTGGATTTTCAAATTAACTTCTCTTTTTTTTTCTTTAGTCCCCAGTCCCACCCGAAATTAAAATAAATTATGTAGGTACAGACGCCAGCAGGTCAAGCTACCCGAAACTGTCACATTTTCCCAATCAACGTTGAACCTTAATGCTTTAGCGATAAAGTTGAAAATCTACTAAAGAAATTTGACAGATTGTAGTAGCTTGATGTGCTGGCGTCTGTTCCTTTGTATTAAAGCAGGTGGCTTTCTGAAGTTTTTGCCTACTTCCATGGGACCGTGGCTTGAGTTTATGTATGGTTCGTTTTGTTATATTTTCACTTGAAATAATAATTATGTAATCAACGATACCGAGGGATACTTTATACAGCGTGGCGCTTTAATGGCGACATTAATTTAACACACGTATACGGTTTTGCGTTGTAGTTTTATGAATATATTTTAATTTAATTCAACATTAATATTTATTTATTTATTAACAATTTTATAAAATAGCATCTTACAGCAACCTGACTTGAACTGTAGCGCAGGGGTCATTTGCCGGGGTCACGGATCATAACATCGCATCAATGTAATTAAAACAATTAGAGAGCAAATAGAAGGCGAATTGAAGGAAAGAGAGAGAGCCCTATGTCGGCGCAGGTGGAAGTTTTCAAGTTACGATTTTTTTTATGTTGTTATAATTTTTTGATTACTGGCCACTAGCCCTACCCGTGTGTTAAATTAATGTCGTCATTGTAGCGCCACGTTGTATAAACAAAAGCCATAATATTTTATCCTTAATCACGTGTTTAGTTCAATTAAGTATAACGATTTTCATTACAAGGTTTCTCCTTATTCAGAGTTAACGAACCAAATTCTATAGAAATGGGATTTTCCTTTTGAAGGCTTAAGATGTGTTTGATAAAATTTGCTTTGATGACATCCTTGAAAGCCAAAGAGAGATCAACGGTTTCCTATAGTACATAGGTCTTGATAACTTATTTTTAATTTGTCTACTACAACTGTATTTGGAACGAAGTTCCTTATCGCGCGTTGCGAAAGGGGGCTAGACGGAAAAAATTAAGACCAAAAGTTGGAACGACACTTTTTGCTATAGTTGTAAGCCGTGCGGCGTGCGCGTGTTTCTCTGTCCGTCTCTCTCTCTCTCTCTTATATAAAGCAAGTCAGTTATACTTCGTTCTATCCGGGTGTCCCTTGACACTTCTCTTTTATCCTAGAAAAATATAATTTGTTAAATTAATAGTGGGTAGATTTTTGTGTTTCTAAATAATATCTGTAAGACCTGTTACATCACCAAAAATCGCACTAATAAAGACATTTAGTTTGACTTTTATCCTCTATATTGAAATATAAGTGTACTATAATACACTCCTGCCTAACCTTTCAACAACTTACAGCATAACATATGACATCACGCCAATATTCCCCCATAATGCGTGATGTTATATTATATTGTATAGTATTTTTTGACGGCACGGTTGGCGCAGTGGTTAAGCGATTGACTGCTGCGCTGCGTGTCGCGGGTTCGATTCCCGCACGGAACAAATATTTGTATGACCTACATGTATTTGTTCCGAGTCTGGGTGTTTTTCTATCTATAATATGTATGTATTTACAAAAAAAAAAAAATGTATATAAGTAGTTTATCAGCCATCTTGTTACCATAACACAAGCATTAGGTTGCTTAGCTTGGGACTAGATGGCGCTGTGTGAAATGTCCAGGGGATATATATTATATTATTATATTATTTTTTTACTAGCCTGTGCTTTTCCACTCCTAGGCAAAGGCCTCCCTCTATCCTCCATCTTTAGCGAGAGCCTGTTGCCACTTTTTAAAATAAATGTGTAATTTATTTATTTAAAAAAAAGTAAAATCATACTTACAGACATTACATTTACAACATACAGAGTATTATCTCAAACATAGGTCCACTGGATCCCAAACTAGGTTTATACCTGTGACTTGGGAGTCAATTTTTCTCCATTAAAAAATCCCTACGTATGTCGTTGGTGTATGTAGTAAACAATTTGTGGTGTAAGCGGGCTTTAAAGATGAAATAACCAAATCGTGAATAAATTTTCTAAGCGCCTAAAAGCTCCAAACATGGGTAAGTGGAAACCAACCGTTGTCTTGTACGGAATGTATTCTGCCAATCAAAGGACACAGACGAGGTTTTCAGACGGCACTAAGTCAAGGCTAACGAACCAAACAGTATGGAAATTTGGAGCGCCTTTGGGGCCTTGTTAACACATTTTGAAAACGAAACGAATTTCAACTCGTATTATTCCTTTTTCCTTGAGATTTTGGCTTTCGTTTCCACTTTTTTTTTAATTATCGTTTTTGTTTCCGTATTATTGCACCAGTTTTGGTGCCAGAAACGACTTTTTTTATTGGATAAGTATTTTGGTAGGCGTCCGGTTTTTAATCAAGTTTATTTTATTTCTGTCTGGTATGTGGGTTTTGGCTGTACATAATAATATTTTAAGGTTTCTAGGACATGAAATAAGTAGCATAATAACCCATTTGATTCGTCTTTATTGTCAATTTGGTCAATGTGAGCGGTATACCTACATGTCTATGTAGGTATATCTTCTAACAAATCAGGAAGAAAATGTCACACAAAATATCGACGAAAAATATGAAGCAAGAAAGAAGCTCTATTCCAAAAATACGTATGTAATTCGACTGCCTATAATTCTCAGATTATGTGACCATTCTTACATACACCATTCTTATCCACTTGGAAACACCCTAGCAAAAAAGATTTGATTATTATTATAGCATAACATTTTTCCATAGAAAAAGTACCTACTTAGATACGACAGCAATATTATAAATTATTTTACGTTACACACCAGAGGTTACCATCGCATCGGTCTGAAGTCGAGACAAATTATACAAAACGAGTCGTTAATAAGAGGTCAAGGTCGGGGAAGATGAAAGGCGAAAAAGACAATAGTAAGAAAAATGAAGACATTCTTTTTTCTGTAATTATTTTCACCAGAATGATTTCTGTTAACAAAGGAATTCGCTGAATTTATGGAGGAGGTTTTGGGTTCTTGACTTGAAATTTGTCTGGACAGTTTCAAGTAGAGGACCTTGAGTGCGAGGTTATCCCTTTTTTTCTTATACAAGTTGTTTGTTTTTGTCACATAGTCTTAGGACATGTTAGAACACAGTCCTCCTCTCGGTGAGAAGGACTGGGCCGTAATTCTAATCCACCACGCGGGCCTAGTGCGGGTTGGTAGATGTCACATGTCTTCGAACTTTTGGTTCTAGGTCATGCCGGTTTTCTCATGAGGTTTTTCTTCATCGTTTTGAGAGCAGTGGCGATGAAAATAGTTTACACAATGTAAAGCGCCTCTCGGGGTTCAAACCTACAACCTACAAATCGTGAGTCGCGGCCATTACCACTAGGCCACCAATGCTCTGTTTTGGTCACGTTTGGTTAAATACGCCATTATTCTTGCTCAGTTCAAATAACTAACTGACTCATATCAAAATTACATTTCCATTTTTCATCAAAGAAATATATTATAGCGCAGCGGTTTTTGCATACTAATCTGAAAGGATTTGGTGATCACTAAAAGTTTAAATTTTAACAATGGTGAAAAACCTCGTAGATTGTTAACGTAAAACCGTCATCATCTGCCTAGCCTTTTCCCAACTATGTTGGGGTCGGCTTCCAGTCTAACCGGATGCAGCTGAATACCAGTATTTTACATGGAGCTATCGGACCTTCACAACCCAGTTACTGGGTAATACGTTACCCCTTGGTAAGACTGGTTGTCAGACTTTCGGTCTTCTGACTACCCGTAACGACTGTCAAAGATCCACGAATGACAGCCGGGACCAACGGCTTAACGTGCTTTCCGAGGCACGGAGGGGTCTCGGTATGTAAAGATGGTCACCCATCCATAGACCAACCGTGGCAAGCGTAGCTTAACCTGACCGATCGACCTGTGCGGCTGTTATTATTTAGCCACGGGCCCCTCTCGACCTGTGCGGCTGTTATTATTTAGCCAAACCATATTACATGTAGTATTTAAAATAGAATTTATATTTAGGATCCCGCAAGCAACCGCAGAATATAAATTTTTAACGTGTTAAGAACTGTGATAAATAGCGGCACTTGGCACCTGGCACTAGACATAAACTATCCGCGCCACGTGGATGCTACGAGTTTCTAGCATTCACCACAATTACCTACATTATTATATGTACCTTCCTACTGGTATTAAATGTAGAACCCTGTACAATCTTGAAAGGGTTTTTTTAACTTTTGGGACTTAGAAATCAATATTTATTATAACCAGTCTTGGGTTAATAAATTATGATCTTCTTGAGCACGCTTGACAAAAATGTTTACTACTTAATAATTTTTTTTTTGTATCCTCATTAATATCTGAACCCAGAAGAAAATACTTTTATCCCGGTCGTTCATTCCTGAGGGATATATTCCGACCTCCATGCGGGTGATGCCGCGGGAAAAATTCGTATGCTATACTTAATGAAGAAAGAAAAATAGCTTTATTTGTCACAGAAACACGTGCACGTAAAATAATAAGTAAGTTAATTAGAGTAAAACAATCAAAACAAATGTATAATCAAACACAACAGAAATAGTCGGGACCTACACGTCGTGAGTGTGACGAGATGACGTCCGCTCAGCATTATGATGTTGTGCTATGGGGAAACCACAGCACAACGCTGATTTTCATTGTGTCCTGACCAAGTCAGGTTTAATATGTGTACAGATCAAACAAATAGTTGATCAAATTGCTCGTTCTTCTCCATAGGAACCTACTAGGCTTTTAAATGGGCAACTAGCTTCATCTTTCTCACTGACCCACCCCATGACAATTAAAAAGTGTCTGTAACTGGTTTACTTTCCCCCTTATTACAAAACAAGGTTTTTCTTTCGACCAAGTTTAAACCACTGACCCAGTTATTGAATTAAGAACCCAACTTTTATAGAAATGGAGTTCTTTATACAATAATGACAGCTTAGTTCGGTGCTAAGTTGTCATTTTAGTATTAAGAACTTTGCCTAAATCGAAATAAAGTTCGAAATATAAGTACTGGCTCAATAGTTTAGGCTAGAACTAAAGTTAAGTTTCGATTTGTAATAAGACGGTATGAGTTTGATTTTAAACTATTTGGGTTTATCATTGTGGTGAAAGGATTGGTCAGTAAGACTCGGCGACGATAAATATATAATATTAGGTAATAAAGTAAAATAAAATAAGAGAACTTAAACTTTAACGTAACCTTACAACCAATAAGATGAATAACTATTAATGCTCTTCGCTAAGTAATTTCAAACACAGATCTATTTAAAATTTTACCGCAGCACCTAGACGTGTGGACTGTGGGCACTGCACGTTACCACACCGAGCTCCGCCTGAAACTCCGTAATTTGTTTCAGTCTTGTTCCGACATGGAATCCTGCGCTAGCGTAGCAATGTAGTAAAATCACTTACCGCTTCTTTCTGTTGTTACCACATCTATATGGGGCTTTCGGTTTAATCCAGTTTAATTGGTATAGTTTGAGTGCAGATGAAAACAGAAAGAAGTAAAATTAAATTATTTCGACGGCACGGTTGGCGCAGTGGTTAAGCGATTGACTGCTGCGCTGCGTGTCGCGGGTTCGATTCCCGCACGGAACAAATATTTGTATGACCTACATGTATTTATTCCGAGTCTGGGTGTTTTTCTATCTACATATAATATGTATGTATTTACAAAAAAAAATGTATATAAGTAGTTTTTCAGCCGTCTTGTTACCATAACACAAGCATTAGGTTGCTTAGCTTGGGACTAGATGGCGCTGTGTGAAATGTCCAGGGATATTATTATTATTATTAGCCTGCGAAACTCTGCAGACCTGATGGTATAGATATCTAAACGTGATATGTAAAGTGAAATTCAAGTGCAGAACTTGACTGATTGATTGAAATAACCATATCAAAGGCTTTGAACCTCTGCAAGCCAGTTCTGAGTAACACTGTGGTTTCATTTCATACCCTGATGTAATAATTGCGACTCAGTGAGCGCCACAGAAATGTAGATGCAAATGCCAATCGCAGCGAAGGATGACTGACAGTCGATTAAGTTCCGAGTCTAACAAGAAATCTGTACATAGGTACCAGAGGGTTAATTCTCGTAATTTTAAGAACGTTCACAGTCAGAGGGGCAATTCTCGTAATTTTAAGAACGTTCACAGTCTGATCGCAGTCTCAATCTGTCAAAAAATACTTCTAATTTCCCTACATTTTGACAAGTTTTTGACATTTTTTTGTTGCCGAGATGAGATTGCGACTAGATTTTGAACGTTTTAAATTACGAGAATGGGCCTTCTGGTATGGTTACGGATGCCCGGTTCCAATGCAATGACGTATACAATAATATTGATGTTTCATTTCAAATCATACAGACCATCTTAGGCAGGAAGTTTCTAAAGAATATGCAGTTTATTTTTTAAAAATTATAAACTGAATATGGCTCACTTTAGGCTGATTTTTCAATCATCTGATAACTTTATTCAAAGAATAATTTTGAAATTTTGACAGTTATTTCTTACAAAAACTGTCAAACGTCAATTTTATCCCTCGAATAAAAGTTATCTAGCGATGGAAAAATCAGCCCTTAAAAGAACGAAAGAAACTTAGGTTTATTTGTCACAGAAACACGTGCATAAAAAATTATCATACATAATGTCTTAATTATCTAAAAGATAATTAAGACATTATGTAAAACTTATTTTCGAGCCGTTTGGGGTTGAAACCCTCGGGCCGTGGGGTCCGAGTGCTCATGGTTTGTTCAACGAAATATCCAAACGGCTCGGCTGGTTGATACTTCCCGTGACCCAAGGGCTGACTTTTACCTTTGACCAGAGGCGAAGCATTGCCATACAACGTGGCAAAGTCGCGTGTCTCTTGGGTACATTATCAATCGACAGCAATGCGAAGGAATTTTTCGATGCCATATTTTTTATGTAGTTAATAGTTTTAGATATGTAGGTTATTATATCTTTATTTTAATAGTTCGTTAGTTAGCTTATTATAGTATAATGTCACTCGTGGATCTTTGACAGTCGTTACGGGTCGTTAGAAGCCCGAAAGTCTGACAACCAGTCTTACCAAGGGGTATCGTATTACCCCAGGTCAGATGGGCAGTCGCTCCATGTAAAATACTGGTATTCAGCTGCATCAGGTTAGACTGGAAGCCGCCCTCAACGTAGTTGGAAAAAGCCTAGGTCAATGATGACTTAGCTTAGTATAAAAAAAATTTTAGTGTATTTTTATCCTTTCTTTGTACGCAGTTAAATGTAAAACTTAACAATTTTTATGACTTGAGCAACTGGAAGTGAATGAAATAAGAATCTTTCCAAAGTATATAAATAGAAGGCGAAATCTTCATAATAAACTGAAAGAATTTAGTGAGAAAGTTTATGATGTTTTGAAAAACAAACTGTCAGTTCGCATCAGTTGACAAATAACAAACAAACAAGGCATTGTTTGAGTCTCAATGTGTCTACAACGCTTGATAAATTGGGGAGAGAGGCTGGCGCGGTAAACATTGTCACTCTTTGCCTAGGAAATGTGGAAACTTTGAGTGAAGGTTTTGGGGTAAAGATTAGCATTTTAGTTTCTTATTTTTTTTGCCAAAGGACAATGACCAAAAGTCTCATGCATCAAGATCAAAATATTATAGTAATTGTTTTCATAATTTTTTCCAACATTACGCGTCGGGGATTTGATTTTTGAACAGGGAATTTAATTTAAAGTAAAAATGTGTTGATATTGTTTTATTCCCAGTACATGACGTTCCGTTTCAAATGATATGATTCATATAACCTTGAACTTTGGAAGTGTCATGATCACGTCTTTCAAAAAACTTGTAAAAAATTATACTTTGCCGATTCTACATTAATGAAAAATAACTAGAATATAATTTTTATTTAAACAATTATATATTTTTCAGAGCAATAATGGCCGTTCGAGTATGACATTTCAAATAAAATAAAGTACCTAGTTTTTGGGTTATTTCGATTTTTTTGGAAATCTGGTTTTGTTTACAAAAAGAACTTTTGTAGGAGTTAATATGATAAATTTAGTCTACAAAAAACAAAGTTTAACTTTGATGCAGCATGGTACGGGATTCCATACATCCATGAGCACTGTCCTTTGAGTATTTTAATAAATGTTAGAATTGTTGTGTATCGTTTGGAGAAACCTTATTTCTAAAATGAGTTCGATCCTAAGCAAGAATCAAATAAACTCATCCATTAGTTTTCTCTCGTGTAAGTAGATTCATCATTATTATCGTAATCATTTCAGCCGAAAAAGGTCCACTGCTGGACATAGGCCTTCCCCAAGCACGGACAATTCGACCAATTCTGTGCATCTTGCAACCAGCGGATTGCTGAAGCCTTTACCAGGTCATCGACTCACCTTGTGCTAGGCCTTCCAGCGCTAAGTCTTCTGGACCCCGTCTTCGTTCTTCCGTTCTTGCAAGTGGATTACATATTAACTTTGATACCCTGTGACTAAATCGAACCAACAAGATTGAGTAAGTAAAAAAAAACTAAAAAAGCTTAAAAGCAATCTCGCAAAATGTCTACCACTATGTGACGCTCACGCAGCATCTAAGTGTCATCAACGCGGCGTAAATGCAGCGTCAACACGGCGTTTACTCGGCATCAACGTGGCATCAACAAACGCGACATTCATAACACTAAGTTCTAGAGCAATCCACAATATAGCACTGTCTGCATTTAATCCGCATAATTTAAATCCACAATACAACTGAATACTTCATCACTTGAACACTCAATATGTATAATTAATTACCTCCTGGGTGGTACGGGCGATCTGTTAGGATTAGTTTCCCAACAGTTTGTCAATGTCAGTTGCAAGTTACCAACTAACTTGAACTAGTATCGTGGTGATTGCTGACGTCAAACGTAATGCTCGTCATCGTTGGTATATAGGGCACTTGAATTGTTGATGTTTTAGACTAATTAGTTGTGATTTGTGTTGCGGTAACTTGTGTGGCCTTTTCGCGTGGTTTGTCAAGGTCAATCGCTATATTAGGTTCTTGAAGTGAAAACTTCTTTAGGCGGCCGACTGGAGCCGAGTATAACCGATTCAGCCCGTCACGTTCGGCTCGAAGACGCTTAATCGGGTGTACTCGGCTCCAGTCGGTCAGTGACGTTAAGTCGCGCATAATCGGCTCTCGTCGTCGTTTTCACTTCGATCGTATGGTCAAATAATCAAACCCTCTTTTTTCAGTTTTTTCTGACGTTTGAGCTGATGGTAAATTGGTTACTGACGCCAAGGACATTAATTTTTATTAAGAAAAGCATTGCAGAATATGTTGCCATTCCGCGCAAAAAACGGAAATAGCTCATGTTTAATTGTACGAGAACCCATACCTAAGGTTCAAATTAGATCACAGTAACGCTGCTTGACAACAGCAATTGGTATAGTGAAATTATTTTCCTAGATGAGGACTTTTACAAAAGGCTCTCAACTACTCCAAAGACTAATAATTATAATAATTTCGTTAAACGTGTTTGATGTCTTACCACTCCTAAACCTACTACAAAACAATTATTCGTCAGCTGTCACTACGGAATGTTTTAATATCTCTTTAAGAATGATCTTCAGTTATTTTTTCATTTCTTGAAGAAACTTAAAACTGTTTAACGTTTCAAATTTTAAAAGCGAGCAATAATATTTCTCATAAAACTGAGTTCCAACGGCCATAGTTTTTATTAACTTTGAATTTTCACTTTCTTTAGCTTATTCATCAAAATTTCATTTCATTTCAATAAATTATTTACAGTTAACTAAATTCTAAGTAAAATATTGCTGAAACTGGAATTATTTAGAAACACAAAGTCTATTTTAGTTTCGAACTCATTTTACAAAATTCCGAATAAAGGCGAAAATACTTTATGGACCGTTCTTATAAAATATTCTAAAGAAAGAGTTGAAATAAGTGAAAAAATAATAAGTCTTTTTGTTATACTTTCCGGAAACTTTTATAATGTTTTTCGTTTTCGTTTTAATATGAAATAGATGCTGGATAACTTACTTCAATTTCTGCTTATAACATAAAGTCATTATTTACCAACATCAGAAAACCCAAATCGCCTTACAAATTAATATTACATACCTAATATCCATTTTCCGTTCCGAAAAGCAGAAAATTTTGCCTTTTCAAGCATCTAAGTACCCAATACGAAACAAAACACGAATTATATCCCACAACACAATACATTGCCTCTTTTCTTTAGAATAACGCAATAACGCTGATGCCAAATGCGCAATGAATACCAAAAGTATTGGAAATTTCTCGAAGCCCTTCATTTTAATAACACCCATTTGAGGGCTCGTTCAACCCAAAAGGATTTTGTTTATAGCCCATTAATGAATTTCGTTCAAGAATCATTGCGAACAGACCTTTCATACCTTAATTTGTAAAGGTATTGGATATTAAGCGGTGATCGTCTTTTGTATGGCGGGCCCGTATTGTTTGTGTGTAAGCGGATCCATGGCATCCAAGTTTTGCTTGAGCAAACGACTTTTTCGGGACGTGCGTGCGTCCCGAAAAAGTACCATATTTATCCGTCTACAAGTCTCCATTATGGATCCATTGTGGGAATGGGTTTTGAGTTTTTCTGATAGCTTATCGTTTTATGTGTATGAAGTATCGGTTTATATTATACAACAAAAAATATGAAATAGATGCTGGACAATTTTATTTATTTAATTTATTTATTTAACCATTTATGTACACACATATATAAACAGACATTGAAAATCAGAACAGAAAAAATAGGTACAGAGGTGATGCTTATTTCGTAAGAAATCTCTTCCAGCATACCTGAGATAGGACAATAAATACAGAGATGTAGACAGCGTGTGATAGAGCAAAGGAGACAAACAATAATACATAGAATCAAAAATAAACTATTCACTTAAAAACTAAACAAATATTACGAGAATATATACATACAAATAAACATACATAAATACTTCTAAAATAAAATAAATACATACACAACTTAGTTTTAATATTTTTAAAGGAATTGATGCTATAAAAGTAAACGCGACGCAAAAAATAAAACAGCACTGGAGATTTTTTAAATCGATACACTATTGCCGGAGATATTGCGGAAAAAAATTTAAAAAAAAAACTAATCGAATCTAATGTATTTTTTTATATACACAAAATATACATTAGAAGTGAGAACCTCCTCCTCTCCTCCTCCCTTTTATGAAGTCGGTTAATTAACGCCATACAACGGGGCAATGCTGCCAGCCTTTTGGGCACTCTTCCTGTTGACAGCAATGCGGACGAACTTTTTTATTGCCCTATGATTCATTTCCCTTTTGTTTTGTTTTTTATATACGTGTAAGTACATATTTATTATTATTTTAAGTCTTATATTATGAAATATTATCTTGTTGGATCTTTAAATATCTATCAGAATTTGCATTGGATATTTACAAACTTCTAATCCTAAGAATATTATAAACGTGAAAGTTTGTATTGATGGATGGTTGTTTGTTACACTTTCACGCAAAAACTACTGAACGGAGTCGGATGAAATTTGGCACACATGTGGTTTATAACCAGGATTAACATATAATATATTTTTTATCTCGATATTTCTACGAAATTGAAACATATGCGAGTGAAACCGCGGGGCGCAGCTAAATAAACTACAAATTATTAAAATAAAAATATAATCTTGTTTAAAAAAAAAATAATCAAATGCAATGTTTTGATCTCATAAATATATTAAAAGTAGAAAAGCGTAAATACAAACAAAAATCTCACATGCTGTCACACAATGTATTCAAAACCAGAACCTGATGAAACCCATCAGGCGAATCCGTTTGCGATTCACAAAAAAATCCCCTATCGTAACCTCACATCTAATGGAATATGATGCAGTGATTCCGGAGTTTCCCTTCGCGTCAAAACCACGCTATGATGGATGATCGGTCCATTCATAATGTTATTAGTTCAATTGTAACGTGAGGGTAGATGAATTAATTTGTGGAGTTCGTTTATGTGGATGATGTGGTCGTTTTTCGATAATATTTTTCTTTGATTTGTTTTTTGTACCTTCAGCTTGGATTGTGGTGGATTTTATTTTTTTGGAAAATAGAACAAAGAGAGAGAACGAAGAGAGGAGGCCTGTGTCCCAGCAGTGGGAAATTATGGCTGATTATGCTTTTGCTAAATAAAAAGAGAGTACCTATAAAATCTAAAACGTTTTCACGGATAATAACGGAATCTAAAACAATGTCACTACAAGCCTTTGGAGTAACATTAGCTACGATGTATTTTGTTTACGTCTTTTAGAAATAAATATCGTGAAACTGGCGCATGACCTTTCAAACAAAAGCTAAATAAAACCAAGCCACAGTAATCCACCCTATAATAATAAAAACAATTTAGCCCTTCAAAGGCTATTTACTTTCAATGTACTTACATAAACTGTTCTTAACAGTAATGTTGGAGTGTAAATAATTCTCCATTTACTCTATTTTGTCAATAACAGTTTAATGGCCGTCTTACAGAACTTTACCCAAGACTCAAGCATTATTTAAAGCTAGTTTCATGCAATCAAATGGCTTTAAATGAGTTTTAAGTATTGCATGAGTTTTGAGTGTTGTTCTGTAATACGGGCTTAAGTGTTGTTGATACAAGTTTAAGTGTTCATTGTATTACCATGCCCAAGATTTCTGACCACCAGTCTTACCAAGGTTTATCGTGGTACGTTGTAACTGGGTTTTGGAGATCCAATTGGCAGGCGCTCCATGTAAAATACTGTTATTCAGCTGCATCCCGTTACACTGGAAGCCGACCCCAACCTAATTGGGAAAAGGCTAGGCAGTTTTATTTTTTTGTTTTATCTTGAAGAATAAAAAGCAAAATATAAACACCGCTAACCCAATAAAATACTGACTATTCTACTCATACTATGGGCAAGATTCGCAGATCGCACTTTGAATTTAATTTCTTTAGTGTTAGCGTCGCATAATACATAATAATTATGAACATAATAAATCGCATATCGTTAACGTTCATATTCTATGTGACGCTTGCACACGTTGACTTATAATAAGGTTCATATTCGTATAAAACGGTTATTAGAAACACAACAATTACAATGCACAAGCTGACACTAAAATAACAAAATTATATCCTAACTTAACTATGTAAACTAAAACTATTCACAAACTAAAAAACGGTTATTTAGCTTAGAAAAGTAAAGCCAGACTCTATGAATCTGACCCTTTGTGTTGCAGCAAATTGCATTTTTAATTGTTAGCTCTGTGTATGATTACAAACAATCTAAAAATGGACTATCAGATTAAGTTTCCAGTAAATTTACTGTTAAAATGTTTTTAGTTTTTATTGGTTTCATATCGTATAGCGGGATTTAATTAATTTACTCTGCAAGACAGTGCACTCAACTAATTTACTGGAAGAGAAAATCTGCGGTACTTAATTCCGATATCCATTCAGTTAACAAGAAACATAATCTGATTTTGGGTAATTAATCAATTCCTCTCGATAATATTAAAAGTAGATACTAGAATTATCATTCTTGAATTTGATTAAACTTCATCGTTTTCAATGACTAATATCGTATTTAAATGCCTTGAAATCAAAATATTTTGGGTAATTAATCAATTCCTCTCAATAATATTAATAGTAGATACTAGAATTATCATTCTTGAATTTGATTAAACTTCATCGTTTTCAATGACTAATATCGTATTTAAATGCCTTGAAATCAAAATATCACTTTCATATTTTTTATTAATTCAATCATAATTACAGGAAAGAGCACGCTGTATTCCAATATCCCAATGATATTGGCCCCGATGGATGAGGTGCAGGTCGTGGGTTCAAACCCAAGCAGGCGCTTTACTTTGTGTAATTTATTTATTCACCACTGCTCTCAAAACGGTTAAGGAAATATCGTGAAGAAACCGGAACCAAAAATTCGAAGGCATGTGACATCCACCAACCCGCACTGGGTCTTCGTGGTAGATTATGAGAGGAAGCCTGTGTCTCAGCAGTGGGAACATTTATGGCTGATTATGCTGAATTACAGGAAGCGTCGGCAATGGTTTCGTACGAACAACATTACTTTATCCCAAATTAAACGTAAATCTTAAATGAAATATACATAACATACATTAATATAACATCATCCCTGTACTTCCCGAAGGGTTAGGCAGAAGTGTACACCACATTTTGCCAAAATGTAAAAATAATAAATTATAATCATTTCAATCAGCAATACTTTTTATAACGATTAATGACTGATTTTTCAATCATCTGATAAGTTTATTCGAGGAATCATTTTGAAAATTTGACAGTTATTTCATACAAAAACTGTCAAACCTCAATTTTATTCCTCGAATAAAAGTTATCTGGCGAAATGGAAAAATCAGCTCTAAGTAAACAAATCTTTGAACCCCTTTTAGTTCATATTTATTCAATTATTAACTAAATCTCAGGACCTTGTTGGCACATTTTTGCTTATCGAATCATCATCATCGTTCAGCCGAAAGATATCCGCTGCTGGACATCCCCCAAGCACCTTCACTTCGACTGACCTTCGTGCTTATCCAATAAAGTTAAAGAAATAGTTCAACTTGCAGTTTGGATGTAATAAGGTACTCGTCCAAGTATCTCTTGTACATTATTACCTCTTGTATCTGAACTCGACCGTTATTACAACATTTTCAATGGCGTGCTTACTTAGAAAGGATGACAATTTATCACAAAAAATTAGGAATACCGCAGCCATTCTTTAAGATAAAGATATTTTATTTTGCAAATAATTATGGGTACAGTGTGGTGATAAAGGGGAAAATAGGTTCAGCCATATTTTACCAGTAGGCATGCGAAAGTTACAAAAATAAAAACTAGTCCACAAAACTATAACTATCCTTATAGTATTCTGTTTTCTACCACTTTTTTTGTGATATACCTACTTGTAGACAATTTTGTCTGAAATGTTTTTCGGCTAAGCCATAAAGCTCAGTTGTTGTCATTCATAGAATTTGTTTCGTCTGTTACAGAAAACATTACAATTTCGCATGTTTTGAGTCGAATATCACGAATAACTAGAAGTAAAGTAAAAATATATTATTCTGAGCAACAGCTCAGAATAATAATATTAATAATAATAATATTTTATTCAGTATTAAATTGGTGAAATATTTACATAAAGTCTTAAGAGTAACTTACAAAGGTATAATAATGTTAAGAATGATTTATTTTTACTTTACTTCTAGTTTTATCTTCTCCAATTTAAAATATATAAATTCACCGTTATTCACAGCTTGAAATTAACAGTCCACGGAACATTATACATCAAGGCACATCTACATAATCTTGACGACATAATCAGACGGGCATCACATTCAAAGAATCATACCGGCACTCATTTACAAAACCGTCCCCAGCAAACTATGAGGCAAGTCCAATCATCTGACCGTTAACTTTGCTTTTATGCTAATTTATAATGAAACGAAGTCAGGCTGACTGCAGAACTTTCTTAATATAATATTCCAAAAGTCAAACAGTAGAGGGTTTGCCGTTTATAATTTTAGGCAACGATAGCTTTGCCCTTTCTAGTCTGTTACTCGTTAGTTCTACATTAGTTTGTAAAGTCAAAAACGGTGGAATGAGGGTTCACTAAACGGAACGTATGTGTACAAGATTTTGTAATATCTTGATTTAAAAGAGTGTCCTTGGAGTTTCTTGCCCGTTCTTCTTCATAGAGATCTACGTTTTGAGCAACTAGCTTCAACTGCAACTGCTCCATAGGACAATCTCTAGAGCCTAGACAAAATCAAACTGAAGGCCAATTCTCGTAATTTAAAACGTTCAAAATCTATTCGCAGTCTCATCTCGGTGACAAACAAATGTCAAAATGTAGGGAAATTAGAGGCATTTTTCACAGATTGAGACTGAGATCAGACTGTGAACGTTCTTAAAATTACAAGAATGGCCCCTCTGGTTGCTAATATAATTTTTAAATTATTTTTTTTGACATTGATTTACATTCTGTACTTACTTAAACTCACACTTATTTACTTTTTTTTAAATGAAAAATAACGTTCAAAAGTGCCTTTTTATGTGCCTATTTGAAATAAATGATTTGACTTTGAACTTTCTGACCATAGTCAGAAAGGTACTCTATAATCAGTCGGTCAGTTATAACCAACTCTTTGACAATTCAAAAGTGGGTTTCATTCAAATAAATGCTTTGAGTTTGATTGAGAATGAAATTTTATTGACAGGGGTCAATCAAATTTCATTCTCATCAAACTCATATCATTTTTAACAACAAACAATATTCCGTATTCAATCTCAATATGTGGTTCTTTGTACAGTTTGCAATGAAAATTGGAAACTCTTCAATCAAATTCATACAATTCACTGATTTAAGCGAAACAAAGGATGGCATAATTAATATTGCCTTAATTAACTACTGTTGAATAAACAATTATTTTATTTTCATTGGTAGTCAGTGGCTGAAATCAAAATATACCAACTCATCATCATCTGCCTAGACTTTTCCCAACTGTGTTGGGGTCGGCTTCCAGTCTAACCGGATGCAGCTGAATACCAGTATTTTACATGGAGCGACTGCCTATCTGACCTCCACAACCCAGTTACTGGGTAATACGATATCCCTTGGTAAGACTGGTTGTCAGACTTACGGGCTTCTGACTACCCGTAACGACTGTCAAAGATCCACGAATGACAGTTGGGACTAACGGCTTAACGTGCTTTTCGAGGCAAGGAGGGGCTCGGAATGTAAAAAAAAAATACTAACTATTATACAAAAAAAATATTTTTGAAATTACCTGGTCGAAGAAGTCTGGTACCCTTCAACTAATTATACATTTTTGGCCAACAATCCTCCGATTATTGCTTCTCGTCTGGCTATTTTGCATAGGTTCGTGAAACTTTTTATACTTTGTCTGGGTCAATTAACGTGGATATTAACCCAAACAATTTTCAAGCTTATTTTTACCTTTGTGCGGCGTAAATATTTTTGTATCAAACTATGTTTGAATGTTGTTTTATTACATTGCAATCATAATTTTGGTAGTTTGATAAAAAGTAAAAAAAAATTATTTCTCAAAAAAATTATAATGTTTGATTAAAAAGCTATATAATTATTTAAGTATTTTATATAATGTTTTAATTGAATATAAAATGCACCTAACTCTAAAGAATATATGAAGTGATATATTATATTGCGTCGCAGAAATTGATCAATAAAAAAATATACAAATAGGCATAGAGAAAACGAAAGAGGATCATTCCCTAAAGCAGCTACAGCTATCAAACAACAGATTTCCCTTTGTATCCAAAACAAATTACATTTACATACCGCCGATAATCCCGTTCAGTCAGGTCCAGGGCCGACCGCATCGATAACCCGGAAGCCCTTCAAACCCATTATGGTTTTATAACCTTTGTTGTAAACATTGAACAAACAAGGTCGCAAATGTCACTTATAATAAATCAAAGGAAAATGGGGAGCTGATGAATTTTATTACTAACAGCATTTTAACAACAATTTCGTAAGTAACTTATTTAATTGGGAATCAATTTTGCGTGATTGGTTTAAATGAAAGATGGTCTAGTAGTACCTATTTTCATAACTAGTTTTGAGTTTTTGAATAGACGGTAAAATACCATGTCACCTATATGCGTACCTACTAATACTGACGGGCCTGAGTTAACATTGTTTCTGGTTTTGCGATGTAAAAACAAGTACATTTTTGGTCACCCCTGACATTGATAATATGATAGTGTGAAAAATTACACAACCCAAGTACTTAGATCAATATTATTGCCAGTATTTACCGGAAATTATGCTGCAGGCGCCTTTCTGAGTGTTATTTTAGCTCGTGGCAATCTTTGCTTTATTCAGCATTGAACTATTTCAGCACCTTGTTGCTGTGTACCAAACCCAAAAAGTATTTAAATCGTTGCATCTTTTTAATAAAACTGATTCTTTACAACAATCCATTCCAATCCAAGTATTGTTTGTCGAGTCGTTGAGCTCCTCAAGTTTTGAGCTACACGATTACTGACAAACGCTTGCAGTGACTGGACTGGTCCACTCAAATATGTGTGGTTCTTTCTTCAAAAGACCATTTCCGACATGGTCTTCACATGATCTGACCAAGATTATGTCTGGACTTACGAGACTGTGACATCTGAGTTTGTTTCGGCCTTTCTTCTCGGAGTAGTCAGATAGGAAACCCGACCTCATCTTTTATTTTAATTTTATAATATAACGTGTTAGAGTGATTCTGATATCCTATTTACAGAATAAACTATTTCATTTGATTTCATAAGAAGCTCGAATACTCGATGCCCTCTCTAAATAGAACCGCGGATTTAACTTGTTGTACGGATCCTTGCGAGATCAATCAATCACGGAGACAAAGCGCGGACTCTGTCGACACTGTAAGTTTTAGCGATTTTAGTCGATTAGCCAGTTTCGGGATTCGGGAAGCGTGAATGGTTAAGCGGGTCGCTTGACGGATTGTTTCTTAAGGAGCAGTGCTGTTATTCGATTTAATGGTTTCTATTTTATTTATTTTACAACACATTTTCTTATGTTTTATTCTTACTTTTATTGGATAAAAGATAAAAAAGTACGTTAAAATTGGTTTCGTATTAACTAGTGATTACAGTGACTGGAAGCCGACCCCAACACAGTTGGGAAAAGGCTAGGCAGATGATGATGATGAGGTACTAATAATACAATGACATTGCAAGATCTACTATAGAATTGTATAATATGGGATTAATAGTATGTTACGCAATTAGGCTCCAGCTTTACCCTCATTAATCACAATCAGAATCATTTTGAAGGAATCGCTAATCAATTGCTTCATAAATGTTCGAAAAATTGGTCTGCTCAACAACGTATATAACGCAATTAATTTGGTTGAACTGTAAAAATGAAACCTTATATAGCTTGAATTCGTAACATCAGTGTGTTACGCAACCACCCCGCTGGCAATAAATTAAAACAGAATTATATTGTACAATACATAATTTAGTGTGCATACAATGTGAAGCAATATAAATTTGATGAAACAGAAAGTAGATATAGATATCAACCAATAAACAACGCGACGTTGAAATTGATTTATCTGCCATTTTAAATGCAAACAAATCCACGAGAGACAGAACGAAAATTAATGACAATTCTATTCAAATAGATAACGAAAATATAAATACAACAGACGAACACGAAGTTGTAGAACGATCAATTTGTTCGCACAATCATGTGCAATCGAGAGGCATCGACGTTGAAACTCGACGGTGGTATTGTTCACTCAACGATTGTACGAAGTTGTCTCTGTGCGCAAAGGGAAGTTTAAGTTGGTCCACGTAGTTCTAGCCTATCTACATGTATACCGTATGGGAGCATCTTCTATATTCAGGTGCCTATGTTGTGAGTTTTGTGACATCGTGATTTTTTTTTTGTTTAATTTAGTGTTAATGTTGTGTATGTAATGTATCATGTGTCAAATTTATTACTTAAGGAGTAATGTTTATTGCTTTGACTTTTGGGTTCACTTTTATTTTTCTCAGCCATTTTTTAAATTAAAACTTTGGTTACGTTAATAGGTAATACGGGTTGATTTCCGCAACTCCACGTCAATGCGCGTATTTTGCGTTCGGGTGTACGGAAAATCGATTATTCGATCCACCCAAGCTCTTCAAGGAAGTCCAGCAACGCCTTGATGTTACAGATCCTCTCACGGAGGGTACCTGGTTTCCCGAAGTACTTTGCCCTGCACGTGGCGACCGCCGGGCAGTTTAGTAGCACAGTCTCATCATCATCCATGCAGGTGTTCATTAAATGACTCGTGGCCAGTTAAAGCTGCAGTAACTGTACGCAGCTTTTACTTGGTAAGACGTAGAACCTGTTTCGTGAGGCGGCCTAGTTAAGGCGGATTAGTCACGTTATAAACACTTTATACTTAGTTACTGTGAGAAGAGCTGCTGTACTCGTATATATATTATTATTTGCTTTTCACTTACATGTACCAAGTTTACGATGCGACGTGCATCATAATAACTTAATCAACTCTAATAATTTAAAGACTACGGCCATAATATTTCATTCTTAACATTACCCGCTAAAGTTTTAAGATAATTGAAACACCCAGTACACAAAGCGTAATAAAAACAAAAACCCGAAGTTTGTAGAATTACTCAACGTTTCCAGCCAGGCTTATACAGATGTTGAGAGCTTACCCTTAACCCCTTCTAGTTGACGAATTGTACGAGTTAAGATTAAGACAACTGCCTCCTCATGCTAAGCAGCGGTACAAATTCGCACCAACTAAGATATTCTTGGCTGTAATTAAAGGATGAAACGCAAAATGTATGTCGTTAAATTTGAATTGCTTCATTTTGTTGCTGACTTACAGACCCTCGTTGGATGTAAATATAAGGTCTGGCCTCCTTGTGTTTTCATTGCCCCGAAATCATCTGGTAAGGCTTTTTCATCTGTACAATTTATTAGGGTTTCTGGATAGCACGGTAGGAATGAAAAGTGGATGGTATTTATTATAAAAACCTTTTTGGAACCTTATTTTTATTTTTTTATTTTTATGAAAGGATGCTTCTTCAGTTTGTTTAGGTCCTTCGAAAATTCAATCATAAAATTCATTTAAGTTTATGAAATTGATGAACCAAGTTCAACACAATCATGGGCATGGCCAGGCACATTCACTTCAGATTTATTTCTAATTTTTTCACGTAGATAGAGATACCTACATTATTTAAATTGCATGATTTCATAAATATTAAAATGATTATATTATACAAATATATAACGCAACTAACTATTTACATTAGGTACTAAATTAAATAACTAATTAACTAAACATACAAATAAATACAAAAAATCCTTTGGTTTTGGTAACTTGGGCGTCGAAGTACTACTCGTCCGCATCGCTATCATCCGGAAACGTGCCCAAAAGACTGGCAGCATTGCCACGTACGAGTACTAAAACGAGGAACGCAAAAGTTTGTGAGGATGGACGGATTTAAAAAAAATAAAAATAAATTACAAGTTCCTTAATTTAAACAAAGCACACAATTAGACCTCTGGGGTTTGTCTTAGCATGCCATGGCCTGAGATTTGATCAACACGCTAAGTAATAATCGAATTGATAGAATGTTCTTTCAGCTTACGCTTTATGTTTTTAATATTAATTGACTCTCTAATGTCTACAGGTATTTGGTTTAGTAAATTGGGTATTGTGACGGAAGCGGTACGCCTGCCATAAAAGTTATTTTTGCGTAGCACTTGACATGATTTTGATTTGGCTTGTCATGTATTAACGTCATATTTAACTGGAATTTGAATATCACTGTTATCAAAATGTTCTACGAGGAACATATACTCGATGGGATGGATGTTTGTTACTCTTTCAAGCAAAAACTACTGAACGGATTTGGATTAAATTTGGCACACAGATAGTTTATAACTAGGATTAACACATAGGACACTTTTTATCCTGATATTCCTACGGGATTGACACTAATACAGGCGAAACCGTAGAAAAGATATTTGTATTTGTAACCGCAAGTTATTAATACTATACTTACGAACGATAAACCCTAGGTGTGCTGCCTTTTTAAGAAAACATCTCAAAGCAGACCATACTTTTGAAATTAAGGCAACGGAGCGTTTCCTCTCTAAGAGTTAAACATTCTTAGCAGGCTATTCGCAAGTGTAGTTAACGCGCTGACGCGACTTGAATACCTGCTTGTTTCCGTACAATTCAGGCACAATTTACAGTGGCGTGTCGCGGAAATAAGCAAAATTAATGTAAATGGTAACTAGGATGAAACATGTGCACTTTATTTAAGTTTAGTGTTTTTTGAGGGATTTTTTAAACTTATGTGAAGTGTGGAGTGTTTCAGTTGAAAAGCATTTGATGTCCGAGTGTGAAACTGACTGTGAAAGTTTTTATGGAAATGTTGAACTTTGGTGCCGGGATTAATAATTTAATTGAGACACAGACACACACTGAGAGAATATTGTGAACTGAGGCATCTGCTGTAAAGATTGCCGAAGTGTCTTCTGCTTATTTCCTATTTAAATTACACCAATCGTTTTGCTTACCAATGGCAGCAGTTTTTATTGCCAAACTGGGCATTTAAATAGATTCGTAAGCTAATTTTACCTGTGGTAGCTACTCCCGTATGGGAGGGTCTACTATGCAAAGCTATGAGGTTTAGAGGACTTTGCTTAATTATTGGTAAAGGATAGACAAAAATATCTTAATTTTAACCAAAAACAGTCCGTTAATTGTAGGAAACGGCTATTAGCAACGGACGAATAGAGCATTATACCGAGAGGCTCGTGGTTAAGTATTGACAGCCGCACGGGTCGATTGATCAGGTTAAGTTGCGCTTACCGCGGTCTATCCGTGGATAGGTGACCATCTATACTTACCGAAACCACTCCGTGCCTCGGAAAGCACGTTAAGCGGTGGGTCCCGGCTCTCATTCTTGGATTTTAAATGACAGTCGCGTCACAGTCGTTAATTTTATGTGACAGTCGTCACGAGTCGTCAGAAGCCCGAAAGTCTGACAACCAGTCTTACCAAGGGGTATCGTGTTACTCAGTAACTGGGAGAGCAGTGAAGCGGTCGCTATATGTAAAATACTGCTAATCAGCTGCATCCGGTTAAACTGAAAGCTGACCCCATAGTTGAGAAAAAGCTAGGCAGACTGAATCGAGCATTATAAGGATACAAGCCGTTTGGCCGATGGGATTTCCCATCTGCAAAAATGACGACGTTCCATACACACAACCCTTTTCAATGATGTTTAATTTTCAATAATCCTTTCTAACTGCAAACTTTCGTTGTTTAAGAAAGTCTCGTGCAAACTTGCACAAGATTGTGTTCTATTTTCTTCTAGACCCGGCGGTTTATGGTGCGTTGTCTGTCAGTGAATTTGAGATGTTTATTAAGTAGAAAATAAAAACTGAGCCTTGATATAACTCAGATATTCTACTTAAAAATACGAGTAAACTGACCAAGTACGAGTGACCACGCACAATCAAAGGTTCTGTAAAACATATTCTTCCCTAAATTCCAACGGCAAATACAAGTTTGTACGCACAATATTCATAGACTAGCTTTTGCCCGCGACTTCGTTCGCGTGGAATAGTGACTTCACCAATAGATGACACCGACTCTTGACCAATAGATGGCGCTGTATGTCCGGAATAAATTTTATTTTTTATTTTATTTTTTATTTTTTGTAATAAAAACTATCCTATGTCCATTCTCAAGTTCCAAACTATGTCTGTACCAAATTTCACACAAATCGGTTCAGTAGTTTAGGCGTGAAGCAAAGACAGACAGACAGACAGACAGAGTTACTTTCGCATTTATAATATTAGTTTGGATTTACTATGTTATTCTAAGAACATAGACTTCTTATAGTTTACTTTAATCTCTATTAGGATAGAACTAGTTACTGTATTTTTTTCAAAACATTCGATTCTAAGCTAATTTGCTGTGACAGATGGACAAACAGACACAGATACACGAGTGATCTTATAAGGGTTTCATTTTTTCATTCGGACGTACGGAACCCTAAAAAGATCATCAAAACTCATAAAAACTCGTAATAAAAACGAACTCCAATAAAAAGGCAAAAACACGGTAAAACTTTGAGACACAGACTCCAATTTGTACATTGAAATACAAAATTTCAAACAGATTTACACAACACTCGGATTCAAATACATTCGCGCCACAGTAGCCATTTATCTCTGCTATTAGCTAACTAGTTTCAGAGTTACTAGCGAGCGAACAGACGAATTGCGAACGTACAAAGTTGGTCTGCCATTCTCCAATATCGTTAATTAAGTTGGTAAAGGAATATTGAGTGGCAAGAAGGTAGAGTTTTAGTTTAGCAAATGTAATTACAAAGTGATTTTGAAAACTGTAATTGGGCATTTCCGTTTGGTTGTAATTGCAGCTTTATAAATCTTAACAAAAAATACGGAACGCAGACGAAACAGGAATAACTTATTGTGTTAAGATTGAAACTGGATGAATCAAACCAAAAGTCATTTATTCAAATTAGGCTGAGAAACAGCAATTTTGGAACGTCGAAATTATCTAAGACAGTCCCCCAAAACGCCCTTCACTACTTCCTAGTGCTGTCGCTGGGAAGAAGAAATGGCGCAACAAAAGCTATAACTCATACACGTCGTCAATAGAGTGATTATTATCACAAACTACAAACAATTGATAAAAATATTAGTCTATAGGTAAATAAACTAAAATAAAAAACTTGAGAGGTGTCAAGGGACACCCGGATGGAACGAAGTATAACTGGCTTGCTTTCTATAAGAGAGAGAGAGAGAGAGACAGACAAAGAAACACGCGCACGCCGCACGGCTTATACAACTATAGCAAAAAGTGTCGTTCCAAAAAATGCGGCATAATTGCCGAATTTATTTTTTGGGCACACTATTCAGCGTGACATGCTTTTAGTAAACCTATTCTAGATTTAAAGTAGAATTAAGGTTTCTTATAATTTCTTAAGAATGACATCAGCTGTTCCATAATAATATATTTTGACCTTGTAGGTATTGCACTTTTGTACGCATCTGTAGAGTTTTTTTTTATATTTTTTTTTTATATCTTACGAAAATTTTCTACACCCTTCATTTTCTATATTACCTAAACTAAACAGTGTGAAGGTAGGTCATTTTCATATTTTAAACTATACCCTATCCATTAGGTAAACCGTTTTTTGACAGATGGAACTAGTGATTGCAGCAACACATAATACATTGATTGATACACGTACGGTATTATAATGTTTGTATGAAGCCATAAGTAAGATAATTCAATAATTTATTGCCAGCTGTCAAAAAACGGTTAACCTAAAAATGGACACAATATTCATAAATAAGCTCTAATTATAGCAGGTAACTATCTGCCTGTGCTAAATTTGGCACGTAACAATAGCTCAATAGGTAATTGTGATGTCATTTGAGTTGGTAAGATAAACAGTACGGTGTCGGCATGATAATGTTGTTTAGTTCTGTCGAGTGATATCAATAATATTGGGCTTCCAACAAGTCAAAGGCAAGATTTATTCACGGAGACAATAGGTGCTTATCGTTGGAACTCTAGAAAGTCATGAGTTCGTATCCGAAACTACAATAGTTCCGTTGTTATGCTTTCCAATCTGTTTCCAGAATGTGATATAGGACTTTTCAAACAAAATATATTGTTCGAGTTCTATAAGAGTCTGGAGTGGATCTCTTTGGTAGAAGAAATTAATTCATATTGAAATTAATCTGCATGGTCACCCATAGTTGGTTGTGGAGGTCAGATCGGCAGTCGCTCCGTGTAAATGACTGGTATTCAGCTGTATACGGTTAGACTGGAAGCTGACCCCAACATACTTGGGATAAGGCTAGTTAGATGATCTGCATGGTTCTCATATTGCCTGACCAAAATTTTGTCTGGACTTTAAAAGAGGCTGTGACCTCTGAGTTTGTTTTGGCCTTTCTTCTCAGAGAAGTCGTATAGGAAACACCGAACTCGTCTAGTTTTAAAACAAAGTTTTTTTAAAAGTGTTTTTTAATACATTTTTCTAACGCCAGATAATTGTATCCAAGGAATAATTTTGAATTTTTGACAGTTCTTCTATACAAATTCTGTCAGACTGCAATTTAATTCCACGAATAAAAATTATTTGTCGATTGAAAAATCAACCCTTACATGTATAAAGGATGATCTTTGTTGACTGTCGCTGACAGGAAAATGATGGCAATTTATACGGCATTAAGGACTTATCATCACCTGCTTAGTCTAATTCCCGACTACTTTTGAGTTGGGGTTGGCTTCAACTCATTAAGGACTATCCGATCATTAGAAATATTTTCTTCTTTCTTTTTTTTTCTTTCTTTTGAAAAATTAAAAGAAGATAACTTTATCTTGTTTATCTTAAATATTTTCTTATCTTAAATATTGTTTATCTTCATTATTTTTTTAATAACAGTTGAATTATAAATATTCCCGTAACTAACACAGGTATTTTATGCCTTTTTCGGGCACCAGTCTCTCACAAATGTTAAGCCTATTTTTTTAGATTAAGCACTTCTTGTCCACAACAATAAATTTGTGATGAGAAATAAATAAATGAAAGAAATGAAATATTCTCTTACAAAAAAAGCGTTACTTTGTAAATGTACGTATACTCTCCTACAATAAAATTCATTGCAACAATTTAATTCAAAGCACAGTTTTAAATACAGTATTTCACTGTTTCCTCCTTTTACAAACTGCTGTTCAAACAAAAAGTTAAGTAGTGCTCTTTATTCTTTCTCTGTTCCTGTAGTTTTGCTTACGATTGGACTCCCTTAATTTTGAACCTAATTAGTTGTTGTCCCAAAGGAAATGTCTGCAGGGAAAGGTTTGTTTGTTACATTGAGCTATGTACAGTGTCGACCAAAAGTCAATAAGCAATCTCACAAAGCAATAGCTTGACGTTTAATTTGACTTATGTCCTTCATAATTTCAACGTTATAATATGAGTCAAGATGACCTAGCGGATAAGCGCGTGCAGATAGATGCGTAAATCAGTGAGCCGTGAGTTCGAATCTCATGCAGTACTTCGACTTTTTGTAAGTTTTTACTCGATTGGAAGTAATGAGACAGAAATATAATAATATTCTTTATCTTGTTCGCTTTGTTCACACATTTTGTAAAGTTAGAAAGGTAGATCATAGAAAACTAAATAAAGAATTCAGATTTCTGTGAGGTAGACATGAGTTTATGAATAGATTAAGATTAGGTTAAGATTCGAACTCAGACTTCATTGATCGTGAATCCATTGCCTATCCCAAACAGCTACAAGCACATGTTACATTTGCGCGAATTTTAGCAATGCAATGGTAAGAACAGGTCACCACTATGACGCGTATTCTAAATGCAATAGAAATATAATGTTATTTCGCGTAGTACAACGACAATTCACTAGTGTGAGTTAGATAACTCACACTAGTGAATTGTCGTCGCACTACGAACACTCCGCGGAATCAACATTCCACATTCCACAGATGTGGAATGTTGAGACATCACTCAACATACATGCACACGAACTGGCTGTATCGTGCTAGCAAAGTTCATAGCAATGCAGTCCTTAGTATGCCACTGGAGTTTCGAGCGTTACAGTTCAAATTCTTTTAAAAAAAATTGAACAGACAGGCGATTGTGCACACAGTCATATGAATAATAATATAATGTCCCTGGACATTTCACACAGCGCCATGTAGTCCCAAGCTAAGCAACCTAATGCTTGTGTTATGGTAACAAGACGGCTGATAAACTACTTATATACATTTTTTTTTGTAAATACATACATATTATAGATAGAAAAACACCCAGACTCGGAACAAATACATGTAGGTCACATAAATATTGGTTCCGTGCGGGAATCGAACCCGCGACACGCAGCACAGCAGTCAATCGCTTAACCACTGCGCCAACCGTGCCGTCAAAAATAACTGTGTAACTATGTATTTTTTTTACGATATATCAACCCAAAAATATGTGCCATCAACTAGAAACCCAACACAAATAAAAACAGTAATCAAGATGCTAAGGAGACTGGGCAAAATTACCGAGTCATTAATGCCTCCTTGCACGATATATGTATATTATAGATGAGATTTTTCTACACAAATATCAAAACCGCATCGTTATTGGTCCATAGTCCACATCCCATACAAATTCGTCCAGTCTCCTTTGAGAAGCCCAGAGGGTTTTAAGACTTCGTTTTACTCGCAACGCTGTATAAATTTTACATACATTTATTCCTGTGTAAGCTAGCAGGTTTTGAGTCGCCTCAGAAGCTTTGTTCAGTAAAATCGTTTTAGTTTACAAATTTACTCAAAATCGGCGAGTTTGTGTGATTTTTTTAAAGTTTTTTTTTATAAATGTTCAGGTATTGCAAGCCTGTAAATGACTTTAGTTATTGCTTTAGTTTTGTACATACTATAATAACATAATTCTACAATTAGCCAACAGTTTTGTGTTTGTCCTACGATTCTGTCCAAAGTTACTGATGTTGTAAAAAATACAATTTTCGTTCCTTTTGGTGTCAAAACCACGTTTTACGGTGCAAACAACACAAAGAGAATTTGAAAAAAAAATAAACAATTCATTCATTGTGTTCATCCAAACTAATATTATAAATGCGAAAGTAACTCTGTCTGTCTGTCTTTGCTTCACGCCTAAACTACTGAACAGATTTGTGTGAAATTTGGTACAGACATAGTTTGGAACTTGAGAATGGACATAGGATAGTTTTTATTACAAAAAATAAAATAAAATTTATTCCGGACATACAGCGCCATCTATTGGTCAAGAGTCGGTGTCATCTATTGGTGAAGTCACTATTCCACGCGAACGAAGTCGCGGGCAAAAGCTAGTTTTTTAATAAGAGTACTCTTATGAATATTTTTTCGATGAAACAATAGCTGGTTTGCAGTCATTCGTTGCCAATATTTTTATCGTTTAGTTATTCAATACTAGCTGACTCAACAGACGTTGTCCTGTCCATAAACCTGCCTATCCTTTATGAACAGAACCGAGTTCTAAATCAGTTAGTGTCGACTTCCAGACTAAACGGATGAAGCTGAATACCAGAATTTTACATAGAGCGACCGTCTATCTGACCTCCACAACCCAGTTACTGGGTAACACGGTACCCCCTGTTAAAACCGGTGGTCTGACTCCTTTTTCCAGAGTCCTTTTTGGGTTTCAGACACGTAACGACTTTTAAAAATCTACGAATGACAGCCGCGACGAATGGACCCCATAATTTTTTTATACACTATAACGTAAATATTTGGTTCCGAAACAATGAAAAGCCAACAACATTATTTCATTAAAAATAAAACCATTTTCATGTTCTGACAAAATTAGCAAAACCTCCATGAATCAAATATTTACTAAACAACCTTAAAAAAACCTACTCAAGAAAATCACAATTTCGTTCAGAAGCCATAATGAAAAAATGTCTTCATAAAAGGGAATTGGAAGAAAATGTCATTGCCAAAATTATGAAACAATCTACCTCACTTTACTGTTGGTTTCAAAAGACGAAACTCCAAACGTCCAAGTTTTTATTGTCATAATTGGACCCCAAATTACTCTCCTTCGGCGAAAAAAAAAAGTAAAAGGGAAACGCGAAACGTTAAACGATTAAATATTATCAAAACGAAACCAGTGTCGTGGGTTATTTCACGTTTATTAATTTCATTTGAATATTATGAGTATTTTTGAGTTGGATGAAACTTGGATGGTCCTAATTTGATTGTGAGGGCGGAATACTTGAGAAGGAAAAAATAAAGTTTGCATAAAATGCTTGGAGTAGTAATAAACACGTAATATTAAGTTAAATTATGTTTTATTTTCATACATTTTTTTTTTCAATCTAATGCATAAGCATACCGCCGCGCCGCGTTTTCGTGGGCCCCGATCGGCAGCGGCGATCTCTTGCGCCCAGCCCTGGTCCAGGCCATGGTACGGAGCGAGAGTGCATGGGAAGCCGTCACCTCCTACTGCGAAGCAGTAATGCTTGCGAAGGTGGAGGCGGAGCGCGTGAGGGAGAGGCAATCTTTGAGTCCTCGCGCCCCTAGTCGCCGCAGAAGACGCTGATTCCCGGCCACCGGAGGCGCGGGTTTGCGGGCGGCAAGCAATGGGTAGCTCGCCGTCTGGTAAGGACCAGGTGCTGCAGTCTCGACATTCATGGCGATCGTTTTACGACCAAATTCGGTCGCAAAGTCCCGGATTGACAGGTGTAATGTATGGTGTGACAGGACTTTGCGACCGAATTTGGTCATAAAGCGGTCGCTATTAATGTCGAGACTGCTGCCCCAGGCTCGGGTCGACGCCGCGTTGTGTACCACGCGCGCGTCAAAGAGATGTCAGCACTAAGTGATGGGGTCCGAAAGAGTTACCGTGGCCTCTGGCAGTGGCAACTGAAGGAACACGGGTGGGTTTTAGTCAGTAAGTCTGACATGCCCTCCCACTCTGCCCAGCGCTGGAGAAGATATTTGATGATTACCAACCCAAAAAAAAAAGAAAAGGGTGGAAGACTTGAGAAAGATCAAAAAATTGCACGAAATGCTTGGAGTAATAAACACGTCAAAGTCAAATAATTTATTTCAAATTGGCACATAAAAGGCACATTTGAACGTCAAACTTAAAATTAAAATAAAATTGATTCTAGTCGCCCCTTCCAAAAAGGTAGTTTTCGTATGGAGAAGAATGGTCAAGAAACTCCACCCTCTTTCAAAATGTTTTACAATATTTTGCATACATTAATTATATAATTACATGTGAAGACGATGCACCTAAAAATAAAATTACTATACCACAATAGGTAAAAGAATTAAAATGAATTAATGAAACCATGACATATAAATTGACTATGTGATAGATACATGGTGCTCACATATTTACACGTAATATTAAGTTAAATTATGTTTTATTTATTTATTTATCCCATGGAAAACCAACACCTTTACATAAATACAATAGATAAACTGGAATAAGAAACATAAAGCCAATTATAGGTTTTCACGGCTAGCTATACAATAATACAGTAAGAGATCTTATAGGTACACGACAAATTAACAAGAACATAAGCGCACCAACCATCAAATCGGTACCGCCAAATATAAGGAATAAACTACACTAAAATTAAATTAAATAAGTACCAGAACTAAATTAACACTAAAAATTAATTTTGAAGAAATCAAGGTTCAGCCTATTGCGTACGCTTGAGCCTTTCGTTGAAAACAAGTCAAAAGAGAACTGCTTGCATAAGTCATTAAAGTCTTTACTCGCTCGCACTAAAAATGAGTTAAAAATGAGTTTATTTTTATACATTTCCTTTGCAATCTAATTCATAAGTATAATCAGCCTGTAATGTTCCCACTGTTGGGACACAGGCCTCCTCTCGGTGAGAGAGAGCTCTGTAATCCACCACGTGGTCCTAGTGTGGGTTGGTAGGTACACATGACAACATGTGTTCCAATTTTTTCTAAAAGAACATGCCTATTTCCACATGATGTTTTTCTTCACCATTTGAGAGCAGTGATGATGAAATAATTTACACAAAGTAAAGCGCCTTTCTGGGTTCCGCCTACGACACAAGTCCTACCCGCAAGTCGCCCCTCGGCTCTCACTGCTCAATTAATTCAATTTTATATGTTTGAGCCGTTTGGGGTTGAAACACTAGGGCCTTGGGGTCCGAGTGCTCATCGAATTTTTCGTGACATCGCCAAGCGATTGGTTGACTCTTCACGTGACCAGAAGGCTGGCCTATTTTTAGCCCAAAGAATCAGCATTGCCATCCAACGTGGTACCTAATGCTGCCAGCCTTTTGGGCACTTATCCCATTGACAGTGATGCGGACGAATTTTTTGATGCCCAATGAGCTCCTGCCTTTTTCTATATTTTTTCGTATTATATATTTGTATATAATTGCATATAGTATATATTATTGTTAGTTGATATTTGTTTAACTTGAAATAAATAATTTTATTGATCTGTGTATTTTATGCCTATTCTCAAAACTTCTTGACGTTCAGATCTTTCTCAAAACACTTCTTCAGGCTTCAATAAATTATCTCTCCTTTCGCACAACAAGCTGACTTTATTATCTTCTTAGTTCTCATAGGTCAATATCATAATATTGACCTACCAACAGCGCCCCGCGGTTTCAACCGCATAAGTGTCGATCCCGCGGGAATATCTAGAGAAAAAGTATCCTATGTGTTATTCTGAAATATAAGCTATATTACTGTAAAGTTTCATCAAAATTCGTTCGGTAGTTTTTGCGTGAAAGAGTAACAAACATCTATCCATCCATCCATACTTACAAACTTTTTTATATTAGTAGGACATAAAGTTCCTAAGTCAGGTCACCAACAATACCTACAAAACGTAACACGCATTTTGAATATATTTCTGTTCAATATAAATCATATTTTGCCTCGGAGCATTCATAAAATTGGCGGAAAAACAAAGCTAGCTACAGATTTATTGGAATTTGTTTTGGATAGAATGTTGTGTGATTCAATATAATAGCCTTGTTTACTTTAGCACTGCGAATGTTAGTACAAATCGAGTCATAGCCGGTAATAAGTTTACGAGAAAAAAAAATCGTGTCGAGTCGTGTCGTAAAATATGCGGGTGTATTTTGTTTACTAAGCTCCTGCCTTGGGCGTAAATTGTTGAATAGAAGTTTGTTTTGAGTTTGAAACTTGTGAAGTGTCTTGAACATGTTTAGTTGTGGAGATAATGTTGTTACTAACACGTACGCCTAAGATTTTCAGATTAAATTGCTAGGTAAATGATCATTTATACAAGAAAATAAAATAATATACTATAATGTTAAATAATTTAATTTCTGTAAGCAGGTTTGTATAAACCCTTTTACACGTCAATCATATTTTAAAAAACTAGATGACAACTAGATCCAATCTGATTACTCTGAGAAGAAAGGCCAAAACAAACTCAGAGGTCACAGTCTCTTAAAGTCCAGACATAATCCTGATCAGATCATGTGAATGTCCAGATCATGTGTGATCATGTCTGAAATGGACGTTTGAGAACTACACAGATTGAGCGGACCCTGTCAGTTCACGCATTCATCAGTAATCGCGCAGCTCAACTAAAAAATTAAGAAGCTCAAAATCATACCTATTTAGTACCGGTTCTGTAAAAATCTCACCGAAAAAACTTGGGTGAAGTGAGCTGTCATTCCACCTTCAGCTAAGGATTGCCACTTTTGACAGATCAGTTCACCTAAATTTTCACGGTGAGATATTTACAGAATAGATTGATGATGACATTTAGCTCGATTTTTCTTCGTATTCTATTTTACTGAAATCGATAGAAACACTAGTAAGAAACGATTGTAACGAAGCTATGTATTGCTATCAAAGGATCAATAACAAACGAAGAAAGAATCCAGAGACCGTTGCAATATTCAAGAGGATTATGTAAAAATCATTTCTCTTTGCATTCGGAGTTCTGAGAAAGCTGTAGGAACTAGACTGTATTCTAGAAAATATTACTTAATAACTTTTTGATTCGAAGTTACCATACTCTCATAAAGTGATTACATCATCATCATTTTCATCGATAGACGTCCACTGCTATCGTCCGATGTGGGAAGCACAGAACCGTGGCAGTGCTTAGGGGAAGCCGAAAGATGTCCACTGCTAGAGTGGATATCTTTCGGCTGAAGTTATGATGATGATGATGATGACGTCCACTACTGGACATAGGCTTCTACCAAGTGCCACATCGCCTGGTCCTGGGGGTCTACTCTGAAGTAAAATCGGCCGAATGTTCGGCCGTTTCGTGCTACGAAGTTACTATTTGGTTCGGCCGGTTCCGATCCTACAATCCTACACTCTTTCGAATATTGACTATGGTCCCGACCCAACTGAGCCGATCCGAACTTTTTTCGCATTTTTCAATAATATTCGGTTCGGCCATGTGTCGGTCCGATCCGAACATTCGCACTTTGCATTTCGGAGTAGTCCCCCAGGGCTTTTCGTATCCAGCGGATTCCCGCAGCCTTCACAAGGTCATCGGTCCACCTTATAAGAGGCTTTCTAACGCTCCGGTACGTGTTCATCTCCAAAATGTTTCAGCTCCTACGGCGATCCGTTTTAGGAGCAATGTCTACCGCCACTGATGTTTCTAAGGCAACGCTCACTTCGCGCGCTCGGTTCGCGCACGGTTGTTCACAGTTCTATGCTAACCGAATCCATTCGTTCGTGATGCTCTAGCTTAGTTACTGCAACCATCCCGGCCCGCGCGTAGTTGGTCACATTGTTCGGGGTGAGGGGCACCCCGACCAAAAGGGTTAGGTTAAGTTAGCTTAGTTACTGCGACCAACTTTGAGAAACGAACAGAAAGTTAAAAAGAGGCACATTCATTTTATAAAAAAACTTGAGAGGTGTCAAGGGACACCCGGATGGAACGAAGTTCAAAGAGAGACACAGACACACAGAGAAACACGCGCACGCCGCACGGCTTACAACTATAGCAAAAAGTGTCGTTCCAACTTTTGGTCTTAATTTTTTCCGTCTAGCCTCCTTTCGCAACGCGCGATAAGGAACTTCGTTCCAAAACGTACATACGACAACAAGAATATCAATAAGTTTTTACAGAATTATTTAGATATTTCCCTTTTAAAAACACCTACCATGTATCCTAAGAGAAATCGTGACAATAACTCAAAATCCTCAACCCCCAGTCTATATAACTAAGGTCTTTGTTCGATACTGAGACGATCACCAGCCGATATTATTATTCTCTTACCAACATCGTTAGCCATTTTTTACACCGCGGGGAGTCTCAACCTTGACCAGGGCAATTTGTTCTCTATAAGTTATTGCTTTGTGCAACTAAGTTATAAAATACGAGGATTAATGTAAGGTCGTTACTACAAAAAGGAGATCAGTGTTAAATCTAACTTAAATTCACTGGAGGCATTGAACGTTATAGGTCAACGCACATGTATAACCACCCCTGCCACCTGCACGGGATAAGCATTACCACAAAGAAAAATTTAACTTGCAAGAGTCCACCTTCACATACATACAAGTCAAGTTAAATAAAAGCTATTAAAAATAGGTTAAATTGTCACAGACAAGTGCATACCAAAGGATAGGTTAACCCATTATCATCTGCCTAGCCTTTTCCCAAATATGTTGGGGTCGGTCAGTATACCAGTATTTTACATGGAGCGACTGCCTATCTGACCTCCACAACCCAGTTACTGGGTAATACGATACCCCTTGGTAAGACTGGTTGTCAGACATTCGGGCTTATGACCCATAACCACTGTCAAAGATTCACGAATAACAGCCGAGACCAACGGCTTAACGTGCTTTCCGAGGCACGGAGGGGTCTCGGTATGTAAAGATGGTCACCCATCCACAGACCAACCGCGGCAAGCGTAGCTTAACCTGACCGATCGACCTGTGCGGCTGTTATTATTTAGCCACGGGCCCCTCAAAGGATAGGTTAACCCGAATAAAAATAAAACCAAAACGGTTCAATGATCATGCGCTCAGAACAGTAACATTCGGCAGCTGCAAGTCGTGACTGTGACAAGAAGGCTTTCACTCAGCATGATGCTGTTTTATGGGGGACCCAGGCACAGCGCACATCATCAGCTCGTCGTCAAAGCGTCAACCTATCGGCAGCACGTAACCAGATCGGCTTAGTACCTTCGAGGCGTTACCCCGCTTACGTCAAGGTGAAGCTGGCGATAACCCTGCGACCCTGGTCTAGTAGTGACAAGCGGCGTTACTACTGAGTATGAGGTCCTGGATTCGATTCCTAGATTGGCCAAAGTGTTACTGAGTTTTTCCAACAGGAATTTCTCAGTAGCAGCCCGGAGTCTGAAGCCCGGAGTCTGGAGCCCGGAGTCTGGAGCCCGGAGTCTGGAGCCCGGAGTCTGGAGCCCGGAGTCTGGAGCCCGGAGTCTGAAGCCCGGAGTCTGGAGCCCGGAGTCTGGAGCCCGGAGTCTGGAGCCCGGAGTCTGGAGCCCGGAGTCTGAAGCCCGGAGTCTGGAGCCCGGAGTCTGGAGCCCGGAGTCTGGAGCCCGGAGTCTGGAGCCCGGAGTCTGGAGCCCGGAGTCTGGAGCCCGGAGTCTGGAGCCCGGAGTCTGGAGCCCGGAGTCTGGAGCCCGGAGTCTGGAGCCCGGAGTCTGGAGCCCGGAGTCTGGAGCCCGGAGTCTGGAGCCCGGAGTCTGGAGCCCGGAGTCTGGAGCCCGGAGTCTGGAGCCCGGAGTCTGGAGCCTGGAGCCCGGAGTCTGGAGCCCGGAGTCTGGAGCCCGGAGTCTGGAGCCCGGAGTCTGAAGCCCGGAGTCTGGAGCCCGGAGTCTGGAGCCCGGAGTCTGAAGCCCGGAGTCTGGAGCCCGGAGTCTGGAGCCCGGAGTCTGGAGCCCGGAGTCTCGAGCTCGGTCGATGACAATAACCGCAAATTGACCTTTCGCTTTTGAACCGAACTTTAAACTGAAATACAACCTTATCAGAAATCAGAATAATTAAGTTTAATTCTTTTTCTTTATACCTACCTACTATTATCACAATTATTAACACATTCTGTGTCCAAAAGCAAAATCAGAATATTTTTTTCTAACCGACCGAGAGAGAGACATTAGATACAAAGATTCGGCATGTCAGAGATATGTCTGTCATAAGCATATGTGGGAATTTCCAGTCCATTTTCAATCTCCTCACCTTTATTATCATGCTAAGCTAAACCAAATATAAAAATCCGATAACAGTCTAGACTCTCTTACTCGAAATATTGTGTACAATAAACACTATTATTCCATCTACATGAAACTTTCAATAACTCAGTAATTACTGCGACACAATAAAATCGAGATTTCTCGTCACGCACCGATAAAAAGACTTTTGTAAAAGTTCCAGAACATTCTCGGCCAAAATCGTTTATCCATGTTTAGATAATAAAATGATGTTATTTTAATCTGTATTTTTGGACAATACCTACTGTTTATCCAGATTGTTTAAAGTTTAAGATATTATTCGATTTTGGTATTTCTAAATGAAGGTTTTATAGGTGTTTATACAACGTGTAACAGAATTGCCTCAGAGACCCCAATATGAATATAAAAAAACCTAAGCCTAAAATAACATCTGTAATTGAATTTAGATAAACTAGACCATGTCGTTTTTATAAAATTGTTGTCCTGACTAAACGTTAAGCCGTACAAAAAAACGTAAACATGGTCGTGCATTTAAGTAGGCTTTATTGCTTTGAGACAAGGCTTAAATTTCCTTAAATGAAAGATTTTATTAACTTGTTATGACGCGGTGCTAATTCAAGTTATTTAAAATATTTTTTTCGGGAAATATTAGAGGTTACTAACCTCTGTTAATATTGAGGGGCCCGTGGCTAAATAATTACAGCCGCACAGGTCGATCGGTCAGGTTAAGCTACGCTTGCCGCGGTTGGTCTGTGGATGGGTGAACATCTTTACATACCGAGACCCCTCCGTGCCTCGGAAAGCACGTTAAGCCGTTGGTCCCGGCTGTCATTCGTGGATCTTTGACAGTCGTTACGGGTAGTCAGAAGCCCTAAAGTCTGACAACCAGTCTTACCAAGGGGTATCGTATTACCCAGTAACTGGGTTGTGGAGGTCAGATAGGCAGTCGCTCCATGTAAAATACTGGTATTCAGCTGCATCCGGTTAGACTGGAAGCCGACCCCAACATAGTTGGGAAAAGGCTAGGCAGATGATGATTAACAGAGGTTACTAAAACGTAATAATGGGAAACGATTCAGAAGCCGATTCTGAACCAACTACTTTCAGGTCTTGCAATTACTATGGTACACCAGTGGAGGGACTACGTGGGGCACGTGTCGATCGATCAGGTTAAGTTACGCTTGCCGCGGTTGGTCCGTGGATGAGCGACCATCTTTACGTGCCAAGACCCCTCCGTACCTTGGAAAGCACGTTAAGCCGTTGGCTCCGGCCGTCATTCCTGACTCTTTTACAGTCGTTACGGGTCGTCAGAAGCCCGAAAGCCTGACAACAAGTCTGACCAAGGGGTATCGTATTAGTAACTGAGTTGTGGAGGTCAGATAAGCAGCCGCTCCATGTAAAATGCTGGAGGCCGACCCCAATATAGTTGGGAAAAGGCTAGGCAGATGATGAACTTGTATAAAAAGTTGTATTGAAACACAAGTCCGTCGTTCTTAACTAAATATTTTAAAACCAATTACCAGAGGGGCAATTCTCGTAATTTTAAGAACGTTCACAGTCTGATCTCAGTCTCAATCTGTCAAAAATACCTCTAATTTCCATACATTTTGACAAGTATTTGACATTTGTTTGTCGCCGAGATGAGACTGCGACTAGATTTTGAACGTTTTAAATTACGAGAATTGGCCTTCAGATCATGTTTTTGAATTATTTTTTAAATGTCGCAGCATCATGCTGAGATAGCAGCCTTTTGGTCTCGTATAGGACTTTCTGTTTTTTTTTTGTTACTTTTTTATATAATATATAAATTTGTTTTTATTTATGACTGTGTTTGGTTTAGTTTGTGATCTTCCTGTACGAGTCGCCATAAATACTTTTTCTTTCTTTCTTTTTATGTTTTTACGAAATTCGGACAAAAACATAGATAATGCGTTCATGATCTATGTTTGAACCTTTTAACTACCAAACATGACACAACGACTACATAGTACGTTTACTATGTAGTGGTTGTGTCATGTTTGGTAGTTAGGTATTTATCGAGCTTAATTTGCTTTTTGTGGGCTCCTTAAGGAAATCCCAAAACCACATTTTACTAAGGAAAAAATACAAAACAACCAGAAAGAAAGCTATTTAAAAAAAAATGGTTGTATTAACTTTATTTACTCACTGAAGTAACTCTCAAAAACCCCAAACACGAAAGGATAATTAAAAAAGATCGCTTCACATCTAAAATCGAGGAGCGTACCCAAATCTGGACAATCCGACCGAGAGTGCCTCCCGCGAAAACCATTACCTATAATTTTAAATGTAAAGTATCTCAATATTAGACATTCTGTAGCAAAGACGCTTCAGCCCTAAATATATTTCCGAAAATATCAGCACAATCAAAATTAGACCTTGTTTTATGGAAGTTAAGGTTCAATTTAAGTTTCAGTGTCAAGGGGTTGTGAAGAGCGGGTGATTATGTAAATAATGCTGTAATGACGTCATCATGGGTCATGTCGTTTGCCTTGATGCGAGGAAGCGATATAATAAAATCTGAAATGTGTTCGTTCTGGAATTTCAAGTGATAGACATTAATATTGTAGAACAGCGTTGATTCTATAAGTACTGATAAGGCAACTTTAGTGGACAATAACTAGGGATTTAGTGAAGAAAATGTCCTCCTAAATGTCAGTCATTGTTGATAATGGTTGGCAGTAAGATCTTCGACTCTGTTAAGGGACCTAAACTTTTATTTCACAGTTCTTGGAATGAGAGAAAAATACACTTTGCAGTAAGAATGTAATTACGGGGCTAATTTTGTCGGAGGAGTAGATTTTAAATTCTATGAGCTTGGAAATGGTTGCTAGTTAGTGAAAAGCCTATGATGTTGAGAAAGTTAGTCACAAGTGTGCAAATACGACTGTAGAACCATGTGTGCTGTGTGGGGCGAACTATTTTCTATTATATTTTCTATTATTTTTCTATTCTATTTTATGTTCTTTTTCTATTCTGTTTTCTGTTATTTTTCTTTATATTTTCTGTTATTTTTCTATTCTATTTTCTGTTCTATTTTATATTCTATTTTATGTTTTATTCTATTCTATTTTTGTTCTATTTTCTATTCTATTTTCTGTTCTATTTCATTTTCTATTATATTTTCATTTCTATTTTATATTCAGTCATTAGTGGGACGCGCGTAGTGCCTTGCAAGGTATTTCTTTATCAATGATGGTTATAGTACCTAACACTATTTTTAAAACGTATTCTTCTCCTGGATTAAGCAATATCTTCATTTCTACCTAAGGTACCAACGACAACAACAGATCAATTTCTATTAAAATCGGTACTATTGCGGTGAGCTGATTAAATATACATAAGTACCAGACAGGAAAAAGACCTCTCTTATTCTCTTATTCCTACGAGTATTTTTTTAAAGATTTTTATAGACGTGGACTTATTTATAAAAACTTGAGCGCCTCAATTATTATGGGACTTGAATATAACTGGCGAAATGGGATGTAACTATTAAAATTAACCTACACCTCCACTCTACCCTTAAGGGAAAACAGGCAGCATGTTATGTAAGTTATATAGCATAACATCGCGCTTAGTTTTGCCGAAGGGTTGGGCAGAAGTTTACCTATGGTACACCCACTGTTTGCCAGTTATGTTTAAGTCCATGTAATAGGGGGTGAGGGGGGTGAGCTTACCTTTTTTTTTTCTTTAGACTTTGCCTCACTCTAGGAATTTCTCCTGTATCGAGGGTGCGTTTACAAACATCTAAACTCACATACACAAACAGCCAGACCCGGAACAACTACTTGTAGGTCATACAAATATTTGTTCCGTGCGGGAATCGAACCCGTGACACGCAGCGCAGCAGTCAATCGCTTAACCACTGCGCCAACCGTGCCGTCAAACGGGCACAAATCCAGACACTAGAAAACCAAACAACACTTTGCCCGACCTGGGAATCGAACCCAGGACCTAGCGACCACTAAACCAACGGGACACTGTGTTGAAAACTTGATCGATCCATTATTTGACATTAAAAACTGAACTTTCACACTCTCCAATCTCACTTCCTCATTCGCAATTTTTCGCCGCAACAAGATTAATTAAAAAATCATCATTCATGGTTGATGTTTTATTAATTCGGTAAAATGGTAGCGTCGAGTCGGCAGTAGCGTCCATACAATGAATCATCAAAAGCCATGATTGATGTATCCTATAAATAAATTATCTTTTCAACTTGCTTGTGTTTAGTCGTGTCGTTATAAGGGTGATGTTTTTTGGGCGTATGAATTTTATCAGTGATACCGAAATTTTAACAGTGATGCCGAAAATTTATTGGAGCTTTTTTACTTTACTAGATTTTTAGCCATGTTTTATTTATTTATTTATTTATTTATTTATCACATGGAAAACCAACAGCTTTACATAAATACAATAGATAGACTGGAATAAGAAACATGAAGCCAATTATAGGTTTTCACGGCTAGCTATACAATAATACACTAAGAGATCATAAACATGAAAAATTATCAAGAACATAAGCGCACCAACCATCAAATTGGAACCGCCAAGTATAAGGAATAAACTACACTAAAATTAAATTAAATAAGTACCAGAACTAAATTAACACTAAAAATTTATTTTGAAGAAATCAAGGTTCAGGCGTACGCTTGAGCCTTTCGTTGAAAACAAGTCAAAAGAGAACTGCTTGCATAAGTCATTAAAGTCTTTACTCGCTCGCACTAAAAATGAGTTTTGCCTGTAGTTGGAAGAAGATAATGGAATAGCGATAGGTGCATTAAATCTGAGTAGTCGCTGGGGAATATTAAAATACAGCTTACGTAGAAGCTGCGGACAATCCACCTCATTGGATACAATTTTGAGCAAAAATGTGCAATCTGCTAATCGACGACGGTTACTAAGTGGTTGTAGGTGAAATTTCCTGCAAAGATCCAAATAGTCAGAACTGTGATATGGTATCCGCAAACGACGGAAACGGTTTGTATAGGACTACGTCTAGATTTAGTCTAGATTTACGTATGATCTTTCTAACAAAACCTTTTGACAAAATGTAGTTACTAGATATACAGAACAGTGAATCGCTGACACATTTCTGTATATCTAATTAATTTTTATCAAAAGATTTTGCTTAGTTAGATATTATCACATCAAAGCCTACAGAATTGCCAAACTTAGTGGGCAGGGCACATTGCTCGTAGAGAGATCGCACAGATGACCGATGGGGCCAAAAGGTTCTGGAATGGCGATCGCGTACCTGAAGACGTAGCTTTGGAAGGCCTATAAGGTGGACCAATGACCTTGTGAAGGCCGCAGGAATCCGCTGGATAAGGATAGCACAGAACCGGTCAATGACGTCCACTGCTGGACTAAGAATCCCCAGGCTTATGTCCAGCAGTGGACGTCTTTCAGATGAAATGATGATCCAAGTCAGGTCTTTAAGAACTCATAAAAGGGGTGAATATGGTAATAGCTGCACCGTGCAAGATTTACAACTGTTTCAAAAAAACAAATGCTCTTGTACAGTCAGCATCAATAATATCGGAACGAACAGACTGTTCAACATTTTGAACAGTCTGTTCGTTCATTTTCATAGATGTTTAGATCATTATTTATACATCTATGAAAATGAAATATTAACTCAATGACACAAGGAATGTTTCAGAATGAAGACAGTACACGATAACTGTCATTCTGACAAGAACATTATCCAATTGAGATAAAGTTAAATTTTCTTATTTGTCTGTTCGTCTGTGTCTGTTCGTCCCGATATTTTTGACGCTGACTGTACTAAACGCAAAATCTCGCACCCGGTCTAAACAAAAACTTTTTCATATAAAAAATCATAAAACGCCATACATCATAGTATTTTGACGTTTACAATGTTACAAAGCACTCATAGCGCCAATTTCTACAATACGAACTCAGTTATCGCTCCGTGGGGAGCGAACCACAACTTGTTACGAATAAAATGGCCATCGAGAACCGAACATCTGATATAAAGGGCTGAACAATGAAAATTTTGTGAGTTATTAAAAATATGGCCGCCCAGTGAGGTTAAACCACAAATTTTCTCCCTCTGGAATCTCGTAATAGGTGTTAGGATGGGATGGGTGGGAAGTGACGTAAAGATTTCTGATTTGCTATGACTACTTATTTTTTTTTTACAATATTACTACGAAAAGAGGAAAGGAAATATTTGCGGTCAGATATGATGCAAAGAAAACAAACACAAAATATAAGAAGTTGGGGCAAATTTGCCCAAACTTTTTATCCATCGCTCAGTATAACACTGTAACCCTATGAGAGACAGAGCTACAGCCTGAAAGTAGGCGGCACCCTTTGATTTGACTGGGTTTTCGGTCTGTCATTGGCTTGTCAGCTCTCTTGAATATCAGAACCAAGAGTTTGGTAAGATTTAATTGCTGTCACTCGAAAATCAGAATTTAATAAATAAAGTCCCAAAATAGCCGCGGAGTTTAGCCAATTTTCATATAATTCCTAACTGCTTAGAAACCATTTATCCGTTTAATAGTATCCGAAATCTTACCGACTGCTAATTGTTGTATTATTAAGCTTTAATTACTTAATTCAAAATCGATTCCGTACAGAAACGAATTAATCTTCGTTACTCCGGGTAGCCGTTTTTATACCGTGTAATTAGCTATACTTAATAGATTTTCATGAAACTTCGTGACGAATACTAATTATGGTCTGGTTTGTTAAATTGAAAGGATTGATCATTAACACTTTTGTAGGGTTCAATTTAAACTTGGCTGGCTTTTCTGTTCTGTGCTCGTGATTATACAGGGTTAAATTAAATTAGCTAGCGAAACTCTTCAGACGAGATGGGTATCAATATCTAAACATGATAATACTAAAAATAAATAAATTTGATCAAGTTTTTTTTGTGGGGTCATCGACGGTAGTTAGACTATTGTCTCCGTAGTGACATAAAAAAGCGGTTAAATAAAACTTTTTTGTTTGTTTGAACTTTAAAGACGTGGCGGGTATCAATATCTTAACACGATAGAACAAAATAAAGAAAGAAAGAAAAAGAAGAAGGAAAATACATTTATTTGCGGCAAACATGACGCATAAAAAAGAACATAAACACACAAAAAAAAATGCGTCACATTCACTCAAAACGGCCATCCCTCAGCATAATGCAAAAAAAAGCAAAATAAAATAGATTTTCTAAACTCATACTTCAAGTATAAAGACTACAATCGGTCATTGACCCCCCAAAAAAACTTCAAATCGTTTTCGTTTTTATTTCATCATGTTTAGATATTCCATCATGTCTGCAGAGTTACGCCAGCTAATTTAATTTGACCCATTTTTAAATCTATTTTGTTTTGTATATTTCTCTATTATTCGAGTTATAAATAATAATAATAAAGAAATTTATTTATTTCAGGTAAATAACACCCATTCATAGTACACGTATAACTCACATCAAATAAAATTAGATAAAATCATTACAAATCAAATTAAACGGAAACAGAATAAATCGAATTAAATTAAATCAAATTAGAATAAATAATCAAAACAATAAAATTAATATAGAAATAAGAATTAAATAATAAATAATAACAAAATAAAATCCATAAATAAATACTCACGAAATAAAATTTATACATAATCCATATGTTTTCTTTTCGTATACATTTGTTTCTATGACAAATACAACTATTTATATTTCATTCATTTTATGGCAATAATATTTAAAGTGTAAATACGTGTTTGAAATGACAACGGCACTCACATTTAATCTAAGGCAAAGAAGATGCATCTTTCGAGTTGTGCAAGCAGAAATCTTAGCTTAGTCTGCTCTGGTTCAGTCATACGGTTACAAAGTTTTTAATAGAAGGACATTCTAAAAGTATTTTATGGCAACACAAAGAATTGAAATGTTGATAGAATAAAGTTCTTCGTTTTATCTTTTATTACTAGATCAACCCCGAAGAATTGAGTAGAAACTCCCTTCATTTTAATTTAACGTAGAATTCCAGCAACAAGAAAACTCGGAAAACTTTACACAGCTAGAGTTCCATTACTTTTTCTCACTCCATAATTACTTGTCCCATCCGAACAAACTTGACAATGTATTCAAAAATTATACGTTGTAGCCTGAAACGCTGTTACACGCAGACAATGGTGTACAAAACAAAGTCACAATACCCCTCTGTTAAGTAGGTGCCTTTGCAAGTAATTTTCTCACTGGAGATAAACTTAGTGATGTCATCGCTTTATTTCTTTTCATTGTATCTGAACCCTTTGTAAAGGGTGTGACAGTAAGTCTATTGTTACCTTTGTGTAGGGTTTATGATGTGCAGCTTCTGTCGGGTGACGCTTCTCTGTATTGCTTTGTATTGTCCAAATTAAATTTCGGTCTGTGTCAAAGGATTTTGCTCTACAAGAAACTGTTTTATTAAAAAAAAACTGCTTTGATCAAACGCCTCTGAAAATTTTGTCATAATTAACCTATATTGTTCCCACACTGCTGGGGTACAGGGCTCTCTTCGAGAGGGAGTGGGCTGGAATCTACCAGGCGGGCGCAGTGCGGGTTGTTAGATGTCACATGTCTTAGATTTGTCGGTTCTAGGGCACTTTCCTTACGTTTTCCTTCACTGGTTTGAGAGCAGTGGTGATGAAATAATTTACACAAAGTAAAGCGCCTGTCTGGGTTCGAACTTGCGACCTACAACTCGCCTTTACCACTCGGCCACCACTGCTCTCATCATCAGAAAATTTTGTGAAGCTCGTTAATATTCTAGGTAGGATTCAAATGAACAACATTTGGTACTAAATTATTTTTTTTTTACTCTTCCTAAGTGAACTGGAAAACGAGTTTTTCGTTCGACTTTCATAACTATCAACGAATAAATTTCCATTTTAAAAGTAACAGAATGGTTTTTGTAACAAATCTAGATTTAGTTCGTGTTGGAATCTGAAATTTCATTACGAATTCAGGAGTAAATAAATAGTCGTATTTTCAAATCAATTTTATTTTTATTACTTTCTTCTTGAATAGATGTTTTTCAGTATCTAAGTACTTAAAAAGGCTATCCATAAAACTGTTTCAATTTGTCACATAAAATACACAATTTAAAGTTTACTCCTACAATTGACTGCGATAAAACTAGTTTTGAAACTAAATGGTAAAAATGAAATTGCTTTTTTATCTTGAGACACCTTTTAACTTTAAACGTCTGGCATTTTAATAATTAATAAATAAAATTATTCAAAGAAGAAAATATAAACTGCTATGAAACAGAATGAGTGATTATTATCGTTTCTTAGTTAAATCCATCTAAAGATTTTCTGTAAAAGGTCATTTTAGCGATAAGACTGAGATTTAAATTCGTCTAAAATTTGTGTAAGCATCTATTATATTATACATGGTCAAATTAAATTAGCTAGCGAAACTCCGTAAATATGATAAAACAAAAAATTACTAATTAGATTTTTGGGTGATCGATCGCTGTTTGTGTTGTCAGTTTAAAAAAATCTGGCTTTTTATTGTGTAAACTTCACACACGTGATTGATATCGGCAAGTTATTACGATAAAACTGATGGAAACAGAATTATCAGCACATACCTTCTTCAAGTAACAACACTACCAGCGGTCTTTGAACCCCAAAAAAATACTTTTTTAATTTTTTTATTAATTTATCGTGCATAGTCATTGATATAAGGCATTTATCGTATATATATATGTTTTTATTTATTTATCATTTATAAAAAAGAATACAGGATTATTCATAAAAAAAATTGGTTGCCTGTAAAGTCGGTATACGGGCGAAAGTTTTACGTGACAACGACTTTGAAGGGACGCGTGCCTTTCACTTTTTATGTCTGTCTCTCTCGCTCTTAGGCGGGCTAACCATGCCCGAGTGGAAGGGACGCGTGCCTCTCACTCGCTCTCATTGTGAGCGCATAACGTGAGCGGAGCGTAACGCAGTTTCTTGAAGTGTCACCCGGCAAACCAATTTATAAGACGTTGTCACGTCAAAAATATCAACCAAAAACCACTAAAGTTTAAACTTGTGCTATCACGAGTCTATCTCAATATCAAACTATACAATGAAGCATTAGCTCCCATACACTCACACACCCACCCCCACCCCTACACACCCACCCTACACACCCTACTTTGCTGTCTAATTGATTAACTATTTGCTTTGTATTTTCCTTGTTTTACATTATTATTATTATTTTTTCTTCTTTCATCACATTATCATTATCATCTGTTAGTAGACGTGATACAAACGTCTTGTGTGACTTGCCCGTGTAGTATGGAGGCCTGGAGACCTGTAACACAGGTATACCTAGTACAGGCTCCAGTCTCCACAACATTAATGTATTTTTGTATACACAATTATGTATTGTTCTAACGTTTCATTGTGTGGTGGAGAAAATAATCGTTTTTATTATTTTTATTGTTATTAGCATTATACACCTTTGCCCTCCAGTGGGACAATATAGGCATAACTTGCCTATATTGTCATTTGATTAGATTAGACATACCCATCACGTCTACGAAGTTTGACTAGGTTATTTAATTTGACCCTGTACCTACATCTAGCTCATATATTAAAACAAATATTGTAGCAATATATTCTCTAGTCAAAATAGAAGTTAGTATGGGTCCAAATTCAATTCTATTGAGCGATTGCTTTGTATTCTCTCCAAGTGTGTAACCGTTTTAGCTCGGTCAGTGCGGCTTACAGGAATGTTGGTTATGTCCACTAGTACACCACTCACTGTTAGCAGTCCTTTAGTATGTCTTTATTCAAATTCTCTTGGAATTCCTTCATTGTTTTGATTCATTGTTTCAAATTCATGTTTGTTAATATTATACACGTTTTTCTTGTGTCATGATTTAATATCGATACTCGTCGCGTGTCTAGAGTTTTACTAGCTAATTTGAATTGAGCAATATTTGCTTTTATTGATGATGCAAAATTAAAATACTAAAGATAGAAAAAATAAATACTTATCTAAGGGCTGATTTTTGCAACGCCAGATAATTTTATCCGAGGATTAAATTTGAATTTTTGACAGTTCTTCCATACCTGTCAGACGTAAATTATATACGACCAATAAAAAAATATCTGTCGATTAAAAAATCAGCCCTAAAAATACTTGTTTATGCTTTTATCATTGTGATAATACATATTTCTCAAATATGACTAAGCATTATAACAGTCAAGAAAACAACAGATTGCTCGAGGATTTGAATTTGTTTGAAACCCTAAACTTCAGCTGTTGACAAAGGATTGGGGTAAGGGATGATTACAATCTGTCTGGTCAACTTGTATCTGTTGGGATCGACGGCTCATTTGCTTCCCTTCAAGGCCTCGTAAGGACTAATGATAAAACTATTAAACGATTATAATGAAGACATGTAGATAGATATTCTATTGATATAGATATATGAGATATTCTAATGATATTGTTGGTAAAATTTTTGATGTTGACACAGTTGAAGGGGTTAAGAACTTGATCAAAGTTTTTTTTTTAATGATTCATGATTTTCAAGATCAGTTAGATGTTAAAGAGTTTACAGAACACAAAAATTACAATCGTGTCAAGTATAACAAGATTACTAAAAAGATAAAACACTTTTCTTAACTTGCCAGACCGCAATTTGGCATTAGTCTTGCGCATAATAGGTACTTCGCGACCTGCTGGGCTGTTCTGTACAAATTTCACCGTGGAAACGTAGACGAAGTGAGCTTAAAGTGAGCAGTCATTCGATGCGTAAGCGAAGCGCATCCCTGGTACGCAGAGTTCGTGGCAGCTCCAACAGCGTGCTGGTGATGATAGCCGGCAGGCTCGACTGTCCGTATATCAGACGCTGCAGTGACTTACACGTCACTTACAGTCGTCGGCTGTCAGTGTGAAAATGTTTTGTGTGGTTATTGTTTTTGTGTTTTGTGTGTAATGTAATGTATAATGTATTCAGTGTGTTCTAGTGTAAGATTTGTGCTATATTTTAATTTCTGTGTATTAATGAGTCCTTGTTACTTGATGAATAAATGAATTATATTATATATATTCCACCTAATGCTTTAAGGATTGTCACTATTGACAGCTCACTTCAAGATCACTTTGCCTAAGTTTTCACGTTGAGATTTGTACAGAATAGACCGGCTGGAGCGCTCAGTACCGTTTGCAGCTCCTTAGAGAACTACGTTGTTCTTTTAGTTCGTCAGGTTCCATCTCGAGCCAGAGTCTTATACAAGACGGAAGCTCAAGCACTAAGCGAAGCGAGCGACCGATTTGCCTTGTCTGGTCACCAAAGAAAGGCAGATCATTGGCTCGCTTTGCTATTGCTCCTGAATGCGTTCTTTTATTTGCTAAAGTAGCTATTTTAATTTACTTTACATTCTACTCGTTGTATTATAATTTTAGTTTTTTTATTTATTAGTCCATGTTCTCCTTCAGGCGTCAAGTAAGTGACGATCTTTGCCCATCTTTATCTTATCGCCGTTGAGATGGAGCACGGCAAATGTGGTGTAATGATCTAACGATTTACTACTCTAAGTTGTTTGTTGTTAAACTCTAAGTATGTAGTTTGCAAGGCCAACATGGCCAGAGATCGCTCAAGACAGAGAGGTTTCGAAAGAAAAAGGTGAGGTCTTTGCCCAACAGTGGGACACAATATATGCAAAATGAAAAAAAAAATAGTCCATACTTCATCACCTACTAACTGCACAACTTAAAGAACGATGAGTAGCGCATGTGCACTATGTGCAGTGCAATGAGTAAGTAAGCGGTAGTACTAGTAAAGTAACTAGCTCGACGGCGCCGCGCACTCGCTCATTTTCACTATATTACGAGTACAAGTCGGTCTTATCAAACGAACTAATGAACTAAGAAGCGAAAGATCTGGAGACTAGTACGCGCAGTTCGTCTGCAGGAGCGCTGTTAGGAGCTAGTTCGTTCGGCTACTTAACATCATGTCAGAATATCAAAGCTACAATGTGAAATATTTTCTCAAATCATCAGCATATATCGCATTGCACCGCTCCCTTAAGAATTTGCTTTACAAAATTCCCGACAAAATAAATTCATTATACAAATTCTAAATTTCCACTGTTAAAATTCATGACCCTTTACAGAACATGTATTTAAACATCGCTGTTACCTATCGCTTCACGACGTAACATTATAAGGAGGAAAGATCACACAAACAGATACAGTAATGCGTCCCCCATTAAGCTAAATGGCGTCCCTTTGGAAACAAAAGGGAACTTTCAAATGTGTGAATAAACTCAAGTTTCGACCGTACTGCTGAATAGGATCGCAACACAAAAGATGAAATGTTTCGAGTGACTTGCTGGTGATGTATCAGCTATGGAGGTACTCATTTGTGCTGAGAAAGTTTAAGAATGATATAAAGTTCTGACTGTGTTTTCGAATTTCTTGAGTTTGTCTTTTGTTTGATCTTGACTCTTAAGTTAAATACTTGCTGAAGAGGCTTAGTTATGACTAGCTGTGCCTGTGACTTCGTTCGCGTGGATTTCAGAAAACAATCATGTGTCTCTTTACCTACTAATTATTTTTCTAACATAATAGCCTAAGTTTCTCCTTATAAAATCCGCTACCTGCCATTGAAACTTCCGTCAAAATCGCTACTCGGATCGTACAGCTGTTTCGAAAATTTGTTGGAACAAACAGACAGACAAAAATTTAAAAAAAATCCTTTTTTTTTTGTTATAAGTACCACTGTAGTTGTAGTTTAGAATAGAATAGAATATATTTATTTGCTTTAAAAGATGGTACATTAAGGTCTTATAAATAAAGTTATGATCCTACATGTTTCGCCATGTACTGGCATACCTACAAATATTTAAACATGTTAAATGTAACAAATTTAACACATTAATTTGTTAAAATTATAACATTTCTAATAACATTCAAACTCAAATCATTTATTTCAATTAAACCATTTACAGGCACTTTTGAATTGTCAAAATTAAATAGTCGGTCAGTTAGTCAGAAAGTTGAAGCTAGTTGCCCATTCCAAAGCGTAGATCTCTATGGAGAATAACGGGCAAGAAACTCCACGGACACTCTTTTAAATCAAGACATTTTTACAAAATCCTGGTTACATTATTCTTATTGCTTCTATATGTGAGAACAATGTAAAGAAACAAATTAAAATATTAAATTAAAAATATTAAATTAAAAATTAATATATAATAAAATTATAGGGTTATTAGGGTTTTGTATCTATTTGAATTAGGTATTATTTATTTATATTTTATTCATTTCTGTATGTAGATGTACAGATTAAGAGTGTATCAATCCGAGAGACTACGTATTTGGACTAACGTGCGCACAGTTATGTCTTTCTGACTCATCTATTTCTGCATGATGTTCTGAAAACAACAAGACAATAAGAGAGGCAAAAAGGATCTATCAGTCTCTGAAATCCTAATCAAGAATCCGATCAGCTGGTTTTCTGTGAAATCCCATGTTAGCCGTTGTGATTGGATGACCAAAACAACAACCACTTATTAAATTCGTAGAGATGAGAATTGATAACAGATTTAATTAAATAAGCTTTAGACGGTTGTGTACAATTATATTATTATACAGACTGTATCAGAGGCCCCTCCTCTGATACACTCTGTATAATAATATAATTTTGTGGCTAAGTTATAACAGCCGCACGGGTCGATCGATTAGGTTAAGCAACGCTTGCCTCGGTCGGTCCGTGGATGGGTGACAATCTTTACATACCAAGACCCCTCCGTGCCTCGGAAAGCACGTTAAGCCATTGGTCCCGGCAGTCATTTGTGAATCTTTGACAGTCGTTACGGGCCGTCAGAAGTCCGAAAATCTAACAACCAATCTTACCCAGTGAGTGGGTTGTGGAGGTCAGATAGGCAGTCGCTTCATGTAAAATACTGGTACTCAGCTGCGTCCGATTAGACTGGGAGCCGACCCCAACATAGTTGGGAAAAGGCTAGGCAGATGATGTTAATATACAGAGTGTATCAGAAATGTTTGGTCGAATTTAAGGGTTTGGTACAGACCATCAAACTGTACCAATTTCTCCATGGGACCAACATCGTAATCGCGAAAAAATATTAGCTGTCCCCACAAAACTTCAACCTATTCGACCGCAATGACCACATTTGGGTCGGGTGGACCCAAATGTGGTCATTGCGGTCGAATAGGTATTAGAGTTTTTTATGGGACACACATTTATATGATACATGCATACATAAACATGTTCAGGGCGTGATGTTCTTTCAAACTATGAACAAGAAAGAAGAGTGCGTTTTATCCAACCATCGTGTTGTCCTAATAGGAAACTGTGAAAACAAAAATATATGCGAGATGTATCAGTTGTTTTCTTTTGCTCAACTTATAAAACTAAGAAAAGGAAAGACTTCTAAGGCAACTGCAAAGCTTTGTTTCAAGGAAAAATAAAACCAAACCTTGTGTATATTATTTTTAGCTTGAACATTTTACGGAAGAAAAACTGACGTTTGTTTACAGGCAATATAAAGCGTAGAAGGATTATTACGCCGGAAAACGGAATGGTTACCAGGGGTCTACTCCGAAGTAGTATCGGCCGAATGTTCAGCCGTTTCCTGCTACGAAGTTACTATTTGGTTCGGACGGTTCCGATCCTACACTCCTACACTCTTTCGAATATTAACTATGGTCCCGACCCAACTAAGCCAATCCGAACTTTTTTCGTATTTTTCAATAATATTTGGTTCGGCCATGTGTCGGTCCGATCCGAACATTCGCACTTTGCACTTCGAAGGCCCCCTGTACTTATGTTAAATCCCCTATGTACGCTTAGTGCTGGGGTCATACGTCTTGATTACAATATTGATTAATAGACATTAATCTTCTATGTCAAACGCTGATGGCCATCTTATATCTATCTATTAATCAGCTATAATTTTCCCACGGCTGGGATATAGGCCTCCTCTCTCTAAGAGGAAGTGGGCCATAATCAACACGCGGACCCAGTGCGGGTTTGTGGATGTCACATGTTTTAGAATTTTTTAGTTCTAGGAGATGCCGGTTTCCTCACGGTGTTTTCCTTTACCGTTTTGAGAGCTGCAGTGGTTATGAAAATTAATACACAAAGTAAAGTGCCTGCCTGGGTTCGAACTCACGACCTGCAACTCATAAACCGGGGCCGATAATACTTGGCAGCCACTGCTCTCATCAAACGCCCCCTGGTGTACAATATTTGTATAATATGCATATTATATTATAAAAGTCTCTTTACAAGATTGTCCGTTTGACCGCGTTGTTCTTCTAAGCCAGGTAAGTAAGCAGGATTTTGACGCGCTTTTCACGATCTTTTAGATAATTTAATTCGAAAGATTTATGTGTATTGATAATAAACTTAAAGATAATAAAGAAATCTTGATGTTTTGTCAATTCGTAAGAACCATGCGAAGCAGGGGTTGGCCGTAGATACAAATAAGCGAAAGAAAAAGACCTTATTTCCGTGGTCTGGCATCGGATTGGTGTTTGCAGCTTTTGATTTACACAAGGGCCGCTACGAATTAGAAAGATATAAAAAAAATACATTTATTTAGCACATACTAAAATACACACAATACGCTGGTGTATTGTGTGTACTTTAGTCTGGATACATACAGATAAAAAACAAAAAATAAAGATAAAAAAACTTGAGAGGTGTCAAGGGACACCCGGATGGAACGAAGTATAACTGGCTTTCTTTCTATAAGAGAGAGAGAGAGACAGACAGAGAAACACGCGCACGCCGCACGGCTTACAACTATAGCAAAAAGTGTCGTTCCAACTTTTGGTCTTAATTTTTTCCGTCTAGCCCCCTTTCGCAACGCGCGATAAAGAACTTCGTTCCAATAAAAAGTGTTAAGTCCGATGTAAGAAGCAGCAGTAAAGTATGCCTCACAGCTGCACCAAAAATTACTGTTCCTTTAGTCACATTTTTGGTACTGTACAAGTTTTATTAATGACTACGCGGCAGGCTCAAAAAAATGCGGGATGAGCTGGATCCCTTAAAGGATTGACTCACAATCGCAGTAGACCGGGAAAATTGGAAAGCGGGCAGGGAGGTCACTCGCCCTGCAGTGGAACAACAGGCTTATTAATAATAATAATATCAAGATTTATCATATTTTGGTATTTTCAATTCATCGTTTTTGGTTTTGACTTTCAACTTCATGAATATTGCTGGCGAAAAAACAAAACATTGCTACAGCTGTAGGTACAAAATACAGGACAGAGCATCCAATCAGTAAAATTCTCGAGTGTTCCACAGTAAAAACTGGAATACCGGGAAATTCAGAAACTGAAATGAAGCTAGTTTCGTTTTGTTCTCTCTATTGAAACCTATTGTTATAAGGATTTTTAAAATCTCGATCTGAGCCATTCAATCCAGATCAAAGTTTTTGATTTGCTGTTTTTGATTTTCTCAATTGGACAAGCAAAATTATTCCCTGATGCCAATAGATTCCCACAACTTTTTTTTTTGTTTACCTTCATCCATTCATAATCATAATTTGAATGGTATGTACCATCTGCTGTTTATAAGATCCCTACCCTTACTGATATTATAACATCGTGAGGAAACCGGCATGTCCTAGAACCAAAAATTCGAAGACATGTGACATCTACCAACCCGCACTGGGCCGGCGAGGTAGATTATGGCCCACTCCCTCTCGAAGAGAGGAGGCCTGTGTCCCAGCAGTGTGAACAATATAGGATGATTATGACTAACGACGGACGACCACGGACGATCTGACGGAGCGATTTTATTGGGATACTGAAACCAAACGGACTACCATGAATGTTCGTTAAACACCTTCGATCAATAACAGTACTAGATTCCCGACAAGCGCTTCAAAAACGGCCCGAAAAATAAGACCACAAATACTTGTGTGGTCTTATTTCAAATTAGTATGTTTTTAACCTTATTACTTAGACTTTAAGTTTCATTTTAGAATAAATGACTGAAAATTTAAAAATAGAATGATTTTATTTTCAAGCGACATTTTAAATATATTTTGCAATGGTAATTAAACTTTATGTTCAAGCATTAAGGTTTATAATAAACTGAAGTTGTTAATATTATTAAACTTTTTTCTAAGAAATGTAGATGTTTACGTGTGTGCAAACGTGGCCACTTGAGCCACTGATTTTTGTTCCTGATCCTTAATCTAGTACTATTATTGATCGAAGTTAAACACAGATAAATTGAAATTTATTTTTACATTTTATTTGAAATAATAGGGGCTAGTAGCTAAGTAATAACTGCCGCGGTTGGTCCGTGGATGAACATCTTTACATACCAAGACCCCAATCATATACAGTATCTAGGAAAGCACGTTAAGCCGTTGGTCCCGGCTGTCATTCGTGGATCTTTGACAGTCGTTACGGGTCGTCAAAAGCCTGAAAGTCTGACAACCAGACTTACCAAGGGGAATAGTATTACCTAGTAACTGGTTGTGTAGGTCAGATCGACAGTCACTCGGTAGAGTAGCATACGGTTCCATACATGCTGAGTATTTTATACTATTTACTTACTTTTCTCATTTACTTTCACAACACATACAATCTGTTGACATACAATAGATGTAGCAATGTGACCAAGACTCACTATGATCCTTATCAGGAACTCAAGAGGACCTACTGAGATTAGAATCTGTGATACGAGTACATGAGGAACTTTTGTGTTTGCAAACCATTCAAAGTTTTATCTTGAGCATAAATAAGTATTTTTTCTTTGTGAATACGAAGAGACTTTCGGCCTCGGTCAAGTTAATTCCTTTGATTGTCCTATTCGTGTCACAAGATTCCTTGTTAGTTTTAGACAGGTTTCTTTATCTTAAGTTTATACGCATAATACATAAATAACATGCACGTACCCAAGTGGGCCGCTGCAGGCACAATTTGTCGAAGTGGGGGATTACTGACCCATCCAACACTCAATGTGAGTGCGGTGCTTGATCAGATCATGTCCTACTTGCTGGAGTGACCTAAGTATCCTTTTATCTACACATTGAATAACCTAAACAATACCACTGATGCCGCAGTCAGCTAATTAATAACAGCCACACAGGTCGATCGATCAGATTAGGCTACGCTTGCCGCGGTTCGTCCGTGGATGGGTCACCATCTTTACATGCCAAGACCCCTCCGTGCCTCGGAAAGCACGTTAAGCCGTTGGTCCCTGCTATCATTCGTGGATCTTTGACAGTCGTTACGGGTAGTCAGAAGCCCGAAAGTCTGACAACCAGTCTTACCAAGGGGAATAATATTACCTAGTAACTGGTTGTGGAGGTCAGATAGGCAGTCGCTCCATGTAAAATACTCGTATTCGCATCCGGTTAGACTGGAAGCCGACCCCAACATAGTTGGCAAAAGGCTACGCAGATGATAATGGTATACATAAACCCCAATAAAACACACTATTCAAATACAACATCAATCGTTTATCCCACTCATAATAATAATCGTTATGTCCTAACAATAACACTACAATAGAGTGATTGTATTTTAGAGACCGATTTATACGCATAACACATCATTTACTTAAACAACATAAATCTTTTGATACGCCGGTGGAGTAATTTGACAAATTATTACTTATCAAAAAAACTCTTCCCAGATAATTGTAATGCAAGCCTAATGTTTGACAAGTGAACGTTTATACAATAACTTGCTTACCAACTATTACGTTTAACAATTTTAATTTAGTCAAATATTTCAGTTGGTATAACATATTTTATGCGAAATAAAATAAGCCAAATATTTAGTATCGTCAGTTTTCAATTTACCATTTCTATTCAGTCAATTGCTTAGTCAATGACAAAAGATTTGCATCTTTATGTCAGTTGCACAAAATATACAAATTAAGTTATAATGTGTTTTGTTGGTTTGGTTTTACTGTATAAAATATGTTTCTGTTGTTGTTGTGTGGTCACAGTTCTAACCTAACCTAGCTGTTTCCATTTAAAAAGATATATGATATGCGAGTTACGTTGCAAATTTCACTAAACTAAGAAAATTATAAACTACACATGTCAATTAATATTATATAATATTAAAAACGATTCTAATCTAACCTACAGTTCTTCACCCTAATTGCGTAAAACACGATCAATCGGAATCGGTTTCATTTTGACAGTTCAACAACATTCATTGCGTTATTTACGTGTTGAGCAGACATATTTTTCGAACTTATGAAGCAATGGATTAACAATTTGCTTCAAAATGATTCAGATTGATCGTGTGTTACGCAATTAGGGTGCTGGTAGTAGTTCGTTTTTCATTCGTCGTTCGAAAACATATAGGCAGATATAGGCATAAATTTGACTTGATTCGGAAAAATTCAAGCACATAAACTTACAAAGAAGTACGCAAATGACATCAAATAAAAGTGCATTTTTAATTAAATAATTCCCAAAAAATCTTATTTTTGTCTTTATATTTCTTTTCATAACAAATCGTTTTGACTAAATGTTTACTGTCTAAAGACTGTTAAATAAAATCAAATCAAAAGTCATTTATTCAAATTAGGCTGAGAGTCAGCACTTTTCGAACGGCAAAATTACAAAAGACAGTCCCCCAAAAACGCCCGCCCTTCACCACTTCCTAGTGCTATCGCTGGGAAGAAGAAGTGGCGCAACAAACTTCCCAGCAGCACAGCTGTCTGTTCAGTTAGAATATAGTGCATGTATACAATACTAGGAACCTATGTTCAGTAATTAACATTACAAGAAACTTAAATTATTTGCCATAAAATATGTCAGCTAGCCACGCCAATATACCAACAAATATAATAAAAACTATACGTACTCAAGCTGAAAAATAATTAATTCAAATGGAAATAAAACTTACTACCTAAATAAAAGCCTCCAGGCATAAAGGGCGTGACAGCTTACATATTTATGCATAGCTGGGTTCTGGTCACATAGCTGTCACTTGAGTCACAGATGAAAAACTAGGACCATCGAAGTAAAATAAATAAATAAGTTAATACTAATAACAATAACCTGTCAGTAAGCTGATTCTGGAGAAAGAACATGATCATTGTCTTGAGTTAATTAGGGCGACCAACTATTCTTATCGTGTAAGTAGTCGTTGATGGAATAGTAAGCCTTTGAGCAAAGGTTAGATTTTACTTGAGCTTTAAACGCATTGAAAGGCAAGTCTAGCAAAGAAGAGGGTATCTTGTTATAAAAGGTTATACCAAGCCCAACAAATGAGTTATGAACCTTATGAAGCCGGTGAAAGGGGGCACGTAGTTTGTCCCTATTTCTAGTGTTAACACTGTGAATATCACTGTTTTTAGTGTACAAGTGCAAATTTTGCCTAATATATAAAATGTTGGCGAAGATGAATTGTGATGCAACCGTGAGAATACCAACATCTTAAAAAAAATCTCTTAGAGAAACTCTGGCACCTAGCTGGTAAATTGCTCGAACAGCTCGTTTTTGAAGGACAAATATATTTTGTATATCAGCGGCTTTGCCCCACAGCAGAATACCGTAGGACATAACACTGTGAAAATAACTAAAATAGACTAAACGAGCTGTATCAACGTCAGTGTATTGTCTTACTTTCCTGACGGCGAAGGCAGCCGAACTGAGCCTTCCTGCTAGACTTGATATATGAGGTCCCCACTGAAGTTTGGCATCTACTGTTAGTCCTAGAAAAATTGCCGAGCCTACTGTTTCAAGCACCTCTTTATTTAAGACGATGTTGGGTCCTAGATTTCCGACATTCGGTAAGGCAAACTTTACACATTTCGTTTTCTTGGCATTGAGAACTAGGTTATTTGACGTAAACCAATCTGTAACTATTGAGAGTGCACTGTTTACGTCGTCAAAATCTTGTCTATTTATGTCTACTTTAAAAATAAGAGAGGTATCATCTGCAAACAGTACAACGTCACAGATGCCCTTCAAATGGAATGGTAAATCATTGATATATACTAAGAACAAAAATGGACCCAGTATTGAGCCTTGCGGAACACCTAACTGAACTGGTAGCCCGGAAGATTTCGCGCCATTAGCATCTACACATTGGACCCTATTATGTAAATAAGAAATTATTACGTTGAGAGCCACGTTTCGGACACCGTAATGACGTAACTTACGCAAGAGCGTGTCATGGTGCACGCAATCAAAGGCTTTGGAGAGATCACAGAAAACTCCAATAGCATTTTGCGACTTCTCCCATGCGTCAAATATGTGTCTCAGCAGAGCAACACCCGCGTCTGTAGTTGAACGACCCTTTGTAAAGCCATATTGCTCATTATGGAGGATGCTGTTTAAATTAAAATGTCTTAGCAACTGCTTGAGTATTAACTTTTCAAATATTTTGCTAAACGCAGGTAAAATAGAAATAGGCCTGAAATTGCCAACGTCATTCTTATTACCTGATTTAAATAACGGTATGACTTTGCTACTCTTCATGAGGTCAGGAAAAGTTCCTAAATCAACACATTTATTAAAAGTAACAGCTAGATAGCTAATAAAATTATCCTTGGTAATATTTTGCTGAGTAAAAATTTGACCAAATGAAAATGTACGTACTAAAATCATTCCAAATATTGCATTGGTATAAAAAAAAGTTGCTAAAATTTGCTTGGGTAATGAAATATTTTCAAAATAATTTCGGCAAAACGGCAGGCTCCCCATTATATTATATCCATTTAATACTGCTGCGGATAATAAATGCTTTAGTTACTAATCATCATCATCATCGTCATCATTTCAGCCGAAAGACGTCCACTGCTGAACGTAGGCCTCCCCACGGCCATTTCGACCGGTTCTGTGCTTCCCGCATCTTTCGGATTCCTGCGGCCTTCACAAGGTTATCGGTCCATCTTGTGGGAGGCCTTCCAACGCTACGTTATCCGGAACGCGGTCGTCACTTCATAACCTTTCAGCCCCATGGGCCATATGTTCTGTTAGCAATGTGCCCTGCCCAGTACCACTTAAGTTTGGTGGCAATTCTTCGGGTTATGGCGGTTGCCTTGGATCTCCTGCGGATCTCTTCATTTCTGATTCGATTACTTAGGGAAACTCCTAGCATAGCCCTCTCCATTGCCCTTTGGGTGACTTTTCTTTTAGCCTTCTAAGGTCCATTTACTACATTTTACTACTATGAAGTTTTGGAAAAATGAGCCTAGATTAATGGACCCTCCATGGGACTTTCATACTCTTCGTGATTTTCGCGGATGAAGCCAATGTTCTTCTTAGCGTATCGATAGCAAATACAACACGAACATTTATGTAATAATAGTGAGTTCAAGCTTTAATACTGTTCGTCATTGGTGGCATTTTCATGGTTTTTGAGGGTGTGAAAGCCGATAGCGAGGTGAAAATGAAAATCCAAATGACGACAACTTTATGAGAGCTTCTGAAAACTTATACTTGATGGCTGCGTATTAGAACGCGTATTAAAATACACTTTCTCTCTCGTGTGTGTGCGTGCGAGTATCGCGTAAGAAACTTCGTTCCTCAGGGGGGCCCCCAACCGCACACGTTTTAATATTACGTATATTATATAACAATACTGCTGTTGTGGCAGAAGGACCCTTAAGCACATTATAGCCATAACGGGTCGCAGCGCAATGTATTTCCATGCAAATAAGTGCGTTGCGGCTCGCATGTAGTGTGCGTTAGTTTATAGAAAATTTACAAAAGTGATGAAGAAAGATACTTAAGACTTCCCAGAAAAGGCAGCACTGGGCTACTAATCTTGGTGACTGTCAATATTGTTTTTATCACAGCATCTGAGCGGAAATTCTCGTATTTGTAAGAACGATCACAGTCTGATCTGTCTCAATCTGTCAAAAATACGCCTAAAATCCCTACATTTTTGATAAGTTTTTGACATTGACTGTCGCCGAGATGAGATTGCGCCTAGATTTTGATCGTTTTTATTTACGGGATTGGCCTTCAGATATTACGTAGGTACCATTTTTCTTTGCCGCAAAAGGCACGAAGAAGACTAACAAGAGATTCAACAGGTTACTCATAATCAGCTTGTTATACTTTGTAAATAAGGGCAATTTTCCTTTATCATAAAAGGCAAGCTTGTCCTAAGGAGGAAGTAGGCACTTGAAATAAAAAGTCCCTCAAATAAACCAGCTGCTCCATTTCCCACGAAATACTTCAAGAGTTACTGCAAAGCGATTCAATAGCACTCGAATTGTAACTTATAAGAGTACAACATTTTGCAATTATTCAGCAACCTTGCGACAGAACTCCTTTACACTTATGAGCCCCTAGTTAGGTAACTAGGGGCTCATAAGTGTAAAGGAGGTCTCATAAAATATAAATGCATTCTTAGTACATTCCTGTGCTCCGTATTATTGAAGAAACAAGAAGCGAGTAGAGCTAGCAACTAAAACAAGTTGGCGAGAAACGAGCAGCGAGTACGCGACGGCGACGAGTGAATATATAGGATATGCTGGTATGCGTATGTAGCAAGTGTGATTGTCTCAGCGAGTGTTCTGCCTGCCAAACGAACGCCGTTGAGCGAGTACTCTCTTTGGGAGCTATTGACGCTCCGCCAAACGAGTCCTCGCCGCTGATGTGAACAGTCAGTGATCAACTATTCATAATCTGCCTAGCCTTTTCCCAACTATATTGGGGTCAGCTTCCAGTCTGACCGGACGCAGCTGAATACCAGTATTATACATGGAGCGACTGTCTATCTGACCTCCACAGCCCAGTTATTGGGTAATACGATACCCCTTGGTAAAATTGGTTGTCAGACTCGAAAGTCTGTCGTTACGGGTCGTCAGAAGGCTGTCAAAGATCCACGAATGACAGCCGTGACCAACGCTTTCCGAGGCACGGAGGAGTCTTAGTATGTGAAGATGGTCACCCATCCACGGACCAACCGCGGCAAGCGTAGTTTAACCAGATCGATCGACCCGTGCGGCTGTTATTACTTAGCCACAAACCCCAGTGATGAACTTTTAAAATACATAATTACTATTGTACCTATCTCTTTTACTTTACATGGAACCTACAATTTTCTACGTTTCTAAAGCGAGATTGTTAATAGCTAATCGCTTCCTCATCGGCGGTGGGACAGATATATGCCTTCAAACTCAAACTCAAAGTCAAACAAAACGTCTTGTCTGTCAAAACCCCAGTGCGATTCTGTAACCATCTCACCGTGAAAACTTAGGTGAAGTGAGCGTGGAGTGAGCTGTCATTCCAACGAATGCTAAGGGATTGACACTATTAACAGAGCTCACTCTAAGCTCACTTCACCTAACTTTTCACGGTGAGATTTTTACAGAATCGATCGGCAGATGAATATTTGTGTTCTGTCAAATAAGATTTTTCATAACATTTTATAAATGACTACGACTTCTTGCTACTTTTTTTTATCATTGTTTTCTTAAAGCAATAGTTTATCTCATAGCATAATCAGCCGATAATGTCTCCACTGCTGGGACAGGCCTCTTCTTGTGAGAGGGAATGGGCCGTAATCCACCAAGCAGGCCCAGTGTGGGCTGATAGATGTCACATGAACCTAGTTATTATTAGCTTTTAAGAAACTTTCTGCAATGGAAGAGCTGATGTAGGTTCTTGACTGCCAAGAGAGATCATTTGTCTAGCCATTCCTCTACTATGTTGGGGTCGGCTTCCAGTCTAACTGGATGCAGTTAAAGTCTCAGTAATTTACCTGCCAACCAGCCTATAACGTTCGCACTTCTGGGACACAGGCCCCTTTCTATGAGAGGAAGTAGGCCATAATCCACCACGCGGGCCCAGTGCGGGTTGGTAGATGACACATGTCTTCGAATTTTTGGTTCTAGGACATGCCGGTTTTCTCAACGATGTTTTCCTTCACCGTTTTGAGAGGAGTAGTGATTAAATAATTTACACAAAGTAAAGTGTCTGGTTGGGTTCGCACCCACGACCTAATTAATACGCGTAAGTGGCGGACGTGTACCACTGGACCATAACTGCTCTTTTATCTGTCTCAGCAAGTCTGTCTCATAGACAGTATTGATTTTCTGTCGGTTTGTCTAAAGTCTCAATGTATAAAGAAAGGCAATGAAAACTTTTTTGCAAAAAAAAAATCAACCGACTTCGTTGGGTTCACATTTTCGTTGTTTGCCACCGACTTCCGAAATTAAAGTTATTTTTCACTTTGTAGTGTCGTTTTTGGAAGTCGGTTGATTTTTTATTTGCAAAAAAGTTTTTATTTTTCACTTTTAAGTTTTAATTTTTACTAGTAATTTTGGTTTAAAAACCAAACTACTGAACCGTTGTACCTCCTCCTTTTTTAGAAGTCGGTTAAAAACAAGCGAAAATGTTTCTTAAGATTAATTAAGAACAGGTGGCATACGATATTTTATGCTGACCTCTCTGAAAATATGCGTAGCGTGATAAAGCGGGTCAATTTTCATATTTTAGGGAGATTGCGTATAATAGGTGCTTCCTACCTTTTTTATTTCAAAGATGTTTTTCTTCTTCTTTTTAATTTATAAAGCTGAGATTGAAGATTTTAATTGGAGCGTAACTAAATTGGTTCTTTAAAAAAAAAACAACATCAGACAGTATAGTTTCAGACACCATGAAAAAGAAAATCTAAAGTTATATAATAATACTAGCTGCGCCCCGCAGATTTACCCGCATAAGTTTCGATCCCGTGGGAATAACGAGATAAAAAGTATCCTATGTGTTAATCCTGGTTATAAACTATATGTGTGCTAAATTTAATCCAAATCCGTTTAGTAGTTTTGGCGTGAAAGCGTAACAAACATGAATCCATCCATCCGTCCAACCATTCATCCTCATAAACTTTCGTGTTTATTTAAGTAGGATTAGTAGGATATACAGGGTGGCATGGCAGGGACATCGATGCGCAACCTGTAACCATGGATTCAGTACATGATTCTGGATGCGTTGAAATTTTTACGGTTTCATACATTTCGACCGCGAAGGTAGTGCACTTTTCAGTGAAACTTGAATCATGTGCTGAATTCATGGTTACAGTTTGCGCGTCAATGTCCTTGCTACTCTGTATTTTATTATGTACACACGGCTACACATCAAGCTATGCAAAACCAGTATTGGCTGACCGTTCATTGTGAGAAAATATCATACAAAGTGAGGCCAAGACAAACTAGTTTTGTATAGCTTGATGTGTAGCCGTGTGTACGAGTGTGTTTTTTTTTCTCGTACTTATAGTGCATATCTAGAACGTCAACCTACCGATTTTGACAGATTTGATTGAGCTTTAAACGGGATCCTGCCGTTTTGCCGAAAAGGTTTTGCCAAAATTTCACTACCCAAACAAATTTTAGCAATCTTTTTTTATACCAATGCAATATTTGGAATAATTTTAGTACGCACATTTTCATTTGGTCGTTTCAGAAACGACTAGATTATATAGAAAAAAAATATGGAAAAAAACAGGCTACCCGAGACTGAACTAGTTAGACTATAACAATTGACTGAATAGAAATGGTAAATTGAAAACTGACGATACTAAATATTTGGCAAAATTTATTTTGCGTAAAATGATTTATTCCAACTGAAATATTTGACTAGGTACATAAAAATTGGTAAAAGTACTAGTTGGTAAACAAGTCATTGTTTAAACGTTGACTTGCCAAACATTAGGTTTGCGTTACGATTATTTATGAATAGAGTTTTTGCTAAGTAATAATTTGGCAAATGAAATTATGCGGAATTTTTTTTTGGGGAGTGATAATTTGGCAATTTCTTTTCGGTGAAACAAGGGAGACCCGCTTTAAACACCAACGAACACACTTCATTAAAAGTACAGTACGTTCACAACCATACAATAAGGTAGCTATAGAACCCCACAATTCATCTCCAAAAATTTCTGCTCGTGACAAAAGACGGAGTTTCTGGTAATAACACAACTGAAGACATCTGACGACAGCGGCTGATTAAGTCCTGTACAGTCGCTGGCAGCAGTGATTAATGAAACGGGACGTACAGTGAAGGACAGATGTGTTAATTAGATTAACACATCCAGACGTTGTCAGTTCGAGATTTCTGCGCGACTGTACTGAACCAGGGATAATATATGTTGTATTAATTCTTAGGAGGAATCAAGAATGAATGGTTCTTTCGTTGGGGCTAAATTAAGTAATCCGATGTGTTGTGTTGTATCATGTGATAAATTGATGGTAAGTACCGAAATGGCATGTCGTATACGATCTTGTCCGCTAGACTGAATTGTATTCATGGAAATATACCTACTATATTTCTGATCATAGAATGATACTTATATATTTATTTGAGTTTAGTTGAAATAGATGATAGATATTTCTAGACCATTGAACCGTTATCTAAAAACCGTCGTATAGTCTGTTCGAACCTTAACCTTTGAATGAACTCATCATTCAATATATCCAGCCGTAACATGTTAGATATATAAACCTATTTCTAATGGCACAATGAGTAATTCAGATTTTTTTTATAATTTTTCGTCCTGGTATTTTTTTCAAAGACAAATCAGTACGTGGTTATATAATATATTATATAATAATATATTAATATTAATATTATAAACAGGTAAAACTGGTTTATCTGTTTGTATATAGGGGGTAATGTATATAAGTAGTTTATCAGCCATCTTGTTACCATAACACAAGCATTAGGTTGCTTAGCTTGGGACTAGATGGCGCTGTGTGAAATGTCCAGGGATATTATTATTATTATTAATCTACGGAATTACCATTTGAATGCCCAATTTTTACCTTAAGGAGCCGATCAAAAACTAAAAAAGTCAGAAAGAACGCTAAGCGAAAACGAAATAAAAGCGTGGGCAAACGATGCGATGCGATGCGATGCGACAGGTCGGTCGGGGAACAAAGAACTTGGCGGAAGTCGCGAGCCGAAGCTTCTTTTTTAAAATCGATTCTCGGTCTCCACTCAAGAACACGTCTACCTCAATGGTCATCGGTTCTACGGCTAATATGGCCAGCCCATTATAACTTCAGCTTGCTTATCCTGCCATAGCTTAACTAGCTACAATTACCAATTTCCGCTCCATTGACCAATTTAAAACGACTACCCCTTTCAATAAATTATCTTAAAAATACTAACTAACATTTCATTTCCAGAGGAACGCCATTAAAAACAAGGGAATTAATCTTAAAACCAGCACGCCTGTTTGAAAGCCGATATTGATGACGTTAATCGTCAACACTAAAGGAGATATACGATCTTCATAAAATAACAAACGCCTATTTTATTACGCCGCCAATACAAAGAGTGGCAGTTAAGTCTTTCTAATAGCCTGTAATTCGTTTAACTGCTGACGGAGAGTTTGCTAAATAGGGTGATGGTGAAACGAGAATTTGCTGCGGTGGCGGTTTTGTTGCTTGTGTGTGCGGACCTGGCGATTGTAACAGATAGAATTGTTATGAAAAAAGAAAATTAAAGTGGTTATAAAATATCAAAATATTAAATTAATTTAAAAGCTAAGATTCTCAAAATAAAAATAATAATTATGTACAATTATATAAAAAGGTTTGGAGGCATGAGGAACAGGGTGTAAAGTTCGCTCATCCTCCATAGAAAAGGGAGGATCCTCCGACCAGACGGGTGTTGTGTCTGGCGGGCTATTGCCCAACGATTGATGTTGGGAAATTGTATCTATGCTAACTGCGCGGTAAACTCTGCTTGCGAGATGCAGGATTTGCGTGACGTCAGTATGACGCGTTGTTCGCATGTGGCGTTGTAGATACTGCTACATGGGTTTTCTCGTATTCCTTCAAAACATGTCAGGACTTCTTTTATTTCAGCTCAGTATCAAAACCCATCCAATTACCACATCAATGAACACGATATCTATTATTGTCGGCTATTAATTCAGTCCGTCTTTTGTTCAAGTTTCGTGTCATGTCATTATCTAGTCTTAGGTAATACAAGCTAGACTAGAATTCTCCTCTGAGAGAATTAGATACTATCTTTTGGTAGCTCGTTAACGGTAAAATAGATTTCTAAATGGATGTAATTCTGGTGACATTGGCTCTTATCTCGTCGGATATATTATGGGACGTAATTACTTGCTGTTTGCATTTACACTATTATATAATTAAGTCTGTGTAGTTGTGAGTACTAAATTGAATAGGCTATCTAAGAATCACAAAAAGAAAATCTCGCAAGAATATATACCTTTTAAACTTCTTTTATTTGTTTATCTAAATTAATATCTCATAAAGAAAATATTAGATTTATGTATGTTTGTTTGTTACGCGTTCACGCTAAAACGGCTGAACGGATTTAGATGAAATTTAGCACATGGGTAGACCAAGACCTGCATTAGAAGATAAGATATATCTCATTCCGATATTTTCACGGGATCGAGATTTATGCTGGTGGTCTTTCGCAACTTGATAAAATAAATCAAGTAGATACGTACTTAAAATTTTAATCAAATTAAAGTTTTCAAGAGTCGACTAAACCGTTAATTTTATAACATACTGAAAACCGTTTATTATCAGACTGGTTTACCTATAAACCGATGTTTTACGTACCGAAAGAAGTCGGAAGTCTAAGTAATAGCTATTAATGGACTTAATTATGTGCTGTAATCAAAATAAATATTGTAAGTTTACTAGTTTCAACTGCAAATCTGTTAAGCGGTCAGTTGATAGTGTTAGGGAAATATGTGAAATGTCAGATATTGTAGCCCTTCAGGAGACATGGCTTCTTCCCCATGATATTCCTTTCTTGGGAACCATAAGTGATAAATTTGAATACACGGGTAGGTCGGCTGTTGATACATCTGCGGGGTTACTGATAGGAAGACCATATGGGGGAGTGGCTATCCTCTGGAGAAAGGGCATTTTTAACGATGTTATAATATTAAAGTGCATTAGCTCGCGTCTCGCTGCTATCAGGGCGACTGTCGGTGATCGCTCGATTATTGTTATCTCTGTGTATATGCCAACAGACTCAACCGACAACTTGCCTTTGTTTGCGGAGGTTCTAGGTGAGATTAGTGCAATTGTTGCGAGTGTAGATATTGAAAGTATTTTCATATTAGGCGATTTTAATGCACATCCACATGAATTGTTTTTTAGGGAATTAAACAATTTCTGCAATGACCAAGCATGGATTTGTGCGGATATAGAGAAACTGGGCTGCGTGACTGATAACTACACTTTTGTGAGCGAAGCCCATGGCTGTAGAAGGTGGCTAGATCACTGTGTTGTGTCTTGGTCAGCTTGGCAAACTATTGTAAATATAGGAATAAAAGAAGACATATATATGTCAGATCATTTGCCATTGTACGTTGAGTGTGACCTGAATATAGTGAGGTCTAAATTAATAACACAGAATACGCCGCGCTCTACGGTTATCTGGGGTGAAAGGGACGAATCTCAGATTAAGTGTTACAAGGATTTATGTAATGATACGTTTCGTAACATTGATTTTCCACCTGAATTCTCAGGGTGTGGCTATGGGTTATGCAGCTCAGTTGAACATAAACACGTCCTAGACAACCTATACGGTAAAATTATAAGTACTTTATGTGACGCTGCAGAGCAAACATATGTGGTAGCAGGGTGCAGGCCAAGGAGAGGCAGAGTGGTGTGTGGATGGAACAGTCATGTTCGTGACGCTCACCGAGAGGCCAGGCTTAAATTCAAAGAATGGGTTAGACAAAAGAGACCAAATAGTGGAGCAGTTTTTGATGAGATGTGTGAGACCCGTAAAATCTTCAAGGGTCGCCTGAAATGGTGCCAAAAAAACAAAGAGCAGGTCAAAATGGACTACATAGCAAAGCAAAGAGCCACGAAAAATTTTAGTAAATTTTGGAAGTCGACACGTAAGTTGGATACTAGGCCTGGTCTACCGGCGAGCGTAGGAGGGGCCAATGATCCGGTGGGAATTGCAGATATGTTTATGAAACATTTTAAAGTGCAATCTCCACTAGGCCCGTCGGTTGAAGTGGCCGATGCTGAGTCTGACAGTGGGGGGGCGGAATCACTCACTCTTTTCTCGGCTAAACAAGTCAGATCCGTCATTCAAGGCATGAGCAGAGGTAAATCGCCCGGCCACGACGGACTCAGCATCGAGCATTTCAAATATGCGGGAGTTCACCTGCCGAGGGTCCTGTCTTTATTTTACAGAATGTGCATCAGTCACTCTCATTTACCTACTGAGCTGATGCAAACTATTGTAGTACCTATAGTAAAAAACAAGACAGGGGATATCTCGGACAAGGGAAACTACCGTCCAATCTCCCTTGCAACCACAGCGGCTAAAATATTGGACAGTATACTTGATTCGTGCCTGAAAAAGTATTTGTGTTTGCACGATGCACAGTTTGGTTTCCAACCTAAACTTTCAACTGAGAGTGCTGTGCTGAGTTTGAAGAATACTGTCCAGTATTACACAGACCGAAAAACGCCGGTGTATGCCTGCTTCTTGGATCTCTCCAGAGCCTTCGACCTGGTGTCATATGATGTGCTCTGGAGAAAGCTGGATGACAGGAATGTACCGGCGCCAGTGCGTAAGCTCATGCAGTATTGGTATGCGAACCAAACCAATTATGTAAAGTGGGCCGGAACGTTCTCTGAATCATATGGGTTGGAGTGCGGTGTGAGGCAGGGGGGGTTGACGTCTCCACGGCTCTTCAACCTTTATGTTAATGATCTCATAGGCGAGCTCAGTAGTATGCGTGTCGGCTGCAAGGTTGGTGGTGTTAGTATTAACAGCATCAGCTACGCGGACGACATGGTGTTGCTGGGCCCCACTGAGGGCTCTATCAGAGAAATGCTGAAGGTCTGCGAGAAATATGCTGCCTTGCATGGCCTTGTGTACAATGTCCGTAAATGTGAATACATGGTCTTTAAGGCCGCCGGTAAGTGCCCTAATCATGAACCTAGCTTTTTTCTGAATGGTATAAGCATAAATAAAGTCTACCAATTTAAGTACTTAGGGCACATAATTACCGACGACCTTAAAGATGATTTAGACATTGAAAGGGAACGTAGGGCACTGGCGGTCCGAGGTAACATGTTGGCCCGTCGATTCTCGCGTTGTGCGGACCAAGTCAAAATCAGCTTGTTCAAGGCGTTTTGTCAAGGTCTGTACGCGGGGGGTCTGTGGGTCAGCTGTAACAAAAGGTCGTTAGATGTCATACGCGTCCAGTACAATAATGTTTTTAGGATGTTATTGAAACTGCCCCGTTTCTGTAGCGCATCGGAGATGTTTGCTCAGACCAGAACTGACGGCTTCCATGCAGTAATTCGTAAAAAAGTCGCATCACTGATGCGTAGAACGCGGGGCAGTGATAATAGCATCCTAAAAACAGTTGTGGAGAGTCCTTACTCCCCTATTCTGAGGCACTATGTGGGGATAATGGTCGGGTAGGACATTCCTCACCTTGTCATTCCTCGCACATTCTGCCTCAGACACCTACTTTGTTGTTTGTTTCTTGGTTTGCTTTTTACTAACACTAGTTATAAGATATTTTACTAACAAAATGGACTTTATTGTTGTCTGATTTTGATATATAAATAAATAAAATAAATAAATAAAAAGTGAAAAAATATCAAATCGGTGAAATTTAGAACACTTTGTCTTTAATAGAGTTTGGCTATTTTATTTAAGCTAAAATAAACTTTGTTCGTAAATAAAAAAAAAAACAACCGACTTCCAAAAAAGACACTACAACGTGGAAAGTAACTTTAATTTTGGAAGTCGGTGTCGTTGGGTTCGCATTTTCGTTGTTTTCCACAGACTTCCGAAATTAATGTTATTTGGCACTTTGTAGTGTTTTTTTGGCTATCGGCTGTTCTTTTTTTTTTGCAAAAAAGTTTTTAGTTTTCAATTTTAAGTTGTAATTTTAACCAGTAATTTTGGTTTAAAAAAACAAACTACTGAGTCGTTTTTGATGAAATTTCTTTTTGACTTTTAAAGTGTACTAATCAAATTATTTTTCTTTCCTTGCAGTTATTGAACACGTTGCCATCGGTAAGTAAGCTTTTATAATATTTTTTACTATAAATGTTCCCCTTTATTTCTAGCCAAACATCATAACATCATGCGTAGTAACACTCCCATTACGACAGTTTTATTTATATATACTTTATTGTACAAAAATAGGTCGAACACTACAAAATATACAAAGGGCGGCCTTATCACTTTCTGCGATCTCTTCCACGGGCAGCAGTCTCGACATTCATAGCGATCGCTTTACGACCGAATTCGGTCGCAAAGTCCTGTCACTTCATACATTACACCTGGGGCTGCGGTCTAGACATTACGACCGAATTCGGTCGCAAAGTCCTGGATTGACAGGTGTAATGTATGGAGTGACAGGACTTTGCGACCAAATTCGGTCGTAAAGCGATCGCTATGAATGTCGAGTTGGTTGGTTGGTTGGTTTGTGGATGGGTGACATCTTTACATACCAAGACCCCTCGTCTTGGTATGTAAAGATGGTCACCCATCCACAAACCAACCGCGGCAAGCGTAGCTTAACCTGATTGATCGAACCGTAGGGCTGTTATTTCTTAGCCACTAGCTCCTTGGGAACAGGCTGATTATGATATATATTATTATAATAAAGAAGTCTCGATATTTTGTCAAGTTATAAGCCGCGCGTATAAATATAATACTGATGTATAGTGAAATCATTTTCATTTCTTTGACAGAAGGTAGGTAATTATCTCTAATTAATTATAATAAGTCCTTCTCCACTGTGTTCATCGTGAGATACAAATATTGCCATGTCTAGGTGATGATCCGCCACGTGTAGGTTTGGTAAGGGCCGACCTACACGGATTGCTTGAAGCAGTCAGGATGGACTGCTTCAAGCTGCGACTATAATATAGTGAACTACATTCTTCTACGTACACACGTACACGAAACCGCTCGACCAGTTGCAACTGCTTCGGGCGGTCGTGCGGTCAAGCAGTCGCCACTGACTGCTCGAGCTGTCGATTGCTCTCGCGCAGTTACCTGATTTGAATGAAGAGCAGTTGGTATCAACTGCTCCAGCAGTTATCAATGGCAGCTTCAAGCTGTTGACTATGACTGCAAGAGCGGTCTGTCTATGTTGATCAATCGCTAACTGCTCGAGCAGTCCGTGTATGTCGGCCATTAGTGTGTCGAAATAAAACATAGTCGGGTTAGTTACATGAGGATTAGTCTCACCATTTCTAACTCAAGAACGACTGGATGGTCTCCGCCCCCAATTAGCAAAATAACTATTAAAGAACGGGAAAAATTCACAAAAAAAAGTATATTTTGTATGGAACGGCTTTTTTGATGATATCTCGAGAACGGATTGACTGATTTCAATATTCAGGGGGCCATCGGCATCGGTATGTCGGCCATCGGTCGAGCACCGACGGAGGACACGCAACCAATCGCGGAGGAGGAAGGAAGAGATGACCCTGTTATTGAGCTTCATGACAGCCATGACCAGGCTGTGCCGGGTGGTGATTCGCATGAGTCATCAATGATAATACCAGGTGCAGACCGGTCGGATGATGACGAATTCCAGGAGGCATTGCCTGACCTAGAACCTACCGTACAGTCAGCAGAGCCCACAAAAGCGTCCGGCAGTAGTACCCTGGCAACCGCCTCTCGGTCTAAACGCACTCGCCCTGTGGTTAATTATAGACAATACTTTTAGGTTAAGACAATTGTTATTGTGTTCTCAATTGACGTGTATCTAAACTAAGGGGAGGAATGTTATATATGTGTGCGTGGGGCACACACCCGCCATGTTGTTTTATGAATACACGTCAGTGCGCTAACAGCAAGCAGAGGTTTCACTTGTCCCCATCCCACGTATTTATCACTTCGGAACTACTGATCAGATTCCGAATTATAACACTATTGGGAAGTTAGTATTGCGGAGTACGTACGTAATCAGCATAAAATGTTTCCACTGCTGGAACACAGGCCTCCTCTCTGTGAGGGAGAGTGGGCTGTAATCCACCAAGCGGCCCCAGAGCGGGTTGGCGGACGTCACATGTCTTCGATTTTTTGGTTCTGGAACATGCCTGTTCCCTCACGATGTTTTCGTTCACCGTTTTGCGAGCCGTCTTTCACCGTTCTGTGGTGATAAAATTAAATAAAAACTGTCAAACGTCAATTTTATTCCTCGAATAAAAGTTATCTGGCGATGGAAAAACCAGCCCTTAAAGAGCTGATTCTCAGCCTAATTTGAATAAAGACTTTTGTATTTTTGATAAAACGTATAAACAACGCTAATTTCCGCTACTATCTCAACATTAATTTATCAAAGACTCCTACGACATTTCATATAATCATGTCAGCCTGAATCCCTATTCAATAATTTATTCAACTTATCTTCTATTCAATTACGTTACTCTCAAATAGAATTGAACAGTCACTCTAAGTGAAAGCAGCTCAGTAATCAAGTTAGGACAAATATTATTACAATCTAAGTATTTTGGAGTGTTGTTTAAAAACATAACATTACGCCTGTAACCCCCAAAGGGGTAGGCAGAGCCTTTTTTTTTTTAATCTAATTTTGTTTAGGAGCTTTTATCAAAGATATGTCAGCTCCATCAAACTCAAACTCAAACTCAAACTCAAATCATTTATTTCAATTAAACCATTTACAGGCACTTTTGAATTGTCAAAATTAAATAGTCGGTCAGTTAGTCAGAAAGTTGAAGCTAGTTGCCCATTCCAAAGCGTAGATCTCTATGGAGAAGAACGGGCAAGAAACTCCACGGACACTCTTTTAAATCAAGACATTTTTACAAAATCCTGGTTACATTATTCTTATTGCTTCTATATGTGAGAACAATGTTAAGAAACAAATAAAAACATAAAATTAAAAATATAAAATTAAAAATAAGCCCTGGCAGTTAAGAGATGACCAGTCTCAACAGATGGCGCCCGTTCACGAACATGACGCGTGGATCAGCACCACCCAGCTCAACCATTTCGTAGGGAACCGAATGATCCAACACACGCGCCACCACCAGTGAGACATTTAAGTGAGCATGACATATTCTCAACTGCCATACTCTTTCAAGTCAACATCAAAATATCATAAAAAACGGATCCATGGTTCTTACATTTACAAAATTTTCAAAAATGCTTCTAAATTATACAAAACTATAGTTTGCAATTTAATTAAGAGATGAGAGAAAAAAAAATTACTACCAATCATGAAGAGGTATTTAATACTGAAGTATTAAAAATTAATCCTGATTAAATAAAATAAACATTAAAAAAAAAATAACAAAAAGGGGAAGCATCTCTTCCAAATATTGAAATTGTGATCAACTTGTAAGCCCAACTGCCTGTGGAGCAGGACCAGCATTAAGCCAAGCATTTTTATCTACTATATACTCGTCCAACTTATAATATGCTTGTCTACATAGTGTGCGTTTAATGCATGTTTTAAATTTCTTCTCATTTAGTTGAAGAATATCGAGTGGTATTTTATCATCGTACCCTTTTACATTGATTGGCTTACTTAAACAGTATAAGCTTATAGTATTTTAATGGTTAATGACTTAGAGTTACTCGGGAAGGACCATAATTAAATGGCACAGCTTTTTAATAATCTCCGAAGATGGGACAGAGGCAGAACCTATAGACCCATATTTCGTTCACAGTCATTTAAGTCCCATTGTAATAGGGGGCGAACTTATTGACATAACCAGACTCAAATTCTGACTCCAGGATGCTACTCAGAAATTCCTAATGGATAAACTCAAAAAAACTTTGCCTGACCTGGGAACCGAACCTAGGACCTCATATGCTCAGCAGTAATGCTTTCGACTACAAGACCGGGCACCGAGGCAGTTATTGGAAATAATATACAGGGTGGCAGCTGGGACATCGACGCGCAAACTGTAACCATGGATTCAGCACATGAGTTTAGACCCATAACGTAGAAATTTTTCGTCGGTTATTAAAAAAATATATATTGCTGTTCTATACATTTTGACCGCGTAGGTATTGCACTTTTCTATGAAACAGAAGATTTTTTTTTTCGGTATCCGACGAAAAATTTGATGTGAGTGAAAAATTTGAGAGTAATGTGATCTAGTATTATGTGCTGAATCCATGGTTACAGTTTGCGCGTCGATGTCCCTACTACCCTGTATCATCATCTGCCTAGCCTCTTCCCAACTATGTTGGGGTCGGCTTTCAGTCTAACCGGATGCAGCTGAATACCAGTACTTACTTTAAATGGAGCGACTGCCTATCTGATCTCCACAACCCAGTTACTGGATAATACGATACTCCTTGGTAAGACTGGTTGTTAGACTTTCGGGCTTCTGACGACCCGTAAAGACTCTCAAAGATTCTCAAATGACAGGCTGATAATGCATTGCTATAAAAAAAAACTGTAGGGTTTGTATCGCTTTTTTTTCAGACAATAATAATACTTTAATTTCAAAACGTTGTGTTTTGTTTTTCTTTACCACACAACACAAAAACAAAACACGTCGTGTTTTGTTTTTGAGACGTATTGCCGAAGAAAATTCAAGGACTCTATTTGTAACAGCAACGTACGAAGCAAAAAAGTAGTCAACCAAAATGTTCTCCCGTATTTTCAGGACAAATATATTCATATTTGTCGCCTAGAACACCTTCTTAGTACTAAATTATTTCCGATAAAATAAAATCTTTTTTGGCGCTAAATAATGTAGAACTACTGAAATGAATGCTACTTAAATGACGGATGAGTTACAAGTAAAATATAAGATTACTTTTAAATTAAAAAACATGTGTGTGTGTATGTATGTTTGTTTATTTGTACGTATGTTAGTATATTCTCGTAATTTTTGTTTAGTTTTTTAAGTGAACTGTTTTTTGATTTCATGTATTATTCTTTTGTCATCTTTACTATTTCACACGCTGTCTGCATCTCTGTATCTATTGTCCTGCCTCGGGTGTGCTGGTAGAGATTTCTTATGAAATTAGCATCACCTCTGTACCTATTTTTTCTGTTCTGTTTTTTCTTGTCTGTTTATATATGTGTGTACATACATAAATGGTAAATAATAAAAAATATTTTATAAGTAGGTATGAGTAGAGAATACCTCGTTGGTCTAGTGATGCAATCGCTACTGCTGAACATGAGGACCTGGGTTCGATTTCCAGGTCGGGCAAAGGGGTTTCACATGTCACATTCCTTAGAATTTTCGGATCTAGGAAGCCGGTTTCCTCAATATGTTTTCTTTCACCGTTTTTCTGATACATGAAACCACATAATATTAAGAAGAACCAAAACTAGAAAGGATTGGGTACAAAATATTAGAAGACTAAAAGTTGATAATATTTTTATTAATTCTGATATAAAAAGAAACCTGCACATTACAGTCTTCATTAATTCAATGGAAAGCTAAATATAAATAATTGATATTAACGTCAAAAGTTCAATAAATATATGAGAATCAAATTGAATACAGTTACCATACAGTACCTATAATAATTATCTGTCTGTTATTTTTCACGGCACAACAGCTGAATGACATGATAATTTTGATTTTAAATGATATTATTGTAATATGTCTTATTTTCATGAAAATAGTCATTCAATAGGGAAATGTGAACTTAGTGAGATGTATTGATAATTTTTATGATTATAATTTGATACATAAGTATTTGTTACGGTCCCGAATCATATACCTACAACATGTAACCTGAGGGGCAATTCTCGTAATTTTAAGAACGTTTACAGCCTGATCTCAGTCTCAATCTGTCAAAAAATACCTCTGATTTCCCTACATTTTGACAAGTTTTTGACATTTGTTTGTAGCTGAGATGAGACTGCGACTAGATTTTGAACGTTTTAAATTACGAGAATTGGCCTTCTGATAGTGACCTGCAAATTGCAAAAAACGTAAGAAAATCGGAATTTAGCGGGGCCATCAGGCGCTCGTGTTCGGTTTTATCTGATACTTCCTTATTACCTTGCATAAGCCTTTGATAATCCAGCTGAGGTTCCCTAAAGACGCATTACATGCGGCACCCTTTCTATACACACACAAGATAATGGTTTTATAATTATTCATTATTCATTTTGAATCTTCTCAGTGGAAGCGGTTGAAATTTTATGCATGATCAGCCTATAATGTTCCCACTGCTGGGACGAGAGGCGGATGGTTTTGAGAGCAGTCTGATGAAATTATTTACAATTTTTTTATTGGTGGTAAGCGCCCGCCTGGAGTCGAAATTACGACCTACAATTCTTAAGTAAGGGCCACCACTATTTTCCATTTTTTTTCGATTTTTGGATAACTATTTACAGGGGAAACATTTCACATCCAACGAGGCGGTGAAAGACGCATCTAAAGAGTTAATTGATTCCCGTCCCCAGGAGTTTACTAAAAGATGTAAAACGGAAACTTCTTAGGATCCAATGTGTATATAAAAGAAAAATAGTTTTTTTTTTGTAAAAGTTAAATAATAAATCATTTATTCAAATTCGGCTGAGAATTAGCCCCTTTTGAACGTCTTAATGACATATGGTCGTCCCCAAAAACGCCCGCCCTTCACCACTTCGTAGTGAAATTTCATAAGACAAAAGATTTAGATATTGCCTATGTTCAAGAAAACGAGCAAAATTACAGTCATACTGTATTCTTCTTTTTTCTGTCATTATAACTAATACAACAAAACTCAAACCTCGACCAAATATTAAATCAAACGCGTTCACTGGCACCCCATGGAATATAATATGAACGAAATTACGTCGAGGACTGAAACGGGGAGAAATTGAGACAGATTTCAAGAAGTAAAATCATTTAAGGAGGGCGTCGAGAACGGAAATCCGTCATACATTGGAGAACTCACAAAGGTTAAGGTATATAATTAGATTTTTGGGGTCGGCATCGCGACATTTTTTTTTTCAAACGAATTTCTCTCCTCAAATGTGAGCGCCTGTTTTCGCTTAGAAATTGTGTATGCTTATTTTGTTTCTTCTTGACAATTTAAGCTGTTGTGAGTTTCTTTACAGAATTGAATCAATATTTGCTTAGAAGAAATTACTTTTTGTACACCTTCTTTGTAAGGACTTGGTTTATTATTGTCTGTGTTAGAATTTTAGATATTTGAACGTTGATTGTTATCAACAGCAGTTCTGTTTTGTGATTCTTCGTCTTCGAATTGAATTTCATCATTTTGATCTTTCGAGATGTTTAGATAAAGAAAGCTTTTCTATACTATAAACATTGTTACCATTTCATATCGGTAACAACGAGGTCTTTGCTAATTGGACTAAATACTACAACACGACTTCTAGACCACATTATTATTAAGATTTAGCCTGGATCTGGCTAGCGCAAAGGTCAAATTATATAACATGAAGTCTGAGACAACAAATGTGGTGACTCCATTATTTCGTTAATTGTGTCGTGTTGTCCCACTAATGGGCAACCGTCTGGTTTTGTGGGACAGTGACATAATACTTGGAGCTAGTCCAAATCTTTCCACTAGCACTGTTTGGTACATAAATTCTAAGCTATAATAAATCAAGTTTACTTAAAATAGCTATGCAAAGAAATTAATTTTAAATTGTATTATTTTGGAGATAGGAGTGGTTTAAGTGATTATAAACTTGAAGTTGGTTGTTATCAGCTTTTACTATATAGAAGACGAAGAGCTAATTTTGGAAGGCACTTATAATAAACTATTTATAGGCATGTTTAGAGATTAACTTTGATAACATCAAAGGCAAATGAAACAGGCACGATTTTCTCCTTTTGCTTTTACGTTAAGCTGTTTTAACCCCATAAAGTCTTAAATAATTATGATAGCGTTCTTCAAAAAATCTAACCATATTGACTTTAACGTATGAATAAATTTGACGCTACATATAACAATATTATTCTCAGATACATAATCAACCTATAATGTGTCGTGTAGCGACAAGGAAAGCTAAGCTTATAAGTTAAGGATTAAAAGAAAGGGAGGTAGAAGACAAAGATATATAATTATAAGAAAAGGATGGAGATGGACTGAAGAGTGGTGTGTAGTATGTGGAGGTGGGGTGTATGAGTGAGGATGCGTGATAGATGGGTTGAGGAGGCTGAGGTGAAGATTCAGGTGGGTTGAGGAGGTAGTCGCGAGGCAGGTGCTGGCGACAGGGGCAGGTACAGCTGCCGATCCACGATCAGGAGCAGGAACAGGTGATGACAGGTGCTGGCGCGTGGCGACACGGAGGACACCCGTAGCAGGACCCACGCAGCAGGCCAGGACGCAGCACAGCAGCAGGAGAGAGAGGCACGGCGGAGACGCTGTCAGCCCGCCAGGTGAGGACAGGAGGGCCCACGCAGCAGGCCAGGACGCAGCACGGCAGCAGGAGAGAGAGGCACGGCGGAGACGCTATCAGCCCGCCAGGTGAGGCGGCCCTCGGGTGAGGCAGCCCTCAGGTGAGGCGCGGCCCAATAGATGAAGTAGCCCTCTGCACGGAGGACGGAGGGCGGAGGCGTAGGCAGGGTCCGTCAGGTACCGCAGCAGAGAGGTACGCTGGGTATTCCCGGGATAGGTGACCCTGGAGTATCAGGCTCCTTGTAGTGTTCGCTTTAGAGGCGAAGCCAGAACTGATCCTTGTATTGCGTGGATCAATAAAGAAAACTCGTAGAATAACATTATGTAGAAAATATTATGAATTTGAGATAGGAACGTAGCCAGTAATTCTTTTACGTGAGTTTGCATATCAAATCCACTAAAAAGATACAGGCCGGTAAGAATTTGAAAGGTACGTTGCTATGGCGACGTATTAAACGTCGTTGTCAAAGCTGTCATAATAAAATATATTATAATAAAATACAATAAAATCTATAGTTATTTTGTATTAGAAGTATAGTGTTTATAGGAAAAATGATATCCATCAATGTGGGCGAAACTACCAACCCTTGGATGACACTAAATCGTCATAGTCTCATGTTAAAGTTGGAAGCTGTGTCTGTGTACCGATTGTGGATAGAACGTGTCGTAAGAAATAATCAGATCAGCGCCTAACGGTCACAGAATGCTTGTTCTGACCTTGAGGAATGATTGAAGGTAACTGTGAGTATATACATTATGTTACATTTTCCCCCCGACCCTAGAAAATTTTCGACTCAGAGAAAATTTTAATGAAGCTTTCCGAAGGAAACTGTAAAACACAACTTCGCAGATTCATACCTCTCCATTCACCCAATCATACTATCTCTTTTAAGCAATCTCCTGCATTCCGGTAAGGGTGGAGTTCACATTCAATGACTGCCACTCTAGAAGGGTGTTTTATAAACGACGTCAAGGCTTATTTAAGGAGTTGTCAGCCGCTCCAGACATGGAAAAAAAAAAAAAAAGGTATTATACAAATTAAGTAGGTACAGGAAATTAAGCTCATTTAAAGAGCGATAGAGTTAAGTAATAAGTTAAGTAGTAGCAGATAGATACATTTGTACATTTAGTTTAGGCTTATTTAGGGAGTAACCAACCGCTCCTGCAAGGGCTTATTTATAGAGTTGCAACCGCTCTTTAGAATACATATACATATATGCATATATACAATAGTTAGATAAGTTTAGATTGGATAGCTTAGATTACCAATGGTTTAGAGCCGATTGATAAAGCATATCCAGTGATCAATGCAGTAGAGCATCATGATCATTATAACTATGGCTGTAGAGCCGTAGTTATAGAAGAGTAAAAGATGGATGGGGTAGGCCATCATCTTTTAAAACCGTTTGGTTTACCAAATAGATGTGCTTAAGAACACGAGTTAAATAAGTATGTATTTATAAACATAATAGAATAAAGATATGATAATGTAGTGTAGAGATGTTTAAGTATATACAATATATACATAATTATAAGTTGAAAGGTAAGTTACATAAAAATACGAGTATCTAAAAGTTAATAAATATAAAGTTACGTAAAAAATATTTCTGTTTTCCTGTTGAAAAAAATAAAGTTACATGTGAAGAGTATAGATGTTTAGTACAGTGTGCTCAAGATGTTTGGATGAAAAGAAATAAAATTAGCCAAAGAGTTTAAATTACACTAGATGAAGTGTTGCTTTAGAATTTAGGAATGTGAAAGGAATGGATGTATGAAAATTATGTAAGAAGACGAAAGAAGGATGAAACTTTAAAATGAAAGAAAGAGAACTAGGAGAATTCCAAGAATTAGAGAGAGAGAGAGAGAGAGAGAGAGAGAGAGAGAGAGAGAGAGAGAGAGAGAGAGAGAGAGAGAGAGAGAGCTAATTTACGTTGGGCGCCAAAATGTCGTGTAGCGACAAGGAAAGCTAAGCTTATAAGTTAAGGATTAAAAGAAAGGGAGGTAGAAGACAAAGATATATAATTATAAGAAAAGGATGGAGATGGACTGAAGAGTGGTGTGTAGTATGTGGAGGTGGGGTGTATGAGTGAGGATGCGTGATAGATGGGTTGAGGAGGCTGAGGTGAAGATTCAGGTGGGTTGAGGAGGTAGTCGCGAGGCAGGTGCTGGCGACAGGGGCAGGTACAGCTGCCGATCCACGATCAGGAGCAGGAACAGGTGATGACAGGTGCTGGCGCGTGGCGACACGGAGGACACCCGTAGCAGGACCCACGCAGCAGGCCAGGACGCAGCACAGCAGCAGGAGAGAGAGGCACGGCGGAGACGCTGTCAGCCCGCCAGGTGAGGACAGGAGGGCCCACGCAGCAGGCCAGGACGCAGCACGGCAGCAGGAGAGAGAGGCACGGCGGAGACGCTATCAGCCCGCCAGGTGAGGCGGCCCTCGGGTGAGGCAGCCCTCAGGTGAGGCGCGGCCCAATAGATGAAGTAGCCCTCTGCACGGAGGACGGAGGGCGGAGGCGTAGGCAGGGTCCGTCAGGTACCGCAGCAGAGAGGTACGCTGGGTATTCCCGGGATAGGTGACCCTGGAGTATCAGGCTCCTTGTAGTTTTCGCTTTAGAGGCGAAGCCAGAACTGATCCTTGTATTGCGTGGATCAATAAAGAAAACTCGTAGAATAACATTATGTAGAAAATATGAATTTGAGATAGGAACGTAGCCAGTAATTCTTTTACGTGAGTTTGCATATCAAATCCACTAAAAAGATACAGGCCGGTAAGAATTTGAAAGGTACGTTGCTATGGCGACGTATTAAACGTCGTTGTCAAAGCTGTCATAATAAAATATATTATAATAAAATACAATAAAATCTATAGTTATTTTGTATTAGAAGTATAGTGTTTATAGGAAAAATGATATCCATCAATGTGGGCGAAACTACCAACCCTTGGATGACACTAAATCGTCATAGTCTCATGTTAAAGTTGGAAGCTGTGTCTGTGTACCGATTGTGGATAAAACGTGTCGTAAGAAATAATCAGATCAGCGCCTAACGGTCACAGAATGCTTGTTCTGACCTTGAGGAATGATTGAAGGTAACTGTGAGTATATACATTATGTTACAAATGTTCCCACTGCTGGGACAAAGGCTACCTCTCTGAGAGAGGGAGTGGGCCGTAATCCACCACGCGGGCCCAGTGCGGGTTGGTAGATGTCAGTCACATGTCTTCGAATTTTTAGTTCTACTTGCCGATTTCCCCCCGATGTTTTTCTTCACCGTTTTGAGAGCAGTGGTGATGAAATAATTTACACAAAATAAAGCGCCTGTCTGGGTTCAAACCTACGACCCACCACTCGTAAGTCGCGGTTGTTTCCACTGGGCTACCACTGTTCTATCTTTACCCACACACTAACCTCTTTTTCTACGTCTCGATTATACCTTTTTCAGACAAGTACCGACACCAATACGTTTATTCTTATAAAAATCTCAACAATTCTCCTCGCCTAATTTCCGTCGAGTATTAGAACGGGAGGGCACTTACTGAGAGAGAAAAAAGATATTGCCAAGGAAAATGGCAGGTCATAAATAAGGGCAAGTGGCACACTTCGCGCTTCGAAATCTGACGGTACTAAGGCACGAAATAGATGAAACAGAAGGTTGGATCCATACAACGAGCAGACATGCACGCACACATAGACTCGATTCACGTACAGCGAGTGCAAGCGCACTCGCGACTGGCAATCGTTTCAAATCTCCGTACGTACGCGTCGATGGGTGTGTGAGCCAGTTTTCCCTTATTGAATAAAGCCAACCTTCTGTACGCATCCATTTTGTGACTAGGGACTAAGGTTGAGTGTATGATTGCGGATATGAAAAATGGCAGCTTAGGACTTTTTTGTGTGCGTGTGCGGTGCAGGCGTGTGCTGTTCAAGACTATAAGATTCGAAAATTTCTCGTCTCATTTTTTTGTTATTTCGTGATCTACAGTTTCATTTCTTTGACACAAAAAAGCTTAACGATAGCTTTTTTGTGTCAAAGAAATGAAACTGTACTTCGTTTTTGGGACTAAACTGTGTTTCGTTTTTGGGACTAAAATGTGAGTTTAAGTATGAATATACATAGTTATAGAATTATTGTTGTGTATTGTAGCTGGTATAGGTAAATAAGTTAAAACTAGGTACAGGTTAATATAAGTTAATGAGACGATCAAAAATGTCAAGTATATTTTATAGCAAATATCATCATCATCATCTGCCTAGCATTTTCCCAACTATGTCGGGGCCAGCTTCCAGTCTAACCGGATGCAGACGAATACCAGTATTTTACATGGAGTAGCTGCCTATCTCCACAGCCCAGTTACCGGGTAATACGATACCCCTTGGTTGGTATATATAATAAAAACTAGGCACCCATTTTGTTAGTCACACCAGAGCAAATAAAAACGGAATAGTGTTACAAATAACACCAACACTTTACGAACAGCCACAAAACATTATGGCCATACAAACACCATAGATTTATTTGCATGGCACTTACTAAAAACAACTATGAAACCAAGTCGAGAACCCGAGTAGTGTCATATTTATTGTCGCTCCCACTACAAACGTCACATTGTTTTGAAGGAAATCTCACTTATACAAAAAAGGGGAATATAATAAACAGACACATAAACATCTTCAAGTGTCTCTCAACCTTTGAGAATATAATATATATCTTTGTTGGCGAGAAATAGATAAAATAAAGCCAAAGTTTGTTCTTGTCGTTGATAACGGTATAGTGTTGCTAAGAACTGTTTAGTATGGCTTTACAACTACTGTATAGAATGACGAATAGTGTCTAGACTTGTTCGTCCTCACATAAACTGTGTATCAAAAATCATCGTCTGCTTAACCTTTTTCCAACTACATTTGTTGGGGTCGGCTTCCAGTCTAACCAGATGAAGAAATAAATTTCTTTAAACCGAAAATACTGGTACTCAGCGGGTACCAGTATTTTCGGTTTAAAGAAATTTATTTCTCATAACAACTTACAGTCCGCTTATAATGAGATACAAACTAGTAAGTATGATAATACAGTACAATACAATTCAATTTCCTCCAGAGTATTTATAGAAGCAACAATGTACTACATACATGTTTCTTAAGCTTATTTTTAAATATATTCATGTTATCGAGCTCTTTGATATCGTCCGGCAATCCATTGAACAGCTGTGCTCCTTCAAACAATATGGTCTTTCTACCGTAATTAGTGCGTACGCTAATGACTTCAAGTTTGTTTTTATATCTATTTCTCAGGTTATATGGCATTGTTTTTTTTCTTTAGTTTTATGTTAGTTTGTATTGAGTTTATAGTTATGTTTTTAATAAGAATGCAAGTGTAGTAAATGTATAGCTGTCTAATATTTAATAGTTTAGTTTTTTCGTATTAGCTATTTGTTGGAGTGAGATAATAATATAATATAATAATAATAAATGATAATGGAAAGTTTTAATTATTTTATTTTGAACTCTTTGAAGTGAATTTAAATTAGTTACTGCTGCGGATCCCCATATCTCAATTAAATATTCTAGATTCGATTTGACTAACGAGTTATAAATTAAAGTGCGCACTTTATTTCGAATACAGTTTGCTACTTTACGTAATGCTCCCAATTACGATGTTAATTTACTTCTGAGATGGTCAATGTGTAATTTCCAAATTAGTTTTTCATCTACCCTTAATCCAAGATATTTTTCGGTGGTTGATCGTTTTATTATTTAGTTATTTATTTTAAGAGGCGAGAAGTCCGGTATACGCTTATTTTTAGTGGTAAAGATCACGAATGAGGTTATCGACGTATTAATTGTCGCTGACCTCCACAATCCAGTTACTGGGTAACACGATACCCTTAGTGAGACTGGTTGTCAGACTTTCGGGCTTAAGACGACCCGTAACGACTGTCAAAGATCCAAGAATGCCAGCTGGATGGAACCAACAGCTTAACATGCTTTCCGAGGCACGGGGATCTCGGTATGTAAAGATGGTCACCCATCCACGGAGTACCGCGGCAAGCGCAGCTTAACTTGATCGATCGACCCGTGCGGCTGTTATTACTTAGCCACGAGTCTCTCCATGGGTCCAACATCGTAGTCGCAAACAAAATAATTAGATGTGCCACGTATGGCACATCATTTTGTAAAACTTCAATATACTCGACCCAAATACGAGTACTTATAATTATGCTAATTACATATTTTTTCGCGAATACGATGTAGGTCTCCTGGAGAAGTTGTTAAGTTTGACGGTCTGTACCCTTAAATACGACCACTTATTTCTAATACACGCTGTATAAACTTTATTAGAGTTAAGATATTAAGCTTTTGCATCATAAATGTATATTTACATACATCGATGTTAATCATTACCTACCTACATAACTTTAAGCACCGTTTATGAGTATGGCAGTTTAAGTACATAATATAAGAAATTGTATAAGATATACTATTAAGTTAGGCAATAACTTGATGGAAAAGGGCTTTAAGGGATGTGCACCACTGGAGGCGTTCCCTGAGGCAGCGACCAGCCCGCCGGTTGAACGCATCCCAAAGGGTCATGGCTGTTCGGCTGGTCCAAGGATACCGCACGGTCTCCGCTGAGGCGACGAGCCTCCTTGCCAGATTTCCGCCTATATCTGGAGGCCAAAGTCCTCGCCCACATATGGGAGTGGCGAGAGGAGGCGAAACGCCGGGGCGTAACTCCACTGCCGCGAAAAATCACGGTACAGCGGACAGAGCTCCGGCGGGATCTCATGGCGGAATGGAGAGTGCGATTGTCGCAACCCAGTGCTGGGCACGCCACAATTGCGGCGATAAGTCCCCTCTTTGAGGAGTGGCTAGAGAGGCGCCACGGCGCCCTCACCTTCCGCCTGACACAGGACACCGGACTCGGTTATTTCGGGAGATTCCTGTTCAGGATAAAGCGGGAGGAAACGCTAGGGAGTCACCACTGTGTAAATCGCCCGGAGGACACGGTGGAGCATACGGTGGAGGTCTGTCCGGCTTGGGCGGAGCACCGCTGCACAGTGGGACCCGTCCATACAACGTAATGCTCAAAACTGGATTTTCAAAATGAGGGTATTTCACAAAATAAACTATGTAAGGGTAGACTTAAGAATGTGTCAAATCATTTCTACAAATACTGAATCAGTAACTGCTACCTGCTGGCCAGTGCATCAGCTCAAAGTTTACTTTATACTCACCTAATTAATTATCCGATAACATGCGTGAGTTTGTAGACAATATTAAAACATTTATTTCTGCAAGTAATCGTCATATTTAATTGAAGTGCATCATGGCTGCAACTAGGCAAGGTATGGTTATTCTAATATTGTTTTTATGAACCTTAAAGATTAGTACTTTTGGATTAATGACTAATTATATGTGATGGTATGTTTTTTTATGTACTGAATCAAACATTTCTTATGTTTTCCTTTTTGCGCAAAGTTCTATTTATGAAATATTTTTTACAATATCTACGAGGTGTTAATTAGTAATGAACTGAAGAGATTAGCAATAGAACTTTGCGCATTTTCGAGATAATAAAAGTTTTCTTGCGCACAAATTTTGTTAGACGTTTGTGATGTTACTATAAAACCAAAGAATTTAGTCCCTAGCAATTAATTTTAATAAATAAGATATATTTTGAAGAAAACAGTTATAAATCATGTCGGTCGCACTTACTTTTGATATTTTTTGTTAAGTTTATTTCATTAGTTTGAGAAGAAAGTTCATCATCATACTTCACCTTGAAAAATGCAAACTTATGTGAGATTATATTCCAAAGTAGCTTTAAATCTGTGGAAAAGAAGTTCATGGGCCTAGAAACCTACCTTAGACATCATACCAACTATCCAATTCATAAGCTTTATATAATATTACAAACAATATCAAGTGGTTTTAAAATCGATACCAACAAGTTTAAATCATTTTGTCTAAATACCGCGGAATTATACGTCACTCTTTATCCTTGGTACCCAATGACTACGACATTGCACAATAATATTTTGTCCACGGTAATGAAATTATATCAAATTGTTTACTACCGATTATGCAGTTAAGTGAAGAAGCGCAGGAATCACGAAACAAGTATTTTAAAATATGTAGAGAGCGCTTCTCTCGAAAAACCTCAAGACAGAGTAACTTAGAAGATATATTTCATCGTCTACTTATTTCTTCTGACCCTATCATATAAAATTTAAGACCTTCGCAAGTAGTTAAGATATGGACCGTTTGATCCTGAAGTTACAGATATGCTTTTAGAAGCATTAACCCTTTCTAATGATTCTGATGTCGAAATATAATGTTGTATTTTATCAGTTTTTCATTTCTGACTGATATTTCAATTAAAATAAACATTTTATAGCATTTTATTTATTTTTGGACTTTTGAGCATTACGTTGTATGGACGGGTCCCACTGTGCGCTGCTTCCTCGCGGCGGCGATTGGCGGCGGCGATCTCTCGCGTCCGGCCCTGGTCCAGGCCATGGTATGGAGCGAGAGTGAATGGGAGGCCGTCACCTCCTTCTGCGAAGCAGTAATGCTCGTGAAGGGGGAGGCAGAGCGCGTGAGGGAGAGGCAATCACTGCGCCCTCACGCCCCTAGTCGCCGCGCCCTGGACGGGAGGCAACAGCCGGCCTGACGGCTGACTCCCAGCCACCATAGGCGCGGGCTTGCCGGCGGCGAGCAATGGGCAGCTCGCTGACTGCGCGTTGTGTTCCACGCGCGCCTCAAAGAGATGTCAGCATGAATTGACGAGGTCCGCTAGGGCTGATGCCTGCCAGGGCCGCGAGTTGTTCGAAAGAGATATCGTGGCCCCTGGCACAGGCAACTGAAGGAACACGGATGGGTTTTAGTCAGTAAAAGTCTGACATGCCCTTCGGATGATTTCCCACCAAAAAAAAAGAGATGTGCACCAGGGTAGCCCACGAAATTCAAATTTATGATTCGTGACTAAGTCTAAGTTCATAATTATAATCGTTCGTATATGAAGATCATTGTTTATTATATGAAATAAGACAATCTTGTTTATTTTTTTTATATAAAAATCCACGCTTTGGACTGGCAACTTTATGAATGACTGACATTGGTCTAACTAACAAACCTACCATAGCTTAAAAGTATCTGAAAACTGAATCACTAACTGCTACAGTTCCTTGATTATAATTTTACCTTTGACAATAGCAACCTTATAGAAACGATATTAAAGATCACTATGACTTTGACAGGTCAGGGCAGCAAACCAACAACAACCTTATTTCAGCGAAAATAAAGATCACTTTGTTTGTGACAGGTGATGCAAAATCAAAATTAGAATAACTGAAAAAGGACTTTATAACTTCGTATTGGAAATTGTATTTTACATATAAATTCTTGACGTAAACCTTTTAAAACTTTGTTTAAATGGTACGAAATTCCATAAGACGAAACTCAAAGAAGATTGATTTTCTTGTGCAGACGTCAGCACATCAAGCTACTATAATCTGTCAAATTTCTTTAATAGATTTTCAACTTTATCGCTAGAGCGTTAAGGTTCAAGGTTGATTGGGAAAATTTGACAGTTTCGGGTAGCTTGACCTGCTGGCGTCTGTACAATCAATTATGTTTCATAACCTCATCTGCAAGAATTCAATCTTTTACTTTGATCACAGTCCCATTTCAAAAAAGTACTAGCCCTTAACTCCCAAATATTGTTCCTACCTATCTACATTGATTTATGAGTCAAAATGAGTAAAGGTACAGTCACGAACACCAATATGTCAACACTTGGCAACTTTCAATTGTGATTTTTTCGCTTTTCTTTTCGATTTTTGTTGAAAAACGACACATTACATAAACGTATGGGTACGAAAATGCTATGTTCGTAAAAACATAAAATTTCATAAAAAAATAAAGAAGTAAATCGCTTTTGATATTTTTATTACCTATTGTGTTAAGATCATTTTGGTTGAATTTTATTTTTAACTTTTTATTTGTAAACATTCAGATACAATATGTGTTGTTATTGAATAAATGAAATGAAAATGAATAAAGCCGAGTGTATACATACTTTTGCTCATGACTGTACCATGAGACATTTTAATTCCAAAGGCCAGTGTTTTTTTTTTAAATCCTATATAATATATTGTATCCCACTGTTGGGCAAAGGCCACCCCTTTTTCATTCCAAACCTCCCTGTCTTGTGCATTCTCTGACCATGTTGAACCTGCAAACCTTAACAGATCGTTACATCACCTTCACCGTGGTCTACCTCGATGGCGATGACATAGACACTGAACCAAATTGTAACCGAATCAAAAACCCGCATCATAATACGACTAAGGGCGCATTTCACCAAACTATTATACCTAGAATAAGTCTTATCCTGAGAATAAATTTTGAATTTTTGACAGTTTTTCCATACTAGAACTGTCAGACGTCAATTTTATTTTACGATAAAAAGATATCTGACTTTGGTAAAATTAGCCCTTAGATAAACGCATTTAAACGTGGTGTCTCTCAGAGCCAGTAAAAGAAATCGATTTGATAGAAGAATCGATCTTCAAAATTGATTTCTGATTTCTGCAAGCGCTGCAGCTGACCTGGGTTCGACTCCTGGGTCAGGCAAAGTGTTTTACCATCTAGAATTTCTCAGAAGCAGCTTGGAGTCTGGATTTGTGCCTGGTTGATGGTAATAGGCTTGCACCCTTTTTTTAAAAGATACAAGTTCAAAACAACCTATTAATTCCACACACGTAGGTAACACTAAAAACATTTGCTTGCTCCCCGAAAGAAGTTACGCCAATAAAAACAGGGGTGGCGAAACCCTACTCGCTGCATACATATTCCGGTTCAATCCTGGATGAACAACAAAGAGCCTAGAGCAAAGTTCTACACGAGAATTGCAATCGACACCGCTCGTGTTGGAATGGTTGAAAATCGATTCTGCCGTTGACACTTTTTAATTTGAATTTCCTCTTTTTGGCTCAAAAAAAATTTTGACTTCGTTTTGTTTCGTTGAAACACCGTGAAGCGAACAAACCTATTTGATTTGTCGTTTATTTGAGGATAGTTTCTATACGCGGCTTTCGTTCCATCGTTGTTCTATGAAAAAATATGTGGCTTAAAACCTGTGCCAATACTACGTTTTGATAGCCACGGGTAATAGGACCTTTGAGATTTGAGCTTTGTATTGTTGATCTTCCGTTTCGACTATTGGAAATGTCTGCCATTGTACACTGTACAATCACAGCCAATATTGTACACAAAGCTCTACGTAGATACAGAATTTTAAGATACAATTGAAGTAGGAAGTAATCCATTAACGTTCACGTGCGAGTGTGTTGTATAGGAACCACTACTTAAAGGAGTAATCACAAAGCGTCCTTATTACTAACCTTAGCAAGTATATATTTATATAACAACTTTTACTACGGGACCAACCCTGAAATCGTGAAAAAAAAAATCAGTTGATGATTTATGTTTGCACTCGGCATAATGTATAGATCAACAGATTTTTTTTTACGATTTTAGGTTTGGTCTTGTAGTAAAAGTTGTTCATAATGAGGAGTACAATGACCCTCTTTAAGGATTAAAACAATCAAAATTTAACAGTGGCGCCGATTCCCTTGTTCACAAACTAAACTAAATTTAGGTTCAATGCCTCTTTTTCTTTCTATTTAATTTAGAAAAGGACAGAAAATAAATATTAGTTTAGTCCTGTCAAACTAGTCAGCGCCTGACGTAAATTGACGTATTTTTAGTAGCGATGTTGTTAATCACGTCTAATCTGTCTATGGAGTATCTTAATTTGACAGGACTAAACTAATATTTTATCTTCTGTCCTTTTCTTAATGAAATAGAAAGAAAAACATGCGCTGAACTTAAATTTAGTTTAGTTTGTGAACAAGGGAATCGGCACCAGTGTCTAATACTTTTACAGAACGGCGATTAGGTTATCTTATTAAATAGTACAGCGGTTATTGCAAGATGTTATTAGTCTGTTAAAATCGCCACACTGGTGCCGATTCCCTTGTTCACAAACTAAACTAAATTTCAAGTTCAGTGCATCTTTTTCTTTCTATGTTATTAAGAAACGAACAGAAGATAAATATGAGTTTAGTCCTGTCAAATTCAGATACTCCCTAAACAGTTTAGACGTGATTAAAAACATGGCTACGAGTACTAAAAATGCGTCAATTTATGTCAGGTGCTGACTAATTTGACAACAATATTATTAACGTCTCCTAAATTGTAATAAATATTAAAACATTTTCAAAGTTTCTTCTTGCATTCCTTACGCTTTATTGTCCTGCTTTCTCGACGAGATCGTTAGCTGTATCCCGCATATTTTTTCTTGAGATTAAATTTTTCAGCGAGCCTCTACAGCTCAATTTCGAGCGAAATTATTACTTGAGGTTCATTTTCTGGGTTCATTACTTGTTCTTACTGTCAAAGTTTTATGCTAAAGTATAAAGTATTCCAATTCCAGTGTAATAATGGGCACGTAACATCCTGTTTTTATTATTTTTGGAACAGATAGAATAATAATCTCTATACTAACAACAAAGCTGAAAAGTTTGTTTCTTTGAATGCGCTAATCTATGGAACTACTAGTTAGATTTGAAAAATTTTGCTTTTGATAACTCAATTCTTTATGGTTAAAGATACTTTATTCTCATAAAGAAATTTACATTTCACTTAATTGAGAACAGTTTAGGTTTCTAAGTAAGCTATACATAACATGCATTCGACACTCAGACTTAAAATTAAAATATAAATATTCACAAGTTTTAGAACAATCCTAGTAGGTAAGAGAAACAAGTTTAGTTATTAAATGTACTTATAATATGCACAAGAATGTAGTAAAACCAGATTTACTAAACTAATTGAGGGTACCCCGATAAGTTAAAATTCATAAGCAGTGTAAATCTACCCTGCGCAGAAAGTAAAGAGTGCGACTCACGATGTCACAAAGTAGATAAATCATAGTAGTACCATACTGTTTCTGTTCAAACCTATTTATTTGTCAATGTTGTGTGATGGTTTCAAGTACGTATTTTTTCAGTTTAGATTTAAATATATTGTGAACGAATTCGCAGTCTTCATTTCCTCGGGCAATTTTTCTTTAGGAAGGGAATAGGTTATTTAACATCACGCTATAGCCCTTAGGCGCCGAGCAAAAAGAAAACAAATCAAAAAGAACCCTAAGTGAAAAGGCAGGCGATGCGATGCGACGGAGTGGGTCGGGGGAACAAGAAATTTCACGCGGAAAAAGTTGCAGGCAGAAGCTAGTATCTAATATAGCTTCAATATGAAAATGTTTGATTGAAATATTGATTATGAACTTATTATTATATAATACTAGCTGCGCCCCGCGGTTTCACCCTCATACGTTCCGATTCCGTGGGAATATCGGGATAAAAAGTATCCTATATGTTAATCCTGGTTATAAATTATCTGTGTGCCAAATTTCATCCAAATCCGTTCAGGAGTTTTGGCGTGAAAGTGTAACAAACATCCATTTGTCCATCCATACAAACTTTCGCATTTATAATAAGGATTAGTAGGATTGAGACTTACCTTATCAGCCATCTTGTTACCATAACACAAGCATTAGGTTGCTTAGCTTGGGACTAGATGGCGCTGTGTGAAATGTCCAGGGATATTAATTATACTTACAGTTACAACTACTATTGGATACGTATACAATGTAACTTTACAACTAACATCACTTGATGGCTTTCATGCCATCATACGCAAGAGAACCGCCTCCTTACTGCGCAGAGTGCGGGGCAGCACTAATAGCATCCTGAACGTAGTCGCTGACAAAGTCGACTCAACAGTAATGCAGGCTTTCATGCGGGTTCTAGTTAGACAGTGTTAAATGTATAACTGACCCTGCATATACATTATGTAACAAATGTAATGATGGCAATTGACTAACGTTAATTCATTGGTTAATTGTTAATTATTGTATTAATTTAATTATTGTAACACTTTTTTTTTTTCCTTTACTAACATACCTAGTTCTTAAGCAATTTGTATTACTAACCAAATATGGACATTGTCCGAAATAAATGATATTATTATTATTATTATTATTATTATAATAGAAATCAGGCAACAAAATTTATATCAGTTACAGGACAATTCCTATAGGGTAATCAGTAGTAAAAGTGTAGACAATATATTTTACTATCTACGTTTGATATCGATAGTGTCAAAGTCCATGTTATTGTTTTTTTCCTTAAAAATAGGTACTTACTTCAGCAAAGGGGGAAAATAAACACGGGCACAATAGCATGAATAAGCCCAATAGATTAAGATCTCTTGGCATACAAACAGCCATGTAACTTGTTTTTATATATTAATATTGTAACAACTTATGCGGATAACAACAAACTGGTACTAGCTGTTTTTTCCACTCCTTGATCAAAGAGAAGAACTCGACTTACAACCTCGATAATATCAATCCTTTTTTATAGGAACATTACAATATTTCCATCCATCCTTATATTTTATGATTATTTTTAGATATAACTTTTTCATATAAAATGTTATTGCTCTTGTAATCACATCGCAGTGATCGAGAGCTATTTCTTAGAAACGGAGTGTTGTAAGGAGATTAACAACAAAAGTTTTGCTATTAATATCTTTATGACTTTCATTAATGTTATTCGCTTTTAGCAGTATTTTTGCACTAACTTTAACGACGTAATGGCTAATAGATTTATTGGTGACGACGACAGACTATGTTATTTATGAGTGTGATTTTCGATGTAAAATATGTCTATAAATAAGGTTGATGGAATAATATTTTTGTCGCAAAGTTTGCGTAACTTCATCGCGTATACTTCGGTTTAGTTGATATTGGCGCCGATAACCTTATAGTTCACAAACTAACCAAAATTTAAGTTCAGTGAATCTTTTTCTTTCTATTTCACGAAGACGAAGGACAGAAGATAAATATTAGTTTAGTCCTGTCATATTATGATACTCCATAGACAAGTTTAGATGTGATTAAAAAACTGACTACTAAAAATACGTCGATTTATATCAGGCGCTGACTAATTTGACAGGACTAAATTAACATTTATATTCTGTCCTTTTCTTAATGAAATAGAAAGAAAAAGATGGACTGAACTTTAATTTAGTTTAGTTTGTGAACAAGGGAATCGGCGCCATTCTGTTACTTTTTTTTAGTAAGAATTAAGAGCCTGTTACATAACCTCTGAAAAACTTATTTGCTATACATTCCAATAGATTAATTTTATTTTATTAAGATTGTGAAAATTCTAACCTTTATTAGATATTTTTTTGTTAATCAATCTTTATTATTGCGTTAAAAACTGTGTACTTTTTGTACCCATTTTTGCAAATAAATCATGTGAATTTTTGTTCTTGTAATCACATCTGGGAACTGTGAAACAGGCCCTAAGAGTCTTCACTTTCCATCTGCCAGATATGGCACCAAAAAACATGTTGTTATCAAAAAAATCGTGACTAAAATATACTAAGTACCTATCTACATAATAATATAGTGTATCTGGCTTGAGACGTGACGTCACAGCTGTCGCACCGATATTTCATGCTTGTCACAACGTCACGTCACTTATTTAAATTCTCCGGATACAACACAGGTTTTCTTGTTCCGAAATGCTGAACTTTATTTTCCTCACTTGTGGTTTTATACTATACTTTGAGATGTTTCTTACAATAAAGTGAAGGATAATATCGTGAGAAAACCGGCATGACCTAGAACCAAAAAATTTGGAGATATGTGACATCTACTAACCCTCACTTGGCCCGCGTGGTGGATTACGGCCCACTCCCCTCACAGAGAGGAGACCTGTGTCCCAGCAGTGGGAACATTAAAGCCTGATTATGCTTATGCTTACAATAAAATTATACTCTGAGATTGGTCTTTCCTCAAAAGACCAGTTCAGAGACTACATGCTACATGGTCTTCACATGACCTGACCAAGATTATGTCTGGACTTTAAAAGAGACTGTGACCTCTGAGTTTATTTCGATATTTCTTCTCAGAGTAGTCAGATTTCGGATAGGAAACACCGACCTCATCTATTTTTTTAAATATAATTGACGTATATAAAAGTGTTTGTAAAAACCTACTCACAGAAATAAAATCATTTATCATTCCTTTTTAACTCCACTTCAGTCATAAATGAAATAAATTACACAAAGTAACGCGCCTGTTGCGTAAAACCACTACTTTCAAAACGGTGAAGGATAAGTGTCTAAACACTAGTGTCTAACTATGGCAAAAATATGCTAACTTTTGAAGGAGCACAGCTTTATAACAAATTACCGTCCTGTATAAGAAATATACACTCTTACAATGCATTCAAAACTCAACTTAGCCAGCATATAATTGCGAATCGATCACTTCTGGAGAAATGAATGCATTGGATGGGTAGCTATTAAATTGTAATACTGATGACGAACATATTGTAATCTATATTTTTAGTATTGTTCTCAAGTAAGTGACTTATGTCTTTATTGGGAATAAAGTTTCTTTAAACCGAACACACTATGCCGAACGTACGCGACCGAAGTTCCGCGGCTGATTTTACGTTCCAACGTATTCGGCTGATATGACACACCATAAGTGCCGAACTTACGCGGCAGAAATTCAGTTGCGCAACGGTCTACGTTTTAATGACACAACAAAGCACGTGCATCTCGTGCGCAGACAGAGGCGAAATAAACACTACGGGCGGACACGCGGGGCGCGGGCGGGGGCATGCCTGCCTCCCGCTGCTCCCCGCTCCCGATCTTCGTCGGCAATCGAACCGAACTTCGGTCGCGTATAATGTGTGTTCTACAGAATACGTTGCCGCCGAATTGCCGCTGAACTTACGCCCGACCGAAGTTCGGCTGTACGCTATAACGCAACGTAATTTCGGCATAATGTGTCGCCAGTAATTCAAATAGCATTGCAGGCGTAATCATGCCGAACTTCGGTCGCGTATCCTCGGCATAGTGTGTTTAGACACTAACACCGTGAGAAAACGGCCATATCCTATAACCAAAAATTCGAAGAAGTGATATCTACCAATCCGCACTGGGCCAACAGTAGAAACATTATAGGCTAATTATGTACAGTCATAAAAGTTTAATACGACACATTTTGCTATGCTAAATGCTATAACGTTGCCGACTATAGACCGATGGGGTCCTCACTTGCATAATAGGTAATATTAAAATAACCTTATGGCCGTCCACTGTCTCTTAAAATACAGGTATATCCTAGTTTAAGAGACAGGGTAACGTAAATTGTCAACAGATGTACCATGTACTTAGATCAACATGTTCTACCATATAATGTAGTTACATAATCTTGTATATCTTTCTAGTAACTATTGTAAATTTTGTTATCATCACCATCTGTACCTTCTTGATCAATAAAAAAATTATTTATTTATTTAAATGATAAATATTACTTTCGACATACATGCTAATGTAATTAATTATTATTTTGGATTATGATTTTGAACATTCTGACATTATTAACACTCTTGACATTATTTTAAAGCTTATTGACATTTTACTTTTAAACATATTTTTAATTGGACATTAACGAATTATCTGTATTTTAACAACTCTATTTAACTATCAATTGTATCGCTTGTTATGAATTTGTCAATATTGTCTACTTCTTTTTAATACGAATAATTTATTTCGATTGTATTTGTATGCCTTTCTAGACAAAACATGTTGAGACTTCTTTTTTCTCTTTTTCCATCTCATTGTAAAACCTACACGTGTTTTTGACAAACAAATGTTATCTTATCTTATTCTCAGTATCCTTTACAACTGCCTAAAGTACCTGATCCTAATTCTAATATTTCTTCTCCACCAACCCTGATATCTTCGCCATCCAAGCCAATAATACTCTATTCTGCTGCTGAATAATGTAAACGATTTGTACCATCTTAATAGCCAAAATACCTATGTCACGCTTAAAAGGGACGCGATAAACGCCAAATACAGGGTTTCGAAGCTTTCACGGACAAAACCATTAATATTAATGAAGCTTAGAAATATTCCTTTCCTGTATTCCATCAAATACCTGAACAGGTGATACTTGTGTAAGCGTTTCCAGGGTAATGTTTTATTGTTCTACTTTATAGCTTTTTTCTGGAGTTTTTTTTTTTTTTTTGTAAATTGAACGTTTTTGTCGTTTTGCCAGTAAAAAGCAAAAATATATCCTGCTTGTTGAAATTGAACCTCGGGAAGCGTAATTTCCATAATTTTATGAGAATTTGATGTTTTGACACTGTCGCTTGTCTTTCCAATCCCATTTTTTGTGTACTTAATTTGATAAAATGATTTCGTTGTTTTCTTTTGTGGAACTTTAGATGAGAACGATGGACAAGTAAAACTTTCTTTATCTTGGCTTAGAACACATTTATTTTTTCAACTGTATGTCAGTCATTTAACAACTTCTATAATCTTCTCATATTCATCAACATCGTCCTAGATCGTCATCGTCGTGCTCACATTTTTTTAGGTTAGCGCAGTATACATATCTTTCATGCGTCTCAATTTAATGGATAACACCACAAAAACATTTATAAAACTAAACTGTTCTCTCCATGTCGGCAAACAAGGTCTCAATGCAAAAACTTTAAAGCGAAATACGTCATTCAATCAATCATGGCGGACGCAACCGTTGCTAGTGACACGCAGTTTGCTAACAGGTAACAAATTGTTGCTCCACAAAAAATGTTGCCACCTGTATTGTGTTAAGGGATTTTGTTTTAATGTGCCGGTTATTTTTGTATTGGATTATCGTTTTTAGCTTTGCAGAAGCTAAACTTGTAGAAGCAGATGGTTTCAAACCATTTATGATAAAATTGTCTGGCGAATGCAATTAATCCTTAAAAATTACCTGAGATAATGAAAACTGAATTCCTGTAATATTTACCGCTAAAGTTTTAATTATTCTTCCAATTCTGTTTAATACGCCATTCACTATGAACCACACTCATAACTGTGATTTCATTAAATGACATTACATTCACCAAACATTCGATCAATAACTTCGAAATGATAGTAAAAAAGCTGTCGACGTGAAAACGACTGCACCCATTATTCCCGAAAACAAAATAAACTTTTGTATGAATGAACAAAAACCAGTAAAACGTCGACTCATGAATGTGGACGAATGGAACGGAGTAGAGGAGAGTAAAATTGTACCGAGAGCAAATTTTTCGCGCGGCCAACCGCAAGTGATGTGGGGGATGCATAGCGAAACTTGGGCTCGTGTGTGTACGGGTATTTGTAGTATTAACACGAAAAAATTGACAGTGATGCGGACGAATTTTTTGATGCCCAATGAGCTCCTGCCTTTTTCTATATTTTTTCGTATTATACAGTATTAGTGTTAGCTTGTAAAAATAGTAATTAATCTGTGTATGTTAAATAAAATTGATATCTATATGACGTAATGTCTTTTGAAAGTGGGACGTTTAAATTACCTTCGGTGCACAGTGAGCACTTTGAAGTCCAGCGGTCCGATTATGAGGTTGATGAAATAGATGTAATCGAATTAGTTGTAGGTTCCAGCTACAAATAAGTCACTGTTATAGTAAGAGTGAAGAGATTTAGATGAAGACACAGCTGAATTCAATGTCGACATGTGTCTTGCTTTTACAAAAAACAAAATTAATGAAGGCAATGATCATGATCAAGTCTATACAGATGTTATTTTAATTGAATCTGAAGAAAAGTTAACGTTTACTCAAAAACATCAAAGAATTCTACAAGTAATTTGTCAGTGCTCCAAAAATAATGAACATTGTTTTACGAGTACATAGAATTGGGGCCATTCTCACAATAATCGTATACACACACCCGTATAATACTTCTAAAAACAAAGTGGTACCTACCTAGGTAACCTGTACCTGAAAACTGATCGTGAAGCTATAGTGAGTGTAAAACTTTTACTGTTCGACCATCCGTAACCCTGTTATATAGATATACCACGGAATAATTCGATTGTCTCGACCGGTGCGTCGACGGGTGAATGTAACGTTAAAGCTGAATATCTTTGTGACCTGAACGCGGGAATTTTAAGTTATACGATATACATTGCTGTTTTTGTTGAATAGTGCTGTGGAAATCAATGTGATGGTTGTAATGGAATGTAAAATAAAATTTGAAATGAGGTGGGTGAGGTATTTGTGTTTGGAATAGTTAGGAGTGGTTAAATTTTACCGTAATAAATTGTTTTAGCCTTTAATAAAATTCGCTGCTACTATTATAATAAAATGTTGCATTGGTGAACTAGAAACTATTTATTTGTAAAAAGAGAATTCTCTAAGTTCATATCCATGGTACTAAAATTTGTATGCACATAACCTCCGAAGCTTTCACAAGTGTCCTTAGATACTGGTATAAATCAGTATTTTTTGTACATCTTGCATTAAGTATCGAAACTCTAAGATAGCTACTACTTTATTCATTTTTTCAACTTTAAATTGAACCGTAGCTGCCGCTAAGTTTATTTTCCCTAGCTATCATGCTGCTACTATATTATTAACTTTCAACTACGGAACTCCAGTCCATGCTTAAGAAAAACTTCAACGACTTTTAAAGTTTTTTCAACCCATTTAAGAAAAAAATCTCTATTTATATTCTTCTTTTTAAAACAAGCAGGGATATAAAAGTCATTTTGCATGTACATTGCTCGTAAATCACTGAACTAGCTTTAATGGGAGTTTTAAATTGCAATACTTCTTCGTAGTGACCGAGGAAGATTCTTTGACGTGATTCCTTCCCTGAATTGGTCGGGAAATTAGTTAGTGTCCATGCTTTACTTTTTAATGGTTTCCATTATGGTGACATAGCAAAAAGGTGTTAAGGAAGACCCCGAAAGAGTTGCTGGGATTAGCTGTATAGATGTGATATGAAATAGAAATCAAATTCGTTTAAATATCAATTTTTGACATTCGAGAAACATTTTTAAACATTTTATAAAACTTTTATAAGCTGGATCAACTAATTACCTGAAAGAAAAAAAAAAGAGGAAATGCATTTATTTGCGGCAAACATGACGCATAAAAAAATGACATAAACACACAAAAAAAAAAACAAGTTGGGGGTAAACAACCTGACGAAGACAACCAGAGTAAACTAGATGTAGAACGTGGAAAATTAATTTGAAAGTGCATCTTCAGGATATACTGCTGATATTATACCTGCAACAGACATGCTGAAATAGACAGCTGAGCTGCCGGGGAGTTTGTTGTGCACTAGAGAGTGGTGAAGGGCGGGCGTTTTGGGAGACTGTCTTATATAATTTTTACGTTCAAACAGTGCTATTTCTGAGCCCAGTTTGTATTAATGACTTCTGATTTTGCCTTTTTTCATCAGTGGACTAGTTAAGTTGATATAGAAATCTGTTAGATGTTATGATTATCGTGTCATATTAATTATAAGGCAGCGAAGTTCCAAAAAAATATTTTCCGAGACACTCCCTCTTAACTTCGATCAACTCGCGATCTCCCCTACTAGTTCTCGTTCCCCTAGTAACAATTTAGATGACAAACCTGACGAACCAGAACTTTTTTCCTCATTCATATTTCAACATAGTAAAGGTAGTTTGAGGTGGTTCATAAATAAAAAGGGGTAGTCAAATAACACACGTCAAGCCATCCATCTTCCCGTATGAGACAAAACCAATAAACTAGAGTACCTATTCTATCAGCAGATGAAACTGTACTATAGGAAAATATGTTTCGAAGTCTTGTTTATATTTTTACGATGTTACTTCGTGTTGCGGTGATCAACGTTATTTATGTTTGCAAAGGTAAAGAACGATAGTAGGATATGTTGCGATGCTGTTGAGTGAGACATTCTAGGTAGAAGATTAGGTTCCCAGTTCGGGTAAAGATCTATTGCAAACGCGACATAGTGTTGTCGAGTCAATTTCACATAGTTTTGGATAACAATATAGGCATTTTTTATAATTATTTTGCTTCTTTTTTCATATACATGTACATATTATAATTTTAAGGGCTGATTTTTCAATCATCTGATAACTTCATTCGAGGAATAATTTTGAAATTTTTGCTGTTATTTCATACAAAAACTGCCAAACGTCAATTTTATTCCTCGAATAAAAGTTATCTGGCGATGGAAAAATCGGCACTTAATAAATAAACTTAATCTAATCTAAATGAAAAGCAACCCCTTCGGTTGGATTAACTTTATTTCTAAGCAGATACAATTCAACAGTGCTCGTACTTCGACTTTCATTTGCACTATATTTTGATGACAGCGCAAATACGTATATTATGTCGATATTATCTTGAATAATAAAAATAAATATTATGTTTAATATATTATTTAGGGATAAATATAATATATTTAGCCATTTGCCATGCATCATGCATATTATATAAATGCATAAAATATCATCATCATCATTTGCGTAGTCATTTCCCAAAAAGGTTCGGGTCGACTTTCAATCTAACCGGATTCATCTGCAAATACCGTATTTTTTCACGGGGCGTCTAAACTACATAAAATATCAAAATCTTAAAATGGATACCGACATTGCTAGTGCTCCTTGTGAAACAGTTTTCCTTCGTCAGGTGACGTCCTTAGGTCCGTCCGTCATCCCTTTACAACTATTTCCAGCCAGGTAAACCGGTGACTTTATTTGACAAGTTTTTGTAAAAAAAGAAGCGAACAAAAGCTGGACTTTCCGATGAAAGCGAGCTCTACCATTTTAGGCAAACATTGTAGTCGCAATATCCCTTTTATTTGTTATGTATCTGTATATCACTATCATTTTATTGTAATGTATATGTATTATCATCATTCTCCTGCCTATATCCCATTTTATTCGAGGGCGGCGCAAAATTTAGTTTTCTTCCATACTTCTCTATTAATCGTCATTTCGGTAGTCACCTCCTTTCTAGCCATAATAACCTTCATACAGTCCATCCATATGTATATTCATGCATATGTATATCACTATCATTTTATTACGGGAAAGTGATGACGAAACACGTCCCGGTATCAATTGCAGCGCTCTCGACATTTTTATGTGCGAATAAATACTTACAATGTGGGTAATCCTATTAGTTTATACTCGTATCTGTTTTTGACAATTTACTGTGTGGTGTAATTATTTCATTCATAATGTGTATTGTACGGCTTGCTCTGTTATTTCATATTATATTACATTGATATTTTGTCTGTTGCTTAAAATAATAAGCTTCTAGTTAGTTATGGTATGTAACAAAAATAATCTTTTGATGGCCATCTTTCTGACTAACGAAACTAAAGTCATGACCACTGATATAGGTACACTGACTCAAAAATTTTACTAGCAAATTTTCTGACGTTCCTGTCAGCCGGCATTTGATAACAAAATCGAGAATAACGATTAAAGGGCTATAGAAGGCTTTTGGCATAAACTTAAGAATAGTCTGCGTACATATTATAAGAACAATGAGATGAGTAAGTTGATTGAACTTGTAACATAATTTATCTTTGCTTCCCACTCACAAATGGATTGTGTTCGGCTTCATCTAACAACAATATATTTAGACAAAGACTTGTCTATTCTAGACACAGATCCCAAATCAGAGAGCGTAAGCCATTCAAATTCTGCTTATCCCATAAGACGTGAGACAGGAATATATTCAAACGATGTCTAGACGATGAACGTTCCAATTGTCTTAGAGCTGTCTATGCATTTCAGGACAATCGATCATCCATTGACATCGCATCTAGATTCATGATGCATCAAATGTTAGGACATCACAATAAAATCCGAACATGCTGCGGTTTTGTTTCTGAAGTAGAATATTCACTTTTTGAAGTGAAAACTTCTTTAGGCTGTTTACACATTGTGCTCTTTCTGCACTGTGATCGAAACTGAACCGTCACGCTCGGGTCAGTGACGCTAAATCGGGTATACTCGGCTCCAATGGGTTGGTGACGTTGCATCGGGTAAAGTCGGCTCCAGGCGGTTGGTAACACTGAATTGGGTTTATTCGGCTCCATTCGTAACTGGTCACTCCTGTCATGTGGCCAAAATTACACACCTTCTTTTTTTACTTCTGCTACACATGCATTTCATGTTTTAAAGTTTTAAGTCTGTTAATTAATATGCGGAGTAATAAAATGGAGCTAGGATGTGATATTTTGTAAAAAGTAGCATAATTAGTTTCTAATAATTACAGTTACAATATAATTATTAAATATTTATTGAGAAATAGAGTTCTACCATGAAACGAGGTTGAATGGAGCTATACCACTTCCTGAGTAAGATACTTTCATATTATAAAACGCTTTCCTTATTTATTCAAAGCCAATATACCATCATCGCTTTTAATGGTAGAAGGTAAACATTTTAAAAAGCCACCAAACATACGAGACCAATTCCAATAAAATTAAAACCGTACCAGCAACGTAAATCCCGTAATGGCACAATATAAACTTTAAAAACTCGTATAAAACTCCGGTAAAAAGCAGTAAATAGACTGTATAGTAAATAACTATTTGTAGTACAGGTAATGGTTGATGGCAATACTGCAATACGACCATCAAAATCTCACAATGGGCCGGCAATTACATCGTTTGAACGTTGGACCGATCGCCTCTATTCGTGCCGCGTTTAGCTCGGAGGGTAGTTGGTTATGTCACATGAAATTGTACTGTTCATTTATTTATTTTCAGCGAAATTTACTTTAATAGATTACACAAGCCAACACTAACATCTATATAAATAAAAATGAATCACCGAAATGTATGTACGGACATAACTCGACCGCACCAAATAAGATAATTCTTTTTTTTTGTGTTTCATAAAGGTTTGTATAGAAGAAAATTAATAGAAAAAAATATATATATATGGCGGTACGGCGTTCGCCGGGTCAGCTAGTATTATATATAATAATATGTACATGCCATTTAACGTGGCAACGCTGCAGTCTTCTGGGCACATTTCCGGATGATAGCGATGCGAACGAGTACTTCGACGCCTAAGTGTGCTTTTTTTATGTTTATAGGTACTTCATAGTTAGTCATTTATTTTAGCATAAATAGTTAGTTGTGTTAAAATATATTATAAAAGTTGCAAATAAAATAACAGCAAGATATTATGTACAAATATATAAAATACAGGTATTCCATTACATTCGGTTAGACTGGAAGCCGACCCCAACATAGCTGTTGGGAAAAGGTTAGGCAGATGTTGATGACATAAAATAAAGGGGAAGAGCTCATTGGGTATCAAAAATGTCGTAGGCATCGCTCTCGGTGGGAAAAGTGCCCAAAAGGCAGGCAGCAGTGAGCTGGCCTATTTTTGGCCATTTAACGACAAACCGCTTGGCGATGTCCCGAAATACTCGATTAGCGCTAGTACCTTAGTGTTCACAAACGGCTCATACATAATTCACATTGAGGTTGTTATATTTGTGGCGTTTCAGGCCGTTGTCAGATGTGATTCCTTGAACTCGATTTAACATTGAATTAAGTATTAGTTAACGCTTGTTTTACAGATATAGTATTCTTTATGCTGTAACGGAGGGGCCTGTGGCTAAATAATAACAGCCGCACAGGTCGATCGGTCAGGTTAAGCTACGCTTGCCGCGGTTGGTTTGTGGATGGGTGAACATCTTTACATACCGAGACCCCTCCGTGCCTCGGAAAGCACGTTAAGCCGTTGGTCCCGGCTGTCATTCCTGGATCTTTGACAGTCGTTACGGGTAGTCAGAAGCCCGAAAGTTTGACAACCAGTCTTACCAAGGGGTATCGTATTACCCAGTAACTGGGTTGTGGAGGTCAGATAGGCAGTCGCTCCATGTAAAATACTGGTATTCAGCTGCATCCGGTTAGACTGGAAGCCGACCCCAACATTATTGGGAAAAGGTTAGGCAGATGATGATGCTGTAACGTATCAGAACGGCCACGACTTACGAGTTCTAGGGCGTGGGGGTCGTACCCAGACAGCCGCTTTACTTTGTGTTACAAATTATTTCATCACCACTACTCTCGAAACGGTGAAGGAAAACATCGTGAGGAAACCGACATGTCCTAGAAACAAAAATTCGTAGACATATGACATTTATTACAGTGTCGATGGGTTTTTTTTCCTGTGGCAACACTACAGCTAACAGCTGTTTAAAAATCGCTCTTGTAATTTATAATCTTAAATAATAAATTTCGTTGTTTTTGAGGCCTATTTCCAAATACTCTTCAAGTAAATAGGACAATAATGTGTTTTTTGTGTTAGATTCACTTAGCTAGGCGAATTAAGTGTAATTATTTCATTGTAAATCAGTGACAGTTACCGGCACAAGTGAATCTTGCATTGTCATCTTGATATCAGGTACAATACATTATATTTTACTTGCTATTGGTGTGTTTACGTACTTCAATTTCATCAGGAATTGCTTTGTTCAGTTTTAGTAAGGCTACTTATTGATGCCAATGACCTTTGAACGTAAACATAACCTTACTTTAGTTTGGTGACAGAACTCCTTTTATAATTTCATTTTTCCTTTCAACTAATTTTTTTTTTATTTCAACTAATCATCTACCAACTTCTACCTCAACTACCTTCTCTCTTCTAATTTCTTGTCGCTTCCTTACTAGTCTTAATCATGATCATGACTCGTAGCGCCCGCGCTCGCCTCGAAGAGTCCAAACTCAATGAGGCTTTGAGCGCTTTAAAGGCGTCAAAGGAGTCCTGTGACCAACTAATTAAGGAATTGGATGACAATGAAAGGGTGCTCTTTGATGCCCATGAAAAGAATAGGAAGTTAAAAGTTGAAATGGCTCAGATATATACTCAATACACTGATGCCATAGATGAACGGGATAGACTTCAGCTTATTGTGGATGGGTTCAGCCAGTGTAGCATAGAGTACGAACAAGCTCTTAGTCAAAAACATATATTACAACGGCAGCTACATGAGGCTCAAAGTCAAATAACACAACTTGAGACAAGCAACCTTAACATCACCGCCTCACTGAATCAAAGTCTGTTTAATGAGTTGATGCCTATTGCCCCGTCAATGGTTTCTGCCTTAAATCCCACACACACTATTGATTTGACAGGTGATGAATCTAAAATATATAATTCAATGAGGGTAGTAAGCGGTAAAAATAAACTTAAAAAATACATCAAAATTAATAAGTACATTGTTAAAACTCAAAAAATGGTAAAAAGACAAAGGTTCTTTATCAAAAATGTCAAATTGAATAGAGAAAGGTTGAATTTACTAAAACAATTAGACATGTATTCCTATAACTTGGAGCAGAGTACTAGGAAGTACAATATTGACACAGATGCCTTGCAATCAGAACTTGACCATCTACAGGAGAAACTTAGTTCAATGACCAGCAAGTATAATACCTCTGAAGACCTAATGAGGGAATATGTGTTGGCAATGAATGAACTGGTAAACTCACAAAAAAACAAGTGTGAGCTTTGTGTAACATCATCCAATGCGCTTGCACCGGATCATTCATTGACAACATGCAACACCTCCTTACTGCAGCCCTGTGTTGATTTGAGAATTCCTTCTACTAATAGTTCCAATAAATCTTGTAAAAAAAGTTTAAATGATAATATTGTGTTATTTTGTGATGAGATAGGTAAGGACTTAGGTCACTTGTTGACAGATGAGTATCCGGGTCACTCAATATTAAATTACTGTATGCCTGGTTGTTCTTTGTTTCATATTATGAAAGAAATTACTAAATGTAACTTTACCCAGGATACAACATTATTAATTTTTATGGGTAATAGGGGAAATGTAAACAAAGGAGAACTGCTTGAGTATCATAGAACATTATGCAATCTTAGTTTAAGAAAAGTTGTGTTGTTTACATTCCCTTACAGTAACAGTTTGCCACAGGAAGAAAATAGGTTAAGATTTGAATTGAATATGACAATGCATAACTTGACATTTAATAATAGCATGTTCCATTTAATTGACATTAACAATTTTGTTGGTAATAATTTATATCTGACAAAAGATAGATATAACATTGTTATGTACTATCTTTCTAATTATTATAAAAGACAGATAGCTGTGTCGCTATCATATTTTTTTTCTATCACAGCCAAAAATTTGGCTAAACAACTTGCTTCTTTTGAGCAATGCAATGACATTGTCAATAATTCGGCTAATAATTTGGTCACAATTCATGACATTGTTAATAATTTAAATTAGAAATTAAGACAATAGAGGCAATCTCTAGCAATAATGTACAAAATTGCAAAAACAGCTCAATAAAAAGTTTAGAAACAGTAAATAGTATCAACCTGGTGCATCAAAATATTCAAGGATTTATGAATAAAGATTTAGAAGTAGAATTATTTATGAATTTTAATAGTATTGATAGTCTTTGTATAACAGAACATTGGCTGAAAAGTCACCAGTTCTTGTTCAATTTTAATAATCACCAGGTTGGTAGTTCGTTTAGCAGAATAAATGCTATCCATGGTGGCTCTTTAATTTTAGTAAGTAACCAGCTCAAATTTAAAGATCGTAACGATATTGTGAGCCTATCTGTTGAGCGTACAGTTGAAATTGCCTGTATAGAATTGGAGCACTTGGTTGTATTAAGCGTGTACAGACCCCCTTCAGGATTGTATGACTGCTTTGAAAAGGTAATGGATGAAGTGTTACACAGGATTTGTAACTCAAACAAGTCCGTTATCATTTGCGGTGATTTTAATGTCAATTTATTAGAAAACTCAGGTTCTTGTAGTAAAATTATAAGTCTGTTTCAGTCCTACAATCTTGTAAACCTATTTTTGGAGCCCACAAGAATAACACCTACTAGTGCCACATGCCTAGATAATATTTACACAGACATTATACCAAGCCACAAAGAAATTATAAATTTATTAGATTCTGATCATTGCGGGCAAAAAATTACTATTCAAAACCAAAACAAAAAAGTGGCTAAAAAGGTTATCACTGTTAACCCCAAAACTGCAAGTCGCTTGGAGGCTTTTAAAGTTAAACTCATTAATAAATTACCAGTTTTGTCAACTCATGCTGATCCTAATCATCTATATGATACTTTTTTTAATATATACTGTAAACAATTTGATTCTACCTTTATACCCAAGAGTATCTCGGTTAATAGTAACGCATCTTTCAGTGATTGGGCTACCATTGGTATTCATAAAAGTAGAACACGGCTCTATGAACTGTACAATGAAAGGTCTTATGTTAACACTGATGAATTTAATTTGTATGTTAGAAATTATTCAAAATTATTTAAAAAAGTCTGTTATATGGCCAAGTCACGTTATTTGGGTTCAAAGATTAAAAACAGCAGTAATATAATTAAAACGACCTGGTCTATTATTAATAGTGAAGCGGGAAGATCTAGTAATCGAAATACTGACTACAGCCTGTCTATTAATGACAACATAATAAAATCCGACTCACAAGTCGCCGAGGCATTTGAAAATTTCTTTTCAGATATTCCCGTTTCAACTACTAAATCCCTAAACTCATCACCTTCTGTTGCTGAGTCTTTGCTTAAGGAAAATGTTAATGGTTGTGATTCGGAATTTCATTTTGAACATATTAACTGTAGAGATATAATTAAAACCTTTCACACTTTAAATGTTAAAAAGACTGCAGATCTGTGGGGTAACTCTGTAGAAGTTGCTAAGTCTATTATTGACATTGTAGCACCTACTCTAGCTCTTATCTTTAATAGTTGTATTGACAGTGGGGAGTTTCCTGACCTTATGAAAAATAGTAAAATAATACCTTTGTTTAAATCAGGTAGTACATCAGACCCTACAAATTATAGACCTATTTCTGTACTACCTACCTTTAGTAAAATTTTTGAGAAATTAATTTTAGATCAAATGCAAAGATTTTTTAATAAACACAAACTATTACATAGCAAACAGTTCGGTTTTACAAGGGGTCGTTCAACTACTGATGCCGGTGTTGAACTTATAGGACATATTTATAATGCATGGGAAGACAAATGCGATGCCTTGGGCATCTTTTGTGATTTGTCCAAGGCATTCGATTGCGTTCTTCACGAAACTTTAATCAGGAAACTCCGCCACTACGGAATCGGGAACACTGCTCTGGATCTTCTTACCTCATACTTGAGTAAGAGGATTCAGAGCGTTGACGTTAATGAAAAAAGATCTCCCGGATCCATAGTAACAATGGGAGTCCCACAGGGCTCAATTCTTGGTCCTTTCTTGTTTCTTATTTATATAAATGACTTGCCGTACCTCATAAAGGATAATCATGATATAGTGTTGTTTGCAGATGACACTTCACTTTTGTTTAAACTTAAACGTCAGCAGCAGGTTACTGACGATGTAAATAGCGCTATCTCTAAAGTAGTCCACTGGTTCAATGTTAATAATTTACTTTTAAATGAGAAAAAAACCAAATGCATTAAGTTTACGCTACCTCACGTTAGGCAGGTGAAAACTAATGTGTTGATAAAGGGCGAAGAATTGAATCCTGAAGACAGCACAGTATTCTTGGGCATAACTTTGGATGCTAAGCTTCAGTGGGGTCCACATATAGATAAATTGTCAAAAAAGCTAAGTTCCGCAGCATACGCCGTTAGAAAAATTCGTAATTTAACTGATATAGAGACAGCCCGTTTAGTGTACTTTAGCTATTTTCATAGTGTAATGTCATACGGTATTCTATTGTGGGGAAATGCCGCTGATATTCAGACTATCTTTGTTTTGCAGAAGCGAGCTGTTCGTTAAATTTATAAACTGAGTCCGAGACATTCGCTCAGAGACAAATTTAAAGAGATTAATGTTATGACTGTGCCTTCTCAATATATTTATGAAAATCTTTTATATGCCCATAAAAATATAAAATTGTTTAAAAAATACAGTGATATCCATGATATAAATACTAGGAACAAACACAAATTTGTTGTACCTACAACAAGGCTCAAGAAAATAGGTGGCTCGTTCAGATGCCAATGTATACGCTTTTATAATAAAGTTCCAAGCCCAGTTCAAGATCTAAGCCTTAATAAATTCAAATCATTTATTAAACGTAAGTTGTGCCAGAAAGCCTTTTATACCGTTAAGGATTATATCGAGGACAAAAAGGCTTGGGATTAAGCTGCTTCCAATTTTTTTTATTTTTTACATATTGAATGTTTTTATTTTGTTTTTCTCTGTTTTGTTGTTGTTTTTTTTTTATATATACACTGACATTAATGAATTTTATATATACTATGACATTTGCTTACTTAGTAAAGTATTATATTATTTTAATTATTGTGAATGTGAAGACTATGTGGGTCATTGTATTTATATTATTCTTCTCTCTGTTCTCTTAGTTTTTGTCATGGTCTGGCAGTTTGAGTAATTAATGTGGCCTACCCAAATGTCCTTTCTTTGGTATTGTTCGTCGGATCGTTGAGCTCCTTAAGTTTTGAGTTGAGCTGCACGATTTCTGACAAATGCGTGCACTGACTGGACAGGTCCTCTCAATCTGTGTGGTTCTTTCCTCAAAAGACCATCTCAGACATCGACCTACATGGTCTTCATATGATCTGACCAAGATTATGTCTGGACTTTAAAAGAGACTGTGACGTCTGAGTTTGTTTCGGCCTTTCTTCTCAGACTAGTCAGATAGGAAACGCCGACCTCATCTAGTTTAAAATATGATTGACGTGTAAAAGTGTTTGTACAAACCTACTTACAAAAATAAAATCATTTATCATTTATCATTTACCTTGATGATAAGCGACAATCGTAATAATTATTATCGTTCTGGTTATAATTTATAATAATATATTTTTATATAATTTATTATAGTTGTTAGAATTTATTGAATGGAATTAATTTGAAATGGCATGGTGACATTATTATTCTGAATTTTTTTACACTTCATATTGTTTATTTTTATTATTTTTTTTTATTATGTCTTTTTGTTTTGTTTTTATTATTGTATTTATTCCTCATATAGATTATTAAATGACATCTTATGTTTAGTAAAATTTCTACACAATGTATATTGTTTTGAAATAAATGACTTTATGACTTTACCAACCCGCACTGGGCCCGCGTGGTGGATTACAGCCCACTCCCTCTCGAAGAGAGGGAGTGGGAGGAGAGGGAGAGGGAGTGGAGGCCTGTGTCCCAACAGTGGGAACATTAAAGGCTAATTATGTACCAGAGCCGGTGTTGTTCTAGTTTTACAATTTTTTTTTGTCGTTTATTATGCTCATGTCACCTTGTCATTTACACGAATTAATTACTAGTTATAGTATCAATTACAAGCGTAAATAAATTAAACGCGCGAATTGTGTCTTGACGACACAAAAACTCATAACACAAAATAATACTAGTTATGTTGAACATTCTCGAGCTTCACATCTTGTATCCGTATATGTCAGAAACCGACCAAGTGCGTGTCAGAGCACGCACAATGCAGGATTTATCCCATAAATAAAGTTAACATTGTATTTGATAAATACATATTATGTTCTCCCATACATTCCAACTGCAAATGCAAGTTGGTCGACCATTATTCGATAACTTATAAGATTACTTAGCTGTGATGGTTTTCCATTAATGTCATTGTATATTAGTGCCGTGATTTTTTTTACATATGTTATTACTTACTCTAACAAACATTTGTACTTTCTAAAACTAAAGACTAAAATTTCACGGTTCGCGCAGTGGCTGAGCGATCGGACTGCTGCGCTGCGTGTCGCGGGTTCGATTCCCGCACAGAACAAATATTTGTAAGTCCTACATGTATTTGTTCTGAGTCTGGGTGTTTTTCTATCTATAATATGTATGTATTTACAAAAAAAAAAATTATATAAGTAGTTTATCAGCCATCTTGTTACCATAACACAAGCATTAGGTTGCTTAGCTTGGGACTAGATGGCGCTGTGTGAAATGTCCAGGGATATTATTTATTATTATTATTTCGCAAATGAATCCCAGAATCTAAAAATAGTTTTTACACACCCGCCACCGACACCATGGGATAGACAATAAAAAAAACATCCCTACTTCACGTGTAGGGAGGCAGGGTGCCAAATTACAGCTTTCTAGTACTAAAAGTCTCCAAATTAAGCCGCAGACAGACAGACAGACGAACAGACATGGCGAAACGACGACAAGCAATTCCCGATAAAAATTGACTTGTGGAAACCAATCCATCTATCAACCCACATTACCTTGCGAGGCCTCGTCTATGTCACAAAGGAATCCTCAATGCCTAAACACGACCTGAATCGAACAATTGGAACATACGAAATCAAATTGCTCGTCTACTATCCAATCTAAACGGGCGTGGGCGAGTGGTTACAGCTAGGTGAACGGATTGATCCGCATTCAGCAATTTTCCCACAATTCCCTGTTAGTGACTTTGTCATTTCACATCGACTAGCGTCTGAAACAAATTTTAGAGTGGTTCTGGGAATTTCAATGGCATCTTCGAAGCTTGTTAGATACTTTATTGGCGTAATATTTGTTCGAGCTTTTAGCTAAATATTTTTATGTCTTTACGACTCTTGACATTCGAAAAGTGCTGATTTTTAGCCTGATTGGAATACTTTTGGTTTTGATTTTGACTTGCATTCAAAAAATTACATAATCACTATTCTTTTCAACGTTAAATTAAATCTTACAACAATGGGGATACGGAAAATTATTAAAAGAGGACTAATACGTTGTTGACCAGCAAAACATCTTTGGAATGCTTCATGTATCAATTTACCACGTCAATGCAATTGATATAAGCAGCGGTAACAGTTCCCCGGACGAAACCGAAGCAAATAAAAATCAACTTTTATTTTTATACCGACGCAAAATTGTAAAACTCAATTTATAGTTGCATTAATTACTGTCTTTTGATGTTAATTAAGCTCGCAGTTCACCCGCCTGTTGTTATTATTTACATTCCAAGAAAAACTAAAGGAAAAACTCTCTTACCGAGCTAAAGGAATTTTCCTTTTCTTCGGCGGAAAAATTCGATTCCTCGATAACAGTTGAGGCCATGTGCCACATAACGAATTGGTCTTAAGATTGTAATAGTACAAGCAATAAAGATTTGCTTGCGCTGTTTTTGGACGTGACACAGTAACCTATTTCCGGAATTGGTTTTACGATTTGAAGGAAATAAAGACATGATATTATACGTACTTTACCGTAGGTACAGGGAAGATTTAATTTATAATATCCGTCGGTTACAACATAATTTGCCCAGCCTTTCCCGAACTACGTTGGGGTCGGATTCCAGTCTAACCGGATGCAGCTGAATACCAGTATTTTACATGAATCGTCTGCCTATCTGACTTCCACAACCCAGTTGCTGGGTAATACCATGCCCCTTGGTAGGACTGGTTGTCAGACTTTTGGGCTTCTGACGACCCGTACCGACTGTCAAAATCCACGAAAGACATCCGAGACCAACGGCTTAACGTGCTTTCCGAGGCACGGAGGGGTCTTGGTATATGAATTGTGAAGATGGTCACCTATCCACGGACCAAGCGCGGCAAGCGTAGCTTAACCTGATCAATCGACCCGTGCGGCTGTTATTACTTAGCCAATAGCCACAAACCCCCGATAAATCCGTATAATATCCGTGGGTACTATTTATTAAAGGCTTATAAAGCTGGATAATGAGAAGCACAACCTTTGCTTTGAACACATCAGAATTAATTTATCATTAATTTTTACTGGATACTGTCAGTCTACATCGTCCCTTTGCTGGTTTCTCACAAGTCAGCCTATGAGGTTATCTACTGCTTAACTGGGCTATACTGTGGATGCTTCAATTAATTAAGGCATTAAACATAATTATGAACTAAGACACTACCCGCTAAGGGCACCCTGTGTGGGGTACAGGCTTTGGCTTATAGCGTCGCTGGGAGAGATAAACGCCTTTCAACATGACTTCTAGCTCTTTCGATCAAAGGCTAATGTGGATCACTGGTCGTTTGTTTTGTCCATTTTCTCTCGTCATTTTTGATTTGTAGCGGTATCTACAACGCCACATGCGAACTACGCATCATACTAAAGTCATGCTAAATTCTGCATCTCGCAAGCAGAGTTTACCGTGCAACTAGCATATATACAACGGCCCGAAGGAATGAATCATTGGGCAGTTGCCCGCCATACGCAACACCTCCCTTTTCTATGGAGGATGAGTGAACTTTACACCCTGGTCCACATACCTCTATAGATTCATCATCATCATTAGTATCCTTGTTCTTCCCACGGCTGAGTAGACGCTTCCTCCATTTTGTCCCAAGTGTCGATTCATCAACATCTTCCTGCCCATGTCATATGTTACTTTAGGTTGGCGCAACACGTTTTCTATCCTCCTGTCAACCGTCAATCATTCACTTCTGTTTGTTTCTGAGTATCAATTCATACGCCGATCTCATCTAGTTTTTAAAATATCATTGACATGTAAAAGTATTTGTACAAACTTACAGAAAAAAAATCATTTATCATTTATAACTTTTAAATATTCACTATGGATACCTACATCCTTATCATGTCCATGTTAACCAATACGGACTGAGGATTCGATAGCATAGAGCATAATCATCTCGTCTTCGAAATTTTGGTTCTAGGACATGCGATAAGGCCGCCCTTTGTATATTTTTAGATCTCGAAATTTTTTTTTTTTTGTTATGTATTTTTGTGGTGTACAAGAAAATACTTGTATAAATAAATGCCGGTTTCCTCACGATATTTTCCATCACACCGTTTTGAGAGCAGTGTTGATGGGGATCCCATAACAAGTAGGTACTGAGTCAATATAATATTGATTTCAGCATTACGCTTTTCTGTGCTCGGCAACGTAACAAAATCTAAAAATAAAACAACATAAGCTTTGTGTAACTAATTCAACGACCTTCATAGCATTGTGATCAAAGCAATGTTTTGCGAATTTATTATTACGTCAACAAAATATTACCCACAGCTACGAATTTCAAACAAAAAAGACATCAAAGTCATATACGACCTTTTTTTAAATAACAGTCAGCGGTAAAGGTTATTTTATAGTAGGTAGCATAAGCATAATAATCAGCCTAAAATGATCCCACTGCTGGGACACTGGCTTCCTCTCGGCGAGATCAGAGTGGACTGTAATCTACCACGCGGACCCAGTGCGGGTTGGTAGGTCGCATAATATATTCGAATTTTAGGTTCTTCCTCACGATGTTTTTCTTCGCCGTTTTGAGAGCAATGGTGATTAAATAAAATAGACAAGTAGCTAGGTTCGAACATTTTTCAGAATCATGTTCTGAATCCATGGTAACACTTTGTGCGTCCATGATGTGCTCAACGTCGATGATTGTGGGTGTAATGTACAGTACAGACTGTACATTACACCCACATTTCGCCAATTATGTTCATGTAATAGAAACAACGCGTAATGTTATGTTATGATGATAAAAAAAAAACACAAACAATACTACAACAACAATACACAATTATACAAAACACAATACTTTTTCTTTCTTTGTTTCTTTATAAATTAATTATATAAAAAATTGGTACATTTCACATGTCTTAGAATTTTTGATCTTAACACCAGCCGGTTTCCTCACGATGTTTTCCTTTACCGTTTTGAGAGCAGTGTCGATGAAATAATTTACACAAAGTAAAGCGCCTGTCTGGGTTCGAACCTACGAGCTAAAATTCGTAAGTCTCGTCCGTTACCACTGGTCCATCACTGCTCATAGTACAAACGCCAGCAGGTCAAGCTACCCGAAACTGTCAAATTTTCCCAATCAATCTTGAACCTTAAAGCTTTAGATATAAAGTTGAAAATCTATTAAAGAAATTTGACACGGCGTCTGTACTTATATTGTAAGTAGTTGAGTGCCTTATTATTTTGTATAAATGCAGTAATGCGGTTAGAATACAACAATTACATATTGTGTCCAGCGTATCCTGTGTCTGCACATTACAGGAACTGATAGACGCTACTGGAGTTGCCAAACTCGTAGCCAAATCATTTCATTTTATTCAATCAATTTTCATATTTTATTGCCTCTTTTTTCTTAGTGTTTATTCCTACCCCTATGAGAAAAATGTATGAGTTTATATATGTATGTAGTCTAAGGGAATGCACCCACGAGCAACTTTTGTCTCAGTAAATAATTATTTTGTCTTTCACATCAAAAGTATGAAAGTGCTGTTTTTGTCGCGTCGCTGCATGCGCGCACTTACATACAAACCAGTAGACTTGATATGAGAGACAAATTAATTGCTGAGACAAAAGTTGCTCGTGAGCGCCCTCCCTTAGTGGACTATTAAATTGAACATAACTGCCAAACTCTTGGTGTACTATGTCTAAAGGTACACATCTGCATAACCCTTCAAGAAGAAACAGACATGATGTTATTATTATTATTACGTCAACAAATGACGACACGGTTGGCGCAGTGGTTAAGCGATTGATTAAATTGTTGCGCTGCGTGTCGCGGGGTCGATTCCCGCACGGAAGAAATATTTGTATGACCTACAAGTAGTTGTTCCGGGTCTGGCTGTTTGTGTATGTGAGTTTAAATGTTTGTAAACGCACCCACGATACAGGAGAAATTCCTAGTTCGGGGCAAAGTTTTTATTAAAAAAAAAAAGGTATTTTACACAGCTGCAGCAGCGATCCTACAGTCCGTTCACAGTTTACTTCTAACAGCAGTAACAACAGCAACCTTATTGTAACGAGCATAAAGATCACAATTATTTTGACAGACTTGTCAGTGGCAGCAATCCAACAGCAACCTTATTAGAATGAGAATAAAGATCACTATGATTTGGACAGTGATGTGAAATCAGAGGTAAAATTGCGGTAAAAGGACTACAAGTTCAATCACCGACGGCGATTGATTTGAGTTTGCCACGGTTTATTTTCTCCTACATGTATCTTTAACATAACTGGTGTAATGTGATTGTACTAAGCTCCTCTGCTTTTTACCTTCAGGGAATGAAAGCGTGATGACAAGTTTATCGTTTATTTTCCCTCCTCGGTATAACTTCTTATATCGAAACTTTATCTGTCAGTTCTGAGTATGTACAGTCAGCCTCAAAACGATCCATCGTTCAATCAAAATCACAATTACAACAACAACAAACAATACAACAACACACAACACAACAACAACAATTACAAACAATACAACAACAATTACAACAACAATACAACACAACACAATACAATACACAACAACTACACAATTACAACACTGTACAATTTTTATTCTATAATACTGAATCAATCATGCAACTCGCAGTCCACTGCTGATCATAATCCTCTCCCCGACTGCGCCACAATACCCTGTCCCGGCATTTCGCATCCAGTCTGTACCAGCTACTTTCTTAGAGTCGTCGGTTCATTTACGCTTGCCGATGCGCGGTCGCCACGTCAGGACTCGTCTGCTCCACTGGCTATCGATCCCGCGACAAACATGGCCAGCCCACTGCCACTTCAGTTCAAATTAATTGTTCAGTTCAGTTATTTGTTAATCAATGTGAAGCTACAATAGGGTAGTTTCCTGGGTAAAAAAAATATTATTATATTTAGTCCGTCAGTTAGATCAACGAAAAATGTTATGAGAGTAGCCACTCAACATGTTACAATTTGTGTACCTACTTAATAGGTTAGTTTCCTAAAAAAATCTAATTAGTTCGTCAATTTGATTATCAAAAAATATTGGACACGTATTTTTTCTTTTGTCAATCAAACAAAAAATGGCAAAGATAAAGCGCATCAAAATTTGGTCGTGACGTCACGCCATGCTCAAAAGTGTAGCAAGGCAAGGCAGGCAAGTGACGTCACGCGGAACTAACGGGCGATATCTTCATCATTTGTTATATCATTGACAAAAGAAAAAATACGGGTCCAATATTTTTTGATAATCTAACTAACGGACTAATTAGTATTTCTTAGGAAACTAGCTTATTAAGTACACAAATTGTAACATGTGTGGGTCTCATAACATCACGCCTGTTCCCGCAGGAGGGGTTAGACCTTAGTACACCCACATTTCGCCAGTTATGTGTAAGTCCCATGTCCCACGAGCCTGCTACTGAGAAATTCCAGACTTCTATATCAGCAGGCTGCTCTCGTATTCTGTGACTACTCAATCAATCATTATTTATTTGTGAACACAGGTATTACAATAAGTTCTTAAGTATACATTTTGGTCGAGCTCTATGTCCTACAAATAAAATTGGTGTACGAATATTAGTTTATTCATTAATAAGTCTGAATCTATACTATACAAAGTCACGTTCTAGTAAATAATGTCAATTAAGTGTTTTATTAATACATAATTAACCAATTATAATCTATTTTTAAACGCATGCCAATGGTAAATTATAATAAAGGGCTAGTAATGTTACAACATTACGGAATAAATATTGTAGACAGTCTAACGAGTTTTTATCGATGTTTATATCATTTTGAGGTTGACTGTACCTACCTACCACACTAGGAATTTTTCTTGTATCGTGGGTGCGTTTACAAACATTTAAACTCACATACACAAACAGCCAGACCCGGAACAACTACTTGTAGGCAATACAAATATTTGTTCCGTGCGGGAATCGAATCCGCGACACGCAGCGCAGCAGTCAATCGCTTTACCACTGCGCCAACCGTGCCGTCCATGCCAATTAGATCCTAGTATATCCTAGTTATTAGCCTCTAAGTAACTTTCTGTAATGAAAGAGCTGATGGAGGTTCTTGACTGCTAAGATCTCTCATGGCAGTCATGAACCCAGCATAACCAACAGCGGACCCAACTTAATTGGGAAATGGACGAATGATCTCTCATTAGTCTATTTCCCAATTATGTTGGGTCAGCTTCCTGTCTAACCGGGTGCAGCTAAAATCTCAGTATTTTACCTGGAGCGACTGCCTATCTGGCCTTCACAACCCAGTTACTGAATTTTACGGAACCTCTGGCGGAGCCATTCGGGCTTTTACTGTCATGAGAGAATTTCTTATCATCTTTTATCATTGTGAGCTATCAAAATACTAACTAAGTAAGATTAAAAAATTAATATTGAAAATCTCGCACTAAAATCCTTCCTCAAAGTTTTGAGGTTAAAAATCTGACAAAAATCTAGCTTTTATCCTAGCCACAGCAGAATAAAAACATCAGCACCAAAATAAATTGAATAAAATCTACGTCAAACAGCTAGTTTGAAAACAACGTGTAAAATTTATTCATGAGCAACCACCGTTGGAACTTGCACTCAAAGTACTGAATCTGAATGTCGCGGAAGGTACTACGTGATGCTTCCGTTTCAGTGTTGGCACTTCCGGTGGTACTATTGTATGAAAGTCACGCAGTGAGAACTGACGGGATAATGAATCGAGAATCTAAATTTGGAGGGAATGGAGGAGGTGTTACCACAACTTCATTTTCTGAAGTTAACAATGTACAGTGTGTGTTTTACAGGGTAAGGGTCCTGAAACATTAATGAAACACGAGACTTTTAAATTTTATCTCCGAGGGCGGGCAAACGTTATCCATGCTATGTGGGATGGAAAACATTATAGTATACCTACATAATTATTGTAGCTAAAATAGGCAGAAATAAGTACCTTTGCACTCAATAATTTCATGTCGTATCTATATCTAGTTTATTGTGTGTACATACATAATAAAATAAAATAAATTAACGGACCTTGTTAGTAATACAGTGCTGCGCTCTAAAACTCATTTGCCGTATGTCGACATAGAAACAGACCCAGGAGAAGATGGCGAGACGAGCTTGACACCTACAGACAGGGTTGGTCCATACTAGCCTTTGCCCAGCAGTGGGCAAAAAGATGCTAAATATTTAAAAAAAAATGCTAAAATATGCCGAAATAAGTGCTAATAATAAAATGAGAGTTATGTCTGCCTTTTAAAATTAAAACGTGGCTAAGACGTTGGCTTAGTAGTTTTGATTTGACGTCTCAACTTATTACTCGCAGCAAAATGCTAGGCTATAAAAAGGGGGTAATAAAAAGAAAAATACTTGTCCGGCCTCGGACTACACACAAATGTCGTTGTTAATGTACCTAATTCTAAAATACAGTGAGAAATATAGCCAGTGTTGCTTTTAAACTCGCTTGTGTGATAATTAGGAACATTTAGGTAGAATTACTGTAATGGAAATTTATGGTCAGTGTGTAATTTGTACATGACATTGTTAATTATGCGAAGTGATATATGAGTCTGGCCTAACCTGTGTAGCGTATTAAGGCTTGAATTACTACGGTACTAGCAAAAAAAAAAAAAATACTGGTTGCAAAATATGTAATAACATTCCGAGCGCCATACGTTTGAAAAAAGGCAATCTGTTTTTAAACTTGTATTTAGATTTGTAAAAAAAATAATTTGTTAGTACATACTTATACATATAAAGGATATGGGGCAGGCCTTTACTCAGCCGTGGGACCGTGTAGGCTAATAAATAAATAAATAAAAGTATGTAAAGTGATTTACAAGATTATCACATTCACACACACACACCCCCACTCACTCCCACTTACACACTCGCATGCCTGCGTGCGTGCTGCATGTTTAGCTTTAATTTTCTCTTTTTTTATTATTATTATTCCCTTTAGATTTGCGTACAATAAGTACATACCTAAACGTTACTTATTAAGTTATGGAAAAGCGGAGTCTCCTAACACAGGCTTATCTGCTTAAAAGGACGCTCCAATCACTAGTTTTTAAGGTTCACTTGTTAAAATAATAAACCATTTTTCATTTTCATTATGTTTCTGTACTTTTATAAAAATAAGGTTATTTAAAGTTTATTTTACGTCCAACGTCTACGTAAACGTCTTCTACTAACAAGATATTGCATGTCTTAAGATTATAATACACTGCTGGACTTTGTACTCATTAGCTTAAAATCTATCAGCCATTTAAAACTATTAGTTAGGTAATATTTTCTGATTTAGCAATGCCTGTTCATACCATCATAACTCACATTCAAGTCACACTCATTCTCTAATCCCATAGTAACCGCCACGTTGAGTGTTGCTCGAATTAGAGACACTCATATTTCCACTTTTCCTCGGCACTCCCTTCCTGTTGAACTACCCAGTGCCGGCTGCTGAAACTTTTAGAAAATTAAACCGTTTTTCAGGCGACACGGCGACGTTTTTCAGACTCCTTCTGAGTGCAGTGTCGAGAGCAAACGGCGAAGTACGTCCGGGCCGTTTTATAATTACTCACGAGTAATTTTTACTGGAATAAGATGTGGATTTTGAAGGATTAGGAGTTGGAATGTTTTTTGCTTTTGTTTATTAAGCACACTTTAAAGTAAAAGATTAATATTTTTTCGGTTCTCGTTAGAATTTGGGCTCGTTTAAAGTAAAAGAACCAGGGAATAAGAGGTAAAAGAATGAAAAAAAAATTGGATCATTTGTCACAGAAATACGTGCATACAAAAAGATTATTAATTCTAATCATCATCAATCTTCTGTCCTTATCACAATCTATTTGGGGTCAGCGCAATATGTATTTTTCTTCTTATAAAAAATATCCTCAAACTCAAACTCAAATCATTTATAATTAAAAAAATAACAGGCACTTTTGAATTTTCAAAATTAAATAGTCGATCAGTTAGTCAGAAAGTTGAAGCTAGTTGCCCATTCCAAGACGTAGATCTCTATGGAGAAGAACGGGCAAGAAACTCCACGGACACTCTTTTAAATCAAGATATTATAACAAAATCCTAGGTACATTATTCTTATTGCTTCTATATGTGAGAACAATGTAAAAAAGAAACAATTTAAAATATAATATTAAAAATAAGCCCTGGCAGTTAAGAGATGACCAGTCTCAACCGACGGCGCACCACCCAGCTCAACCAATATATACCCAACCATATATTATCATTAATATCATCAAACTTACTAAATAAATAAAATTCAAACAGAATCACATCTCTTTAGCACAGAATGCGTGCCAGCTCGAACAGTCTTCTAGTTCTCATTGCTAGCCAACTGGATTGCACTATCATTGACTTTTGCTGCAATCTTTCACTTTATAAGCCATCTACATATACTTACCGGCTAATAGGAACTCAGAAGGCCAATTCTCGTAATTTAAAACGTTCAAAATCTAGTCGCAGTCTCATCTCAGCGACAAACAAATGTCAAAAACTTGTCAAAATGTAGGGAAATTAGAAGTATTTTTTGACAGATTGAGACAGATCAGACTGTGAACGTTCCTAAAATTACGACAATTGCCCCTCTTTTGTTTAGTCATAATATTTTATAAATATTACTAACATGGTTTAGAAGTAAATTGTTACTTATGAGTCCGTGATATTTGAAAATAAATGTTTTATTACTACAATTTAATTTTTATAAAAGTATATTAATTTTAAAAAAGTATTTTAATTTAAGAAAAACAACATAAAAAGTCAAAAAGGGAGTGGGCCATAATCCATCACGCAGGCCCAGTGTGGGTTGGTAGATATCACATGTCTTCGAATTTTTGGTTCAAGGACATGCCGGTTTCCTCACGATGTTTTTTCACCGTGTTGAGAGCAGCGGTGACCAGATAATTTACATAAAGTAAAGCACGTGCTTTACTTTATGTAAATTATCTAGTCATCCTGAGTTCGAGCCTAGACAGGTGTCTAAGTTCGAACCGACGACCTCAAAAGTCGCGGCCGTTACCACATGACCAGTAACTGCTCTCATGACACATGAAACACATTTTATTTAAAGAAATACTCGTATATACTTGCTTAATAAAATGTTTTTGATTTATATTAAGAATTAAGTTTATAAACACTCATAAATAAAATGTTTCTCCATTGACTTATGACTTGTATTGCAGTAAGCAACAAAATTGAAAACTTTTCTTTCATTTATTCCGCTGTTTATTTCGTTTCACCCAGGGTTTCGTTGTTTTTCCGTACCCAGTAACTGGGTTGTGGAGGTCAGATAGTCGCTCCATGCAAAATACTGGTATTCAGCTGCATCCGGTTAGACTGTTAGCCGACCCCAACATAGTTGGAAAAAGGCTAGGCATGATGATGATTTCGTTTCACCCAGAACATACATGGTAAATTCTTGTCTTATTTTTGCTGAAGGCTGTATTAGCTTGCATTTATGAAAATTTTGATCGGATTATGTTAAAATAACAAAATAATGTGGGGTTTGCTTGTGGCTAAGTAATAACAGCCGCACGGGTCAAATGATCAGGTTAAGCTACGCTTGCTGCGGTTGGTCCGTGGATGGATGACCATCTTTACATACCAAGACCTCCATGCCTCGGAAAGCACGTTAAGCCGTTGATCACGGCTATCATGCGTGCATCTTTGACAGTCGTTACGGGTCGTCAGAAGCCTGAAAATCTGACAACCAGTCTTACCAAGGGTTATCGTATTACCCAGTAAATAGGTTGTGTAGGTCAGATAGGCAGTCGCTCCATGTAAAATACTGGTATTCCGCTGCACCCGGTTAGACTGGAAGCCGACCCCAACATAGTTGGGAAAAAGCTAGGCAGATGATGAACAAAATGATGCGCTCCGTGAATTTCCTTACGTTTTTAGCAATTTGCACGTCAGTGACAAGTTGTTTGTTGATTTAAATATGATTCGAGACAATAACAAATATGACTTTAAAGAATTATAATCATTCATTATATAATCAATACAACCCTCTAAGTTCATGTAATCCCATTGAATGATTATTTCATGAAATATCAATCAACTGGATTATTTATGAACTTTTAATTATTATAATACATACTTTTTACGCTCGTGAAACATATTTTGTTTAAAAGCCTCGCCCAAGTCCTTCCAGGAATTGTTTTCCCGCGACACCAATATTAGATTAAGTATAAATATTGACTCTGATGAATTATTTAATTATTTTACAATCAACTTTCGAGTTCCATCCATCATTTCAATTTTGAACTTCAAACTTTTTACTAAAGGATTTCTGAATAAATCCGCTTTCAACACAAATATAAAGTGGAAATTTTATTAAAACCCATCAGAGACCAACAGTTAATTGAAAAACAACAACATTTATTTTTGTTATAGTTGTTTTAAAGTGAATAACACCAATAGCAGAGAGCACCAGGATTCGGAAGCGAAACTTTGTTATTGAACATTAAAATTTCTCCCGTATTCAAACAAACTTCTACAGATATTGAAAATACAATTTGGAAATTAATAAAAGCAATTGATTGTTAAACTGCCGTTTATTTATTGTGTATGAATTCTTGTTCTGATTTATAGTTCACTGTCTTTAAAAGTTGAGATTCATAGGCAGTCTTCTGGATTAAATACCGATGTTTCATTTTGTCTCGACAAGCGAAAATGTTGTTTTTTTTTAATACAAGTTTTTTAAACTGATACGATTTTTATATGGAAGCAGTGTTCAAGGTCAAGAAAATCGGAAAATTTATAATAGTAACCCTTGCAGTTCATGAAAACCCCAAGAAAACAACACCTCCAGGAAAAACTCCTCCAAATGGAACAACTACATTACAAAAAACTGCAGAAACAGAAAACTAATAATAATCACGATATATTATCTTAATCTTTTCCAAAAAAAAAATAAAGCGGAGCTTCCCCTTCAGACAATAACTCCACTATTCTGCAGTCCGTAACAAAAGTCGTTTGTTCGAGATACCGCCTACGGTGACGTCACGGTAATGGCCGCAGTAAATTTAACGCCGAACGCTGTGTCACTACGGCCTCTAAGTCATAAGTGCCAGACTGTTGCCAACTTACTGCGGTTTACATTTTGAAAGATATATTTATGGGCTTTTAGTGACACGGTTTTGATATCGGAACCTACCGTGTAGGCACGTAAGTACCTAAGTCTTAGTGTAATGGTTTATGTATTTTTCTGAACGGAGTCTTTCTACCTTACACGGACTTAAAAAACCTTAGAACTGGCCTCTAAGTCATAAGTGCCAGGCTGTTAGCCGACTTACTGTGGTTTACATTTTGAGACTGAAAAGAAATATATAAAATAAGTTTATTTGCCCCTAATATGACGCATAAAATTGAAAATAAAGTACCCACCTACACAGAAAAAAAAATCAAACGCCAGCCGGTGTTGCCTTGATGATGTAGACCGGCGCACCATATAAAGTATCTAGATCAAAACTAGACAAATTGAAACATAAATAAATTAGAGAAAAATAATAATAATCGTGCAAAATATAATACCAAAACATTCCGTTGCGCCGTCTTCGACGCATGCGCAGAGGCACAACTCAAAAAAAGTGGTGTTATCTGCGCACAACTGTCACATAGACAAGACTTATGCGGTGGTTTAACATAATAATAACAGGACATTAACCGAACGGTCATGTTAATTTTTAACATTTATAAAATAAATAACCGTGTGGGATTTCCCATCGTTAAAATGATGAACTTCATCCCCATTTTAGGCGATGAATTTCCTAAAATCCGTTATGAAAATTAAGTGAAATAGCGTGATATGTCTAGTTGAACGATTTGGTCGGTAAATTTAACCTACTGTCACGTTTACGTCATAAGTGAAAACTTTGTAATAGAATAGAATTAAATATTGTTTATTGTTGTTGTAAGTGGCTGTAACCACCTACAGGGCTAAGGCCCTAAGGACTGCTGTTTGTGGCCAATCCATAAAAAACAAAGTTGGTAAAACTTTCAAAGGCACATTTGGTGTATTTTTTATGCAAATGCAATACAATAAAAATTTAAATAATTATTTAATTTAACTCGAATTTATTCATTACAATATACCAATATATCGTTATGAATAAATTCGAGTTAGCTTTATAAATACCTAAACATAGTTAATGGCATATTACTCTACCTAATACTCAAAAATTTTGTAAATACTCTCATAAATTATATTCCTCTCATTGAATATTCCAAAAATGAGAAACTGTCTATGTTTACTCAAAATGAAAGATTTTCTAATACAAAAAAATAAAAGAGCGTATTGTGGTATCTAAACCAAAACCTCTTCATACCTAGATTAGCCATTTGAAGTTTTTCCCTGAATATGTCTAGACATATAATAGAATAGTTCTAGTACTGAATAGCATACTTGAAAAAACTCCAATATTTCTTTATGAAAAAAGTTTGAAGAATATCGCAAGGCGAATATCTACTGAAACTTTCGTATTGTGAAACTTTACTGTTTAGGTTATAAATGTTAGATATTATAGTATTGATGATCGACATAGATCATGACATTCTGCCATAGTTTTCTTTGTCGTGTTGATGGTACGACAGTTTTTTTTGTGTGGTCAAATCTTTGTCACTGCCACGGTCTCGTCGAGCGCATAGGGGTCATGGCTGCATTTTTGATTAGATTAGATTCTTTATTTGCCTGAAATATGGTATTTTACAGATTTTATAACACACACAATAGTTCTTCATATCCCGCCTACTAAATTCGGCATGCAAATATTGTGACAATAATAATAATTCTAATTATTTTATTATTTGTGGCACAGAGTTCAGAATGAGAGGCCACAACCATGCTATTAGCTACAATGGGTGGTCATGCTATGTATGCCATAGTATGACCACTGAAAATAAAAATTAAAAGGCTTGTGATCACCATTAGACTCATACAGAATTGTTCAAGTGGTCATCGATTACGGACTTTCAATTTTGTGAATCAATATTTAAAAATATGGGAATAATTCGTTTTAGTACACATTCATATGAAAATTAATTATAACAAAACTGCCTAAAACTCTGATCCATTACCTATGAGATGTTCATATAATAAGTAAAAATATTGATCGAAGACGCCGTGAAAGTGAACCAACAAGGGCCCTAATTCACTGTGACTACTCAATGATTCCTTACTTCGAAATCACATCAATTCCTTAGCTAATCACGTCAAATTTGAATTCATTTCCCGTAGTTTCGTTCATTCTGACATAGAGAATACGTTACCAGATCTAAAATACAGTTGTGCCGATACGAAAATGAAAAAGTAAAAATATTTTATTTGTGAGAAACTGGTACCTAAATTAAACCGAAGCCTATATCATATTGTATTGGATATTCTACTTTTATAGTGTTGTGTTAATACATGCTCAAACTGTACTAATATACATACGCAAATGTTAATCAAACAATACAAATTCCAAAGTAACAATGTCAGAACATTTGGTGGTTTTTACACCTCCGTTTACTACAAGCTAACGTTTGAGTATAATACATCATAAAGTCGAAATGTCAGGCAGCGTTGTAGCTGACTTTACTACCTTATATATAACCCTACAATATTTGTATGCATATTTACGTGGCTTATAGGTACTTGGCTTCTATGGCCAAAGTATGAATATTTTATTAATAGGTTCTGACTATCGTTCTTCTTGTGTTAATAAATCTTCGCTTACGTGTGAAAATGATCAAACCACGTTCAGACAAATATGTATGAGTTGCTCTGTCTCAAAAACATCACGCATTTTATAAAATAAATCATGAGAGAAACTTTTTGAACAACTTTGCTAGGTAGCTTAACCACACTAAAAACGGAACCCTTATAGATTCGTAATGTCTGTCTGTCCGTCCGTATGTCACAGCCACTTTTTTCCGAAACTATAAGAGCTATACTGTTGAAACTTGGTAAGTATTAAGATTTTTACACAAAAATAGAAAAAAACAATTTTTGGGGGTACTTAGAAATACTTACTTAGAACTGAAACTCAAAAATTTTTTTTCATCAAACCCATACGTGTGGGGTATCTATGGATAGGTCTTCAAAAATGATATTGAGGTTTCTAATATATTTTTTTTCTAAACTGAATAGTCTCGCGCAACGAGAGACAAACCAAAGTGGTAAAATGTCCCCCCCCCCCCCCCCTGTAACTTCTAAAATAAGAGAATGATAAAACTAAAAAAAATATATGATGTAATAACTATGTAAACTTTCACCGAAAATTGGTTTGAACGATATCTAGTAAGTAGGTTTTTTTAATATGTCATAAATCGTAAACCGCAATTTACCTTTCATTCAATCAACTTATGATTGATTTTTATAGATAATGGTATGCAACCCTTCGTGCGCGAGTCCGACTCGCATTTGGCCGGTTTTTCACCTGAATTGGGTTAGGCTTCCAATTTTAACTGCCCACCTTATTTTTACAACCTAGTTAAGAGATAATACGATCCGGATGTGAAAGCGACATCTGAAAAATTTTGGTAAAAAATATATTTGTCAAACCTCATTTAAGCTCCCTTATGTTATGTAACATTATTAGACAAAGTGGATAGTCCCTTTATAGTACACTGGGTACGGAGGCACGTGTCATTGTGTGTCGGGCCGCGTCTTTTTTATAGTGTTATTAGTTTGTAAAAGTTTACTAACATAGTTTTTTAAGTAATTGTTACTGTCATTATATGGATTACCTGTGCTTGTATGTGTAGTCCGAAATAAAGAATATATTATTACTAGCTGCACACCGTGGTTTCACCCGTATAAGTTTCGATTCCGTGGGAATATCGGGATAAAAAGTATTCTTTATGTTAATCCTGGTTATAAACCAACTGTGTGCCAAATTTCATCAAAATCCGTTCAGTAGTTTTTGTGTGAAAGAGTAACAAACATCCATCCATCCATACAAACTTTCACGTTTACAATATTAGTAGGATTATGTACGTCATAAAGTTAAAAAAAGACTAAAAAAATGCCATAACGCTATAACGCGATTGCTTGCAACTTGGACCATACCTACACTGCACTAAAAGTTAGTTGTTGACATACCCTGAGCGTAATACATACCTGTTTTATGTTAGTTTAAGACACAAGTTTCAGATTTGATAAAGGAGTCGTGAAATTGGTACGTAGTTTAAGTTTTAAGATCAGAGATTTATAACTTTAGGAGCTTAATTTTTTAGTTTAATTGTAGTGTATTCAATGAACAATCAATGAAATGCAATGGGCTGGCCATATTAGCTGTAGAACCGATGACCGTTGGGGTAGACGTGTTCTTGAGTGGAGACCGCGAATCGGTAAACGTAAGGTGGGATGCCCTCAGGCTAGGTGGAGCGACGATCTTCGCAGGATGGCTGTTAGCAGCTGGATGAGAGTTGCCAAAAATCGAGTTGAATGGCGTGCATTAGGAGAGGCCTATGTCCAGCATTGGACTGCTATAGGCTAATTAATGATTATGATGATGAAATGAACAATAATTAATGATCATGCTTACGAGTATGATTGTAAAACTAGGCATTTAGGCATTTTTTATCGAAATCGTGATTGATTTTCGGTGCGGTCGGGGGAACCCCGTCAGAAACGAAGTTTCTTACGTGACACTCGCACGCATACACACTCGTATACATATAACAGAAAGAGAGAGACAGAGACACAGAGAAAGTGTGAATTTATTAAGCGTTTTTAATGCAGAGCGATTTTGTGTAAGTTTTTAGAAGCTCTCATGAAGTTGTCGTCATTTTTGATTTTCATTTTGACCTCACCGTCAGCTTTAGCACCCCCGAAAACCATGAAAACGACACCTAGGAAAAATTTGAAATTTTTCCCATCCGCCATCTTGGATTTTTATTTTGACCCCACTATCTGCTTCAGTGTCCTTTTTTTCCGTGGGGAAATCCTCATAGAGGGATCGTGATGTCGTCGCTCAGACGGAGGGTCCGTCTGAGCGACGACATCACGATCCCAATTTCGCTGCCCTGCTTCAGGATCCTCAAAAACTATGAAAACTATTTAAGAGAGTGAAGGATAAAATGTTGCATGAAAGAGGCATGACGCTTTTTCGTTACGTGACGAATTCTACCAGTTCACTCTCCGGCAAACCGCGCTAAAGAACTTCGTTCCAAAAAACACAATAAACTGGACATTTTTTATTAACATTATCAATTTCAACCCATAAACAACTCAACTTGAACTCCATAAATCGTGAAATATGCTCCGCGAAAAACAGAACATATTTTTTATAATTTATTTGGCAACCGCGCGAGTCAAATTTCCGGGGTCGCCCGGAACCGGTATCCTTTAACCCTCTGACAGATGTCTTCATTTCAAACCGACCCTCCTGTGGTCTTTTAAACCGACACCAATGATGCTCTCGGATAAACGAGGTCCCGAATTTGAGTACGAGTTATTTGTTAAATTGTTGACGCCATTTTAAAGATGTGGTTTTGTCGAGTTATCCCTGCAGTGCGATTCTGTAACCATCTCACCGTAAAAACTTAGGTGAAGTGAGCGTGGAGTGAGCTGTCATTCCAAATAATGCTAGGGATTGACACTACTGAAAACTCATATCAAGCTCACTTCACTTGAGTTTTCACGGTGAGATTTTTACAGAATCGACCGGCTGTTCTTTTGGGGGTTCTAAAGAAGCTGTTTAAGTTAATATGAAAGGTGTTTTAGGGATCTTCACATAAAACAATAATATGTAGAGTATTTCAGAAATTTTCACGTCAGTTAACTGTCCTAGATGTACAAGTTTTCACTGATTGAGCTACTATGGTCTTCCAATGATGACCCACCACTCTTCGTTGAGGAACTGATGGTCGCAGAGATTTCTTGATTTTAACACATACGACGACGCTACACAGACTGCAGGTAGTTACTGTGAGCTCTCTGTGAGCTCACAATGAATGAATGAATTTAACAAGTTTGTCGAATAACTTTGATAATTATTATAGACGGTTCTACGATTATCACATTTTTATATTTTTTTATAATATAATTTCGCTTGTCTGCTAAACTGACCCCTACTATTACTTTTTCTATTTAAAATAAATACAAATAAAAGTTTGTCTCGTATTTGTGCCATCTCGCGGAGCTTGTTACAACCATGTCAGATTACAGCCTCTACAGTACCTACACCTCTGCCTAAACAGTCGTTATATTTTGTACGTTTATATTCTCTTTATATAGTTTAATATAACGTCATTTAAAATTGCTTGTACAAGTTTTTTATTGCCATAAGGAACCATAACGACTAATTTGCGGTCCCTAAAGAATATTGCACCATCATTATACCCGCAAGGCAATAAAACTTGTCGCGTGTAAGTATGTAATGGCTTCATGATGCGAATTTTAGTGTATTTCCCAGCATGGGACATCCATTATCTGGAATAAATGGTTCACAATTCTATAATTGCGAAGCTTTTATTTTGGGTAGCAACATATCTTTGCAATGAACTAACTTATTAAGTAATATCATAAATAAAGTAAATTAATAATGTTGTATTTATGCTTCAGTTTACAAAAAGGGTTTAATGTTTGGAGCCCACATACTTGTGTTAGGATAGTATCATTATAACTATACTAGTAAATGGATTTGGCCATTAATGTGTAATACCAAAAAAATATATCTACCTATTACTTAAAATATGTAAAGAAATTTTTTATTTTTTTTATATAGATATGAATTTTATTTACAAGATAACACTAAAAAAACAAAATAATATACTAAATTAACTAAAACTATTTACAAACTAAAATACCTATAGCGTCGAAAAATTCATCCACATCGCTGTCGACTGGTAATGTACCCAAGACACTGGCGGCATTGCCACGTTGTATGGCAATGCTTAGCCTCTGGCCAAGGTAAAAGCCAGCCCTTGGGTCATGGGAAGTGTCAACTAGTCTTTTCGAAATTTCCTTAAAAAGACCATGCGCACTCGGACCCCACGGCCCAAATTTTTCGGAAAAGAAAATTTACACGGGTAAAAAGAGTTTACACGGGTAACGTTCACTAAATGCTGAAAAAAAAAAATGGTTCAATTTAAAAAAGTTAATCATCGCATACATTTCATCATAAAAGCCATAAAAACATCGAAACGGACACTCATTGGTTAACAAAAAACAAACAAAAAAAAATGCATAAAACACAAAAATCTATTTTCCGAATTTCGTTTTACACAAAATAGCATAAATACGTGTGCGAGCTTACCCGGTGACGCACCAACAATTTATTGGGCAATTTGTTCACACAGTAAGTCAGCTGCGAATGATAACGCCTCTACTAAAGATTGATTGTAATATAAATACAAATTGTTTCCGCTCCACTGGGAGCTGGAGTGAAATGTTTAAAAAATCGTTGCATTTCCTTACAGGAGTAGGTTGCAATTTTTCGTGAGATAAGCTTGCGACCCAGTTTTAAAGCTGGATGAACAGCTATTTTTCTCAGCTTGTAACGTCGGGATGGGTAAATAGGCCAAGACCTATGGCCCGAGTGTAATGTACTCAGGACGGACGGTTTACTAACATTCAATTTGTTTGTTAATAACGTTGGAAAATATACAGATTGGGTTAAGTTTCCACTTTGAAAGCATTTAGGTCTATATAGGAGGTTACATATGGATGTATTTACGTGTGTAAAGCTCCATTGGGAGCATTGATGGCCAAACTGTGGCAACGGCCGCGACTTACGAGTAGGTCGTAGGTTCGAACCCAGACAGGCGCTTTACTTTTTGTAAATTATTATGTCACCACTGTTCTCAAAACCGTGAAGGAAAACATCGTGAGGAAACCGGCATGTCCTAGAACCAACTTTGAATACATGTGATATTCACCAACCCACACTGGGTCCGCGTGGTGAGATAGGGCAAACCCCCTTTCACCGAGATGAGGCCTGTGTTAACTCAGTGGGAACATTATAAGTAGGCTTATTGTGATTTAAAAAAAAAAAAAAAAACGTTTCCCCACACTAGGAATTTCTCCTGTATCGTGGGTGCGTTTACAAACATTTAAACTCACATGCACAAACAGCCAGACCCGGAACAAGCAACAAGCAACCCGCGACACGCAGCGCAGCAGTCAATCGCTTAACCACTGCGCCAAACGTGCCGTGCCGTGTGATTGTGTTGTTATTATTGTTCCTAATTTGTTTATATTTGTGTCTTAGTTAATTTTACTAACACAGTTTAAGTAATATCTACTAAAATTGAAGCAACAAATTACTTTTATCGTCTAAACACTGTTTAGACGGTGCAACTTTAAATGTTACTTCATTTTATGGTAAGCTACAGTCAGTTAAATCGCAGCGTGTAAAACAGGCTTTATGACAATGTTTTTAAGCTAGGGTCTAGTATTGTTTGCTATTTCGGTAATTTGATTAAGTTTTTGATTGTCGTTCTAACTCATTGCAGGATTTTTTTTTTAAGTTTATAATAGGTATAAAGTTTATTTGGAACAACTTAAGTTTACAATTTACAAAGGAAACGAAGATAGCCACAAAAGTAAAATACTGTGGCACAGCTATCAACGCCCAACTCAAAATATATGCAAAGTTCCAGACTTTCCAAACTAAGTTAGTTAATAATTAATTGAAAAAATTTATCATTACCCTTCATACAGTTCAATCGTTGCATCTAGTTAGGTCGAAAGTCGGCCTGATTATTTATTTTTTGAAAGTCTATATTGTGTCCCACTCAAAATCAAAATTCATTTAGTTAAATGAGTCTGAAAATCAGCACTTTTCGAACGTCATAACATTACAAACAAATTCCCTCAAAACGCTCGCCCTTCACCACTTTCTAGTGCTTTCGCTGGGAAAAAGAACTGCACTGCTGGGCAAAAGCCTCCCCTATTTCCTTCCAAACCGATGTCTTGTGCGATCTCTGGCCATGTTGCCAGAGATCGCACAAGTTAAAAAGTTAACAAAAAAAAGAAACTTGTATGCAAATATAGCTTCCTCATCCAACTTTGCATACACATGAATGCAACAGAAATAAACCAGGATTTCAACCCAACTATACACCCTATAAGTACAATGTATGCTCACAGACTTTCCACATTACCTCTAACATAGTGCACATTTAACTAGTGCAACTATAATCAGTGGATTCAATGCTAGCCATGGACGTCCGAATGGACTAACATTAGTTTTACAGCCCCACAAAGGTGTTGGTAACAGGTACAGGAATTGTAGAACATTATTTATATGCATGTGGAAATTCAGCGCTTAAGGTGCTTTGTTTGTTTTTATAGAAAAAACTTTAATTTACGTACTTTTTTAAGCACTTTGCGTGTGTAGCAGTAACACTATTATTAAACATTCATCTCATACGTGAACCTATTCAGGTGAAGTTTATTCATGATTTTGTTAATGTATGAAATTATTATTCTGTTTATCTCTTTTATCATTACATATAATATCTCTCTATTATATCTAATAGAGAGAAAGAGAAAGAGAGAGAGAGAGAGATAGTTTTCATGGTTTTCGAGGGCGCATAACGTAACTGAAAATTATAATTACAACAAAAATATGTTTCATCTGAACATTCCAGGCACATTTCGTCACGGAGATCTATAAACATGAACTTTTATAATGCTGACATTAAAACCTCGTTTTTACTCAATATTACAAGAAAATAGGAAAGAAATGTCGTCTGCCTATTGCAAGATAAAGTTAAAGATACTAGACTTAGCTACAGTTCCTTGAAATTCTTTACGTTAGATACTCAATAACAATGACAGTGACGAATCGAAAGTAGTAAGTTTTATCTTGGAAAGAACAAACTGTCGATAATCGTGATTCAGATCAATGCCGTTCACTGATAAATAATATATTGTATCGAGTTTATTTTAGGCTACCCATAAAATAAAAAAAAAACTGTGATGTTGTTTGAAATAAAATATCGTTTGACATAAGACGAAACGTGCCCTTTAGATTGGATAAGCACGTTGGAAGCAGACAGCTGTGCTGCTGGGGAGATTGTTGCGCCACTTCTTCTTTCCAGCGTTAGCACTAGGAAGTGGTGAAGGGCGGGCGTTTTTGGGAGACTGTCTTTTGTAATTTTGACGTTCGAAAAGTGCTGATTCTCAGCCTAATTTGAATAAATGACTTTTGATTCGATTGATTTGATTTGGTACAGGTCAAAAGCGGAGCTGGCGGTCGCTACTTCATCATCATCATCATTTCAGTCCGGAATCAGCCACTGATGGGTACACGGCTGCAATTTCTTCTGCCATACTTCCCGGTTCCGTGCGTCCGTCATGCAGGGTGATGCCCGTACTTTGACTATATCAACGCTTTTGAATGGCCCTGGTTTCTTTAGCCTAGGTAATCTACTAGTGAAATAATATTAATAATTTCATCAAAATACTTAATTGTTGTATGGTGCTTATCAAGGTATTCAATCATTTTCTTTTTACTTACTATATTTTCTCTTTATTTAAATTGTCACAAACGAAAACAACACAAAGTTAAACTTATGGACTGGGGATAGGTAATTAAAGAAAATACATTTATTTGCAACAAACATGACGCATAAAAAAGAACATAAACACACAAAAAAAGAATAACAAGTTGGGGGCAAACATGCGTCACAATCACGCAAAACGGCCATCGCTCAGCATAATGCTAAGACCCTATACGAGACAGAGCCCGAACGCTGGATAAATAAGAAATGTTTTTTTCTGTAAGTAGCTTTGTACAAACACTTTTACACGTCAATCATATTTTTAAAACTAGATGTGTTTCGTATCTGACTGGTAGGTAATTCTTTTTCCCGTTTTTTTAATAGGCTGACCCATAAAATTGTCGTTTTTTACGAGCTTACCTTAACACGTAGATCTAAATCTCTTAATAACACAAGGGCCTTATGACTTCCTGTACCATGTTAAACCGAGCTTAGAGAAAATACTTCATCAAATCGCGCCCGCCCATTCGTTTGCCCATTGAGAGTAAATATTCGTACTCTTATAGCTAACGTAGCGACCCTGAATGGTTTTATTTACCGTAACAAAATAAAAGATTATTACATTATACGATGTGCTTACTCAAATAGAAATGTGTACTTTATCATGTTTGTATGTAATGACTGCCCCGTTTGTCACAAGCGCGACTGCTGTGCATAAGGTCCTGGGTTCAATTCCCAGGTCGGACAAAGTTTTATTGGGTTATTCCATCAGGAATTTGTTAGTAACAGCCTGGAGTTTGGAAGCTGGCGGTGTGATGCCCCCGTGCATTGGAAAGCACGTCAACCCGTTGGTCCAGCGCCTGATCTCTCTCCGGTTGGACTGCCGTCCCATTGGACTATAAGAGCGAGGGAAGAGAGAGTGCGCCTGTGTCTGCACATACACACTTATACATTATAATATCTCCTGCGTTGAACGCCGAGGACTAAATAAGTGGAGGACTAATATTATTATTTAATGGAAAAAATAATTTCGAAGTGAAAACTTCTTTAGCGGCGTTGTAAGACGGAGCTCGCGTCAGGACACGGGACCTGATCGAAAATTCGTAAGATGGAGGGAGAGTTTTTGTGATGGGTAAAAAATGTTAAATTCGCGTCAGGATACGTGACCTGATCGAAAATTCGTAAGACGGAGCTCACGTCAGGACACGTGACCTGATCGAAAATTCGTAAGACGGAGGGAGAGTTTTTTGTGATGGGTAAAAATGTTAAACTCGCGTCAGGACACGTGACCTGATCGAAAATTCGTAAGACGGAGCTCACGTCAGGACACGTAACCTGATCGAAAATCCGTAAGACGGAGGGAGAGTAGACCGCATTCCAAAATATCAAAAATGCTCAACGTTAATATTCAAGTTTTCACTTCTGCCGGCACTCCCTGAGTGCAACCTATTTGTTTTATTGACTCATCACCTTCATCACATAGATAGTTAAACATAAAGTTTCGTTAGAACAAACAGTTACAGTTTACGGTTGAATACTACTGTGTTCAATCAGTAGCAAGTGTGGTGCTTCCTTCCCCAGTCCTTCTCAATATCCGAATAGGTTTTCACTTTGCAGCGGAAAACTTACGAGGTAATATTTTTATTCGTACCTTCCATTACGTATACTATCACGATCTCGTATATTCCACTCGATCAACTCCGTATCCTTTCCATTCCGGTACAAAAACAAAAAATAAAATAGTTAAACCAGTACATAAAGCTGATATCACAACTTAAAATATTCCCTTTAGCGAAACTGTAGGCGCGCTCACACGGCGTGAAAATGTGGACATGTTGGCAAAAAAATAAAAATATTTTTAGCAAAACAATTCCGGAGTGAAATTGGACATTTTCGCTTTTGTCCCCGTGTGTTCCGGTAACCGCTTTTGCATCGCAACAAAGATTTAAAATAATATTGAATTTTTACTGGAACAGGTTGTTATAATGACTGTTACTTGGTTTCGTGGACGTTTTAGGGTTTGCCTGTTTTCGTGAAAGCTTTTACAAAGTCCATAATTGAGATTCTCCTTATACAAAAGGTGTTTGGATTCAATAATCAATAGAAAAAACTCAACATCATCTGCCTGACCTTTTCCCTACTATGTTGGGGTCGGCTTCCAGTCTAACCGGATACAGCTGAATAACAGTATTTTAAATGGAGCAATTGCCAATCTGACCTCCAAAACCCAGTTAGTGGGTGATATACCCCTTGGTAAGACTGGTTGTCAGACTTTCGGGCTTCTGACGACACGTAACGACTGTCAAAGATCCACGAATGACAGCCGGGACCAACGGCTTAACGTGCTTTCCGAGGCACGAAGGGGTCTTTTTATGTGAGGATGGTCACCCATCCATGGACCAACCGCGGCAAGCGTAGCTTAACCTGATCGATCAACCAGCAGTGCGATTCTGTAACCAAATCACCGTGAAAACTTAGGTGAAGTGAGCGTGGAGTGAGCTGTCATTCCAAATAATGCTAGGGATTGACACTACTGACAAGTGACAACTCACATCAAGCTCACTTCACTTGAGTTTTCACGGTGAGATATTTACAGAATCGACCGGCAGTACGGCTGTTATTACTTAGCCAGAAGCCCCCTAAAATCACACCAAACTCAATAGTAAAAACTGTCGCAATGAAAAAGTTTCTTCATATACAGAGAATATTAGTTATTAATCACTTTTATAATATATGAAACAACTAACTATTTACACTAGGTACTTAATTAAATGCCCAACTAACTAACTATACAAATAAATACAAAAACAAAAGCACGCTTAGGCGTCGAAGTACCTAATCGTCCGCATCGCTGTCATTCAAAAAAGTGCCCAGAAGACTGAAGGCCAATTCTCGTAATTTAAAACGTTCAAAATCTAATCGCTGTTTCATCTCGGCGACAAAAAATGTCAATAGCTTGACACAATGTAGGGAAATTAGAGATATTTTTGATAGATTGAGACTGAGATCAGACTGTGAACGTTCTTAAAATTACGAGAATTGCCCCCCAGGTAGCATTGCCACGTTGAATAATAATGCTAATTCTTTGGCCAAAGAACGGCCCAGTCCTCTTGCATCGTGAAGTTATTAATATACTTGCGAACAATAAACCCTAGGTAACTTACATAAATTAATGACTCGCAGTCAGCCCAATTACCGACTAGGGCTATTCTCGTAATACTCGTGGCACAAGAGCATTAGACTAGTAGAATATTTTAACCAAGTGCACAACGATCGATATAAACATCGATGCTCAACTACTTGATTAACTTAGCCTTACTTTCACTTTTTTAAAATGGTATATTATGCATCGTCCATTATTTATGGAAGGACCTTAGAAATAAACAGATTTCAAACTTTGGTTTGATCATTTTAATTGAATGTGGGCCACCATGTTTTAAAGAGTAGTCTTCGTTAAATCGTACGTAGTTTTCTTTGTTATTTTAATTACAATAAAATTAGAGAAAAGCCAGTAATAGCCCCGATCTAACTAGCTGTAGGTCGTGGGTTTGAACCCAGGCAGGCGGTTTATTTTGTGTAATTAATTTAATCACCACTGCTCTCAAAACGGTAAAAGAAAATGTCTTAAGGAAACCGGCATCTCCAAAAATAAGAAGACATGTGGCATTTACGAACACGCACTGGGCCCGCGTGGTAGTGTGTAGTGGTAGATTACAGCCCACTCCTTTTCGAAGAGAGGAGGCCTGTGTCCCAACAGTGGGACCATTATAGGCTGAATATGTGCCTATGATGGGTTATACTATAAAACACTATTATTATATACTATATAAAAATAATTCGGGTTTTCCTTCCTGACGCTATAACTCCAGAACGCACGAACCGATTTCCACGGTTTTGCATTCGTTGGAAAGGTCTCGGGCTCCGTGAGGTTTATAGCAGGTAGGAGTAGGGTAGGAGTAGTGTAGGAGTAGGTTAGGAGTAGGGTAGGAGTAGGGTAGGAGTAGGGTAGGAGTAGGGTAGGAGTAGGGTAGGAGTAGGGTAGGAGTAGTGTAGGAGTAGGGTAGGAGTAGGTTAGGAGTAGGGTAGGAGTAGGGTAGGAGTAGGTTAGAATTAGGGTAGGAGTAGGGTAGGAGTAGTGTAGGAGTAGTGTAGGAGTAGGGTAGGGGGTAGGACACCACGCGAACGAAGTAGCGCCGGGCAGCTAGAAATAATTTATATGGCAAAACAACGTTTGCCGGGTCAGCTAGTTAACTATAAATAAAATTATAAAATATAATTTTATAAGCAAGGCAACCTGGTAAAATTGCAATTTGCCAAAAATACCAAACTAAAAGTTAATGTTGGTAAATCGCACATTAAATATTTAACCACATACCAGGCCACTTCGATTAAGTTGACGTCATGGCATACAGGAGCGAGGTCTCGTAAAAACGTGTTCAACAACCTGAAATATTAAATGCACGCGGTTAATTGGCTGAAACTTTATTGCTGATGTTCAGATATGGTCGTTGTTATAGACACATAAGCTGACTCGTGTTTTACGGTATAATATGCACCTTTCATAACGGTTTTATTAAAGTTTTAAGAAATATATTATTTAGTTTTTTTTTTAATGACTCAAGACGAGGCATAAAAGTTAGTGGTATAGACAAATATGATGGTCAGAGTTTATTTCATGATTTGTTTAAGTTTCCTATAGTCATAACTTAACAAGATAAACTCAAAATCAATATCAAAGCAATGATTTCAAATAAACTAATTACAGGCACTTTTGAATTGTCAAGGGATCGGTCAATCAGAAAGATGAAGATTTTTTTTCTAGTTTTTTTTTTATTACAGATAATATTAATATGGTGCTGTTTATTGGATGGCTCGACGTCGTAATGTAACCTACAACATATTGTTAATTTAGTTAAGTTTCTCTATAAGTGAACTGCATGTTCTTTGAGAAAATAAATGTCTTTAAACCGAAGATAGTTGCCGATTCCAAAGCGTAGTAGGTACCTATGGAGAAGAACGGCAAGAAACTTCACGGATACACTTTTCAATATTTTTTTTTTTTTTAAATAAGTAAATTTACCACGTGGGCCCAGTGCGGATTGGTATATGCCACATGTCTTCGAATTTTTGTTGTAGAACATGCTGGTTTCCTCACGATGTTTTCCTTCGCCGTTATTACAGCCTACTTCCTCTCAGAGAGAGAAGGCCAGTGGCCCAGCAGTGGGAACATTATAGACTGATCATGCGGAGGTAGGCTTTGTGAAGGCTTTAGGAACCCATTGTATGCGAAAAACACAGAACCGGTCGAAGTGGAATGCTTGGGGGAGGCTTATGTCCAGCATTGGACGTTTTTCGGCTGAAATGATGATGATAATCTAATCATTATTAAGAAGTAAACTTACTAATAAACCTCACAAAACCTCCTGTACAAATCGTATGATTGTGACAAAAATGTTTGAAATACTTTTGCTAACTTGCTCTAGGCATACCTCCTGTTTATCTTATCGTAGTGCAGTTACCGCAATCCGATTGACACTAATTCCAGGTAAACCTAATCTGCAGTGCCAGCTCTAAGCTAAGTGCCTAAGCTAGTTTAGGAAACGGTTTCGTCATTATAAAGAAAAAAAATACGTTATTGGTGCGTTGAGCGGAGCCATTTGTAAAACTGCTTAACATTTTTAATTCATACTGCACACATACATGTTGTTGTATAGGAAAACCGATCAAGTGCATACAACACAACTCAGTAAAGGATTCTGTATTTGTCATTAATACGAGTATTTACGCATGCATGATATTGATTTTATGGACTGCAAAAATAAGTTTATATATCTCATAAAAACTATGAATAGCAAAATTATTTCTGGGGATGTAACCGAAAATATATATCATGTCTCAAAACTACTGAATAACATAAAAAAGCCACATGACTCACCTCATTGTGATCTAAAGATATGCAACAGGCAAATTTTTCATCCCTCGATTACATGCATGTGTCCCCCTAATAATTTGTATAGTAATTTCACTACACTATTGTTTAGCGGTATACAGAATATACCGTCTTTTCAAATTTCTCATTGATACAGTGCCTATTGTCTCCGAATAAAATAGCTGTATCATGCCCGGACGAACGAACAGACTGCTAGACGGACATCACGAAATTGTATTATATAATGGACTGGTGTCCGAAACACCACGTCCAAGCGTGTAATTTGCGCATGAAGAAATTATAAGCGTACGTTTTTACCATTTGGCTACGGGATCCTGAAAATATACGTTATTATTGCTCTGATCAGAGCTATTTGTGAATTGCTGTTCATTTTTAATTCAGACTGTACAAATGCACACACCTACGTAATAATAATGTGCTATAGAAAAAGTATACATAAATGTGATTGGAAATGCATTTTCAAGCTTGGTGGACTATAAAAGAACTGTAAATTATATTTTACTGCCGAGTGCTGCCATTAACATAAATGGACATATTCATGGGCATATAAGTAGGTACTTACTATTTCCATAATCAAAGTCCAAGTTTTTTACTTCTGAGATATTTTATTACATTTTATTGATAAAGCATTGGTTCTGAGGATCATAATTTATTAGTGACGTGATTTGATAGTGCTTATAGTCGTATTCTAAATAAATAAAAATCAATTGACGTACGTTATTCTCCAAAAAACTCGAAAATAATATAATAATAATAAATTTTATTTATTTCCAAAAGGTTACAGACTTAATTTAAAAGGTTATCAAAAAGGTATTATTTATTACATCTAGTGGTAGGAGGTAAGTACAAAACAAGTGGACTAATTTGCAGAAATCTGTATACAATAAATTGGTGAGCCCTGCCTCTCAAACTAGGGTTACCTGTATCTTGAGAGACAGTGTTCTGCCATGGGTTGAGCACAATAAGATTTATACAATTTGTGGGTTGTGTCGATCTACCAAGTGAATAGAAACTACCCACTTTAAACTAACTAACTAACTTTAAATAGCTCGACCGATTGTGATGAAACTTTGGGAAGTGGTTGTTTGAGCGCTGGAGAAGGTTTCCTAACAAAGAAACATGAAAAAGCCATTTGATTGCAACTTATGCTCGACATAACATATAGCTAGTCGTATTTCTTCTGTACCTGTGAATGTCACTAAACTCCTCCGAAACGGCTGGGTTCATGTTGATGAATATTTTTTGTATTTGAATGGGTCCCAGAATGGTTTAGATTCACAATTGGACCCGATAGGTGGCGCTGTTTGGGCAGGACAACGTCTGTCATGTATACTTCTTCTTCTTAACGTGTCGATAGCAATCTAAATGGCCTCGGCCATAATTCGGCTATTTGTTTGGCGCCATCAGTAGCGTCCATCAGTTACTGTAACGTGCAGCTGACAGGACACGCAAGACACGATATTAAGTGCCCCATCGTTTGTGGAACAGCACCACATGTGCACTAGTCTACCTATATTATTTCGAAATGTATGTCATAAACGACAACTTTTCTCCGGAGGAGGCGTTACAAAATGTCACGTAGTGAAAACAGAGACATAAAGACTCCATTCTCCTTTTCATTTTCAAGTACTGTTTGGTCATAACGTTAATATTTATTACAAAAATCTGACTTTTAAATCAATTTTAAATCATATTCTAGACATTATCAGACTTGCATTTCCATCGCTAACTTACAGTTGCTTTTTCCGAACATAAATCATGCAAGCAAGGCAGTGTAGCCTGAATTTTGCCCGAACATATAATAATACAAGCATTTGCCCGCAGTTCCGTTCGCGTGACCGCTATTCTAATAGAATTGTTGGTGGTTAGTTTAAGCAAGTTTGTATTTTATTGCCATCTTTAAATCGTCGTTATTGCTGTATTATAACGTTTGAGTACTTACTGCAGTTGGTAAGAGTCATATTTGCGATGTTAATGTTTAAATTGTGACAGTTTAAAATGATGACTGTATTTCAACATAAACAAGTTGCTTCGTTTATTTTGTAAAAGTAGGTTGTAGCTGATTAAAAAATGATAGGTATTTGTTAACCTAAAGGATAGGTACTGAGTCACTGAGTGATATGCCCAATTTTGTTTGATATACTTGTCTATTGGTCGATCTCTGTCTGTGAATTTTACACAGAATTAATTGTCTTTTACTAGAGCATAAAATGCATGATGTAAGCATAATTTATAGCCTATAGCACTCACACATAATGTAGCTTTTTACCAGCGAAAACATTTTTAGAATTGGATCATTAACTCCGGAGATTACCCCCTACATACATATAAACAAACAAAAAATTTTACATCTTTATAATATCCTACTAATATTATAAACGTGAAAGTTTGTATGGATGGATGGATGGATCTTTGTTACTCTTTCACGCGAAAATTACTGAACAGATTTGGGACACAGATGGTTTATAACCAGGATTAACATATGCGATACGATATTCCCACGGGATCGAAACTTATGCGGGTGAAACCGCGGAGTGTAGCTAGTAATATTATAGACGCGAAAGTTTGTGAGGATAGATGGATGAATGGATCTTAGTTACTCTTTTACGCAAAAGACACTACACAAATTTGGATACTTTTTATCCCGAAATTTCCACGGGTGGCGGGATCGCCCCTTATGCGGGTGAAACCGCGGGGCGCTGCTGCTTATAAATAAAAATATTCAAAGCCGCATTGTGTGTCCTCGAAACTAAATCATATCCCATCAATATCCAGAAGCCAAACAAATAGCATACCATTATGATAGATACACACCAGTTGGTACATATTGGTATTCCATACGCGGCGTTCACGCACTACGCCAAATGTCAGCCATCCCCGCTAATACTACACATCGTGGTTTACTACAACGGTGGCAGTTCGCGGGGATAGGGTTGCCAAAAATTGTTCATCTATAACTTGTTCTACAGGGGCTCGTGACTAAATGATAACATTATCCCGTATTAAAAAGATTATGATGTTTCCAAGTGACTTTTTTATTTAAGTCGGTAGTTTTTGAGACAGTATTTTCAGTTAGGTACACCTCAGAAACAATTTTGTTTTTCTTAGTTTTTTTTTAAGAGATATACAAACTTATTTTTGCGGTGGGTAAAATCAATAAAAAAACTTGCGTAAATACGTGACTAAACGATAATAGCCGCACAGGTCGATTGAAGGTCAAGCTACGGTTGCCACGGTCGGTTCAGGCAAGGGTGACCATCCATTACGTATTTACACCCCTCCGTGTCTCGGAAAGCACGTAAAGCCGTTGGTCCCGGCTTTCATTCGTAAATCTTTGACAGTCATTACGGGTAGTTAGAAGCCCAAAAGTCTGACAACCAGTCTCTAAGAGTTATCATGTTACCCAGTAACAACTGTTTCTGGTAAAACTGGAATCCGACTCCAATAAACAGGGAAAAGACTAGGAAGATTGACATACAAATGGATACGGTTAGATAGAAATGTTGATATATCCCGGCATGAAAATAAGAATTTTAAAGTTTGAAACTAAACGCCGGGCGTCGTTTTTGAAAACATACTTTCTTCGATGAATTTTGAAACGATCGTGCATGCAATGGTTTGTGCCAAGCTGATAGCCAAACTAATCTAGCGTATATTTCAACTGCTAGAGATGACCTTCTTAGTCTGACTAAGACACCATTAATCTCTCCCGTCTTTAGAGATCCTCATTTGTTGTGTATTGTACATAGATATCCGTGGTATTGTATCATGACTATCACCTGAGGGGTAATTCTCGTAATTTTAAGAACGTTCACAGTCTGATCTCAGTCTCCATCTGTCAAAAAATACCTCTAATTTCCCTATATTTTAGCAAGTTTTTGACATTAGTTTGTAGCCGAGATGAGACTGCGACTAGATTTTGAACGTTTTAAATTAGGAGAATTGCCCTTCTGATATCGTGACTTTTTCATAATTACCACCTTTCATAATAAGTTTCCACTACTGAAACACAGGCCCCCGCACTTCGAGAGGGCGTGGGCTGTAATCTACCACACGGGCCCAGTGCGGGTTAGCAGATGTCACATGTCTTCGAATTTTTCGTTCTAGGATTTTTGCTTATGTTGTTCTGTCATGGTTTATAAAGGGGGATTTGGAGTATAGTCCACCACGCTAGTCCAGTGTGGGTTGGTGGACGTCGCGTGAATGCACCCGGAGAGTTGGGCTAAGATCGTCAGTCACTAGACGCCTGAAGGAGGACATCGCCGTCGAGGTAGACTACGGTGAAGGTGGTGTGAGGATCTAACGAGGTTTGCTGAGTCAACATGGCCAGAGGTCGCTTGGAAGGTTTGGCCAGGTAAGGCAAGGGGGGTTTGGAAGGAAAAAGGGGAGGCTAACGTGTGCCCAGCAGTGGGACACAATAAAGGATAACGGAAAAAGAAAAAAGGATTTTTGGTTCCTTACGATGATTTTGAAAGCACGTTAAGCCGTTGGTCCCGGCTGTCATTCGTAGATCTTTGGCAGTCGTTACGGGACGTCAGAAGCCCGAAAGTCTAACAACCAGTCTTACCAAGGGGTATCGTATTACCCAGTAACTGGGTTGTGGAGGTCAGATAGGCAGTCGCTTCATGTAAAATATCCGGTTAGACTGGAAGCCGACCCCAACTTAGTTGGGAAAAGGCTAGGCAGACCTTCACCGTTTTTGAGACGAGTGGTGATGAGATTATTTACACAAAGTAATTTCCACCTGCCAACCCTGAACAAACGCCAATATATCGCAGGTCGATTTAAATATTCCGCGTGTTGACGCCTCATTGGGCAAGTTGACATGAATGCGCGTTGGATACGCATTGTGGCGCTTCCATATTGTAATTGAGAAGTTAATCGGCTATCTGGAAGGATTTAATCGTGTATCCGCAGCGCCGCAATTTTTGTCATGCATTATGAAGCGATGGAAATATTTTCACATTACGTAGTGCGCGGACGGAATGTATTTTGTAAGAGCGTTTAAAAGTGCACGAAATTTATTGGGAAGGGTGTGAGTTCAACTTTATCGCATACTTTCTGATCAGATAAAATAGAAATAAATAAGTGTTTTCATTGTTTTTGGCACTATTTATCCACCAGGCTGATTTCCCTGTTATCTACCTTCTTCTCTTATGGTGAGCTAATAGACCGCGTCCTAACCGAAACTGACTACCGTGCGAGTAAGTAAGTAGGTGCACCCAGACATGTGCTTCGAATGGTAAGCCACGCATATAACGGCTGCCTCAGACTGAGGCATCTAACATAATTTCGATCCAGTCTGTCCCTTGCTGCCCTCTCCCAGCAACGCCTTAAGCCGACGTCTATACCCTACAGGGGGTGCCCTTAGCGTGTAGTCGCTTAGTTTTTAAGTTTTTGAAGCCCTGGCTGGAGCCCTTTTTTTGTGTGGGAAATCATCAAATGACCTCTCCCGCTCTGGGCTGAGCGGAAGGGCGTGTCAGACTTTTACTGACAAAATCCACCCGTGTTCCTTCAGTTACCTGTGCCAGGGGCCACGGTATCTCTTTCAAACAACCCGCAGCTCCGGCGGCATCGGCCCTAGCGGACCCCGTCAGTTCGCGCTTACATCTCTTTGAGGCATAGTACAGGCAAGCCCTGTTAAGCAAACGACAATCTCATAAGTAGGACCTGATCTGATAGGTAGGACTGGTTATTATATGATGATGGTTGAAATGCGAGATGCCATTAAAAAAACAAAAGGGTGCATATAACATAAAAAAAAAAAATTGCGGCTCATGCCTAGCTCTGTCTGGACGCACCGCAGTCACGGTCGTTTAAATGGATGTGACGTACTCGCGGGATCAATGTCCCGTAAGGTACGTCATTATTACTTTATTATGCTTTCGGTTGTGACGCAGGGTTAAGGGAAGGGTCATGCCGTAGTGAAATGACAGGTTTGGCTAGTTAACTTGGTTGGTAGTAGGGCTGACTGTACAAGGTGCGCTAATGTATGTTGCCGAACTTGATTTACAGTTTATAGTTTGTTCCAAGAGTATCTGATTATAATGTACACAAATGGATCATAAAACGGACCTGTGGATGTCAATTTGTAGTGCCACTTACAAATTAAGTGCTTCGATTTTATCATTTTAGTATTTAAACCCGACAATCTAATTTTGAATCACTTTAAAGATGTTTTTATTAGACAAAATAGAGATTAATTTTATAGGCTCAATTTTCGTCGATGACCTTTCAATTACTATTGAATAATGTTGAGGTAGACGTGTTCTTGAGTGGAGACCGCGAATCCGTAAACGTACGGCAGGATGCCTGATCTTCGCAGGATGGCTGGTAGCAGCTGGATGAGAGTTGCCGAAAATCGAGTTGAATGGCGTGCAATAGGAGAGGCCTATGTCCAGCAGTGGACTGCTATAGGATGATTATGATGATGATGAATATTATTCAAATAGTAATTCTTGAATAGTGTGGTGACATATAAAGGTTTTCCTAAATACAAATGAATGTGTTATGATAATATTATGTGTAATAATAATGTGTCCCTTTAGTGAGTGATTGTGTAAGAAGCTTAAACATACCCAGGTACGTTTACAATTCTATCTGATACATTTGGCACAGATCATAAGTTGTAGACTGTAGAATATTGGTACTCTATTTGGTTAAGATACTTCAGACAAAACAAACTCAGTTCTAATTTATTATACATTTAATAAGATTATTTATACAAACCCTACAGCCTTAAAACGCGCATATTTTTCCTTTTATTTTGTTGAGCAAATATTGTAGTTTTGATGGAGAGCGCTTCAATTCTGTATATTGCTTGAAAAATAAAGCTAGAAGTTTGGTTTTTGTATTTACTTTAGGGATTTTGCTGTTTGTGTTAAGTTTGAATAAAATGTAGGCTGAATTACATTTTGTATTCCCTGGAGGGGTAGAGGTCCTTCACTTAGCGGTCAAAGAGTAATTTCAATTCTTCACCATGACTGGTGGCTAAGTAGAATTGAGAAATTGATTGCTTTTATTTGTGATTGATTGTTTGATGTTGTTCTTTTTTGAATTGGCTGTCTTTAAAAGATCGTTTTAGCGATAAGACCACCCATTGTGTCACGCCTTGTATAGTTTCTACATTCATATTCTGTAATATTTATGGTGTACATAATCAAGAATATTCTATTCTTTTACATTCTATTCTAATTGAGAATGCTAAGAGGGAGGTATGGTGTTAAGTGAATGGATAAATAAGAAATAAATATATAGTAGGAATTCTGAAAGTGACACCAGTAACTGAAAAGTTGTGTGAAAATTAGTTGTCATGGTATGCGCATGAGAAAAATGTCATAAGGAGAGTTTTGTGTTCGAATGTGAATGCCTATAAGAGTGGGGGAAGACCAAAGAAACGTTGGATGGACTGTGTGAAAGATGTTACTTATGGCTGGAGTGGGGGTGACCACCAAGATGACTAACAGAGAAGTATGGAAGAAAAAGCCATGTTGCTGGGAACTGGGATAAAGGCAAGAGAATGATAATGAAATGTATCTAAATAATAAACCATAGGATCTGGATTGGCGACCGCGTATCGGAAGACTTAGCGTTGGAAGGTCTCCCACGAGGTGGACCGACGACCTTGTGAAGGCCGCAGGAACCCGTTGGATGCGAGAAGCACAGAACCGATCGTAGTGGAGGTGCTTGGGGGAGGCCTATGTCCATCAGTGGACGTCTTTCAGCTGAAATTATGATGATGAATAAACCATGGTCATAATTATCTTAAGCTGCAGCATTGCACCGGCCCCAAATAAATTGGGAGGAGGGCAAAGGAATGATAATGGTTTATGGCGGTATAATTGCATGCAGTTATTTATTTACATGACCACACGTACAGACGCCAGCAGGTCAAGCTACCTGAAACTGTCAAATTTTCCCAACCAACCTTGAACCTTAATGCTTTAAAGATAAAGTTGAAAATCTATTAAAGACATTTGACAGATTGTAGTAGCTTGATGTGCTGGCGTCTGTACATTACTACAAATAATCTTGGCGTTATTCTTCAGTTTTATGAGTGGGTAAAAGTCGATTCTTATCCAAAAATTATAATTTATTAAGATGAAAAAGTTAACATACATACCTACGACAGGATTTGGTATCCTATAATAACTACCTACCAACAAAATTACCGCAACACATAAAATGTGGTAAATACATACAGCTGTCCACTCGAATAATCCCTTAGTCGCCTTAGCAGAGAAGCTTTTGCCAACCAGCGACAACTCGAGTGGAAAAATACAATATTTTTCACCACAACACGATTTGTGGAACTGTGCAACTGAAACTGGAACTTTTTGTTACGCTTGTACGCAATAATGTGCGTGAAACTTAATGTATTTTTTACTGTGAACATGTTTATCACGGGAAAACACCACTTAATCCGCCATTACGACGGATGACGAGGGTTGAGAGCGCAGGGAAGGACTGTGGACTTTGATTGAAAGGATTAAATGTATCGACTTGATTTTTCATAGGTATTTGAAAGGCTTTTCAATGCTCGTGTGAAAATGTTTTAAAATTTACGGAGACACTGGTATAAAGGGTGGCAGGGACATCGACACACATACTGTCACCATTAAATTCAGCACGTGATTCTAGAAACCACGAGTAGAATTTTTTTTTTACGATAATGTATCAACGCAGCGGGTTTCCACATCACGTACTGTAACGTAACAGTTTGCGCGACGATGATGCCAACCTGTATTAAGTTCAGGACAGTGTTAAGTTTTTGCCGAAATGCGTCATCGATCTGTTTGCCAAGACTGGTTATTATTAGATGACTCTTACGATATATAATAATAAAGATTATATTGTACTACAAACATATTACATAAGTAGTAATAAAAAATAATAAATAGCACAAGTTTTACTTAACTTAAGTGGCTTGTTCATAATATACCTGCTGACTTACTAGGTAACTATATCTCAATACTTTTTCTTTTGTTACAGGTTGCACTACACTCCTAGCAGTTCAAAGGCAGTTCCAATTAGCAGTAAGTCTCGAATCTTATTCAATTGTAGGTACTAGCAATATGCAGTCTATTTTGCTTATATTCAGCAGAACCACAACATGCAAGGAACTGTACCTATTGTTGAAATAATATTAAATTCCTGTTACCTCAAAGCCGAATATGATATTACGTGAACCAAATTCAAATGAAAACAATATGAAATTGAATATACACATTTGTATAACTAGATAGATAGATAAACCATTTATTTGGCGCGTACAAAAGACAGCCAAACACACAAAAGTACAATTAGATGATAACCAATTACCTACATGAATCTTCTATATAAATAAAAATGAATCACCGAAATGTATGTACGCGCATAACTTCCGATTGACTGCACCAAATCGGATAATTCTTTTTTTTGTGTTTTTATTGTTAGGACAAGGTTTGTATTTCTATACAAATCTTGTCCTGACAATAAGAAACACATTTTTTTTGAATAAAAAAAATATTATATGCGGCGCACGACGTTCGCCGGCTCAGCCAGTATAATATAAAAACAAGGTGCCGATATAAAAACAAACAATAAACACACATATCGAAGTAAAAGTGACTATGACGAATACTTAAAATCAAATTAATAATGAAAAATACACGGTGCGGTGTGCGTCTCAAGGTTGCACCAAATGGGGGTCCAGCTCAGCATGTGTCAGGGAAATATACCTGACGGTGATATTCAGCTGAATCCCTGCAGTGACACACGGACGTTGAGCAGACGAGATAAAAACTAAATATAAAACCATGTAGGGAATACTGTCATAGAAACGCTAATTACCAACATCTTGAGAGGTGGTCACCATAATAAATAATGCCCCGACCGAAGCTTGAACCTTTACCGATCTTCTTTTTATTCATGGCGCTGGCACTACTGTATAAAATTTCAGGTTTAAATTATTCGAACAACTTTTACTTTTACCGACACTGAGAGTGAAAGTCGTATTTTTTTAGTATAAAAGCATCTAAATAATAAAGAAAGAAACGATGGATAGACTGTGTTAAAGATGATATGGATAAAAAGGGGGTGATAACAGAAGCGTGAAGAAAAAGACATGTTGCGCCGACCACAAATAAATTGGGAAAAAGGCAAGAGAATGATAATGAAATGTATCTAAATAATAAACCATATGTTCTGGAGTGGCGACCGCGTACCGGTAGACGTAGCGTTGGAAGGCCTCCCACAAGGTGGACCGACAACCGTGTGAAGGCCGCAGGAACCCGTTGGATGCGAGAAGCACAGAACCGGTCGAAGTGGAGGTGCTTGGGGAAGGCCTATGTCCAGCAGTGGACGTCTTTCGGCTGAAATGATGATGATAAATAAACCATGGTCATAATTATCTTATGCTTATTGCATTTGGGGAATATTACCGTGCAAACATGCCTAAATAATAGAATTCATAACACAAACACTCACATGCATATTTAAAACAAGATGAATTCGGAAGCAGAAAACAGGACCATTTCATTCCGAGGCTAACATCTTGGCAAGCTCGATAACTACGAGATTAAGAGCTTATCTTGTTCCCTGGAGGTGGTTGTACGTATTGTGCTCGACACAGGTAAGGATAAGCCAATTATTGCACTGCACCGTCCAATTTCCTGGAAGTACAGTGACAACCCTATCTTGCGAATGGTTTTAATGCAAGAGGTTTTACTTCTCTGTACAGTCAACAAATGAAATAAGTATATAGGCTTTTTTATTATTAATTTATTTCAGAGAATCTCCAATAATTTACATAATCATAGTACATATCACAAAACAAAAACATAAAACATACAATCAGTTAGTGTGTTAGTAGCATAATTGTACCGTGATTATGTTAATATAGTAGTTATACATTACTGATGCCTATGGTTGCCCTTATCCAATGAGTTTACGTTTAAATATATTTTTACTTTTTTAGTAAAATCATAATAATTATTGTTGTTAGAAATAGTCTTGTAGCCATATTAACCCTTTGAACGCCACGTCACGTATTTTAGCATGTTTATTTTGAACTGTAAAGTGTGCCACACTACTAACTGATCTGTATTTTCTTGATTGAAATTATTGTAATAATTTCATTTTTAAAATGCGGAAGTTGTTGTAGCAAATACTAAGCCCTCAGCATAGCGCAATATTTACTCACTAAAGAAAAAAACCGGTCAAGTGCGAGTCGGACTCGCGCACCGAGGGTTCCGTACAAATTTGTCGGTATGTAAATACAAATTTACGGTTTTCGGATTTTTGCCTTTACTTGTGCTTCTTGCCGAAATTCATGATTCTAGGTCAACGGGATATCCCTATAGGTTTTCTTCTTTTTCTTCTAATCTTTAGATTGCGTTTACTTAGATTTTTTCACTGCTTTAAGGGATTGCAGCCTATACTATTGCAGTATTTGATATTAATTTCAACTCGATAACTCTACGCGTTCTTTAGAATAAATGGTCTTGACAGACGGACGGACAGACAGACGGACAAAGAAGTGATCTTATAAGATTTCCGTTTTTCCTTCTGAGGTACGGAACCCTAAAAAAGAAATAACTACAAAGAAAAAGTCAAAACACAACTAAAACGTCATAACATTTAATCCAACACTCTGCTCAAACAGCGGACTTAAAGACCTCTACAAGTCTCGACCCAAGTGCGGCCCTGTCCGGCTGTGCATTTAGTTCGCAAGAGTATAAAAGCAAACATACATCACGCAGCTAACTGGGCCTGACAAGCTCGAGGTGACTTGCTACAACTTGTTTATTTTCCTTCCATTTACTTGTCAGCGTGTACATGCATGTCCAGCGATAGGTTTTTTATTAGTATCCGTTGGAATTTATGAGACGTCGTGTCATTTTCGAATGTAACTCCGGTCCTACGTGCATGTTTTCGTAGTGTTTTCAAATGACTGTGAATACCTTTGACTTCTTTTTTAATAATATGAGATGCAAAGTATGCGCATGGTGTGCTATGTCCATACTTAATTCCTTATAAATATGATGTACTTGTAAATATGACTTGTTCGTCAACTGGCGAGTGGCAAACACGCGCGCGCGCGAGTTGATACCTTCCGATTTTACCTGTTCTTTTATTAATATAAAAATTGCGAAAGTAAGTCTATATTTCAGTTTGTCTGTCAGTCTGTTACCTTTCACGCTTGAACGGCTCAATGTATTTCGATAACATTAGCGTTAGGACTTAGGTTACTTTTATCTCGGTAGTTTTTCGTGGGATAGTTTCTCACCGTCAGACGGGCGCGTATAAGGCAATGGGAACGTCATTGTTAGCTTCACTACTAACCAGGGGGTCTACTCCGAAGTAGTATCGGCCGAATGTTCGGCCGTTTCCTGCTACAAAGTTACTATTTGGTTCGATCTGTTCCGATCCTACACTCTTACACTCTTTCGAATATTGACTATGGTCCCGACCCAACTGAGCCGATCCGAACTTTTTTCGCATTTTTCAATAATATTCGAACATTCGCACTTTTCACTTCGGAGTAGGCCCCCTGGTGAGTTTACAGAAAGAACTGTTTAGTTCTTTCATTGGGGTTTATGAGTCCACATAATAAGGGTTACGGGACTTTGTCCTTTACATACTAGTTGTTTTATAGTAAGCTCGTATACAAAAGTCTATCTACGTTGTAGAAGTATGCGACAGCAAGTGTGAAAATGTAGAATGTAAGATTTACGATGTAGTTTTCCTTTACGTGTGGACCGATGCCAATACACCTTGATGTCTCGCCGTTTGGGTTTCTGCTTAGCTGGCGAGAAAGGGAAACTAGATGTATGTTTACATATCATTTAATAGAAATTGTGTAGTTTCACCCAGAATAGTTAATTAAAATGTAGTTCGTAGATCTTTACTTCGTCTTTCGTAATGACTAACCCCTTTCAAAGTGCCTGTAATAATTGGTTTATTTGAAATAAATGCCTTGAATTTGAGTTTTAAATAGTTAGATCCCTGAGTTTTGGTCAAACAAAAATTTTATGGCCATAACTTTACCCATTCGTTCTGCCTTTTCCCGTTTTCAGGTACTTTCCCCATCTAACTACAGGTACTCCTAACAAGCAATTGAGACCATCCAAATTTCAGTCAGGATTTAATTACCAGATAAACAACACCTAGAGCCGGCAGCAATTACAATACCGATAGTAGCTATGCAATTCAAAAAGCCCATATTTTCCATCTTTCCCACGATATAGCAAGCAATTTTAAGCTATGGCAGGTTTAGTGCTTCGGTAATCTTTAAATCTAATCTAACGTTATTAATATTGCCCCAAGCTCATTTCCTTAATGGGTTATTATGGCGCTTGAAGCGATTATATCTCGCGAAGTTAATTACAACTGCATTGTCGAGTGGTGTTTTAATAGTGCCAATTTTATTTCACGTTCTGATCCATTTTGAGATAGGATGGGCGTGATGGAGGGGCTCGTGGTTAAGCCACAGAGGCGCAGATTAATTGCAATGAGGGGTTAATAATTGTCCTCCAGACGGAATTTCAGCCATGGCGGCGAATCTCAACTGAGACTAGCCTTGTGCGAGGGAGGCATTATAGTTCACAAATATATACGCAGACGTAGATGCACTCGACTTACTCTCATAGTCCAATGGGACGGCAATCCGACACGACCTGAGAGGACGCTTTACTTTTTTTTTTTTTTTCAATTTGGGAAATCATCAAATGACTCCTCCCGCTCTGGGTGGAGCAGGAGGGAGTGTCAGACTCTTACTGAGTAAAACCCAGCCGTGTTCCTTCCTTAGCCCTTTATGTTTCAGGGCAGCGGTAACCCTTTCGGATGATCCCGCTACCCAGGACGCTTTACTTACACCCTCGAAGTATCACACCACCAACTTCCAAACTCTGGGCTGTTACTAAAAATTTTCTACTGGAAAAACATAATAACAATAGGTTTAGCTGTCCATGGATGGCCGACAATTCTTCCCTCATCAAAAAATACCTTCAACTCAGCCTAAGGCACTTTACTGCTGAACATAGGTATCTCCCAGACTGCGACACAACACCCTGTTCTCCGCCTTCCGCATCCAGTCTGTCCCAGCCACCTTTTTAAGGTCGTCAGTCCATCTATAGCTGTAGGGCTTCCTACACTACGCTTGCTGATGCGCGATCCCCACTCCAAGACTCAGAGAGTACTCCGTATCTTGCAGAGTACTAATAACAATCACTTTTTTTTTTTAGGATGGGAAATCATCAAATGTCCCCCTCCCGCTCTGGGTGGAGCGGAAGGGAGTGTCAGACTCTTACTGACTAAAACCCACCCGTGTTCCTTCCTTAGCCCTTTATGTTCCAGGGCAGCGGTAACCCTTTCGGGCGATCCCGCTACCCTGGCAGGCTTCGGCCCTATCGGGCCCCGTCACATAACAATAACTCTTGAGTGTTGTTCAAATGTATTTATCAGTCATAATGAGCAGTTCAAACCCCAAACATTTAAACCAGTTAATTAAGATAATTATATCGTCACCAATGCTCACCTCCGCTAACTTCTCACTGGACAGGCACAAATTAGCGAAGTAGCATGTGCAGAGTGAAGTTATAGTTCACTCTGTAAATGTATGTGTGCAACCGCTTTTAGTTGTACACACATTTACTACAAGAAATAAATAGAATTGGCTAAGTGGCAATTAGTTTAATGCAGTGCCAGCATACAATACGTTCATCATTATAGCCATCAGCGTTCAGCGTTTATCAGCCATCTTGTTACCATAACACAAGCATTAGGTTGCTTAGCTTGGGGCTAGATGGCGCTGTGTGAAATGTCCAGGGATATTATTATTATCATTATCATTTCAACCGAAACATGTACAGTCACGAGCACCAATATATCAACACTAGGCAACTTTCAATTGCAGTTTTTTCGTGGAATAACGAATGCAACGTTGAAATACGACACATTACATAAACCTATGGGTTCGAAAATGCTATGTTCCTAACAACATAAAATTTCATTAAAAAATAAAGGAGTATATCGCTTTTGAATAAAGCCGAGTGTATACATACTTTTGCTCGTGGCTGTACACTGCTAGACAAAAGCCTCCCTCTAGCACTGCTAGTTCTGTGTTTCTCGCATCCAGCTGATTCCTGCAGCCTTCGCCAGGTCATTAGTCCACCTTGTGGGAGGCTATCCCGCGCTACGTCTTTCCGTACGCGGTCACAAATCCAGAACCTTTCGGCCACATCGGCTATCTGTTCTGCGAACAATGTGCCCTGCCCTGTGATGTTAAGTTAGAGAATGCTTCGATCTATGTCAGTTACCTTGGTTCTCCTCCGGGTCAACAATACATTAAAGCTAATCTATCTATACTAATAATAAAGCTGAAGAGTTTGTTTGATTTTTTGTTTGTTTGAACACGCTGATCTCTAAAACTACCGATAACAGAGGGGCCCGTGGCTAAATAATAACAGCCGCACAGGTCGATCGGTCAGGTTAAGCTATGCTTGCCGCGGTTGGTCTGTGGATGGGAGACCATCTTTACATACCGAGACCCCTCCGTGGCTCGGAAAGCACGTTAAGCCGTTGGTCCCGGCTGTCATTCGTGGATGTTTGACAGTCGTTACGGGTAGTCAGAAGCCCGAAAGTCTGACAACGAGTCTTACCAAGGGGTATCGTATTACCCAGTAACTGGGTTGTGGAGGTCAGATAGGCAGTCGTTCCATGTAAAATACTGGAAGCCGACCCCAACATAGTTGGGAAAAGGCTAGGCAGATGATGATATATGCTATTTAACATCACGCTAGGAAACTCAGGAGCCGAGCAAAAAAAAAAAAGACAGAACGGTAGGAAAGCGAACACGACCGTGTTCGCTTAGCATTCTTTCTGCCTCTAAAGTTATAGCGCAGGCAGGCGTTGCAATGCGATCATGGAACAAGAAATTTCACGTGGACGAAGTCGCGGGCAGAAGCTAGTTTACACGATTGGCGCAGTAGTTAAGTGATTGACTGTTGCGCTGCGTGTCGCGGGTTCGATTCCCGCACGGAACAAATATTTGTATGGCCTACCAGTTGTTGTTCCGGGTCTGGCTGTTTGTGTATGTGAGGTTAAATAAACTAAAAGACCAAGGTCTTTTAGTTCCTAGGAGCTAGGAGTTCCTAGTTCCTAGGAGTCCTGTATGAGATTTTTAGTTTATTTTTCAAGAAAAATAAACTAAAAATCTCATACAGGACTCCTTCTTAGCTAACCATTTTACGTGACAAAGCAAAATTAACTAAACATTCTCGTACACAAACAGTCTCATTTAACTTAAGTTCATTGCGAATGTAAACCTATCGCTGGAGGCAGTCGTCTTCAACTGATTGTAAAGGTATGGACTTAGTGACAGCGCGAGCGGTAAGTGAGAAATGACTTCAAACACACGCACAACATAGTTTATAGTGGATCAGAATTAAAACGTACTAATAACCAGCAAGGGATCAGATCAGGGGATCCGACCGGAATAAATCGAAGAAAGAAAGAAAGAAAAGTTGTTTATTCTGCTCAAACAAAACGCACATTGCAAATAAAAAAGACATAAAATATACACATACAACGTAGTCAAAGGCCTCGTACTCGAGCATATAAAAAGTTGACAATTTTGTCCATTGCTTGATGCCATAAGACATTACAACTTTTAAGTTGAGATGGCAACGGACCAGAGGGGCAATTCTCGTAATTTTAAGAACGTTCACAGTCTGATCTTAGTCTCAATCTGTAAAAAATACCTCTAATTTCCCTACATATTGACAAGCTTTTGACATTTCTTTGTCGCCGAGATGAGACTGCGACTAGATTTTGAACGTTTTTAATTATGGGAATTAGCCTTGGTGTTGCAGATATATCTGCCTACGTACGATAGCGGTAACCACATATCATGAAGTGCCGCATGCTTGTTAGCCACCCAAAAACATAAGAACACGGGATACCCAGTCGGTCAATGCTTCTTTTTAAGCTACCAGAAGAGGTTCTTGCCGTTTGAAATGGTACGGTTACAGGCTAGTATTATAATTTCATTCTCTCTGCACATTTTAAACTATGAAAACAAAGAAAAATCCACATTATTTAGAGTCGACGTATAAATTATTTTGACCCGTTTAAAGCAGAAGCCGTTGATAAATTGTAATCGTTATTTGCACCGCCACCTTAAGGCATTTGCCCCACCGCCGACGAGGAAGCGATTAAGGACCGGTTGTTTCAAACGGTTGGCTAACGTAACATACGTACGTCAAATATTATTTGACATAAGTTAAGGCCATAATTCTGTAATTGCAATTTGAAACAACGTTTTTTTGGTTTGACCATAGTTAGGGTTACATATACGCGTGGGTCAAGTGGACGTGAAACAACCCGTCCTAAGTATCTATCAACGATTTTCTTGCTCAAGAAACGTACAAAAAATTGTAGATCACGTGTAAGTAAAAGAGATACGTAATATTATTAGTCGATCGCTGACTGTTACGCAAATGTATAGAACAAGAAATTAGTACAGACGCCAGCATATCAAGCTACTACAATCTGTCAAATTTCTGTAATAAATTTTCAACTTTTTTGCTGAAGCATTAAGGTTCAAGGTTGATTGGGAAAATTTTACAGTTTCGGGTAGCTTGACTTGCTGGCATCTGTACATACGAGGAAGTCTGAAAGTGGCACCGGTGACTGAAAAGTTGTGTGGAAATCGGTTGTCATGGACAAGGATAAGGAAAATACCGTGAGGAAAGTTTTGAGTATGGGTGAAGGGCGGGTGTTTTTAGAGGGACTGTCATATGTAATTTTGACGTTCGAAAAGTGCTGATTCTCAGCCTAATTTGAATAAATAACTTTTGATTTTTTTTAGTATGAATGAGGGCTAAGGCTATAAGAGTAAAAACAATGGTTGGACTGCTTTGGACTGTGTGAAAGATGATATATATGTCGGAGTCATTCGTTTGACTATTCGGAACGTTAGCGCCATCTCGTGGCGCTAGACAGAGTCTAGCCTGAGTTCGTGGTGGGAGCGACCGTTACAAAGGACGGTGTAAGCAGAGCTCCGGGGATCATCGAAACATGGGACATCGTACGAACAACATGTGCTGAGAAACTGTAGCGTTCCGTATCGTTAAATGTGTACCTACAGTGTGTGATTCGCTAGTGTGACTGATTTGTTCGTGAATTGTAATCTGATTTGAACTGTAAACCGTTTTTCTAATGTGCAATAACCAACATACCCATAGTACGCCCACAGTAATTAAAATATGCCTGATGCTAACGAGAGACAGACATACCATCTCCGACATATAAGAAAGGAGGTACCGCGATGACGACTAATACAGAAGTATGGATCAAAAAATACAAATTGCAGCGACCCCAAATAACTTGGGATAAGGACAGGAGAATGATGATTGCTGATTCGTCACATCTCCAGCGAGTACTCGTTTGTTGCAGCGACAAGAGCTACAAAAGAGAGTACTCGCTCAGCGACACTCGCTAAAAGACTCATGGTTGGTTCATACCGCAGTTACCCACATAGCTTGCAGAGTAAGCAAACTCAAGTGGCAGTGGGCTGGCCATGTTTCTCGAAGGACCGATTGCCGGTGGAGCAGACGAGTCCTAGAGTGGAGACCACGTATCGGCAAGCGTAGTGTGGGACGCCCCCCAGCTAGATGGGCGGACGACCTTAAGAGGAGGTGGCTGGGCCATACTGGGTGTGGAAGGCGGAGGATAGGGTGTTGTGGCGAAGCCTGGGTGAGGCCTATATCCAGCAGTGGACTGCGATAGACTGAGTTGATTCATTTGGTTCATACGCATATCAGCGAGAAATCGCTCGTCGCCTTCCCGCACTGGCTGCTCGTTGCTCGCCAACTCGCTTTTAGTTACTAGCTCACTCGCTTCTCGTTAATCGCCGGCACTGGGACAGGGGTCTAACGGGCCAAGGAAGAGTTTAAATCTTCCAGTGCAATTGCAAACTGGGTCAGTTGAGTTCGTAATTACCAAGCGTCCATACGAATATATTAGTTTATGATTAACATGTATAATTACATGACCTCAGTAAGTCTTTTGGTATTCATTTTCTGTACGTTAAAATGTTATCTTAAATCCGTGTTACATTGTTAATTTTGGATGATGTTTTTAGTGCTAGAATAGCATGATCAGCCTACAATGTTCCCACTGCTGGGACACAAAGAAAGAAAGAAAATGCATTTATTTGAGGCAAACATGACGCATAAAAAAACACACACAAAAGAAAAACTTGAGAGGTGTCAAGGGATACCCGGATGGAACGAAGTTCAAAGAGAGAGAGAGAGACAGACAGAGAAACACGCGCACGCCTCACGGCTTACAACTACCTATAGCAAAAAGTGTCGTTCCAACTTTTGGTCTTAATTTTTTCCGTCTAGCCTCTTTTCGCAACGCGCGTTATGGAACTTCGTTCCAAAAACAAGTTGGGGGTAAACATGCGTCACATTCACGCAAAACGGCCATCGCTCAGCCTCCACAATAAGCCACACAACACACAAGCCTCCTCCGTGAGAGGGAGTGGGCCGTAATCCACCACATGGGCCCAGTGCGGGATGGTAGATGTCACATTTCTTCCAATTTTTGGTCTAGGACAAGCCGGTTGCCTCACGATGTTTTTCTTCACCGTTTTGAGAGCAGTGGTGCTGAAATAATTTACACAAATTAAAACGCCTGACTGGGTTTGAACCTACGACCTACAACTCGGGAAGTCGCGACCGTTACCACTGGGCCACCACTGTTCTAGTCCTTAAATATACTAAGGACAACAACTACTAAGGACAACTAAGGAGGGAGGGAGGAGGGAGGGGGGGATGGTTTACTAAGGATAACTAACTTTGGCTTTCCTAGGCACATTTATTTAGGTATTTATCATAAGGAAAGGAAGAGGCTAACGTCAATATTTTAAGTTGCTTTAGTAAGTTACTCTTAAAAAAAAGAATCCTCTTAGGGATTAGGTTTAGCGGATAAACAACTTTGTCATATTCGAAACAGAAAGCGTCTGAAGGGAACTCCTAAGTAGCTATAATATTAAATAAATAATTAATAAAAAGGGACCTACTGCAGAATACCCTGTGATAAAGTGGTATAAAACGGAACGACTAAGTATTAAGTAGGAAGCTTTTAATATCAAAGAATATTATTATATTACGTAATAATTTTGCATTATAGGTATATGTAGGAATTGTTAATATTTTAGTTTAAGACGTCACAAATCATATCTCTTTATGTTCTCACAGACCATTTTCTGCACTTCTTTTTTGGAAGTTCTCCTGGAAGAAATTTCTTAAGAAATAAGTACCTTTGTAGTCAATACATATACAGAATGTCCCAGAAGTCCGTGTCCAAAGTTCCGGCTTGACGTCGACTTTTGGGACATCGTGTATAATTATGTCGTATCTGTATGTGTGGACATAAAAAATAAAATAAATAAATGCAAAATAAAACGGCGTAAAATTAATAACAAAGAAACAGTAGGTAGATTCCTAATTAAGTACGTATACCACCTACCCAATCTTACCGATGTATAATTTTCTGCTTGATAAATATTTAATTTAAATCTTTGACAGTAATCGGATTTAACACAACGTAAACTGAAGCTACAGATAATAAATAATGATCAACGAGGACGCTTCTGCATTCATTAAAATAATTTATGAAATTTTGTGTTTTATTAAGCTGGTTGCAGCTGAATATTTCAAGATCTCATAGTCGCAAGGTAATGTTTTAAACTAAGAAAATTTAATTAAGATAATCCCTATCCGTCGGCCCATGCCAGACGCCAGTCGCTATAAAAGGCGACTTTGAAAAATATACCAAAAAAGGTCTATTCATTATTTAACTAATATTATAAATGTAAAAATAATTATATTTATTTTATTTTCAGGACAAAAAAGATACCATTGGGTTAGTAACAATAACCTTATCCTATGTTAGTACATCCATTGAGTTAGTAACAATAGTCTTAACCTATGTTAGTAGTTACTTAACTAATAAAAATGACAATGTACAGGTGACAAGTGACCTCACTTGCAGGCTGTCATGTCTCACGGCTATAGCGCGTAGAATGCTGTTGGGGCTGCCATGGAGTATGTTTAGCAGCGAGGCCAGCTTGCCATAATGTGAAGTAAAGACGTCAGCATAGTTGGGATAATGCTAGGCAGATGATCATGATGATAAACGTGAAAGTAACTCTATCTGCCTTTCTGTTTGTCTGCTACCTTTCAAGTCTTTCGTCTTGGATTGAAGGATTTGGCAGGTCACGGATAGACCTGGTTAGGATAGGATACTTTTCATCCTGGTAGTACGTTCCCATGGGATAATTTTCGACGTACACACGGGCGAACCCTCGGGCAAAAGCTACTCCTAATATTTATTCCTATATTATATTACAGGGTGGCAGGGATACCGACGCGCAAACTGTAACCATGGATTCAGCACATGAGTTTAGACCCTATAGCATCGAAATTTTTGGTTGGTTATTAAAAAAAAAAATATTGTTGTTACATACATTTTGACCGCGTAGGTATTGCACTTTTCTATGAAACAGAAGATTTTTTTTGATAACCGACGAAATATTTCGACGCTATGGGGTCTAAACTCATGTGCTAAATCCATGGTTACAGTTTGCGTGTCGATGTCCCTGACACTCTGAATAATTTGCTGTGATCATTAATCTGTCAGACAACTTGTTTTTTATTTGACTAATATGATGCAATCAATGCTATTTATCTTGTCAAAAAACAACACACAACGACAAGATAAATGACAGATCGATTCTATAAAAATCTCAACGTTTAAACTTAGGTGAAATGACATTGGAGTGAGCTGTCAATAGTGTTAATTCCATGACAGCTGACTTCAAACTCACTACACCTAAGTTTCCACGGTAAGATATTTACAGAATACGACGACTGGCATCGCTGTCATTCAATCTAACTCCTTACCTAGATTTGCCAAAACTGTTGGTTTATTTAATTACGTCCTTAACAACATTACAATATTTTGTCTAAGAAATGGAGATAAACAACTCAACAGCCTCTGTAATTACAGCGAACATATAAAAACAGTATAAAAAAGAGACGAACACGCGCATCACTATCTGAGTATTTATGTAAGGTTCGAGATGTAGTGAGTGCGGAAGAAGATTTTTTGAGGTAATTTACGAGACGAGAAAATGTTCGGAAAAAATCCTCTAGACAGGATAAAAACAGATTTCAAGATAATAAACAGAAGATGAGAGCATTGGTGGGCCAGTGGTAACGGCCCCGACATACCAGTTGTAGGTCGTTGGTTCGAACCCAGTCAGGCGCGTTACTTTGTATAATACAACGTGGCGCTACAATGGCGACATTAATTTAACACACGGGTATGGCTAGTGGCCAGTAATCATAAAAATTATAACAACATAAAAAAAAATCGTAACTTGAAAACTTCCACCTGCGCCGCGCGCCGACATAGGGCTCTCTCTCTTTCCTTCAATTCGCCTTCTCTTTCCTCGTTAATTGTTTTAATTACATTGATGCGATGTTATGATCCGTGACCCCGGCAAATGACCCCTGCGCTACAGTTTTTTAAGTCAGGTTTCTCTAAGATGCTATTTTATAAAAATAAATAAATATCAATGTTTAATTAAATTAAAATATATTCATAAAACTACAACGCAAAACCGTATACGTGTGTTAAATTGATGTCGCCATTAAGGCGCCACGCTGTACATTTCATTACCACTGCTCTCAAAGCGGTAAAGGAAAACATCGTGAGGAAACCGGTATGTCCTAGAACCAAAAGCTCGAAGACATGTGACATGTACCAACCCGCATTAGGTCCGCGTGGTGGATTACGGCCCACATACTCTCAAAAAGAGAGGAGGCCGGTGTCCCAGAAGTAGGAACATTATACACAGATTATATAAAGAGAAGATTATTGTTGATATAATATCTGTTTAAAACTTTAAAAGCACTCATATGTAATTTAAGCAATATGTTAGTAAAACTGAATAGAAATATTTTTTTCGTATCAACATAATTAATCTGAACGGGTCTATAAGACAACCGATTTATAATCTACATACACACACCCTAAAACAAACATACAAAAAGTGATGAACCAAATTATACCCTATCCATTAGGTTAACCGTTTTTTGACAGATGTCTTATAACGTAACTATTCCAGATTACGTAAAAGTTAACTTTAGAATGCGTAATAAAATAAATATATAAACTGCCTTATCTTATTGAATTATCTTAGTTATGGCTTCTTAGAGACATTATAATACCGTACGTGTATCAATAAATGTATTGTGTGCTGCTGCAATCACTAGTTTCATCTGTCAAAAAACGGTTTACGTAATGGACAGGGTATAATTGGATCATTAGTTTGTTGCTCAACAACACCTACAAAATTAAAATGCAAAACTACAGCCAATGCGAATAATTCTAAGGAAAAATAATAATTTAACCAGGTTTTAACCAGATTAATAAAGAGATGCCACAAAACAGCTTCGTTAGCCGCGTTGAAAGTATTATTAAACAAAAATGTACAACCTGTATATTTGAATAAAGTTTGCGACATAACTGGTGCGAATGAGTGGAAAAGTGTTAATTGTATAACTTCATTTACCTGGAAACAGCTGCGTGTTAGTTCAATGTAGCGAGCGCAAAAATTTGCTAAATTAATAGCGGGCTGCTTCGTTTATACAGTTCTATAGTTCTGTCGCTTGAGCAGTCAGGCTCAAAGAGGTGGCACGCAGTATTACAGGGTGGGCAACATGGAGGTATACAACTTCTTTGCCGCCATTTTGTTTTGGCGGCAAATATGACAGTTGTTTCACGAAAATTATTTTGTGTAAATACGGCAAATTTGTTATGGAGCGTTTTACGACTGAACAAAGTGTTTTAATATTTTTAAAACATGATTTATTAAAACATTCTACTCAACCCAATCATGTATTGCGGAAATTCGAAGAAAATTTCGGCAAATTTTTGGTAGAAATCACTTACCTTCGCGGCTAACAATAACTCGCTTAGTGATTTTTGAGCAGTATGGCATTGTAACAGATAAAGCAATTTTCTTGCATCAAGTGAATCAGTTGGGCTTAAGAAACATGTGGTTCCAAAGTACGGGGCCACATCTCATACGGTACGAGCCACAATCGAGATATTGAAAAGAACGTTTCCGGGTGGATTAATGTCGAGAAACGGTGACATTGATTGGCCTCCAAGATCCCTGGATTTAACAGCTCCTGACTTTTTTGTGGGGCTATCTAAAGGCACGTGTCTACATAATATGCTAACAGGCCAATGAACCTTCAAGAATTAAAACAAAATATCTGAGAGACAGTCACTGAAATAACGCAGGAAATGTGTGAAAATGTCATGAAAAACCGCAGTAAAAATGGTTCACATCCGCCATGCTGCTAGAGGTGGACATTTGTCTGAGATTATTTTCCATACTGAATTGCCGACCCTAAATACTATATTTAAATAAAAATACTTAATATTTTTTATATTTCATAGAATAAAATTAAAAAATAAATTGTATACCTCTTATTAATGCCCAACCTGTATATGTGCACCATAAATGGGAGGACATGCGGTCGTGGGATCGGCCGCACGTGGTGTTGGGGCCCGCTAGGTATGGCAGTTGATACCAGTTGGGGATGCTGCTAATGTACAGTCACGAGCACCAATATGTCAACCCTTGGTAACTTTCAATTGCGATTTTTTTCATGAAATCACGAATGCAACGTTGCAACACGACACATTACATAAACCTATGGGTTCGAAAATGCTATGTTCGTAACAACATAAAATTTAATAAAAAAATAAACGAGTAAATCGCTTTTCAATAAAGCCGAATGTGTGTTTGTTCATGACTGTACAAGTATATCCCGGGCCCTTGGGAAGGAACAGTCGGTAGGAGTCCGTCATAACCCTTCGTTCTTCCCAGACGGAGGGTATCCATGAAGAATTAGTCGGCAATACGGTTAGCGCAGTGGCTGAGTGATCGGACTGCTGCGCTGCGTGTCTCGGGTTCGATTCCCGCACAGAACAAATATTTGTAAGTGGTACATGTATTTGTTCTGAGTCTGGGTGATTTTATATCTATAATATGTATGTATTTACAAAAAAAAAATGTTTATAAGTAGTTTATCAGCCATCTTGTTACCATAACACAAGCATTAGGTTGCTTAGTTTGGGACTAGATGGCGCTGTGTGAAATGTCCAGGGATATTATTATTATTATTAATTCCCTACGAAAGAAAAAAGGGATTCGTACCCAAAGGGTGCCAACGGGACCTATTACTAAGTGTTCGCTGTCCGTCCGTACGCCCGTCCAACCGTCCGTCTGTCACAGGGCTGTATTTTTTTAATTGTAATAGGCAAACACATCAAAATTTTACACAGCATGTACTACTGTGACCACTATAACAAGTAATAATAAAAATTAAATTAAATAAAAAATTGAAGGAAAAAAAACTTACACAAATCTTAAACCTTTGCTTTTGAGGGATGTTTTCGGTTACAACCGCAGAAATAACTTTTTTATTCATCTCTTTTTGGGATATAGTAGTACTATGAAATACAAACTCATTTTTGCGTTCGTTAAATCAATATTACGCTTGCGTAAATATTCATCATAACTACGCTTACGGAACCATGGTCCAATACGCACTTGGCCGGTTTTTAGGAATAAAGTTGACAAAATTCTGACTTACTAAGTTATTGGTATTTTTTCGTTGACAGCCTATTATAATGAAAAAAACTTGAGAGGTGTCAAGGGACACCCGGATGGAACGAAGTTCAAAGAGAGAGAGAGAGAGAGACAGACAGAGAAACAAGCGCACGCCGCACGGCTTACAACTATAGCAAAAAGTGTCGTTCCAACTTTTGGTCTTAATTTTTTCCGTCTAGCCCCCTTTCGCAACGCGCGATAAGGAACTTCGTTCCAAAAAAAAAACTGAAATGCATAATTAATTTGTAAATGAAAAATAACGTACTTGGTCCGGAGGAAGGTGATGGCATTGGTGATACAGAGTAATCCTAGCACAAGTGCCTTAGTAGTCCTTTGACAAACATTTACTAATGGCAAAATATATGCACCAATTTTTCTTTTATATCTATCTAAAGATTGTATTAATTATTATTATTTATAATAATTCCTATAAGGAAATGCAGTGGAGACTTATTTGAATCAAATAGGTACTCTATCGTGGTTGAGTAAAAAAAAGAGATAAATTAAGAATTTTATAACAGTCCAGTTTATTAAATGTATTTCGACTAGAAGAATCCGAAACTAATATTGGATAGAACTTGCATCGAACATTGATAAAAGGAAATGAAGCTTTGAGTAAAGTTCTCTTACGATTGTCTACATTTTCTTTGAACTGAATAAAAAACTTACAGAGTCATCCTTTAAATTACTAAGTTTACAAAGTTTAGTTTATCGGAAGAAGTTTTCAACCTAAAGTAAAAAGAAAAAAATCCTTTCTAGTTAATATTGTTGCTTTGTATTATCGAGCGTAAATTTGTTACTCAAGATGCTGCTAAAGGAAAGAAACAAGTTAATATAATATGACTTCGGTTAGCATATCGTGGTTTTTGAACTAACTTAGCAACAGTAACAGCACGATGTATCATAACCCAGATGAATCCTACTTATACTCGTATATGTTATAAACGCGAAAGTTTGTGTGGATGGATGGATGTTTGTTTGTTACTATTTCATGCAAATCTACTGAACGGATTTAAATTAAATTTGGCACACACATAGTTTATAACCAGGATTAACATATAGGATACTTTTTATCCCAATATTCCTTCGGTATCGATACTTATGCGGGTGACACCGCGGGGCGCTGTTAGTGAGTAATAAATTTATTTAATAAGCATAGACGCCGCCCAGGAAGAGGTAGCGAGACAAGCTAGACGTGTACTGTAAGAATTGGTTCGAGGTGGCTCTAAAAAGGATGCGTGGAAGGATTTTGGGAAGGCTTTTGCTGCGTAGTGGGACAGAACAGGCTAATAAAAAAAAAATAAGCATAAATTAGGCAACAATGAAATTTATATTATGAAAATACTTGAGTAAAGAATCATCTTAGTAAAATATGGTGTTTTAGGGAAACAAGCCATGTTTATGGTATTACCAAACATAGGCGTTTCAATATTCTTCTCTATCTGCCTACATCGTTAAACCATCCGTGCAACATGTCTACATGTATGGTCACCAAAGGAGATAAGTAACCAGGGCCGTCGGATAAAGTCGAAGTTTTTTAAGAAACCGATGGATGTTTTTGAATAAAATTTAATTTAAGGAATAGAAAACAAACAGTTCATTTATCAACACTAGAAAAAATCCAACGGTTTCTTAATAAACTTCAACTATATCCGATGGCCCTGGTTACTTATCTCCTTTGGCGACTGTACGTCATACATCTATGTATTCTGCCTGTGACGTGTAAACGCCACGTAATCCCGTCAGTTTGTCATTCCACCTGACCAAAAAAAACATTATTCAACGTATTCAGCGTCCTTTGTTTTCGCAACTAACAAATGCAAAGCCACATGTAAATTTCACCCGTGCATCTAAAGTAAGGACGGACGAATTCTCTCAGTGTGAGCCAACCCGAATCTGTGTTTCAGCAAACTCATCGTGGGAACAAATGGGACCTTTAGACGCGACCAGGAGAGACACTCGTTGCAAATGAGACTTCTTTCATACCTTTGTTGGGAAGCTTATTTACTTAACATGTTTCACTGTTGTGGAGTCATTTTGTGGATTAACTACCTAGGATTCCTTGGAACTGGCTTGGTGTAGATGTTGTGGAGATGTTTGGGTTAGGACAATGCTGAGTGGAAAGGAAAGTTATGAGGATTTAGTTGTTGACTTTGGATAGTTTGGTTTTTGGTTCGACTTTTATGTAAGTCTTGGAACTCCGAGTATTTTGGCTTTGTGTCCATTATGTAAATTGATTATTAAACGATTATTTTTCGCTATTGCTACAGATTTATTTGTATTTTTGGGACATATTATTTTCCTGAAATAGGTTGGAAGACTTTCGTCTGCAGCCGTATACGTTACAAGCTTACCCGCGACTTTCGCATGGAAGTCTTAAGATATGTAATATACTAAAATAACAGCAAATTTTCGATAAAACTCCCTCGGCCCCCGAACCACCGCATCGCATTGCATCGACGCCCGCGCTATCTGCGTTACCGCTTGGCGTCCTTTTTCACTTTTTTTCTTTTTGTTCGGCGCCTAAGGGTCGTAGTGGGATATTAAACAGCCTTTAACCTTCCTCGAGAATTGGGGTACTAAATGAAATAGTTTTTTTTAATTTGACTTTTAGAGGCATGAGGAACAGGGTGTAAAGTTCACTCATCCTCCATAGAAAAGGGAGGATCCTCCGACCAGACGGGTGTTGTGTCTGGCGGGCTATTGCCCAACGATTGATGTTGGGAAATTGTATCTATGCTAATTGCGCGGTAAACTCTGCTTGCGAGATGCAGGATTTGCGTGATGTCAGTATGACGCGTTGTTCGCATGTGGCGTTGTAGATACCGCTACAGACTAATAGTTCCAAAGAGTAGCGCGTTCAAACAAATCAAAAGCGTTCAATTATATTAATAATATTACATTAATATGAACACAACATTAATAAACTTACATGTTTTGTTGCCTACTACACTTCCGAAGAAGAAAAAGTGTCGGCACAGCACTACCTTAGTAATAACCTTATTCTTTGATCACCAATCACTCGCCAACCGTGATGATTACGGCCTTACGCTCTCAGGATCATTAATTATTATTTATTACCGTATGAACGGTTAACGTTAGCCGGAAAATGCGTCGAACTAGCTATTTTCCGGGCGACATGGTTTGTCTATGTATGAGAAAACTGTTCTAAGTAGGGAGAGTCATTAATTACATTAATTTTGTTACGCGTGTTGGGGTTGAATTTGTTCTCAAGTGAATAATTTGGGGAAAACCTTTGCCCAGCATTGGGATAGTATAGACGGAACAAAAATAAAAGTAGCATAAGCAAAACAAAGCAGTAGAATATGGGATTATTTAGATGCTGACTTTTCGGATATCGTGAGGTATTTGTCTTAGTAAACGTCTTTTATATGAGTTATAGTTAATCAAATAAAGCAGTAGTCACTTAATTGCCCTGTCTGATATTATGCTGGAGGCGCTGCGGCTGCGTGTCCTGGACGGGTATGTGGGGCACGCCGCCGCCCCGCTTTGGTAGATGTGCCATGGGCTAGGACGAATTTACTCAAGTTTGCTCCTTTGTCAAGGGCCGCACGTATTATAAATAATATGCCGTCGGAAGACGTGTTCGATAGCCTGCCGAACTTTGTGTTAGGAGCACAAAGGTGCATTGAAGGAGGCATAATATTGTAATTTTTATTATTTTATTTTTATTGTTGAATTTTATGTTTGATAGTATATAGATAGTTTATTAAGTATGTATAACATCGTCTTGGAGTACTGTAAGATGTTGTATTTATTGGTGTAAATAAATAAATTATTATTTTCCCCTGCACAAAACTAAAATAGTTTATTTTATTATAATTAAGAGGAACAGCAAACAGTTACATTATGAAAACTTAAAACTAGTAAGTATAACAATATTTTTATTTGGCTAAGAATTTGACCCACAACACTGTCCACGGGTTATCATAATAATATAAAAAAAACAAGAATCACCAGGGGTGAGAAATATGTAGTTCATGTTTCCTCCAGATATTTGGTTTTCAAAAAGGTCCTCGCAACCGGCGTGTGTGTATGACCAGAAGGGCCATTCTCGTAATTTTAAGAACGTTCACAGTCAGAGGGGTAATTCTCGTAATTTTAAGACCGTTCACAGTCTGATCTCAGTCTCAATCTGTCAAAAAATACTTCTAATTTCCCTACATTTTGACAAGTTTTTGACATTTGTTTGTCGCTGAGATGAGACTGCGACTAGATTTTGAACGTTTTAAATTACGAGAATTGGCCTTCTGATCTCAGTCTCAATCTGTTAAAATAACCCCTAATTTCACTACATTTTGACAAGTTTTTGACATTGATTGTCGTTGAGATGAGTTTGCGACATGCGATTTTGAATGTTTTTAATTACGGGAATTGGCCTTTTGATGTATACAGGTGGAATTCTGCCTACCCCCATGGGAAAGAGGCGAGAGTTTATGTACAGACGCCAGCAGGTCAAGCTACCCGAAACTGTCACATTTTTCCAATCAACCTTGAACCTTAACACTTTAGAGATAAAGTTGAAAATCTATTAAAGAAATTTGACGGATTGTAGTAACCTGATGTGCTCTGGCGTCTGTACATTATGTGTACTTAATTTTAATATCGTTAATGGGAGCCAATGTAACCTAACAGTCACCGAAACATTTTTGAGAAAAATACCTCCACAACTCGACCTCGTACCCCAAATTCAAACCACAAATAATGATGTACAAAGTAATTACAGACCCCATTTTCTGCGTCCCGTTTCCGTTCACCATATCTCGCCATAACAAATGTCGGCGACCCTAATTTCTTCTAATAGCATGTGCCACACAAACTTGTCCTACTCAAGCTGCAAATAGAACACGACATTAATCCTGTGCTTACGCCATAAAAACGAGGAAAACCTGGGGAAATAATATGTTATTTTATGTGTCGCCTATTATTGTGGGCGTTAAAATTGTTTGTATGCTGGATAGATGAGGTTTGCTGGTTTGAGAGATATAAAACAACGTGTTTTCATGTTTTATGAGGAACTTTAAAATATGCCTATAATCAAGCTTTTGATTTCGTTTTTGTTGGTTAATTTCGTGTATTTGTATAAAATAAAAATATTATTTCATTTTGAGTTTATTTCTTATTTAAATTGATTTCATTTTCTATTATTTTTCATCGGTTATTATTTAAAAAATAAAGCAGGTTACATTACAAAAACATACCAAGACAAAATGACATCGTTCACCGAACTTTGAAAAACCCCTTACCAAAAACCAGGCCACGAAAAACAATAACCATTACCTTTCCTTTACCAACGGACATAGCAGTATCCTAGATTATCACAACACGACCATTCAAAGCATGACGTTTCCACGTAAATTTATTCCCTCGCAATTTCCGTGACGTCACTAGCTGAAACTGAAACGCGTCGGACCAACACTGTGTCACAAAATAGGTGAGCACAGAAGGTCGACTCCATATATCGAGCAAAAACGCACACACACAGACACCCTTCACATACAGTGAGTGTAAATGCATTCGCGGCTGGCATTCGACCAAGATAGACTAAGTCCACGTATCTACTCGTATGTGTGTGTGCCTGTTTTCCTTCTGTATCTATCTATTTTGTGACTGAGTTGTGCGTCTCGTTACCGTATCGAATATTCGATACCGGTACCATTCGATTCTAGGAATCGAATCGAAACGATGAATCGTTTTGAGTGAGCTGTAAATGTGTCTATTTGGGAAGTGTGAAATGATTTACGATATTATGGAGATTGAGGTGGTAGTGTTCTGGAGCTACCAAGCTCTGACTGATAATAATGTTCTATTCAAAGTTGATGCGATTTGTGGTTTATTGTGCAATTACGGTGTTCTACGAAATCTAGGAAGAAAACCGTTTTAGAATGAGCCAGTTTACTTTAGCCTCAAGATACTTTAATATCCAACAAAAGTTTTACCAGCATACAGAAGACACAAATTACAGGTGAAAAATAAAATACGCAGCTTATAAACAGGGCAGTTAGGTAAAGGCTATTTATTTTTATTTACCGCGAAAAGTTAGGTACTTATAATAAACTTGAAGTGACTTGTCATTCAAACTCAGAGCATTTATTTCAAATAAACCAATTACAGGCATTTTGAATTGTCAAGGGGTCGGTCTTCAGAAAGATGAAGCTAGTTGCCCATTCCAAAGCGTAGTAGGTACCTATGGAGAAACTCATCGGACACTCTTTTAAATCATAAAATTGATTTAAAAATTTTTTATTTAAAAAAACATTGCCCCATACTAGGAATTACTCCTGTATCGTGGGTGCGTTTACAAACATTTACACTCACACGACACAAACAGCCAGACCCGGAATAACTACCTGTAGGCAATACAAATATTTGTTCCGTGCGGGAATCGAATCCGCAACACGCAGCGCAGCAGTCGATCGTTCAATCACTGCGCCAACCATGTCGTCATCAAATTGGGACACTGGCCTTCTCTCTTGGAGAGGGGGTGGGCTGTGATCCAACACTCGGGCCCAGTGCGGGTTGGTAGATATCACATGTCATCGAACGTTTGATTCTAGGACATGCTGATTTCCTCACGATGTTTTCCTTCACCGTTTTGAGAGCAGTCGTGATGAAATTATTTACACAAAGTAAGGCCTGCTTGGGTTCGAACCCACGATCTACAACTCGTAAGTCCCGACCGTTACCACTGCGCCACCACTGCTTTCTCTGCTGTAACACTTGGTGTTAAGAATTAACATTATATTGGCAACTTACTGCGTTTTCACAGTTTTGACTGAATACAATGAACCACACCCTCTGTATTTTTTTATGTTATTCCGGATCATTTACAATTAAGTGAATATAACCTCAAAGACACCAACACAGAACAATGTCAAAACAAAAACATAAAATAAGCTTACGGTTCGCTGTTCAGGGTCAAAATGTTGTACTGAAAAAATGTATCTGGAGTTGGTCTGTTTGTTGAAGATATTAGTTTTACTTTTATAGAAGTGGTAACGGCCGCGACTAAGGAGTCGAGTTCTTAGGTTTGAATTCAGACAGGCGCTTTACTTTGTGTAAATAATTCCATCACCACTGCTCTCAAAACGGTGAAGGAAAACATCGTGAGGAAATTGGCATGTCCTAGCACCAAAAACTTTGAAGACATGTGACATCTATCAACCCGCACTGGGCCCCGCGTGGTGAATTACAGCCCATTCCCTCACACAAAGAGGAGGCCTCTGTCCCAGTAGAGGGAAGAAGGACACAACACACATGAGTGAAGGGCACGATCTAGAAGAACATAATAACTATAGTGACCTTATTGGTGATGTTCTTCAAAAAGGTCAGATGCTTAGTACCTGGCAACCGGCGTGCGTGTATCCCCAGATGTATGAACGTAGTCGAAGCAAAAGGTGTATTTTAAGACCGTAGCAGATGGCGTACTGTAGTTTCTGCCTACCCGAATGCGAAGAATGTGAATGAAAAGTTTATGTGTGCATGTATAAAACAGTTGGTGTAGCTTTAGGCCGAATGGTAAACGTACTGCTTTTACTCTATGTGAGCTCGGTCAAGTATTGGTAAACAGTTATGCATGAAGCTATTCTGTGAGGTCGGAAGGAATTCAACCGGGTCGATTAAAGGCTTCCGCAGATAGGCATGACGCGACAGCGCAACGTGATCTTAGAATAACAATTTCTATGAAAACTTCGTGGAAATTGTTTTCTCATTGATTGTTGCACCGTCACGTCGCCCTGGCTGCGGGATCTTAACGCTGTTATGTCCAACATTTTATTGACGGGACGAAGAGAAAATACATATATTTTTTTATCTTCATAGCTAATTGAGGCCATGAGAGCCACAGTGGCCTAACTGTCATTTTTTCAATACTGACTTTATTTGAAAACACTGCTCTAAACTGTAAAAGTCATAGCGCCACAGTGGCCTAAAAAAAGAATCAGTGTTATGATGGTCTAGATTGGAATTATATTACAACGTAGTTCAGTATTGGGATAGGGGTGGGAGTAAGTATGTGATAGTTAACATTTATTCATCCAACATTATTTAGAACAGATCTATCGGTGGATGTTTCCAAACCGTTATAGTTTTGCAAAGTTATAATAACTTATACTAAAATGGGTGTATTTGAGTATACCAAATATAATATCGCTAATGCATTTGGAACCATGTTTGAGTTTAGTGTAAACTACCTTTTGGAAGGGGCGACTAGAATTAATTTTATTTTAATTTTATTTTTGACGTTCAAACGTGCCTTTTATGTGCCTATTTGAAATAAATGATTTGACTTTAACTTTCGACTTTGTGTAGACCTGTTAATCCTTCAGCAGCTACATCTCTTTCGCGCCGATACGCTCATCTGTCACGGTGCTCCCGGCCAAAATCGCGCGATTTCTCCGCGTTTACTCATCATCATCATATCCAAAAGACGACCACTGCTGGACATAGGCCTCCCCCAAGCACCTCCACTTCGACCGGTTCTGTGCTTCTCGCATCCAACGGGCTCCTGCGGCCTTCACAAGGTCGTCAGTCCTCCACCACCACCACAAGACGTGTTGTCAAAAGTGGTGAAGTAATCACAAGGTTGACTATACAAAGTTTCAACAAAATAAATAGAAACAAAGTCGCGGCAAAACATAAGTCTTGTTCATAAAGTCGACAGAAACAACAGTAATATGTACGTTTACCGATGGCGACCTTTTTACCACCTTTTTATAGCATATTACGAATCTACTTGGGACCAAACGAAATGGATATTACTTTTGGGGCCTTACGACGTTGTGGAAATATTCGCCCATCTATAATAATTTGCCGTCAGCTTCTAAGCTTTATCAAGTCGAGTAAATCTGCTGACAAATCACATTATTCAGAACTAATATGGACTGATTTATTGTGCAACTACTAACGTTACTTATAAACGGGGTTAATCGGAAATTCGGGACGACATTTTTAAATGGATTTTAACGATGACATAATATAGTTTGCTGTCAAAAAGAGCACTTAATTGTTAATTATAATACAGTAAACACATAACCCTGTTCTCGCCTTCCACTTCCAGTATACCCCAGCCAACCTGTTTAGGTCATCCGTCGTAGCTGGGGGGCGGAGGACAGAGGGTGTTGTGGCGCAGTCTGGGAGAAGCCTATGTTCAGCAGTGGACAGCGAAAGGCTGAATTGATTCTTGATTGAAACACATTACAGTCATTTTTGGCAACAAACTATATTATATGAATGATATAATTTTTTTTTTGCAAACTGGGCATAGAAATAGATTCGTAAGCTAATTTTACCTGTGATAGCTTTTTCCATATGGGACGATCTACTATGCGAAGCTGAGGTTTCTACTTCATTATTGTTGAAGACTCAAGTGTCTTAATTTTAAGCAATAACGGTCCGTATAGAAATCGACCATAAGCCTTAGGATCCACGCAATTGATTTCAATAAACTTATCCGTTTATTGAATCGCTTCAAGCTCAGCTCAAAGGTAACGTAGGCGGAAACACCGACAAGATCTCGCAAGCGTCACTGGTCACAAATTACGTGATAGTTACTCCACTCTCCAATCAGGTCTATTGGCTGCCTTTGTGGCCGGTAGGGACGCCACATGACTAACTTTGTGGGATATTCTAGTTTCCACAAGTATAATATATGAACCTATAAACAGGGTAGTATGGACATCGACGCGCAAACTGTAACCATGGATTCAGCACATGAGTTTAGACACCATAGCGTCGAAATTTTTCGTCGGTTATCAAAACAAAAATTTCTTTAAATGGTTCCTTTTCAGAAATTCTTTACAAACCAATTTAGTCTACGTTGTATTGTTTATAGATAAGTCAAAACTAGACACAGAGGCAACAAACAAATTTCCAATGAAAATGGAAAATAAAACCGAGTAACCAATGCCTGAAAATACCAGGAACGTCCTTAACAATATCAAAACCTTGTTACTGTTCTCACAACACGGCATTTAGGAAGGCAGGATGCCGTTTAAACCCAATATCCAGATTGAGGCCCAACCTTTCAATAGCGATAGTGTCGGAATTAAAGGCTTTGTTGTACTTTATAATAGGAACCACAATGGCGTTTACGTTCTTTATGTGTGGTTAGGTTAGGTTAGTCATACATCCGCCTCTAACGAATGTCACATTCGTGAAGATTTGTTTGAGATGCAATTTAAATTTACTGTGCTGAGGTGTTATTTGTGGGTTGGAATCTACAGAAGATAGAATTAGATAAATTTAGACTTATGTGCTACTAGCTTCTGCCCGCGGCTTCGCCCGCGTGGACGTTTTCAGTACTGAATTGATGCCGACTCTTGACCAATAGATGGCGCTGTATGTCCGGAATAAATTTTATTTTTTATTTTATTTTTTGTAATAAAAACTATCCTATGTCCATTCTCAAGTTCCAAACTATGTCTGTACCAAATTTCACACAAATCGGTTCAGTAGTTTAGGCGTGAAGCAAAGACAGACAGACAGACAGAGTTACTTTCGCATTTATAATATTAGTTTGGATGTTTCTCACATATACTTCCTCTTCTTCGTGTCGCTGGCACGGCTGTATTTTATTTTTATTTTTTTAAATACCTTGCCCAACACTATGAATTTCTCCTAAAAATTAAAAAAACCAATACCCTCCTAAGTTCTCCTCTTTTAAATCCTGGGGGTCTACTCCGAAGTAGTATCGGCCGAATGTTCGGCCGTTTCCTGCTACGAAGTTACTATTTGGTTCGGTCGGTTCCGTTCCTACACTCCTACACTATTTCGAATATTAACTATGGTCCTGACCCAACTGAGCCGATCCGAACTTTTTTCGCATTTTTCAATAATATTCGTTTCGGCCATGTATCGGTCCGATCCGAACATTCGCACTTTGCACTTCCCCCTGTTTCCCCAAAACTTTGCCACTTCCACGGCGTTGTTGGTTGCAGCGCAGAGGTCACTGTCTAATACGAGTATTAAAGCTGAAGAGTTTGTTTGTTCGAACGCGCTAATCTCCGGAACTTCCAGTCGGATTAAAAAAAATATTTTTGCATTTGAAGCCCTAATTATTGATTCTTGTCTATCACGCCTAGGGCCCTCAGGAGCCGATAAAAAAACAAAACAAGCCAGAAATCGAACACGAAGTAATAGCACGAACACGCGATCGATACGATGCGACGGGGTGTGACGTGTGTGTGTCTGTGTGTGTGTCTGTGTGTGTGTGAGGGTGTGGGGGTATGTGTGTGATGCTAATTATTTCTGTGGATGACGAAAAAATGTAAACCAAAATGTTAAGGAATTGTGGTATATTCGATTCAAAGATCGTTCGCGTTAAGTTTACGTTGCACGTTAGTTCTAGGACCTCTGGTATTGCAGTTGATAAACACACATCTTTAGGTATGACCAAGTGCTCACAGTGTAAACAGGCATCAACATGGTATCTAACATCTGACTTACACATCAGTAATACGCTCAACACATTACATGGACAGTGTATGGTCGCTTGCCTTCCGTGTTATTACATCGACAATGTGTGCTTGCCTTGATTGGTTACCCTTTCCTCTATACATTATGTTTGTTTTATCGATTGCATTGTTTGCACATCCAAGATTTATATAAAATATACTAAAAGTTTTTCTAAGGTTGCCCACCTTAGAAAAACATTGGTATACATTCATCAGCAACGTTTGACTCGTTTGATACCCTCTGCAATTTCTCAGTAGCAGCCCAGAGGCTGAACTCGTGCCCGGTTGATGGCAATAGACTGGCTAAATGCGGGTGTACTATAGGTACGGACGCCAGCAGGTCAAGCCACCCGAAACTGTCATTTTTTCCCAATCAACCTTGAACCTTAATGCTTTAGCGAAAAAGTTGAAAATCTATTAAAGAAATTTGACAGATTGTAGTAGCTTGATGTGCTGGCGTCTGTACACCGCCTAACGCTTTTAAACTTTTAGAAATCTCGCCAAACGTTGTATGGCCATGCTTGGCCTCTGGCCAAATAAAAGCCAGCCCTTGGGTTACGGGAAGTCTTAATCAGTCGTTATTTCAATGAATAGACCATAAGAACACTGAGCACTCGGACCCAGCGGTCCGAAGGTAGGTACCTCCAAACGTTACGAAAATAATTATACGAGTATTAAACTTTGATATAATTACAGCCCACTCTCTCTCACCGAGAGGAGGTCTGTGTCCCAGCAGTGGGAAAAAGAAAAGAAAAGAAAGAAAATGCATTTATTTGCGGCAAACATGACGCATAAAAAAGGACATAAACACACAAAAAAAAGAAACAAGTACAACACAACACACAACAACAACACAACAACATTAACAGAACACTAACAAACAACAACATAGGCAACAACATTATAGGCTGATTATGCTTTATGCTTATATTACGAAATCTCGATGTTTTGTCAAGCCGTAAAAATCTTGCGAAGCGGGCGCTGGTTGAGTATAAAATAATTTAAAACAGACACCAGAGGGGCAATTCTCGTAATTTTAAGAACGTTCACAGTCTGATCTCAGTCTCAATCTGTCAAAAATACGCCTAATTTCCCTACATTTTGACAAGTTCTTGACATTAATTTGTCGCCGAGATGAGACTGCGACTAGATTTTGAACGTTTTAAATTACGAGAATTGGCCTTCTGACACCACGTCATTATCTTTGGTTTCAACTCCACCACACGTTTACGTTTTAGGCTTGACATTTAGGCATATATGTCAAGCCTAAAACTTAAGAGCAGCCAATATGGTGACGTCACTCCTCTCCTATTGAGCAGTGACGTCACATATTGGTTACTCTTCGTCGATCGGAGGCTAGATAATCCAGCGTGTGGGCTGGCAGTACATACTGAGAATTTGATGGCCGAAAAGCAGTGTCGGGCTGAAACAATTGAATTGTATCGAGTTTTCGAGGGAAGGATAACCTGTGATGATAGAGGAAACTGTTTTATCTTGCATTAGAGGTACAGACACCAGCATATCAAGCTACTACAATCTGTCAAATTTCTTCAATAGATTTTCAACTTTATCGCTAAAGCATTAAGGTTCAAGGTTGATTGGGAAAATTTGACAGTTTCGGATAGCTTGACATGCTGGCGTCTGTACACACGGCTACACATCAAGCTATGCAAAACCAGTATTGGCTGACCGTTCACTGTGAGAAAATTATCATACAAAGTGAGGCCAAGACAAACTGGTTTTGTATAGCTTGACGTGTAGCCGTGTGTACCTAGGGAAATTTTATATTAATTTAGTATGACATGTTTAATTTGCCTTTGGAGTGGTTTGCTACTAGAGCAGCTTTATAAGTCGGCATTTCTGGTATTTTTCTTGAACAATAAACTTTACGTGAAATCTTTTAATAGGGACATGACAAAATTATGAGGGTTCCGTTTGGAACCCTGGAACCTGGATGGAACCCTTAAAAATACGATAAAAGAAAGTTTAAAAAAAATACCAAATCCTGTTTATTTTCAGTATTAAATACAATTAACATTATTTATTCATACACATAATTACAATCAAACGCAAAAGTTTAACCCACCTTGCATCCGAATGTAAAATCGCAATTCAATCAACACCCATTATAGAACAGAGTTCATGTAGATTGGCCTAAAAGCATCCCCTTGAGGGAAAATCAGGTACGGTAGTAGCGACGAAACAATATTGCCTGCTTTGTAGTCTACTAGGTAATCCCGGCAAACATTGTTCGTGACAATTAGGTAAGGTAGAGCATTCTCAGAGCTCAGAGCATTCTTTTAAAGTACTAATCCGTTTCCAATCTTTTTCTGGATTGTTCTATTTTAGGACTTTGATAAATTTTTCCGTAAGCTGGGACGCCCTCAGGCAAGGTGGAGCGACAATCTTCGCAGGATGGCTTCGCTGGATCGGAGTTGTTGAAAATCCTATGTCCAGCAGTGGACTGCTATAGGTTATTGATGATGATGATACATTTTTCAACTATAATAATACTCAATCTCATCATCAGCCTAGCCTTTTCCCAACTATATATCTATACAACGTGTTTTTGTTGATATCCCATAACTCTAGGGGGTTATGGTACTCATCATTATGAACAACTTTTACTATGGGACCAAACCTGAAAGCACGAAAAAAAATCAGCTGTTCCCTACATTTATGTTCGTATAACAACGTCAAAATGTAGGGAACACCAGATTTTTTTAGGAATGCGTCAAAAAAACTATAGTTTCTTACAACTTAATAATCGTTACCAAAAATCCTTTAGGTACTATGCAATGTAGAAACAAACCCTTTAGGTACTAAGGTTCATGCTAATTTATAGTAGATAGTGTAATATTGTCGGTTGAAGCGCCCCAAATACGGCGGCGGCGCCGCGACGTTAAGTAATTACTTATTGTAAGGATGAGTACAATGCTTCATTGTAACACCTTCGAGATTGGATTCGAAATTACAATCCGTATGCCTATGTATAGTTACATTAATAGCGTCTGTTACCAATAATAGGCTGCAGATCTAATATGGGATAGTGTATGCAGCTGGAAACCTATATCAGCATTGCCGCCTAGCAATGCATTATCAAATAACGTGACTTTAAGCTTAAATTGTGGTTAGCATATAAGCATAAACAGCCTATAATGTTCCCACTGCTGGGACACAGGCCTCAGGGAGGGAGTGGGCTGTAATCTACCACGCGGGCCCAGTGCGGGTTTGTAAATAATATAATAATAAAATATCCCTGGACATTTCACACAGCGCCATCTAGTCCCAAGCTAAGCTACCTAATGCTTGTGTTATGGTAACAAGATGGCTGATAAATGTCACATGCCTTCGAATTTTTGGTTCTAAAACATATCTAAGTCGGTATCTTCACGATGTTTTCCTTCATCGTTTTGAAAGCAGTGGCAATTAAATAATTTACACAAAGAAAATGCCTGCTTCGGTTCGAACCCATGACCTTACAAAACGTAAGTAAGCCGCGGCGTGCTGAGCCATCACCAAATTGTGGATGCCTCTTCCATTTACGACGGTAATCTTATAAAAAAAACCTTTTTGTAAAAAATACATTTCATATACTTACACATTTATAAAATCACACCACTTTCCCATGGGGGTCGGTAGAAACTATACAACGCTACCTGCTACTTTCCTTACATACTCCTTATACTTTGTTTACATTCATACATCAGAGAGGCAATTCTCGTAATTTTAAGAACGTTCACAGTCTGATCTCAGTCTCAATCTGTCAAAAATTCCTCTAATTTCCATACATTTTGACAAGTTTTTAACATTTGTTTGTCGCTGAGATGAGACTACGACTAGATTTTGAACGTTTTAAATTACGAGAATTGGCTTTCTTGTCATACACGCACATCAGTTGCGAGTACTACGCACAAGACCCTTCTGAATAACGTTACCAATATGGCACAGGGTCAAATTAAATAAGCTAGCGAAACTCTTCAGACGGGTATCGATATCTTAACACGATAAAACAAAAAAAGGATACGAGGTTTTTTTGGGGGCCAACGACCGCTAGTAGTTTTTTTACTTGAAGTATGAGTTGAGAAAATCTGTTTTCTTTTGTTTTATCGTATGTCGGCATCATCAATACCAGTCACGTCTGTGAAGTTTACAAAAACAGACGTTTTAAATTGATTTTTCCAGTGACACTAAGTGCGGTAGATAACCCCAGAAATATATATATGTTCAATTTATTTATTTTTTGCTTTATCATCTTTAGATCATTATCTAAAGATGATAAAGCAAAAAATAAATAATTATAAATAATAATTATACTCATCACGTCTGCGTTGTTTTGCTTGCTAATTTAATTGGTCCCTGTATATCTCACTGTCTTACTGTTATTGTTAGCCGCATCATCCCACCGCTGGGCAAAAGGCTCTCCCCATGACTCCCAGCTCTTTCGATCCAGGGCTAAAGTGGACCATTGGGCGTTTTTTTTTTTTTTTGTGGGAAATCTTCAAATCCGCTCTGGGCTGAGCGAAAGGGCGTGTCAGACTTTTACTGACTAAAACCCACCCGTGTTCCTTCAGTTGCCTATGCCAGGGGCCACGGTATTTCTTTCGAACAACCCGCAACCGAAAGAATAAACACACCTTCCAATATATAAATAAGGATAATAAACGTATTATATAAATCCTAGACTTTCCTTTGGTGTTCCAATATATAAATATAAAATGGATAATAAACGTATTATATAAATCCTTATAACAGACTTTCCTTTGGTGTTCTTCCATTAACCCTAACAAAACAAAATCAAACTGGTTGCTAATGTAATTGTATAATTTAAACGTTTTTTTTTACATTTACATTCTGTAATTACTTAAAGTCACACCCGGACTTATTGCTCTTTATTTATGTATGAAAATCGTCTACTTTTAGAATGTTTGTAAACATAAGCACCTCTATCACATAGTTAATAATTTATATGTCATGGTTTTCATTAATCCATTTTAATTCTTTTACCTATTGTGGTATAGTAATTTTATTTTTAGGTGCATCGTCTTCACATATAATTATACTAGCTTTTGCCCGCGACTTCGTTCGCGTGGAATAGTGACTTCCGGCAGATTTTATTTACATTTTTCCGATGAATTTTCAGTACTGAATTGATGCCGACTCTTGACCAATAGATGGCGCTGTATGTCCGGAATAAATTTTATTTTTTATTTTATTTTTTGTAATAAAAACTATCCTATGTCCATTCTCAAGTTCCAAACTATGTCTGTACCAAATTTCACACAAATCGGTTCAGTAGTTTAGGCGTGAAGCAAAGACAGACAGACAGACAGACAGAGTTACTTTCGCATTTATAATATTAGTTTGGATAATTAATTAATGTATGCATAGTAATGTAAAACATTTACTGTATGCATAGTAATGTAAAACAATGTATGCATAGTAATGTAAAACATACAAAGAGTAACGGTGGAGTTTCTTGCCCATTCTTCTCCTTACGAAAACTATCTTTTGGAAGAGGCGACTAGAATCAATTTTATTTTAATTTAATTTTTGGCGTTCAAAAGTGCCTTTTATGTATTTGAAATAAATGATTTGACTACAGGATGAAGTTGAAAACTTGCGCCAAATCTAAATATATTAAGAGGTGCAGTAACTGTTACATAATCATTAAAAATTGTCATTTCCCAAATCTAAAATTTTGAAAAAAAATCGTGTAATTATCTTCTCAGATAGTGCAAACTAAGTTATTTCCTCCAAGTAGACACGAATTATCGTAGTTCCAGTAAAAAAAAATGTTTTTTCAATATTATTAAAAAAAACAAAATTCACGTATCAATTTTAGCGCGCGCCCATTCATAATAGAGTTCACAACATGAAGCGAGTGTCCTCGCGAACTTTAACCTTAAAGCATAATTAAATTTAAGATTATTGTATCGTTACAACATTGGTTACAACGACCGCAGTACACACAAAACCCGTGCATAAACGCAAGGGTTAAACCAATATTACGAGCTTTGTTGTCGTTTCTATAATGCTGCATGTCACCTCGTGTTTAGGTAGTACGGAGGTCAAACATGTAAGGCTTTTCAAATATAATCGACAAGACCGGTCGTTCTCTGACCTCAGGGTGTCCGATCGAACGATGCTGATCATATAATGACTTCTATTCATTACGATTTAGCTTTCAATAATCAAATAGCACCTTTCAAAATTACATCTTTTGCCAATACAAAAATGTTTTTGATACACAGTAGTTTGTTTGAAATTAATAAAGAAAAGAAAGAAAGAAAAAGTATTTATTGCGACTCGTACAGGAAGATCATAAACTAAACACAGTCAAAAATAAAAAAAAACAACTTAAAAAAAATTATTAAATTTTTAATTGGATCAAAGTTCCTTATCGCGCTTTGCGAAAGGGGGCTAGACGGAAACAATTAAGACCAAAAGTTGGAACGACACTTTTTGCTATAGTTGTAAGCCGTGCAGCGTGCGCGTGTTTCTCTGTCTGTCTCGAACTTCGTTCCATCAGGGTGTCCCTTGACACCTCTCAAGTTTTTCTTACAATTTATTATGAAAGAAAAGTAGCATAAGCATAATCAGCCTATAATGTTCCCACTGCTGGGATATAATAGGCCTCTCTGTGAGAGGGTGTGGGCCATCTTCCACGCGGGCCCACTACGGGTTGGTTGACGTCCCATGTCTTCGAATTTTTGCTTCTAAGACATGGCGGTTTCCTCACAACATTTTCCTTCACTGTTTCAAGAACAGTGTTAATGAAATTAAATATACAAAGAAAAGTGCCTTCCTGGGTTTGAACTCACGACCTATAACTCGTTAGTCGAAGCCGATACCACTAGGTCAGCGCTGCTCTGGAAAAGTATCCTGTAGCAATTAAAATTTTCAATAAGCGTAAAATGTCCTTTAAGCATTATTGCAACCACGCTGCAACTAAGAATCGACACAACAAACATTAATTAAAGTACCAATACATCACCGGTCTCTTTCTCTTTTCTCACAACAAAAGAACCGATACAATAGACAGAGAAAAAAAAAACAATTTAGCAACGTCCAACAAACAGCAATGAATATTGCCGCGATAATTCAAAGTGCCGTAATTTCCGTGCCGTCAGTTTCATGCGACTAGATCTAGGTCCAAACGTATACTAGTCAACCCTACCGGACGGATTGAAAACGAGCGAGACAGCCTTCCCGCTCTGACAATGTAGCGGTAGAATGAGATAGACGTATTATTGTTGTTGCGTTTGAACGGTAGTAGGATGACATCGACTAGCCATTGAGCCCCGGACAAGACTGGATTTGACGGTTTGTGGTTTCAATCGAACGGGCCGGGATGTTTTAATGAGTACGAGGTGCGTTGTTTTTTTAATGCTGTGCAGTTTTATAGTACAGTCGAGTTCAAAACATTAACTTTGTGGTTAGATAAAAAGGGGTGTTTAGTTTAACGGAAAATTCCATTGCCATTTTCCTACAATCTTACTGGCTCAATTTTGTAAAAAGAAAGTACCTACCTAAATGGCTATTAAGTTGCTTATTTATCAAAAAAAAAAAAAATACGTAATTAAAAAGCTAACAGTCTTAAAATAATAATACAAGTACAGTATGGTACGAGTATATAAAAAGGGGGGGAAATAATGAAAGGGCATCGAAAAATTCGTCCGCATCGCAGTCAATAGGAAACATGCCCAAAAGGTTAGTTATTTAGTTTGAAATTTTTATGATAAGGTTTTTATTTATTTTTCCTGAAATTAAAGAAACGCAGTAGCAGCATAAAATAAACGAAAAAATCCAAAAAACTGTTACCTCAACATCATTAAGTCATATTCCGAATTTTCCCTTAGGCCCATAATGACATAAAAATAAAAAAGAGAAAGTAGGATTTTACCGCTAAGTTTATTAGGGCCGGAGATTTAAGGGCCGCTTGTTATTCGGGACCTCTTTCATAGTTCAGATTTGAGCGAGTCCTTGGCAGTGATGTGTTTGAGGAAGGGTGTGCCCTTGGATTGAATACCGGAACTTAAAAGATATTCCTAAATTGAATATTGAGAAAAACATTTTTTTTTTTATTACATGATACTAAATTTTATTGTTTTTTTTTTTCACTTTGGCTTACACTTTCTTTACTCGTACTCGTAGGTAGATGTCGCTGATAAAAATCTCACATGTAGGATCTTAATTATCTGCTTACTTCAAGATTCGGAGCTATCAGAAGGTAAATTCTCCCACGTTAAAACATTAAAATTCAAGTCGCAATCTCGCTCCTGAAACAGTGAATGTCAAAGTTTTTTTTTTAATTAAGGCAAATTAAAGTTTTCTTTTACTGATTAAGACTGAGAATAAAATGCGAAAGTTTTAAAAAATACGGCAATTGCATCTCAGTTTTTTATGTGCTGGCGCGTGGTGGATTATGGCCCACTCCCTTTCACAGCGAGGAGTCCTGGGTCCATGCAAAGGAAACATTATAGAATGATAGTACTATACTAAATGTATGCTGAACCAGAACAATTTATTCAATTCAGAAATCGGACACGTAACCGCAATACCGCCCGGGCTGTCAAATCAATCCATGTTCCGCTATTTAATTAATTATTACATTTAAATAGGAAACTTGAGTATCCCTTACTGTGGAAATGCATAATAATAATGAGTGTAAAGCACAATGCAGCATTGTACGCTATTTGACACTTTATATCCTGGTTTAATATGACATTGTTTACGTGTATAACGTTGTTTACGTATATAACGTTACTCATAGTTTACGTTGTGGTAGTGGGTACTTAATGAGCTTCGGAGTCTAAACAGGTAGTTATTGCCTTGTGTGTGTGTTATTACCGGGACATCTGATTAACGAGGATGAAAATTTGGTTGTTGGTTATATCATTATAGTTTTTTTTTCTATGTTTACAATTTTGTTCAGTCTCTGTGAGTGGTTTTCGGCTCCTCGTACGAGGCTCCAAGGGCCCGGGACTCGAGATATGTCAAAGACATTTTGCTCATAATAATGATTTCATAACGTTGCATTTTTTTAAAAGAATATTATTTTAAAAATGCAACGAAAAATGCAGAATATTAAAAATAATAAAATAAATATGGTGTATTTTATTATTTATTTATACAGGGTTATTTTTCAAAGACCAGCCTTTAAGGATGTGGTACAGACCATCAAACTGAACAACTTTCTCCATGGGACCAACATCGTAATCGCGAATAAAAAATCCGCCGTCCTATACATTTAGGTCGAACTTAGGTATTGAAGTTTTCTATGGGACAGTTGATAAAATTTTCGCGATTACGCTATTTGTCCCATGGAGAAAGTAGTTCAGTTTGATGGTCTGTACCACATCCTTAAATTTGGCTGGTCTTTGAAAAATAACCCTGTATAAATCACTTACTTAAAATATAAAACTTTTTATGATTGCAAGAAAAAGAGTTATTTTTAAAGATTCTTGATCTTGGACGTCCAGTAATAAAGTTAAGAGGCTGGATAAAACGGTTACCAGCCAGAAACAGAACAATTATCGAAAAATGGAAAAGATAAAAACTAATAATACCTACGTGCAACGCCCTGTTCTTATAAATTGCCCAAATCTTGGTAATAAGCCAAAGGATAAGGAAGAACCAACGACAGTAAATAAATATAATAAATACTTAAAGTTTTTCACGAATTAATGTCGAAAAACTTTCTACAAGCTCCAATTTGGGGGAGAGATTTCTCAAACAGCCGATAGGTCCATTTGCGAACAGTTTTAGTTGTTACTAAATAGATAAATTGGGCACTAAAAAGTTATACAGCTAACTTTTCAATGTATAGAAGTTTGTTGAAAGCTATTTGTTAGTTACTGAACAATTCTGAAAGGTATTGTTTAGTAAGTGAAGTATTTCAAGGTTCAGTTAATTCTCCTTGTTTGTAACAGTTTTACTAAGGGATTATAGGCACCTGAATGTTGTTGGTTAAAATAACATAACATTTATATACATCTCTATGTATATCACCCAAGATACAGGCAAATGCCTAGTTACGAGGTCACCTTCTATTCTATTCTTGTACAAATTGTGATTAGTAAATATTTTTTGAAGATATAATTTTTGAATCTATATCTATATAAATAAATACAATTTAAGCATCTGTTGTACCAGAAGATGTATTGTTGGAAGGCCATTCCACAAGGTGGACTGACGAACTTGTGAAGGCCGCGGGAACCCGCTGGATACGGGAAGCACAGAACCGGTCGAAGTGGAGGTGTTTGGGGTAGGCCTATGTCCAGCAGATCAGTGGACGTCTTTCGGCTGAATAGATGATGAAAGGACATTGCTCTGCGCCCATACATTGTTCGTCCTGGAACCAAGAGCATCGGAAAATTATGTGTTGTATTGTCGATCATTAGTAAACTCCTATAAGATCTTATTTGTATAGCGGACTAGCTGCAGAATAGATATATTTAAAAAAAAGTATCAGATTTTGAGGTTATAATCGAACCATAACAACGAATATTAGGTATAGTTTTTCATAGATCTGAGTGATTTTTAAGAAACTAAATAACAATAGCATAATACATTTAGCTGTTTTTTGTACCTACATAGATACTTAGGTATCTATGCAATTTTTTCTAAAGCCTAAGTGTATGTAATTGCAACGTTTAAATGCATAGAATCTAATTAACATAGGTACCTGTATTCTTAGCAATGGTTTTGGTATGAGATATAGAAATGTTTGTGTGTATTAATGTAAAAATATTGCTGTCTCCTTAGATGATAGTGGTGATGTAGCGCGGTAGATAGATGGCGTTAGTGTGCATTGATAAATAGCTGAGCGCTTTTGAGTGAATGTTCTAGTGATTCAGATTCAAAAACATGCAACAATTCACAAAAAATCCGATCGATCGATTGCAATCAATTGGGATCGGGGGGATCGAGAGGGCACCGCTAATCTTTTTCGATACTACATGACGTTTGGCGAAGATGGCGGCGATTAATGTTATTAGTCGCGTAAAATACTTTAAAATTTTCATTTTGGCATGCAGCTAGTCCGTGTTACAAAAGTATTTGCAACTAATATAATAAAATAGACAATTAATTATCGTGTATGTCCGATATTTCTTGTACACAGGGCGATTTCGGACAATATCCTTTCTGTTTGTAATGTCAAAATAACAGCTTTTTACTCAATGCATATGAAATAAATAGCACATAATAAATAGAATATATATATATACGGCACTCGTAACAAAAACAACAGTATACATTTTTTGTCTGTCTGTCGGTCTGTCTGTTTGCTCCAATTAATTTCCGAAACGGCTGGACCGATTTTGACGGGACTTTCACTGACAGATAATAATAATAATAATAATATCCCTGGACATTTCACACAGCGCCATCTAGTCCCAAGCTAAGCAACCTAATGCTTGTGTTATGGTAACAAGATGGCTGATAAACTACTTATATACATTTTTTTTTTTTTGTAAATACATACATATTATAGATAGAAAAACACCCAGACTCGGAACAAATACATGTAGGTCATACAAATATTTGTTCCGTGCGGGAATCGAACCCGCGACACGCAGCGCAGCAGCCAATCGCTTAACCACTGCGCCAACCGTGCCGTCATAGCTGATGTTATAAGCAGTAACTTAGTTTTTAGAAAAATAATTAGGGTTCCGCGCAAAAATATGAAATGAAATCCAATATGCAAGCGCACGAAGTCGCGGGCACAGCTAGTAATAACATATAAATAAGTCTGTATAACTTTGGGATAACGGAATTTTCTGACACAAAGAAGGAAGTAGCATTTATCCACCCACACACATACACCGTTTTGTGTCGTTTTTTTTTTTCTTTTTTAAATTCACGTTCCTCACGATTTTTCCCTTCAATTTAAATCAATGTTGTCTTAGATTGCCGAAAGTAGGCATTTTTGTCGGACGTGGTGATTTTGTCACTGCGATATCACCAGGTTTGGCAAGGTGAAGGAGTATTGGTAACTTTACTGATGTTGATTAAGTGTCGAATTAAAAAAAAATCGAAAGTGAAAATATCGAAGAAGTACCATCGACACGACAAAAAGAAGACCGATATAAATGAGACGATGAGTTTTATTTATTTATTATGCATAACTGATAGATAATACTGGTCAGGTGTGTAGTACTCCAAGCATGGGTTGGGTATGGCCAGATCTATGAACGTAAAGGAAGCAAAATGAGTACATACATATATGTATGTAACGATTGTAGCAGGTAGCGTTATGTAGTCTCTGTCTGCCCTCATGGGAGAAGGAGTGAATTTATGTATGTACTAGCTGCGCCCCACGGTTTCACCCGCATAAGTTTCGATCCCGTAAGAATATAAAAAGTATCCTATTTATGTTAATCATTATTATGTAATCCTGGTTATAAACCATCTGTGTGCCAAATGTCATCCAAATCCGTTCTGTAGTTTTTGCGTGAAAGAGTAACAAACATCCAACCATCCATCCAAACTTTCAAGTTTATAATATCAGTAGGATGATAAAGAGTCTTTTATTTGCGAGAACCCAAATGACAAAGAAAAATTGAGGCCATCTTAGGTACATTAATACAAATGCACACAGGTTAGAGTACTACCAACCGCATTAAGAAAAACCCTAAACGGTACAAACCACCGTACATCATTGTTAAGTACGTCATAAAATATATATTCAGCCCACTTCACGTTTGCAGTAAGTGCGCAAATTTTTTACCAAACGTATGTATCGTATCCTACGTGCAGCCGTGAAAACGGGTTTCTTGTGTTTACGGCTTTTTCTTTTAAGAGGTTTTTCTGGTAGTGTTATCTCCGTACAATTGTGCTGGTGTCGGTCCAAACTACCGGAGTGGTTTCGTAGATGCATGCAAACGCGTAAAGTTTGATGGCTTAAAAGATGCAGGGGAAAAGTATTACAGGAAAGTATAGGAAGGCTTTTACTAGTACTGGCGAGTGTGCATTTATTAGATACTTCACATATTCTTGGTGGTTTTTGTACGGCACGAAGGATAAATATTGTTTTAGCTCCTAAGAAGTGTCTCGGCAGGTTTGCCTATACTAACATAACACTTAGGAACAATTTAGGTATATCTTTGACAGTCGTTACGGGTAGTCAGGAGCCCGAAAGTCTGACAACCAGTTTTATCAAGGGGTATCCTATTACCCAGTAACTCCTTATTTATTTATGAAAATCGTCTACTTTTGGAATGTTTGTAAATATGTGAGCACCATGTATCTATCACATAGTGAATTTATATGTCATGGTTTTATTAATCTATTTTTATTCTTTTACCTATTTTGGTATAGTAATTTTATTTTTGGGTGCATCGTCTTCACATATAATTATATAATTCATGTATGCAAAATATTGTAAGACATTTTAAAAGAGTAACGGTGGAGTTCCTTGCCCATTCTTCTCCATACGAAAACTACCTTTTGGAAGGGGCGAATAGAATCAATTTAATTTTAATTTTATTTTTGACGTTCAGAAGTGCCTTTTATGTGCCTGTTTGAAAAAAATGATTTGACTTTAACTTTAACTGGGTTGTGGAGGTCAGATAGGCAGTCGCTCCATGTTAAATACTGGTATTCAGCTGCATCCGGTGAGACTGGAAGCCGACCCCAACATAGTTGGGAAAAGGCTAGGCAGATGATGATGAATTAAGGTATAATTTAACAAAAGACACGAAGATAGCTGCAAAAGTAGCCCCACAAAAAATACATGGAAGACATTTTGTTCCAGACTTTCACATCTGTAAGTCTTATAATAAATCGGAACATGCACGTCATTTATGCTTCGTATCTACTATCTATACTAAAGCAATTAACCTCCTTTTATTTCGAGACAAAAAAAAAAAACAGATCTTCGCTCGTCTTTTGTCTGCTTCTTCGCTTTTGTTTTATATTTACGAGTAAACCGCTCTTCATCGCCGAAAACAACCAATAAACTACACAGGCAGAATTTTCCTCATACGGCGTTATGTCAAAAGTTTTTGCCTATGTTTTTGTCGAAAGCACCGAACCACGAGAGATATATGCCAGTTTTATCATTCCCCTACCTGAAGATGACCACGAAAGACGCAAAAAAACCTTATTTTGGTCGGAATTAAGTTACCAAAGTTGGTCGGAAAACTTTACCGTACCTTATTAAGGGACCAGAACGTATGACGCACATATTTATTCAATGTTATTTAATAACTTTGCAACTTTCTAATATCACAAATATTCTTGGAGAAAATATCTCGTTCAAACAAAATATTTTTTCGTCTCTTTCCAAAGTCGCGTAATATGTTCTAGACTTAGATTACATTATGAAGGATCACTGAGTGCTTTCAGGAATTTCTTTGATGAGTACTCGCTTATTTCTTCTGATGGACATTCTTGGAAGTAATATTGTAGATGAACAATATAATCATTAAACTTTAGTTTTGTTTTGGAAACTCAAAAGAGATTTTATTAGGAGTTTGTTTATGAAAAGCAGTGTGGTGTTTCGGGGTAAATATTTGGCAATCTAGCATCATGTTTGGCTATGCATATTTATTATGTATTCATCATAATTTAACATTACTCAACATTTACCTCCATATTACACCTAGATATGCCTTGTTATCTCACTTTATCAGAAAAACATACAAGAAATACGTCATTAGTTGACGCCTTAGAAGAACTGCATCGTGACCTTATTGGTGAGGTTTTTCAGAAAGGTTAGGTGCGAAATACTCGCAGCCGGCGTGCATGTAAGACCAGAAGGCCATTCCCGTAATTAAAAACGTTCAAAATCCAGTCGCAATCTCATCTCAGCGACAATCAATGTTAAACACTTGTCAAAAATGTAGGGAGATTAGAGGTATTTTTGACAGATAGAGACTGTGATCAGACTGTGAACGTCTTTAAGAGAAAACGCGGGTGGTGTTTTTTCTATAGAGACGCTCTCGCCTGTTTTCTTTCTGGTTAGTGACCATGGCTATGATTTTTTACAGAACATTAAATGTTAGTTACTTGTATGTCCCTATGTTTTCCTTTTTGATAATACATTATTTTTATAAGCACTAGAACCCTCAAAAAATGCTCAAAATTGCCTATTTAGACCGCTGTTAACAGAGGCCTAGGGTACAAATTTGACAACTATTAATGAAAAAAGGAAAACATGGCGACACAGTATATAATATATACTGTGTCGCCATGTTTTTAATTGGTCTTCTTTTAAATTAATCTTTTAAATTGGTTCAATATTAGTAGAGAAAATAGGCGAGAGCCAAACCTAGAAAATATGACTTTCTACTTAGGCTATTCAGTCGGGTCTGCAGTTGTCCTTATCGCACGAAATAGAGGGCGATAGACAGAGGCGAGAGGGCAGAGCGACAGCGATAGTTTCTTCAAATATCTAATTTTCAAAATTCGTTCCGCCCGCATTTCCTCTTAAAACTACGAGAATTGAATTGAATTCTAATGTATGAACGTAAATGAAGCAAAAAGAGTACGTAAGGCAGCTGGTGGCATTCTGTAGTTTCTGCCATGGGAAGGTGTGAGTTTATGTATCCATGTTTGTACTACAAAAGGTTTAGCAAGATCTACCAAAACAACGTAAAAAATACTCCATATCGCCGCTCTACGTCTTGAGTAAACCATAAAACCATAAGAGGTTTCATTCGGTAAAATATTGAAAAACTTTCCGATTATTTTTGTAGAAGCTTGTATCTAAGTAGATTCTACTGAGAGGGCAGAATTTTATTAGCTCAGCTTCGTCAACAACCAACAAACAGTTTTAGTGCTCTAAGTTCGGTAAAATTGAGTTAGTCAACTAAGTTTTTTTGAGAAGTTCTGAAGAGCCACATATTTTTCTTCATCATTTTCTCATATTTTTTAGGGTTCCGTAGCCAAATGGCAAAAAACGGAACACTTAAGGATTCATCATGTCTGTCTGTCCGTCCGTATGTCACAGCCACTTTTTTCCGAAACTATAAGAACTATACTATTGAAACTTGGTATGTAGATGTATTCTGTAAACCGCATTAAGATTTTCAGACAAAAATAGAAAAAAAAAATATGTTGGTGGTTCCCCGTACTTTCCCCAACTGAAACTCAAAAATGTTTTTTCATCAATACCCATACATGTGAGGTATGTATGGATAGGTCTTCAAAAATGATATTCAGGTTTCTAATATAATTTTTTTCTAAACTGATCAGTTTGCGCGAGAGACACTTCCAAAGTGGCAAAATATACCCCCCCCCCCCCCCCGTAACTTCTAAAATAAGAGAATGATAAAACTAAAAAAATATATTATGCTGTACATTAATGTAAACTTCCACCGAAAATTGGTTTGAACGAGATCTACTAAGTAGTTGTTTTTAATACGTCATAAATCGTAAACCGCAATTTACCTTTCATTCAATCTACTCAACGGAACCCTTCATGGGCGAGTCCGACTCGCACTTGGCTGCTTTTAGTAGGTTTCTACAGCCTACAGACACATTTACACGTCAATCTTATTTAAAACTACTCTTCAACTAGATGATACCGGCGTTTCCTGCCTGACTACTCTGAGAAGAAAAGCCCGAAACAAACTCAGAGGTCACAGTCTCTTTTAATCTTGGTCAAACCATGTAAAGGCCATGTAGATTGGTATCTGAAATCAAATCCTTTAGGTACTTATTATCTTCGAGAAAACTTTGTCTCTGGTTTAGCCACGTATCTGTGATTCCATAGGCAGCGACCACATGGAATAGATGACCTTTGTTTTGCCACCCAAAATAATTTACTGTGCCAACATATCAAAATGCTTCTGCCCTCAGCATTTTTTTTTTTTTATTATTATCATAATTTATTTTGGGTTCGGCGCAACATGTCTTTGTCTTCCATACTTCTCTATTAGTCGTCATCTCGGTAGTCACCCCCTTTCTAACACATTAAATCCTTATAATTATTATAATGTTTATATACCTATATAGAGTTTAGCATTAAGGAATACTACTGTATTAAAATATCATTAAATAAATAAAAAACAAAAAAACGCTGGTTAAAGTTAAGAGACGTTAAAACATTTAAAAAAATTACGGTTAAGCAGACGCTAATGAGAATCAGCGCTTTTCGAACGTCAAAATTACAAACGACAGTTCCCCAAAAACGCCGCTCTTCACTACTTCCTAGTACTTTCGCTGGGAAGAAGAAGTGGCGCAACAAACTCCCCAGAAGCACAGCTGTCTGTTTATTTAGAAAATACTTGTTTGTATACAATAATTACTAACTTTACTTTATGCAAGGTTTAAAAATAAGGGGGATTGTGTATATTCCAATTCTCGCAGGATAGAAAATCACTAATCACACCCTACCCACTACTAAACTTCCCTCCTTTAACCTACCACAACCAACTGCTCCAATTGCCCCAACTCTCAAACAACAACCCCCAAGTTTCTTATAATCACTCTTTTCCACTTTCATGCCTTTAGAATTCCCATCTGATATATAGTCGTTCTAATTCGGACGCTTGGCAACACTCCAGGCCGCTATACCTACATTTAACGTACCGCCGCAAACTTTAATATTTGTCACTGGAAGATATATTGAAGTTTATGGCGGATATATTAAGCAAGGAGTTTGGATACGGTGATTTTGTTATGCAGAGGTGTAGATTGTGTGTACCTGTCGACTACTGGGGGCCTAAAAAGGCCACTTTGGCAGAATCATAATAGAATAACAATATGAATCATATAGTAATATGAATCATTAAAAACATAATATGAATCATTAATTAACAATACACAATATGAATCATTAAAAATCGTAAAATGGTCACAAACTGGCAATTCATAATATTTTGATCTGTGTGCAATTCATATCACAATGAAATAACATTCAAACCTTAGAAATAAAAAGTGTAATGAAAAATTTACCTTTTTTTTTTAATGTGGCAGTTTACACCAAATATGAAATGAAATTTTACGAAAATTAGAGGAATCGCTAATGATTTGCTAGGAATTTAGGAAATGAATAGCTTTTAGAGGTATTGCTTAAAGTGGACTGTTTGGGCCCCCTGGTCTCTGCTTAACCCTTTGGGGTGTACAGGCGTGGTGTTGCGTGTGGTGTATAACATATAAAAGTGATTTTCTCCTTAAGTATTGCTAGAAATTTTACGAGTATGGTGTTAAGAACATAATCTTTGGGAAACATATTGTTATGAAATGTGTCTCTAAGTCACAATCGTTATGTCACGAAAAAATCGCTTATCTATTTATCGTCGTGACTACATACTAGTATTGTTGGTAGACTTGTTAAAATGGTTTTTAATAAGATGTTTATTAATAAGATGTTTATTAATAAGATGTTTATTAATACAGGGTGACAGGGACATCGAATCGATGCACAATCTGTTACCATAGATTCAGTACACGAATCTGAAACCCACTTTCTTTTTCTGCGTTGAAAACTTTCATCGGTTCATCATTCTCAATGCCCTTATTTCAATTTATATGGGGCCGGCGCAACATCTTTTTTTTTCTTCCATACTTCTCTATTAGCCTCCATCTCGACAGTCCCCCTCAAAATTTTCATCATACTCCTAATAATATTAATCCTAATAATATTATAAACGTGAAAGTTTGTTTGGATGGATGGATGGATGTTTGTTTGTTACTCTTTCACGCAGAAACTACAGAACGGATTTGGATGAAATTTGACACACAGATGGATTATAACCAGGATTAACATATAGGATACTTTTTATCCCGATATTCCCACGGGATCGAAACTTATGCGATTGAAACCGCGGAGCGCAGCTAGTCGATTATTTAAAAAAAATTGCTGTTCCATACATTTTGACCGCGTAGGTATTGCACTTTTCTATGGAACAGTAGATTTTTTTTACTAGTTAGGGTTATTTCTTACTAGGGAGTTTAGAATCATGCAATGACTTCATGGTTTCAGTTTGCGCGTCGATGTCCCTACCTCCCTGTATACCTCATAACAGTAGCCCAGCTTTTTAACCGACGAAAAAAACGGAGGAGGTTCTCAAGTCGACGCGTATATATATATATTTTTTTAAAATATATATGACCACGCATAACTTTTTACAGAGTAGTCCGATTTTGATAATACTTTTTTTATTGGAAAGGGTATACCCCTAAATAATTTTGAGTCGGCGCCGTTTAAATTTAAGGCAATTTAGTGATCTTTGTTTATTGATTGTTTGGCGCCGACTAAAAATTACTTAGGTATACTTACATTAGTTTAAGAACTTAGTTATTAAGGTTAAATAAAAAAGGTTTATTATTTTTTGCTATTCAGTTTTTGGCGGCGGTTTAATTTTTTTATAAAAAGGTTTTTATTTTATAATTTTTTGTCGTGACCTACTTCTTGTCGACTCACTATCCTGTTTTCAACTACCAGTAGCATTGCTGCATTATTTCGAATACGGTGTTAAAATAACGCTCTGACAACCGCAAAATGTCCTTTCTGTGTTGTTTTTAATACCGCACACTAATATTTCTCACTAGAAAATAATATTGAAGTTTATCGTGGATATATTAAGCAAGGACTTTGGATACGGTGATTTTTATTTTGACCATACCTTTCTAAACATTGTTATATACAGCGTTTTTCAGGAAACTGTGGGCCAAATTAAGGGTATGGTACAGACTATACGATCGAAGGGTACAGATCATTAAACTGAACCACTTTTGCTGTCTGCTCCGGAAACGCTTCGGTAACCTTTCTATTACAGGGCCATCACAGTCGGTTGTCTAAAACTAATAAAAACCGGTCAACTATGTAACTACAAATTTACAGTTTTCGGAATTTTTCCTTTATTTGTGCTACATATAATTACTTTCTGCCATATTTCATGATCTTAGGTCAACGGGAGGTTCCCTATAGGTTTTGATTCCCTTGCGAGTGTCGAAATATGGGGCACAAACGGAACATAAACGCCCGTATCTTTTGATTGCGTTGACCTAGAAGTTTGATTATTTCACTGCTTTGACTGCTTCAAGCGATTATAGCTTTGAGAATTTGATATTAATTTCAACTTGATAACTCAACGCGTTCCTGAGAAAAAGGGTCTTGCTTGACAGACGAACAACGAAGTGATCTTTTAAGGGTTCCATTCTTCCTTTTGAGGTAACCCTAAAAATACAATTAAGTTAATGGATTCAGAAAATACAAAGTAATTTGAATGAATGTAGTTACGACCAAAGTAATAAAACAAAAGTTCCTGGTCGTATTCTAATGTGCTATCATTTGACCTTGCTGCGGTATTAAACGATTTTTTAAACTGGCAATAAAATTGGCTGTTTCTTTATCGAAAAGGTTCGGGGCAGCTTGTCTTGGCAACAGTCCGACAAAAATGTGTCAACAACGAAGATTGACATAAAACCTTATAGGTATATATAACTGTGTTAGATATATGTTATTACATATGTATGATCCACGAGTATTGTTCAACCCGTGACAAATCCCACGTGTTATTTCGTGTGTTCAGACGAATTTCAGCCAAAAAAAGCTGAGATATATTCGACACTATCCATAATAGTGACACAGAAATCTAGCGTCCAAGTAAAGGCTCATTTACACGACGGGTATTTCTTGCCCTTCAAGAGGCGTGAATGTCCAAGGGGGTCACTATAGCGAGATTCGCCTGGTGATTATAACAGTTAAATAAAAAAGCAGACAAGGCAAAAACACCGAAAAAAAAAACGTTTCTTGTATGGTATATAAAATAAAGTTAAAAATAAAGGGGGGTCTCCCTTTATTTTTAACTTTATTTTATTTTTATTATGTTTTGTTATAGCGGCAATAGAAATACACACCACATTCAATTGTTACGGCTCATGAGATACAGCGCGCCGACAGACAGACAGACAGACGGATGGATGGACGGACGGAAGGCCGGACTGATGGGCAGACGGTCATTGGAGGCTTAGTAATAGGGTCCCGTTGGTACCCTTTGGGTACGGAACACTGTTATCATTTAATTCTGCTTTTGTGTGTTGTGCTGTCTTTTGTGTGCAAGTATTTTTAGAAGCAAAGCGATTCTCACCTTTAAATATGCCATTATGGTATCTAAGCACTATTTAAACAAGTCAAAGTTTTAACCCCTTCGAAAGATCGCCTTTTCGAGGCAAGAAAACTCACCCCGTGTAAACAGGCCTCAACGTTATGTAACAAAAATGTCCACGACACAGAATTTAAGTAAAAAATAAAGGAATCTTTTTATTATTTCATATCTTTTGTTTTTAGTGGCAGTTGTGGCTGGGCAATAAATACTGGAGCGCGTTTGAAGATATGTTTTAGTAAAAGTTTTGCGGTTGTTCTCTTTAGTTGGGATTATTTTATAGCTCACTGGCGCAAAACATTGGTTATGCGTCCAATTTAGTATTTTGTGTAGCACTTTATATGCATACAATATGTACAAGTACCAGAGAGGCAATTATCGTAATTTTAAGAACGTTCACACTCTGATCTCAGTCTCAATCTGTCAAAAATAACAATTGTCTTTTCCATATAGAACGACAAACTGGAACCATGCACCTAGCTTCTGACGATTCCTAAGTGATGGGCACTTAGGAAACGTCGCCGCACGCCGCACGGGTCGATCAATCAGGTTAAGCTTCGCTTGCCGCGGTTGGTCCGTGGATGGGTGACCATCTTTACATACCAAGACCCCTCCGTGCCTCGGAAAGCACGTTAGGCCGTTGGTCCCGGCTGTCATTCGTGGATCATTGATAGTCGTTAAGGGTCGTCAGGAGCCTGAAAGTCTGACGACCATTCTTACGAAGGGGTTTCGTATTATTCAGTAACTGGGTCGTGGAGATCAGATAGGCAGTCGCTCTATGTAAAATACTGGTACTCAGCTGCGCGGTTAGACTGGAAGCCGACTCCAACATAGTTGGGAAAAGGCTGGAAAGGTGATGATGACATTATAATAGTGAGTGAGTATGATGGTTTAAAACAATCCTTTAAGAGTAAGAATATTTTAGTCAAAAGATTACATTCACATAAAGCGTTGTTTTTTGTTTGCTCACATTCCATTTTTTTTTGCTCAATTAACAGCCGATCGCTTCTGTAAAAATCTCACCGGGAAAATTTAAGTGAAGTGAGCTTAGAGTGAGTTGTCAATAGTATAGCATTACTTGGAATGACAGCTCACTCTACGAAAACTTCACGTAAGTGTTCACGGTGAGATGGTTACAGAATCGCACTGCAGTATATCATGGTGCGTAGTTCTCGCAATGTGCGTGTATGGCCGGATGTATGAACGTTTATTTGGGGTCGGCGCAACATGTCTTTTTATTACGCACTTCTCTATTAGTCGTCATCTCGGTAGTCACCTTTCTAACCATGATCGTAAATGTAGCAAAAGGAATATGTAAGGATCGGGTGGCGTTCAATAGATTCTGCTTACCCTCCCTCATGAGAAGACGGCATGAGTTTATGTATGTAGGTACCTACTAGCTGCGCCCCGCGGTTTTACTCGCATAAGTTTCAATCCCTTTGGAATATCGGGATAAAAAGTATCCTATGTGTTGTTGGTTATAAAATATCTGTGTGCCAAATTTCATCCAAATCCGTTTAGTAGTTTTTGCGTGAAAGAGTAACAAACATCCATCCATTTATCCATCCATCCATCCATCCATACAAACTTTCACGTTTATAATATCAGTAGGATGTAAGATATCATCAAATATTTAACCAAATCTATTTTCTATTGGATGCCAATAAGGAATTAGGTTTATAAACAGATTGAATATTAGCTATAAGTTAAGTCAGGGAAATTCATTATTTATCAAATTAATGACCAACTTAACTATTATTTTTATTGTTTGGTATTAACTTTTTTTTACCTATGTTTTTATGTATCATGTGGATAAAGATTTCTTTTTTAATTTTAATAAATCGTATATTCGAATCGCAAACTTCATTGTTTATTAATTGTATGAAATGTCAAGGCAAATTGCCGTTGCGTGTCAATTTGATCAAGAAATCCCTGACCGTATAAAACATCCCCACAATTAAAACCCCCTACTTTACAAACCCGCGACAAATTAACAAGTGAAAGAATTTTTCTCACACAAGTGGTACAAGAAGCCCGCTCAGTTACCCTTTGTGTGAGAGTTGCGACATGACAGTGACAAGTAGACTCGACTGGATACCGTACTACAGCGTTTTGCTTGTCTCGCGGCCTGTTCGTGTAATAAAGGGTTGGTTGTGTTTACATTTTGATCAGATTATGAAGTAATGTCATGATTTACGGTTTTGTGCGCTAAAGTTAGGTATGTGGAAAGTTACGGTTTCCTCTTGTGGCGACAAGGGTAAGATCTTGGGTTTGACCATAAGATGAGTTATTTGATTTTACAGATAGTCAACGCTTGTGATTTTGTATATTTATATTGCAAAATTAAATCGGTTTCAAGGAGGGTTTGGTGTTGAAAATAGTTCTATTGCATTAAGCAAAAAGTGATAATGTGCTAAAAAAGCTGTACAGAAATTAATTGAGTGTCATCCTGCAAGGTTGCTACAGTGATTTATTAGACATCGTGATTAAAAGAAATTAGAAATATTTAATTGATACTATAAACAAACAAACAAAGTCAGCACTTTTCAAACGTCAAAATTACATAAGATCGTCCCCCAAAACGCCTTAAAATAATGAACTTCTAAGAACTGGTTGCGCTTCTAATGATGCTCACTTTTTTAAATCCTTGAGCCGTAGTAACTACATATTTAGTAATCTGTGCTTGAGCCTCTTTAAGTTTGTGACCTTTTCCCACAAATTGGTCACAGTAACTAACCTAGGGTAGTCCAACCAAACGGGTTAGGTTCGAACTGTGACCAAAAGCGCGCGAGCCGAGCAAGCGAAGCGAGCGGTGACGCGGCAGCAGCGGGCAAGCACTTCATCCAATTACTTGGCTTTTTAGTATTTTTTGGACCCCGAACAGGAATTATTTGAGGTTCACAAAAAGGGGCGCTCTAATATAATATCAAAATCAAAATGGAAAGCAAAATGGACATGAGACTAGTTTATTGCTTTTGTATTTGATATTTTGAGCCCGTGTATCAAGCGACCTTTTTTCTACCCCCAAAATAATTATACTGTACAAATTTCTAGTTTTTGTAAAAATCTCAACAATATCGACTCATTTTATACTTTTAATATTCTCATGTAAGTGAATTTTTGTATTCTTATGAGAATAAAGTTATCTCAAACCTCAAATTATTTAAGTTTCGATGAAATACATACCAAGAGAAATTCCCACAGTACCAGTAGGCACGTCAACCAGTTGCAAAGTAGCTTCTCCGCTATTCATTAAGTGAATGGTTAAAACATTACACATGAAAGACGTGTGTTGCAAGGAGATGCACTTATCATTAACAGCGGTTGAAGTTTGCTTAGTCCGTGATACAGCCGTGCCGTACTTAATTGTCTTGAACTTTCGCGTTGTTTCACTTGTAAAAGAAATGTTTGTAAATATGTGAGCACCATATATCTTCTATCACATAGATAATTTATATGTCATGGTTTCATTAATCCATTTTATTTTTTTTACCTATTATTGTGGTATAGTAATTTTATTTTTAAGTGCATCGTCTTCACATATAATTATATAATTAATGTTTGCAAAATATTGTAAAGCATTTTAAAAGAGTGACGGTGGAGTTTCTTGCCCATTCTTCTCCATACGAAAACTACCTTTTGGAAGGGGCGACTAGAATCAATTTTATTTTTATTTTATTTTTGACGTTCAAAAGTGCCTTCTATGTGCCTATTTGAAATAAATTATTTGACTTTGACTTTGAACTGAAACCATCCACTTTGAATTGTGAGAAAAAGTACTTTCAATATCAACTACCTACTAATGATGATGTGTGTCTCAAGCATGCAATAACGACAAGGACTCACCAACTCAAAGTATTATTTATTTTTATTTTGTTTGAGCTTTTTTATATTCAAGATCTGCCTATCCTTTTCCCAACTATGTTGGGGTCGGCTTCCAGTCTAGCCAGATGCAGCTGAATTTGAACCAGTATTTTATAAGGAGCGACTGCCTATCTGACCCCCACAACCCAGTTACTGGGTAATGCGATACCCCTTGGTAAGACTATTTGTCAGACTTTCGGGCTTCTAACTTCTCGACGACCCGTAACGACTGTCACAGATCCACGAATGACAGCCGGGACCAACGGCTTAACTTGCTTTCTGAGACACGGAGAGGTCTTTGTATATAAAGATCACCACCGGTCCACGAACCAACCGCGGCAAGCGTAGCTTAACCTGATCGTTCCATCCGAGCGGCTGTTACAACTTAGCTACAAGCTATGAGCTTTTTTATATTATCACCTTTCATTTTATTCTCTTAATTTATTAAAACGGACACACCCGCCTTCCTTCGTGTTTATTATTCTAGCGTATGCCATCTTGGCCACATGGTACACCTTGTGTTATAATAATATGACAGTATGCTGAGTTGAGGCCCTTTTGGCATTATAATCATTGTTTTCTATTTTTTATAGTTCTAAGGTGTATTTTTTTTCTTAAATACCAATAAACGCATTTTTCTTTCTTTCTTCTTTATTACAATCACACTATTTACAGGTAAAAAAAAGAAAGAAAGAAAGAAAAATATTTTATTCTGCACAAACAGAACGCACAGTTACAAATAAAAAAAATAAAAAATAATAATAAAAAATTAAACATAAGATACACTTAGTTAAAAGACTCGTAGTCAAGCGTAGAAAAAATAATGTTGACACTTTTGCCTATTGGTTGATGTCAAGGCCAGGGACCAATGACAACTCACATTAATTGTCAACTACTACTGTTGTAGGTACTTATGTGTTGTCAAAGTATACCAGTCTGATAGCCTAGTAGCTCTATTGGATAATAAATCGTATGGCATTTGTATTTGACAGATCAAATGGTACCGTTATGTATAGTCTGGTATTTGCCTTGAGGGTCTAATTAGGGGTTAATAGATACAATGCCTAAGATATCGCTGTTGTTCTAGACAGGGTTGTGATAACAATAATTTATGTCAACTATATGTGTTGAAACAATATGACTATCACATAGAAAAATAGATCTTGTTGTTCTAAGACATGCACGAGTCATTCAATATTAGGGTGATAAAGAAATTCCGAGGTCGTCTATGGCAAACTTCAACCTAGAATTCAGCACATGATTCTAGATCCCCTACAGTTGAAATTTTTTGTCGGTTATTTAAAAAAATTTGCTCATCACCCAACTGTGTTGGGGTCGGCTTCCAGTCTAACCGGATACAATTGAATACCAGTATTTCACACGGAGCGACTGCCTATTTGACCTCCACAACCCCGCTACTGGGCAATAGGATAGCCTTAGTAAGTCTGGTTGTCAGTCTTTCGGGCTTCTGACTACCCATACGACTATCGAAGGTTAAGGAATGGCAGCCGAGACCAACGGTCTAACGTGCGTTCCGAAGTACGGAACCCATCCACCGACCAACCACAGCAAGCGTAGCTTAACCCGATCAATCGACCTGTGTGGCAGTTATTATTTAACCAAGGGACCCTAAAAAAAACTGCTTCTTCATAGAAATCTGCAAAAACTACGCGGTCAAAATGTATGGAACAGCAGATTTGTTTTTAATAACCGACGATAAATTGGGTTCTGAATCCATGGGAACAGGTTGCGCGTCGATGTCTCTGCCAGCCTGTATAATACGTCAACTGTACTTGATACGGAAAAGGCTGAATTCTTAAAAAAAAAAAAAAAATTAGTATCAATCACAAAATTTAGGAATAAGAATACAGTGTTTAGGTTTAAAAACCGGCGCTACAACATTAATTTTTTTAAATTTCGTAGCATCATGCTGAGATATGAGCCTTTTGGCCTCGTATAGGACTTTCTGTTTCATTTTTCTTTTTGTTACTTTTTTTATACAACGTGTTTTTTCGATATCACATAACTCTAGGGGGTCATTGTACTTATCATTATGAACAACTTTTACTATGGGACCAAACCCGAAATCGCGAAAAAAAAATCTGGTGTTCCCTACATTTTGACGAGTTATACGAACATAAATGTAGGGAACAGCTGATTTTTTTTCGCGCTTTCAGGTTTGTGATATCAAAAAAAAACACGTTGTATAATTTATTATTTTTTTATTTTTGATTGTGTTTAGTTTAGTTTTAGGATCTTCCTGTACGAGTCACAATAAATACTTTTTCTTTCTTTCTTAAAACAGTCACCTAATTTTTTTGCACCTCAGCCATGTAACGACCATGTTTCCAAGCTTACACAAACTGTCCACCAACGCTATCAAAGAAAATCAACTACATATTAAGGCCACTGTTTACTTTCCCCTGGACTTGTAAACATGTACCTAATATCGTGACATAAATATTCGCCAAAAATGTAAACAAATATTCAGAGTTTAATTCCTACACAATAAAGTTCAGTTTACGCTACAACTTCAAACATTTTCATAACTTTTTCAATAGTGCTAGTCACTCTGAAATCAACTTAATTACAACTAAAATAAAGTTGATATTTGTCTAACTTGCAATAACGTCAATTTGAAACAAATAAAATTTGAACATACATGACACAAAAGAGATGAATACAGAAGGCCCGTGTGTGAGAGCAGTGGTGGGCCAGTGGTATCAGCCCTGACTTACGAGCTGTAGGTCGTTGGTTCGAACCCAGGCAGGTGCTTTACTTTGTGTAAATTATTTCATCACCACTGCTCTCAAAACGGTGAAGGAAAACATCGCAAGGAAACCGGCATGTCCTAGAACAAAAAATCGGAAGACGTGTCGCGTGGTAGATTATGGCCCACTCCCTATTGAAGAGAAGAGGCCTGTGTCTCAGCAGTGGGTACAATATAGGCTGATTATGCGTGTGAGGCTAGAAGGGGCACAAAAACGTGTCTAGAAGGGGCACAAACACGAGTTCTAGCTTTTGTCCAAGCCCAAAGTTTCATGCCAGCTATTGTGTATTCAACTTTATATTGACAACTAAGACACGAATTGGACGTCGGTTTTTGTAATTTCAGTCCATTTACAGTCATGTAACCTCTAAATTTGCATCACTATCAAAATCACAATGATCTTTATTCTCATTATTATAAGGTTGCTGTTAGATTGCTGCTTCTAACAAGCCTGTCAATGTCACAATTACCTTTATTCTCGTCACAAGAAAGTTGCCGTTGGTTTGTTGTGTCAGAGGTAAAATAACTGTTAAAGGAAGAACAAAAGAAAAAAAAGTGGCTGTATTAAAAGAAAAACATTGTTTTGTAATATAACCGATAGATGCGTACGTATGACTACCTCAAACTATATCAAACATATGCCAGTCCCAAATGTGCTTGCGCTCGCTATGCGTGAATTGTGTTTTTGTGTGCGTGCATTTTCGCTCCGTTTATCGAGTTGATCTTCTGTACCTATCTACATTATGGTCAAAGGCTCACTGCTAAATATTTGTTCACTGCGGACTTGTTTTCGTACTAATACCTGTACGATGTAGAATTAGTAACGGCTGTTTGGTCAATGGTTGTTAAAAGGATGTACGTGTGTGTGAGTAGATCCCTTGTAGGGTGAGTTATGAATTATGTATTTAGCAGAAAGCTTCATAGTACCTATGTGAAATTGGAACAGTAGGTTTCTGTTGCCTATTTTTTTCAGCGAGGAGGCCTCTGACCCAATAGTGGGCACATTGTGCACAAGGTATTTTTTTTTATTTCTTTTGCTAACTGGATTAACTGGTTCGCAAGGTAATTTGAATATTTTTAGAAGGTGAGCTTTCTATTTTAATCTGTCTATTTTGAGACCGATATCCACTCAACTTTTGTTAAACTCAACCTACACCTGTCTGGGAGCAAGGTCAGTTCCAAAATAGAACACTTAAAAAATAAAATGAACCCTTAGGACACCTCTAAACGGCTCCTTTTTTAGACAACATGTCAACATAAGTCTACCCATGTTACTGCCTATTCTAGATTTCAACAATATTCTGCTTTTAGTATTTTTCATAACATAAAACAAAATATCTCTCACGAAGTTATTTTATATAAAAAAAGAAAGAAAAATATTTTATCTGGGACACACAGGAAATACAAATCAATAAAAAACGAACATAACTAATAACTAGGAAAACACAAAAAAACCTATAGTTATTAATACGTAGTATTATACGTACGTACGTATTCAAAGAAAACTGGATAAGTAGTAGGTGAAAGAAAAAATAAGAAAGAATGAAAAAGTATTTATTGTGACTCGCACAGGAAGATGACAAACTAAACACAATCATAAAAATATAAAAAAACAAAATTAAATCAAAAGAAAGTAAAAAAAAAAACAGAATGTCCTGTTCGAGGCCAAAAGGCAGTGTATTCACTAGCGTGTAAAGGTGATCTAATAGTAATCTATCATAGTAAGGGGTGAGCAAACAGGCCGACGGGCCCGACAGCGTACCCGAAGGCAAGTTCCTGCCTTCGCCTAAATATGTATCTAAATACTTATATACATATTTAGGCGAAGGCAGAGATCTTTAATCAGGAAACTCCGCCACTACGGAATCCGGAACGCTGCTCTGGATCTTCTTACTTCATACTTGAGTAAGAGGATTCAGAGCGTTGATGTTAACGGAAAAAGATCTCCCGGATCTTTAGTAACAATGGGAGTCCCACAGGGCTCAATTCTTGGTCCTTTCTTGTTTCTTATTTATATTAATGACTTGCCGTACCTCATAAAGGATAATCATGATATAGTGTTGTTTGCAGATGACACTTCACTTTTGTTTAAACTTAAACGTCAGCAGCAGGTTACTGACGATGTAAATAGCGCGATCTCTAAAGTAGTCCACTGGTTCAATGTTAATAAATAATTTACTTCTAAACGAGAAAAAAACCAAATGCATTAAGTTTACGTTGCCTCACGTTAGACAAGTGAAAACTAATGTGTTGGTAAAGGGCGAAGAATTGAATCCTGAAGACAGCACAGTATTCTTAGGCATAACTTTGGATGCTAAGCTTCAGTGGGGTCCACATATAGACAAATTGTCAAAAAAGCTAAGTTCCGCATCATACGCTGTTAGAAAAATTCGTAATTTAACTGATATAGAGACAGCCCGTTTAGTGTACTTTAGCTATTTTCATAGTGTAATGTCGTACGGTATTCTATTGTGGGGAAATGCCGCTGATATTCAGACTATCTTTGTTTTGCAAAAGCGAGCTGTTCGATCAATTTATAAATTAAGTCCGAGACACTCGCTCAGAGAAAAATTTAAAGAAATTAATGTTATGACTGTGCCTTCTCAGTATATTTATGAAAATCTTTTATATGCCCATAAAAATATAAAATTGTTTAAAAAATACAGTGATATCCATGATATAAATACTAGGAACAAACACAAATTTGTTCTACCTACAACAAGGCTCAAGAAAATAGGTGGCTCGTTCAGATGCCAATGTATACGCTTTTACAATAAAGTTCCAAGCCCCGTTCAAGATCTAAGCCTTAATAAATTCAAATCATTCATTAAACGTAAGTTGTGCCAGAAAGCATTTTATACCGTTAGGGCTTATATCGAGGACAAAAAGGCTTGGGATTAAGCTGCTTCCAATTTTTACATATTGAATGTGTTTATTTTTTTTATTTTTGTTTTGTTGTTGTTTTTTTTTTTTATATACACTTTGACATTGATGAATTTGATATAATACTATGACATTTGCTTACTTTGTAAAGTATTCTATTTTAATTATTGTGAATGTGAAGACTATGTGGGTCATTGTATTTATATTATTTTTCTCTCTGTTCTCTTAGTTTTGTTGTGGTCTGGCAGTTTGAGTAATTAATGTGGCCTACCCAAATGTCCTTTCTTTGGTATTGTTCGTCGGATCGTTGAGCTCCCTAAGTTTTGAGTTGAGCTGCACGATTTCTGACAAATGCGTGCACTGACTGGACAGGTCCTCTCAAACTGTTTGGTTCTTTCTTCAAAAAAACCATCTCAGACATAAATCTACATGGTCTTCACATGATCTGACCAAGATTATGTCTGGACTTTAAAAGAGACTGTGACGTCTGAGTTTGTTTCGGCCTTTCTTCTCAGACTAGTCAGATAGGAAACGCCGACCTCATCTAGTTTTAAAATATGATTGACGTGTAAAAGTGTTTGTGCAAACCTACTTACAAAAATAAAATCATTTATCATTTATCATTTATATAACGTAGTACCCAAACTGGGTAGGTATGCCGAATTGCCAACCTTAAAGAAAAAGGTCAAATATCTCAAATGTATTTCTATGTAGGTATGTCAGCAATGCTTGGTAATGAAAATAGGTATCGACTGTATCATGATTCTATGTATATAGGTATGAGGAACAAGGTGTAAAGTTCACTCATAGTCCAAAGAAAAGTGAGAATCCTCCGACCAGACGGGTGTTGTGTGTGTGGGTACTGCCCGATGATTGATATCGGGCCGTTGTGTATATGCCCGTCGCGCGGCAAACTGCTTGCGCGATGCAGGATTTTGCGTGATGTCATTATAATTCGTCTTTCGCATATGGCGACGTAGATGCCGCCACAGTTCTAAGTCATCATCATTTCAGCTGAAAGACGTCCACTGCTGGACATAGTCTTCCCCCAAGCACCTCCACTTCGACCGGTTCTGTGCTTCCCGCATCCAACGAGTTCCTGCGGACTTCACAAGGTCGTCGGTCCACCTTGTAGGAGGCCTTCTAACGCTACATCTTCCAGTTCCAGTTCTAAGTAAATTAGGGAACTTATTTTTTAAGCAGCCTACCAATTATCCGTAGGTATATTCAAATCACAACTGTCATTCTTTGATAGTTGTATGAAGTGTTTTAGACACGGCAAGTTGATGTATGTTGTCAAATAGCCAAAAAAAAAAACCCCTGACTGTACTTCACTGAACGATCGCTTCTCAAAAGAACTCTATAAAAAACTAAGTACTTTATAATGACGCCGATTCCCTTGTTCACAAACTAAACTAAATTTAAGTTCAATGCATCTTTTTCTTTCTGTTTCATTTAGAAAAGGACAGAAGATAAATATTAGTTTAGTCCTGTCAAACTAGTCAACGCCTGACGTAAATTGACGTATTTTTAGTAGCCATGTTGTTAATCACGTCTAATCTGTGTATGGAGTATCTTAGTTTGACAGGACTAAACTAATATTTTATCTTGTTCACAAACTAAACTAAATTTATTAGTTTAGTTTGTGAACAAGAGAATCAGGGCCATTATCAATTTTCGCAAACATAGCATCACAAGAGTATTAGGAAAATAATACTCAATAAAAACGGACTCTTTGAGCAAAATAAAATAGTCGAAAAGCCTTCGCAACAGTACCTTTTGGTGTTTGAATCAATCCACTGCTTGGAATAAGCCGTATCCTACTTATACTTATCCTAAAAAAGGGCTTTGTCCAATAAAAAAAACTGGCACATACCCCAGAAATTCTTATATTTATTTTTCATAATACATATGGGTAACCAATGGCAACAGCATTAAGACATACATACATACAGATTTTGACCAACATTTGTCAACAATATTCGCTATTGAGTACACGGCTTAATACTTCTATATCTGTATATTATATATCCGCTACACTTATAATCGCGCTAATCTCTGTTTCCAGTTAGATTAGAAAAAATGTTTTTTCATTTAGCCCAATTCTTAAGGAACACTAAGGCCTAATTAAAGCCTGCACACTTTCCTGCTAAATTATTTACATCGAACTTTACACTTTTTATGGTTCCGTAGCCAAATGGTAAAAAACGGAACCCTTATAGATTCGTCATGTCTGTCTGTCTGTCTGTCCGTCCGTATGTCACAGACACTTTTTTCCGAAACTATAAGAGCTATACTGTTGAAACTTGGTAAATAGATGTATTCTGTGAACCGCATTAAGATTTTCACACAAAAATAGAAAAAAAAAACATCTCACAGTCACACAACAGTATTTTATCAGTATGTATCTGGTGTATTGCGTGTCTTTAAGTCTGTGGTAAACAAATGTATTTTTTTTTTCTTTCTTCCTTACTTCTGTCTTTATTTAACTTCACGCTAGCACCGAAAGAAGTAATAGCACACTAACGCTAACTTATAAAGTTAGCATAATCCTAAAATGTCAAGATTTCATGAAATAGTCATTCAGTAGGATTACTTGATCTTAGAGAGTTATGTTAATGACTTTAATGATTATAATTCTGTAAATACATATTTGTTACGGCCGCGAATCATATTTTAATCAACGTACAACTTAGTACTGACCAGCAAATTGCAAAAAACGTAAGAAAATTTGAATTTCGTGGGGTACCATGGAGCATCCACCTATTTATTCCGGAAGGTTTTTTTTTTTTTTCAAATCAATATTTGATTATTTATGGCAACTAAGCCCAATAATTGTTGGTAACATTGTTCTTGAAAACTATTGTTAGTAAACAAAAACACAGAGACAAAAAAGAAAAAGAGAATTGCAAGTTTAGCTGTGGGGTCTTCTGACCAGCACCTCCACAGCGTGCGACAACCAAGGTGCGTCGTATTTTTCCACCAACATAGTTAAGATGCTGTTAGAATTAGACCGCGCCATTGACAAGATGGAATTTGTTTTTTTGCGTATTATGGCGTAAAAATCATCGGTATGCGCAAAAGCGAACATACCGGACGCACTACAATAGCGCGGCAGTACAACAGCATCCTGAAGCAGCTATTATATTGAATACGCAGGGCGTCTAGTGATCTCTAAGTATGCCTCACCCACAGGCCGCTCGTGTAGAACGATTGGCTTTAAACAACGTAATCTTTACCCCAATACTACAACGAGCGAACCTGTGTATCAGCATGTTGGCCCTTATTTTTGTAATACATTTACATTTAAACTTCAATATAATAAAGACATCTCCGTGTTTTGCCAAGTCGTAAACTGTGAGAAGCAGGGGCAGGTCGCTGGTACAGTTATAAAGTAAAAGTCACGATCATAAACAGCATGACTTTATTGATATATTAATTTCTTTATGAAGTTATAAAAAGTATTGTCAAGTAAAGGGCTGCCTGGATAGTGTCAGGTTTTATGTTAAAACAACAAAATTACTTAAAGTATGTAGTGAGTATGTATAGCGTTGAATAATTTCATCTACGTGGGTCTTAAAAAGGATCCAACAATGGATCGTTTGTAAAAATAAAAGCTTAATAGAGCTGTTTTATGATTTTGTATAACGTTATATGTTTGTAGATTTGATGTTAAGTTTCCATGTTTTATGAAACGTTGTACCTACTCAAATTGAAATTCCAATTGAATAATACAGGATTTTTCTAAAACCTACTTCAGGCTTCAGCTCTCATAATGTGTTTTTTTATAGTTCAAAAAGCTTATGATAAATAAATAAACTTATGATTATTTCGTTTATTAATTTTTTTTCATACTTTTTTTATATTTCTAAAAAAAGATATAAAAAAAACATTAAAAAAAAAATGTGCTCTGCACGTGTCGGGAGCAGGGTCAAAGCTACCGATAGTTAAAAAGACAGGAACCTCTTCATAATGCGAGTCGAATCGAGGTGTAGTTACTGCCTTCTGAATCAGGCCTATACATGGCTACATACATTGACTTTGACTTACAGAGATGACTATATATGTCTATACATATAGTCAACTCTACATACGCCTGATTCAGAACTAACCACAACTTCAAACACACAACTTTAAACATAACATACGTATAGGTATTATTTCTTCAACAACAAAAATCCACCATTTTGTCTTCCCAAAAAACACCAAATCAGTACATTTTCACTATCATAAACAGCAACATCCTGAAACACAGGTTTGAATAAACCTACATCAGGCAGGTCGCTATTGAATTTAGTAGGCCATAAACCAATATTTAGAAGATATACACTAGATTTATTCTAGGCATAGATTATTATATTTCTCATAATATTAAGGTACTTTATAATGATGTAACTTCTATGTAATTTTTACTTCTGTGAACTTATGAATAAAAATATTATTACTATTATTATACCCAGAATCATAAATGAGAAAATATTGTCTCAATACAAACAAACAAGTCTTATAAATGCTTTACCGTAACACAGAGGTCTGCAAGCTGACTTCTGACCTCGTTATTTAGACGCCTAGGTCCTCCTTATATTTGGCTTGCTTACCGACACAATTTTTTCCTCCCTCCTCTAACATGGGCTCAGGTCAGAGTATATTGTATTCTACGCACATTTTGCTTAGCCATCGTCGTAATATAAAAAAGTGGTCAAGTGCGTGTTGGACACATGTTTTGGGTTTTGTAGTTACAAATAATATCCCTGAACAAATATCCCTGAACATTTCACACAGCGCCATCTAGTCCCAAGCTAAGCAACCTAATGCTTGTGTTATGGTAACAAGATGGCTGATAAACTACTTATATACATTTTTTTTTTTTGTAAATACATACATATTATAGATAGAAAAACACCCAGACTCAGAACAAATACATGTAGGACTTACAAAAATTTGTTCCGTGCGGGAATCGAACCCGCGACACGCAGCGCAGTAGTCCGATCGCTCAGCCACTGCGCTAACCGTGTTGTCAAAATAAACAGAAGTATCTTGAATTATGCTATTTACATAACTTAACATAATATCACGCCCGTATTTCCTGAAGGGTTGGGCAGAGTTGTATTTATTGCAGCTACATTTCGCCAGTTATGTTTAAGTCCCATGTAATACGACACGGTTGGCGCAGTGGCTGAGCGATCGACTTCTGTGCTGCATGTCGCGGGTTCGATTCCCGCACGGAAAAAATATTTGTATTGCCTACAGAACGAACGGTGTCGAACAACAATTATTCAATTCAAAATAAATAAATTAAATTGAATTGAAGAACGAACGGTGTCGAACGACAACTATGTTTAATGCAATAATATTTTATTTTCGTTAAGTTTCTCATATTTAAGTGAACTATGTATGTTCTTTTTTGAGAAATAAACTTCTTTAAACCGAGGTAGTGGTCCGATACAGGAGAAATTCCTAGTGGGGCAACATGTGATTAAAAAAAAAAAAAATAGATGGCGAGCCTTTTCCCATCAACCAGGCATAAATCCAGATTCTGGCCTGTTACTGAGAAATTCCGGATGGAAAAACCCAGTAACACTCAGCCCCACCTGGGAATCGAACCTAACTTATGCTCAGCAGTAGCAGTTGCGACAATTAGACCAAAGGAGAGAGATTTATTTTTAAGTACGAAACTAAAGTTTAATTAATATACGTAATTTAAATCGTTGCAAATTTTGACAAAACGACAAAATAAAAGAAACTTCGTACTGTAAAAAAGTTTTTTCAAAATAATGATTAAATTCATAGTTGAAAATCACTTTGAAACTTAGAATTTGATACAATAGGGTAGTTTCCTGGGTAAAGAAATTATTGTATTTAGTCCGTCAGTTAGATTATCGAAAAATAATGGACAAGTATTTTTTCTTTTGTCAAACAAAAAATTACAAAGATAAAGCACGTCAAAATTTGGGAGTGGTCGTGACGTCACGCCATGTTAAAAGGGTAGCAAGGCGTGACGTCACGTGGAACTTTAACGGGCGATATATTGATATTTTTTTTATATAATTGACAAAAGAAAAAATACGGGTCTAATATTTTTTGATAATCTAACTGACAGACTAATTAGATTTTTTAGGAAACTAGCCTATTATACAATACTAGCTGTGCCCCGCGGTTTCACTTATATAAGTCTCGATTCCGTAGGAATATCGGAATAAAAAGTATCCTATGTTCTAATACAAGTCATGGTCTAACCTTATGCCAAATTTCAACCTAATCCGATCAGCTGTTTTAGCGTGAAAGCGTAACATACAAACACAAAAAATCTCATCTTTTCTCTAAGTTTAGTTAATTCAAAGTATGATAAAATCACTTTCAAAGTACGAATTGATAACAATTCACACATCGGTTCACAATATATAAACGGATCGACGACATTTGTAAACCTCGAAAGTAGGTCCACACCATTTGGCTACGGAATCCAAAAAAACAGGCGTAAATATGACATGAGGGGATGATAAACTGCCTTGTATCATTCTCGCCTCGATGATTTCTGTATGAAACCCGAATGAAACCTCCACAAGGCGTTCAAGGAACGTGACATGAAGCTTTTGAATAAAAAATGAGATGTCTCTTAGAATATAAGCGATATTCTTTAATATCTATATACTAATAAAGCTTAAGAGTTTGTTTTTTGTTTGAACTCTAATCTCTGAAACTACCAGTCAGATTTGTTTTTTTTTTGTGTTTTATAGCCTAATTCTTGAGGAAGGCTATAGGCTATTTTACATCACGATAGGACGCTTAAAAGCCGAGTAAAATGAATAAAGGTCAAAAAGCACGCTACGAACGATGCGATGGGATGGAACAAGAAATTTCACGGCGGACGAAGTCGCAGGCAGACTACTAAAATAGTAATTATTGATACTTTGTGTAATACTGGTATTCAGCTGCATCCGGTTAGACTGGGAAGAAACTGGAAAGAAAAAAAGACTGGAACTTAAAGAAATAACCAATATTAAATGTAATTAAATAAATAATATGTAATATTAATAGAATAAGTGAATGAATGGAAATATAAATGCATAGGTAATAGGATATAAAATTATTGTAACTTAATAACAAAGAACTAATGTTCTTTGTTATTAAGTTAGAATTATTTTAAATAAAAGGCTATTATTATTATTTTATTATAAAGCGTTCTTCCTCTCTCTACTTATTTAAAAAATTGCTGTGTCCGACAGGGTCCATAATTGTTTCTATTATTTTTCTTTTATTTACCACCTGTGATTGTACAGACGCCAGCAGGTCAAGCTACCCGAAACTGTAAAATTTTCCCAATCAACCTTGAACCTTAATGCCTTAGCGATAAAGTTGAAAATCTATTAAAGAAATTTAACAGATTGTAGTAGCTTGATTTGACTAGAAGAGAGACTAGAGAAGGCTAGGTAGATGATGACTGTGAGTTTCCTTGATAAGGTAGAGAGGTGTTTCACGTATAAACTGATTTACATCCTTCAGCTCACACACAAAAGAAAAAATACGTGTCCATTATTTTTCGATAATCTAACTGACGGACTAAATATAATTATTATTTTTTACCCACGCAACTACCCTATTATTTTTTATTATAATATAATTTCATACGAATTTAGTAAAAAGCTGTTAATTTTACATTACAAACAAACACTTCAATTTTATTTATTTGTATGTACTATGAAAGGTCTTGCACTCCGCAAGTGACATGACAAGATGGTTCGTCGCGTTCAAGTAATAATGTGAACATGCTTTCTTCAGTCAACTAGGAGTAAATAAAAATGTTCAATAATAAAGTATAGTACTTTATAAGGGTAGGTATCACCATTCAAAACTATTTAGTTTCTTCTTTTGCTTTTATTTGCTGTACCAAAAATAACGCATGTTTTTTTTTACAATTTTGAATGAATAATTCATCATAGTATTTGTAGGCATTCAGGCACCGGGCTAGCTTACACGATTTTATCAACAAAAGTCGTAATAGAAACTAAAATTTCGATGTAATTGAGCAATTTATTTTTCTCTCACTTCATTCATGAAAAAATACTAGGATGAAGAATATTTATGAACACCTCATTAATCTTATACGATTAGCAACGCTTGTGGGTTAACAAGCATGAACTGAAACTTGGTAACAGTTTGCACGTCGATTATTATTATGTGGCAGCTCCCGTTTCTCTAGAAAACCGTAGCTTAAGAAAGATCCACGTGCGAACTGTTACCAAGAATTCAGTACCTGATAAGAAAAGAAAGAAATAAAATAATAATGATCTTTATTATGATACACACAAGATTCATGATATACAAGAACAGGTGTACAAAATAACATAGGTATAACTACATAAATCTACACGGATTATGTAACCCTGCCTCCTAAACTAAGTAGTCCTGTATCTTAGGAGACAGAAATACATTTATTTAGACTTAAAGGCACATAACAACCGCATGGATCAATTGATCAGGTTAAGCTACGTTTACCGCCGTTGGTCCGTGGATGGGTGACCATCTTTACATACCGAGACCCATCCATGCCTCGAAAAGCACATTAAGCCGTTGGTCCCGGCTGTCATTCGAGGATCTTTGACAGTCGTTACGGGTAGTCAGAAGCCCGAAAGTCTGATAACCAGACTTACCAAGGGGTATCGTATTACCCAGTAACTGGATTATGGAGATCTCAATGGCATCTGGATCTGGATGGATGGCTCCATGTAAAATACTGGTATTCAGCTGCATCCGGTTAGACTGAAAGCTGACCCCAACAAAGTTGGGAAAAGGCTAGGCACATGATGGAGACTAAAAGGCACACCACACAACATATTGTAACACAAGTAAAAAAAAAAGAAATGTAAAAAAAAATTACATCAGCGTTTAAATTGTTCGTAGTTTAATGAAAAGAAATCTGCTGTTTCATATACATAATAGTACCAAAGTCAAAATTTACGAAACAGCTGATTTCCTCTTATCAATGTCCCTTACTCTGAGTATTTTATCATTAGACTATAATGATAGTGATATATTCCTGTAATGATAGTGATGTTGAGTTAATAAATAAATAATAAATTAATAAATATATGTAATAATAGTATGTAATTTGGTTTAAAAGTCTCCAAGTCTCGAAAAACACCGAAATAAATAACTAAAAGAATTTTCGCGGACATTAATCATAGCTGGCCAATCTATAACAGCTGTAAGGCCCAAAAAAGTAACACTATACCAACCGCCTTGTTCTTTTACTATGAGCTAAACTGCTCAAGTATCGCTATGTGGTCAGCACCATTTTCCCCTTAAGCTCCGCGTCCTCGGTAAAAAATATATCGCTTGCAAGATACGAGATAGGAAGGTTCCGAGTTTTGGCGCTTGGCAGCAAAACGGTGTTCTGTTTTTTGTATAGAGATTAATTTGTTTGTTACTATGCAAGTGGGAATGTGTTTTGGTTTTAGGTTGTTGTGGAAATTAGATGCTTAGAGAAATTCTAATTTGTGAGAATATCATACCAGCATAATTAAGCATAGTCAGCCTATAATGTTCTCACTCAGCAGCGGACACAGGTCACCTGTCGGTAAGAGAGAGTGAACCGTAATTCACCACGCGGCCCAGAGCCGGTTGGTAAATGTCACATGTCTTCGAATTTTTGGTTCTAGGACATGCCGGTTTTCTCACGATGTTTTCCTTCACCATTTTGAGAGCGGTAGTGATGAAATAATTTACACAAAGTAAAGCGCCTGTCTGGGTTCGAACCTACGACCTACAACTCGTAAGTCACGGCCGTTACCACTGGGCAACCACTGCTCCAGCAAGCTGAAAACAGCGAGAAAGTAAAATATAAAATACATGAAACTTTCAATGACCGCTGAAAAATACAAAAAACACAGTGGACAATAGGAAAATTATCACGTAAAGAGGAGAGAGTCTATTAGATGTTAGAAAGTAGAAAAAAAGAAAATACGTTTATTTGCGGTAAAAGATGACGCAAAGAAAAAAACATAAACCCAAAAAAGAATAAGTTGGGGGACAATATGCGTTACTTTCACGCAAAACGACCATCACTCAGCATAACGCTGTTTCCTATATACTAATTTACCTTAACTAAATAGTATTTAGGCAAACCTTATAAGTGCAAAGTCTCCGTAAAAATGTAGGACAAATTCGAAAATACGGACAAATACTACGGGTAGTCTTAGTGAGTCCACTTAGTCAGTAAGTGCAGTCGATGGGGCTAAAATCATCTAGATGGCCACATGATCATCAAAACCAACACACTTCAAACTCAGGCTACAGTATTGCTGGCACAAAACTAACTATCTCTCAGTCAGAATCACTCCAGGCTCATTAATGTGTCCGAATGGCTTAAAATAAACCTTCACGCAACTGCAACTGCCTACAGTCCTACATATAATTATATGGCCCTCGTCAAGCATTTAATTGTTGATGGAGTGTGTCCGGTCCCAATCAGCAAGAGAGCAGTTGATTGGTGCTTTAAGTCCGGACAAATTACTGATTGAAACATTACGTGACGTTTAAACGAGGATTTTAAACAAAGTGCTGGTCAGATTTTCATTGACTACTGGCTCAGTACTATCCAAATTTCCATACTATATACGTCATGAATTCAGCATTCAGCACATGATTCTATACCCTGTAGCGTATAAATTTTAGGCGGGTTATTAAAACAAAAATCAGCTGTTTTATAGGAACCTACGCGGTCAACATGTATACACATGCCTCCTCTCTGTGAGAGGGGGGGGGGGGGGGGGGTCAAAAAGTATGGACCAGCGAAATTTTTTTTTGCATAACCGACAAAAAATATTAATGCAGGGGCAATCAGAATCATGCGAGTCATTTGTGAGTCGATGTCACTGCTGCCCTCTATAATTAAAATGATAAAGTTAATTCTATCATAAAATGGTAAAGTTACTCGGTCTGTCTGTCGGTTTGAATGAAATTCGGCACACAGATGGACCATGACCTGGGTAGCAGCACGGTAGTACGTTCTTGTGGATTTATTTCCGACGCTGGCGACGCTGCGGGTGAAAACTAGTGAGTTATAGTTAAAGAAAAATATTGTTATTCAGGTACATAGTAGTGTTTTACAAAAGTTAAACATATTCTTAAACTGGAAAATTATGCCATGAGAACAGCCAGTCATTCGACGTGACAAAACGACCAAATGACGAAACACACTATACCTCGGACATACCTTAAAAAAAAGTAGGTAATAAATGCTGACTTCCTTAGAAAGCAGAGTTGAATAAATATTTTACTAAGGCACTTCATCAAGGATAGTATAAAATGCGGATTCAATAACTTTGGAGCGAGACTATTTGAAAGTAACCGGAGATAATCCGACACTCCGGCTTGCTAAGAATGTTTGTAGGAAAGCTCATAATTCCAGATCTAAGGATGATCAGAATCAGGAGGGTCCTGTGGCTAAATAATATTCTACATGATGACCTAGTTTTACGAACGGACGACTAGTTTTCCGATTAAGTACTGACAAGCCTAAGTTTAAATAAATGTTTAGCCTTTATTTCTATCTGTGCTTTACTTCTTAAAACCCTTTTCCTACAAACCATATTCAATAATGACCTTTATACACAGTAAATAACTAACTAGTAACCAATCTGATATTCAAAGCTTGTTATTTGGGTAATATATGTATAGGTGCATATCGATGGCCCCACAGAATAAACGTGTAAGTCAAAAACCACAACTTTTCAGGAAAAAATAAAAACGATTTAACTTGAATAACTGTTGTTTGGTAGTATATAGGGTTAAACAAATTATATCAAATTAAAGATAAAAAAATATATTATTACATTAGATTTTTTATTTATTTTTTATTTAAACGGGTTTCCGACAATTTATGAAAAACCATTTTATTTTTTTATTCTTGTTAATTTCTATGGCTAGATAACAGTAAACTTTCATTACACTTTTATTCGTGTAAAGTGTCAACAAACAAAACTAATAATATTATATTACACTATTATTCGACAGTAATCAAGTTTCTTTAATACCTAGTTACAAGCATAAGCACGATTGTTTACAGTAGCTTACTGTATTGTTTGATTATTGTAAAGATAAAATGCATTTATATCAATGTTCATAAGATCGAATCTCATTTATGTAATATACTTTTGTTATTGCATGGTGAATAGTGTAAACTTCGTCAATTAAATAAAGTAACTATCTACTTGCATAAAAACTATAATAATCACAAAGTAAACAACTTAAATCTCTTTCATGATTAGGAAATAGCTACCTATTAGATTGAAACAGATAACAAAAAAAAAAAACCGAATCATATCGTAATCTGAAATACTTAATCTTTCCCGTCACTATCATTGGTGACAGAGATGGAATTGTCCAAAGGAACTAAGTTTCTATAAAAATTTTGGTAATGGTCTGGTATGACTCCTGAATCACACAAACTTATCAAATCCTTATGTAAAGGGAGAGGTATAGGCAGCAGTTCAGCGTATGCAAGTCTTAAGTTTTCAGGATCTTCAGTAGGTACTCCTCGCCGCCTTCTTGAATTAATTCTTACTATGATTTGCATCTCCCATAATTCGTCTTCAAAACTATACCTGAAGTAAATTGAATGAGGATGCTCGTGATGAATAAAATAAAAATAAACGTGTTAAAACAAAAAAATCTGTAAAAAAAAGAGTTATTTCAAGAGCATACACTTCCTTCTCATTTATAAAACAATGGTGAGACCTGCTGTCTTGTATGGGGATCAGAATGTTGGGCCACAAAAGGCATAAATGAAAGGCAATTGCATGCAGCTGAGATAAGTATGCTTAAAGAGATGTGTGGTATTACGCAAATAGATACAATAAGAAATCAAAATATAAGTGGAAGTCTGAAAGTGGCACCGGTGACTGAAAAGTTGAATGGAAATCGGTTGTCACGGATGAGCATGTGATGCGGAGGAATGAGGAAACGGTCTTCTGGCGAGTTTTGATTATGAATGTGGATAAGATAAGATTAGTAGATGACTATAAGAGTAGAGAGTATGAAAGATGATATGGCTAGAAAGGGGGTGACTACCGAGATGACAACTAATAGACAAGTATGGAAGAAAAAGACATGTTGCGCCGACCCTAAATAAATTGGGATAAGGGCAAGAGATGTCTGTCGAAGGACCGACGGCTGGTGGAGCAGACGAGTCCTGCAGTGCGATTCTGTGAACCTTAGGTGAAGTGAAAACTTAGGTGAAGTGAGCGTGGAGTGAGCTGTCATTCCAAATAATACTAGGGATTTACACTACTGACAACCCACATCAAGCTCACTTCACTTGAGTTTTCACGGTGAGATTTTTACAGAATCGACCGGCTGGAGTGGAGACCAGGTATAGGCAAGCAAAGCGTGGGATCAGCTAGATGGACCGACGAACTTAAGAAAGTGTCTAGGACAGACTGGATGCGGAAAGCAGAGGACAGGGTGTTGGAGCCTGAGAGAGGCTTAGGTCCAGCAGTGGACTGCAATAGTCTGAGTTGATTGAAAGGCAAGAGAAAGAATGATAAATGACTAGCTGCGTCCCGCGGTTTCACCCGCATAAGTTTCGATCCCGTAAGAATATCGTGATAAAAAGTATTCCATTTGTTAACCATCTGTGTGCCAAATTTCATCTAAATCCGTTCAGTGGTTTTTGCGTGAATGAGTAACAAACATCCATCCATCCATCCAAACTTTCGCATTTATAATATTAGTAGTTTGGAGGTATGAGGAACAGGGTGTAAAGTTCACTCAACCTCCATAGAAAAGGGAGGATCCTCCGACCAGACGGGTGTTGATGGTAAACTCTGCTTGCGAGATGCAGGATTTGCGTGACGTCAGTATGACGCGTTGTTCGCACGTGGCGTTGTAGATACCGCTACATCACTCCCCTCTCCGGAAACCGGAGGTCGATAGTGGGCTGAGTCTTGTATCTTGCGACGCTTTGCCAGGCCAGCTGAGGTTCCAGTGAGTCGGAACCGGTTGTTGCATAGTTCACGGTGAGTCGGAACTGTCTGCGGAGATGTCCCCAGTGAGTCGGGGTGGCGCTGCGTTATACTCCAGTGCGTCGGATGTCGTACAGCGCCGGGTTGAGGCTGGCTGCTGCGTCGACCAGGAGAGGGTGCTCTGCTTGTTGACCGGCCGAAGGTGCAGTGTGCTGTGCCAAGATTGCTGATGAGGCTGAGGGTGATGACCAGGTATGCGCGGATGCTGCATGCTGGTGATCAGGATACCAGTTGAAGTCGTGGATGCTGGCTGGCTGGGTGACTCGCCGCTGAAGCTTGCGGGAGTGATGATGATGACGTCACGCAGAAGTGTTTGCACGAAGGCTGCGCTGACTTTCATACTCGGGGTCACCAGTTTGGACGCATGAGGAACAGGGTATAAAGTTCACTCAACCTCTATAGAAATGGGAGGATCAAGACCAAAACACTAGTATTTGAACACTTAATGCTATAAACAATCCGATTAAATACCGTAGGAGCCAATGCAATACTTTAATTTTAAATATAAAAAATATTTTAAAACTTTCATTCCACAAAATGACATATTAGGAATAAAAATTAAGTGCGCCATTACACGAATAAACGTGTAAACTGCTATTATACAAACTCGAAGAAGTGCACAAGTCCTCTCAAACGTTTGCTTGTTTTAACACGTTTATTCGTGTGAACTCAGGGACCTAAAAAGCGTTTAACAATAGCATATACTTTTATACTTGTGATATAATTGCATGATTTTTCCCTAGAATAAAGGAATCAAATGATATAATAGGCGTATTTTGAGTCAAAAATTCATACAAAAAATTGAGAAGGTGCTGCATAGGTCAAAGAAACGAAAAATGCAATAAAAATTTTTTTGTGTAAGAGCTCTTGCACGTTTATTCTGTGGGGCCATCGATATACTTCTAGTTTATAGTGAATACCCTAACACGCTCATATATTTCCGAATCAATTTTCTATAAACCTTTGATGGGCGATCAACATCAAACGATCTGAAACTCACACATTTCTGCCAGTTCAATGTTCTACCGATCAGATAAACCGATTTCACGCATTCTCGGTCGCTAACGGTCTGTCGAAAATTTCGGGAAATAAGGGTGACGTCATAATGCAGTAGTGGCGGTTTGAGATATCGGTCCTTACTGCAAGTTAATGTACAATATTTAATTTTGATTTCTCGTTTTTTTTTGTTTGATATTGTTGTATTTTATCGATATATTTTCTTAATTAAACAATTATTACCATCTCGTGACTCGCTCCTGCATTGCATGGTTTTTAGGAGTTGACATAACATTGATATTTTTTATTATGGGTAAGTTTAATACTAATTTATTATACACATGAACCTCCTGGAATAAATCCTCTAAATAATAGTGGAAACTACAGCAAACACCGTTGCTTAGTTTAAAAGAACAACGCGGTTAAACAGACAGCCGCGAAAAGTGACTTTAATTTATGATAATTAATATGAATATTATTCAAAAAATCAAAGTCATTAATTTATTTCAAGTAAACCTTTGGGAACAAGGCAATTTTGAACGTCAACATTTACAAGAAAATATTGTTGATTATACATATAGCAGTGTTCATAATCTCAGATAACGTACATTCCATCGTCACTTAATCAGTTATCTACTTTAGTGAAACGTATTCAAAGTGGATTTTTGAGTGGCCATTTGTAACAAAAAGGTCCTAATCAGTTTTTGGTTGCAATGGAATTTGGACTTTGTTAAGTATGACATTCAGTTTCTTTTTCCATAACTTGAAAATTATCTGAAATTTCTGATTCTAATATGGTTGCCCATTCCAAAGAAAATGATTTAAATTTTGTAAAGAGTCCATTTAGAGTAGGCAAAGTGATAAAACTACAATTCAGTAGTACTTACTCTGAGTACTCGTGAGTAGTTACTCAGTAATTACTATTTGATTCGGTAAAATCATTTTGTAGCTTAAATAATACGTAGATATATTTTATCAGGATGTTAAAACATTATGAACAGGGCTAAATCTCCCCTATAATCTTCAACAACCCAACGAATTTATAGGGGGCTCCTTTTCAAAACCATTCCATATAATTTCTTACCGTATACTAAGTAGATAATAGCTTACGACAATCTGTCGGCACCCTTAGATGGGTCTTTGAGGATTATCCTACTGGAGCTAAGATTTCTTTGAAGTTAGTGAGCCCCCTTATGTGGTGCCAATGATGTTGGAAAGTTATGAGGTGTGGTCGCTTAAGACTGTATGGGGAGCTAAAGAATAGTTTTTTACCAATGATTTAAATTGTAAGAAACCGTCGGACTTTTCGTTTCATTTTTATTTTTGTTACTTTTTTTATATAACTTGATATTTTATTTTTGACTGTGTTCTCTAAGTACGTAGTAGTTTTAAGTCTGTGATCTTCCTGTACGAGTCGCAATAACTACTTTTTCTGTTTTTCTTAAAAAAAAAATACGCATATTTGTTTTTTTTTGTCACCTCGAAAACACATGGAATTAATAAGCTCACTCGCCTCACTATTAAAACTTTTCACGGCATTAGTTAGTAATTACTCAAAAAAAAATCTAACTATTTACCTAAATGTGTCGTTTTACCTATTCTACGACATAATTCTATATTGAAAGCTGGTGATTTGCATATTTATTTGACAGCTGATCAAAACCTATAATCTGAAACTATAGTCGGCACCCTAATTGCGTAACACACAATCAATCGGAATCAGAATCATTTTGAAGCAAATTGCTAATCCATTGCTTCATAAGTTCGAAAAATTTGTCTGCTCAACACGTAAATTACGCAATGAATGTTGTTGAACTGTCAAAATGAAACAGATTCAATGCTGTTCAGTTATTTTAACTCTGACAGCAGAATCAGAATCAGAATTTTATTTGTCAAACATAGGTACATTGGGTTCTTGCATTACATATTTAAATAGCTCACCATGTTTTGCCATTACAGCATACAAATATTTTAACATAACGATTGTTTAAAATAACAATCATACTCAATTTAATTACAACATAATTGACAACACGGTTAGCGCAGTGGCTGAGCGATCGGACTGCTGCGCTGCGTGTCGCGGGTTCGATTCCCGCACAGAACAAATATTTGTAAGTCCTACATGTATTTGTTCTGAGTCTGGGTGTTTTTCTATCTATAATATGTATGTATTTACAAAAAAAAAAATGTATTTATGTAGTTTATCAGCCATTTTGTTACCATAAAACAAGCATTAGGTTGCTTAGCTTGGGACTAGATGGCGCTGTGTGAAATGTCCAGGGATATTATTATTATTATTAATATAAAATTAATTTAGGTTTTGAGAAATTATAAAAAATACAAAATATCATAAAAGCAGCAGCACCAACCTAATAGCAACCTTATCTTGATGAGAATAAAGATCACAATGACTTTGACAGACTTATCAGTGGTACAGTCAACAGCAAAAGTAGATGATCAAAATCAGAAATTCAATACTAATGAACGGAGTTCGCGTCAGAACTGTGTGGCGTCGAAGTGATTCAAAAGTATGTGATTGTAAATTATACCAAACATTTACTACTAGTACAGCTGCCATATAGCTGCGAACTCCGTTCATTAGTATTGAATGTCTGATTTTGATCATCTACTTTTGCTGTTGACTGTACCAGCCCAATAGCAACCTTATTAGAATGTCAAAAATTATTGTGATTTAGACAGTGATGCAAAAATAGAGGTAACATAACTATGAACGGGCTGTGAGTTACTTTGAAATTTTAAATCATTTTTACGTACTCAATACAATACTCAATACTTTATTGCATTCCATAATGTGTACATAATTATGATAGTTGTTATGTCAAAACATCGAATCAATTATGGACCCTGTCGGGCACAGCAAAGCTACCTACCACTTCACCTACCACCTTCACCTTCCTACTGCTCCTATCGCTTCAGAAATAAAGAAATAAATAGGTACCTACCCAAGATTCGCACGAAAACCACATCTTTTCTTTACGAACTCTCTGTAGAACTCTCTTCACATTTCTACCTAATATGTATAACCAAGTGTTATACATATATAAGTAAGTATATAAATCACACTACATAGTGCGTATTGCGGTCCCAACGGTTCTTACGCTTGGATTGTCGATATACCTTTGAAACTCAGTAATTAACTGTTGGTGAATACGTATTTAGTTATACGTAACTGTAACCCTATTTGTTTGTTTGTAAACTAATGTGCCCCTTAGTTTCCATCGCGTGGACGTAATACATTAATCTAGAAGTTAAAATAAAAATAATGTGTCCTGTCTCCTGAACTAAAATCCATCCAAACTAATATTATAAATGCGAAAGTAACTCTGTCTGTCTGTCTGTCTGTCTTTGCTTCACGCCTAAACTACTGAACCAATTTGTGTGAAATTTGGTACAGACATAGTTTGGAACTTGAGAATGGACATAGGATAGTTTTTATTACAAAAAATAAAATTTATTCCGGACATACAGCGCCATCTATTGGGCAAGAGTCGGTGTCATCTATTGGTGAAGTCACTATTCCACGCGAACGAAGTCGCGGGCAAAAGCTAGTTGAAACATAAATTAAAATCATAAAGAGAAAATATTAGATTTTTTGAATGTTGGTTTCTTACGCTTTCTCGCTAAAACGGCAGAACAGATTTGGATGAAATTTGGCGCATGCGTAGACCGTGACTTAGATTAAGCCATATAATACTTTTTATCCCGATATTCCTATGTGATCGTAACTTATGCGGGTAAAACCGCGGGGCGCAGCTAGAATAGTAGCATGTTAAACGTTACCGTTGGTCCTGGCTGTCATTCGAGGATTTTTGACAGTCGTTACGGGTCGTCAAAAGCCCGAAAGACGACAACCAATTCTACCAAGGGTTATCGTATTACCCAGTAACTGGGTTATGGAGGTCATGTAGGCAGTCGCTCCATGTAAGATACTGGTAGCTGAATTTAATGAGACTAGAAGCCGACCCTAATATACTTGGAAAAAGGCTGGGCAGATGAGTTCGAAAGACTTTATTATAAGTGAAGCTGACACAGTAACAAACAGATTTTTTCGCGCCATGCATATTCAATGCTACAACAAAACTGTATTCGTCCATTTTGTTTTCCCACAAGTTGTACTCATAAAAACGAGCTTACGCAGGTTATTATAGCTGGTCCTGACTAGACAAAAATAAACCTTATGCACAGACAAAGTCACAAACACACAGGAAATTACCTAATCTGCACATTACGAGAAACATAATAAATAATTATGATATATGTAGGTAGGTAGATTTATCACCCTCTTTTCCTTAAGGGGTAGCTAAGTAACTCTGAATGTTAGAAACACGGGGTCGTATAAAAGTTTTAAGGGGAAGGAAGGGCAGTGAATAGTGTTTCGCTTTACTGAATGTAAGACAGTGCGAAGTGCGTATTTAGGGAACCCATTTTGGGATTAAAAGGCGGTGCCCTCAATTCAACATGCCTTCATAGACACAATATACCTACCTTACTATCAAGTACGGTATACTGTGTCTATGTAGGTATGTTGAGTTGTGGGCATATTGTTCTGGTGAGGGGTTTATTCTTATAGAAGTTGGTGGTAATACTGGTTCCAACCACATTACGTTGAGACTTTGTACGGAAAAAAGTGTTTCCCAGTGCGGTCGAGCTTTAGTGTAAATCTAGTCTGTCTGGATGCAGCTGCACACCAGCATTTTACATTGAGCGACTGATTATCTGACCCCCTCTACCCAGTTACTCCGTAACATGGTCATATTACAAAGGGGTTGTATTCCTTTCAATAATTTCCCCTTTGTATTCCTCTCAATTATAGATAAATTGACATTACAGGAATTCCTAGATATTGAAGCTTTCAAACAAAGCAAAAATACGAACCCATATTTTCAATGTTTCAATAAAACGAAGACATTCGGTACAGTCATGCATAAACTATCTCCATTCAAATTCCCGGGATATACAAGACGAATAACATTTAGTACATGAGTGTAGCTGTTTCGTCAATTGCTAAAATAAAAGGCTTTTTACTATTAGGTTACAGTTCGATTGTAAGCGTGGAGGTATTTGTAATTTTATTTTTATTCGACCTGACTTCAAAAAGAGGCATTTTGATGTTTTTCTGTAACTAATAATCATAATGATAATAAATACGTCATTATCAAGGTATTATCAAGGCTATTACCTTATATTACACAAAATAGCAGAAAAATAACATTATTATTATACAGTAAACAAGCATCTGTCCGCGATCTCGCTTCTTCTCCTAATGATGTTGAAAACGACGTCAAAATCCAATATAGAATAGTTTAGAATAATTAACGCGGTTGCCATTCCAGAACCTTTCAGCCCCATAGGCCATCTGTTCTGCGAGCAATGTGCCCTGCCCACTGCCACTTAAAGTTTGGCAATTCTTCGGGCTATGCCTGTTACCATGGTTCTCTTGCGGATCTCTTCGTTTCCGATTCGATCACGCAGCGAAACTCCAAGCATAACCCTCTCCATTGCCCTTGTTTTATAGTATGAATTTATATTTACTTACACGAGTCTCAACCTTGTAGATTAATTTCGAAACATGGACATGAGGAAAAACATACCTAATCATCGTAAACATGTTTCATAAACAATTTAATTGGTTATGTTACTTCGCTAAAGTTACGTAAACAAAATTTACTTTATTCATACCCTGATTAATAAATAATTTGTTTGTGTTTACTTTTTAATATGTCGTATTTGGAAATAAATGATATCCATCTTGGTCAACATACCGTCTAAGATCAATTTTATTCCTTAAATATGTAAACAAGCTCAGAAGACCAATTCTCGTAATTAAAAACGTTCAATATCTAGTCGCCATCTCATCTCGGCGGCATAATCATCTACCTATCCTTTTACCAACTATATTGGGGTTAGCTTCCAGTCTAACCAGATGCAGCTGAATGCCAGTGTTTTACATGAAGCGACTGCCTATTTGACCTCCACAACCCAGTTACTGGGTAATACGATACCCTTGGTAAGACTGGTTGTCAGACTGTCGGGCTTCTGACGACCCGTAACGACTGCCAAAGATCCACGATTGACAGCCGGGACGACGGCTTAACGTGCTTTCCGAGGCACGGGCAATTGATGTTAAAAACTTGTCAATAATGTAGGGTAACTAGAGGTATCTTTGACAGATTGAGGCTGAGATCAGACTGTGAACGTTCTTAAAATTACAAATTACTCCTCTGATCTATTTACTAATACCCAACTGTAACTAGAAACCGTCTACATTGTGTGGTTACTAAACAAATATTGTTCTAGTTTGATAGTATTCTAGTATTTACGTCTTAAAATAAACTGAAGACTAAAGCTGTCTACAGACATGGCGAGATATGCGAGTCACCTCGAATGGTTTGCAATGTTTCTTAATGTTACTTTCTTGCTATTGTATAGAGTCAAGTTCTTTTAACTGTACATACAGCTGTGCTGATGGGAAGTTTGTTGCGCCACTTCTTTCCAGTTAAAGCACTAGGAAATGGCCAAGAGCAGGCGTTTTGGGGAACGGTCTGACGGTGTAATTTTGACTTTCAAAAAGTGCTGATTTTCAGCCTAGTTTGAACAAATGACTTTTGATTTCATTTGATGTATGCCTCATTCTACAAACAGGCTACAGGATGGGGTGGTGAATTTCTTTGGCAATATGGCGATTCGTTGAGCTTGTGATAAGCAACAAACCATTCAGATTATGTTGTCTGTACGCGGCTTAACTTGGTCCGTTGTTTAGGTAGTGTCTGTCTCGTAATAAAAGAAACAAATAGGTTGTTAGTTTGGTTACTGAACTATGAATAGGACTTTCTAATTTAATTCATTGTTAGTGATGAACTAAGGGTTTTGTAAGCCTTTGGTCAGAGGAAAATAATCCTGCCAGTTGTATATAAAACGGATTTCTCGATGTTACTTGACTAGATAGGTAAATAAATGAACTATTTTAGTGTGAGTAGTTAATAGAGTTTTCTGATATTTGGAATTTTAAGAATACAAAGAGGGAATGTTTAGAGAATTTTCGTAGGAAAGTCTACATATTTTTGGGGCGATAGTTTATTCGAAGGCGCTGTGTGTTACTCCGACTGAAGGCCTTGTGGAGGTCACAGAAAGCCACGGGATTCGGGAAATATTAATTTATGATTAACCAGTATAGTTATGATTAACCAGTTGAATGCCGTAATTACAGAAAAAAATCTAAAACCATTTTGTTTCGCGTGGATCCATGTTTGAAGGGTTAAACGAAGCTTATGCCATAAGTACCAGTTCACGTTGTTCAGCTGATATTACGGCATTTTTTCAACGTGATTGGTCAGTTCATTTGATTCTTATAATAAACCACTGTAGAACGTTTGCTTTTTCTTACATTTATGTGTCGCAAAAACTCAGTCATCACCATCTTCATTCCAAAATTATCTATGCCATATTTTCCGATTCGCCGCCATTGCCAATGCAAGTATCATTCTCATGCTAAATCTTTCCATTGTAATACTCCTCGCCGCTCGCTCTCAGTCCGACCAATTTCCATGCAATAAAAATCCCATTCTTATCCAAGAAAGAAATATTTTTCTCAATAATAAAACAGGAATAAAACCGAGTTTTACTAAAAAGATATTTCGCTATCATAAACCAAGCAGTGGGGGTACTTACCTATCTATTTACACGACCATTATATGTGGACATATGTTTCATACTACGGTCGTGAACACAAGAAAAGTACGTAGAGGTCAACTTACAGTGGTTTCGGTTTTTGGTTTTCTCTAAGAAACCACATATTTTACTACGGTAATTACTCCGTATACTTACAGAAAAAGGCCAAAGGCTATTGAACGGAATCTGGGTAAGCGATGTTTGGCAAAGTTATTGTCCATACAGGTACCTAATACTTAAATCTAAATATGAATAGTCTTTTATTTCTTATGTTTTTCGTGGACAACTCAAACGATTGGTTTATTTCTTGCAAACAGAAGGCCGATTCTCGTAATTAAAAACGTTCAAAATCTAGTCGCAGTCTCATCTCAGCGACAATCAAAGTCACAAAACTAGTCAAAAATGTAGGGAAATTAGAAGTATTTTTGACAGATTGAGACTGAGATCTGAAGGCTAATTCTCGTATTTAAAAAACGTTCAAATTCAAGTCGCAATCTCATCTCGGCGACAATAAATGTTAAAAACGAAAAACGAGGGTTCTTAAAATACGGGAATCGCCCCCTCAGACTGTGAACGTTCTTAAAATTACGAGAATTACTTCTCTGAAAGGTGTCAACGTCATATTGTTATTAAGCTGATTCACCAACTGATTTGTCTGAAAGTTAAGCTAAAAATATTAGAGCGTTAGTTTGAAATGTAGGTGTGCACATATGACAACTATTTTCTTGTTATACCTGGTAATAAAATACCACTTGATCTTCTCATCACACATTATTCAAGGTTCAGACCTTTCCCAGTTAAAGTCTAGCCGATTCATCTACCTATCCTTACATTTACGGTCGCTTCGAAATTTAATTCACTAAATTGCCCCTCAGGTGATATAAGATATTGTAAGGTATCCAAATGTTTACATTTACGAGTACGTCTGAGTGGGGGACACTATAAGCTGTCCAGATTTAGGTACCTATCTAGTTTGTTAGGGACTTAGACAAACCCTTATGTTTGAGGATAAGGTTCCAGAAGTAGTTCACTCATCCTCCATTGAAAAGGGAGGATCCTCCGACCAGACGGGTGTTGTGTCTGGCGGGCTATTGCCCAACGATTGATCTTGGGAAATTGTATCTATGCTAATATTGCGCGGTAAACTCTGCTTGCGAGATGCAGTATTTGCGTGACGTCAGTATGACGCGTTGTTCGCATGTGGCGTTGTAGATACCGCTACAGATAAATAATTTTTGAGAAGGGTTATATATTTTGGGTTATATATTTTTATTGATTTAGTTATACGATGTATATGATAATATTCGTCGGTTTAGATAACATACTTGCTTAATTATGACCAATTAGTTCACATTGCAGATTATCTTAATATTCGATTTCAGTAAAGCGGTAAATCTTGTTGACCTAAAACTGCCACTTCCACTGCGTCATCAGTGGCAGCGCAGGGGTCGCTTTTACCAGAGGGGCAATTCTCGTAATATTAAGAACGTTCACAGTCTGATCTGTCTCAATCTGTCAAAAAATACTTCTAATTTCCCTAAATTTTGACAAGTTTTTGACATTTGTTTGTCACCGAGATGAGACTGCGACTAGATTTTGAACGTTTTAAATTAAGAAAATTGGCCTACAGATTTAAAATTCAGTCGTGCCAGCGACACGAAGAAGTAAAGGCGGTATTATCCTCCTTAAAATATAATCGTCAATCCTTTCAAGTGTGGTAATTATTTTAACTAAATCTCTTTGAATAAAACAAATCATAGCCAGTCTTATTTCAGTAGTTTAGCAGTGATTATTCAGAGATTAAGGTAATCTCTAGAACCATACTAATTAATCGAATCCACAATGTGATACATCAAACTTTGAAACTTACATCTAGAACACATATAACATTACGCCTGTAGTATACCCTGGAGGGTTAGGCAGGAGTGTACCTATATAATAGTACACCTAAATTTCGCCAGTTATGATTACTTTAAGTTCAACGTAATTGGGGGCGAACCTATTGTCTTCAACCAAGCGTTGAAATTTTTTGAAATTGTTTATTGAAATAATTGATTTAAAAAAACAATCAATCAATTGTTCAACAATAACATAAAATAAAAAAAATTGATTTGATTTTTTTTTTAATTGAAATTAATAAATTGTTATTGTTTAAATGTTTGTTGTGTAATAAATTGTTTATTTCAATAAACAATTTCAAAAAATTCAATTTCAATCAACCGGGCATGAAACAAGGCTCCGGTCTGTTAGTAAGAAGTGATTAAATACTAGAAAAATCTATTGAAATTGTTTATTATATCAATAAGATATCTGAATCACTCTTATACGTAATATTTTATAATGATTTTTTTTTAAATCATCAAATGGCCTCTCCCGGTCTGGGCTGAGCGAGAGAGCTGTGAGACTTTTACTGACTAAAACCAACCCGTGTTCCTTCAGTTGCCTGTGCCAGGGGCCACGGTATCTCTTTCGAACAACCCGCGGCCCTGGCAGGCATCGGCCCTAGCAGACCCCGTCAGTTCGTGCTGACATTTCTTTGAGGCGCGCGTGGAACACAACGCGACCCGGGCCTGGTCCTTACCGGGCGGCAAGCTGCCCATTGCTTGCCGCCCGCAAGCCCGCGCCTACAGTGGCCGGGAGTCGGCTGTTGACTCCCGTCCAGGACGTCTCCTGCGGCGACTAGGCGTGAGGACGCAGAGATTGCCTCTCCCTCACGCGCTCCGCCTCCTCCTTCGCGAGCATTATTGCTTCGCAGAAGGAGGTGACGGCCACCCATGCGCTCTCGCTCCATACCATGGCCTGGACCAGGGCCGGACGCGAGAGATCGCCGCCACGAGGACGCGACGGTGCTCCGCCCAAGCCGGGCAGATATCTGACTACCCTTGAGAAGAAATGGCGAAACAAACTCAAGGGTCCAAAGGCGGGTAGCGGGAACATCCGAAAGGGTTTACCGCTGTCCTGGAACATAAAGGGCTAAGGAAGGAACACGGGTGGGTTTTAGTCAGTAAGAGTCTGACACTCCCTTCTGCTCCACCCAGAGCGGGAGGAGTCATTTGATGATTTTCTATCCTCAAAAAAAAAAAAAAAAAAGGGTCCAAAGGCCTTTTAAAGTCCAGACATAATCTTGGTCAAAACATGTAGATTAGTGCCTACAGGAAAGAACCACACAGATTTGAGTGAACCAGTCCAATCACTGCAAGCATTAGTCGGTAATCGTGTAGCTCAACTCATAACTTGAGGAGTTCAACGACTCGACGAAGCATACAAAAGATATTTGTGTAGGCCGCATAAAGTACTCAAACTGCCAGACCAACAACAATAAATATAACTAGAATTTCGTCCGTTATTATTAAATCCACGATCCGATAACGGATTGTCAGTTCTATAGAAGACTGACAGGTTGTTGTATCGAAAATATCGTGTTGTGGTATTTCGAGGAAACGAAATTTTGAATAGAAGGTATGTATTTCAGATAGAATAGCTTTTGTTTCAGCCTAAAATATATTTATTTACCAGCTGAGCCCCGCGGTTTCACCCGCATAAGTTTCGATCCCGTGGAAATATCGGGATAAAAAGTCCTATAAGTAGTTCTCCTGGTTATAAACCATCTGTGTGCTAAATATCATCCAAATCCGTTCAGTAGTTTTTGCGTGAAAGAGTAACAAACATCCATCCATCCATACATATATGTATACACATTTTACGTTTATAATATAAGTAGGATAGGATGAACGTCCCTTCACATTTATAGTGCCTAATTGACTATTTGATAACTATCAAAATTGATGCTTGCAAAATATGGCTCAGTTCAGCCTATCGCAGTCCACTGCTGGACATAACCCTCTGCCAGCCAGGCTGCGCTACAATACCTTGTCTTCTTTCTTATAAATACCTACATAATATACGTATGTATGATAAAGCTATGCTAAGCTATATTTTAATACGACGCACCTTGGTTGTCGCACGCTGTGGAGGTGCTGGTCAGACGACCCCACAATTTTATTTTTCTTTTCTTTTTATTTTTTTGTCTCTGTTTTTTTTGTTTACTAACAATAGTTGTTAAGAACAATGTTACTAACAATTGGGCTTAGTTGCCATAAATAAACAAATAATGAATTGAATTTGTAATTGTGCGTTTTGTTTGTGCAAAATAAATTATTATTCTTTTCTTCCTATGATTATAATTTAAGTTGCTAATAAACGTTGCTTTGAGTGCAAAGAGTGCCGAATAAATTATCAACTGACTATCAGATGATAGTATGCTCGGCCCTTCCTAACAACCAACATCGTTATCTCGAAAAAATAATCAGCCGTCCCATAGATTTCGGTCAACTTGGTATTTTGACTTAGTCGACTGAAATCTATGGGATGGTATACTGCCCCAAATAAAATTAATGTTATACAAAAGAAATATTTACTGCATGGCAATTATTATTTTTAACCATTTGCCAAATAACATTCAAGATTTGCCATCGTCGCTGTTCAAAAGGGTGTTATTTAGACTGTTATTGGACAAAAATTATTACAGTGTTAAAGAATATTTAGAGGATAAGTCGCTAGTAACATATTAAATAAAAATTATTCTACCATATCCCACACTAACATATCTTTAATATTGTATTCTTGACATAATTATTCAATATTAATGACATGACTTATTATAAACACAATACAATTTTGATCTTTATTACAATAATATTTATATTTTATTAAGTGATTCATGTTTACTAATTCAAATATTAATAAATAAGACTTCATTTTACTAGAAATATTTGTACGCCATAGTATAGCAGGATATGCTGGAACCAAAATTGTAACATAGCTATTGTACCATATTCTGACAAATAAACATTTTTGATTTGATTTGATTGATTTACTTAAGGTTGTGGTACCCACTTCCGATACATGCTGTATACAATGTATATGACTTTAACAAAACAGCTTGTATCAGCATCTAAACTTGGCGAGAAGTCACCTACGAAATCTCTTGGCACACAAAGCAACGTTTAAAACCCGGACAAACCGACCAAAAACGTTTTTATTTTCGTTTTAAATGTACTGAAACTAATCGAAAGTGGAACCTGTATAAGAACATTTGTATGCTGATTGGGTACTTCGACTAAAAAGTAGGGTATCAGATGCCTGTGTTACTAAATGGTACTTTTTAGTACCATTGTGTACTACTTAACTGTCTTTTGTAGTATTACTGAGCTCGTTCGGTTGTTCTGTATTCGTTTGAACTCTTTTAAGAGAATTTAGCAAACGATTTTAGGATGTACTTGACATTGTTTCGTTAGCATATTTTTTTTTGTATTTTGTTAGGTTTAACTTTCTGGTGGATTTGTGTCGTTGAATTGTTTTTTTGTGGTATCAATAAACCTAGTTCACAAAATCAGAAGCAACAAACAAAAAAAAATCTTGTATGCAATTAAACCATAACAAAACACAATCGAAAAAAACAGACCGTACATTGTCAAATTTTGTAGGTAATACAAGTTTTTGCTTGCAAAACATTTCTTCACGGTATATGAATATTATAGGATCAAAATCGTGAACAGCTTTCACAAAAAGATAATTCGCGTAGCCTTCCGATAATCTGCTACGGACGCGTAGCCACCGTAGCAACTACAGCTACGCCGTAGCCACAGCGTAGTCGGATTTCATACAACACATTAATTTCTATTTCAATATCGGATCTGAAATCATAGAACCATATCTAATGGAAACAGGTATTTCAATTCCGAAATAATATCTTCGTAGTCGGAAATTTTACAAAATAGTAAATTAAGTGGCTTAGAGGGGCCCGTCGCTAAATAATAACAGCCGCACAGGTCGATCGATCAGGTTAAGCTACGCTTGCCGCGGTTGGTCTCTGGATGGGCGACCATCTTTACATACCGAGACCCCTTCGTGCCTCGGAAAGCACGTTAAGCCGTTGGTCCTGGCTGTCATTCGTGGATCTTTGACAGTCGTTACGGGTAGTCAGAAGCCCGAAAGTCTGACAACCAGTCTTACCAAGGGGTATCGTATTACCCAGTAACTAGGTTGTGGAGGTCAGATAGGCAGTCGCTCCATGTAAAATACTGGTACTCAGTTTCATCCGGTTAAACTGGAAGCCAACCCCAACATAGTTGGGAAAAGGCTAGGCAGATGATGAGTTAGTAAATTAAGCGAGTCTGAATTTTATTAAACAAACTACATTTAACAGTGATTAAAAGCTTTATATAATCGAGGTAGTACCGTTTATTTAACTAAAATAAATTATCATTATTTATTAATCCGTTGATCCGATTAAACAGAACAAACCCGGCTATTATTACACTCGATTACGGATCATCATTAATGTTCATAACAACGCATTTTCAGTTAATAAACTATTGTACCCAAATAACTCAATGGATACCAGAAGGCCAATTCCCGTAATTACCTAAAAACTTTCTAAATCTAATTTCATCTCAGCGACAATCAATGTCAAAAACTTGTCAATAATATAGGGAAATTAGAGGTATTTTAGACAGATAGCGACTGAGATCGATGAACGAGAACGTTCTTAAAATTACGAGAATTGCCCCTCTGGTAGACCTATACTTTATTAACAGTTAATCACGTAACCTGGATATTGTTTACAGTACAATCACGAAAAACAAATGTATTTATATAATGTCGCACGAAAGGTAATTTATATTTTGTGTGGAACGCGTCAACGATATTACGTTACGGAATTTCACTGAGCCAGTTCGAATTACGGACGGTTTCAATTGACAAATAATTTAGCATATCAATTACCTTCAATTTGCTGCTAATTACTTACACCATAGTGGCATTATATCCTCAAATTCGCACTAAAACCCTAACATTCACAGGTTTCATAACATCGGATATCCAATTTTAGCAACATAATATTGTGGTTACCCTTGCTAAGCTTAAATTCTGCGCATCAAAATGCTCTCGCAAGCAATAACATTATTTATTCACGCGGCTTTAAAGCCTAAAATTCTATGCATCACTCAGTCACGGGCCGAAATATTTCTAATAGGCATAAAGCTTTGAAGCGACCGACGCATTTTGGTCTAAATATGTGCTTAATAAATCATATTTATGAGGAAATTTCGTGTTTAACTGTTTTAGAGTAATAATGAAGTGTAAATGTGTTATGCCAGTTATTAGTTAAGTTGTAAGTACTAGGAACTGGGATTAGATTGTAAGTTAGCGTGTGATTGATGTTGGACTAAGTTAAGTTTGTGTGGGGGATGTGAGATAGTTTAGAGTTTGGCCGAAGTGATATTATAATCTCTTATGATATGTGTGATGGGGGAAAGGGTAAAGGTAAAATACGTCTATACGTCATCGTTACCTGCGGCTCTGATTGTTAAAGATTTGACGAGGAACTGATAGTGGGGACAGCGGCTGACACAAAATAATGAATATTTGCAAGTTCTTTTCTTTGATCTAGGTATCAGCATATTAGCCACGCCGTTGAAGCTATTGTTGAAGCAATGTTGAAATATTTCGTTTTTGTCACCCCCCAACCCGTTGTCGTTGTCACCGCCACCTTTGTTAGATCATTTGCCCCTACCTAAGACTCTCGTACCAACAACTATAAACTCATTATTAGGAACATTCCATTGCCGCCCATTGTATCTATATAGTGTTCGATCTATTTTTTTGTTAAGTAATTTTGTGGTTTACAATAAAGTATTTATAAATAAACAAATTTAAATTTCTTTGATTTTTACCATTTATAAACAATTTTGGTAAATAATTAAATATGAGCTGCCTTTTTTATAAAACAAAAAAAACATAAGTGCAGTTCTCGGTGAAAGTTTCCCCAGAAAAAACATTTAGGCCCCCCAAAAAATATTGAACAGGCTTACCATAAAATAATAATCAGCAAAAACTTCCGGCTACCCTCAGTAATTTTCAATATGGCGATGCAACATTTACGAAGCATACCAAGACATCGCCCCCAATCAACCCCAGTTGGAAATCTTACGGGGGTGTAAAACATAACCTTTATTATTACCCATGTTGGGCGAAGAATAAAGGGTGAATTGAAGAGGCCCACTTAGGTCGTAGGGGCGTGATGTTTTACTTTTTATATTTTTTTCTTAGATACACACTGACTTTTAATAATTATTTATTCTGACGTGGTGGAATATAAAAAAAAAATCATAAATGTCATGATGCCAAATGTCATAGAAAAAAAATATCAACACACGATAAAAAAGGTTGCTATGAGAACTGTAACCGTTATCACAAAAATGCCAATTGGTCAGCCATTTAGCATTGAGTCCATGTAAATATTGTAAAACATTAAAAATATACCAAAATTTGAACTAGTTGTAATACAAACCTTACATCTAGTTCAAATTTTGGTATATTTTTAATGTTTTAAAAAATCTTGGTATATGTTAAGCCGTGTGGGGTTAGGGGCTTGGTTCTACATTAGATCTGACAATTTTTTTTAACAGTGAAAGCGTTATGTTTGTCTTGTCAAGCTAGTTTATATGAAATGTTTTTGGTGGGATTGATGTCAATTTCATCAATGCATAGCTGTTGGGGTCAACGGCAACATTCCATTACATTTACGAAAAATGTTAAAGGCTCTAAATCAAATGTATATATTTTATTTCACGTAAACCTACTCGTACATTGGGCACTTATGAAACCTTAGAAGCTAGATGCACGGTTCCAATTGGCCGTTTCCTACGGAGAAGAGCCGGTAAGAAGTTCCACGGGTAGTCTTTTAAAAATATTCGGCTTTTACAATGTTTTAAAATTACAGTATTCCATGCCTTGTACAATTTCCGAACATGGTTATTAATGGCGAACTGCGTAAAAGGAGTATGTATGTGACATGTTGTTATTTGTAATAAACTAGTTTATCACAACACTATTTTCTCAGTGGTATAGTTTTAGACCCTACTGATACCTAGACTGGCCATATACCTAGAGGTATGGTACCATCAGGGATATGGCCAGTGGCATGGTGGGTCCGCAATGTTAATAAGTAAGTGTACTGTACTACGCTGTCCTCCCGACAGCGTAGTACAGTACACTTACCACATCCAGTCATTGTTACATCAATGTACAAAGTTTTTACCTCACTCTAAACAACATGCTCAGCTGTCTCAAGGGATGTTTTAGGTGTTCCTCATACAACACCGATGGGTTATTGTGAATCACAATGAGCCATAGCCGAGTGAAAAATTCATAAGCCCTTTTAGCAATCTTTTTTTTTTTGTTCTTCGAAAAACAACCCCTGTAAGTTCTTTTGAGGTTTATGGCGAATTGTAAAAGGTATTTTATAGGGGTGTAACAAAGGTATTTTGGTATGAAATAGGTGTTTTTCTGGTAGAGTGATTATTTGTACATTAAAAAAAGTTGTAGGTACTGTGGTATTTTATCGGAAGTTAAACTGGTCACTTAATTTTAAATCATTTAAAATATCATATTTAAGGTGAAAAAAAAAGAATAATTCCTCGTATAATAATTATGAATGTGAAAGTTTGTATGGATGGATGGATGATTGTTACTTACTCTTTCACGCAAAAACTACTTAACGGATTTGGATGAAATTTAGCACACCGATGGTTTATAACCAGGATTAACATATTAGATACTTTTTATCCCGATATTTTCACGGAATCGAAACTTGTGTGGGTGAAACCGCGGGGCGTAGCTAGTACAATAATAATCTTGAGTAGTATTATTCTTTCATTTTAACTATACCTACCTTTTTCAACATGGATGCTATCACCAATATTCTGTAACAATACTTTCATTTAAAATGGTCCATGGAGTTTCATTGTTCTCCACAGGAGAGTTCTACAACGCTTTGGAATGGGGAAATGGCTTTATGTTCCTGACCGATTCCTTGACTATTTCGCCTGTCACTGGTTTAATTGAATTGAATCATTTGAGTTTGAATTATTCGCTGATTGGCAGGATATTGTGTTTACATAAAATTAAGTCTGACGACCCGTAACAACTGTCAAATATCCACGAATGACCGCCGGATCCAACCGCTTAACGTGCTTGCCGAGGCACGGAGGGGTCTCAGTATGTAAAGATGGTCACCCATCCACGGACCGACCGCGGCAAGGGTAGCTTAACCTGATCGATCGACCCGTGTGACTGTTATTTCTTAGCCACGAGCCCCCTTTAAAACATGCCATTAGACATAATATACTCTAACATTAAATACATTGTTAAGTTTTTCATGTGAAATGTCTGACTATGTACTGATTAGGAAACTTGTAAAGGATATTGGTACGCCATATCCACCGTATGTAAATTGAATTAATTAAATCTGAATCAAAAAGATCAAACAGGAAACCGACTTCAGGAGTTTTCTCTTTGAATCTGCATTTTCATCAAAGATTTTATTTTCCATCTGGGAGTTTCCTAGTAGATGACGGCCTTTGGTGTTCAGCTCACTGTGAATATTAAAGTTAATATTGAATATGGTTCATACAAAGTAAACATGCTGTGGAAGCTCTCATACATTTTATAAATAAAATGTCTCCTGCAAACGACTAAAAAGAAAGATGCATAATACTTTTCTTAAATTAAAGCAATAAGTTCTTTTTTATGAAATTATTAAAAAGGTTAATATTAAACTTTATTTCTTTCTTTGCAGGTTTAATATCCTGAACAGCGTGGAGAAAATATAGGTAAGAGTCAAGTATACAGTTATTAAAATTATGTAAACGTGTCTTTTATACAATTATTACATTTTGTTCACGACAACATTACATTATAAAACACAAATACTAACACTACATTACTGTGTGTATATTGGTATTTTTAATTTTATGTTTTTTTATTTATTTTATATAACAAAGATCCACCAATAACAGCCGGGACCAACGGATTAACATGCTTTCCGACAAGCCCCTCTATATACCATATACGAGCCACAATTATTGGTGTCAAATAATTGTGGTTCATATAAATGACAGAAATCTCACTACACAACCACAGTATAAGACGATAACTCGAGGCATTTACATGCAATTCAGCTTCCTATATCAAACGTAGCAAGTCCAAAGTAGTAAAACTCTCCATCATCAATATTTCGAACATCACCCCAAAATTTTAAAATAACATACTCGCATTCTACCATTAAACAACTACACAGTAACTGCTCCATTTCGGCTACCACGTCCCTCGTATTATCCACCACAGTAATAGCAGTTTCTAATATAAAATTGATTTCGGCTGAGCGAGCAACGTTCAAACCTTCTGATTTTGGACGTCATCCAACGCCAATACTGCACGCGTCGACTTTTTCCGTTCGTGACACACATTTTTATGACGATTCCTGACATCGTAGAATTTTCTGGAATTTGCTTATCATAATTTTGCGGTAGCTTGATAAAATATCTGGGTGATTCAATGTGGTTTCACTTACAAAGTATTTTTTTAAACATACAGCAAAAAATATAAATGAACGAAAGAAAGAATGAAAATTGCGTTTATTGGCATTACAGCAAAATAAATACACCTTAAAACTATAATGCACAATCGTGTTTCCTGTTATTAATCTCATATGCACATTTATAATCTCTGTAGTTTTTAAGCAGAAGCCAATCGTTCGTTCACCGATATTGCCGTTTTCAGTATATTCAGAATATATGATAAAAAAAAATCTTGTATTGCAATACTTTGTGACGCGTTGTTCTTAACCATTTCCATTCACAACCATTGGATAGTCATCCGTACCGAATCAAATATGATCAATTCTATCGAAAGAGTCCTCTAAACGCATCTACCCAGTAATGTTGTGAGTTTAAATCAAACGGTCGACCGCTATTTTTCAAGCAAGCAAGAGCCTCGACCAACACCTGAGGAGGCTCTCGTTGGGCAGCTGGATCAAGGGCTTGATTCAGAAAGTGGTACTTCTGGACACGGCTCGCATTGTCAGGAGGTTCCTCTCTCTGGAGCCCTGACCGCCGGTAGCTTGGACTCTGTTCCCGATAGCGGTGGGCTACTATTTTTAAATGTTTTTATACTTTTTATATTTTAATATTTAAAAATATAATTGATACGTTTACTTTAAAATAAAGGATATAATAATTAAATTATCTTATTCAAGCCTCTAGCTGGCTTGCCGCTCTCGCCATGTGTGGTACATAAAATTTATAGAAAATAATACATAGATTGATAGTAAATAAAAAAAATATCATGCTGCATCTTGAAGTTCTCTTTGTTGGATCTAAAATTTCTTAAAACCCCCTTCAACCCTTGAATCATATCCCTCTCTTCATATTTCAGCGGTTGCCTTGATATATACATAACGACATTACCGTCCAATCTTCATGTTTATTTATTAGGGTATAGCCTACCAACTATTTGTACGTACACATATATTCCGATTTTGATAGGTTGACATAAATTTAGTTTATGGTTTATTTGGTGTTTCCATTCGAATGTTGGTTTTGTAAACAGTCGTCTGTTATACGATTGAAATTCAATTACATTTTTATGGGCGGTTCATGTTAATTTCGAATAAACAAACGGGGAGGATAAATTTTCAAGATGGCGGAGGCGAGGTACCGTCTTTGTTCCATAACAGGTTATGAACCGGTCCCGAATGTGGAAAATTATGAAGGTTACAATATGATGATTATTAATATGGTTCACTGCCGGAATTCCCTTTTCTGCCTTTGTTAATGACTCAATATGACTGTAATTTATAATTTCATCGTCATCTGCCTAGCCTTTTCCTAACTATGTTAGGGTCGGCTTTCAGTTTCGGTTTCGGGCTTCCAGTCTAGCCGGATGCAGCAGGAATACCAGTATTTTACATGGAGCAACTGCCTATCTGACCTCCTTAACCCAGTAACTGGGTAATACGATACCCCTTGGTAAGACTGATTGTCATATTTGCGGGCTTCTGACTGTAATATTTATAATTTACGATTTCTAATTTTTAAGTCACTGACTTATCGAACCACACAACAAAGGTAAAAAATTAAATTAAAAATTTAAAAAAACCTCCGACAGCGTGAAACCCTATAAAAAGAAAAAAATAACCTTGAAATTATGGCCCTACGTAAGTACGTTTGAAATTTTTTGATAAAATATTGTTCCGTCGGGGGACCGCTCTAATTATTAGCCTAACATTCTGTTAAAGTTTAAAATAGTAGCGGTCCCCCGACAGGACAATATTTTATCAAAAAATTTCATACACACACACACACATACACAGCCACGTCAAACTTATAACACCCCGTCGTTTTTGCGTCGGGGGTTAAAAAGAAAAATGAAACGGATTGTCCTGTACGAGGCCAAAAGGCTCCTATCTCAGCATGATGCTACGACATTTAAAAAATAAATGTCACAGCGCTGGTATTCTGATAGGGCCCGCTGTGATGTCACGGGCAATTACAGTAATAAATAAATAAATAATTATTTTATTCTTTAAATACATAGGTATAATTATTTAAAATATTTTGAAAACAAATAAAATAAATAATTCATTCTTAATCCGCGCTAGACGTAACTTCAATACCTTGTCTATGCCTTATATATCAGATGCACTCTGTGGCATTGCTGAAATTACAAGTCTCAACATAAAACTGAAACACCAATTATTAATGTGGACAAAAACAATTGGTCACAAACTACATAAATGTTCTCACAAGTAAAAAAAAACAAATAATTAAATTGATAACATCATTGCCTCTAGTGATTATAGAGGATACATTTTTAACGAGTGCGCAAACTGTAACCGTGAATTTAGTACATGATTCTGAGCATGCCTGCGAAGAAGTTTTCTATATTACACTTTTCTATGAAACAACGGTTTTTTTTCGAAAATCGACGTAATGTTTCTACTCTAGGGGCCCACAATCATGTGCGGAACATCTTCTAACAAAAACCGTTAAAGAAAAACGGTTATAAAAATAATGTGAAGCCTTAAATACACTTTAAAGTCTACCGCCACTATATAAACAGCATTGTAAGTTTCAATGGATATCATTTCCCGGGGCAAACATGGCCTTTATTGCTTTGATCTTCCCTTCACTGCGAGCTATAATAACGAGGAACATGGATGCGGCAGGTACAGTGTTTTGAAACGATAATGAAACAAAGGAAATAGAGATCAGTAGGGTACTTTCTTAAAGCAATGAATCAGGAGTTTCGTTCAATGACCTTGGATTATGATTGAAAGTGTAGATTTATACCAATTATTTTTTTTAATAAAAAAACTTTGCCCCGCACTAGGAATTACTCCTGTGTCGTGGGTGCGTTTACAAACATTTAAACTCAGCCAGACCCGGAACAACTGCCTGTATGCAATACAAATATTTGTTCCATGCGGGAATTAAACCCGCGACACGCAGCGCAGCAGTCAATCGCTCAGCCACTGCGCCAACCGTGTCGTCTTTTAAGATAGTTGGCCGATGGGGCCGAAAGGTTCTGGAGTGGTGACCGCGTACCGGAAGACGTGGCGTTGGAAGGTCTCCTACAAGGACCAACGACCTTGTGAAGGCCGTAGGAACCCGTTGGATGCGAGAAGCACAGAAACGGTCGAAGTGGAGGTACTTGGACGTCTTTCGGCTGAAATGATTATTATGATGATGAAGTAAGTCCGATGTTACCTAGGTTACTTTAAAAGTCGTCGCGTCAACCGCATGCATAGTGACCGCTGGGCACCTGACATTCTCCACACGGTAGGTGCCTGAGGATGGACGGCACCGCCGAGGCCGGCCCAGGAAGAGGTGGTGAGATGATACGCGTACCGCAAGGCTTGTATCGAGGTGGCGCTAGAAAAGGATGCATGAAAGGATTTGCGGGAAGCCTTTCCTCAGCAGTGGGACAGCGTAGGCTAAATAAAAAAACTTGAGAGGTGTCAAGGGACACCCGGATGGAACGAAGTATAACTGGCTTGCTTTCTATAAGAGAGAGAGAGAGAGAGAGAAACAGACAGAGAAACACGCGCACGCCGCACGGCTTACAACTATAGCAAAAAGTGTCGTTCCAACTTTTGGTCTTAATTTTTTCCGTCTAGCCCCCTTTCGCAACGCGCGATAAGGAACTTCGTTCCAAAAAAAGTTAGTCGGAAACATTGTTTTTCAACACAATACCAGGAAAAACCATCGTGGCAAATACAAAAAAAAAACAAAAGAAAAAACTCATTTTTCATTAAATTAATGTTGTATTTGCAATAAATTAATGTTACATTATTTTTAACAGTATCTTTACTGACACTGTTACCTTAAGGTGACTTTCAAAGTCGACTGTGTCATTTAATCGTTTTTAACCGAAAAAAATAACAAAATATCTTACCTGAAGGTGAGCGATGATACTGTCGACAACGGCACACGCTTGTCTTGACGTAACCTATACAACCGTGACTTAAATAATTAATAGCAACTCAGATGTAAAATTACTATTATTTCATCACACTGCTTTCAAAACGGTGAAGGAAAACATCGTGAAGAAACCGGCATGTTCTAGAAAGAAAAACCTTGAGAGGTCTCAAGGGACACCCGGATGGAACGAAGTACAACTGGCTTGCTTTCTATAAGAGAAAGAGAGAGAGACAGACAGAGAAACACGCGCACGGCTTACAACTATAGCAAAAAGTGTCGTTCCAACTTTTGGTCTTAATTTTTTCCGTCTAGCCCCCTTTCGCAACGCGCTATAAGGAACTTCGTTCCAAAACTCAAAGACTTGTGATATCTATCGACTCGTACTGGACCCGCGTGGTGCATTACAGCCCACCTCACGGAGAGGAGGTTTGTAACTGTGTCTCAGAAGTGGGAATTACGCAGCTGTTAAAGTTGCCATACAAAAAAAGTATTCTAAATACATTGCAATATCCAAAAACATAAGCTTCCTCATTCAACAGCGTTTCTTATTCAACGCACCGCAGATGAGATGAGTCGGGAAATTGAAAACTAATATCAGATGAAAGTTTTCATCGTGTTTGGTGTGTAAAGCGGCGCAAACAATACTCAATGAATACAAATTGATCCCTTCCGGTATTTTAGTACAGTTGAGACTATTTTTGTGCAGTAGAAACATTTTGTTCTGTTTTCGCGTGGTGTTTATAAAATAGAGATGCAAATTGGTTGTATAATGCATGTTGCAAACATTTGTGCTAATGTTTTGGATACTATTTTACCTAACGGTTTGTTTTTAACTTCGACTCGTAGTCTGTAAATACATAGCCGAGTTATTTTTTCGAATCTTGATATACATTTTTATGTTTCTTGTTGTTATGGAGGTCATGTAGGCAAGATAGGCAAGATACTGGTAGCTGAATTCAATGAGGCTAGAAGCCGACCCCAACACAACCTTTTTTTTCAACATTTCCTATACTGGTAGGAATCTGATGGCAAAAGATTAACGGCTAGCATTGTTAGAAGGTTACACTCTCTGGACCGCCGGTAGCTTGAAACCAGTTGCTCCCGACACCGATGGACTGCAAATTTTTATATTTTTAAATGTGTTTTTCAGAAAAATATTTAAAAGTATATATTATAAGGCATTAAATGCAATAAAGGACAAAAGATTAACATTATTACGTTACACACTTAGGTTGTTAACAAAAAATAAACATAAAACATCTTTTTCATAGATCATTTAATTACATTTTGCGAGACTGTTGTTTAGCGCAATATTATATATGAGCCCTAGAGTACGGTACGGTTTTTAAATGAGATCTTTGCAATAATAACGTGCTTTATATTCTAAAGCTCGTGACACACCTTAATTTAAACTCCAATTTCAGCGTAAAATTATATAACACACGCTTCGACGTAATTGCCTCTTTACAAGTGATTTTCATCACAAAGTCCGCAGTTTTTCTTAAACAAAAACATTATAAAATGCACATTACAATTTACCTGTGCTAGAATTAACAACGCTTTTGCATGTCAATAGTTTTTTAACAAAGACTTTTTAGATTCTTACACTTTTTCCCTTTCGTGCGCTTAACGTTTTCACTTACCTAATTGCGCTTTTAAAAGTTAATTTTCCATGATAAGAAATCCAGTGTTGCAGAAAACATGGTTGTTCACGCTATGGGAGGAGCACAATTTGTTTTGTTTTGCATATGAAACTCTTTATAAAAATTGGAATGCCTTCGTGTGAGATGGCTTTATGATCAAAATAATTGTACACACTAACTCGGAATGAGTATTTTAATTTCTGAAAATATTAACTTATTTCTACAAATTGAATTATGGACGGCCCCGCCGAGGTTGACCCAGAAAGCGATGGCGAGATGACCTGCACGTGTACCGCGAGGTCTGGTTCCAGGTGGTGCGTGAAAAGAGTTCCTGGAAGGACTTGGGGCGGCCTTTACCGAGTAGTGGGACAGTATCCTACTACATGTATTTGTTCCGAGTCTGGGTGTTTTTCTATCTATAATATATATGATTTACAAAAAAAAAATGTGTATAAGTAGTTTATCAGCCATCTTGTTACCATAACACAAGCATTAGGTTGCTTAGCTTGGGACTAGATGGCGCTGTGTGAAATGTCCAGGCATATTATTATTATTTAAACGTGAAAGTTGGTATGGATGGATGGATGGATGAATGTTTGTTACTCTTTCACGCAAAAACTACTGAACGGATTTGGATGAAATTTGGTACACAGATAGTTTATAACCGGGATTAACACATAGGACACATTTATCCCAATATTCCCACGGGATCGAAACTTATGCGAGTGATTCCTTATTTTGTGCGGAGATGACACTGGCTTAAATCTATACATATTGTACGTTTTTTTTTTTTTGAGTATGGGAAATCATCAAATTACTCCTGCCGCTCTGGGTGGAGCAGGAGGGAGTGTCAGACTCTTACTGACTAAAACCCACCCGTGTTCCTTCCTTAGCCCGCGGTAACCCTTTCGGACGATCCCGCTACCCTGGCAGGCTTCGGCCCTATTGGGCCCCGTCACTTATGCTGACATCGGGATCGAAACTTATGCGAGTGATTCCTTATTTTGTGCGGAGATGACACTGGCTTGAATCTATACATATTGTACGTTTAAGTCACTTTTCGTGTCTGTCGGTGTGAGCGCGTTGTTCTTCTTAACTACGCAACGGATTTTGAAGCAGTTTTCACAATCATTTAGAGAATTTATTCCAGGAGGTTTATGTGTATAATACATTAATATTTAACTTAGATTTAACCCAGAAACCCGTGCGAAGCAGGGGCGTGTCGCTAGTTTACTTATGCAATGTCAGTTCAAAGCCATGTGTGGCTCGGGACAGTCAGCTATTTTGATGATAATTGGCTCGCTACATTCTTGCAATAACGATTGCACATAGTATACAACATAAGTAACTACGCGCTTATGCTTATTTGCGGCCTAAACTTGTACATACGAGTACATAAGCTACACATTTCCATTATAAGCTGACCTCGCATTGGTTCCGCTTGTCGTACAATAAGAGGTCAGCTTGGATGCTTGATATGTCACCGTATGTACTATCAATTCAAGAAGAAGGGCTTTTGAAAAAAGCATCACTTCTGTACCATTTTTTTTTCTGTTCCGTTTTTCTTGTCTCTTTATATATGGGTGTACATAAATCCAAACTAATATTATAAATGCGAAAGTAACTCTGTCTGTCTGTCTTTCTGTCTGTCTGTCTTTGCTTCACGCCTAAACTACTGAACCGATTTGTGTGAAATTTGGTACAGACATAGTTTGGAACTTGAGAATGGACATAGGATAGTTTTTATTACAAAAAATAAAATAAAAAATAAAATTTATTCCGGACATACAGCGCCATCTATTGGTCAAGATTCGGCATCAATTCAGCTACAACGGCTTACTAGCTTAATTTTAGCAGTATTAAAGTTGTCGAAAATTTACCACTGGCGGGACAAAAAGGGGTAATTCAGTTTTTAAGGGGAGGATTTGAACTTGAAACTGTATGTTACATTTTCACGTCTAAACCACTGAACTTCTGATTTGGCATAGAGATAGATGGCATCCTAGGGAAGCACATACATTTTATCCTGTTAGCACGTTCCCGTGTGATAATTTCCGACATCCACGCGGGCGAAGCCGCGGGCAGAAGCTAGTGGTAAAATAAATAAGAACAAACAACACAAAATTATGAGCTGCACCGCATTCATAGGAAATGCTATTATTTATTCTTGTATTATTTTATTTGCATTGCAGTGGACGGCGTTCTAAATAAAGCGATCGTAGCACAAACACGCGAACGTCGTATTTATTTTGTTCGGCAAACCAGAACGCGTAGTCGCGCCGACAGAGGGCGTCTTCCTGTTTTCCGAACAAATGAGGGACATAATGGACGCGAAGAACGCGTAGTCGCGCGATAAATGTCAATTTGGTTAGGATACGGGGTTACGGTAGAAGATTGCTCTACCACCGCATTCCAATCAAAGCGATCGGTCGCATGAATAGACAATCGTCGCGTCCTAAACTTTTTTGGAAAACAGGAACGCCCCCTTTATTGCGACGAGTTTGGGTTCGCCAAGTAAAATGAACACGATTGTCTTAATTATGTTAGCACGAGGACCGCTTTGGTTAAGAAACGTCCTATCATTATCCATGTGAAACAGAGTAGGTATATTATAGAGAGAAAGAGAAAAGAGATGCCGATAGATGTGAATGAGACATTTGTCCAAATTTGCTGCCAAATGTGCAAGAATGGATCCGCAATAATCCTCCAAAAAGCACTCCCCAGACAGTGGAGTTGGAAGCACAGAGCACTTATATCTATACATACCTACATGTTTATAGATAGGGGTAGTGGTCCATCGAACTGATATAATCCCTGAGTGCATTACGTGGGGTAAAAGGGGGCTGAAACAGTAAAAGCCGAGATGAGAAATAAATAATGAAGCATTAGCGTGTGATTACTAAAGATCTGGCAGTATCTAGTTATTTCATTAACATCGAAACAAAAATTCCTCTATGATTTACAATATACCTAAAATAAAATTGCGAATGATTAGTGATTGTAATTTATCTGAAATAAAATGAAAATTGAATTGAATTGAATATACTTGTTTAAGGTCAGCTTTCAATTATTATCGCCAATCGATACCTAGTTTATTTTTTTTATTTTATTAAAATGTATAAAACCAGATTATTCAAATTTCAAAACAGCTGAAGAAATGGTCGTAGAGATTCGGTGCAATACTAAAAATGATAAAGAGGACTTCCCCGACCAGAGTAATATATTTTTGAAGTGAAAACTTCTTTAGCGGCGTTGTGCACTTTTTTTGTGATGGTAAAATTTTTTAAACTGGCGTCAGGACACGTGACATGATCGAAAATACGTAAGACGGAGTTCGCGTCAGGACACGTGACCTGATCGAAAATTCGTAAGACGAAGCTCGCGTCAGGACACGTGACCTGATCGAAAATTTGTAAGACGGAGGGGGAGTAGACTGCATTCCAAAATATCAAAAATGCACAACGTTAATATTCAAGTTTTCACTTCTGCCGGCACTCCCGGAGTGACTTTGGGTTTTAGGCCCAACTTTGTATGAAACGTTACTGGTCGCATTTGTTATTTAGGGACAGCTAGATAGGCAAGTTAGGTAGTCAGAAACTAGGACAAAATACAATAATACAGAGTATCGCAGTCTGGAACTGTAATGCACATTATTGCTAAAGTATCTACTTCTGGAGTAAAACAATGTAGGTACAGACGCCAGCACATCAAGCTAATACCATCTATCAAATTTCTTTAATAGATTGTCAATAATTTCCTTAATACTTTATCGCTAAAGCATTAAGGCTCAGGGTTGTTTGGGAAAATTTGACAGTTTCGGGTAGCTTCATGTGCCGCGTCTGTAACTGCGAAAGTATTTTATAGTGAAAATACTTCATTTTGAATGTTTTACATCGCGATGTCGTTAGTACGAAAATATGTCAAAAATATGCCAAATAACTATAGACGTTTGCATTTTTCCCGATTTGCTGCTTGCCATCACAAAATAGATTCAAAACATATATCATCTCGCGCCTCCTTCCTATGGGGGTAGGCATCCTTACATACCCACTACATTTGCTTCGTTTACGAAGATATGCATAGATAGAAACAACTTTAGTGTAAAATATTTTTGTAAAATATCAAAAACATTTCCTCAATACTGAACTAAACTAATAAGGGCTAGTAAAACTTTAAGTACTTTTAAACTTAATTAGTTTGGGAGATACCATGGTCTCTTCATAGTTTATTTAATCTCCTAGTTTGTACAGTTTTATCTTGTTTCTATATTTTTACTAAACTTTAAAATTGGATACTTTAAATCTGATTTTAGACAACGAAGATTCCTGAGAGATTTTATTTTTTCTTGTTTTTAGGGTTCTGTACCTCAAAAGTAAAAAGCGGAATCCTTATAGAATAACTTCGTCGCCTGTCTGTCTGTCAGTCTGACAAGACTATTTGTCTCAGAAACGCATCAAAGTACGGCCCCTTGGAGCTCTAAAAAATTAAGCTTGTAAGTCAACACAATAAAAATACGGCCATTTATGCGATTTTGATACTCGCAAATAAATTATAACCCTATAGGTTATAATTTATTTGCGAGTATTCCCGTTGACCTAGAATCATGAAGTTTGGCAAGAAACAAAGTCTCACTTATAAAGGAAAAACTCCTGATCTGTAGTTTAATCACATAAAAAAAAAATTGGGATTGCAAAGCTTACATTTGCAGTTGGAAAATTGACCGTGACGTATATCGAAGTATGGGAGAACATGTTTTTCAACTGCAATGTTAAGTTTGGATAAATAAATAAGTTTTGGATACATTTATCCCGACTACGGACCCCTTCATTGTGCGTGGTTCAACAAGCACTTGGGCGGTTTTCTCTTACTGATAAGTAGTCTTGTTCACTGATTAATATCTTTGGGAAACATGAAACAGAATAGAAATACTCTTTATTATGTACATCATAAATATTACAGATATAAATGTAAAGTAAAGTCACCTAGGTAACATCGGACTTACTTCATCATCATAATCATCATTTCAGCCGAAAGACGTCCACTGCTGGACGCATCAAGCACCTCCACTTCGACCGGTTCTGTGCTTCTCGCATCCAACGGGTTCCTGCGGCCTTCACAAGTTCGTTGGTCCTTTGGGAGGCCTTCCAACGCCATGTCTTCCGGTACGCGGTCACCACTCCAGATACATTCGGCCACATTGGCCGAAAAAAAAAAATTATATAAGTAGTTTATCAGCCATCTTGTTACCACTAGGTTGCTTAGCTTGGGACAAGATGGCGCTGTGTGAAATGTCCAGGGATATTATTATTAAATGTAGAAATTTTACAAGGGGTGACACAATGCGCGGTGTTATCGCTAAAAGCGATTTTTTACAGACAACCTTTGGATAGATGCAGAAAGAAAGCGAAACAGTACTGCAGGTAGTCGGTGGTGTACAGACGCCGGCAGGTCAAGCTACCCGAAACTGTAAAATTTTCCAAATCAACCTTGAACCTTAATGCTTTAGCGATAAAGTTAAAAATCTATTAAAGAAATTTGACAGATTGTAGTAGCTTGATGCGTGTGGGACGCCCCCCAGCTAGATGGATGGATGACCTAAAGAAGGTGGCTGGGACAGACTGGATGCGGAAGGCGGAGGACAGGGTGTTGTGGCAAAACCTAGGTGAAGCCTATGTCCAGCAGTGGACTGCAATAGGCTCAGTTTACATACATACATACATACAAACATCAATGAGTGTTCCTCCTCGAACGTGAATAGATCTTAGCCATGCCCTGGCTTGAAGTTATAAAACCAAATTTCATATCAATTTAATACGTTGTTCCTCAAGCAAGCATAAATTGCCTTTACTTTGTCTAAGTGAAATTCATCTCTTGACATAACAGAATGTATTAAGCTCACATTTTAATTAAATCTAGATTCGTGACAAGATATTTAGTTTGAGAGAAGATGAAATAATTTGACGAAGTGGTTTGCGAAGACTAAATCAGGTTCCAAATTAGATTGTAGACAGACTGTTTAAATGTTCAAGTAAATATACTTAATATTAAAATACTTTATTGTACACCACAAAAATACATAACACAAAATAGATCGAACACTACAAAATATACAATAGGTGGCCGGGTTCTCTCTATCTGGCAGAATCTTGATGCTCCGAAATTTATTTGGCATAACACACTTGGCATAATCTACTTTAAACGAATATTTTTCAGGCATGAAATTGATTTAATATAATTATTGTTTGGCCGAATGTTTATATGTCCGAATTTCCTCTGCTGCGGCGGTGGGCCTTAAAACCATCTGCGACGATAAGCTCGCATGGGACCGCCGGAGCCCCGCAGCGCTGGAGCCGTGACAGAAATCATGCCTGCTCCATGTTGCATGCTTGCTTGCACGCTGAAGCATGCTGCATGCTTGCTTGCATGCATGGTGTATGCTTGTTTGCATGCTCGCTTGCATGCTGCATTCTTGCTTGCATGCTGCATGCTTGCTGCATGCATGGTGAATGCTTGTTTGCATGCTCGCTTACATGCTGCATGATTGCTGCATGCATGGTGTATGCTTGTTTACATGCTGCAGGCTTGCTGCATGCATGGTGAATGAATTAATGAATGAATGAATTTTCTGTAATGATTATGGATATGAAATGTATGCCAAAAGATGATTCTAACTCTAAACTTTCTGAGATATGATAGTTCTGCCTTTTAATGACTATCGATATGAAATGTATGCAAACGACGATTCTGACTGTGAACTTTCTGCGATATGATGGTTCTACTTTTTAATTATTATGGATATGAAATTTATGCCTAAAGATGATTCTGACTTACAAAATTATGAATTTTGAATGTATGATAAATGGGTGTCTGCCAAACGATTTTCTGCGAAATGAAGTTTATGCTATCCGCTGTTATGCAAAACAATATTATGACATAAAAAGTTCTGCTATAAAAGGCAGACCCTGGGTGGCCTTATCGCTTTCTGTGATCTCTTCCAGGCAACCTTGGAATGGACAGTGATGTGGCGGGCATAAATTAGGACATAATGTTGAATTTGCAAGAAGGATTTTATGTCTGTTTTATAATTATTAAGTGCTGTGTCTCAGTGCCTCTAGCTGCAGTAAATACTGCAGATACCGAAATATTTTTGTGTTAAAAAAAATTGCCATCAATGTTTGGTCCCACATTGACTTAACTAAAGTTTTATGTTCTAGCATCAGTTTCTAAGAAATTATGCTGTCTAACAGGGCATTATACCTTTGGTTTCCTAAAAAACTGGTGATCTGTCACGGTAATAACAGCTGTCCAAATACAGAGCGTTTTTGACATCTTAATTTCAAATACATAACATAATCAACCTATAATGTTTCCACTGCTGGAACACAGTCCTCGTGTCGGTGAGAGGGAGTGGGCCGTAATCCACCTCGCGGGCCCAGTGCGGGTTGGTAGATGTCACATGCCTTCGAATTTTTGGTTCTAGGACATGCCGGTTTCCTCACGATGTTTTCCTTCACCGTTTTGAGAGCAGTAGTGATGAAATAATTTACACCAAGTAAAGCGCTTGAAGGGGCTCGAACCTACGACCTACAACTTGTAAGTCGGGGCTGTTACCACTGGGCCACTACTGCTGCATTTCAAATACTGATGAAATTATACAAGTTTTCATGATGGCTGTTGTAATCATAACTACGTAACCGCTTTCCTAGAAAACCAAAGCATAACCGTCAAGCTTTAATAACTTTAAAACATCTCTAACCCTATCTAAACCACATATTTCTATCTACCCACCGAATTATTCAAACGCAACACCACTCCAAAGGTACCAGGGTGACATAAAACTAAGGAGAGCGACGTGAACCCACTGAGGGCCTTCGTAACCTGACCGAGCTAAACGAAACTATTTCCCTGCGTTACTTAAAGAGCGTCGTAAAGCCGAACTATAGGTCCCGCGGGAAGTTCTACGGTCCCCTCGAATTTAGTATAAAGTTTTCTAGGCCTGGTGTAGATTTAAAATGGAAGAACTTAACTACTGTGATACTGTGTATGGCCCATGTCTGTTAGCAAGAACAGAGAAGCTGATACAACGCATACAAAATGCATGTACACGGTTCTGTGTAAAGATACCTCGTAGAAGTCATGTCACACCTTTTATAAATGAAAATAATATTTTGAAAATGGCTGCTAGGAGAAGGTTACACATGGCTGGTTTACTTTTTGGAGTAGTCACTACACAAAAACCTCACTATCTGTTTGAGAAGTTAAGTTGGAGACAGAGCAAATACGAACCACGTTTTTCTACCAAACCTCTTTGTACATCAACACATAGGACCGCAGCATTCAGGGGGAGTTTCAGGTATGCTGCCACGCACTGTTGGAATAACCTTCCTCCACCAGTAAGAGCCCTGAGAACAAAGAAGCATTTTTTGAGTATCGTAAAGAAGTATTTCATGCAGATACAGCAAACCACATAATTGTACATCAATATTTAATTTCCATGGCTGCTCTTTTGGTACTCACCTCGAAGGTCACGGCATACGGGCAAGGGATATGGCTTTCCAACAGTGCTGAGCGACCTCTGCCTGCCTCCCTGTTGATGTCTGTCCCTGTTGTTCTGTGTCATTGTCATGGGAGGAATGGTAGCCCACAGTTATCTGGGGAGTGTTGGCTGTGTGTCTTTCTGACGCTGCATTATCTAAGTTAGACAATAGGTAGAATATTTAGTAAGGTGTCACAAAGATTACCAGTATTTTTAAGGCTTTGTTCTATTTTTAGTTGTTTTTTTCTCTCTCTTTTGTTCTGTTGAATGCACTGTTAATACTCACCATTACGATCATGTAGGCTATGAAGGCGGTATGGTTATGAATTCCATGGGTAGGGATGTTGAAAAAAGCATGGTTGTCATTTGCGACGCCATGCCGATAAGCAAATGGCCGCCATTGCGATCCCATTTCCCATGGTGCATTATAACAACTAAGGTGTATGAAAGCAGACTTCTTTGCATATATCTAGGTAATTTATAATTGCTGAGTTATTCGTAGAATTTACGTGATTAGGAAAACACACCACACTGTACACAACGTATAGGTAGTTGTTGCTTACTTAGCATTTTTTATTTTTTTTAATTTTACTAAGTTTTGTATTAGATATGGTTATAATTTATGTACTTATTTGTTTTTACGCATGAATACAGATATCTTTTATATATATTTTTCGTTATTTTATATAAATGCACACACTATGTTCAGTTCGCTCAATTCAGCGGAAAGTTAGATTTACCCGATATAGTATTTCACAATTTTCACATGGTGGGACGTCATTACGTCATTCGTGAGGTAGTTGCTGAAAATCAGCGCTGTTGACGATAGGTTCGTCCGAAGTCACAGCATTTTTGCTGAGCAACGACCTATTCTTGCACAGATGCGACGCACGGCTTAATTGTTGTTGGTTTTGTTACAAAAGTAGTTATACTAGTTATTTCGCCACTCTGCAATTGGCATTTTTGTTTTTGTTATGATTGTTATTGTTTTGTTGTGGCCATCTGCCAATATCGTCTTGTCAATGTCAAGTAATGTGAGTTGTCATTGGTCCCTGGCCTTGACATCAAGCAATAGACAAGAGTGTCATCATTTTTTATGACTGAGTACGAGTTTTTTGACTATGTGTATCTTATGTCTTTTTATTTACTATTATTATTTTGTTCTAGTTGTAATTGTGCGTTTTGTTTGTGCAGAATAAATTATTTTTCTTTTCTTTCTTTTTTAAGAAAGAAATGGAATATAAAATATATTTTTTTTAAGTTTTTGCATGCCTAGAAATAGCCCTGCAAATTGTGGTAAAATAAAGTAAAGTATCTGTAACAAAAATCTGTTTTTTTTTAAATATTTTTGGAAGCAACATTTTCACTGTCTTTTGATCACGTTGAAGAACCCACCACACAATAAAATTGACTCTGTTTAACCTTATTTAGTTAACATGACACTTTATTCGACATGGGTCGACATGTCCCTAACCAGTACCCACTCCTTTAGAAAATATTATTTAGTTATTTATCTTATCAGTCTATTGTTTTTATTTTAAAGGGACAACAAAGGGAACAGTAAAGTCTTAGGCTACGTACGCATTGACAGGTGGCTTGCTTAGCGCCTAGAGCCTGGCGACTTAACATCCTTCGATACACGTTAGGTGACAAGCGAAGGCGCCACGCGGGCAGTGCGGCCGGTTGCGAAAATTCTAGAGAGTTCGTTTCACTTCGCTACTCGCAAGATAACAAGAAAGCCACCTGTCAATACGTACGTAGTCACGAGCACTATTATGTCAACACTTGTTAACTTTCAATAGCGATTTTTGCGTGAAATAACGAAAACAACAATAAAATACGACACATTGCAAAAACCTATGGGTTCGAAAATACTATGTTTGTAACAACATAAAATTTCATTAAAAAATAAAGGAGTAAATCGCTTTTGAATAAAACCAAGTGTAGACATACTTATGCTCGTGACTGTACGTAGCCTGTAACAATTAATTTAAAATCAAAGATAGAATGTCCTGAGCAATCAGCGTCCAAGCACTTGGAAACTAAAATAACATTATCAGTAATAATGAAAGCACCAATTACCAAGAATAACATAAGTAAGCACAATTTCGCAAAATCAATCATGAATTTAAATTCGGTCTCAATATCTTAACAAGAGAGTCTTCAGTTATAAGGGGGTGATTACATGCGCAACATGTCGCGTTGCGTTTTTTAGATACCACGAGTTTTAGGCGTATCGCGTCTTCGAAATTAATCGCCATCATCAGCAAGTTTACTGTCAGTCATAGCCATTTCACATGATCCATGGTAACTATCATCAAGCTACAACTGTTAGGAACATACTACAGTCGATGGAATGGTGGTCACTCTTCCCGACTTGAAGCCGCCCAATCCTACATTACCTTCACTCATGAACAGAGGAACAATACTGGTATTTCTAAAAACGATTACATGCAACAATTTCAGTCCCAATGTGTCAAAAAATCCTTTAACTCATCTACATTTTTGACAATGATTTTCGCTGAGACGTCACAAATTATAATCTTCTATTATAATCGTTTAACTTCAAGTCATATTTCGAGCGAATAAATTCAAAACGTATCGCAATACGACTGGAATTTAAACGTTTACAAGTACCTACGAGAATTGGCCTTAAGTTTTACGCTGTCTACCTCAATAGTCATCGGTTCTACGGTTATAGGCTGTTTGTATTTTAGTGTCGGGCACGATTTCAAAGACGACGTGATAGGGGAATAGATATCGCAAAGTAGTTTTGCTAAGTAATATCGTGAGACCGCCTCGTGTCTGTGTGAAATCAACCTTATAACTGAACTTCTCGTAACTACATTATATTTTCTTGATTTAGATCTAATATTTTCTTAAACAGACGAGATAGAATTGTGTTTACATTCAGAATGGGATTTCAAATAGATTTATGTACATTAGCATGACATGAGATGTAGTTACAAGATGTAATAAAAAACTAAATTGATTCCATTAATGTATTAATGTTATTAATATTTATGAATTTCAAAGTGAATAATGTAGTGAATACGAATGAATTTCATAGTAATCTGTCCAAATTTTTGATAAAATTTTTGATGAAACATTTTGTTTGGATCAACTAGGCAATTTTTTTATTTTATTAATATTCTAGCACCACAGGAGCAACGAAATATCTCATGATTTTTTAATAGTCACGTAAAATGTTTTTTTCATCAAATATTATTTATTATTGCATGAGTGCTTATTAATAGGTGGTACCTACCATAAAAAGTTGATATTTTTGTACTATAATATCTCCCGCGTAGACACTTGTGCACTATAATATCTCCCGAGATTAGCTGCTATGGCCGAAATTCGGTCAGGCGGACTATTTATTAGCCGAAGAAGCATTTTGACGACACGGTTGGCACAGTGGCTGAGCGATCGACTGCTGCGCTGCGTGTCACGATTCCCGCACGGAACAAATATTTGTATTGCCTACAGGTAGTTGTTCCGGGTCTGGCTGTTTGTGTATGTGAGTTTAAATGTTTGTAAATGCACCCAGGATAGAGGAGTAATTCCCAGTGCGGGGCAAGGTTTAAAAAAAATAAAATTAGCAAATACACATCATAAACTCGGACACATATGCAAGGAGTATCAGTTTCTATAAGTTAACTGTGTAAAACTCTTGGTTTCTTCTTACAAACCAAAATAAAAGCTATATATATTTGAAATTTTAACAGTATTCAAAGACCAAATTCTATCAAACTCATCTTGAATTCAAAATTAACCAACCCACCCCTCCCCCTCCATTCAGCACAAACAATACTGTTTTCGCGAAATGGTTTTAAACAGCGAGGATCTAATTACTCTTTAAGAAAAGCTGTCAGGGTTCCTTTTAATGAATAAATGATGGAGAAACTTTAGAGGTTCAATGTTTTGATTTTATCTAATTTTGTGTTCGCATTGTTTCAGTTTTTTTTTTAAGAGGGGCCCGTGGCTAAGTAATAACAGCCGCACAGGTCGATCGGTCAGGTTAAGCTACGCTTGCCACGGTTGGTCTGTGGATGGGTGACCATCTTTACATACCGAGACCCCTCCGTGCCTCGGAAAGCACGTTAAGCCGTTGGTCCCGGCTGTCATTCATGGATCTTTGACAGTCGTTACGGGTAGTCAGAAGCCCGAAAGTCTGACCAGTCTTACCAAGAGGTATCGTATTACCCAGTAACTGGGTTGTGGAGGTCAGATAGGCAGTCGCTCCATGTAAAATACTGGTATTCAGCTGCATCCGGTTAGACTGGAAGCCGACCCCAACATAGCTGGGAAAAGGCTAGGCAGATGATGATGATTGTTTCAGTTTTTAAGGATACCAATTATTGGAATTTTGATCGATACATTTTTCATTAACGTCGATACAATATAACACTATTGTGTCGAGGTTGAAAGAGTTACGTTAAGTGGTATTTTTCTTATATTTTTGAGTTTTCATGATGTATGCCAACGTATTTCTTGATCTCCATTAGAAATAAAATAAAATCAAAATTCATTTATTCAGATTAGGTTGAGAAACAGTACTTTTCGTACGTCAAAATTACATAAGACGGTCCCTCAAAACGCCCGGCCTTCACCACTTTCTAGTGCTTTCAAATAAATAAAAAATAACTTTATTGTTCAGGAAAAATATTACAATATTCAAATAGCACTACCCTCCACACAAGGATTTCTTGTGTCGTGGAGACTACTTTCCTTCATCTTATAAGATTATTAGGTACATAGTAGCTAGGCTCATACATAACACCATTACATTAGATCAGGGGTTCCCACCTTTTCTTGGTCAGGGACCACTTTTATATTATTCTTGTTAGCAGGGACCACTATGTAGGTATAAAAAAAAAATTGTAATAATCCAACTGAAACCTTCATTAAAAACTTAATAGGAATTACATACGGCGGCACGACGTATCACCCCCTCCACCCGCGCTCTTCTCACTCACTGCACGGCGACCAACGGCTCACCGCCCGCTAAATTTAAAATCGTTCGCGGACCACATTTTGGCTTCTGCGGACCACTGGTGGTCCACGGACCACTGGTTGGGAACCACTGCATTAGATCCTCAAGAGCGGTAATTACCTAACATCTTGGTATTTTTTCCCTACCTGTTCCAGGTGTGACTTTGTATTCAATTAACTAATTCCTTGCACAACATAAATATAAAACAATGTTAATATGAGTTGAACAAACAGTAACTTTATTCACTTGGTTTTGAATACATCAGAATCTCTCTAAAAATAAGGTACTCCTTTTAATATGAAGTCAGTCAGATCAGTCAAAAACCGTTCGCAAGCTCATCTCGCCAACAATCAATGTCAAAAGCTTGTCAAAAATGTAGGGAAATTACAGGTATTTTTGACAGATGAGACTGTGAACGTTGTGAACTTTTCTCATCTCAAAAACCTCAATGTATAAATCAACAAGATGAAAAACAAGACGCATTAAGACCTTTTAGTTCAGTACCCACATTTTATCTACGCCCAAAATGTTCTCTCTACAAAAAAAAAATTGGTTGCCTGTAAAGTCGGTATACGGGCGAAAGTTTTACGTGACAACGACTTTGAAGGGACGCGTGCCTTTCACTTTTTATGACTGTCTCTCTCGCTCTTAGGCGGGCTAACCATGCCCGAGTGGAAGGGACGCGTGCCTCTCACTCGCTCTCATTGTGAGCGCATAACGTGAGCGGAGCGTAACGCAGTTTCTTGAAGTGTCACCCGGCAAACCAATTTATAAGACGTTGTCACGTCAATACAAAAGTAACAAAAGTTAACCAAAATAAAAGGCCAGTGCTCGTAAATCGAGACAGAACAGCCACAACATAAGAGATATTAAATAACAGCGGCCGATCCACACCTCGGGAGCCTGATTGAATTTCTGTTCCGCATGATTTATCGGACATAAATACGGTTCCGAGGGTATCCTATACGCCTGATCATGCAGTTTTGTGGCCGCTATTTTGTTTATTGAATAACGTAAAATGTGTACACGTTTTAGTTTACATCAACACAACGTTACCCAATGCAAAACTTACTGTAGAATACATAATTATAGTGTCGGGTATACTTACAAAGCCTCACTCTGCACTTAACACCTGTCACAACACTAATTTATCTCGTCTTCTCAACGTCCGTGTGTCACAGCAGGGATCCAGCAGAATATCAGCGTTAGGTACATTTGCCTGACACATGCTGAGCTGGACTCCCATTTGGTGCAACCTTGAGACGCACACCGCACTGTGTATGTTTCGTTATTAATTTAATTCGTCATAGTGTCACTTTGATTTTGATATTTGTGTGTTTTTCATTTTGTCATTTTTGTCGGCACCTTGTTTTATATTATTAATGTGGGTAGTTCTCTAATAATGCACTTTTGTGTGTTGCGCTGTCTTTTTTGTGTGCGCTAAATAAATGGTTTATCTATCTATCTATCCAGTTTATTATCGAGGGGCTCGTGGCTAATAGCAGCCGCAAGGGTTGGTCAAAGGTTAACGTATGCTTACACCGATCGGTTCTTGGATGAGTAACTATCCATTACATATCGCGACAACCAGCGTCAGACAGCATCTGTCTGGCATTAATGCTGAAATGAACCTTTTTGGCGCAGCCGTGAGGCACACACTGTTGTTGTCTGAAACATTATTTTTTATTTTATTAATTTTGTATTTTGTGTTTCACGAACTGTGTCCAAATAAACTTTTTTCTTTCTTTCTTTTCTTACGACATCTCCATGTCTCGGAAAACACGTTAAGCCGTTTGTTCCGGCTTTCATTCGTTGATCTTTGACAGTTTGGTAATTGTTCTGGGCCCAAAAGCCCAAAAGTCTATCAGCCAGTCCTACCAAGGGGTATCGTGTTACCCAGTAATAGATTTGTGTAGATCAAATAGGCAGTCGCTCCATGTAAAATACTGGCATTCAGCTGCATCCGATTAGACTGGAAGCTGACCCCAGAATATGTGGTGTCTAGGGCTAGGTTAGGCTAGGCTAAACAGATTCCCCCCCCCGGTGGGTTCCCGCATTGTCGAGGCGGGGGGGCTCAGTAGCCGTGGCTGGCTGGGCCACGGTGAAGCTAAGAGGAACCCCAGCGGGGGCCGCTCGTCAGGGCTGTGCGGTTTAGCCCGACGTAGCGGCCCACGGGTAGGTTGCGGTGCCGCTTGCGCGACATCGCGACCTACCTGAGGCGGGCCGCGATGTCCCCCGTGAGGGAGACATTGCGGCTGAGGACAGAGGCCACGGCGGGAGGGGTTCTCCCTTCCTTCCGCGGCCTTGACGGGGCCGCCACCGTGAGATGGCGGAGGCGGCGGGGCCGCAGGGGAAGAGGAGTGTCGGTGTATCGTTGCCGCTCTCCCTATCCTCTGCGGCCGTAGCTCCCCCAACGCGGGGGGGCATGCGGGGCCTGCCTCTTAGGCGGGCGTGGAGGCCAGCAGGCAACGGGTGCGGGGGCTCCGTTGCCTGTTTTGCACAGGCCTCCACCTTGTGGGACGGGAATGGCCAGGTGTTCCCGGCCATTCCCGTAGCCCCCCAACCTGGGGGGCATGCGGGGCCCGCCATACCATCTTGGCGGGCGTGCGCCGGGAGGGCTGTGGAAGTAAAGGCTGGGCCGATTTCCCATAGCCCTCCCATTACGGCGATTGCAGGAACACCGCTGAGTTTTAGTGGGTATACTGTCCTTCCGAAGTTCTGACAGGGAGTCCCACATACCCCGTCTCGTCCCCCGCGAGACGGGGATGCATAAAGCATTTCTCAGCGAGAAAAAAAAAAAAAAAAGGCTAAACAGATTGATTGTGTTTACGTTTTATTTTTACTAACTAGCTGCTGCCCGCAACGTCGTCTGCGTGAAGGCTCTACAGCACCAAAAATACCTAAGATGCCAGTGTCGCTATAGCATTATAAGTAAACAACTTTTAAAATTGCATTAAAATATAAGTTTTTTTGCGAAGCAAGTGAAACGAAGCAAGTGAAGCGAGTTATATGGGAATCCTGCTGAGTTCAGTCATAAGATGTGACTGAAGGAAATAGAGAAAATAATGCAAGAATACATTCCAGGACACAAAAGAGTAAAAATACGTACAAAGGTATCATACCTTACAACACTTCCCTATAAACTACGTTGGCAGTTATGCTGCCAGGAGCCAAAATGTAAAGAGAGTCAGGATTGGTGACGCGAGAGCAATCGACGTACAGTTGCCCGTGTGAGAAGCAACTTGTCCTGAGGTCGACACCCGCTGCCCTCAGTGTCTGCCCCTGCGACTTATTGATGGTCATCGCGAAGCAAACATTCACGGGGAACTGTACGCGCTTGAACTGGAACGGGTAGTTATGAGGTATGAAAGGAATGCGTGGTATAAATACTGCCTCGCCGACGCCACAACCCGTAAGAATTTTCGCCTCAATGGTGTGTCTGTGGAGCGAGATGACTTTAAGGCGGGTCCCGTTACACAATTTCGGAGGAGATAGGTACAGAAGAAGCATAATCGGGACACCGATCTTCAGCTTGATGGTATGGGCTGGAAGTCCACTTGCTGACAGGGAGTTCAGAAATTCCACGGGATAATGTGTGGCGTCATCTTGCTCGACAACAGTGTTTATCGAGGTGTAGACCACTTCATTCCCCTCAATTTCCGAGAGAATGCATTTGTTAATTGCTGCAGCCTGATTATTTTTGGACGTCAAACTGGCCCGCTCACACACCCAAGAATTCTGCTGGTGCAGTATACGACTGATGTCCCCGTACACACAGCGAATGAGTTCTTCTAAGCTGGATACCACTCTACCGAGAGACTCTGGAAGCACCACCTGTCCACCTCTCTCTTCTGGTAGAGTGCCTTCGCCAAGACTTAGAAGGACATCGGAGAATTCTTGAGCACATGCATTGCCGCCGAGCTGAGCTCTCATATTCATGGTCAAGCGCAGCGTGCGAACTCGTGACCAAAACGAAGATCGTTTCAACGAAGCATTCACCTCGTCAGCCCTCGATCCCCGCGTCACCACGGGAAGCGTTTTCCGGAAATCGCCACTGAACAGAACTATGACACCACCCATCAAATGTTCGTTCCTGCGGATTTCCTGCAGGGTTCTGTCCACGGCCTCAACTGCCTTCCTATTGGTCATCGTACACTCATCCCATACGATCAGAGAGCAATCCTTGAGCACGTGTCCCTTATTGCTGTTACGTGACACACCAAAAACAGGCGTTTCGGCGCTCTCTAAATCGATGGGAATTTTAAACATGGCATGTGCCGTCTTGCCGCCCGGAAGTAGTGTGGCAGCGATTCCCGACGACGCTACAGCAATAGCAATTTTGCCTTGCCTCCTGACCTCTGCAAGTATGCCAGTGGTAACAAATGTTTTTCCTGTTCCACCAGGAGCATCCAAGAAAAACATTTTACCCTGGTTTTGCCCAACGCTTTCAAGGACGGTGTCATAAATGTGTTTTTGCTCTTAAGAGAACAAAGCGACATAGTCATTTCGTATGGTGGTCATTTCGCCCGGACCTGCGTAGCACGTCACCGTCGAGAAGGTGACGTGCTACGCAGGCTGCGCTGTAAGTGGGATACTCCACGCCATCAAATGTCCTCAGAAAGGCGAAAGACGTTGGGCCTCGGACAGTGCGAAGTAACAACCGCAGAAAATTGCATTCGCCATTATTCGGATGCACGGTATAAACCCTACCCAATGCGGTGTCCTTGAAAATTCCCGGAAAGCCTTCCACAGCACCTCCTCGTCGACCTCGGTTAAATACACCCCTTTGCTTGTCGTACGTGTAATATGAAGGCACCTCGTCATACGTAAGGGATCTCGCAAACTGGTCGACTTCACAGAGCGTGTTTTTTTAAATTGTCTTCCTCAACTCTGCTCAAGATTTTGAGGGTTTTGTTGGAACTTGAATTTGTCGAAACGAACTATACCATACAACTTTTATGAAGAAAATGCACATTGCCATCTATGAATTTTAAAAATAACTAACTACTAACCTCGCCAACATGATCAAATTTAAATTATTTATTTCCAAAAAGTGTTAACATGTAACTTGATTTGATTTTTATGAAATCTCATAGATGGCGCTGCTTCAAAATTTTCATTATACTACTAACATTAATTAAACTATGTTTCTCTGCCCAAGTTACTTAAATGGCGTAGTTTTTATAGTGTAAAGCTAGATAATAGCATGGCTTACTAAAAAAAAACATTTAAATATGCCTCGTTAGATTACACGCTGTGACAGAATACGTAGGTAAGAAAAATAAAGATTCACAGCTCCTCCCCCGTAGGTGATAGCGTGATAATTTGTTTCCAGAGTTAAATTATGGTTTACTAAATAAATAACATGTCATTTTGTGCATTCAATTATTTTGTGCATTAAATTACGAACAAAAACCTTTTAAAATCAATATTGCTTACCTCCTATAACATACGGCGTGATAATATGTAGCCTAAAGCCTTCCTTGGTTTACAAAGAACATTTTTGCTGAATTTCAATTCAATCTATCCAGTAGTTTTGGCGTGAAGCCGTACCATACACACAGACAAACAGACAAACAGACAAACAGACAAAAATTCTAAAAAGTCACTTTTTGTCATCAGTTACGTTTTTCTAACAAAAGCCACTTATTTTTTCTCGAAAATTCTCAATGTACAGTTTTTCTTTCGTTACTGTTTTATTATATGTATAGATTATCATGTATTATTTATGTATAACGTTGACTCAGTGACGTAAGTAAAATGGTAATTTCAAGGTCATTCATGACGTGTTTGTTTGTGTGGGACTTTATATATTTAGAAGACAATGTAACTAAGGAAACATAATAAGCCCGAACGAACACCATACGAAAATCGTTCATTCATCTCCAAAGAACAATCATTGTAAAATAACTTCCCAAATGTTCATTGGTTTACTGATTCGTAGTTAATCCTTTGCGAAAATAGCTCCCGCTGTGATATGTAAAAGGTTAATTAAAGGTGACTACATATTACTGCTACCTCAAATGCCAGAAAAAAGTCTGACAACCAGTCTTACCTAGAGGTATCGTATTACCCAGTAACTGGGTTGTGGAAGTCAGATAGGCAGTCGCTCCATGTAAAATACTGGTATTCAGTTGCATCCGGTTAGACTGGAAGCCGACCCCAACATAGTTGGGAAAAGGCTAGGCAGATAACAGTGCCTGTTTAGGTTCGAACCTACGACCTACAACTCATAAGCCGCGGTTGTTACCACTGGGTAACCGCTCCACTATACTCCCTGGTTTACACTGTGGGTATTTAGGCTCCTCACTCGGATCTATGAAATATTCGTCACTCAAAGAGTCTCAGCTTAAAATGAGCGAAATTTAAATTTATCTTTACATTATTCACCAACCACCGACCAAAAAACCCACTCGACAATCTGGCACACATTTGAACGCTCAACGCTAACCACCAGCGACTAGCAACCAATAAGTTAATGCAGTAAAAACTGCGTCTCAAGTACTGAACTCCGTAATAACTTTTTGATGGACATCCAAGTATGATCGCGCAGCCCAACTGTCCCCTTTGGCAGCGTCCAGAACATGCGTTGCCAAAAAGGTTTTTAGTAGTATAATCCAGCGATGATTTATTTGCTGTAAAACGTGGGTAGATAAAGTGATTGTTAGTTTTGGAGGCTTTCTTGGGGGGAGCATTTTTGTTTGAGGAATGTCTGGGATGTGTGAAGACTTTTTAGCGGGTTTTTGGTTACAACTGATTCTTTTTATCTTTATTTATTTGTATGTATTTATTAACTTTAACAATAAACAGAATAATTATGAGAATATTGACTCACAGAATATTAACGACACGGTTGGCGCAGTGGTTAAGCGATTGACTGCTGCGTTGCGTGTCGCGGGTTCGATTCCCGCACGGAACAAATATTTGTATGACCTACATGTATTTGTTCCGAGTCTGGGTGTTTTTCTGTCTATAATATTTTTTTTATTTAACCATTTATGTACACACATATATAAACAGACATTGAAAAACAGAACAGAAAAAATAGGTACAGAGGTGATGCTTATTTCATAAGAAATCTCTTCCAGCATACCTGAGATAGGACAATAAATACAGAGATGTAGACAGCGTGTGATAGAGCAAAGGACACAAACAATAATACATAGAATCAAAAATAAACAATTCACTTAAAAACTAAACAAATATTACGAGAATATATACATACAAATAAACATACATAAATACTTCTAAAATAAAATATGTATGTATTTACAAAAAAAAAATGTATATAAGTAGTTTATCAGCCATCTTGTTACCATAACACAAGCATTAGGTTGCTTAGCTTGGGACTAGATGGCGCTGTGTGAAATGTCCAGGGATATTATTATTATTTACAAACATGTAATACTAAATAAACTACAAATTATTAAAATAAAAGTATAATATCCTATACTAACTAAAATGATTAAAAAAGTAAAATATTTCGTCGAACCAGTTATATCCTCCATATCGCTGTCGACTGGTAATGTACCCAAGACACTGGCGGTATTGCCACGTTGTATGGCAATGCTTAGCCTCTGGCCAAGGTAAAAGCTAGACCTTGGGACCCGGAAAGTGTCAACCAGCTGTGTATCTTTATTCCTATCAAATGAAATACAAATACCATCACACTTTAACAACTAAAAAAACAAGTATGTATTCATTATTTACCAGGGATCGTAATTTTATTTGATTATTTATGTCTTTCATCACAGCCTCCTGAAATTTGACGAGGATGCAAAACAACAGCTTGTATGATGTAAATATTATCTTGATTAAATGAATATATAAAATGAAATTATTTTTTTAGTAAATAGGATATCGGAATCACTTTCACACGTCATATTATAAAAAACTAGCTGCTGCCCGCAACGTCGTCTGCGTGAAGGCTCTACAGCACCAAAAATACCTAAGATGCCAGTGTCGCTATAGCATTATAAGTAAACAACTTTTAAAATTGCATTAAAATATAAGTTTTTTTGCGAAGCAAGTGAAACGAAGCAAGTGAAGCGAGTTACATATATGGGAATCCTGCTGAGTTCAGTCATAAGATGTGACTGAAGGAAATAGAGAAAATAATGCAAGAATACATTCCAGGACACAAAAGAGTAAAAATACGTACAAAGGTATCATACCTTACAACACTTCCCTATAAACTACGTTGGCAGTTATGCTGCCAGGAGCCAAAATGTAAAGAGAGTCAGGATTGGTGACGCGAGAGCAATCGACGTACAGTTGCCCGTGTGAGAAGCAACTTGTCCTGAGGTCGACACCCGCTGCCCTCAGTGTCTGCCCCTGCGACTTATTGATGGTCATCGCGAAGCAAACATTCACGGGGAACTGTACGCGCTTGAACTGGAACGGGTAGTTATGAGGTATGAAAGGAATGCGTGGTATAAATACTGCCTCGCCGACGCCACAACCCGTAAGAATTTTCGCCTCAATGGTGTGTCTGTGGAGCGAGATGACTTTAAGGCGGGTCCCGTTACACAATTTCGGAGGAGATAGGTACAGAAGAAGCATAATCGGGACACCGATCTTCAGCTTGATGGTATGGGCTGGAAGTCCACTTGCTGACAGGGAGTTCAGAAATTCCACGGGATAATGTGTGGCGTCATCTTGCTCGACAACAGTGTTTATCGAGGTGTAGACCACTTCATTCCCCTCAATTTCCGAGAGAATGCATTTGTTAATTGCTGCAGCCTGATTATTTTTGGACGTCAAACTGGCCCGCTCACACACCCAAGAATTCTGCTGGTGCAGTATACGACTGATGTCCCCGTACACACAGCGAATGAGTTCTTCTAAGCTGGATACCACTCTACCGAGAGACTCTGGAAGCACCACCTGTCCACCTCTCTCTTCTGGTAGAGTGCCTTCGCCAAGACTTAGAAGGACATCGGAGAATTCTTGAGCACATGCATTGCCGCCGAGCTGAGCTCTCATATTCATGGTCAAGCGCAGCGTGCGAACTCGTGACCAAAACGAAGATCGTTTCAACGAAGCATTCACCTCGTCAGCCCTCGATCCCCGCGTCACCACGGGAAGCGTTTTCCGGAAATCGCCACTGAACAGAACTATGACACCACCCATCAAATGTTCGTTCCTGCGGATTTCCTGCAGGGTTCTGTCCACGGCCTCAACTGCCTTCCTATTGGTCATCGTACACTCATCCCATACGATCAGAGAGCAATCCTTGAGCACGTGTCCCTTATTGCTGTTACGTGACACACCAAAAACAGGCGTTTCGGCGCTCTCTAAATCGATGGGAATTTTAAACATGGCATGTGCCGTCTTGCCGCCCGGAAGTAGTGTGGCAGCGATTCCCGACGACGCTACAGCAATAGCAATTTTGCCTTGCCTCCTGACCTCTGCAAGTATGCCAGTGGTAACAAATGTTTTTCCTGTTCCACCAGGAGCATCCAAGAAAAACATTTTACCCTGGTTTTGCCCAACGCTTTCAAGGACGGTGTCATAAATGTGTTTTTGCTCTTAAGAGAACAAAGCGACATAGTCATTTCGTATGGTGGTCATTTCGCCCGGACCTGCGTAGCACGTCACCGTCGAGAAGGTGACGTGCTACGCAGGCTGCGCTGTAAGTGGGATACTCCACGCCATCAAATGTCCTCAGAAAGGCGAAAGACGTTGGGCCTCGGACAGTGCGAAGTAACAACCGCAGAAAATTGCATTCGCCATTATTCGGATGCACGGTATAAACCCTACCCAATGCGGTGTCCTTGAAAATTCCCGGAAAGCCTTCCACAGCACCTCCTCGTCGACCTCGGTTAAATACACCCCTTTGCTTGTCGTACGTGTAATATGAAGGCACCTCGTCATACGTAAGGGATCTCGCAAACTGGTCGACTTCACAGAGCGTGTTTTTTTAAATTGTCTTCCTCAACTCTGCTCAAGATTTTGAGGGTTTTGTTGGAACTTGAATTTGTCGAAACGAACTATACCATACAACTTTTATGAAGAAAATGCACATTGCCATCTATGAATTTTAAAAATAACTAACTACTAACCTCGCCAACATGATCAAATTTAAATTATTTATTTCCAAAAAGTGTTAACATGTAACTTGATTTGATTTTTATGAAATCTCATAGATGGCGCTGCTTCAAAATTTTCATTATACTACTAACATTAATTAAACTATGTTTCTCTGCCCAAGTTACTTAAATGGCGTAGTTTTTATAGTGTAAAGCTAGATAATAGCATGGCTTACTAAAAAAAAACATTTAAATATGCCTCGTTAGATTACACGCTGTGACAGAATACGTAGGTAAGAAAAATAAAGATTCACAGCTCCTCCCCCGTAGGTGATAGCGTGATAATTTGTTTCCAGAGTTAAATTATGGTTTACTAAATAAATAACATGTCATTTTGTGCATTCAATTATTTTGTGCATTAAATTACGAACAAAAACCTTTTAAAATCAATATTGCTTACCTCCTATAACATACGGCGTGATAATATGTAGCCTAAAGCCTTCCTTGGTTTACAAAGAACATTTTTGCTGAATTTCAATTCAATCTATCCAGTAGTTTTGGCGTGAAGCCGTACCATACACACAGACAAACAGACAAACAGACAAACAGACAAAAATTCTAAAAAGTCACTTTTTGTCATCAGTTACGTTTTTCTAACAAAAGCCACTTATTTTTTCTCGAAAATTCTCAATGTACAGTTTTTCTTTCGTTACTGTTTTATTATATGTATAGATAAATAAGCAAGATGAGGTAGGCATTTTCTATCTTACTACTTTGAGAAGTAAGGGTGAAACAAAAGCAGAGGTTACAGTCTCTTTTAAAGTCCAGATCTAATCTTGGTCAGATCATTTGAAGACCATGTAGATATACATATTTTGTAGTCTTGGGTGACCTCTTGAATGCAAAGAGATAGCCATTATCTCTTCGCATTCAAGGGGTCACCCACTTTTATATAAGTTTTATATCATTTTTATGTTCATCTTTTAAATCGTACAAGATTTGTCCAAATCACATAAACTCTCAAGTTCACAAAACTGAACATCCTTGTACAAAAGCTCTATTTTTCGCCACAGTATCCTGTTGACTTTTATTTCATCAACAACAAAAACCAAATCGATTGCAATCTTGGTGAATTGAAAAGATTTAGTTTTGTTGTTTCCTTCTGACCCAAACAGTTTCTTCTATTAGCCTTTATCAATAAAACCACCATCAGCACCTAATAATCTATACATATAATAAAACAGTAACGAAAGAAAAACTGTACATTGAGAATTTTCGAGAAAAAATAAGTGGCTTTTGTTAGAAAAACGTAACTGATGACAAAAAGTGACTTTTTAGAATTTTTGTCTGTTTGTCTGTTTGTCTGTTTGTCTGTGTGTATGGTACGGCTTCACGCCAAAACTACTGGATAGATTGAATTGAAATTCAGCAAAAATGTTCTTTGTAAACCAAGGAAGGCTTTAGGCTACATATTATCACGCCGTATGTTATAGGAGGTAAGCAATATTGATTTTAAAAGGTTTTTGTTCGTAATTTAATGCACAAAATAATTGAATGCACAAAATGACATGTTATTTATTTAGTAAACCATAATTTAACTCTGGAAACAAATTATCACGCTATCACCTACGGGGGAGGAGCTGTGAATCTTTATTTTTCTTACCTACGTATTCTGTCACAGCGTGTAATCTAACGAGGCATATTTAAATGTTTTTTTTTAGTAAGCCATGCTATTATCTAGCTTTACACTATAAAAACTACGCCATTTAAGTAACTTGGGCAGAGAAACATAGTTTAATTAATGTTAGTAGTATAATGAAAATTTTGAAGCAGCGCCATCTATGAGATTTCATAAAAATCAAATCAAGTTACATGTTAACACTTTTTGGAAATAAATAATTTAAATTTGATCATGTTGGCGAGGTTAGTAGTTAGTTATTTTTAAAATTCATAGATGGCAATGTGCATTTTCTTCATAAAAGTTGTATGGTATAGTTCGTTTCGACAAATTCAAGTTCCAACAAAACCCTCAAAATCTTGAGCAGAGTTGAGGAAGACAATTTAAAAAAACACGCTCTGTGAAGTCGACCAGTTTGCGAGATCCCTTACGTATGACGAGGTGCCTTCATATTACACGTACGACAAGCAAAGGGGTGTATTTAACCGAGGTCGACGAGGAGGTGCTGTGGAAGGCTTTCCGGGAATTTTCAAGGACACCGCATTGGGTAGGGTTTATACCGTGCATCCGAATAATGGCGAATGCAATTTTCTGCGGTTGTTACTTCGCACTGTCCGAGGCCCAACGTCTTTCGCCTTTCTGAGGACATTTGATGGCGTGGAGTATCCCACTTACAGCGCAGCCTGCGTAGCACGTCACCTTCTCGACGGTGACGTGCTACGCAGGTCCGGGCGAAATGACCACCATACGAAATGACTATGTCGCTTTGTTCTCTTAAGAGCAAAAACACATTTATGACACCGTCCTTGAAAGCGTTGGGCAAAACCAGGGTAAAATGTTTTTCTTGGATGCTCCTGGTGGAACAGGAAAAACATTTGTTACCACTGGCATACTTGCAGAGGTCAGGAGGCAAGGCAAAATTGCTATTGCTGTAGCGTCGTCGGGAATCGCTGCCACACTACTTCCGGGCGGCAAGACGGCACATGCCATGTTTAAAATTCCCATCGATTTAGAGAGCGCCGAAACGCCTGTTTTTGGTGTGTCACGTAACAGCAATAAGGGACACGTGCTCAAGGATTGCTCTCTGATCGTATGGGATGAGTGTACGATGACCAATAGGAAGGCAGTTGAGGCCGTGGACAGAACCCTGCAGGAAATCCGCAGGAACGAACATTTGATGGGTGGTGTCATAGTTCTGTTCAGTGGCGATTTCCGGAAAACGCTTCCCGTGGTGACGCGGGGATCGAGGGCTGACGAGGTGAATGCTTCGTTGAAACGATCTTCGTTTTGGTCACGAGTTCGCACGCTGCGCTTGACCATGAATATGAGAGCTCAGCTCGGCGGCAATGCATGTGCTCAAGAATTCTCCGATGTCCTTCTAAGTCTTGGCGAAGGCACTCTACCAGAAGAGAGAGGTGGACAGGTGGTGCTTCCAGAGTCTCTCGGTAGAGTGGTATCCAGCTTAGAAGAACTCATTCGCTGTGTGTACGGGGACATCAGTCGTATACTGCACCAGCAGAATTCTTGGGTGTGTGAGCGGGCCAGTTTGACGTCCAAAAATAATCAGGCTGCAGCAATTAACAAATGCATTCTCTCGGAAATTGAGGGGAATGAAGTGGTCTACACCTCGATAAACACTGTTGTCGAGCAAGATGACGCCACACATTATCCCGTGGAATTTCTGAACTCCCTGTCAGCAAGTGGACTTCCAGCCCATACCATCAAGCTGAAGATCGGTGTCCCGATTATGCTTCTTCTGTACCTATCTCCTCCGAAATTGTGTAACGGGACCCGCCTTAAAGTCATCTCGCTCCACAGACACACCATTGAGGCGAAAATTCTTACGGGTTGTGGCGTCGGCGAGGCAGTATTTATACCACGCATTCCTTTCATACCTCATAACTACCCGTTCCAGTTCAAGCGCGTACAGTTCCCCGTGAATGTTTGCTTCGCGATGACCATCAATAAGTCGCAGGGGCAGACACTGAGGGCAGCGGGTGTCGACCTCAGGACAAGTTGCTTCTCACACGGGCAACTGTACGTCGATTGCTCTCGCGTCACCAATCCTGACTCTCTTTACATTTTGGCTCCTGGCAGCATAACTGCCAACGTAGTTTATAGGGAAGTGTTGTAAGGTATGATACCTTTGTACGTATTTTTACTCTTTTGTGTCCTGGAATGTATTCTTGCATTATTTTCTCTATTTCCTTCAGTCACATCTTATGACTGAACTCAGCAGGATTCCCATATAACTCGCTTCACTTGCTTCGTTTCACTTGCTTCGCAAAAAAACTTATATTTTAATGCAATTTTAAAAGTTGTTTACTTATAATGCTATAGCGACACTGGCATCTTAGGTATTTTTGGTGCTGTAGAGCCTTCACGCAGACGACGTTGCGGGCAGCAGCTAGTCCCTAATAAATTTATATCTCGCCATCGAAGCTTGATATTTCGGCCACGTGACAGAATTGCGGCCATACTACATGATATTGGCAACGCAGGTCACGTCGTCTGCCAAATACTAGTTAGGAACTGCGATGATGCTGCACAATCAATTGTATCAATAGTGATGTCTGTTATGTGATTTGGTCTTTAAGTGGTTTTTGTGATAAACGGTGTCTATAAATGTCCTTTCTTTGGTATTGTTCGTCGAGTCGTTTAGCTCCTTGAGCTCTGAATTGATCTACACGATTACTGACAAATGCGTGCGCTGACTGGACAGGTCCACTCAAAGTGGTGTCTTTGTCTTGTCTTTCCGCAAAATACCATTACAGACACTAATCTATATGATCCTCACATGATCTGACCAAGATTATGTCTGGAAAGAGACTGTGAGCTCTGAGTTTGTTTCAGTATTATAAGAAACACCGACCTCATCTAGTTTTTAAATGTTATTTACGTGTAAAAGTATTTGTGCATCTACTTGCAGAAATAAATATCATTGATATGTATGGGAACCAGATAAAAAAAAATTGGGGTCATCTACCACAGTTATTGTAGTCACTTGAAATATCAGTTTGGAGAAATACTGTTTTTTTTTTGTGTAAACTTAACAGACCTGATAGGTATCGATATCTATACACGATAAAACATTAAGAAAACAGTTTTTCTCAACTCATAATTCAAGTAAAAACATGAATAAAAAAAAACGCCCATTCTTTTATTTTTATTTTATCGAGTTTAGCTAGCCAATTTAATTTAACCCTGTATGTTCCTGTTCGTAGCGGAGAGATATTCGGTTTATCATTAACTCTTGTCCCTTGGCATTTTGACGAGCATTGCATTGCAATTTCTTAATCAATGTTTCTTTAAGCTACCTGGTAAGCAAGCATTGTCTAATCTTTTTTAAAAAATTTATCACTAATTGGACTGTATTTGGTTCAATTACGGAGTATTTTAGATTGAAAAAAACTGTCACATAGAGATCCCATCGACACTATAAAATGACAATTCATCATCTGAACCACATTTCGGAAATTACAATTCTACCGCAGTTATTAAAACCGATACAATACCGAACAGCAATTCCTGTTCGCGTTCTAAAATTTAACACAACGAATTAAACATTGATTGCACCCGCACTGACCACCACATTCGGGGTCTCAGTTGAATGTTTCACAACGAATTACTGTCAGCGCTCATACATCATCAGAATGATTGCTGCCGAGCTAATATTTCGTGCTAATTAATTTCCATGGAATGAATAGAAGGTATTTTGATGTTGAGTGTGTATCAATGTCGGGTATTAGGTGATAGATAACTGGGAGTATTGTTATCTGGGATATGCGCTGCGTTGTAACGAAATGGTGTTTTGATTGTTCAAATTAAATGGATGACTCTAGTGTTTAAGTGGTTCTAAATTGGTGTCTTGAATGACAAAATTAATTGGAAGTTGGTTACGATATCGGAAAGCGTATTATGAAACTCTGATGGAGTCAAGCAGGACCTGGTAAGGTTCAGTGATGACAGGTGGAGTAAGGCTGTGACAGAGTGGCGTCCAATGATTGGAAGACGAGATGCTTGTCGTCCGGCGGCGATATGGGCAGACGACATCATCATCATCATCTGCCTAGCCTTTTCCCAACTATGTTGGGGTCGGCTTCTAGTCTAACCGGATGCAGCTGAATACCAGTATTTTACATGGAGCTACTGCCTATCTGACCTCCACAACCCAGTTACTGGGTTATACGATACCCCTTGGTAAGACTGGTTGTCAGACTTTCGGGCTACTGACAACCCGTAACGACTGTCAAAGATCCACGAATGACAGCCGGGACCAACGGCTTAACGTGCTTTCCGAGGCACGGAGGGGTCTCGGTATGTAAAGATGGCCACCCATCCACAGACCAACCGCGGCAAGCGTAGCTTAACCTGACCGATCGACAGTGGTAATAAACTTTAATTGCTAAATGTGTCTAATACTGACTGCGAATCAGAAGAAGAACAACAGTAGTAACATAAAAATGGTACCTATGAGATCTTAGAAGGCTTGAATATTACACCTAAAAACTTTCTTCTTAAAATTACAATTAACATTCAAAAATTAGTAGAATCCAAAGTTTTTACTCACAGGTATAAAATACCCATATTTTTGACACTCCACCACAAATGTAACTAGTTGAACCACTTCAATGAAAACGGGGTAAGAGTTAACGAGGTGGTTGCTATTGAAGGCCCTGGTGCGCAGCCAAATAAGTTTGGAACCGAACCTATTACATGATTACACTCTGAGCACAAATATTCACACTGGTGACGAGCTTTCGGCGATTTTTCATTAATTTTATGGATGAAGCTTTCATACTAGCACGTGGGTTTGATTTAAAATTAACTGTTCTTGAAAACCGGTAAATACGTAGTTTTTCAGTGAAATTTTGCAGAGTGCCTGAAAACATGGTGTTTCAAAAAGGCGTGAGCAAATATTTAAGGATTCAGATCATCAAACTGAATAAATTTCTCTATGGGACCAAGATCATGATCGCGTAGTTAATATCAGCTGTCCCATACATTTGGGTTCACTTGTCATTAAATTTACATACGTATACATGGAGTTGAATGGCTTGCAATATGAGAGGCCTATGTCCAGCAGTGAACTGCTATAGGCTGATGATGATGATGCATGGAACAGCTGGTTGTTTTTTTTGCAATAGTAAAGTTGGTCCCATGGAGAAAGTTATTCAGTTTGATGGTATGTACCATATCCTTTAATTTACTTGCTTTGCTTCTTACTTCAATTTAAACGATGTGTTTTTTGTTTTGTGCTCACACCATAAAATATTATTTTAAGTCTGTACTTGAGGATTTGTAATTGGCTTTCGGGTGACTATGATTTCCTTTTGTGTCTGTTTTGACGTGACAACGTCTTATAAATTGGTTTGCCGGGTGACACTTCAAGAAACTGCGTTACGCTCCGCTCACGTTATGCGCTCACAATGAGAGCGAGTGAGAGGCACGCGTCCCTTCCACTCGGGCATGGTTAGCCCGCCTAAGAGCGAGAGAGACAGACATAAAAAGTGAAAGGCACGCTTCCCTTCAAAGTCGTTGTCACGTAAAACTTTCGCCCGTATACCGACTTTACAGGCAACCAATTTAATTTTTTTTTATTAGCTGTAAGTCCTCCATGTATTAAAATAAATAAATAAATAATACACGTTTTAGAAACATGCTGTTTTCAGGCACTCTGTGATATTTCACTAAAAAGACCGGTTTTCAAAAACACTTAAATAAGACCACACGTTTCTTATACACGCTGTATATAAGAGTATTTCACCTAGAAACATAACATGACAACTACATTAGCATTTTATATTACGTCTTGTCTGGAGTTTGTGCGCCGCAACTTTTGTCTAGTTTGAAGAGTGGGCGAATTTTGGCATTATTCTGGATGCTGTCTTTCATAACGTTGAATTTCAAAGAGTATTATAATTTGATTTTTCATTATAAGTAATGGAAGGCACAGCGTAGGTGAACAGACGCGACGATTTGAATGGTCACAGAGATCCGCTGAATGCAGGTGGACCAGCTATGTGGCAATCCATGGGGGCCTAGCATTTGATGCCTTCTAATGATGATTTAAAGAAATGATGACGATTTTTGTAATCGGCCCTCTAAAGAAAGTAGCTCTGCCATTTCTCCAGGAAGAGAAGATTGGGCACTATTAAACATATCTCGCATTTGCTTATCGGCACCAACAAAATTAGTGCTATTGTCACTGTATAAATGGCAATCCATGGGGGCCTAGCATTTGATGCCTTCTAATGGTGATTTAAAGAAATGATGACGATTTTTGTAATCGGCCCCGCCCGTAGAACAATCGTGTCGGAAAAGTGATTAAAATTTTGCCTCGTTGGTCGCAAGCACGACTGCTGAGTATGAGGTCCTAGGTTCGATTCCCAGGTCAGGCATTGTTGGGATATTTCTGTACGATTTTTTCCAATAGCAGCTCGTGATCTGGCTTTGTGCCCAGTTGATGGCAGTGGCTCGCCCCCATAACATACTTGGCCAAATGTTGGTATACTTAATACTCCTCTGTCCAACCTTTCAGGGATTACCAGGCGTCATGTTATGTTCATAACTTTATCAATTGACGGCACGGTTGGCGCAGTGGTTAAACGATTGACTGCTGCGCTGCGTGTCGCGGGTTCAATTCCCGCACGGAACAAATATTTGTATGACCTACATGTATTTGTTCCGAGTCTGGGTGTATTTCTATCTATAATACGTATGTATTTACAAAAAAAAAAATGTATATAAGTACCTAGTTTATCAGCCATCTTGTTACCATAACACAAGCATTAGGTTGCTTAGCTTGGGACTAGATGGCGCTGTGTGAAATGTCCAGGGATATTATATTATTATTATTATTATTTTTTCCTGTTTTTACTAATCCCCCATGATTTTCCCTAGCAACGTAATTTTTAATCACACTTTAACAAGATTGGTGACAAAACTTTACCGCTCCCATACTACGAGCAATCAATCATCACTTTCGTCATTAACGTGATAACGTCAATTTAATTATGGCACGATAATCCTTGGGGGCAGTTCGGATGAGAACAGATTACATCACAATAGATAGGGAGGTATTATGCTGTCGGGATCGGATATTTTTTTTGGTTCGATAAAGGTTATGTATGAATTGTGGTATTCTGAGGGTGTATTTTCTATCAGTTTATTGATACCTTATCATCTGCGTAGCCTTTTCACAACTATAATAGGGTCGGTTTCCAACGATGTTGGGATGAGGGAAAGAGAACTATGTTGGGGTCGGCTTCCAGTCTAACCGGATCCAGCTGAATACCAGTATTTTACATGGAGCGACTGCCTATCTGACTTCCTCAACCCAGTTTCATAAATGACATCCGGAACCAACGGCTTAACGTGCTTTCGGAGGCACTGAGGGATTTTGATTATATGAAGATGGTCATCCATCCACGGACCAACCGCAGCAAGCGTAGCTTAACCCGATCTATCGGTCCGTGCGGCTGTTATTATCTAGCTACAAGCCTCTACCCATTATTGATACATACTAGACGTTTATAAATACTTACTACATATTATTATATAAAGATAAAATTGTTTATTTGTTTCTAAGAGGTCATCTCTCGAAGTACGGATTTGATTACAATAATTCTTTCACTGATAGAAAGCTACACTATTGCCGAGTGTCGTAGGATATATTTTTGATAACGCAGACGAATTCGAGAGTATAATCTATATAAAAAGTTATCTGTGTAATGCTTTTTAACCGACTTCTAAAAAAGGAGGAGGTACTCATTCCGATGTTTGTATGTTTTTTTGTTTATGTTTGTTCGCGCATACCTCCGTCGCTTGCCAACCGATTTTTAAAATTCTTTTTTTTTTTGTTGGAAAGAGTATACTTCCCAAATGGTCCCATAGAAATTTCATAAAAAACGGTTCAGTAGTTTGGTTTTTAAACCAAAATTACTGGTAAAAATTACAACTTAAAAGTGACAAATAAAAACTTTTTTGCAAAAAAAATCAACCGACTTCCAAACACGACACTACAATGTGAAAAATAACTTTAATAACTTTAATTTCGAAAGTCGGTGGCAAACAACGAAAATGTGAACCAAACGACACCGACTTCCGAAATTAAAGTTATTTTTCACTTTGTAGTGTCGTTTTTTTATTACCAAATTATGAAAGAAAATACGTTTATTTGCGGTAAACATGACTCATAAAAAGAACACAAACACAAACAACAACAAGTTAGGGGAAACCATGCGTCACATCTACGCAAAACGATCTAATTGTAAAATATGTTCGCCAACCTAAAACCAGCTTCTCTCTCTCGATAGTAAACAGTTTACGATGATAGGGGAGCCTTTATTCCTGATGTCAACAGAGACAACAATTTGTAACTACAAGCTTTGCCAATACGTTGTAAACCCTTTGCGACTGTCAAAATGTTTCAGGCACCATTATTTTATCAGCATCCGAAAACCGGGATACAACGACTGTAGTGCCTGGCGAGAGTAACAAATTAAAGTGGTTGTATTTCGCCGAACGTACTAGGGGTACGTATAGTAGTAAAAAGTAGAAGAAACTCTAGTATACTTGTTAGCTATGGCTATAAAGGTTTCTAATACTGGGTCCTGCCCCGTTGGTATCAGGGTCGCAAGCGAGACTGCTGAGCTGGTTCGATGCCAGGTCGGGCAAAGTGTTATTGAGTATTTCGTGCCGTCCCATCGGACTATGAGAGTGAGTGCCCTGGGTCTGCGCAAACACTTTTGCACTTTCCTAACTAATATTATAAATGCGAAAGTAAGTTTGTTTGGGCTAAAACGGCTAAATGGATTTGGATAAAATTTGGCATATGGGTAGACCATGACCTGGAAAAGGACATAGGCTACTTTTTATCCTAGATCGTAGTCAAAGTCGCGGGCAACAGCTAGTATATTATATTATATCCGCGCCAAAGGCTAGTCTCCATTGAAATTGACCGCCACGGCCGTAATACAGTCTGAAGGACTATTATTAGTAAGTAATAAGTAACTGAAGCTCTTCTCTATACTTGTTAGCTCTGGCTACACATGTTTACGAGTAACGAGTACCTATCTAAACACCTCCGTATTATTTCCTTACCACCGCTGCGGCTTTTCAATCAAAACTTTCGGCGTTACTCATGACAGGCAGGCAGACATTGCGAAGATTGCATTTCGTACTAAGCATGTCAGGGGAAAATGAAGAAAATCCGCGCTTCATACATTTTGATTGGCATTGTTAGCAGTATCATCATAATTTCTGCTTGAAAACGTTTATTATAGCTAAACATAGGCTTAGCCTTTAAGGATAGAATATAAAATTAGTACATTACAAGAAGTCTAAAAAGTGTGTGGAAATCGCTTGTCATGGTATGGGTATGTGATGCGGAGGAATAAGAAAAATGTCGTATGCAAAGTTCCTACTCTACACTTTCCACAAGACATTTTCCTAATTCCTGAAAGACCAAAGAAACGATGGATTAATATGAAATATGATATTGCTTGAAAGGGGATGACTACCGAGAAGACGACTAATAGAGAAGTATGGAAGAAAAAGACATGTTGTGCCGAGCGCAAATAAATTGAGATAAGGACTGGAGAATTATGAATACCAGACAATTAGAATGGTGGTAGTGAATTGATGATAAATTACTTTATTTCTGTGAGTAGGTTTGTACAAAATCTATAAAGAAATAAAGAAAGAATAAACATTTATTTAGCAAAGACTAAAAGACTCACAATACATCAGATACATGCATCATATGCACTTGCAGTTGGGACACTGCATGAATATCGACGAGTCGCTCAGGTCCTCCGCGGACACCTCGCCTGTGAACCTGTCCAGTCAGGATTTGCCTAATCCTACTAATATTATAAACGTGAAAGTTTGTATGGATGGATGGATGTTTGTTACTCTTTCACGGAAAAACTACTGAAGGGATTTAGAGGAAATTTGGTACACAGATAGTTTATAACTATGATTAACATATAAGATACTTTTTATCCCGATATTCCAAAGGGATCAAAACTTGTGCGGGTGAAACCACGGGGCGCAGCTATGCTACTTATAAGCAAGATGTTGCCTGTATACCTCTTCTAGATTAAGCTTGATAATCACCTAATACGACACCCTTTTCAAAGTAAGAAGATTGTCAAAACCCGCAACGCAATAGGAATCATAAAGCTACAAATCTAATAATAAATCCTCATTATATTCACTTATGAACCCAAAACTACGTCCATAATTTCTATAGCTTCCCTCGTAATATTGCCAAAAGTAATTAGGGTACATTTAGGGGCTTACCTTTGAAGGCGCCTATCTCGGGTCACCTGATGTGAATGACGACAACCTTAGCGAATTAAACCAGTAATTAGGGGACATGGCTTCTTTTGATGATAACCTTGACTGATATGGAAGGCGAAATTATAGATTGGATTTTTACGGAATATTTTTTGTATGGCAACTGAGGGTTAAGATTTCCTGCCTATAACTTTCCCACTGTTGGGACACAGGCCTTCTCTCTATGAGAGGGAATAGGCCGTAATCTACCATGCGGGCCTGGTGCAGGTTGGTAGATGTCACATGTCTTCTAATTTTTGTTTCTAGAACATTGTGAACATTGTTTTTGTGTTTGTGTTCATATATTTGTGTTCTGTAATTTGTATGGTGTACAATAAAGAGTATTCTATTCTATTGTTTCCTCACGCCGTTTTCCTTCACCGTTTTTTGAGGGCAATAGTGATGAAATAAATTATAGAAAGTTAGGCGCCTGTCTGGGTTCGAACCCACGACTTATAACTTGTAAGTTGGGGCCGTTACCAGCCACCACTGATTTCAAAAAACTGCTCTCCTGTTTTGAATGATTATGTTGATCCTTATGTTGCCGAAAAATGTCTTCGGTAGAAGGTCTAGAATCATGTACTGGGGGCCTACCACCATCTTTAACAAAACAATCTTATTTCAAGAGAGTTTTGTTTCAATCTTATAATAACAATGCTCATGTTCGTACCATGACCCTAACCGTTTATCATCTGCCTGCCTTTTCCCAACTATGTTGGGGTCGGCTTCCAGTCTAACCAGATGCAGCTGAATACCAGTATTTTACATGGAGCGACTGCCTATCTGACCTCCACAACCCAGTTACTGGGTAATACGATACCCCTTGGTAAGACTGGTTGTCAGACTTTCGGGCTTCTGACTACCCGTAACGACTGTCAAAGATCCACGAATGACAGCCGGGACCAACGGCTTAACGTGCTTTCCGAGGCACGGAGGGGTCTCGATATGTAAAGATGGTCACCCATCCATTATTATTTAGCCCGTGGCTAAATAATAACAGCCGCACAGGTCGATCGGTCAGGTTAAGCTATGCTTGCCACGGTTGGTCTGACCCTAACCGTTCAATATTGTTTTATTCCTGCTTAGTGCTGGGAAATTCATAGTTACAGTTTGCACGTCGATGTCCCTGCCATCCTGTAAAAAGATAGTCTAAGTACGCACAAACGACACGCGTCGACGACGACCGAGCATGAAACAAGAAAATAACTCACTCGTTCCAAAAGAATCATCCAAGAATCATTCAAAAAATATAAAATAAAAACTTTTTAACAAAAAAAATTAAACCGCCTAAAAAACTGAAAAGCAAAAAATAATAAACCTTTTTCAAAAATATTTAGGTATACTTACATTAGTTTAAGAACTTAGTGATTACTTATTAAGGTTAAATAAAAAAAAAGGTTTATTATTTTTTGCTTTTCAGTTTTTTAGGCGGTTTAATTTTTTTTGTTAAAAAGTTTTTATTTTATAGTTTTTTGTGGCTATAATCTACTAATTGTTTGCCAAAGGGCAGGCATATGTGGCACTGAGTAGAGTAATAATACACAACTCAGCATTCAAATTTGTGAGTGAATAATAAATCACCCCTATTTTCCCACCCTTAGGTTTGGATTTTTTTTTCCAAATTTATATGGGATCAACTTTGGCGTATACCCTTTCCAATATAAAAAGAACTATCAAAATCGGACTACTCTGTAAAAAGTTATGCGTGGTCATACATAAAAAAAATATATATAGGTACGCGTCGACTTGAGAACCTCCTCCGTTTTTTTTTTTCATCGGTTAACAATAGGAAATCTCAACCCTCAGTTGCCACACGACATAAAAATGTCGCGTAAAATCCATCTGATCAGTCTGTATAGTAAGGAGGAAAGACATGGTGTGACCCGAAATAAATTGGAATAGGGAAAGAAGAATGATGATTAAATAATAGGTTACATGTGAAAATAATAGGTATTTGAGATAATGTTTTGTATCTAAATGAGGTCAGTGTGTCCTATCCAAATAACTCTGATAAGAACTTCGATCAATAATAGTACTAGATTTATGATCAGGAACAAAATTCAGCCGCTCAAGTGGCCACGTTTGCACACACGTAAACATACCTATACATTTCTTATAAAAAAGTTTAATAATATTAACAACTTCTGTTTATTATAAACCTTAATGCTTAAAAATAAAGTTTAATTACCATTGCAAAATATATTTAAAATGTCGCTTGAAAATAAAATCATTCTATTTTTAAATTTTCAGTCATTTATTCTAAAATGAAACTTAAAGTCTAAGTAATAAGGTTAAAAACATACTAATTTGAAATAAGACCACAAAAGTATTTGTGGTCTTATTTTTCGGGCCGTTTTTGAAGCGCTTATCGGGAATCTAGTACTATTATTGATCGAAGGATAAGAATGAAAGAAACAGGGTCAAAGCATATTTTAAGAATAAAAATCATTTATTTGCAGGAAATATATGTAAATTTGAATCGCGACATTTTCGCCAAATATGTAAACAAATATGAGTTTATGGAAAAATAACTTTAATTCCTACAATATAAAGTTCAGTTTACGCTACAACTTCAAACATTTTTATAACTTTTTCAATAATGCTAGTCACTCTGAAATCAACTTAATAAGCATTAAAATAAAGTTGATATTTGTTTAACTTGAAATAACGTCAATTTGAAACATAAATAAAATTTGAATATAGGTCCTTACATTTCGGTGTGCTGAAAATATAAGAGTATTCGTTGGTTGGATTAGCAGTCTTACCAAAAGGTATTTTGCTACCCAGAAACTAGGTTGTGGTGATCAGATGGCAGTTGCTTTGTGTAAAGTAAAAGAAAATAAAAATTGTTTAATCTGTACAATCAAAACGCACACAACAAAAAAAAAAAGACAATATTATTATACACATACAAAGGAGCTAAAATCCTCGTACTCAAGCAATAAAAGGCTGACTATTTTTGGTAAAAAGTCTGTATCAAGTACTGGTATTCAGTTGCATCCAGTGAGACTGGAAGCCGACCGCAACATACTTGGTAAAGGCTAGGCAGGGGATGAAGTTGACAAGATTAATCAGGGTTTTGAAATATTCAACCAAATAGGTTCTAAATCTACTGTAAAATTCAACGTCGGGCATAGCTATCTGTTTGTCAGACCGAAACAATACACTTTTTTGTGTGATGTGTCATTCAAATATATGCCAGACACAGTTTCGCTTTTTGCCAGTACGACTTTTCGTTGCTGCTGTATTTTAAAAGCTTACAAATCAAAAAAAAATTTGTAGGTCAGGGTTATATACACATAGGTTTTAGGTACGTGCGTTCGAAATAAGGAGACCCTGTGTTTTATGATATTTAGGCCTGAACTCCACCAAAGCGGAGACGAGAGATGTTTCTTAAACAACCAATAGAATTTCAAACAAAACATCAAAAACATCTCTTTTCGTCTCCGCTTTGGACTTTTCCGCACATCTCCGCTTTGGTGGAGTCCGGGCCTTAACTGGAGCGACATCTACAGCACCACATTGGAACTACGCAATAACATCAGAAGGCCAATTCTCGTAATTTAAAACGTTTAAAATCTAGTCGCAGTTTCACCTCGGCGACAAACAAATGTCAAAAACTTGTCAAAAATGTAGGGAAATTAGAGGTATTTTTTATAATACCTCTAATTTCCCTAATTAGAGGACAGATTGAGACTGAGATCAGACTGTGAACGTTCTTAAGATTACGAGAATTGCCCCCCCTCTGACGTCCCACAAATCCTATATACACTGTTAAATTTTGATCCTTTTAACCCTTAAAAGGGGTCATTGTACTCATCATTATGAACAATTTTTACTTCGGGACCAACCCTGAAAACGTGAAAAAAAAGTCAGTTGATTTATTGTAGCATAACTCGACATAATGTATGGATCAACTGATTTTTTTTTTGCGTATGTCACGCAAGCGAAGTTTACAGCCCGACACCAACCATCGGGCAGTAGACACAACACACGTCTATAGATCCTGCCTTTTAAATGGAGGATGGTTCTTTTATTCCACAGTTTCTCTATGCCTTTAAAATATGGAGAACTTACTGACAAATCACTAACAGATTTACATCTTGTCTGTTTTCCTTCCCAGTTTTCAAGGAATAATAATCATAGAAGCATAAGCGACAAATCGGGATTAAGTTTGACAGATTCCTAATCTATTGCGGAAGCGCGCCTCACTCGCCTGCTTCCTTAAGATAACTCTCGCTACACTGAATAGCAATTCGTTTGATGAGTTTCTTTATGCTATTATTTTGATGGAGTTTGTTGTGACGGGGAATTTGTTATACTAGCCTTACTAAAAAAGATGAAGCTTATAACACAGTTTGGTCGAAGCTGTTGCAGGTTTGATGTTACCAAGTTTCACAACACAAGTTATCATGTTCGTAAGTAAATCAAAGTCTAGTTAATGACAGTGTGGAAGACGAGATGTCGGTCGTCTGGTAGCATCTCGAGATGGGCAGACGATAATTGTTGCCATCACGGGCAAATCCTGGCACAGGAGCGTGGAATAGGCGAAAGAAAAGAGAGGAGGCTGGCACAGGAGCGTGGGAATAGGCGAAAGAAAAGAGAGGCCTATGTGTATGTATATGAAAAGAGAGGCCAACAGTGGGTGAAGTTGAGCTGATGATGAGTAATGTTTAAAACTTGAGATAAATACTACAACAAAAGTAAAGATTTATTTATTAATTAATTTATTTAAAAACTTTGTAACGCTCAATAACCGAATGTATGGGCGATACAACCGACTCCGCATTATAAGATTCACTGAGATGTTTAAAGCTGGACGCGCTGCTGAATAGTGTATGCTCAACTTAAGTCATAGAAATTGTAAAACTAAATTGTGTGGTAGCTTTCAATATTATAATATTAATTCCTAGCTTTGCCCGCGACGCGACGTTGTTCGCATGGATGTCGGAAAACAATTAATGATTCTCTTCACTAATTTTTTTTCTAAAATAAAAGTAGCCTAACTTACTCCTTATAACATCAGCAGATCTGTCTGCGAAAGTCCCGTCAAAATCGATCCAGTCGTTTCGGAGATTAGCCGGAACAAATAGTGTTTTTATTTTTTTATTGTGTTTTTGAAACGCTTTAATTTTATTTATTTGTATGGGTATAGACTGCAATGTAATCTTAGGTGGTAGGTTTTACAAAGATACGATCATTGTGGACCTTCTCGGGCACAGCAAAGTGGGAGCTGGGAAAAGGGCATTGACGATGATACGACTAGTCACGAACGCTCTGCATGGCGGAATGACGATTTGAAAACACGGTTGGCGCAGTGACTGAGAGATTGGCTTTTACGTCACGGGCGCACGTACTTACACACGATTTCCGTACGGAACAAACATTTGTATGGCCCACAGATAGTTGTTCCGGTTCTGTGTATATGAGATTTGTGTTTGTAAACGTTCCTTAAGATATTAAGGTATTTCTGCAATGGCTACCCATAAATATTTGTCCACATGTACGAAAAGCAGCTAATAATCCTCCGGCTTTGATAGTTTAGGATTTTTCAAAGTTAAGCTTTTCTTTAGAAAACTAGAAGGCACGTTCATGTAATAAAAAACGTACCTATTATATCTATCTAAAAGACAGAATTGTGTGGAAAAGGGAGAACTTTGATTACTACTACTTATACAGGCTGGCACGGACATCTACGCGGAACACCGACTATTTAATTTTGACAATTCAAAAGTGCCTGTAAATGGTTTGATTGAAATAAATGATTTGAGTTTGAGTTTGAACCTGTTACGATGGATTCAGTTATTAAAAAAAATATTGCCGTTACATACATGAGGACCGCGTAGATATGGCACATTTCTATGAAACTGCAACATTTTATAACCTGCTAGTACATTCTAACCTAAGGGGTCTAAAACGGGGCGGATGAGGGAAAGGACCTCACGCCTCAGCCGCCGCGGGAGACGCTCCGGGCGTCGGGAGCCACGTGACGACTCCCGGCCACCGTAGGCGCGGGCCTGCGGGCGGAGAGTAATGGGTAGCTTACCGTCCGATCAGGACCAGGCCCGTGCCGGACGGCGCGTATGTGTTCCACGCGCGCCTCAAAGAGATGTCAGCATAAGCGACGGAGCCCGATAGGGCCGAAGCCTGCCAGGGTAGCGGGATCGTCCGAAAGGATTACCGCTGCCCTGGAACATACAGGGCTAACGAAGGAACACGGGTGGGTTTTAGTCAGTAAGAGCCTGACACTCCCTTCCGCTCCATCCAGAGCGGGAGGGGGGTCATTTGATGATTTCCCATCCACAAAAAAGGGGGTCTAAAACCATGTGCTAAATTCATGGTACAGTTTTTGCGTCATTGTCCCTGCCAGCCTGTATAAGTATAAACAAGTTACTTTGGTCTGTCATATTACTTATGGAAATACGCACAGGTCGATCGGTCAGGTTAAGCTACGCTTGCCGTGGTTGGTCTGTGGATGGGTGACCATCTTTACATACCGAGACCCCTCCGTGCCTCAGAAAGCACGTTAAGCCGTTGGTCCCGGCTGTCATTCGTGGATCTTTGACAGTCGTTACGGGTAGTCAGAAGCCCGAAAGTCTGACAACCAGTCTTGCCAAGGGGTATCGTATTACTCAGTAACTGGGTTCTGGAGGTCAGATAGGCAGGCGCTCCATGTAAAATACTGGTATTCAGCTGAATCCGGTTAGACTGGAAGCCGACCCCAACATAGTTGGGAAAAGGCTAGGCAGATGATGATGATTACTTATGGAAATACGCTTTTCATTGGTTGAAACACTACCACTAATCATCTAGCTTATAAACTCCTAAACTAGGTGTCGTATAAACTCCTAAGCTAGGTGTTGTAAAATTCGAAAATAGCCAAAAATTTACCCCGAAAAGCCCACAGCACTTAATTAAAAATACCTGAAAGTTTTCAGGGAACAAGACCTACAAATGAGAACAATATGAAAGTACTCCAAATCTGGCCTGAATACGCCTGAAATACCGCCTGAAAACTAACTCTACTGTTTTATTACTGAAATAACTAAAATTCAGTTATAAATGAGCCCTGAAATGGACGAAATTTATACGGATTTCACAGTAATTTACTGAAAATAAATGTTCTCGTAATCCTCATTTTCAATTTAATATTTATCAACTCACATGATTTGTCTTTTATTTAGGTTGTATAGTATAATAATAAGTATTATTATTTTATCAACAGTGATGAACCGTTTTATAGAACTAATGTAAAAGTTTTCGAATTTAAAAGCTCTAAATAAGCTTTAAATAAATGCGTAGCTGATAAAAACTTTTAAATATTTTTCTTTAAAATTAAAATCAAACTCAATCAAAACTTTGTTTGGTAAAGTAATCTTTGAAAACTATAAATATGATTTTCTCTAAGTACTTGAGAAGTCTCTTACGACTTCAGCAAACTTTTAACATCAACAAAATGTAAACTCATAAGTATATAATAGGTAGTCGCCATCTCTCTCTCCACTTTTGAAAACAATTCCCACAAACTTAAAAATTCAATAAGGTTGAAACTACGAAACCGTCACATAAACAAATAAACCTTCTCGTTCAATAACGTGCACGTGATATTCAACCTTATGGTGGTCAAACAGTTACGAGGACACTTTAATAACATACCATAAACTCACTTGTACTCATATTATGATTATGTTATATCTATATGTGAAAAAAAAAAAAAAAAAAAAATGAAAAGTGTTTATTCACATAACTAATTTTAACATATACATATTACCTCCGCCAAACTGCAAAGCAGTTTGTGTATTTTACTGTGTGTACATAAATAATAAAATAAATAAATAAAATAACTTTTAATATTTTATAATTACCCTCGTTATTATTGTCATCAAATCATCAAAGGATCAAATAATACCCACTAAGTGCCTGTATTCTTATAACCATACTCATAAATCAGTGTTATAATTAGCATTATCAAATGCAAATTATCGGGAATTGTGTGGAAGTGTGTGAGTGTTTGTGAACGAGGAAGACTGACCTGCAATAATACAGTTTTCACTAGTACGGAGGTCAGTGTGAATTACGCTCAAACAACCGCATAACGAACACAGGTATTTATAACTACATTATGTAATTAAATTTTGTAATAATAATAAATTGTTAACTTTCCCATGCCTTTACATCTTTGAAATAGCAATATTTGTAATGACCAATCGATGTCTATTTCCAACTTTGATCGAAACTAGAAAACGAAGTACAGCTATGAGATCTCAATACCAGAATCTACTATGCACGGGTGTATTTAAAACTAGCTTATTAAAAAGAAATGTGATTTGTATGGCTCCTGTAATATTTAATAAAATACCTGACCAAATTAAAAATTTACCGTTGCATAAATTTAAAAAACGCCTCACAGAATTACTATTAGAAAAATGTTATCATTCTGTACAGGATTTCCTAAATGATAATCTTTAGTTATGTAGTAGTAATTATTTTCTCGTATTTTTGTATAAATTTGCATGCTATATTAAGGCAGAATGTACATGGATCCTATTATATAATTTTACAACTTATTTTATGTACCTACATTCTAAGCAAATAAAGACCTATTCTATTCTATTCTAATAGTAGACACAAATCACAGGATTGTTAGGATTTGTATGTAAGGTTTGTTCTTTTATATTGTCAATAAACTTTGTTACTTTTACTTTTATAAAACTCTTACCTGTCTATCTGCCTAGCGTTTTCCCAACTATGTTAGGGTCTGCTTCCAGTCTCACCGGATGCAGCTGAATATCAGTATTTAAATGGAGGGACTACCTATCTGACCTCCAAAACCCAGTTACTGTCCCAGTTACTTACCCAGTTTGACGGCACGGATGGCGCAGTGGTTAAGCGACTGACTGCTGCGCTGCGTGTCACGGGTTCGATTCCCGCACAGAACAAATATTTGTAAGTCCTACATGTATTTGTTCTGAGTCTGGGTGTTTTTCTATCTATAATATGTATGTATTTACAACAAAAAAATGTATATAAGTAGTTTATCAGCCATCTTGTTACCATAACACAAGCATTAGGTTCCTTAGCTTGGGACTAGATGGCGCTGTGTGAAATGTCCAGAGATTATTATTTTTATTATTATTATTACTGGGTAACACGATATCCCTTGGAAAAACAGGTTGCCAGACTTTTTGGGCTTCTGACTACCCGTAACAACTGTCAAAGATCTACGAATGACAGTCGGGACCGACGGCTTAACGTGCTTTCCGAGGCACGGAGGGGTGGAATGGATAGTCACCCATCTATGAATCGACCGCGGCAAGCGTAACTTAACCTTCGATTGATATGTACTGCTGTTATTATTTAGCCACGAGCCCCTACTTAAACCTCTTGCCTATAATTTAAAATCATCCCCAACGGTAAATATAAACGGCACTTTGTTTGCACCCACAGGATGAAATATACCTCCACCGATAACCCTACCTATTCATTCACCAAACAATGCCACAAGTGGTCCATTTCTTCCCATTTTCCCCATAAAAGTTGCAGAATCAACGTGTAATCGTTATACCCTAAATGCACCCATGAGGCGAGTTCGAACAAAAGCGACGCCACCCATTCCTCCCCTTTCGTAGGATCTTGATAAAAACAAACGCAAAGGTTCCCACTTGATAGTAGAGATTTATTACTGAAAATCTCTGGAGACGTACAGATATATTCTTTTGAGCATACAAATTTAAGTCTGGATTGTTTCACACCGACGTGACCCAGAATGAATAGTGAAAACTTATAAATCTTACAAGGTAAATAGTAAAAGAGAAATTGAGGGGTTTATTTATAAACGCTGCTTAACCCTATTCTTGGCAAAAAAAAAAAAAAAAAAATTTCAAATAATTTTCAAATATTATGTTAATTAAGAACCTAGAATCCAGGGAAAAATATATTAAAAAATCGCACATGACCAGATAATGAGATTCTACATGTATCTTTGAAGATACGTTGCCAGCTTAGCAAAAAACTTTGTCCTTTTGTGTAAGTGTCTTTGAGGATACGTTGCCAGGTTTGAAGAAATAAAATACACAAAATTTTCTTAATAATTTTTAGTATAAAATTTGCATGTGTTAACAATTATAGTTATAAAACCAAAATCAACTTATAGATTAATTAAAACAAAAAGAAAAAAATTAAGTTTCCGAAATATTTGAGGTGTATTATTACTTGAAATAATTACTTATCAGTATGGAATTTTACAAAACAATTTCTTTCTGGCTTAAAACACAATCGTAACGAGCACTTGGCACATATTACCGTAGTTTGGCCCTTGACACAAAATTTACATCGCCCTTTCGAACCAAACATTGGAAAATGGCCGACCTGATCGTACCTTACATCCGGTGGAGGTCGAGGTGCTACAGGTGCCTGTATTATTTTCGACGGAGTTGGTCCAGAAACTTCAGAGTTGTCGACCGTATCTCCTTGGCCCTTTTTCAGGAGGCTCTGAGCTACTTGGTACCTAAATTTTTTTAGAGCCATTGTCTTTCCCGCACTATGTCGTCTGTATAAAACCCAGCTATTATTTAGACAAATATCTAGGACTTGCGACACTAATGGCAAATACCATCGATGGCCTCTGAAGTCTGTTCTATACAGGGCAATCAGCATGTCTGCTAAGTCTACGCCCCCCATATGGGCGTTATAATGTTTAATAATTTCCGGGCAGGATACCGCTATTCTTCTTTTCGCTACTTTGTCATAACGTTGTATGGTACTGACAGGCTCAGCAGCCACATAACTACTAGCTGTGGTTACACATTTGTTGTCGTACCATTTGACGACACATAATTTATTTTTGTTACAGACAACTTGCGAATGAGAGCCTCTAGGTTTTTTTTTCAGGGCTTTGTCTGTAACTAAAGTTTTTTCCGCTCCTCGCAGTCTGTTAGACCTAATAGTACCTAAAGAAAATATGCCCATTTCTTCTCGTAAATAGTTAACCAACTGTAAACTTGTAAAAAAATTATCGAAATATACCACAGAACAAGCACGGTCTGGTATACTTTTACATAGAGCCAGAACTACCTTAGCACCAAGACCAAAACTGGACTCCTCAGGCGTTAGCGAATCATACCGGAAAGTATCTTCACCACCATATACTATAAAGTCGTACACGAAACCAGATATGCCAGCTCGAACAAAAATTTTGTAGCCCCATTTTTTTGGCTTGTTTTTAACATATTGTTTTCTATTGCCAGCTTTTTTACCCTTATATGGGACCATCATTTCATCCACACTAAATCTGGTTTCGTGTGGGACTTTCAAAAAGTTTTCACGAACTTTTTGTAACAAGGGCCTCACTTTAAAATAACGGTCACCATCGTCTAACAAATTATTATTGAAATGAATGTATCTCCGTATTAATTGAAATTTTTTAAGTGACATAATATCTGCGATGGGACTGTAGCGGAACTCACGCGACCAATAATCTGTGTAAGCTGGTAAATCGACAATTCCCATTAGAAGGTTAATAGCTATGAAACATCTTATGTCTTCTTTAGTCAAATTTAAGGGTTTTCCTTTTTGTTGCACATAATACAGGTTAGATTGCTCGGTTATGTAATCAAAAATTTCGTCTGTAAAAAAGTCTGTAAAATACTCGTAAGGAGTTTTGGCTATTTCAGGTTGCGGAAGATTTTTATCTGAGATCTGGGCGAAATGTTTGAATTTATTTTTAGTCCACTGAAAATTTAGAGGCTTTTGAATAATACGTCGGGGTGTGACTAATCTTGCAGTCCTTCCGGATGTTGTAGGTTGTCTTCTTGGTCGGCTGTTAGACACAATTAATGGAGATGGTGGCAAAGAAAGTGGTGAAGGAGAGCCATTTTGCGTCAATGAAAATGGTAGTCGAGCTGGAAGGGGCTGAGGTGAAGGCAGCACAGGCGAAGGTAGCAAAGGAGACTGAGTAACAGCGTCTTGTACGTCTACTATTTCTTCATCAGATAGCAAATTCAAGTTTTCTATAGACGAAGGCAAAGATGGCGCAGGTGAAGAATCGGAGTCAGTCACATGGGTATGGACATGACTCAAGCCAATTGGAATCTGCTGAAGTTCATCTTCGGATTCAGACTCATCGTCGTCAGATTTTTTACGGGGTTTTGGTACTAGAGCACAAATTCTTTTTGCTCTGGAAAAAGATGGTTGCGTCCCTCCCTGAAAAAAAGCCCACTTTCACACTCATGCCAAGCCAGCAAGCAATGCCTTTCCCCAAAACACAGTTAAAAAAATAATATAAATAAACTCTTAGTGCACTTGGCAATGTATCCTCTAAGATACGATAACCTTGTACAAAGAATCTTAGTACACCTAGCAACGTATCCTGTAGGATACATTCACTTTATTTGTTAGTTTGCGAAGCCAAGCGTAATTATTTCTCCTGTTTGATTACTTTCCAGCATAAGTACAAACATATGAAATATTATAACACCAATTCCTCATGCAATTTTAAAAGAAAAACTATTAAAAATGATAAATTCTTACCTTCTTCCGCGGAATTGCACTCAACCGGTTCGCCATTTTGACAATTTTTGAAAAAGTAGTTGACGTAAGCTGTCAATGTGTCACTAGTGTGCGTTCAGAAACGTATACTTTAAATAAAAATAAGTGAACGTTCCGTTTTACATGAATTATAAAAGAGCTGTATTTTTTAAAAACATTGTGTATCTTACAAGATACATTGTCAAGAAAAGGGTTAAAGTTAAGAGACGATTAAACGTTTTAAATCATACATTTAAAACGTTTAATCGTCTCTTAACTTTAAGCTTTAAGTTAAAAAGTTGTTAATCATTACTTAATTTTATGCAATGTTCATAAATAAATAGGTATACTAGCTGCACCCCGCGGTCTCACCCGCATAAGTTTCGATCCCGTGGGAATAACGGGATAAAAAGTATCCTATGTGTTAATCCTGGTTATAAACTATATATATGCCAAATTTCATCCAAATCCGTTCAGTAGTTTTTGCGTGAAAGAGTAACAAACATCCATCCATACAAACTTTCACGTTTATAATATTACGTAGTAGGATAGGATGTTTAAGAATTTTTTTTTTACCTCAACATTTTATTATCCTACAGAAAAGTCGTCTCCTGCACAAACACACAGCTTCGTAACAGATTGTAGGCCATACAAATATTTGTTACGTGTGGGAATCGATCGTAAAGCGTAGCAGCCCATCGTTCAGCTACTGCGCCAATTGAGCTGGCGTACATTGAAAAAACGTCAAGTTTTTTTTAGCCCACTGACTAGACTGTGCTCTTGACACATAGCCTTTATATTGTATCGACCACGCAAGGGCATTGCGGTTGTAATAACATTGAAGTTTCTCTTAAAACATTAATTTATGTAAATATAGTTACTATCAGCTGAAAAGGTGTAGACAGTATGTTGAAGTATACGCCAATCGCTCAGTTACTGCGCCACTTGAGCTGGCGTATGTACATTGAAAAAACAAACATATGTTCTGTATATCAAGTTTTTTTAGCCCATTATGACTAGTCTGTACTCTTGAAACATAGCCTTGTATTGTTTCAACGCAAGAGCATTTTAGTTTTTATTTAATTGATGATTCTGTTAAAATCATGCAAAGAACTAGTCAGCAACTGTCAGCTAACGGCCAATTCCCGTTATAAAAAACGTTCAAAATGTAGTCGTAGTCTCATCTCGGCGACAAATAAATGTCGAAAACTTGTCCAAAATGTAGATAAATTAGAGGTATTTTTGACACATTGAGACTGAGATCAGACTGTGAACGTTCTTAAAATTACGAGAATTGCCCTTCTGGTCAGATGTAGACAATATAAGACATTATTTCTTATAATTTTAGAAAAAAGAAAAATGTAAAATATTTTATTTGGGACACGCACAGGAAATACAAACAATAAAAAAGGAGCATTAAAAACTACCAAAATCACCTACATACAAAAGAAGACCTGACGTGCGAGTCCAAAATCGCTACTAATTCAGCATAAAGCTGCGATATTTAAAAAATAAATATAATAGCGCTCGTAAACTGATAGAGCCTGGCAATAACAGCAATTTCCGTATTAAAAAAAAAGGTTTGCGATCTAATCACAGGCTACAATTTTCAATAATTGACTAGTTTTGGAACGAAGTTCCTTATCGCGCGGTGCGAAAGGGCTAGACGGAAAAAATTAAGACCAAAAGTTGGAACGACACTTTTTGCTATAGTTGTAAGCCGTGCGGCGTGCGCGTGTTTCTCTGTCTCTCTCTCTCTTTCTCTTAAAGAAAGCAAGCCAGTTATACTTCGTTCCGTCCGGGTGTCCCTTGACACCTCTCAAGTTTTTATCTACAATTTGGACATTGATTGTAGCTGACATGAGATTGCATTATTATTATCATTACATTTTGAACGTTTTAGGGTACGGTACACGGTAGGTACAGGTTTCGAGATAAGTTTTACGTATTCTTTTATTTTTCTTGATACTTTTCGCAGCAATAAACTTTACCCACTGAGCATTGATTTGTATCGTTCTTTCCCTAAGGGTATTGGTCCGTAAACCACAGTTAGTAACTATTCTCACACAATGTTCCTATTTCCTACTATTTCCGACCTAGCTTTTATCTGTCTGCAACATTTGTGAGTCAACTAGGGAAATTGATAGCTAGCTAGCCTAGGGGTGAAAGCGGTTGAGGCGATAAAGTAACCACTAACGGATTTACGTACTTTTACGGCTGTGAGATGGGGAAACAAATTGGCCATGGTTTGTGAACCTTGGTGGTCAGAGGCCCAAACATCTTAACGATTGGTATTGTGTTACCCATTAATTGGTTTTGGAGGTCAGATAGGCAGACGCTCCATGTAAAACACCATGTAAAAGTAGTACAGGGATGCTGATACGTCATACATCAAAAAACCTCCTTGTGATTTATTTTGAAAATTAAGATGTCGATGTGAATTTTAATGGTTTATTAATCAAACATTTACTCCTTGACAACACAGATCTAGTGCGTAAGAATAAAAAGGTTAACCCCTTTTGAGTTAGTTTAGTGCAGTGTGAGTGAGCTCTCAAAACGGTGAAGGAAAACATCGTGAGGAAACCGGCATGTCCTAGAACCAAAAATTCGAAGACATGTGACATCTACCAACCCGCACTGGGCCCGCGTGGTAGAGAGGAGGCCTGTGTCCTAGCAGTGGAGACATTATAGGCTCATTATACATGTATGATTATGAATGGAATTAAGCTAGAGTGCAAGAGCTGCCTATTATAAAGAACACGTGAATCAAGTGTCTTCCTCTTAATATATTGAATAAGGCAGACGTTATTGTACGATTTCTTAATTTTATAATAATAATAAATTCATTTATTTCAGGTACCACATAAGCCTTATTAGAAAATGATTACAAAATCATAAATTCAAAACACCACACATCAATAAATACAAACGAATAAATAAAATATAAATACAACATCAACACATAAATTAGATAAAACAAATTAAAATTGATATTCAATCATTATTAATTTATACATTACCTACATTATAGTCTCTTACGAGCGACACTATACGTATATGTAACTTGTCTGTCACAGCAGTGTCGCACATAGGGACAGACCAACCTACTTGCTGTCATACTCAAAACGATATTGGATTTATAGTTACTTAGTTTAAAATATATTTAAATTACTTATTAGCTATAATAGGCTAGATTGTAATGTGAATAAAGTACCACCGACTGGTGATACTTTATACAAAAAAAAAACAAACATTGTCAGCAGCAGCACCCTAATTGCATAACATACTATCAATTTGAATCATTTTGAAGGATATTGCTAATCCATTGATTCTTATGTTCGAATAATTTATCAGCTCAACAACGTAAATAACGCAATGAATGTTGTTGAACTGTCAAAATGAAACTCATTGCTACTGATAGTGTGTTACGCAAGTAATTGCTTAAATTTTCATCCAAACACAGGTAGACCATGTCCTGGATTAACACGTGGGACAAAATCAAAATAAAAAGTCATTTATTCAAATTAGGCTGAGAATCAGCGCTTTTCGAACGTCAAAATTACAAAAAAAGTCCCCAAAAACGACTGCCCCTCACCACTTCCTAGTGCTATCGCTGGGACACTTTTAATCATCCCAGTAAAGTTGTCAAAAAATAAAAGGCCCGTTTTGACATTGACAGTTCTCGTAGTTAGTAAAGATCAAGTTCGCAAAACACGTATTCGTTTGTATGAAACTGACAGGTGTCAAGAACGCATTCTCAAATGTCAAAACGAGCCTTTTATTTTTTGTCAACTTTAGAATGTTCTCGTGGGATATTTTTTTCGAAGTATGTTTCATGTCCCATTATTATTTTTCTTTACCGACCTTCACGGGCGTGAAGTCGCGAGCGAAAGCTAAAGTCTATTTATATATATACGAACCCGTACAATTTCCGGCTGATTATTTAATTTCAAGAACCAGAAAAGGTAATTAGACTCTGGAACTTTCCTCGAGTGACTGACAAAAATAACTACTACCTACTTAAAATAATCAGGATTCTTTTCTGTTTTAATAACATACATATTTTATTTAATTATTCTTATACATAAAATTATCTTATACACCGTTAAATTTGATCGTTTTAATCCTTAAAATGGGTCAGTGTACTCATCATTATGAACAATTTTTACTACGGGACCAACCCAGAAATCGGGAAAAAAAATCAGTTGATCCATAGATTTATGTTCTCATTACTCGACATAATGTATCGATCAACCGATTTTTTTTTCAGGGTTGGCCCTGTAGAAAAATTTGTTCAGAATAATCTATATCTATACATCTATACATATAATAAAATTGTAGAAAAGTGGTGTCTGTACAATGGAAATATATAAAAAAAAAGTAGCAGGGTTTGTTATTATATCGATGCCGAACCCGAAATTGTAATTAATTTTTTTTTTGTCTGTTTGTCTGTGTGTTTGTGCACGCTAATATCAGAAACGGCTTATTCGATTTAGATGCAGTTTTCACTAATATATTGTAGTAAGCTTCACTTAACAGTTAGTGTTTATTTCATGTCAATCGGTTCATAAATAAAAAAGTTATGTCAATTTAAAGAATCACGGCGAACATTTGTTAAGGGATTCTATCAGAGTACGTACACGCCTCGCGCCTGCGTGTCCGTTGCTATATAAAGCGCGCTGAGAGCCGCGCTGCTGACCCCCCGACCCTTGACCGCTGTAGTGCCAGCCCGCGCCGTAGCTGAGCCTGTAGCTTTAAATTCCCCGACTGAGACCTCTGAGTTTGTTTCGGCCTTTCTTCTCAGAGATAGTCTTAGGAAACGCCGCGCTCATCAAAGCATTAATAATACTAATTCGATCCAGCCTGTCCCCTTGCTGCCCTCTCCCAGCGACGCCCTAAGCCGAGGTTCGTACCCCACAGGGGGTGCCCTTAGAGTGCAGTCACTTAGTTTTAATCTAGATGTAGCCCTGGCTGGAGGCTTTAAGAATTCTTAAGGCAACCACAGGATAGTCCGGTTGTAGTCACGACCTCTCAAGGTCAACTAAGAGATGCCATTCATAAAAAAAAAGAATGCGCCGTTGCCATAAGGATTCAGTTATTCGTAGCGAACGCACGTGTCCTGGAGAGTATAGACGAATAGTTGCATTCGATTATTGCGATTCACTTGAATACTGACTGTTTGCATATTTCATTTATTTATATTTTAGGGTTTGTAGGTTAGGTTCTTTTTCTTAATTGTCTTTAAAATTTTGTAAATAAATATTGTAAGTATTTGGTATAGGTTAGGCGGTTCTTTCCTTGATTTTCGGTATACTTATCTTAATTTGTATTTAGGGTTGTATATAAATATTATAAGTATTTGGTATAGGTTAGGCATTTCTTTTCTTGATTTTCTTTATTGAGTATAAGTTCATTAGCTCAGGTTAGTAATAAATTTTTCTAGCAATTCTTTTGTTGTATAAAGTTAGTACGTTTGGTTTACACGTCTTAACACTTATGACTTAAACTGTGATAATTTTAGACTGTATAATAATCTGTAAGTATTTATTTATAATTTAATTGTTTACGATAGTACGTGTTTACTAAATAACTGTGTGTTATGTAGTATGTACTATTTTATTGTAAGAATGCCTCGAAGAAGATCCAACCTCTCCCAATGTAGCAGAAATGCTAAAAGGATGAAATTAGTTCGATCACAGGAATCTGAGGAAGGTCGTGAGGCAAGGCTCTCTGCAACTCGGGAACATCAGGCTAGGTTTCGTGCTGCAGAAACTTCGACTCAGCGAGAATCTCGACCGAGTTCAAATCGTTCTCGAATGATGACAACTCGAAATAGGCAAAACGGGGAACAACGAAAGGCACGTTTATCTGTCGATCGCGAAGCTCACGCGCTATCGCGTGAGTCTGACACTTCTGCGAACCCATAATGCTTCTTAGAAATTTAAGCCCCCCAAAACTTTGCAATGGCACCAGTGACCAATTTACAACGAAATCTGATAGAAGCAGAGATTTTAACAGGGTGTGGAAAAGGTGAAAGTGTTTTCATTCCTCGGATTCCTCTCATTCCAAACAATTTTCCATTTAGTTTTAAACGAGTCCAGTTTCCAGTCAGCCTATGTTTTGCGATGACAATTAATAAAGCCCAAGGTCAGACGCTGAAAGTTGTGGGTGTAGATCTAAGTATCAGCTGTTTCTCGCACGGTCAGTTGTATGTGGCTCTGTCACGGGTTAGCAATCCTAGGAGCCTGTATGCTTTCATCCCCGATGGCCATACGTCAAATATCGTATACAGAGAAGCATTACTGTAAAGTAAATTTTTAGCTACCCAAACGACGGTATATGTAATTCAAAATATGCTGCCCGAAAAGTCACTATTCCACGCGGAAGAAGTCGCGGGCACAGCTAGTAATGAATAAAAACGATCAAAATTTAACGGAATATATGAAAAACAATATAAAGGCTCTTCACTAAAGAGCCTCTTAATTGTTTTCTTTTTTAAGCCTACTTTGTTTTTCTCCTACAAAGGCCTCATTCCCTAGACAAAATTTTTAATCGATTAGTTGAATATTTTAAAAAAAGTGTGGTGCCAGGGGACCCCGGTTAATAATAAAGTTCCTTACTTACACGCACGCACACACACGTATACAATAAAAAGAAATAAGTAGAGAGAAAGAAATTGTGAATTTAATATGCGTTTTTATAACAGAGCCATCTATTATAAAAACGTTAACAGTATAAGTTTTTAGAAACTCTCATAAAGTTGTCGCCATCTTGGATTTTCATTTTTACCTCACCACTGGCTAGCGCTGCATAACACTTCTTCGTTATATGACGATTTCCACCAATTTACTCCTACTGCAAGCCACGTTAAAGCACTTCGTGGCAAAAAGAACTGCTTTCCAAAAAGTAATTACCTCCAAGCAACGATACACTCCGGTGTAACAACATCCACGATATAAAAAAAAGAAAGAGTTCACTCGAACTACCGTTTGCGCAACGAACGTCGACGTTCGCTTTGAAATTCAAATTTTCAAACGCATGTTTCATAAAGCGCGCTTATCTGTATTCTCTTTGCATAAGTCTGTCGTGTTGAACTAGAAATATTCTGCTTTTAACGCTATTACTTTATGTTGAAACAATTACTACGGAGAAGTTGAGTTTTGTTCAGTTGGAAGTAAATTTTAGTGTCGCGCAACATGTTTCTAAAAGACTTATTAACACAAACAAATTTGCTGACTGTCCAACTCACGTTAAGTGATATGATTGGCTGTATTATAACAGACAACCAAGCCAATATGACAGCTGTCAATATGACAACTATCAATATGACGTGTGACAGTCTGATAAATACAATGATGCATGTATCTTGACTGATCATGGTGCTCAAATGACGTTGACAGGGGGCACTGTTGGTAAACATGTGTTTAGGTAAAGTTAATTCACAGTTTTTTTACCTCTTATATTGCACCACTGTCATTATCACAATGATCTTTAATCTCATGACAATAAGATTGCCTTTCGGTTGCTGCAACTGTTAAGTCTGTCAAAATCACACTGATCTTTATTGTTGTTGTAATAAGGTTGCTATTGGGTCGCGGCTGTCTGAGGTAAAGTAAGTGTGAAAGACTGTGATTGTTTTGTGAAATGTATTGAAAAATAAGACGGCGGCGTATGACGACGCAACTAAAAAACCTTGTAGCGGCTTAAACTGTTTTGATTAGTCTTCCAAAGCCCAGTGTTAGATGTACCTACCTTAGGCCGGGCCACACACGAGTACGGCCTGTGTGTAGTGCGTGCGGTGACCAGAAGGACTTGTAATGTATGAAAGTCTGTGTGAGATGTCACACCAGAGGAACCGCATACGGACTGTAAACTGCCATTACGTTTGGTGTGAAATCTCACATAGAATTTCATACGTGCTGCACTTGCTCTTTGTGTCATGTAGGTACCAGCAGCGTAATATTACAAGAGATAGCCTTACTTTTGGCTCAAAGACGAGTAAAGGTTACAAAAAATGACCAATATCTAGAAAGGCATGAAATTCGATGGCTATAAGAGTAAAAGAAGAACAAAGAAACGATGGATGGATTTTGTGAATAATGATATGGTTAGAAAGGGGGTGACTACCGAGATGACGACTAATAGAGAAGCATGGAAGAAAAAGACGAAAGGGGTAGGCCCAACATGCCTACCCCAAATAAATAGGACGGGGGAATGATTATGGTACTAGTACGGCCTTATGAGTTGTAGGTACCTTTGTAAACAGTACAAAAACTGTCGATATTCGTCAGCCGGTTTAGGAGCTAATAGCTATACCTATTAGGTTTGTTTTTACTTTTAGCAATTATTGACCCATTAGCAGCAAAGAAACAAAACACTAATTTTGGTGTTTTATTTCGAAGGTAATATCTAACGGGCCATTCTCTTAAACTTATTAAAAAAATCTCTTCTAGCTCATCAGCTTTTCTGTTAACTGTACTTTAACTTCTTTTTTCTTGTGGTCCCAAAATACCAATCAAAACTAATTATTGCATTTATAGGTGGCATCCGAGACCGCGGTCCTGGTCCCGAAAGCCCCACGACCCCTTTCTTTTTCATCCAAATCTAAACATTTTGCCGTATCAATATTCTCCAAACTTGGGAAGGTTTCACAATTAGCAAATCATTACAAGAACCAATTACTAATATACATAATAATTATTTCTAATTAAACCTTGATTTGCTATCAATTATACCGCAAATCGACCCCGATTCATAGCGATCCTATATTTGAACCAATCGAATCGCTGTATGAAAGTGAATTACCCAAAAATTATATAGCAACATTACACGCCTTCTACGTGATTGAAATACGAAACAGTTATTTAACGGGTCACAGTAAAAAGGGGAAAGTATTGTATTCCCTAGTCTTATGGAGTAAGTAGGGATGTTAATGTAATCGTCAATTAGGTTTAGTTTCCTTTACTTTGGTAAAATAGGGTTTAATTACCGAAATGTAACAAAAAATATAGATGTGTATATTGTACTATTTTTCTTTTCTGTTAAAATTTCGACTTTGTTAGCCTAAGCTCTGCTCACAAAATGATCAATATACTCAATATATGTCATCTCCTTCTTCGTCTTTCCCTCAATACTGAAGACCGCGACCACATATGACGCGTCTCCAAATAGGCTATTTTCTTAAAAAAACTAAATAGTCTGTCAGTTAGATTATCAAAAAATATTGGACCCGTAATTTTTCTTTTGTCAATTATATAAACAATTATGAAGATATCGCCCGTTAAAGTTCCGCGTGACGTCACTTGCTTGTGACACTTTTGCAAGCAAGTAACATCACGACCCCCCACTCCCAAATTTTGACGCGCTTTATCTTTGTCATTTTTTATTTGATTGATATAATACGTGTCCATTATTTTTCGATAATCCACCTGACGGACTAAATATAATAATTATTTTTTTTACACAGGCAACTACCCTATTATGCGGTTTTCTGCAGTATGAACCGCTCGGTCGATGCTGCCTCCAATAGCCTACCTTGATCGCGTCTAACTATCTTGCCGGAGCTCTGCATTGAGCTCTTTTCTCTTCCACCCACATTCTAAGCCATTTCCCCCACTCCACACCACCTCGACTCCGCCGCTATCGGTCACGATGACAGTTAAAACATCTTATTAATTAACATAAACGTCCTCGACTCGAGAGCTCTGTGAGACCCTTTGAATACGGCATGGTTTCTTTACGGTATAGCGTACAAACCGCGTCGTAGAAAAAACGTATCTGTCAACAAGCTTCCATAGTGATGATCCATACAACACTGAGAATAAACCGTAGATTTTCAAGGAAGGAAAAATGTGTGTGTACAAAGGACCTGATAGCTAGACAATGACTTTATCCACATATCTTCTATACTTATAATAAATCTGTAGAAGTGAAAATTCTGTACATTGAAAATATCAAAAAAATAATTTACAGGGGGTGTTACTAGACCGACACCGAACCCAAAAATGTGATTAAAAAATTTTTTGTCTGTCTGTCGGTCTGTCTGTCTGTCTGTCTGTTTGTTCAGGCATCACGCAAAAACTACCGGTTCGATTACGATAAAACTTGGTATAATTATTCTTTAATATCCTGGGCACCACACTGGGTACTTTTTATCCCGGAAAAGTATATACAATAAAAAACAAACTTAATTTTGCGGTTCGATCCCTATACCCGATTACCACTGTCTGTACTGTACCAACCGCAAATACTAAGTTTGTCGTAGGTTGGGTCACCCGCAGTGGAGTTCATTTTTATTCCTTTTAGTTTTTAGAGTTATTTAGGTTTATTTTTATATGAGTCGTAGGTATAGATTTTAATTTTAAAGTATAGGTAGTATATTTGATAGTGTACGTAGTGACCGTAGGTTATTTTATAATACTGTTAGGTAGGATTAATCATTCGTATAGATATTAGTTTTTAGGGATTTTGCTTATTTATTGAGTTTAGATTAGTTATCATCAGAAATAGGTTTATTTAGGTAGGTATTTAATTTTCTGTTATTGAGTTTTTTTTTTAAATTAGGTAGGTACTTAGGTAAAGATATCATATAGGTACCCTCATAAACACCACTAATGAGACACAATTGGTTTTCTACTGTAATTAGCCACAAAGGGCCCGAGAGATAGATGGCATTCTGGGGAAGCACATACATTTTATCCTGTTAGCACGTTCCCGTGGGATAATTTCCGACATCCACGCGGGCGAAGCCGCGGGCAGAAGCTAGTGTACTTAATAAAATTATCAATACTCGTCGTTCTCGTATGAGTATGTATGTATGTACTATGTATATACATACATCATCATTATAAGCAGTTTTCTATTCTACACGTAAAAAGCAGTAAACGCACTCCAACACAGCAAGCCATTCGTAACATTTTAAGCCAAAACTTACTTTAAAATTGAGAAATACTTACTTACTACATTAAAGTTTCTCAAGTCATAATATTACTTAATAATGCAAAGAGAAGCTCTAACCCTTCTAGAAATAATCAAAAAGATGATAGCTAACTAAACCACACCCCAACTAGATCACCAAAGATGATATAACAGTTACGTGCCAAAAATACATACTACCATTGAATAACGTAGGTACCTATCCAAAAATGCTACATCCACATTTGCACCCTTTTCCGATCGTTAGAATTCAGTGAACGAAGCCGCTGTAAATTTCCGAGTTATTAGAATTATATCGGTCCCCAATAAAGGATTATTAAGTGTCCTTTCGCCTCGTTCGGGTAATAGAAAAACGATGTACTGATTGCAAGATTTTGTTCGGTGTTAAGTATTTCGGCTCTTTTGTTATACTATTATCAGTACTATGTTAGAGCTTGTCAGTTTCTTCGTTTGCAATTTAAAGCTTATTGCTGACCTTGTACGGTTCACTTTTCTCAGCTTCGATGAAAATAATTGAATTATAGTCTTTCAGTGGAATTGAAAATAATTCCTATTACTAATTTGAAATATTTTTTTTTCACACTAGCTGCGCCCCGCGGTTTTACCCGCATAAGTCTCCATTCTGTGGGAATATCAGGATAAAAGGATTCCATGTCCTAAATCAGATCATGGTCTACCCATGCGTCAAATTTCATCTAAATCCGTTAAGCCGTTTTAGTGGGAAAGTGAAACAAACAAACATACAAAACAAATCCAATCTTTTCTCTTTAGAATATTAATTGCTTAGATAAACCTTCATAAGTGACCTTCTTAAACGTTTCATGAGTGTTGATGTATTACTTATAAACGCCAGAAGCTAAGTGCACGGTTCCAATTGGTCGTACCCCTATTGAGAAGAGCTGGCAAAAAAACTCCAAGGTTACTGTGTTAATAGGAACCATAAGTTCGTGACAGATGGAAGGAATTGAAGTAAGTTTTTGCCCAGTGGGACAATACATGTTTATGATTATAATGGATGTAGTCGTGGTGACAAGGTAGTCACTATTTTAAGGATACCCATTCTCTTGACGTAATCCCAAAGTTAAATACCTCACTATGACCAAGAAAACTGTTTCTTTTATAGTAAATTGAGACAGTACAACAACAATGACATTGACAATAATTATGTTATTTTTCAAAATCATAATCGAAAGTCAGTTATTCAAATTAGGCTGAGAATCAGCAATTTTGGAACGTCAAAATTACAAAAGACAGTCCCCTAAAAACGCCCGCCCTTCACCACTTCCTAGTGCTATCACTGGGAAGAAGAAGTGGCGCAACAAACCCAAGCATTTATAATATAATTTAAAACTAATATTAAACAGTGGACTCCTCTGCATACTTTCTCTCACAAAACAACAGACATATACGCATAATGTTACTCCATTTATTAGCAAACATCACATTCAGGGTTTGCAGTCAGAATTTAGCTGAATTTATATGATCTGATTATGTCTGGACTTTAAAAGAGACTGTGACAGAAGAAGAAAGGCCGAAACAAACTCAGAGTTTGTTTCGGCCTTTCTTCTCAGACTAGTCAGATAGGAAACACCGACCTCATCTAGTTTTAAAATATGATTGACGTGTAAAAGTGTTTGTACAGTCAGCGTCAATAATATCGGGACGAACAGACTGTTCAAAATGATCTCAACAACTAAGAAAATTAAACTTTGTCTCAATTGGATAAAGTTCTTGTCAGAATGACAGTTGTCGTGTAGGTACTGTCTTCATTCTGAAATATTCCTTGTGTCATGGAGTTAATATTTCATTTTCATAGTTGCTTAGATCATTTTGAACAGTCTGTTCGTCCCGATATTATTGACGCTGACTGTACAAACCTACTTACAAAAATAAAATCATTTATCATTTAGCATCTTTAGAGTACGACAGACTGGTAATTCGGCTCTGGTTACAGTTTTGGATGGCATTTGCGCAAACAGATTGTGCCGGCGGCTCTGACGGTGTCCGATATATTTGTCTGGCACAAATAATCGGCAGAAAGGGTCTTGGAGGTCTGGGCAGTCAATACGTCCCCGAAAGGTCTTACAGGCTACCGTGAGCTGATCAAAGTCTCTGGTCACGTCCAACGAGTTAAAGCCCAACGTCCCTAAAAAGTAGTTGGTAGGGTATATGTAGGGAAAGAAATAACATAATGCAACTTCGCATAATCAGTTACAGGCTGGATTGGACACTATCATCAACAGTTTTCCCTCCAACTATCCATGGCATTGCTGCACCAAATCATCATCACTCACCACAAACTACAATACATCAAACATTTACAACGATCTAAATCAAATCACGCTTACCGAATCATAACAACCGTTTGGATGTACATTTCAGTGCCGTCACACACTATCACCCATTAATAATTTGAAACTCATTTGGATTATGTACGTTTCATGAATTAAATTACATTTTGAAAGCGCCTGTAAGCTCTCTGAGGGATTAGCGTAGCTTGTGTTTCGATGCTTCAGCTTGGTTGAGAGGAAGATTTGATTGGAGTTTGTTTGAAAGAGATAGTTCTGTTTTTGGGTGGTTGTTAATACGGAGTTTTGAGTCTGAGGAGGTTTTACCTGAGATTTAAAAACGTTAAGCCTCAAACATACTCAGAGAGAAAAAGAAAATTTGCCTCAGTGGAAATGAGAGTCTGTCACAGCTAAAACGGATCGACATACCTAGGGAGCAGACTGGATGTAAACGACGGAAAATCATCATCTTCCAGTCTAACCGGATGCAGCTGAATACCAGTATTTTACACAGGTCGAATGTCTATATGACCCTCCATAGAAAATCGTTTTGTGTTTTGGTGATATATACTACGACTTGATGCGTGATGCCTATATTATTTTAAAAGAAAAATAAAAAAATAGAGGCTCAGCAACCAGAAAAAAATTATGAATTGTAATCAACAAACAAAGCTTTCAATTTAATCCGAAATCTTAAACATTTTTATGAAACTAAATCCCTTTGTTTAAATACTTCCATTACTTAATTACAAAGCCAAAAAGACAACAAAAGAATACAAATAAAAAAATATGAAATTTTGTAAAAGCTGGGATTAGGGCGTCTGTATAATGAACAGACTTTTTAGGTCCTTATTTATTAATAAGGACCTAAAAAGTCCAAAATAGCTATTCATCGTGATGTTAAGTAGCCCTGTTGTTTGAGAAAAGTAGGCCAGTGAAAGGGGGGCACCCTTTAGCTCTGCTTTCTCTCGCAGTGAATATTGTCATATAGTCAACGCTTTGAACACGGATCTAAAATGTTGAGTTAGTGATACTAGTACCTATACAAGCTGTTGTTTCGCATTCTCGTCAAATTTCAGAAGGCTGTTATGGGAGACATAAATCTATACTTATAATAAATCTGTAGAAGTGAAAATTCTGTACATTGAAAATATCAAAAAAATAAATGGCAGGGGGTGTTACTAGACCGACACCGAACCCAAAAATGTGATTAAAAAAATTTTTGTCTGTCTGTCTGTTTGTTCAGGCATAACGCAAAAACTACCGGTTCGATTACGATGAAACTTGGTATAATTATTCTTTAATATCCTGGGCACCACACTGGGTACTTTTTATCCCGGAAAAGTATATACAATAAAAAACAAACTTAATTTTGCGGTTCGATCCCTAGACCCATTACTGTGTCAACCGCAAATAATAAGTTTGTCGTAGGTTACGTCACCCGCAGTGGAGTTCATTTTTATTCCTTTTAGTTTTTAGAGTTATTTAGGTTTATTTTCATATAAGTCGTAGGTATAGATTTTAATTTTAAAGTATAGGTAGCATATTTGATAGTTTACGTAGTGACCGTAGGTTATTTTATAATACTGTTAGGTAGGATTAGTCATTCGTATAGATATTAGTTTTTAGGGATTTTGCTTATTTATTGAGTTTAGATTAGTTATCATCAGAAATAGGTTTATTTAGGTAGGTATTTAGTTTTCTGTTATTGAGTTTTTTTTTATTTTTATTAGTTAGGTACTTAGGTATAGATATCATATAGGTACCCTCTTAATCACCACTAATGAGACACAATTGGTTTTCTATTGTTATTAGCCACAAAGGGCCCGCGAGATAGATGGCATTCTGGGGAAGCACATACATTTTATCCTGTTAGCACGTTCCCGTGGGATAATTTCCGACATCCACGCGGGCGAAGCCGCGGGCAGAAGCTAGTAATCAAATAAAATTACGATCCCTGGTAACTGGTTTTGTTTAGTTATTTCAGTTTGAAAGTATTTCAGACTACACCACTTTCAAGGAACAGAATCGCGTTATGGTATCGTATAAGCGGCCGCGTTTTTATGTGTGTGTAAAAGGCCAGTTGCAGTGCGGTCTCAAGCAGGCCGCGTTTTAAAATGCGTGTAGGTATGTAATTAAATACATGCCGATTTCCGCAAATTAGAAAAAAAATAAAAAAAAACCTACTTATTTTATTATTTCGTGTCGAGTATCAGTAGCATAGTTACCTCCTTGAATTTGACAAGGATGCAAAACGACACCTTGTATAATATAGAACTCATAGTTAAATAATAATAATATTTTAACCTATTTTTATATAATTATATTTATATTATTTAGCTTCTGTCCATGACTACGATTGCGTGAATTTTTTTGTACGCCCCGACCCAACTGGTCGCATGGAATAAAAAGAAAAGAAAGAAAGAAAATGCATTTATTTGCGGCAAACATGACGCATCAAAAAAAATCACCTGCTCGCGCTATTACGTTATTTTCGCTCAGCATTCTTTGTCTTTTTTTTTATTTTGCTCGGCTGCTGAGGGTTCTAGCGTGATTTTCAGTAGCTTATATTCTTCCTCATGAATTGGGCTATCAAATGCAAATCTATTTTTTTCCAATTCGACTGGTAGTTCCAGAGATTACCGCGTTCAAACAAACAAAAGAAACAAACTTTAAACATTAGCATTAGTATGGATAGATGTTTTTTTTATTTTGAAAATGTTTACCACGTATAATTCTGTATGTATTTGTATCGCTAACGAGTTATCCTGTCTTACTTACACACCTCATACAAACCAAATACAAAGACACAATTATCTATTTATACGCAAAACACAATTCAAGTTAATCTGAACAAACACAATGTCCTAACGTAATCACTCTCGCTTGTTTCAGATGACAATGGAGAGACGAATCGCCGGCGTAATCTACATATTGATCACTTTCGCTCTTGTTAATGAAATGTCAATAAACGTGTACGCCAGGGACAACAACAAAAGGCGTACTAAGGAGAAGAGCGGGGGCTTCCAAAAGAATATTTGCGATATCACAGACAGAGATTCAAAAGTTCACTGCTACTGCGAAAATACTAGGGAGCCAAGGAATGCGACCAAAGCGGAATGTTGGGTGTTCAACGGCGGAATACCACGCGACGACCTCATCTGGCAGAGTTTTGCGTCCCAACCAATTTTGCAAACTTTGTCTTTTAACGTCAGAGTTGATGGCGCTTTAGGCTACATACCCACGAAGGCACTATTCTATTTACAACGCTTGAGGTCAATCAATATCAAATACGGCAACATCGTCGATGTAACTCCTTTCGCTTTCGCCAACTTAACTAACCTAAAAGAAGCAAGTTTATCCCAAAATCAAATCGAAAATCTACAGCAGTACTCATTCGCTCACCTACCAAACATAACAACTCTCAATTTAGAAGAAAACATGATTATAGATATCGATGCCGAAGCGTTTTACGATCTGCCAAAACTGCAGAAGCTGGTGTTTACCAAGAATAATATATCTACGATCAGAAATGGTACTTTCCAGCACACGTTCAATTTACTGGAATTGGATTTGAATAAGAACAACATTTACTATTTGAACCGACGGACATTCGACGGTTTGGCGAATCTGAGGAAATTGGATCTGAGAAAGAACCGAATACAAAATTTGACGGAGTTCACGTTTGCCGAGCTGTGGAATCTACAAGAATTACTGTTGGGCAAGAATGATCTGCGGTACATATCGGAGAGGGCATTCGACGGGTTGTCTCAACTTCGAAAGTTGTCCCTTGATGACAATAAACTGGCATCGCTCCCGTCGGGCTTGTTCGAAGGGGTGAGGGGCCTCAGCTCCCTGGACTTGCGCTCCAACGAACTGCACGCGTTAACTTTTGACAATATCAAGCCTATATTGGACAACTTGAAACCGCAGAACAGCAATCTACTACTCGAAGGTAATAATGAATATATAATACTTCCTCATGTTGAGTTTCATGAACTTAAAACACTCGATGAATATTAAACGTGTTGAAACTGAGACGTTATTATTAACTTTAACACACTTGGAAAGTTTGTTCTTTTATGACGCCTACGGGTGTTCTTAGTTGGGTTGAAATGGCCCAGATAGAAGTGGAAAATGGTGTATAATCCGTTTCATTCCTAAATTAATTGTAAATTAGTTTAAACTTGCCAACCCTAGGCTGTTGCGTAAAAGTTTTAGTTTTAATGTCCATTGTCCAGCGTGTTTTCAACTATTTAATAGGAAGTGAACTTTATTTTGCTAAAGAAATGTTATTTGTTTCTTTTTACAGAGAACAACTTCGTGTGCGACTGCAGATTAAAATGGATGCATTCACTGCGAAACGAGACAAAAAGTCAAAACACAAAAGAGTCCCTAGACGGCGTAACGTGCAAAATGGATCCTCCCATCGTGAGTTCCGCTTACAACAAAATGCCTGACGCTATGGACAACAAACTGGATTACAATCAAGACATACTCCACGCCGGCCTGACCATCGAAACGCTGAATGACAAAATGAACGTAACGGAAAAGAAGACATTACCAGGCGACCTATCTAAGGACGACGGTAATGAAATATCCAAAAAGGGTGTTAAAAGGACTGTTTTGAAAATCCCTGCTGAGACCCTTCCGTGCCCGAGGGAAGCTATAAAAACAACAGAGATACCAGCTTATATAGTGGATCCTGTTATACCAATACAGAACGAAATGAAAACTTATAGATTCCATGAAGCGAATTCGGGATATATGAATTTGAGGTCTAGTTACGGCTTTGTAGTTTTATGGAGTATTTGTTTTAGATTTTTCTTTACTTAAGTAAGTGACGTATCTAGTCGTTAAAGTAAGTGAGATACAGACTATTAAGCCGGCGATTGATGGCTGCGCACGGGTATAATGACTAACACTTTGCTAAGTCCTGTATGAGATAAACATGGAAGATTTACGAGTATGGAATAGAAACGTAATCTATTAAGATGTAAGAACATTGGTTATTGGAATAACAGCGGTAAGGTAAGTGATGTTGTTTGAAAAACAGGGTCAATTTCTTTGGGATATGTATGGAATTATGAATTCAAGTAGTGACATAAATTGGGGTGTAAATATTATCTCATAATTTTCATAAAAGTTCTTAAAATGTTTCGTCATTAGAAATAATTGCACTATTAACAAACACAGTAAATGATAAAACAGTTATAACACAAGATAGTGGATTCGCTTATGACTTTGCTGATTCTGGTACCATTAGTTAGTGTTTAAGGTTTCAGACTTTCGTTTTAAATCAGCGGCACTTAGGTTAAAGCCTCAGAAATTTAAAATATGTAATCAACCAAAAAAATGTACTCAACGTAGAAGAACCAAAATGCTAATTTTAAAAGACTGTAAAATATACAGCTTATATCATAATGATGTGGTCATATCTGCTAACTTTCTCCATGAGACCAACATCGTTATCGTGAAAAAATATCAACTGTTATACAAAAATTCAAGACCTGCTCGACCCAATCGTATGGGACGGCTGAATATTTCTTGGTGATTACGATGTTGGTCCCCTGGAGAAAGTTGTTCAGTTTCATCAAACTACACACCATCGTCTGTAACCACACCTTTCTGATACACGCTGGTTATTAAAAAAAAGCTAGAAAGTAAACTATAGCAACAATAGAAAAAAAAAGCAATCAAGTAGTCTATCCGTATGCAGCAATCAAAAGCCAATTATACTTCATGTTTACACATAGGCCACATTTCATTGCTGGTGTTTGATTTCTATGAGCACACAATATATAAAGCAACCGTTAAAGTGATTATATCCACAGTATGAATGTTGTAAATTATAATATAATGTTAAGTAGATGTAATGTATAAAGCTCTGTTTTAACGCACTCGAATTTTCACTCATTAAACATTATTTTAAGGAAAGAGGTGTGAGCATGCTTAATTTAGTATTTTATCTTGGTGTTAATTTGGTTGCAATAAACTCTGGCTTCAGTAAAACTTATCATGGGGAGGCAATATACAGTTTAATTAGAAATTAATTTGATTTTAAACGGTTTACTTATATCGATATAGCTCATGCTTTAGGCCTGAATAAAAAAAAAACAATATTGTCTAGCATAAGCATAATATAATAAGCCTATAATGTTCCCACTGCAGGACATACACTGTTGCAATACAGGCCTCCTGGATTGGGCCGTAATCTACCACGTGGGCCCAGTGCGGTTTGGTGGATGTCACATGTCTTCGAATTTTCTGGTTTCCTCACTATGATTTCCTTCACTGTTTTAAGAGCAGTGGTGATGAAATTATTTACACAAAGTAAAGCGCCTAGCTGGGTTCGAACCCACCACCTACAACTCGTATGTCCCTTTACCACTGGGCCACCACTGCTCTAAAATATTGTCTGGTACTAATAAAAAAGTGCTTTATTTGAAATAAGCACTTTTTTATTAATTCAATTCTAGTCTATGAAACGTAATGGTTCTAGATAACTATACCCAAATGATTTTCCAAAGAGATTTATATTGAACGATATTACTTTTTAGATCTCCAGGGAGCTAGTCAAATTAGATTATGCTGCTGTAGCAGACGAACAGAAGAAAATGTATTTAAGCGAAAATACTACTTAATTTGGGAACGTTTAGGCAATAGATAAACTAGTTATTTGTAATGACGGTGAAAGTAAAGTACATGTAGGTAATATTAATTGACTACAGTTAAATAGATAGCTCCCTCTCACAGATAGAGGAGGCCTGAGATTATGTAATTTAATATAATTTTATTCTATTTTATTTTACCTATTTACCAATGTTGTCATTGCCAAAAATTCATCAATTTATTTTTTTATCAAGTTTGTCATAATTCTGCATTTCACTATTTCCAATTATAATTTTATTTAATTGAAAATTTGCGCTTAGTACTTAGTAAGGTAGCAAATTTTCCGAATTTATTGTTTTGGGCATGTGGTGTTACCTATAAGTAATTGTTGCGCGGTAATTTAATTTTAAGAATGAATTATGTTACTGAATCCAGTGTGAACAATTTTGGTAGACCTAATAAAATAAATAATAATTATGTGTTATGCAAATAGATTATGAAACACACGAAAGCCATAAATGAACTTAACTGACTTGACGAATATGTTTCATACCTCTAAGTTAAACTAAACGACTAATTTTCCGTATAATAATATCAAATAATAAAAAACTTCTTTCTACATCGTTCTCACATGTATAATTTCCACATGAATGATGTAACAAATACTTTGTAACTGTTTTATGATATAAAAGAGTGTCCGTGGAGTTTCTTGCCCGTTCTTCTCCATAGGTACAGGCAAATCAAGCTACTACAATCTGTCAAATTTCTTTAATAGATTTTGAACTTTATCGCTAAAGCATTAAGGTTCAGGGTTGATTGGGAAAATTTTACAGTTTCGGGTAGCTTGACCTGCAGCTGGCGTCTGTATCCTACCTACTACTCTTTGGAATGGGCAACTAGCTTCATCTTTCTGACTGACCGACCCCTTGACAGTTCAAAAGTGCCTGTAATTGGTTTATTTGAAATAAATACTTTGGGTTTGAACGTTGGTCTGCTTGTCCGTATTTCCCAAAATGCATAAATTCAAATTTTATTTAGGTTTCAAATTGACGTTATTTCAAGTTAAACTAATATCAACTTTAGTTTTATGGTAATTAAGTTGATTTCAGACTGACTAGCACTATTGAAAAAGTTACAAAAATGTTTGAAGTTGTAGCGTAAACTGAACTTTATCATGTAGGAATTAAATTTATTTTTCCATAAACTCATATTTGTTTACATTTTTGGCGAATTTGTCGCGATATTAAATTAGTAATTTAACTCATAGACTACCATTTCTAAAAGCCTGCGACATTGCTTCTATGATGTTGTGGTAGATAACGCGGCTGCAGCACAAGTTAATACTAATTCTATTATCGTATGCGAAGCTAAGCTTCAGCTAACATAATAGCATTATGGAATTACCCAAGGAGTATGCGTAATAGAATGGTACAGAAGGTCTGTTTCACCAAACTCTAAGCCCACGTTTAAAAATATCGCGCACTGGATTTTCAACTCTGCGTGTTGAGTCAATCATTGAGAATCCAACAGAGCGCTTCCCAGCGCGTCATAAAAGCGCACTATGGGATTTTCAACTCTTGGTGCAAAATAATGCGTTGAAAATCTAAAGCGCAAAAAATAATTGCGGCTGGAAAAACGTGCCCGTATGGAGCTGGGCTAGAGTACCTACTTTTTTGTAGTTGAGAGAATACTTCTTCAACTTGACGCAGCTTATAACGAAAATGTGTGTTATTATTTAATTAATCACTGGATATTGCATAAAATTATGGTAGAACTAGTTTTAATAATAACTGAACTTAAAAATACATAGTACTTACTCAATTAAATATCACGATGCCGACACCTAAGGCCCTTAGTATACACGGCTACACAACATCAAGCTATGCAAAACCAGTATTAGCTGACCGTTCATTGTGAGAAAATATCATACAAAGTGAGGCCAAGACAAACTGGTTTTGTATAGCTTGACGTGTAGCCGTGTGTACACGGTACGGTTTTTTTGCGGTACGGTGTATAAACCGCGCCGTAGAAAAAACCTTGTCCGTAAACAAAATCCCATAGTGATCCATACAGCACTGAAGACCATGCCTACTCGCGGCGAATAACCCGTAGTTTTTTTCACGGCACGAAAAACGTGTGTATACAAAGGGCTATCTGGCATCGGCCGAGCTCGCACGTCGTCGGCCGAACTTAGCTGAACGAAAAAGACATCTATGAGTACTACGAGTAGAAGTAAGAAAGAAAGAAAATTAATTAGTGAAGGAATTGTATTTTTTTTTTAAGTTATTATAATATTTTTTTTATTATTATTAACAATTAAAAAAACAGACAAAAAAACTGGCTTGCTTTCTATAAGAGAGAGAGAGAGAGACAGAGAAACACGCGCACGCCGCACGGCTTACAACTACCTATAGCAAAAAGTGTCGTTCCAACTTTTGGTCTTAATTTTTTCCGTCTAGCCCCCTTTCGCAACGCGCGATAAGGAACTTCGTTCCAAAAAAAAACGTATTGCCTCGTGTTTCACGTTATTGTTTCCTATACATTTGTCGAAAAACTTTTTTGATTTCAATTTGGCTGACGTAGATCAATGATTTCTATATACCTAACATTTAAAATGGACGATGAAGACACGTTAGCAGTGACCTTCGTGGTACTGCACTAAAATACTTTGCATTCATTTACATTCATATACAAACAATATTACAGCAGTCAATATGCGTTTTGACAGTCTAATAAATACAATGATGCATTGATCCTTTGGCGCTCGAATGAAGTTGACATGAATGAAGTATTGAAAATACAAAATGGCGGCGTTAGTACCGATTTTGGCCACGCGCCAAAATAACCTTGTAGCGCTATAGACGCGACTCCATCTATTCGCATTTTGCATAGATCTGCATTACCCTTGACACATTGAACGCACCGCATCGTGGAACTGTAACGGTCGCTTGCACATGCAGTTGGCGTTCCAACGAGTTCTGTTCTGTGAATACACCAGAATTCAAAGTATATCTAAGTATAGAAATAAAACTTGAATTAGAAATCTGAGGTTCTAGGCTAGCTGTTGTAATTGCTTTCAAAGCCTTTTGTATTTTTACAAAGGATTGACATATGATTTTCGGTAGTTTGTGTTAAATCAATTTTATATTGTTTTATTTTTTTCCTTTTTCGTCATTTTTATTGCTCATAGAATGTCACCTTGTCTAGGCCATCTAGTCTTAGACAGCAAATACATCATTATATGACGAACAAGCCGCTGTGATGGTTAGAATAGACAGGGAAATTATTTTCTGATCCAGACTAAATTCCATTACCAACTGACTGGCTTTTCAATTTTGCCAAAATGGTAGGCAAAATAAAATTTCATGATTTAATTGCTTACATTTCAAAATAAAATGTAAAAAAAAAACATGATCCTCCTAAGTAGTACCTACTACTTAAGAGGATGAAGATTTTCTTAGGTAGAAACCAAATTCGAAAATAAATTTGCTTTACCGCGGACCCGTCAAAACTAGTAATTTCAAACCAAAATGAACTGCATAAGATAATGAAGAAAAACATTATGGCTTTATAATCTCATATCTAAATTAAGGTTTTAAGTTACTGTTATTTTACTATCATGGCCGAATATCTTGAGGGGAGCTACAACACGAGTGAAAGAGACCGCGCTATACAAACATGTACAGGACAGACAGAGAGGAAAAACCGAATGCAAGAGGCAAATTGGTTTTATGTCGCAAATAAAACAAAGACCCCTTACTAGTGATTAAATTTTAGTACTGGCTTTAGGTTCCTTTATATCGGATTAGTGTGGGGGAAAAAATAAGAAAAAACAAAATAGTAATTAAAGGGAATGGGTACTGATGCTGTTTAGAATTTTTTTCGAATTACTTTCTTCGATCCTCTTAATACATTTACAGCTTCAGTGTTACCAGGATTTTAAATTCTTTATTGAAATGTTTATTTTTTTAGCACTATCTGTGTTTAAAAAATGGTGGGTTATAATCGGCTTTCCCCAAAGATTTTCCCATTACATACAGATGCGCTGTGTGTCACGGGTTCGATTCCCGCACGGAACAAATATTTGTGTTGCCTGCAGGTAGTTGTTCCGGGTCTGGCTGTTTGTGTATGTGAGTTTAAATGTTTGTAAACGCACCCACGATACAGGAATAATTCCTAGCGTGGGGCAACGTTTAAAAAAAAAACTTGTAATTTTTTGTGTGTTATTTGTACTGCATACCTTCTCTTATATTAATTTAAAACAGGCGTGAATGTTGTGTATTTATTGTAAGGTATTTTTGTAAGGTATTTTTTGCTATCAAAAGTGTTAATGGTGAATTACGGATTTATCCACGTGCACGTTTCAAGAATGTCGAAAATGTTTAGCACTCTTAACAACATTATGCGTACAACATGCAAGTGTGTTTGACTATCAAAATATGTAGATGGCATTGCCATTGTAAAAACGTAAAATGCCATTGTAAAATGGCAATGTCGTCAATTTTGATAGTTAATCTATAACATTCATTGCGTCATAATTTACGTTGTTATGTAAATCAATTAAAAAAAAAATTGAAGTCTATACTTCAATTGTTTTTATTACTTCAATTCCTAACCCTATGGTTAGCAATTCCTTTCAACATCCTTCAAATTATGATTGAAAGTGTGTGAGCAATTGGCATGCTGATCATAAACATGCGGTGAACTTGCAAGACAACCTGTCTATCTTGGGCAACCCCGAAACGTACACGTGTATAAAACCGTAAGAAACTATAAATATTAAAGCCATGCTCACACCCCTTATACTAAGATCTCATGTATGTTCATCTATTGTGTATAACGTTGTATAAAGTATTTTGACAAGGCATTTTTTGTATGAATAAAAAATAATGGTGTACATTTTTTTTAAAGCAATTTATTTTTATTTTTGCCCTAACCAATGTTTTATGAGGAGGCGAAGCTTGGCGTGAATAGATATTGCAGTAGAAAAAGTTGCCTTTTAATGTTAGACTAGCTTCTACCTGCGGCTTTGCCCGTGTGGATGTCGGTAATTATCCCACGGAAACATGCTACCGCGACAAAAAGTAGCCATGTGCTTTCCCAGGATGCCATCTATCTCTTTGCCAAGTTAAGGATTCGATTCCCTCCTCCATACATAAATAGTGATTAACAACAATTAGCTAGAATGATTATGAACCAGACTTCTAAAGGAGAACAAATGACACTGGAAAAGGTAAGTGTGTAAGTATGAAACATCTTTACAAGATAAGTTACAAAATGTATAGGTAAAATATTTAACCAAACCTGTATGTGTCTGGCGTGCCCGAAATACACAGGTTGTCTTGCATTATTAAGTAACAGAAACAGTGGATACATGCAGATCTGAGATTGCACTTGGGTACAAGCAAGTGTAGTAAATTGTAGCTCAAAGTTATACCTGCGTGTACTCATTGGTTCCCTATCCATTTGCATAAAATTTTAAGACCTAATATAACTTGGCATACTTTTGTTTGTCCTAATTATATTTTCGCATAAATTATTTACGCATAACAGCTTACGCATAATTTTTTTACGCATAATTTCTCTAACCATAATAATGATTAAGCATAACATTCTAAAGCATAACTTTATTAAGCATAACATTCTAAAGCATAACTTTATTTAGCATAACAATAATAATAAGGCGTAGTCGACGGAGCCCCGCTTCGCGGGGCCCCTATTTCTGTCTGCAGGGTTTAAAGGAACCTAACACGAAGGGGATGACGGGGGCTCGTTCGCTCGCTCCGCTCGCTCACTTGAGCCCCCGTCATCCCCTTCGAACCTAACCTGTCCGAGTCGGGGTGCCCCAATTCCCGAGCTCGCTTCGCTCGCTCTTGCATCCTAAGTTCTCATTGCCTTTTTACTAAATCGAGATGTGTTAGACCTTGGGGCACCCCGACTCTTGGAAAAAGTGATACAGAATCGAGTGAAAATATTTACGTAAAAATAACTCAAATTTGTTTCCGTTATTTCTATTAATTGTATGCCCAAATATTATTATGCTAATAATCATTAGGCCTAGTAACGTTATGCGAATCAAATTTATGCCAAAATAAATTAGTCTTTAAGATGATTATGCCAACATAAAATGTATGCCTAAAAAAATTATGCTGAAGTATTATTATGCCAAAACAAATTGTGCCAAAATCGTTATGCCGAAGTATATTAGGACAAAGAACATTATGCGAAAAGAAGGGATCCCGTACTCATTATAGTGATTACATGCTTTCCGAGGCACGGGGGCGGTTGGTCCTCCAACCGCGTTCGATCCGGTGATCGCGTAAAGATCCGGTTAGATCTCTTTCCGGTTATGTCGGATTGCCGTCCAATCGGACTATGAGAGTGAGGGGAGAGTGAGTGTACCTGTGTCTGCGCGCACACACGTTTGCACTATATTATCTCCCGCGTCGAAGGCTATAGTCTCCGTTGATATTGGCCGCCATGACCGAGATACGGTCTGCATTGCTGGCTTTTTATCTTCATCATTATATTGCCAGCAATGCAATTAAAACTATCTAAACTCAGTCATATACAACGTGGCGCTACAATGGCGATATTAATTTAACACACGGGTAGGGCTAGTGGCCAGTAATCATAAAAATTATAACAACATAAAAAAAATCATAACTTGAAAACTTCCACCTGCGCCGCGCGCCGACATAGGGCTCTATCTCTCTTTCCTTCAATTCGCCTTTTTTTTGCACGTTAATTGTTTTAATTACATTGATGCGATGTTATGATCCGTGACCCCGGCAAATGACCCGTGCGCTACAGTTCTTTAAGTCAGGTTGCTCTAAGATGCTATTTTGTAAAATTGTTAATAAATAAATAAATTCATAAAACTACAACGCAAAACCGTATACGTGTGTTAAATTAATGTCGCCATTAAAGCGCCACGCTGTATTTGCCACATACCTCTATCCTAACAATTTAACTTTTGTTTAGTTCAAAACATAAAATCCAATATTAAAACCTTAACAGTATGCATATAAGGCTGCGTCCAAAGGTCAATGGGCAAATAGTATGGGAGAAAAACCCACGGCGGACAGAAATGCAATTGTGAACATATATAGATAAAATGTATCTAGTTATCATGGTAAGGGTCGCTTTCTTGTGGGATGTGGGAGTAAAGAGAAAAAAAAACTTTTACATTTTCAAATTATTTATTCGGCGTGATCAATATCTACTGTTATATCATCTAAAAATACCGCAGGGGCTTCAATTTGTTGTTGGTGCCTAGCCCAGGATAAAAAATAAACTATACTGGCTATATGCGCGCAGCTCCCGACGGTGCGGCGGCCGTGTATACACGAGCAGTAGTAGTCTTCAACACTTTGTCTTCCTTGTGTCGCTGGGTTAATTAAAATATATGTGTAATATTGTCGCGCTCTGACATGTCGCGACTGAATTCGTCCCCTTATCAATATTTTATTATTTATTAATTCTTGATGACGATAGAGTTCTATCATGTAGACACCATTAGGTCTTATGTGTTCATGGCAGTACGACCTAGCAAGTCTTAAATGATAGCTGCCCAATGTAAACAGTATAAGTTCTTCAAATGTTAACTGTGGGAAGTCTCTAAAATCTGGATTGTTTCCATCTAATGGCATGAAAGCAACTCTTTGTCTATTCATATTGTTTTCAATCACGTGTTGCGCCAGTTCGTTCTCTCTATTCATTCTACCATTTATAATGTTAATAAACTGATCGACATAATAAACGTCTATCCATTTCAAACAAATTCCAAATAAAACAGCAAATAATCAGGTCCAGTAAACGTGCTTAGGTAGGTAGTTGATAAAAACAAAAGTTAACAGGTAAACGCACAGATCACAACGAGAGACAACGAAGGACTGCGATGACACGAACGAAACAATGCGCCAACGCAACGAGCGAGACGTAACCTACTGTGTGAGAGAGAGGGAGCGAACATATACCTGCCGTTTTCATCACACAGGATGACGGGACGCACATGCACTCGCGAAAACCTTTTAGTAGCTTTTTAACAGAACGACAACTAATATTTAGTAGTAGTATTCGATTTTTTAAGTAAATGTATTTTTAGTTCAAACTTTGTTCTCCCATGGATTAAATAAAAAATAACCTTATGTAATGTTAAGTGAATTTATACTCTTTCGTTTTAAATCATTTTCATTCATGTCCGCGACCGGGTCGGATTACGCCCAATGACCTTTGTAACAAACACGCCAACAACTCTACCAACGACATGTTACGCGTAAGTGCTCATACACACGAGCGACACGCATCAACAGCAGAGGCAACTGCATTCGGTGGCTGCCGCCGGCAACGTGCCACTCATGTATTTGAGTACGGTGCTCAATACACTAGCGGCACATTGTCGACGGCAGCCATCGACCACGGATTTCAGCATTTTACTCAGCGATCCTTCGAACTACTCTAAACAAAGCGGTCACGCGGCGAAGGTTCACAGATCATACTTTCATTATCGTGCATATGGCCGTGTCGTCATATCGTAGGCAGCGTTAACAGAGGCAAATTATTTTTATCGTGTGCTGGCTAGTATCGCTAGACCACAAAGACCCCGTTGATGGCCACGGATGATGCAACTTGCGTCAGGCACGCGTCACCTGTTTCCGTCCGACGCTCTGCAATCAACGGCGTGGTGACTCGTGGCTTGCTCTAAACAATTCCTTACAATTGTGTTCAACGCAGTCACTGTCACAAGATGCGTGTCGCTTAATCGTGAAGATCGTGGTCAAGCGATACATTATTTTTATCTCACGAAGCGACGCGCGCTTTGCTTGTGGTAACCAAGTGTACAAACACGCTATTAATACCTACACTTTGTTGGCGTAATTGTTACAAGTGTGGACGCAGCTTTAGACAAACTCATAAGTTAAAGTTCCATAAGTCTGAAAGCTAGTTATTAATATACTTATGAAGAGCTAAGTAAACTTGGAGTGTTTGTGTTAGGACTGAGTTCACCATGACGACAGTTTGACTAACTTTGATTTAAACTCTAGAACACATACATATTATAAACAGGTTTATTTACTTAGGTTCTAATATTCTGAAAGTTTCAGGGCTTTTTATAAACTTTAGAAGTACCTAGGTACTTCGTTGAATAAACTTTCGTCATTCGAATAATTGCTCATTTCATATGGATGAGTCCTGGAGTGGAGACCGCGTATCAGCAAGCGTAGCGTAGGACGCCTCCCAGCTACATGGACGAACGATCTTAAGAAGGTGGCTGGGACAGACTGGATGCGGAAGGCGGAGGACAGGGTGTTGAGGCGCAGTCTAGGAGAGGCCTATGTCCAGTATTGGACTGCAATAGGCTGAGTTGATTGAAATATATGGATGAGAAGGTTTCTTTTAATGCCCGGTACTGATTTGTGAAACGTAACACAAATGATCCGTCCAAACGTATGCAATGCAACATAAAATGGAACACAATAACTATGCCAATTTGTTTCAATGTGTTTTACTTTACGTATTGTTACATTTCATCAATCTTCAACGGGCGTTAAGTTGCTGTATAGCACTTTACAAAATATAGGTTGATACACAATGTAGATAAAGAAGGAGAAAAAATAGGCACGAAAGGCTGATTTATAATCTAATCGAAAATGATGTTACAATAAAAGAACACCCGAAAAGAAATCCTCTTCTCAGATCTTATAAGGTGGCGCGAAAGCTAACAGCATCCTAAAAACATTGTTTGACAAAGTGGATCCCCTTTATTAGGCACTCAGTGCAGAAGCACGTCGAACATGTGTTGAGCCACGTAGTTATTAGTTGTTGTTAGGTTAGTTTCTAAGTTTTACTAACATGACTAATACTGAATTGTGTGTACTTTTATGTGTAATCTGTGATAGCTGAATTATATATATTTGACGGATCGTCAGGATGGTTTGAGCTACGATCAGCCATCAGGCGGGTTTATGTGGGTATCGTGCAAATAAATAACAATTACATAAGCAAATAATCACTTTAATTAATCACTACAACACAATCAACAACTATTATGGCTTTTACCCTGCTGTGAGACAATGGCAGGCAGGTATAATTTAAGGATGATGGATCAACAAAACGTAGGACAGTTCCGAAGCGTCTTCACTGCTCGATCACCAGGATCAAGAATGCCAACTTGGCGCGTTCTCTTCAACCTCGTAACCAACCGGAAACGCCCCGACTCTGTCAAAGCGCGCCAATCCTAGTCCTGATAGTTGCCGCTAGGTGGCGCGCCTTGTTTTGTTGTAAACGTCAATTGCCGGATGCGACATATTTATATAGGTCTATGTCGGAAGTACGTCAGTTAATCGTTTAATGATTCGGGAGACCAGCACCAGGCTTGACAGAGTCTAGCCTGAGTTCGTGGGAGTTGACGAGAGCGCTACAGAGCGGTGTGAAGCTTCTCTTGGACATTGGACATCGTGCGGACAACATGTGCTCAGAATCTGTCTCGCGTTCCGTATCTAGTTGCGTCGTGTACCTACAGTGTGTGATTCGCTAGTGTGATTAATTTGTTCGTAAAATTATAGGTAATCTGATTTAAACTGCAAAGTTTTTCTATTGCGCAATAACCACACCCATAGCACGCCCACACGATAGTACACACGTACCTTCTATGTATATATATGTCGGAGATGTTGAGGGATTTTTATCCGAAATTCCATCGGTGTCCGTGTCCGTCAGGTTGCACGTGGTTGGGTAGAATCAGTGCGCACACCCGGCGCGGTCGAGCTCTGGGTGTCCAATGTGACATGTCGCTAACACACTAGTCTCACCATGACATCTGACAGATGTCAAACGCCACACGCGACAAGACATTGACAACCCCGACTCGAACTACTGACTCAATGACAACTGTTTTCGATTTGATTAATCGAGTAAGGTATCTTAAACGCTAATAGATGGCGCTACTAGTACGTAATCAAACCTTTTATTTCACTCCTCCGGACTCTAGCGTACATAAAATGGGACTGTCGTTGGTCCTCATGTGTGTTATTAATATATATGTATATATTAATAACACACATGAGGACCAACGACAGTCCCATTTTATGTCCAGGAAAATCACTGTCCATTCTAAGGTTGCCTGAAAGAGATAGCAGAAATGAAATTGTATATTTTGTAGTGTTTCATGTATTTTGTATGCTATGTATTTTTATGGTGTACAATAAAGTATATATAAATAAATAAATAATAAGTATCTTGTTTATCATGAAAGTATCTACCAAGAATTTTCTTAACAAGTAAGTATACACTAAAGCTACATATTCTAGACAACGGTGATAACAGACTAGTATGTTTACGATTGTAATAGATTTACATCCGTTTCTCTCACTTAGGAATCGTATAAGAAGACTGAACTGATTATTTTAGCTTACTAAGCACGAAACGACAAGCTTTATACAATGTAGTGACGACGCAACAACCATAAATAAAAACACTAGCAATACTAATGCATAGGAGGATTTTGGAACTATAAATCCTAGCGGATGTTCGAGAAAAAACAGCTAGGCTGCAGTGGGACGGGAGGGAGCACACGTTGTGCGAATGCACTGGACGCCTGATAGAAGATCGCCGTCGAGGTATACTACGGCGAAGATGGTGTGGTTCTGGGACAAACTGCGTGTTTACATGTTTACGTCGCTTACCTTCAAATAGAGGAGGATTATAGGTAAGAATAGTGTTTGCGTAAGAACGTATTTAAAATGAAAAGTGAACATACAGACGCCAGCACATCAAGCTACTACAATCTGTCAAATTTCTTTAATAGATTTTCAACTTTATCGCTAAAGCAATATGGTTCATGGTGGATTGGGAAAATTTGACAGTTTTGGGTAGCTTGACCTGCTGGCGTCTGTACAATTGACACTCCAGTTTATTCATAAAGTTCTTTGGTGGGAAATAAAAAAGGCAGGGAATTACTAACCTTTAGAACTTTAGGAGGTTTTTTACAGTTCTCTTAAGTATTATACTTCAACGACGGGTAGACTAAACTGATAGGACAAACTTTACAAACAAAGACGTTAATTGCTTGTCATAGGCCAGACCACTTCACACACACGCACACACACACTACGCTAGAACACTATTTCGCCTTCGAAAGTCCGAGGTTTTCTTGAAAAAATATATTAAAAAACATAAAATTATAATTCGAAAGAGAACCTATTAAAATTATCTTTACCCACCCTTTTTTATTTACCCATTGCTGGGCAAATAATCCCCGAAGTCCTTCCAGGAACTCTTTTTCCGCGCCACCTCGAACCAGTCTTCGCAGTACGCGTCCAGGTCATCTCGCCACCTCGGTGCCGCCGTCCATCTTCAGGCACCCATTGTATGGAGACCTTTGTCCAGCGGTAAATTATCTTACGTACCAATAATATAATAAAACATGCCAAAAATTTGATGTGATATTATTTCATACCTCCCATTCCTTGTCCAATAAAAAACAAAAACCAACACACTCACGTACACAACACAAAACCATACACCGAACTCGACGCAACAAAACCGCTATCTCACTTCAGCCAACCCTAAAGCATGTCCCAGCCAAGCAAATCACGTTTTAAAGCACGAAATTAAGCCAAGCCCATAAATTACATTCGAGACCCGAGAAGATTTCAAGGGATTTGTGAATTAACTCCGTATAAGGGTCTAGATAGTGGTATTATTCGGAATAAATGAGCTGTAAATGAACGCGTCAGTAAATGCATTTGATAGGGACCGGTGAATGATATTGTGTTTGTGCGAAACAGGTTGGTGATCTATGGGTGTAGTGAGAGAAGTATTGATTGGAGCTGTTCTATCGTGCTTTCAAATAATTCAAGCGAAAATCCATCAATAATTTTATACTTAATTTTATACTAAAAATCATTATGAACAACTTTTACTACGGGATCAACCCTGAAATCGGCTGATTCATAGATTTATGTTCGCAACTGAAGGTCAATCCTCGTAATTTAAAACGTTCAAAATCTAGTCGCAGTCTCATCTCAGCGACAAACACTTGTCAAAATGTAGGGAAATTAGAATTATTTTTTGACAGATTGAGACTGAGATCAGACTGTGAACGTTCTTAAAATTACGAATTGCCCCTCTGATCAACTGATATTTAATGGGTTTTTTTTTAGTACAATGACCCCTTTTATGGATTAAAACTTAACGGTGTATACTAATAATTAAACTGAAGAGTTTGTTAGTTTGTTTGAAATCGCTATTCTTTGGAACAACCGACAGGATTTTAAAAGTTCTTTTTTATTTTCTTGAAGGCTACAGGAATAAGAGAATATTTTATTTATAAAACAGGTAATTACATAAAAATTAACTTAAAAATTAGTAGTGCGCTATGATTGGCCAATATTTGCATACAAACAATTATGTGATTAAATTCAAATAATAGGTGGGTACAATTAAATCCCAATGATAAATTTATTACAATATAATATTATAAGTGTTTCAGTACCTATTTGTATTAAAGTATTCATGCAAATTAAATTTCATTACAGTTCTTATTCAATTTCATTTCATGTCAGAATTTAATGTCAGTGTACAGGCTAGATCTAACATCACGCTGGAATCCTTAGGAGTCGAACAAACAGAAAATAAGTGAGAAAGAAGGCTTGAAAACGAGGTAATAGTGCGAGCAGGCGATGCGATGCGCCGGGGTGGGTCGGGGGAACCTAAAATTTCACGCGGACGAACTCGCGGGCAGAAGCTAGTTTCAGTATAGAATCCTACTAATATTATAAATGCGAAAGTTTGTTAGGATGGATGGATACATGGATGGATCTTTGTTACTCTTTCACGCAAAAATTACTGAACGGATTTGGATGAAATTTGGCACACAGATAGTTTATAACCAGGAATAATATATATAATACTTTTTATCCCGATATTCCCACGGGATCGAAACTTATGCGGGTGAAACCGCGGGGCGCAGCTAGTTAATTTATTAAAAAGACTGATGCTTTCCTTTACATTGAATGAAGTGGAATGATAGTAGAGAAGCTTTTGTTCTGCATTGTGACATTACAGGTTCTTTATTGAAAATCCATCATGAAAAAGGGCGCAGTTGTTTATATTTCTTACCATAACTCCATAGTTGCACATAACTGCAAAAATGATTATACGGTGTCCCACCTTGTACCTTGCACTATGTTCAATCTTCTTTTCAGCGTGTCGATAGCAATTTATATGGACTCAGCCCAAAATTCCGCTACTTGTTTGGGTCCATCACTAGCGTCCATTAGTTCCTGTAACGTGCAGCTGACAGGACAGGCAGGCCACGATATTACGATAGTGTCCTATCGTTTGCATTGTAGACCACACACACACACACACACACACACACCATATACTTCACACTCACAGACACACCATTCACTACACACTCACAGATTTTTTGTTATTTAGTTTTAAAAAATTTCCTATTTTATTTTTTAAATATTCCTCTCTGTACGTGAAGGCCTCGATGTGTTCAAATTAGAACTAAATAGTATTGTTTAAGAGGGTGAGAGCCTGGAGATCTGTCATACAGGTCCCGAACCCACTATAGACTCCAGCTCTCACAAAGGTTATTGATTTGACATAATATGACATGAACCAAAGTTTGTACCTTTTTGAGAGAAATAAATCATTATTTTATTTTTTATTTTTTTATTGTTTGCATGTCCAATAGCACTTACGCTCAAAACTTGTGTGCCGTTCGGAGGTCCTGCTGTTCTGCGCGAGACCTAAAGCTGCTCTTGCTAAGATGAACACATGTTTTGATAGCGCAATTGGCAATGTCATCAGCATGCCCAAATTCTATTCAAAACCAAACATAGGATCTTAAATAAATTAAAAACTTAAATATTTGCTAAAAAGTCGAATATGGTGAAACCATCTGTTATTCGTGGGTGGACCGACAAGCTTGTGAAGGCCGCAGGAACCCGCTTGCAGGAAGCAAAGAACCAGTCGAAATGAAGGTGTTTGGGGGAGGCCTATGTCCAATAGTGGACGTATTTCGGCTGTATCTAATAATGATGATGATCCGATATTAATACCAAAAATAAGGTCTTATAAAAATAAGAGCCTATTTTTTTTCAAATTAATAAATCATTCATTCAAACAGTATATGGAGAGCGGCGGCACCCCAATTGCGTAACACACTTTCAATTACAATTGATTTGGAAGGAAATTGGTAATCCATTGCTTCGTATGTTTGAATAATTTGTCAGCTTGAAAATGTAAATGATATATGACGTGACGGCACGGTTGGCGCAGTTGTTAAGCGATTGACTGCTGCGCTGCGTGTCGTGGGTTTGATTCCCGCACGGAACAAATATTTGTGTGGCCTACAAGTAGTTGTTCCGGGTCTGGCTGTTTGTATATGTGAGTTTAAATATTTGTAAACGCACCCACGATACAGGAGAAATTCCTAGTGTGGGGCAACGTTTTTTTAAAAAAAAAAAAACTTGAGAGGTGTCAAGGGACACCCGGATGGAACGAAGTTCAAAGAGAGAGAGAGAGAGAGAGAGACAGACCGAGAAACACGTGCACGCCGCACGGCTCACAACTATAGCAAAAAGTGTCGTTCCAACTTTTGGTCTTAATTTTTTCCGTCTAGCCTCCTTTCGCAACGCGCGATAAGGAACTTCGTTCCAAAAATGTAGGTAAGTAAATGACGCAAAAAATGTTGATAAATTTTCAAAATGAAAGACATTGTCATTGTGTGTTACGCAATTACTGCACAGGAGAATGAACTCTGTCGTATATCAAACGGAAACGCAAATCATCATCTCCCTAGCCTTTCTCTATGTTGGGGTCGCTTCCAGTCTAACCGGATGCCGCTGAATACCAATATTTTACATGAAGCGACTGTCTATCTGACCTCCCTCCCTTGGTAAGACTGGTTGGCAGACTTTCGGGCTTCTGCTGACCCGTAACAACTGTGAAATATATAAGAATGACAGTTGGGACCAACGGTTTAACGTACCAAATGGTAACTTATATCATTACCGGCCTAACCTTTTCACAACTATGTTGGGCTCGACTTCCAGTCCAATCGGATGCAACTGAATACTAGTATTTTACATGGAGCGACTGCCTATCAGAAAGCCAAGTCTCGTAATTTAAAACGTTCAAAATCTAGTCGCAGTCTCATCTCAGCGACAAACAAATGTCAAAAACTTGTCAAAGCGTAGGGAAATTAGAAGTATTTTTTGACAGATTGAGACTGAGATCAGACCGTTCACAGGAACGGTCTTAAAATTACGAGAATTGCCCCTCTGACCTCTACAACCCAGACACTGGGTAATACGATAACACACATGAATCAATAACTCAAATGATCTGTAAAAATAAAACATAAAATTCCTATCCTCCCATTTTGGAAGCGTATAAACAAAATTGTACAAATAATCTACCTACTTATTTATCGAAGTCATAAATGGTGGAGCGATACTCGCCCAGTTTATTACGGCACAATCCATGACCGGTAAACGGAAGTCCTTTTGATATGTTTATTTGGATAATGTATAGCCAACAAAAGAGATAAGTATGCAGGGTCGTCGGATATAGTAATTGAAGTTTAGTAAGAAACCGATAGATGTTTTCAAACGAAATTTAGTTTGATAAATGAACTGTTTGTTTTCTATTAATGAAATAAAATTTTATCCGAAAACATCAATCCGTTTCTTACTAAACTTCAACTACATATATCCGATGACCCTGCATACTTATCTCTTTTGTTGACTACTTGTATATTAATCAATACTCTGGATGTTTAACTCATATGTAATTTAAGGTTAGGATTGTTTTTTTAAATTGTTATTTTAGGCTGTTTGCTTTTAAAAAACACATCAAATTTATTCATTGTAAACAGTTAAGGAAAGATTACATAAGACAATGTGAACTTTACTTACGGCCGAACCCAATAACCTATTTATTTATTTAATACTTCAAGCACATATATGTACAGTCACGAACACCAATATGTGAACACTTGGCAACTTTCAATTGCGATTTTTTCGCTTTTCATTTCGATTTTTGTTGAAATACGACACATTACATAAACCTATGGGTTCGAAAATGCTATGTTCGTAACAACATAAAATTTCAATAATAAATAAAGGAGTAAATCGCTTTTCAATAAAGCAGAGTGTATACATACTTTTGCTCGTGACTGTACAGGGCGGACATACTAGGTATTTTCTACTTTTCTACCAGTCAACCTTAGGGTGACGCAGAGACAAAACATGTCATGGTATATCTACAAGGTATCCTATCTATCAACCTGTCTATCACCAGTTTTGGCATATTGAAGGTAGAAAAACCTATCTATCTCTGGTCCCAATAATCTATATCAGCCGGTCGATTCTGTAAAAATGTCACCGTGAAAACTCAAGTGAAGTGAGCTTGATGTGAGTTGTCAGTAGTGTCAATCCCTAGCATTATTTGAAATGACAGCTCACTCCACGCTCACTTCACCTAAGTTTTCACGGTGAGATAGTTACAGAATCGCACTGCAGTACCATTCTGTATGACTATTATACTGACAGTTATAATTATACTGGTTAAACTGTCAATTGGTAAACGGGTTTGGCCGTTCGAAACATCTTCTAAAAATCATTCAAATAAAACGTCTGATAGGATTAGGTAATAAGTATTAGTAAAGCTAATAGTGAAATGGAGGAGACTCAGTCTAGGTATATTATTTATTTATTCTTCAGAAAGCTTACAGCCTAATATCTAGATAAATAATGTTCAATTAGCGGTTGCCATTTACAAGCTTCTATAAATTAATAATTATGATCAAGTACATACAGTATATTCAATATCTATCTATCCAGTTCAACTTGAGAGCTGAAGGTATCTAAGTAGGCCAACTGACTGTCTCAACTCAGCTCAGCTTATTGCAGTCCACTGCTGGACATAGGCCTCTCCTAAGCTGCGCTTCAACACCCTGTCGCATCAAGTCCGTACCAGCCACCTTCTTAAGGACGTCCGTCCAGCCAGCTGGGGGGCGTCCCACACTACGCTTGCCTATACGCGGTCTCCACTCTCCAGGACACGTTTACTCCACCGGCCATCGGTCCTTCGATAAACATGGCCAGCTCACTGCCACTTCAACTGACTGTAGGTACTCTGAAAGCCTAATCTTTTGATGACAAAACGAGTCAACCGTAATTTTCTCGTACCGATACAAGATAAATAGATCATCATCTTCATGCCCTTATCCCATGTTACTTGGGGTCGGCGCAACACGTTTTCTTCTTCCATTCTCCTCTGTCAACCGTCACGCTATCATTCACTCCCTTCTCTTTCATATCATTCCTCTTCCTCTTCATTCTTCATATCATCCATCTTTTCTTCGGCCTTCCTCTCCTTCTACAAGATAAATAGATAATAATCATTAATCTTCCCGAAAATGATCATCTGACTAGAATTTTTCCAACTAAGTTGAGGTCGGCTTCCAGTCTAGCTGGATAAAGCTTAAGTCCAGTATTCAACATGGAGCGACTGCCTATCTAACCTTCATAACCCAGTTACTGCATAAAATGACTTTCGGGCTTCTGACGACCCTTAACGACTGTCAAAGATCCACAAATAACAGTCGGGATCAAACTCGTTACAAAAATAGCACTTAAAATAATCACGAAACCTCATCCAACAACACAGCTAACCCATTTATCCAGCTCAAACAAAAGATTTAGTCAGTGTACAAGAAGCGACCGAGCACTGCGGTCGCCAACTAGCAAAGTTGCGAACTGCGCTAGCACCGCAGTGTCACGGAGACGTGTTTATGGGACCGCAAATTTGGTGCCTCCACCTTGGACGAGTTCTAATGTAATTCCAATATTTGTGGTGTGACTTCCTTAAGTTATTTCTAATGGTGTTGCATGAATTTATTAGGAATTTAAGAGGAATTGAAGTTTTCCGTTTGATTTTCGTAAGAAAGTCATGGTCAAATCTTTTATTTTAAACTCAAACTCAAAGTATTTATTTCAATTAAACCAATTACAGGCACTTTTGAATTGTCAAGGGGTCGGTCAGTCAGAAAAATGAAGCTAGTTGCCATTCATTTATTAAGTTGGCAATTAAAAGGTCATTTAGAGCAGTGGTGGCCCAGTGGTAACGACCGTGACTTACGAATTCTAGGTCATAGGTTCGAAGCCTGACAGGCGATGTACTTTGTGTAAATTATTTCATCACTGATGCTCTCACAACGGAGAATGAAAACATCGTAAGGAAACCGGCGGCATGTCCTAGAACCAAAAAAATCTAATATATATATGACATCTACCAACCCACACTAGGCCCGCGTGGTAGCCCACCACGGCCCATTACGGCCCTTACCCCTTTACACCTTTTGCCTATTGCCCCTTTTGAAAGAGAGGCCAATGTCCCAGCAGTGGGAACATTATAGGCTGATAATTAAAACGTACTTCACAAGAAAATAGAATTGACTCTAGAATATGCATGGTCTCTCTTAAGAACATGATCGTGGGATCTAAAGCAATACATAAATATATTCAAGTCGCGGTAGGCACTTAAAAGTCACCATGTGTAGCAACAAACAGTCTTCCAGGAACTTGAGGCAGTACATGATTCTGCGGCTTTTAGCTAGGGCCATAATTTTCATCAAAAGCATTTCATTATATTGGCCACCATACATAGTTAGGGGCATTAAACACGTTATTAACCACGTTAAGCCGTTAGTTCCGGCTATCATTCGTGGATCTTTGACGCCCGAAAGTCTGACGACCCGTAATAACTGTCAAACCACTGTCGAACAACAGACTGTCAACCAGTCTTACTAAGGGGTATAGTGTTACCCAGTAACTGGGTTGTGGAGGTCAGATAGGCAGTCGCTCCATGTAAAATACTGGTATTCAGCAGCATCCGGTTAGACTAGAAACCGATTCTAATACAGTTGGCAAAAGGCTACGCAGATGAAGATGAGTTAGGGGGCAGTACACCAAAATCGAAATAACTCCAACAATAACGTAGAAAAAAATTGTAAAAACTGAAGCAAGCTGATGTTAATTGAATGATCAAATGAACTGAAACTAATATGAAAGTATTGCAAACGATTTAACATCAAAATACTGTAATGTCTTTTAATCTATCTCCTAAATTAAAGGAGATTAAGAAAAAAAAACTTACACACGAAAAAACAGATTTACCAGCCAACTTTTTCTCGTCCTCATAAAATTACAATTAAAAACAATCGTTAATTAAATCTCTACCCTTGCTGCTTTTCAATGACACCGAGGTAGGGTATGTAATGTATCCCCTACTTAATTTAAACACTATCAGTATTATCTAAACAATGTAATGAGACTATTTGTAATCCAGGCGGAGGGACCCCTAAAATAAAATTTATTAGTTCGGCTTAATGAGATTTAGAGTGTAAGGGACCACCCCTATGTAGGGATACATAAGGAGCTTCAATGATAAGCTGTTTAGAAGATTTTGGATCCAATTAAATACGGGAGCAGTTTAAAGTAAGTTATGTACGATTTGAGTAAGTATATTAATTTATTTATATTAAAAAAATACTGTACAAAAGCGGACTTAATGTCTGAGGCATTTTCTGTCAACCCTAGGGTGCTGCACAGACAAACATTGGCATGGTATATCTATAATCTCATATGGTTTTAAGTCTAGAAAACTGGCGAAAATATTATTGATTATTCTGCATTTTACTATAAAGAAAGATGGCGAATAAGTGCTGTAGATATAAAAGTCAGCGGGATTAAGTAGAAAGAATGACCGCTCAAGGAATGGCTGACATGCACAAGAGGGGTTTGAGATCCGCCTCGACAAGTTGATATATGTAGATACAGATTATTAAAGATGAATCCTACTAATACTATAAACGTGAAAGTTTGTATGGATGAATGGATGGATGGATGTTTGCTACTCTTTCACGCAAAAACTTCTGAACGGATTTGGATGAAATTTGGCACACAGATGGTTTATAACCAGGATTGACATATAATGTTCCTTTTATCCCGAATTTCTCACGGGATCGAAACTTATGCGGGTGAAACGGCGGGGCGCAGTTAGTATAAATATATTCTTTTAAAATTGTATTTTGTAGCATACAGGTTTGTCTATTCCTATGTTGACATTAGTAACTAAGTCAAATAAAATGGCAGAGGGCGCTGATTCCTGACACACAGGTACACCTAGTTCAGGAATCAGAGCATTGAAACAAGTTTCTGTAATCTATTATGTCAATAAAATATTATTGATCGCAGTGTGACGTGCAAAAAAACATTGTGCATCTCTTAACCTCTAAGTTTTTATACTTAGTAGGACAAGCCAGGGAAATACATAGTTATGTAAATTGATTACCAACTTAAATTAGTCACAAATTACGGTAATTTTTGACAGTTGTATAAAATGGTTGTAATATGGCATATAGACGTAAGTGTGAATTAGCATAATAATAATTCATTTTCCTGACTGTATCTACAAACACAGTAAACTCGAAAACTGAGTAAACGATTTGTCAATTCACATGTCCATGATAGAGAAACTGCTGAACCAAACTGCAGTATATCATTTTGTTATACATAGCCCAATGCCATCAACTCTGACCCAGTCACACATAAACAACGCTATTAAAGTACGAGAAGCTTCGGCTTGACGATATAATTCTACTTACCTCTTTAGTAACCAAGATTAATACGAATCAGGGTGATGATTTTCGTAGATATTAAGACCGTTCACAGTCGGATCTGTCTCAATCTGTCAAAAATACCTCTAATTTCCCTACTTTTTTTACATTGATTGTCATTAAGATGAGATTGTGACTAGATTTAGAACGTTTTTAATTACTGAAATTGCTCCTCAGATCATAAAGTAATAAACCTACATCGCAAAACAGTATCCAGAGAACAGTTTCCAGTAAAATTCGCAAGCTAAAGCTCGTGTTAGTTCCAGACGTGACTACGAGATAGCGCCACTGGTACGAAATTAAGGAAAAAGAAATTGCTCTAGCAAACGACTGACAAATTATGTTTAATTTGTTAACAGATGTCTCCAGTATTTTCACGAGCCAATGGGTTTGACTAAATGGTAAGACAGAATTTATTGGTGTGGATATTTGGGTGAGATTTAAAGTTTTGAAGAATGCTTCTGTGAAAAGGTATAGGGTAGGTACCTAGTGATTTACTAAACAGATGAGAATAAAAGAGTTTGTTTTAAAAAAAAACATAATATATGAAGTTAACAACCCTAAAATAATAGTAATAATATGTACTTGTACATAAAACACAGGGGAAAGAATCATAGGGCATCAAAAAATTCGTCGGCATCGCTGTCAACAGGAAAATTCAGCTTTTTTGGGAACATTTCCCGTTGTACAGTCGCCAGCACATCAAGCATCAAGCCATCTGTCAAATTTCTTTAATAGATTTTCAACTTTATCGCTAAAGTTTTAAGGTTCAAGGTTAATTGGGAAAATTTGTCAGTTTCGGGTAGCTTGACCGGTTGGCGTCTGTACGTTCGCTTTTAAACTTATGTAAAATAACATGAATATTCTCCGAAAGGTATGACAAAGAAGTTTTGTAGCGCTCACATAACGGTTTATAAGTATAGGGCGCCAAGAATTTGGGGTGAAACCTATTGTCATTAACCTGGCTACAATGAAGACTGTTAGAACCTACATACAGTTAATTTCCTAGCGAAACAACCCAATAACATTACCAGTTCTGGTGATTGGACCCAGGACCATGTGTGAAAGAGAGGCAGATATATTAAAACCAAATTGTGCCTATTATTGTGCAACTGCAGGGCAAAGGCCTCAAAAATAGAAGGCACGAGCATTGCTCACCACGCTTGCTCAAGATGGGTTGACGATTTCAGACTTATAATATACAGCGTGGCGCTTTAATGGCGACATTAATTTAACACACGTATACGGTTTTGCGTTGTAGTTTTATGAATATATTTTAATTAAACATTAATATTTATTTATTTATTAACAATTTTATAAAATAGCATCTTAGAGCAACCTGACTTAAAGAACTGTAGCGCAGGGGTCATTTGCCGGGGTCACGGATCACATCGCATCAATGTAATTAAAACAATTAACGAGCAAAGAGAAGGCGAATTGAAGGAAAGAGAGAGAGCTCTATGTCGGTGCGCGGCGCAGGTGGAAGTTTTCAACTAACGATTTTTTTTATGTTGATATAATTTTTATGATTACTGGCCACTAGCCCTACCCGTGTATTAAATAAATGTAGCCATTGTAGCGCCACGTTGTATATATTAACTATAAGTCCAGATTTCCTCTCGATATTTTTCCTTCACTAATATCAGTAATCTTCTTCTTAGCGTGCCGATAGTAATCTAAATGGACTCGGCCCAGAATTCGGCTACTTGTTTGGCGCCATCACCAACGTCCATTAGTTCCTGTAACGTGCAGCTGACAGGACACGCAGGACACGATATTAAGTGTCCCATTGTTTGTGGAATAGCACCACATTTACATTCCCAGGCAGAGTCGTCTATGAATCTCTACCTGAACAGGTTTTCCTTGCTTCGGCCAACCTGGGTCCAGAATCTGTTTAAAGACTTCCAGGTTACTCAAGGTAACTCATGTCCAGGTAGGAGGTTTTCAGCGGGTGGAACGAATGGCAGTAATGCCCAAGATGAACTCAGAAAGTACATATTATGAATTGAAAAAGCAATATTGTTACTGGCTCGAATTTGAACCTATTGCAGAGTAAAACAACTTTAACTATTGGAATGCTACGCTGTAAACACTGATGCAATACAAGCTGTAATTTGAGAATCTAATAAAAACAAACATTGGGGATTGAATCAAAATTAACTGAACACAAAATGTATAGCTGAGTGTTTGAGCGCACAATCAAGATATGCGGGAAACTGGATGCGAACACAGTTGAGCGCTTTGCTTTTAGTGATGGGACTTTGTAACTATATCAATATATCGATATGTACCAAATGCTTTCATTAATTACATCGAGTTCATGATTGAGATAGGAGCAGGCTCATTCAGCAATAAAAAAAGTTTAAAAAAATATACCTATTAGTGAGCCTGTAACTAAACCTTTTTCTCATTGTTCAGTGTTAGTCCTGAACGATGGGTCAGCTTTATCATCGTTATTTTCTATTTTGTACCGTACCTATTTAATAAAAAATTTGGAATCTGCAATCTTTGAAGTCAGTAAATATCTAGTAATAATTATGTACATAAAAGTTGTAGAAAAAATCAAACACTTTATTACTTCCACTAATAAGATTATGGTAATCAAAAACTATTTAATATTATTATCATGAGCAAAAGTAATAAATATCTAACAAGTTCTAAATTAGTTTTTGATAGTCAGGATTAGATTTCAAGAGAAATTAATTTGATTGCCAAACAATGAAGCTAAATTGAATTTTGAAACAAGATAATCTTTAGTGCTTTAGAGTTGGCCAATATTTATTTTTTTACTTCCAATTGAATTTCCAATAACCTTTAGTAAATATTTTCACAAAATGCCTCTATTATTTTATCGATACTCATGTTTCTAGGTTAACCTGGAATATCTAGCTCAAGACCTAATCAACTTATCGCAAAATTGCTCATGTCACACGTATCGGTGGGTAACACTTGACGGCGCATGGCGTAAATAATCAATCTGGTACATAATTCAATAATCGATAATTGACGGGTGCAGCACTAATCAGAGAATCAACGCCAAACGCCTCTGTGGAGCCCTACAACGTTACCTTTGCGATTGACATGAACCTTAGCATGTACATTTTAAGGGTGGTTTTTAAATATTTTGTTATTAGTTAACTTTGTGAAATCAGTCGTATAGAGGAGACAAGTGAAGTAGATTTGGGTTGGCGAGCTTTTGGTGACTTTGGATCTATATACATATTGATATATTCTTAGGTTTATCGTGGCTTTCAAGTAGGGTCCCAATTTTATACTTTTATCTTTGTGCTGCCTTTTGAAAGTTCGGTAAAAATTGTTTTTCCGCCAGATCTAGAATAAAATCGGGAAAAGTTAAAACGCCTCTTTGAGTCTCATCCAGTTATTACTTCTGTGTAGTTTTATATTCAATCTACAATAAAGGTAGGGCTGGACAACAGTATATAGTATTCGTGCGAAATTGAGCAGCGAAGTAAATCTTTTGTTCCTTTCGTTCTTTTGAACACACGGCACCGGTATATTAATACATTATGATTATTTTTACTTTGATTTTCCACGAATGTCGTGATGGCCCGCTGGTCAAGACCCCGTCTTTCATACACGAACTGGTGGGTTTAAATCCAGGGAAGTAACAATGTGGCTTTTTCATTCATACGTTATTCCGAATTCATGAGCGTGTTTGAGCGTGGTGATTAATGTTCGACTTAAATTGCACAACATAACATAGAGCAAAACATGCAACTCTGGGCAAAACATATCTGTAACATCTCGCACACTATTGTAATTTGACCTAAGTTTACAAATAAAGCATTCTGATTCTGATTCACGAGAAGAGGCTTTGGCCCAACATCATCATCTGCCTAGCCTTTTCCCAACTATGTTGGGGTCGGCTTCCAGTCTAACCGGATGCAGCTGAATACCAGTATTTTATATGGAGCGACTCCCTATCTGACCTCCACAACCCAGTTACTGGATAATACGATACCCCTTGGTAAGACTGGTTGTCAGACTTTCGGGCTTCTGACTACCCGTAACGACGGTCAAAGATCCACGAATGACAGCCGGGACCAACGGCTTAACGTGCTTTCCGAGGCACGGAGGGGTCTCAGTATGTAAAGATGGTCACCCATCCACAGACCAACCGCGGCAAGCGTAGCTTAACCTGACCGATCGGCCTGTGCGGCTGTTATTATTTAGCCACGGGCCCCTCAGGCTTTGGCCCAATAGTTGGTACAATAATAGGTTGTTTTTTATTCCGTTACCCTATATTGTCCCACTGCTGGGCAAAGGCCTCCCCCATATTCTCCCTCTTAACACCTCTATCTATTTCTGTACCTTAGATCCACAATAAACATGATTGATTGATATTCTTCCACCTTTCTTTTTGTTGGTATTACAATTTTTTTTTCGATGACCATAACTGCTTCACAATTCAAAGAAATACAGCAAATCCTCCCCTAAACACTAATTTACTAACAAAAACATAACATCTACTGAATTTCAGTAATAGCGCCAATTTGTGCGATGCTCCTCTCGCCCGTTTATTGCCAGCCTTTATTTTGATAAGCCTCAGAGGGAAGTTGATACTTATTTCTCTGTATATGTGTACGTACGTTATTGTCTTGGGGTGGTTTTGCATTTTTTTTCGTCTTCCAGTCTTGGAATGTTGTCGATGTGTTCGGTCTGATGAGAAGATCAGCGATGAAGTAGCTGTATACTGATTACATTATTGGATTGTAGTTTTTCTTGTAGTATTTTTTTTTTATCAACCTTCTCCAATTTTTCTATTAATTAATAAACTTTTTTTTTATATCTTTAGTTTTAGAACTGCGCCATTTCTGCGATAAATATATTAATTGACGGCAACAAACGTCAAGACGACGCGTAGTGATTACTATCAAGGTGACCTCGTAGCCACCTGCTACGCCTGGCTACGTCGCGTCGTAGCTGCGTAGCGACTTCATTCTGTGAGCTTCATCGCCTCCATCTTTTGGTGCGCTTTTTCTTAAAAAAAAAATTCTTGTTTGTACCGTTTATTATATTATTTGTCCTCTGGACCTAAAATAAAAACATTAAAATTCGAATTTCAGTAAACACATACGATAAAAAATATTAAACTCATAATATGAAAACCTTAATAGACTGTATTAACAGGTAGATGGGCTTATTACCTACGGGAATCATCGCGACCCTTTTCTCCTAACAACTTTTATGACATACAAAATATTATAAATGCAACCTATTTTGGGAAATGGGTTATTATGTTTAACACGTTCAGGACGATGATTATTTAATTAGATTTTACTTTGGATGGATGGTAAATGAAATATCTGCCTAGCCTTTTCCCAACTATGTTGGGGTCGGCTTCCAGTCTAACCGGATGCAGCTGAATACCAGTATTTTACATGGAGCGACTGCCTATCTGACCTCCACAACCCAGTTACTGGGTAATACGATACCCCTTGGTAAGACTGGTTGTCAGACTTCCGGGCTTCTGACTACTTCGGTTCGTAAAGATAGTCACCCATCCATAGACCAACCGCGGCAAGCGTAGCTTAACCTGACCGATTGACCTGTGCGGCTGTTATTATTTAGCCACGGGCCCCTCATTGGATGGTAAATTAAATATACCTACTGTAATTTGAAAACATTGTAAAAGCCATAGATATCAGAAGGTCAATTCTCGAAATTTAAAACGATCAAAATCTAGTCGCAGTCTCATTTCGGCGACAACCAAATGTCAAAAACCTGTCAAAATGTAAGGAAATTAGACGTATTTTTGACAGATTGAGACTGAGATCAGACTGTGAATGTTCTTAAAATTACGAGGATTGCCTCTCTGATATCGACATCTGTGGTAAAAGCCCATTATTTTTAAAAGAGTAACCGTGGAGTTTCTTTCCAGCTCTTCTCCATAGGAAACGACCAATTGGAACCGTGCACCTAGCTTCTGACGTTTCATAATAGTGCCCATGTAGGTTTATGTGAAATAAAATATTTTGAAATAGGTATAACTTTTGGCTAATAATTTTCGTACAAAATTATTTTTAACATAGGTAAGTCGATAATGAATTTGTACAAACTTATTTTAATGCCCCCTTGTCCCACAAATCAATCAATTTAGCGCTAAGCAAAATGTATATAATAAAGTTCTATTTCTGTCAATGATTTGAAGGTGACAGAGACAAAATGAGGTTTTAAATACACGTAAAAGCATGCGTAGTGTTTTGTGCTGCAAGTGAGTAAAAATAATGTTTAACAGTGATCACTTAAAAAAAGCGGCCACCGCTTAATATTTCTTTATTATTTATAGCATCCATATTAGTACACCTCTATGAAAATTTCAAGTGTCTACGTTGTACGATTCAAAAGATACCCTGTGACAGATAGACAGACGGACAGACAGCGCAGTCTTAGTCCCATAAGCACTCCTTGGGTACGGATTGTACGGAATCCTAACAAGCGAACGGGAAATCTGATCAAGCCTAAAGGCTATTTGGCTGAGAAATTAAAGCAGTAAACCAATAAAAAGGAAACCAGAGTTTTATTAATATGTCTACCACCCGAGGCTTGTCCGGGTGTATTACGAGCAAGTGAAAATTACGCTTAACCCGTGTTTATCGCTCACTCCGCACGCGTTTTAATTTTTCCTGTAATTTGATGCAAAATTGCACAGCGAAAAATGTTTAAACAATATGAGGTAGATTCCAAAATTGCCTCATCATGGACGATAAAATTGGTGGCTCTGATAAAATCATCATCATCATCATCTGCCTAGCCTTTTCCCAACTATGTTGGGGTCGGCTTCCAGTCTAACCGGATGCAGCTGAATACCAGTATTTTACATGGAGCGACTGCCTATCTGACCTCCACAACCCAGTTACTGGGTAATACGATACCCTTTGGTAAGACTGGTTGTCAGACTTTCGGGCTTCTGACTACCCGTAACGACTGTCAAAGATCCACGAATGACAGCCGGGACCAACGGCTTAACGAGCTTTCCGAGGCTCTGATAAAATGAAAAATCAAAATATTACCTCGTGACCTTGCTGTCACCAAAATATGTTGACAACAAACTGAAATATGTAAAGAGTAATTTGGATACAAGGACCGAGATTATAAACGTTACCTATCAAGCATGTGCTTTGGCTTAGATAATTATGTCCCCATCTCTATCTTGCACTTGTAGTTCGACAGATGTGCGATAATGACAAGAATAATTGTAAGCTAAAGCACGTGTCTTAACCAGGAGAAGAGGAGGGCGATTCAATTCAGAACGTTTACCAATTCTCGTAATTAAAAACTTTCAAAATCTAGTCGCAATCTCATCTCGGTGACAAACAATGTCAAAAACTTGTCAAAAATGTAGGGAAACTACATTTTTGACAGATCGAAACTGCGATCAGACTGAACGTTTTTAAAATTACGAGAATTCATCATCTGCCTAGCCTTTTCCCAACTATGTTGGAGTCGGCTTCCAGTCTAACCGGATGCAGCTGAATACCAGTATTTCACATGGAGCGACTGCCTATCTGACCTCCACAACCCAGTTACTGGGTTGAAAATTACGAGAATTAACCTTCTGATTTTGAACGTTTACGGGAAGTGGTCGTCTGGGCTGTATAACATTCCCACCAACCTTACTCCGCAATCTTTTCAGCTGGGTCCGTACCTACGACCTACAACTCTTAAGCCGCGGTCGTTACCACTGGGCCATAGTTGCTCGTGTTGACCAGCAAAAGAGAAAAGAGAGGTGAGAGAGAAATTTGTACGGGTTAAATTTTGATTTACCCCGTACAATTTCACACGCTTTTCGGTACATCATAACAAATTCAGTTAACTTCGAGCCAACCCGAGCGCAAAGACTAAACACGACAGTAGGCCACTTATGCACAAGTTGTCCCGAACGACCAATATCAATGTGAGGGTACTGAATACAAAACGAGCTATTATTCCCGCAAAGTGCTCGAATGTTTAGACAATTTGCCTGTTTACTTTTATGTCTCGATTGTGTGCTCATATTATTTAATCTGTGTGCTGTTTGTTGGGGGATTGGTCGGTTTTGTTGTATGGAAATGGTTAGTGGGTTAAGAAAGTAGCGCATAAAGTTTGAATAGCTTGAGTAGAACTATGTTATTGATATGAATTGTATCTTATGAAATGGCGCCAGTGACAGAAATCGTTGTTTTGTACCAAGATTCTGTAATGTAACTGTAATAGTCATCAATATAATAAATGTTAATGGGTAGAGAGAGAGAGGGGCTTGTGGCTAAGTCATAACAGCCGCACGGGTCGATAAATCAGGTTAAACTACGCTTGCCACGGTTGTTCCGTGGATGGGTGATCATCTTTACATACTAAAACTACTCCATGCCTCGGAAAGAACGTTAAGTCGTTGGTCCTGGCTATTATTCGTGGATCTTTGACAGTCGTTACGAGTCGTCAGAAGGCCGAAATTCTGACAACCTAGTTACTGGGTTGCGGAGGTCAGATAGGCAGTCGTTCCATGTAAAATACTGGTACAGTCACGAGCACCAATATGTCAACACTTGGCAACTTTCAATTTCGATTTTTTCGTGAAATAACGAATGCAATGTTGAAATACGATACAATACATAAACCTATGGGTTCGAAAATACCTATATGTTCGTAACAACAAATTTCATTCCAAAATAAAGGAGTAAATCGCTTTTGAATAAAGCCGAGCGTATCCATACTTTTGCTCGTGACTGTACTCAGCTGCATCCAGTTAGACTGGAAGCCGACCTAACATAGTTGGGAAAAGGCTAGGCAGATAATGGATGGAGAGGGAGAGGAAGTCCAAAGAAAAAATGGATGATTATTTTAAATGAAAGAAAGAGAAGTGAATGACAGTACTGACAGTTGGCAGAAGAAAATGGAAGAAAAAAACGTGTTGCTCTGACCCCAAGTAACATAGGACAAGGAAAGCAAGATGATGGTCTTTGGTCAGTTTCTCACAGCTGTCATTACAGTCCGTTCACATTGATTTTACCTCTGACAGCAACAAAGTAACAGCAACCTTCTTAAAACGAGAATAAAGATCATTGTGATATTGACAGAATTGTTAGTGGCGACTTATCTTGCAGAGTAAGCAAACTGAAGTGGCAGTGGGCTGGCCATGTTTGTCGAAGGATCGATGGCCGGTGGAGCAGACGAGTCCTGGAGTGGAGACCGCGTATCGGCAAGCGTAGTGTGGGACTCCCCCCAGCCAGATGGATGGACGTCCTACAGAAGGTGGCTGAGACGGACTGGATGCGGAAGGCGGAGGACACGGTGTTGTGTCGCAGCCTGGGATAGGCCTATGTCCAGCAGTGGACTGCGATAGGCTGAGTTGATTGGTTGATTGTTATTGGCAGCAAACTAAAAGCAACCTTATTGTAACGCGAGTAAATATAACTGTGATTTTGACAGTGATGCCATTCCAGAGGTAAAATAACTGTGAATAGGTTATACTGACAAGCCCTGGTAGTGGATGACAAAAATGATGGCAGTAGCCTTTGATTGTTCGTTTTAGCAATCTATGGAAGATACGTTAAATCAGCTGTGTCAAATCTATGCATAGTGTTTTAGGAGATAAGGAAGCAATAGTGGTTTGTCGCTATTCAGCAGTGCGATTCTGTAACTATCTCACCGTGAAAACTTAAGTGAAGTGAGCGTGGAGTGAGCTGTCATTCCAAGTAATGCTAGGGATTGACAGCTCACGCTAAGCTCACTTCACCTAATTTTTCACGGTGAGATTTTTACAGAATCGACCGGCAGGAACTAACAACACTATTTTTTACTTTGTTCACAAATTAAAAAGTAAGAAGCAATATTTCAAACGTAAATCCAAAGACCCATTTAAGTTATTTACTTCCTTAAACCACAACATAATCCCAACATTAGTTATTACACAATATTACGGTTTGCGGTCATAAAGCAAACTTGCATTATGACTGAAAACCGTAATATTGTGAATAAAGTTTTTCGCTTACGAATACAAGGAGTAACTATTCCTTGATTCGTGAGCAAAAACTTTATTTTTCTCTGTATACCCACATAAAATACTAGAGGCCAATAATCTGTATTTATTAAACCTTCCCTGAGGTTCGAGTTGACCATAAGTTTGTAGATAACTGACTAACGAGATAACTTTCTTACGATGTGATGTCTAATATACACTAATCTCTAGGTTGAGGTGGAGATGTAGAAAAAATGAAGACGGGTATTTATTTCTATTTACCAAAACCACTTTTTCTGCCATAACAAGATGATCAAATAGGAAATTAACAATATTATCAATTATACCTACCTATAATAAAATTATTGTTAATTTCTTATTTGATCAATTATACCCTGTGGCTAAGTAATAACTGCCGTACGGGTCGATTGATCAGGTTAAGCTACGCTTGCCGCGGTTGGTCCGTGGATGGGTGACCATTTTCACAAACCAAGACCCCTCCGTGCCTCGGAAAGCACGTTAAGCCGTTGGTCCCAGCTGTCATTCGTGGATCTTTGACAGTCGTTACGGGTCGTCAGTAGCCCGAAAGTCTGACAACCAGTTTTACCAAGGGGTATCGTATTACCCATGAAATGGATGAAAGGGACTGCGTGGCTACCGCCCTTCAGACCTCCCCTAGCTGGCTAGTTTCCTGAAGACTGCTAGGCTATCGAAGCAGGGAACTAGTCGTACTAAGGATTAGAGCTGGCTGCGTGGCTACCGAGCTCAGAAACCTCTAGCTAGTGAATGACAATTTATTCGAAGACAGCTCTGCACAATCTCTACACGTAGTCATCTGTAGTGGTGGTGCAGATAACTCGCGGGGTGGCGCTTGCGCAGATTGTTGCACACGAAGATTGTAGATGGCGTCACTTGTCTACAGAAATCGTTTGTAGTTGCTGTCTTGTAGCGAAGCCGCTCATCATTGTGCTTTGGATAATTTACACTAGATGACGCTGTATGTTTGTTATTTCTCTCTTCTATTAGTCGTCCCGACAGAGTACCAGGATCTGCATGTGTCTTCCTTGGTTTTCCTCTTTTTCCTATGGGATTTAATGGTATGGGTACATTGTCATCTCTTTGTTCAAATTTACATATTGCTGAAGTATGTTAGTTTTCCATGGATTTTGCTCTGGTGACTTTGGGTTTAATACCGTATTGGTACGCCCTGGAGTATATTGTATGTTGAAATCATAGGGCTGTAGTTGCAGTGCCCAACGAGCCAGCCGACCGGTTGGTGTTTTCAAATTCATTAGCCAGTTTAATGGATGATGGTCAGTGATTGTAATGAATTGTGTACCTTCAATGTAACTACGAAATCTTGAAACAGCAAAAACGATTGCTAAGGCTTCTTTTTAAGTCATAGTATAATTGCATTCTGCTGCAGGTGTAAGAAGTCTGCTTGCATATTAAACTAGGTGTTCGTTTTCGTTCTCCCCCAGCACTAAAGCTACTCCAATTGCATATTGACTTGCATCAGTTTTTATTGTCAAACGAGTATGACATTCTGCTTCTTTCAGTACTGGGGCTGTAGTTAACGCTGTTTTTAGTTTTTCAAATGCCTCTTGTTGTTCATTTTTCCACTCCCAATATGTTGTCTTTTTACTTAAGTTTGTTAGTGGTCGAGCTATATCTGCGAATTTGTTTATAAATCTTCGATACACACATATTTGTTACTTAATCAATGCGTGGATCTTTTTGAGATGCTTCATCCACTGGTTCGAGAGGACGGACAGGCCGAGGCGGTGTGTCCATTCTCTAAAGTGACCATTTAGTGACCCACTACATAAAGTTTCATAGGGATTCCGGTGTTGACTGGCCTGAATTAAATGTTAGACATTCAGCTGCCTTCAAGGGAACCTTCTCATTTTTTTATTGCAGAAAGGCGTGTAACTCACTAGGTTTATCTACGAAGTGCCAAACTTGTTGGGGTAAATTGAGCATTATTCCCGCAGTTTCTAAGAAGTCAATGTCAAGTAGTGTACGATTATCAGGGGCGTCGGGTATCACTGTGAACGTTATAGGTAGGGAAAGTCCACTAACTGTGATGTCTGTGGTTAGTAGTTTTCGGGTTTGAACCGTCCCATCGGCTAAGATTGTGTCAGCTCTTTTCTCATTAAGCGTTGCTCCCCTTCTGATGAACGACTTGTATAGCTGTATGCTTGCCACACTCGTTCTTGCAGCTGTGTCTATATAAGCATAACCTTTTTCATTTTTCCAGATGATTTCTATCGTAGGTATCTTAACATGGTCCTGTATTATCTCTATGGTATCCATTATATAAAATGCAACCGGCTGTGGTGGAGTTTCTTTACTCAAGAATTTCATGCAGCTACTCCTGAATACCCCTGGTTCACCACACCCATAACACGATGCCTTTGTAGTCTCGGTGGCTGCAACTGTCGCTGCTGATTGTGTTTTAGCCTCTGGGAAGCGTTTTCGACTTTGTTCCGTTGTGTGTCCTTTCTTTGCACAAAATACACAACGTTTTGTTTTTTTATCAGCACGTTCTCCCGTCGATGATGTACTTGTTTGTGATTCTTTCTCCAAACTTTCTACATGGCGTACTTTTTCGAGTAGTTCTGTAAATGACTTAAAATCGGATCTGGCGATTTCCTTTTTGATGCTCAGCTTCAGTAAACCATATATGAAGTCGAGATGTTCCTCCTCTTTGTTACGTTTAGATGGTAGTTGAGAAAGAAGCGCATGTTTCATACAAACAAACTCGTCTATTGTTTCATTAATTTGCTTCTTGCCGAAGAATTCTAAGTAGATTTCATGTGGCTGCTTCTTCGGAGCAGACGCTGACCGAATTGCATCTACCACTTTTGTGTTCGCTTTCACACCGTGCCACTTTGTTGCTGCCGTGCCGCCTAAGAATAACGGCAATCCTTCTAACGCATCTTCATTGGAGATGTGTTCCACTTTTTGTACACTGAGATCATCATTCTCCTGCCCTTATCACAATTTATTTGTGGTCGGCGCAACGTGTCTTTTTCTTCCATACTTTTCTATTAGTCGTCATCTCGGTAGTCACCCCTTTTCTAAGCATATCATCATTCACACATTCCATCCATCGTTTCTTTGGTCTTCCCCTACTCTTAAAGCCAATCGACATTCATAGTCAAAACTCTCCTCACGACATTTTCCTCATTTCTCATGCCCATACCATGACAGCCAATTTCCACACAACTTTTCAGTTACCGGTGCCACTTTCAGACTTCCTCTTATGTACTCATTTCTAATTCTATCCATTCGTGTAACACCACACATCCCTCTTAGCATTCTCATCTCAGCTGCATGCAATTACCTTTCATTTATCCCTTTTGTGGCCCAACATTCTGATCTTTTGTACACTGAGATACTGTTTATAAATTCTTCTACTTTATTGTAGTCTCTTTCACCTTCGTATTTTCTGGTACAACTTGCAAAACTTTTCCCAGACATGGTACTTTGGAAGCAATCGTGTTCATTAACGCAGTGAACGGTTCCTGTGTCAAAGTGATTGACATTTTCCAAAATTATGTGGGTAACTTTTAGTAAGTAAGTGGGTACTCTACAAAATTTGATGTAAGCCGTGCCAAATTTGAGGGTAGACCGTTCAAATATGTGGGTATCCATGGATTATTTACGTTGGGAGCCAATTCAGAGTTGCTTGTTGTGAAATTAAAGTCCCTTTGAACTTGATGATATTTTATTGGCAACTTAACTTATTTTACGTTACACGTTACAATTTATATATATCATGAGGCAACCTTAAGTGAATCAACCTTAAGTGATGAAAGGGACTGCGTGGCTATCGCCCTTCAGACCTCCCCTAGCTGGCTAATATACTGAAGACTGCTAGGCTATCGAACCAGGGAACTAGTCGTACTAAGGGTCAGAGCTGGCTGCGTGGCTAACAAACTCAGAAACCTCTAGCTAGTGAATGACGATTTATTCGAAGACAGCTCTGCTTATAAAGGCGAATTGGTTGTACATGTGTACACAATCTCTACACGTTGTCATCGGGATGGCGCTTACGCAGATTGTTGCATACGAAGACTGTAGATGGCGTCACTTGTCTAGAGAAATCGTTTGTAGTTGCTGTCTTCTAGTTCATGAAGCCGCTTATCATTGTGCTTTGGATAGTTTACACTAGATGGCACTGTATGTCTGTTACAGTTAACTTTTACGTAATCTGGAACATGTATGTTCTAAGACAGCTGTCAAAAAACGGTTAACCTAATGGACAGGCTATTATAAGTAGCAAATTAACAACATTATCACGAAATCATCAATATTAAAATCCATACTTGACATTCAATAAGTCTAGATCTTATCTTACCTCTGACAGAAGCAAACTAACAGCAACCTTATTGTAACGAAAATAAAGATCACAACGATTTTGATAGATTTGACAGTGGCAGGAACCCAACAGGAACCTTATTAGTATGAAAATAAAGATCACTTGTGATTTGGACAGTGATGCAAAATCAGAAGTAAAATAACTGTTAAAATACCTACTGTGTTTTGTATGGTCGGTTTTCACAGACAAACCTTATCATAGTTTTAAGTATTTATTTACTCAACACAAAGGTAAGGTAAGGTACACGTTAAAAATACAGTTTTACAAAATAATTACTATTTCTACAAACGTGTGGATGAGCCCTGCTCTCCTAACTGGGTTATGGAAACCTGTGTTAAGGAGGAACAGTCCGATCCCCTAAGGTACGGTGACGTAAAAGTTACATAGTGCTTCTGATGTTAGTGTTACAATTTCTAAGAATTAAGTTAGAAAATAAAAAGTTTAAGATTATGTTTTGTTATCTTTAAAATAAAATAATTTAAGACAATTGTGTGTGTGTGTGGGGGTGTGTGTGGGGGTGTGTGTGTGTGTGTGATTGGGTGTGTGATGTGTGAGGGTGTGCTTGTCGTTGTTCATAATTTCAGTTTCGTCATAATACAATCGAACCTCCAAAAGAAGTAATATTGACTTTTTTTGGAGGTACGATACGAACGATACGACAAGGTACGACGGACGACGACGGTCGATGACGGTCGGTCGACGGTTGTTACGATTGTACAATCTTAAGTATAAGACTGATAAATAGAGTCACATAATAATAATAATTTAGTTCTCTAATCATCTCAAACTTATTCAAGAGTCTATCTCCCCTCTCTCTCTCCTCTCTCTGTCTGTCTTTACCTATACTCCATCAAAATATTTCTGAGGAGAATCCGCGCTTATATCTCATCATTTCAGCTGAAATACGTCTATAGAGGTATGAGGAACAGGGTGTAAAGTTCACTCATACTCCAGAGAAAAAGGGAGGATCCTCCGACCAGACGGGTGTTGTGTCTGGCGGGCAACTGCCCAACGATTGATGTTGGGAAGTTTGTAAATATATATGCTAATTGCGCGGTAAACTCTGCTTGCGAGATACAGGATTTGCGTGACGTCAGGTCAGTATGATGCGTTGTTCGCATGTGGCGTTGTAGATACACGTACACTGCTGGACATAGGCCTCCCCCAAGCACCGCCACTTCGACCGCTTACAACTAGTCTAACAATACCCAAACCTGATACCTATACCACATCTATATCCATCTACATCCATTGATGTCGAATCAAACAAGTTGAACGAAACATGGTGCTCGGCGTAAATTCATCCATCGTTCCGCATACCGAGTTAATTAGGAAATAAATGGAATACGTGAGACTTTTGGAATATGTTAGTTTCTGGCTAGTTTGTGGGGAGTGGCAGTTCTTGGGGCGAATGGGGTTGTCACCCCATTTACGTGAGTGAGGTGTTGAAATGATTATATTTATTTATCTACTTACGAGTACATCTACTGTTACAGGGTAATCCCAATGCGATGAATGCGCCTATACTAACTTTATACATAATAATAATTATACTAATAATTATCTTTATAAAAAAATTAAAAAATGCATTCCTTGTATTATTTTTTCTGTTTAGAATATTTACGGAAACGTTACGACATACCTACGGGCCGTACATTCTGCGCACACAGCATTTGTACGTTTTATTGCAAATAATATGTAAACATATTATTTGCCAACCAGTCTTACCAAGGGGTATCGTATTACCCAGTAACTGGGTTGTGGAGGTCAGATAGGCAGGCATTTCGGTATTCAACTGCATCAGCACCCTAATTGCGTAACACACGATCAATCGTAATCTGAATCATTTTGTAGCAAATTGCTAATCCATTGCTTCATAAGTTCGAAAAATTTGTCTGCTCAACACGTACCTAATAATAAATATAATAATAATAAAATAATTTATTTGCGTTAAACATGGTATACAATGGTGTTAAGTATAGATCAGAGTGGCACAAACATGTTTAGCTAAGAATAAACATAGCATGCAAAAATTTAGTGTTATAGGGTAATTATAAGTAGGTAAGTACATTAATATTAGAATATAATGTCAATATTTTTTATCCATAAATTCTTTCAAACTATAAAAACTATATTCATTTAGCCATTTGTGTAATTTGTTTTTAAATAATCTTACATTTAATAGTTTGAGATGGTTTGGTATTTTATTATAAATTCGCACACACATTGCTAGACAGCTTTTATTATATTTGGTTAGCTTTGGTAAATCATTTAACACCAGTCCATAAGGATCACGTCTGCTCCGAGGACATACATCGCTCGCTGTCTTGAATAAATGTTTATTCTTGGTCACAAACACACATATTTCATAGATATAGAGAGATGGAAGCGGTAACAAACCAAGCTTTTTGAATATTGGCCGACATGTATCATCCGGCTGAAGCCCATAGATTGATCTTAGGCATTTCTTTTGAGCGATGAACGCGCGATTTAGATCAGTGCTATTACCCCACATTATAAGACCATAGCGTAGTAACGATTCAACATATGCATGGTAAGATATAATGGCAGTTTTTATATTTGTTACATTTTTGACTTGCTTCAAGGCGTATACGAATTTGTTAATTCTACCACTGACGTTATTTACGTGTTCCTTCCAGTTTATATCTTGATCAATTATTACTCCTAAAAATTTTGTATGTAGTACTTGTTTAATTTTATTTATATTAAGTTTGATATTAAATTTATTATTACTAGATTGATTAAATTGTATATATATGGATTTGTCTAAATTTATTTTCAAATGGTGTATGTCAAGCCAGTGCAATAGTATGTCAATAGTATTATTAATATCAGTCTCGTGATCTATAACGGTATTATGTTTTTTATCAGATGTCACAATTATGGATATATCGTCAGCGAATAAGATGCATTTATGATTGGTTATTTTTATGATATCGTTTATATATAATAGGAATAATATTGGGCCTAGTACGCTACCTTGGGGGACGCCATATTTATTATGTTTATATTCCGATGAGTATGATGTGATGTCTTTGGTTTCATTCATTTTACTGATGATAACACATTGTTGCCTATTACTTAAGTAGGATGATATCCACTGCAGTGCAGGTCCCCTAATCCCAATTCTTTCCACCTTTTGAAGCAGTATATCATGTGACACTAAATCGAAGGCTTTAGACATATCAAAGAATAGAGCTGTAGTCAGATGGTTATTATTAACATTTGTGAGTATAATTTTCATAAGAGAATAAATAGCTAAAGTAGTGGATTTATCTTTTTGGAAGCCAAACTGTTCAGTACTTATAATTTGGAATTTGTTGCAGAAGTCAATCAGTCTTTTAAACATACATTTTTCATATATTTTTGATAGAATCGGTATTAAAGTAATGGGTCGGTAATTGTTGATATCATATATATCACCTTTTTTGAATAAGGGCTTTACTATTGATAATTTTAATTTTTCGGGAAAAACTCCGGTCAAAAACGACATATTAATTAAGTGAGTTAAAATACCAGTCAGTTCATTACAGCAAGCCTTTATGATTTTCGTGTTAATTTCATCGTAGCCTTCCGCTTTGGTGTTGCGTAGTGACATTATTTCCCGGCTCACCTCACTTTCCAACATTGGTTTCAGAAACATTGAGTTAACACTATTATTTATCCTACAGCTTGGGTCGACGCTTTTTTGTGTCGTTAAAGGCGATAGGTTTACATAATGGTCATTAAATACCGAAGCTATCTCTACGGGGTCTGTAACCATAGTATCGTTTATCTTTATACTTTCTATATTGTTTTTTGGGTTAGTATTATTTATTTCGTTTTGTATGACGCTCCATGTCGCTTTACACTTGTTATCATGCTTATTGATATAGCTTATATTCGCGTTCTTTTTGGAACTATAGATACATTTTTTCAGTAGATTTGAATACTTTTTTATATTTAATTTTATTAGTTAAGTTTTTGTTTTTGTAGTACTGATAGCGCAGATTACGTTTAGTTTTACAACTTTGTTTTAAACCTTTGCTTATCCACTTTTGTGTGTTCTTATTATTACTATTGACCTTGACTCTAATCTTAGGAAAACACAAATAGTAAAATAGGCAGAACAATTCATGAAAATCATTGAATGCATAATTTTCATCAGTGGTGTTTGCATAGATGTCGGACCAAGAGAGATTTTGCAAGCATTCTTTGAATTTCCGGATGTTGTCCCTGTTGAAATCTCTTTTATAAATGTAGTGTGTCGGTGATTTCAGTGGTTGATATTTACTAGGAAAACTCAACATTTGTGCGGTGTCATGGTCTGAAAGATGCAGAGGTAGTACGGTTGCAGTTGCATTGTCAATGTTGCTTAATATGTGGTCAATACAAGATAGTTTGCGCGTAGGGACATTGATGTGAATTTTTAAATTATAATTTTTACACAAGTCCTGTAACGCATTTGTGATGTTGCCTTCTTTGAGGGTATTTATATTTAAATCTCCGGCTATAACTATATTTATTTTAAATTTATATTTCTTAAGCAAATCATGTAAAAGTGTTTCCAATTTTGTCAGAAACTGATTTGGATCAGACTGGGGCGTTCTGTACACACATATAATTACTAATTTATTACTCAGCTCTAAGCCACAGACTTCAAATGTGTTCTGTGTTGCATAGGATTTTATGAATGTCAATTCTTTGTAATTGAATCCTTTCTTTACTAGTATACAAGTGCCTCCCCTTTGTTTGTCTCGACAGAAGTTGGTAGCCATTTCATAGTTGTATACTTTGATATAGTTTTCACAGCCTTTTTTTACAAAAGTTTCTGATAGGCAAATTACATCAGGATCATTATTTGCTACCTTTAACTCCTGGATCGTAATTTCTAGTATCTCCCGTTTAGACAGGATACTAGCGATATTCTGGTGAAGTATTTTAAGATGATGCATTTTAGTGATATTGGACACGAAAAAATGAGTTTTGCTTGTTTACCACGTCGACCTTGTCGACCTAAATAACGCAATGAATGTTGTTGAACTGTCAAAATGAAACCGATTCCGATTGATGGTGTGTAACGCAATTAGGGTGCCGGTTAGACTGGAAGCCGACTCCAACATCTATATATATAAAATTCAAAGTCCTGACTGACTGACTGACTGACTGACTGATAGATCAACGCACAGCCTAAACCGCTGGTCCTAGAGACATGAAATTTGGAGGGTGTGTTCTTCGTGACGAGTAGGCATCCACTAAGAAAGGATTTTTCGAAATTCCACCCCTAAGAGGGTGAAAAGGGGGGAATTCGTTTGTATGAAAAATCTTATTCCTTGAGTTAATAAACTTGAAACTTGGCACGAATACTTATCTAAATAAATTATGAAGATTGTCAGTTTTTTTTTCTTCTAAACTACCTCATATTAAGGGATTGGGGGGTTTCAAAGGTTGTATGGAAGAATTGTAGCGCGCAGTCCGATATACTCGAAACTCAGTATTTATACCTAATATTGAAAGTAAAGAATAATGTGTATCAGGGTTGTTTGAAAATCTACCCCTGACGGGCTGAAATGGGGTAGTCAATTTTTCAGGGGAGGATTTTACTGCATGGCTTGATTAACTTGAAAATTAGTATAAATAATCTTTGAGTCAAGTTATGAATACATACCAAACGATTTTTTTAAAATTTCACCCCTGTGGGGGTGAAAAGCGGGGATACAGTTTAATATGAAAAATCTTCTTCATTAGGTTAATAAACTTGAAACTTTTCAAGAATACTCGCCTAAGTAAGTAATAAAGTTTAATCATTATAAGTTTTTCAAAACTACCCCTCAAAGAGGGATATAGGGGTGTTGAAGTTTGTGTGGAATAATTTGAATGCGCGGTCCGATTAACTCGAAACTCAGTGTCTATACTCAAGACCAAAAATAAAGAGTAACATGTATCAGGGCTTTTCGAAAATCTACCCCTGACGGGCTGAAATGGGGTAGTCAATTTTTCAGGGGTGGATTTTACTGCATGGCTTGATTAACTTGAAAATTAGTATAAATAATCTTTGAGTCAAGTTATAAATACATACCAAACGATTTTATTTTAATTCCACCCCTGTGGGGGTGAAAAGCGGGGATACAGTTTATATGAAAAATCTTCTTCATTAGGTTAATAAACTTGAAACTTTTCAAGAACACTCGCCTAAGTAAGTAATAAAGTTTATCATTGTAAGTTTTTCAAAACTACCCCTCAAAGGAGGATATAGGGGTGTTAAGTTTGTGTGGAAGAAATTGATTGCGCGGTCCGAGTAACTCGAAACTCAGTATTGATACTTTTGACAGAAAATAATTAATTAGATTAATAAATAAGTATGTAAAGATGTCGAAAATTTACCACTGACGGGACAAAAAGGGGTAATTCAGTTTTTAAGGGGAGGATTTGAACTTGAAACTGTATGTTACATTTTCATGCCTAAACCACTGAACTTCTGATTTGGCATAGAGATAGATGGCATCCTGGGGAAGCACATACATTTCATTCTGTTAGCACGTTACCGTGGGATAATTTCCGACATCCACGCGAGCGAAGCCGCGGGCAGAAGCTAGTAGTTGATAAAAAGGCTAGGCATGATGAATATGTGAACATTTATATTTCAATAAATGTGTTTAGCGAACATTCACAGCGGTCGGTTTTATTTTATCATACCAAAAGAATCGCTCCATTATCATATCAATAAATGTGAAAGTCCTACATTTAAGTATTGATATGAGAACGGGGCGATACTCTACAGAATATGTTCTTGGAATGGGGAGTAAAAAAAAAAATCACGCGAGCGAAGTCGCCGGCAAGAGCAAATCCTACTAATATTATAAATGCGAAAGTTTGTATGGATGGATGTATGCTTGTTACTCTTTCACGCAAAAACTACTGAACGAATTTGGATGAAATTTGGCACACAGATAGGTTATAACCAGGATTAACACATAGAATACTTTTTATCCCGATATTCCCTCGGGATCGAAACTTATGCGGGTGAAACAGCGGGGCGCAGCTAGTATTATATATTTATATATCCTATATTTATATACCAACGCTTCTTAACTCAACTAACCCCTACTGTTTTTTGTTCTATTTTCAATTCATATTAGCCCTTATCTCATAATTTGATGTCATTATTCTATAATGACTAGAAAAGGTAGCACATTAAAACGAGGCCAGTACCTAATAATATGTACATATTTACTTTCTACCTAGTTATTTATTTATAATTAATGCTGTTTTTTAATCGACATATGTTTTTTATTCGTATAATAAAATTGACGTCCGACAAATTTTGTATGAAAGAACTTCAAAATTATTCCTCTGAAAAAATTATCTAGCGTTGGAAAAATCGGCCATAATTGACATTCATAGAAACTGTTAATATTATATTGACAATAATTATGTTGTATAAAAATTAATTTAAAACTAACACGGAACAGTAGATTCCCTTTCATAAATTCTTTCACAGAACACCAGACATATACGCATAATTTGACTCCTTTGAATTCATCCGCAAACACATCACATTCAGGTATAAACATAGAGAAAGCTATTTCAAATTAAATTTATTTAAACAATATATGTTCGTATAATGTATTTACGCAAATAAACCATAGTTCAATTTAACTAATGGTCTGGACACAAATATTTGTGAGCAATAATACATTGTAGCCATTCAAGAACTTAATTTGCACAGCTGTTGCTGTTAAGAAACTTCCTTTATTTATACGTTACGATACGACTACGACTGAAATCGTAAGTTTCTATTTACGATCGTTCTCTACAGTAGTGACGTTTATAAATCATAGAACTTACAGACCGGCCGTCGAGAGAATGAGTTCCTGGCACCGTCCTGTCAGTAACAATTCTATGTAGTAGCTAATAAAGATCAAATTCGCATAACAGGTGTTCGTTTGTATGAAACTGACAGGTGTCAAGGACGCATTCTCTCATCAGCACTATAAAAGGGTCTACCAGACTCTTTACTTTTGTAGCGGTATCTACAACGCCACATGCGAACAACGCGTCATACTGACGTCACGCAAATCCTGCATCTCGCAAGCAGAGTTTACCGCGCAATTAGCATAGATACAATTTCCCAACATCAATCGTTGGGCAATAGCCCGCCAGACATAACGCCCGTCTGGTCGGAGGATCCTCCCTTTTCTATGGAGGATGAGTGAACTTTACACCCTGTTCCTCATGCCTCTAAACTTTAAATCGGTGGAGCTCGCACTTTACCTAGTTTTCAAACTCAGGATGTCATTAATTACTACTGGGCATTTACGCTACTACCGGCTCTAGTCGATAACAAATTATGACTATCGTAGGAAAAAAAAGACCTTAATAAAAAAAGAGGCCCTCGTGGTTAAGTAATAACAGCCACACGAGTCGATTAATCAGGTGAAACTACTCTTGGCGCGGTCGGTCCGTGGATGGGTGACCATTTTTACGTACCAAGAGCCCTGCGTGCTTCGGAAAGCATGTTAAGCTTTTGGTCTCGGCTGGTATTTGTGGTTCTTTGACAGTCGTTACGGGTCGTCAGAAGCTCGAAAATCTGACAATCAGGTTAGTGTTACCCAATAACTGAGTTGTGGAAGGCAGATAGGCACTCTACGTAATGTACTGGTATTCAGCTGCATCCGGTTAGACTGGAAGCATACCCCAAAAATAGCTGGGAAAAGTCGTCAAGTATAAAACTGTTGCGAAGACGCAGCTGCGGTTAGAACGTGTAATAGTGCAAGAGATGCCAACAAAACAGAAACAAGGAAATGGGAAGTAGAAACGTTGTCCAATACCTGCGTCTGTTGTGAAAAAATCATTCGTGTCGAAAATTCATTAGGTATCAATGAGTAATATTTACTTTGTTTAAATAATTTCATCACCACTGCTCTCAAAGCGGTGACGGAAAACATCGCGAGGAAACCGGCACATGACATGTACAGTCAACAAAAGAGATAAGTATGTAGGGTCGACGGATATAGTTGAAGTTTAGTAAGAAACCGAAGGATGTTTTCGAATGAAATTTAGTTTGATAAATGAACTGTTTGTTTTCTATTAATTAAACAAAATTTTATCCGAAAACATCAATCCGTTTTTTACTAAACTTCAACCATATCCGACGACCCTGCATACTTATCTCTTTTCTTTACTGTACTACTGGGACCGCGTGGTGGATTACGGCACACTCCCTCTCTCATAGAGGAGGCCAGTGATCTAGAAGTGGGAGTATTATAGGCTGATTATATAATAAACTAGCTGTGCCCGCGACTTTGTCCGCGTGGAATAGTGACTTTTCGGGCAGCATATTTTGAATTACACATACCGTCGTTTGGGTAGCTAAAAATTTACTTTACAGTAATGCTTCTCTGTATACGATATTTGACGTATGGCCATCGGGGATGAAAGCATACAGGCTCCTAGGATTGCTAACCCGTGACAGAGACACATACAACTGACCGTGCGAGAAACAGCTGATACTTAGATCTACACCCACAACTTTCAGCGTCTGACCTTGGGCTTTATTAATTGTCATCGCAAAACATAGGCTGACTGGAAACTGGACTCGTTTAAAACTAAATGAAAAATGGTTTAGAATGAGAGGAATCCGAGGAATGAAAACACTATCACCTTTTCCACACCCTGTTAAAATCTCTGCTTCTATCAGATTTCGTTGTAAATTGGTCACTTTTAACCTGGTGCCATTGAAAAGTTTTGAGGGGCTTAAATTTCTAAGAAGCATTATGGGTTCGCAGAAGTCTCAGACTCACGCGATAGCGCGTGAGCTTCGCGATCGACAGATAAACGTGCCTTTCGTTGTTCCCCGTTTTCCCTATTTCGAGTTGTCATCATTCGAGAACGATTTGAACTCAGTCGAGATTCTCGCTGCGTCGAAGTTTCTGCAGCACGAAACCTAGCCTGATGTTCCCGAGTTGCAGAGAGCCTTGCCTCACGACCTTCCTCAGATTCCTGTGATCGAACTAATTTCATCCTTTTAGCATTTCTGCTACATTGGGACAGGTTGGATCTTCTTCGAGGCATTCTTACAATAAAATAGTACATACTACATAACACACAGTTATTTAGTAAACACGTACTATCGTAAACAATTAAATTATAAATACTTACAGATTATTATACAGTCTAAAATTATCACAGTTTAAGTAATAAGTGTTAAGACGTGTAAACCAAACGAACTAACTTTATAAAACAAAAGAATTGCTAGAAAAATGTATTACTAACCTGAGCTAATGAACTTATACTTAATAATGAAAATCAAGAAAAGAAATGCCTAACCTATACCAAATACTTATAATATTTATATACAAACCCTAAATACAAATTAAGATAAGTATACCGAAAATCAAGGAAAGAACCGCCTAACCTACCAAACCTACCAAATACTTACAATATTTATTTACAAAATTTTAAAGAAAATGAAGAAAAAGAACCTAACCTACAAACCCTAAAATATAAATAAATGAAATATGCAAACAGTCAGTATTCAAGTGAATCGAATGCAACTATTCGTCTATACTCTCCAGGATACGTGCGTTCGATACGAATAACTGAATCTTGATGGCAGCGGCGGGTTTTTTTTTTATGAATGGCATCTCATAGTTGACCTTGAGAGGTCGTGACTACAACCGGACTATCCTGTGGTTGCCTTAAGAATTCATAAAGCCTCCAGCCAGGGATTAGATTAAAACTAAGCGACTGCACGCTAAGGGCACCCCCTGTGGGGTACGAACCTCGGCTTAGGGCGTCGCAGGGCAGCAAGGGGACAGGCTGGTTCGAATTAGTATTATTAATGCTTTGATGAGCGCGGCGTTTTCTAGGACTATCTCTGAGAAGAAAGGCCGAAACAAACTCAGAGGTCTCAGTCGGGGAATTTAAAGCTACAGGCTACGGCTACGGCTACGGCGCGGGCTGGCACTTCAGCGGGCAAGGGTCGGGGGGTCAGTGGCGCGGCTCTCAGCGCGCTTTATATAACCACGGACACGCAGGCGCGAGGCGTGTACGTACTCTGATAGAATACCTCAACAAATGTTCGCCGTGATTCTTTAAATTGACATAACTTTTTTATTTATGAACCGATTGACATGAAATAAACACTAACTGTTAAGTGAAGTTTACCACAATATATTAGTGAAAACTGCATCTAAATCGAATAATCCGTTTCTGATATTAGCGTGCACAAACACACAGACAAACAGACAAAAAAAAAATTAATTACAATTTCGGGTTCGGCATCGATATAATAACAACCCCTGCTACTTTTTTTTAATATATTTCCATTGTACAGACACCACTTTTCTGCAATTTTATTATATGTATATGTATAGATTGATACAGACGCCAGCAGGTCAAGCTACCCGAAACTGTCAAATTTTCCCAATCAAACTTGTACCTTAAAGCTTCAGCGATAAAGTTGAAAATCCATTAAAGAAATTTGATAGATTGTAGTAGCTTGATGTGCTGGCATCTGTACCTATGATGCGTAGGTACTGTATACTAGCACACAATCACTTTTGTGAGTCGTTATGAAATATTAAACTATTTATTTTTACTAGCAAATACAAAAATGTTTACTACTTTCTAGTAGTAAACATTTTACAGTACAGTTACAGCAACACTACAAAACAGTGTAAACATAAGCATTAACACTAGGTTCAATGTGTATTATTTATTATTTAAAAATAACACGGAGGCTAACTTCATAAAGCAAAATAAAGTGTAATTGATTGATAGGTCAAATATGGATATAACTATACCTAGTACGATAAGCCCTTTCTCCATACTCATATTTGTGGTTTAAATGGGTCAAAAGTAAGGGGTTAGACTCCTTATTGTTTATAATAATGTATAGTAGCATAATCAGCCAGTCGCATAATCACCTGCTTGTCGACGGAGAGGACGCCGGCCGCCCGATGGCTTAGGACCGCGAGACCTACTGGCCTATAATAGGGTCCCAGCTCCCGGCGCAAGTGCACAGCGCATGAGAGACACGATCCATGAATGAAAATGTCATGCGCTCATACTATGGGGCTACAGAGGGGGGAAACAATCTGACCACGTACCGTGTACGGACGCTCTCTCTTTTTCAGGTGCTTGAGCCAGCTGTCAACGTTACGGCACAACGACTCTCGGATCAGGTGCGGGTCATCCAGCGTAATCACAAGCTAGATGACACTGTACTTGATCGCCTGCGAAATGAAATGCAGTCAGTCTGACTAGTCTTACCAAGGGGTATCGTATTACCCAGTCACTGGGTTGTGGAGGTCAGATAGGCAGTCACCTAGACCGACCCGCGACCCCCTGGGGTCTAACTCACGGCCTACAACTCGTAAGTCAGGGCTGATACCACCAAAGCAAGCAAGATAATCAGTCAGCAAGATTGACGGGGCCCGATAGGGCCGAAGCCTGCCAGGGTAGCGGGATCATCCGAAAGGGTTACCGCTGCCCTGGAACATAAAGGGCTAAGGAAGGAACACGGATGGGCTTTAGTCAGTAAGAGTCTGACACTCCCTTCCACTTCACCCAGAGCGGGAGGGGTTATTGGATGATTTCCCATCCTCAAAAAAAAAAGGGCTGATTCCACTGGGCCACCACTCCTCTCCTTTCCTTCTTTAGAATGAATACCAGCGGCTTAACTCCATCTTTTTTATTCTATTTGTGTAACCTCGAAGTTCATGCGATTGCGTAGGTTTCTTTGCATCATATTATTTATTTTTTCTTAAAAAACGTTGCCCCACACTAGGAATTTCTCCTGTATCGTGGGTGCGTTTACAAACATTTAAACTCACATACACAAACAGCCAGACCCGGAACAACTACCTGTAGGCAATACAAATATTTGTTCCGTGCGGGAATCGATCCCGTGACACGCAGCGCAGAAGTCGATCGCTCAGCCACTGCGCCAATCAATATTATTATGTCAATCTGATTTTTACGAAGTTTCGCTTGGTGCATTGCAATTTACCTTTCATTCAATCAACTTATGATTGATTTTTATAGATAATGGTACGGAACCCTTCGTGCGCGAGTCCGACTCGCACTTGGCCGGTTTTTTATTTTATTTACTAGGTATCATTTCCCTAGCCTTTTCCCAGTTATGTTGGGGTCGGCTTCCAGTCTAACCGGATGCAACTGAATACCAGTATTTTACATGGAGCGACTGCCTATCTGACCTCCACAACCCAGTTACTGGGTAATACGATACCCCTTGGTAAGAGTGGTTGTCAGATTTTGGGGCTGCATCAATTCTATTGTCCAGCAGTGGACAACTGTAGGCTTTGGATTGCATTAGTTGGTCTTTTCACCTGTCATTTCACGTGTGGGTCATTTAGCGTATTGGTCACTAAGCGTGTTGGTCATTAATTTAGCGATTGGTCATTTCACGTATTTATGACGGTAACCATCGTTGGTCATAATGTGAATTAGTCAATATGCGTCGCAACGGTTCGATCCTCACACGAAACAATAAAATTGGTTACGCCTGCAAAATTTCACATAACTATTTGGGATTTGCAAAAATGAAAGCTCACTCACGATGCAGGAGAAAATCTTAGCGCGAAGGAAAACGTTACTTTTTAGCGCCAAGGAGAGTTTCCACCTTGGGTTATTTCTAAAAATGCTCGGTGCAAACAACACCATTTTCATAACCGTTCCGCAAGCAAAGGAAATATTTCTTCTTAAGAAAGAGTTCAAGGAACTACAGCACCTCAAAGCTAGTTTTTAATTAACAAACAGGGTTAAGTTAATAGTTCTTAGACGGCTAGTTAAACACGCATAAGATTTAATCAGCGCTTATTAACTTTTCTCGTGTTAATTACAAATCCAAAGGGCGACGGCTGCAGTTGTAGTTAAACTGTATAGCCAAGTTAACTGGAAGTTATACCGATAGTTCGCTACAAAGTAAAGGAGGTAGCGGTAGAAAATCTACCATCATTAGAATTACAAGGAATGTGGATTTATGCAGTGAGAAGAAAAGGGCTGTGGTAAACATTGAATAAAAAAGTTGCCTATAAACAGAATAGATAAAAATGCACTAAACACAGGAAGCTAAAAACATGCGAAACGTACAGAGCACATCAAGATACTACAATCGGTCAATTTTCTTTAATAGATTTTAACTTTATAGCTAAACTATTAAGGTTCAAGGTTGATTGGGAAAATTTTACAGTTTCGGGTAGCTTGACCTGCTGGCGTCTATACAAAAGTGTTGTACGTTTCGCATGTTTAAATAAAAAAATGGCTACTGATTCTCATCAAACTTCAAAATAATTGTAAAAAATCTAGACCAAACAAACTAAAGTAGTCAGCTCTGACAAGATTTTCTTTTAAAATCGTGTTGAAAGTGCATAAAATCTTTATAAATAGCACAGGACCTGCGTGAAAGGCATGAGGAACAGGAAGCTCTGCATTATTTTACCATAACACCTTAAACAATAGAAAAAGGCATTCCTACAGCCGCTCCTAGTGGTATTCACCCCACTTCTGACAACATAGAACTTGGTCGTGCGGGATTATTACCACGGGAAGCGACTGACAGTATGTAGGACGTCTTCGGAGAGGTCAAGTCAGGAAATATGAAACCCACCGGTACGTAACTATAGTTTGACCGAAACTGCTGTACCGCGCCTTAGGAATGCGCGGCGAGGCGGGGGGCGGGACGCCGTGAGCGAGTCTCGCCGCGTACATAACGAAGGCGCGGTACAGCGGTTTTGGTCAAACTATAATAATATTTTTGGAACGAAGTTCCTTATCGCGCGTTGCGAAACGGAGGTAGACGGAAAAAATTAAGACCAAAAGTTGGAACGACACTTTTTACTATAGTTGTAACTGTAAGCCATGCGGCGTGCGCGTGTTTCTCTGTCTGTCTCTCTCTCTCTCTCTCTTATAGAAAGCAAGCCAGTTATACTTCGTTCCATCCGGGTGTCCCTTGACACCTCTCAAGTTTTTTTTATTGAGATTAGTGTGGCAGCCGTTCCGGTCGACAAGAAGTGACGCCAGTGTTGCTACACTAAAATAATGGTTTCACACCGCCAACTTCTAAGCTTCCAAAATACCGGTCTGTTGCTAAGAAATTACTACAAGAGAAACTCAATAACACTTTGCCCGACCTGGGAATCGGACCTAAATTGCGTAGCACACAATTAATCAGAATCTGAATCATTTTGAAGGATATTGCTAATCCATTGCTTCGTATGTTCGTAAAATTTGTCTGCTCGACAACGTATATAACGCAATGAATGTAGTTGAACTGTCAAAATGACATACCATTCCTACTGATAGTGTGTTACGCAACTACCCCGCTGCTCAGTAGTCGCTCTTTCAACTACGGGACCAACGGGGCAATTCGGGACGGGGGAGTAAGAACATAAGAAATAGGACTAACCATGGTAAAAATATTATCACATAATTAAGAAGGAGCACAATTATACAACAATCTGCTAAATAATATCAAGTATAGCAAATCGCTTGCAGTGCTTAAAAAATACATTTATGACAACATCTATTAGAATTGCTCGATCGCTGTATATTACCTACATTACTATATTTTTACTTAAGCCCATTATTAAGTGAACTGTATTGTTCTTTGTGAGTAAATAAATTCGTTACTTGTGTGGGAAATGTAGGTTATATCTCTTGTCTCTCTAGAGAGAGATCTAAGATCTTATAGCTTGCACCACTCGCAGCACCGTTGGGTGAGAGCAGCCATTAACTCTGTTATGGGATGGGTAAACGAATTTTTTTCTCGTTCCCGTACTAGCCACTAAGCGGGGTGCTGGTGCTTCTTTTTCCAAAACAGTTAATAGCCTTCTGGATAGTAAGGTTTTTTTTTAAAGCTATTACGTTGAATTTTGCAGCGGGAAATATAATGCGTATGTTACAAACAGTCGGTTATTCAAAGATTTTTAATTGTTTTTTTTCGTGATATGTTCGTATGTTTTGAAATTTAATTAAAGCGATATTGGAATCTAATTTCGTGTGGATTGCGGCTAAAAACTGACTGTTGCTTCTCATGTGGCGTAGGTGTGAGATGGAACACCGGGGTGGTTTTGGTGGTGGTGGTGGTGGTTGTGGTGGCGGTGGTGGTGGTGGTGGTCGTGATGGTGTAGTAGTGGTAGTGGTGGTGGTGGTCGTGATGGTGTAGTAGTGGTAGTGGTGGTGGTGGTCGTCATGGCGTAGTAGTGGTAGTGGTGGTGGTAGTCGTAATGGTGTAGTAGTGGTGGTGGTGGTGGTGGTCGTAATGGTGTAGTAGTGGTGGTGGTGGCCGTAATGGTGTATTAGTGGTGGTGGTGGTGGAACTTTTTTATTTCTTTTCTTTTCTTTGTCATGCTTAGCGTGCTGGTTTAAAAAGCATCACTCAAACTCGAAGCATTTATTTCAATTAAACTATTTACAGGCACTTTTGAATAGTTAAATATTATATAAAATAAAATAGTCGGTCAGTTAGTCAGAAAGTTGACGCTAGTTGCCCATTCCAAAACGTAGATCTCTCTGGAGAAGAACAGGCGAGAAACTCCCAGGACACTCTTTTAAATCAAGGTATTGCAAAATCCTGGGTACATTATTCTTGTTGCTTCTATATAATAATATATGACACTACAATTACAAATGTAATTAATAACCCGCTCCATCAACGCTGAATAAGATGTAGTTATTTGCATTTTTTAGTAGTGCAATATTTTTTTTCGTAGAATTTCCTCTGTTTTCTTTTTGAAGACTTCGACAATTATTTTGCACTAAAAACCTCTTAGCAAGAACTCATTGAGTTGTTCCAAGACCACGGGATTTCTGTTCCTGCCATGTTTTCTTGCTTTTCAACAAGATATTTAGTTCTTCGTCGGAGTTTCAACTTGTAACGTTGACGAGGTTATCAGCGAACAAACTGCGAAGTGTTGCGTACATGTTTCGTGAACGTTAGTCGTTGCGACATTGTTAAAAGTTTTGCTAGAATATAATACGAGCTGGTTGTGACGTCATAATTTAGTTGGAGCTCCTTGAAGGAAATATTGTTGAAGAAGTATTTTTTAGACATTGATGCTCTCAAATAGGCCAAAGGAGTATGTTCCTTACATACTCCTTCGTAGCAGGTGGCGTTCTATAGTTTCTGCCTGTCCTCATGGAATAAAGTATGAGTTTGTGCATGTATATTATGTGTTTTGTTACTGATTTGACCTAAAGGAAGGAAAAAAGTTTACCGTATGATTTTCAGTGTACAATAAAATATGTGGTAGAAGGTAAATAATTGCATCGTCACGCTAAGAATAAAAGGTAGTGATAATTGAAAACAGGAGCAGTGGTTTCCCAGTGGTAACGACCCTGACTTACGAATTGTAGGTCGTAGGTTCGAACCCAGCCAGGCGCTTTACGTTGTGTAAATAGTTTAAGCACCATTGCTCTCAAAATAGTAAAGGAAAACATCGTGAAAAAACCGGCATGTCCTACAACCAAAAATTTGAAGACATGTGACATTTATCAACCCGCACTGGGCCCGCATAGTGGATTATGGCCCACTTTCTCCCATTGAGAGGAGGCCTGTGTCCCAGCAGTGGGAATATTATAGGCTGATTATGTATGAATAGGAAACAAGAAATATCCCATACCCAACAGTGAAACTGAAAAACAAACTGTCGTCTGAACAAGAGATATAACTCTTGTTCAGACGACAGTTTGTAAGAAAAAATTACCAAGGCATTATAATTTTGATGATAATACCTACTGGTGATTACAAGCAACGTTTTAAAAATCTGGGTATAACAGTAAGGGGGAATCCACAGATCCGGACGCAAGAGAATACTAAGAAAAAAAAAAACGTCTGTAAAACTGACTTGCTGCATACGGTTGCGTTGTGCGACGAACGCGCGTTGGCTTTCGAGCTATTTGTTAAAAAATCCTCTGAGGTCACGGACCGCTTTCAAAGCCATCAATTTCTAACATTTATATCTTAGTGCGAGAAAAGGTTGATTAGTATGGACAGATGGGAACCCCTTGGGGTATTATTAGTATTCTGTGAATGGGAAGCCAAGGTGTATAGGTACCCAAGTATAAAGTCGTTATGCCCGTGAACGGGTGCTGCTTGTGGTGACCGGTCGTCTTGCTGACGATAATTTTATTGTTGTTATTACTACTTAACTGTTTATTTATTTTACTTCGATGGCCCTAGTGTTATTCATTACAAGCTGCTCCCCGCGCTTTCACCCGCATAACGCGGTGTCCTGCGTGAGCGACAAATACGACGTGACGCGACGCTGCGAACGCGACGAACGCGATCAACTCAATGGTACCCTGCTTGCGGCCTATATGACAGTCTGCGGCGAGACACGACGTAACGCGTACTTGTTTTGAGGGCGACCAGACGCGTCACTACGAGCAAAATTGTACTGTACTTCTCCGTGATTCGAGAAGTATTGACCAAAACCACGTAGGACATTTGTCGTGTGTAGCATCGTGTCGCATTACGTCGCGTCGTGTTGCGTCGCGTCGCGACGTATTCGTTGCTCACGCAGGACACCGCGTAAGTCTCGATATCGGGATAAAAAGTTTTCTATATGTTAATCCTGGTTATAAACTATCTATGAGCCAAATTTCATTCAAATCCGTTTAGTCGTTTTTGCGTGAAAGAGTAACAAACATCGATCTATCCATCCATCCATCCATACAAACTTGGCACATAAAAGAGAGGCCTATGCTCAACTGCGAAGTCGAGTTGTGGATGATGATAAGCCAATCATAGTTTTCATTATCATTAGCTTATGTCATACAGAACACCTGCCATCTTATATCTACACTACCCTTGGTTGACTGGTAGAGAATGCCTAAGGCATTAAGTCCGCCTTTGTACCTTATTGTGTACGAGAAGTTGAAATAAATAAATAAATAATACACCATTGCATTTTCGCAAGAAAATACCTTATTCTTCATTCTGCACACCCGTAAGTCTCACGTCTAAAGAATTGAGATAAAATCTTCTCGAAACGGTCAACCGGAAATACGTAAATCCTGCGACTGTTCTTTAACTCGAACGGGGCGGACTTAAAACTGTCTCCGTTGCCAGATAATGACGGTATTTCCTGCTTGACGGATTTCACGGTTGAATTAATAATAACAATCTCTTGTCGTCTTTACTTTGTATCATTCAAAATACAATCTTACCAGTTGTTTAGATTTTGTGTATATTTTAGCGGCTATGTAGTCCTACCGCTGAGGTGCGATGTGTGCCGGGAATTCTTATTTGTTATGTAAAAGAAAACACCGATATATTGTGTATTCACCAAGCAGCTTTATTGAACTAATATTAATACAGTAATGTGCATGTAATAATATATAAACGTAGGGACATGCGATCGCGGGCGTCAGCATAAAAATTGACGAGCGTGCTTGTACAGCGGCACTTGCGAAGGATCCGTTTATTTAGATTAGAAGTCCTGTTAGAAAGTGCATTTAAACTACATTTATAGATATTGATATCCACTAACTTATCAAGATTTGAGTGTCAGAATAGTTACTATACCCTGTCCATTAGCTTAACCGTTTTTTGACAGCTGTCTTAGAACGTGCATATTCCACGATTACGTAAACGTTAACTTTAAAATAAGTAATAAAATTAATATATAAACTGCCTTACCTTATTGAATTATCTTATTTATGGCTTTTTACAGACATTGTATCAATCAATGTATTGTGAGTTGCTGCGATCACTAGTTCTATGTGTCAAAAACGGTTTACCTAATGGAGAGGGTATAGTTATTTATTATTTAGGAAAGTTTCTATGAATATGGTGTGTAGGGAAAGTATTTTATGAAGAAAAGCACAGAAAGACAAACACATAATTAAATTATATCGGTCTATGTTACAACAGTTTAAATAATCAAAAATGCAAATAACATTTTAAATAACAACCTTTGATTCACTGAATATTACGTTAAATAAAAAATATTGTTCAAATGGAACGTTACCACACTTCATTATTAATTTTCATCTGACAACTGACGTTCTTATTGTGATTTTAATTGTAAAACATCAATATTTTGATCAATCAACATACATAATTATAATAACGTATGTGAGTTTTGATTCACAACGAAAGGCACCAAACCTTTCTGTTTTTCGAACGAGGCTTGTAAATATGGGTTGGCTGCTTCGATCAAAAATAGTACTAGATTAAGTATCAGGAACAAAAATCAGTCGCTCAAGTGGCCACGTTTGCACACACGTAAACATCTACATTTCTTAGAAAAAAGTTTAATAATATTAACAACTTCAGTTTATTATAAACCTTAATGCTTAAACATAAAGTTTAATTACCATTGCAAAAGTATTTAAAATGTCGCTTGAAAATAAAATCATTCTATTTTTAAATTTCAGTCATTTATTCTAAAATGAAACTTAAAGTCTAAGTAATAAGGTTAAAAACAAACTAATTTGAAATAAGACCACAAAAGCATTTGTGGTGTATCGGGCCGTTTTTGAAGCGCTTATCGGGAATCTAGTACCTACTATTATTGATCGAAGGTTGGCTGTGAAAAAAGTGTAATGAGAAGTTACAATTTATGATTTTGTGGTTCAATTATTGAAGTGAGGCCATCAAAAGGCCGATTCCCGTGATGTAAAACGTTCAAAATCTTTCGCAACCTTATCTCAGCGACAATCAACGTCAAAAACTTGTCAAAAATGTAAAGAAATTAGAGGTGTTTTTGATTCAGACTGAGATCAGACTGTGAACGTTCTTAAAATTTCCAGAATTTCCCCTCAGATATTCTCATAAAAATATGAATAAATAATCTCACACACTCTTTAGTTTTGTCTTCCTGAATTATAATAAAGTCATAACGCCTAGTTGATTTAAAAATTAAATTTCGATATATTGATTCTCTTAATAAAAATTTGCCCTTTGAAAATATGTAGTTTGTTTAATTTTAGTTACGTAACGTAGTTAGCCTATAACATTCCCACTGCTAGAACATAGGCCTGATCTCTTTGAGAGGGAGTGGGCTATAATCTACCACGCCAGCCCAGTGCGGGTTGGTAGATGTCACATGTCTTTAAAATTTTTGGTTCAAGGACATGCCGGTTTCCTCACGATGTTTTCCTTCACCGTTTTGAAAGCAGTGGTGATGAAATTACTTACACAAAGTAAAGCGCCTGTCTGAGTTCGAACCCACGACCTACAACTTGTAAGTCAGCCGATACCACTGGGCCAACACTGCTCTCTAGTTTTAGTTGACAAGGGGGCCTACTCCGAAGTGAAAAGTGCGAATGTTCGGAACGGACCGACACATGGCCGAACCGAATATTATTGAAAAATGCGAAAAAAGTTCGGATCGGCTCAGTTGGGTCGGGACCATAGTGAATATTCGAAAGAGTGTAGGATTGTAGGATCGGAACCGACCGAACCAAATAGTAACTTCGTAGCAGGAACGGCCGAACATTCGGCCGATACTACTTCGGAGTAGGCCCCGTGTTTATAATACGAATAATTTCGTTACTTTAATAATATGCAAACTTAACTATCCTGATAACCGGTTTTATATCGCAATTACCTAAGCGACATATTAAAATATTACTCGAGCTTAGGAAAACTGCCATCATTGGTACACCAAATTTTACTCAACGGTATAATAAAGTTGAAAATTTTACTGTACAGGCGCCAGCAGGTCAAGCTACCCGAAACTTTAAAATTTTCCCAATCAACCTGGAACCTTAATGCCTAAGCTATAAAGTTGAAAATTTACTAAAAAATTTGACAGATTGTAGTAGCTTGTTGTGCCAGCTGGCGTCTGTACATAAAATTATCATTTTAATGTCTTTATAACATGTAACTGGGGACTTCAATAGACTCGTTTATGGCTAAGAATATACTTTCTTTATTCCCACAGGTGTCATAAGGAGGTATTGGGCAGAAGCAGCATCGACTTCCTAGCCTTTTCACAACTATGGACGAGTATGTTGGAGTTGTTCCATTTTAACATTTTAACCATATCGACGGTTGAAAGGCTAATTGGTCTAAGCGACATTTTTTTGCAATAATGAGTTGTATTATACATATTCGGAATCAGCAAACCTTTCTCCGTCGTTTGAGTCAGGTACTAAATTTTTTTCAAAAAATGTCGCTTAGACTAATAAGATTAGCCTTTCAATCGTCGATATGCATTAAAATTCCAAATTGATATTCAACGACATTTTGTCATTATTTTTACTGAAGCATCATAGATTGAAAGATTTATACACAAACAATACATTGAATATTACTTACATTTATTAATAACTAGCTGCGCCCCGCGGTTTCACCCGCATAAGTCTCGATCCCGTGGGAATATCGGGATAAAAAGTATCCTACTCGTATTTATGTTATTCCTGGTTATAAACCAGGAATTTGTGTGTCAAATTTCATCCAAATCAGTTTAGTAGTTTTTGCGTGAAAGAGTAACAAACATCCATCCATCCATACAAACTTTCACGTTTATACTATTAGTAGGATAATTATGATACATACTAAGGATTGAGGTTGTTGTTAGGCCTGTGATGTTCCACCGCAGAGCAAACGCCTCCATACTCTCTTTCTACTTCTCTCTGTTTAAAGCTGCTAAAGATCAGTTCTTGTTGAAGGTGTCCAGCATATCCGGCTATCTCCATCTGGGCCTGCCGCAATGTCGCTTGCCATTAAGAGGGACCCATTGGGTCGTAAGTTTGGCCCATTGGTCGTCTGACATGCGGCAGATGTGTCCAGCCAAATTCCATTTTAGCATGGCAGCTTTCCAAGTGACATCAGAGGGGCAATTCTCGTAATTTTAAGAACGTTCACAGTCTGATCTCAGTCTAAATCTATCAAAAAAACATCTAATTTCCTACATTTTGACAATTTTTTGACATTTGTTTGTCACCGAGATGAGACTACGACTAGATTTTGAACGTTTTAAATTACTAGAATTGGCCTTCTGGTATCTTTGTTAAGGATCAAGGTATATTTTTTAAATATTTTCTTGCTCATTGAAATTAAATAAAAAATTATAACCGGAAATCACCACTGAACAGAACTGTGACACCACCCATCTAATGTTCGTTCCTGCGGATGTCCTGCAGGGTTCTGTCCACGGCCTCAACTGCCTTCCTATTGGCCATCGTACACTCATCCCATACGATCAGAGAGCAATCCTTGAGTACGTGTCCCTTATCGCTGTTACGTGACACACCACAAACAGGCGTTTCGGCGCTCTCTAAATCGATGGGAATTTGATCTGACCTCTGCAAGTATGCCAGTGGTAACTAATGTTTTTCCTGTTCCACCAGGAGCATCCAAGAAAAACATTTTACCCTGGTTTTGCCCAACGCTTTCAAGGACGGTGTCATAAATTTGTTTTTGCTCTGAAGAGAACAAAGCGACATAGTCATTTCGTATGGTGGCCATTTCGCCCGGATCGTAATTTGTCTCAGCGTTATACTCCCGATTTCCACGGTCTTGATGCGGTGATGATTGGGGAGCTGGTAACCCATATTCGATCAGTGGATTGCCGCCGATAGAAATGACCACATCTTGAAGTGAACTGAAACAGGTGTACAGCACGCGTTCATTAGTTACTACGACTTCGTCTCCAGTAGCACGCCTCAAAGCTCGTAGAAAATCTTCAGACAAATGATGGCGATACTTCTCTCACAAAGCTATCGGATTCGCGACTCCACAAAACACCAAGATGACGGCAAAGAGATGACGCTGATGATGACGATGGACGCAGCTGTGACTGTCACTGACGCTCGCCTCCGCGACGGTGTCATCCCAATTTGGTCACCGTCGAGAAGGTGACGTGCTACGCAGGCTGCGCGGTAAGTGGGATACTCCACGCCATCAAATGTCCTCAGAAAGGCGAAAGACGTTAGGCTTCGGACAGTGTGAAGTAACAACCGCAGAAAATAGCATTCGCCATTATTCGGATGCACGGTATAAACCCTACCCAATGCGGCGTCCTTGAAAATTCCCGGAAAACGATCGTCGATTAAATACACCCCTTTGCTTGTCGTACGTGTAATATGAAGGCACCTCGTCATACGTAACGGATCTCGCAAACTGGTCGACTTCACAGAGCGTGTTTTTTTAAATTGTCTTCCTCAACTCTGCTCAAGATTTTGAGGGATTTGTTGGAACTTGAATTTGTTAAAATGAACCATACGATTCAACTTTTATGAAGAAAATGCACATTACCATCTATGAATTTTAAGAATAACTAACTATTAACCTCGCCAATTTAAATTATTAATTTCCAAAAAGTGTTAACTTGTAACTTGATTTGATTTTTATGAAATCTCATAGATGACGCTGCTTCAAAATTGTCTTTATACTACTAACATTCATTAAACTATGTTTCTCTGCCCAAGTTACTTAAATGGCGTAGTTTTTATAGTATAAAGCTAGATAATAGCATGGCTTACTCAAAAACAACATTTAAATATGCGTCGTTAGATTACACGCTGTCACAGAATGCGTAAGAAAAATAAAGATTCCCCGTAGGTGATAGCGTGATAATATGTAGCTTTAATGTTGACCCGACCTCTTAGTATTATTCATGCAAAATTTGAAGTAAATCCATGCAGTAGTTTTTGAGTTTAGCCCGGACATACATACAGACAAACGGACAAAAATTTTAAAAGCCATATTTTTGGCTTCGATATCGATTGTAGATCACGCCCCAAGTATTATTTAAAAAAATATTCAATGTACAGTTTTGACTTTCCTACGATTTTATTATATGTATAGATAAAATAGATTACTTATTTATTTATTACTGTAATTGCCCGTGACATCACAGCGGGCCCTATCAGAATACCAGCGCTGTGACATTTATTTTTTGGAATCATTTAACACTCGAATACAAAAAAAACCTTTGTGTTTCGCTTGTATCCATTTTCATACGAAGGGTTAATAGACTATAAACTAAGTCTATGACAGTGCAGTATACATAAAGAAACTCTTTCATGTGTATCTAAGGAAGTAGCAAACATAAAAAAAGAAAATTACGCTAAAAAATGTTTATTATTTCCAAAAAATATATTATTAAAGCGAACAGATTAATTTAATCATAATCATCAGATTTATTTAATATTAACGCCGCACCGCGCTCACCAATCATTGTAACGGCAGCTTTGATGTTGCCACTCACTAAGGTAGGCATTACACTAGCGTCAATTACGCGCAGATTACGCACGCCCTTCACTAACATTTCGCTGTCTGTAACTGAGCCCATTGCACAAGTGCCCGCGTAGTGCCACATAGTGGCAGACATTCCCAACCCATAGCACTTCCAAAATTCATGGCCAGTTAAATTTGTGCATAGTCCTGTATCAACCAGCGTTGATTTTTTTTCTGTAAAATACGTTGTGTTTAGCACCTTGTAAAAGTCTTCTAAGGAATCAGCCATCAGAGAAAGGTCATCTTCATTTGAGTATGTACCAGTGTACACGAGGGGTTCAACTGCGGGATCAGTACTAGCTAGCGTTACGTTACCGAAAGATTTTGGCATCATCAGATTGTGCACCACAAAAAGCACCTTCTTTCCAACATTAGCTGCGGCGAATTTGTTGCAAATCGCATTAGAGAACTTGAAGGAATTGGCGCAAAGCTGGATCAGTGCGGACGAGTCGTGAGGGAAAACGAGACTTATCGCCTGGTAGTCTGGATAAGTCTGTGATGAATTAATCGCTGCGTAAAGAGTAGTTGTTGGTACAGGAAACTTAAACGGGTCAGGCGCAGGAGTGGCCGATGTATCCGATTCAATTTGAATTAGAAGTGGAGCAGAAGGGTGGTCCATGAGATTTTGGCCAACAGGCAAGTCAGCGATCACCGGTATTCCTATCTCGTCGAGGTGTGTCTTAGGTCCAATGCCAGACAACATTAGCAGCTTGGGACTGTGTATGGCACCGGCAGAAACAATCACTTCCTTGTTCGCGTACAGCTCTAAAGTCGTACCGCTAGTTGTGTTCACTTGCACGCCGACGGCTATGCTATCCTCAATCAAAATCTTAGTCGCTGTGGTAGACAGAGCGACGCACAGATTTGGATGGTACTTAGCGGGACCCAGGTAGCCGATCGAGTTACTCTGACGACCATTATCGCCTATGGTAAACAAAGGGCTGCTTGCACCGAGGGATGAAGTAAGCGACGTTGTATCATATACAGTAGGGTGTCCGGCCTCCGCAAATGCTTCTAAAATGTTTTTGTCCTCAGCTGTTATCTGTCGTGTTATCTTAAGCATACCATTGGTGCCATGAAGGTCAGCGTAGGAAGTGTTAAGCAAATCTTGGTCAGTCAAATATTCAAGTTTTTTGAAGTATGGTAGAACGTTTTGGTATGACCAACGATCATCATCCAAAATTGACGCCCAATTGTTAAAGTCATGAGGATCTCCTTGTACGTGTATCATATGTCCAATATTGCTGCTACCGCCAAGCATTTTTCCTTGCGTCATACTGATTATGTTGTCCTGCAGGTTCTGTGCTGTATAAGCGTCGTTGACAGAAGATGTGTCGTAGTCAGTATACATCTTCGGCATTAGCGTAAACAATAATGGTATCTACAATAGACAAAAAAAAATTAAGATGTGTTTTGTGGAACACTATCTAGATTTGCATAAAAACTGTATAGTTATAGAATTAATTCAAATTGAAGAGGATTTATTGTAATTGGATACAGCGTTCTTTCAGCATTGGGTCTAGTTACTATAGTTTTTTTTTTATCATTAATTTAAATACGCAGTATAGAAAATTTTAAACGTAGGGAACTCTTTACAAGCCAAACTTGATGGTCTCTCCTAATCTGAATGTGTGTATGTGAATGAAAAACATACCGTGGCCTCGAGAGGTGGGTAGCTCCCGGCTTCGATTACCAGAACGCTGTTGCTGCTGTTGGCAGAAAGTCTGTACCCAAGAACGGACCCTGCAGTGCCACCACCCACGATAATGTAGTCATAATGAGAACCATCTGTAAATTAGAAATTGAATATTTTTATTTCATCAGCAGAACTCATTCAAAGACTGATTTTCTGCTTACATGCAGAAGCATGAGAAGCAGAAGCATGCAGAAGATCGTAGCAAAATCTGTACTTTTTGCCTGCCCCCTTGGGAATAAGGCGTGATTTTATGTATGTGCTGCGCCCGCGCAGTATTTTAAGAGAAACATACGAGTATATGTAGTAAAGATTTTTTATCAGTTTTTGTTATAAAATATATAGCTGCGCCCCGCGGTTTCACCATCATACGTTTCGATCCCGTGGGAATATCGGGATAATAAGTATCCTATATGTTAATCTTAGGCAAAAAGCTTTAAGCAAAAATACATAAAATACTATTACAACTACATAAACAACTTAGTTTAAGGAAATACTGTGCAAAACACTAATACAATAAAAAAAGTAGCAATCTGTATATACTCGTACAGAAACCCGGCTCTATTCGATGTACAGACGCCAGCAGGTCAAGCTACCCGAAATTGTCAAATTTTCCCAATCAACCTTGAAACTTAATACTTTAGCGATAAAGTTGAAAATCTATTAAAGAAATTTGACAGATTGTAGTAGCTTGATGTGCTGGCGTCTGTAAGTATATCGAATATAGCCGGCTTTCTAATGAGCGGCCAAATAGCAAGCAGCTTAGATTCAAAACATTACTTGTGACTCGCGTACTTACTGAGATGTTTACGGCTAAAATAGTTATGTGCAAAATATTTTTCATGTGTGTACCTACATTTTTACTTATATTAATTATTTAGTAGTGATTAAGCCGTATTGTTTTAGCGAATGTGAGTACTAATACAAACCATCTCTGGTTTAATGGTACAAAACAAACATTAACCTGTATTAAGACTATTATAATAATAATAATATCCCTGGACATTTCACACAGCGCCATCTAGTCCCAAGCTAAGCGTCCTAACCTATTATTATGTTTAAATAAATAAATAAATAATAAAAATAGTTATAAACCATCTGTGTACCAAATTTCATCCAAATCTGTTCAGTAGTTTTTGCATGAAAGAGTAACAAACATCCATCCATCCATCCATACAAACTTTCACGTTTATTAAACAAAATGAACAAACTGATTAGGCACCAATACTTAGGTATCTTTATGTAGACACCTGAGGGGCAATTCTCGAATCTCACGCACTGGGCCCGCGTGGTGGAATATAGCCCATATTCCACCACGCGGGCCTAGTGCGTGTTAGTGGATGTCATATTATGTCTTCGAATTTTTTGGTTTGCTACGACGTTTTCCTCCACCATTTTGAAAACAGTGGTGATGAAATTAAATAAACAAAGTAAAGTGCCTGCTGGGTTCGAAATCACGACCTTCAGCTCGTAAGTTGGGACCGATACTACTGAGCCACCACCGCTTACTCACTGCAACTTACTTGTAAGGGCACAATCAGGTGGGTAGTTGTAAGCTGCTAGCTGCAGTGCACTTAAAATTGAAAGTGCCGATTGCATTGCGCTTATGGTAGTCAAAGTACCTATCAGCCGCAGGGTTTGCCATGACTGAAACAAAAGTATAACAATGTTACCTAAGTCTCATAGTCGTCTGTAGGGAGCCGAACCCAGAGCTAAAGTGACCTTAAGCGTTTGATTTTAATACTCATATAGAGGTATGAGGAGCAGGGTGTAAAGTTCACTCAACCTCCTCCAGACCCTCCGACCAGACGGGTGTTGTGTCTGGCGGGCAACTGCACGGACAACAGGAGGGCAATTCTCGCAATTTTAAGACCGTTCACAGTCTGATCTCAGTCTCAATCTGTCAAAAAATACTTCTAATTTCCCTACATTTTGACAAGTTTTTGACATTTGTCTGTCGCCGAGATGAGACTGCGACTAGATTTTGAACGTTTTAAATTACGAGAATACGCCTTTTGATGTCGGGAAGTTGTATGTATGCTAGTTGCACGGTAAACTCTGCTGGTGAGTTTTTTTTTTCTTTGCATTACCGCTACACTGAGATTACAATGCAGAAACACTGTTAAGTGGGTTGGTTACAGGAGACCTCAAATCAGATTAGATTTCGGAATTTTTCAGTATGTTAGCCTCTTTCCTGTTTCCACAGTGAGTAAGCAGGTTCACGGATTAACAGCAAGTGGAGACAACATGATAGCCTAAAATATTACCTATAGCTAAGTTACTCGTACATAATTATATTATTTGCCAGTGAACCCCAAACTAGACTTGTAAGCTAGACAGGTGATTTTACTGAATGGGTTATGAAAATCAGACCTTAAATGGTGACCATTTTAAGGTTTGAACACAAGACAATTCAGAAAATAAAAAGATCAGTAAATGAAAATAAGTGAGGTATTTTTTTTTTTTCAGGATGGGAAATCATCAAATGACCCCTCCCGCTCTGGGTGGAGCAGAAGGGAGTGTCAGACTCTTACTGACTAAAACCCACCCGTGTTCCTTCCTTAGCCCTTTATGTTCCAGGGCAGCGGTAACCCTTTCGGACGATCCCGCTACCCTGGCAGGCTTCGGCCCTATCGGGCCCCGTCACTCGTGCACTCGTGGGTTATGAAAATCAGACCTTAAATGGTGACCATTTAAGGTTTGTACACAAGACAATTCAGAAAATAAAAAGATCAGTAAATGAAAATAAGTGAGGTACTTACTTGTTGAATCTGCTCACTGCTGAAGACTCGAAGTGAAGATGTCGATTGATGATTATGGCGCAGTATTTATATCAAAATAATTGAAAGAAACGTCTAAACAAATACTTACACAGGTGATCATTTCAAAATTTAAAAATAATTTATCTCTCTTTGATATTATTTCAGTAGGTATGCTAATTATATCGATTTAAATAATAATTGAAAGTATAGTATTTATAGAGTGGTGGCAGTTGGCGCTTGACGTTTTGAATTGCATTGTACATACACGTGTACTTTTGACACATTTTGGTATGTTCGCTTCGTCTTAATTTGCAATTTTAATAAGCATTGTTATTTCTTCATATCTGGTTGTTCGATTGAAATTCACTACTATCAGTTGTTTTTCCTTTTGGCTGTGTCGCCAAGAACCAATTCTTTTGCCCGATGGTTCCAGAAACATTAATTCATTACTTTATAATATATCAATACCATTTTTTTGTCTGTAATCTAATCTTGCATATAAAATTTTACCCCCTTACCGGTTTCCGATTGAGCTGAAATTTTGCATGTATATGTAAATAGAATGACAATGCAATATGATTATGATATGCAGCTGATCTGGTGATGGAGCCGGAAGGTGGCCATGGGAAAACTGTAATAAAACGACGCAACCCCATCACGTTTTGGGCTCGTTTGATTCATCTTGACAAGTACTCTGGTTCACAATAATAATAAAAAAAATTAAATTAGAAGATACTAAACTTGTTATTTGACATTATAAATACTAAAAAGAATAAGTACTAAATAAAACTTACAAAACATAGAACATTAATATTTTCTTAAAAGCATGAGGCGCGAACGTTATACAGTTTATTTAAAAAAAAAATCATTTATTTATTTTTCTTTAATTAAGAAATTGAGACACAACTTTTGAAAATACAATAATATAAGGACAAGAACAACACGTCAGCCTAGTCAAATAACCCACCCCTAACTGTTCCCGGTGCAAAGATGCCCAAAACGCTTGCTGCATTGCCACGTTGGATGGCAATGGCTAACCTTTGCACCAAGAACGAGCCGGAGCGGGAGTCACCCGTTTTGTGACGGAGCTTGTGTCCTATCTCACCAATGAGCTTCCTGGCCTCAGTGCCCCAAGCACCCATGGTCTCCACGGCAATGGGCACAAAATGATAATGATATTTTTCTTTTATTTATTATTTAAAGACTTCCAATTATTTTAAGGTCGTAACTATTATTTTTACCAATTCTTCTGTCCCTTTTATTTAAACCACAAAATCCCTTCGTATATTCATAGATCAGTTGATATTATACAGTGTTGCGACCCTTAACTTTTCTATATTCACCCCGAACGTGCTCTAAGTGTAACTTTGTGGCCGGCCAAGCGTAGCCCGCAAATGGTCCAACTAATTTATTTATTTATAGCTCCGATATGGGCTAAGCTCTTTGTACGGCGAAGATATGCTCAGTTTAATTATGTGTGATACGTTTTTGTTGAGTTGGTTTTGAAGATTAAAGGACCGGTGTAGGTACTGTTAATGCTGTTTTTTTATACAAAGTGATTTTGAAAATTTTGGCAAATCTCTTTTTAATCGACTTCTAAAAAAGGAGGAGGTTCTCAATTCGGATGTTTGTATTTTTTTTTTTTTTTTTTTTATGTTTGTTCGCGCATAACTCTTTCGCTTGCCAACCGATTTGAAAAATTCTTTTTTTGTTGGAAAGGGTATACTTCCCAAATGGTTCCATAGAAATTTCATCAAAAACGGTTCAGTAGTTTGGTTTTTAAACCAAAATTACTGGTAAAAATTACAACTTAAAAGTGAAAAATAAAAACTTTTTTGCAAAAAAAATCAACCGACTTCCAAAAACGACACTACAAAGTGAAAAATAACTTTAATTTCGGAAGTCGGTGGCAAACAACGAAAGTGTGAAACCAACGACACCGACTTCCGAAATTAAAGTTATTTTTCACTTTGTAGTGTCGTTTTTGGAAGTCGGTTGATTTTTTTTGCAAAAAAGTTTTTTTGACAAACTTCTTCGTCGGGTCTAATTGTAAGCTGGAGATCAATATAAGGTATAGTATCTATTCATGCATGAAATATTTTAAGAGAAACATCTATATGTAGTAAAGATTGTTTATCAGTCTTTTATAATTTTTTTTTTTTTTTTTAATTACTTGAGACATTTTGCATAAACTCTTTACTCCGCTTCAATAACAGTAAATACTACGTTGACCCTTGCATGAATAGATAAACCTTATATGTGATTATAATAATCTTCTTTTACTTAGCGTGTCAATAGCAAACTAAATGGACTCATACTTGATTGGTGCCACCACCAGCTGTCACCCAAAGCACGGTAACGCAGTAGTAGGTATTTACTGCTCCCGGCGTAAGCATACTATATCCATCAAGTGCTCAAACGAGAACGGCATTATAATAATACGTTTTAATACAAAATGAAATCGAACTAATTAGTTCTAGCCTAAACCTTTGAGCAACCTTATTTCGATTCAGGCAAAGTTCTTAATATTATACTAAAATGTTTGAATAAATAACTGCGTTTCTATAACAGTTAAGTAATTTAAACAATGGCGGTGGTTTAAGCCTGTGGCTAATTCTCGTAATTAAAAAGGTTCAAATTCTAGTCGCAGTCTCATCTTGGCGACAAACAAATGTCAAAAACTTAACAAAAAAAGTAGGGAAAGTGGATTATTTTTGACAAATTGAGACTGAGATCAGACTGTGAACGTTCTTAAAATTACGAGAATTGCCCCTCTGATCTACAGAACCTTTACTAACTACCTTGTTTTGTAATAAGAGGATACAGATTCAAGCTAGATATAAGAACATATCTGTTATTTTATTTATTTATTAACCATTTATGTACACACATATAAACAGACAAGAAAACAGAACAGAAAAAATAGGTACAGCGGTGATGCTTATTTCACAAGAAATCTCTTCCAGCACCCCTGGGATAGAACAATAGATACATAATAGATGTAGACAGCGTGTGAAATAGTAAAGGAGACAAAAAAATAATACATACAATCAAAAATAACTCACTTAAAAAATTAAACAAAAATTACGAGAATATACTAACATTGATACAAATAAACATACATACATACTTCTAAAATGAATATCACTAGAATGATAATAATTAAATCATACTCAAAATAATAAATACATACACAACTATGATGAAGTGGACAGATAGTGTTCTTTTACTCTTCTTTTAAAAACTGTAACAGTTTTCTTAGCACCAACAGCGTATATTTTATCTATTTGTCAAGATGATTTACAATTCCACTTACTGCCTGGAAAGCTTTCATAGAACCAGATTTTCAAGCCACTACTCAAACCCAAATTCATAATTTTAAGTTCAACAAATCCTAAATTCAAAATCCTCAATGTTTGCCAACTGAGACCGTCGCCATTTCTACTGACAATTGTTTTCGTGCTTTGGCACCAGAACTGAGAGTGGCTACTGATTTATATGTTGGTTTTCCAATTAGTCCTTGTTAGTAGTTTTATTTATTGGGGCTCTTTCTATTTTCCACACTTTTGGTGTCACTGTGTGTGGCTTTTACATGACACGGAAGTTTCAGATAAGAAACACGACTCAGGAAGAATATCAAGCTTTTGCAGAATGGAATGCTCGATCTGTCTGATTGATCGATGAATCTGATTTGCTTGTGGTTTTTTCTGTTAAATTGGAACATTTATTTCCATTATTTACATATCCAATTGGGAATAATCAAAATCAGATTATTTGCATTAGGTACCTAGATAGATATATTTTAAATATAAACTGGGGTACACTGGGGGTGTGTTCTTGTTGTAATTATTAATTATTGTGTGTCTATTTGAAAGTAAAGTCAACACATTATTTTAGTCACTATCTACGGATGAGATCAAACGAAATAATTATAATAAACTAGTTTCTGCAAAAGACTCCATCGGCATGGAAGGCAACTATACCATAAAATATATTCTGTGGCATTCGGCATTAGTGTAAGTTACTATCAGTGTATGTATTTTTGAAATCGGATGAGGAGTTTTGGAGATTACCTCCTACATCCAAACTCACAAACTTTTACTTTTTATAATATTAGTGTAGATGTGTACAGTACCTACATTCAATAGCCAATCCGACACGATTCAAAAGTCGTCGAGTCTAAAACGTATTATTTTCGTATCTAGAATTGTGGTCACACGTTTTACCGTTACGGTAACGTATGTGAGTTTTGATTCACAACGAAATGCGCATAACTTTTCTGTTTTTCGAACAAGTCTTGTAAACATGGGTTCGTTGTGAAAAATATGTAATGAGAAGTTACATTCTGAGTAATAGGGCTATGTTACTTGTGTTCTTAATTTTAGAACTTTTTGGGTGATCTATACTTCTATACTAATATTAAAAAGAGGTAAAATTTTTTTGTTTGTGTATCAAATCAAAACATATCAAATAATTTACACGACGACAACACGGTTAGCGCAGTGGCTGAGCGATCGGACTGCTGCGCTGCGTGTCGCGGGTTCGATTCCCGCACAGAACAAATATTTGTAAGTCTTACATGTTTTTCTATCTATAATATGAATGTATTTACAAAAAAAAAATGTATATAAGTAGTTTATCAGCCATCTTGTTACCATAACACAAGCATTAGGTTGCTTAGCTTGGGACTAGATGGCGCTGTGTGAAATGTCCAGGGATATTATTATTATTAATTTATTTGCAATGAATGTAGGTTACTTTAAAATACAGGTGGAGTACTCAATACTCAAATCTTTATTGCATTCCATATGTGTTAAATAGATGGTATATCATATCTATCAAATTATTTATTTGCAACGAATATAGTTACATTAGAAAACAGGTGGAGTAGATAGGAGTGAGCCATGTACATTCTGCCCGGAAAAAGGCACGCAAAATTTATGTATGTAGGGGTAATTTACGAAATCCTTGTAGGATTTGAAAAAATCTTTTGCATTTGATAGCCCAATTCTTGAGGAAGGCTATAGGCTATATAACATCACGATATGATCCTTAGAAGCCGAACAAAAAGAAGAAAAGTTAGAAAGCTAAGTGAAAACGAAGCGAAAACACGGGCTGGTGATATATGTGTATGGGGTATTGTGGTGTATTGTGTGTCTCTTAGTCTGTGCTAAATAAATGTTTTTTCTTTCTTTCTTTCTTTGATACGTTGCGACAGGGTGTGTGGGGAAATTTCACGCGGACTAAGTCGCGGGCTGAAGCTAGTGTAGCGACCTTAGCGACGCGATTGCTGAGTTGCATTTTTGATATGGTAAAAAAACTCGAGCGCTATACTCGCCAGTCGCTTACATACCATCGCCCTGTCACGTCCACACATACTATAATAAGCAATCAGAGTTGTGTTTAACCCTTATTAAATACGAGTATATTAATAATTTCAATATAAAACTGTTTCGCGTATCATTTATATTTAATAAAACTTCGGAATAAGTATTTTATTCTTCTTCTTTTCTATCCAATTACTGATGTAAGGCCATCAGTTCATGGTATGACTTACTGCCACTAATAATGATGAGCAAAGAAGCAGGGCAACGCCGTGTTGGCCGGAGACAAAAGTCTTGTTTGAAAAACGTGCACGAGTGGACTGGAGTGCGCTTGAGCTGTTCTACGTCGCTAAGAACAAGTATTAAGTATTTTGGAGTTGATGCCCAACCTGCAAAGAGTCATAGATTTCAAAAATTTTGGTATTTGATATCTACTCTCAGCATACGTCATGCACCCAGCCGAGGTATTACTGAACGCAGCTGTATGCCAGTATTTTACATGAAGCGACTGCCGATCTGACCTCCACAACCCAGATACTGGGTAACTCGTGCCACGTCGTCGGTAAAATTACTGGCTATCAAACGTTTGGGCTTCTGACTACCCATAAAGATTAAAAAGATTTACGAATGACAACTGGGACCGGGATGAACGTGCTTAGGAATCTACTCCAACATTATTCGACCATTAAAATTTCCGCAAAAAAATAAACGCGAAAGTTTGTGAGGATGGATGTTTGTTACTCTTTCACGCAAAAATATAATATTTTACTGAACGGATTTTGATGAAACTTTACAGTAATATAGCTTATACATCAGAATAATACATAGGATACTTTTTATCCCGACATTCCCACGGGATCGACACTTATGCGTGTGAAACCGTGGGGCACTGCTAGTTATAAAATATATTTATCGACGTCTATGAATGCGGGAGTTACTAAAACTCCTTTGAAAGTGCACATCATTAATTTATCTCGACGCTTAGCACAAATGTTAGAAATCGTACAGTGTAATAATAGTCGGATTTCCAGTGTGCTATCGAGATATTTTGTATCTCGGGTGAAGCTAGCTAGAAGTTGACGTGTAGTGACGTACTTTGTAGTTGTCGATAGAAAAATAAAAATGAAAAAAACATTTCCAATAAAAGTTCGGTCAGCTTAGTTATTAATTGTTATTTCGAAGAATATATCGTAAATATATTTCTCTAAATAATTTTGTGAAAAAATTGGCCTAATTTAAAAATCTAATAATATGACTCCAATTTATTCTCTATCAAAATCTATTATTTACCCGTTTAGGTAATTCAATTTCAAAATAAACTAGATAATATTGGTTTTGAACAAGACATATTACAACAAAATAATAATGGATGGATGACCTATTGGAACACAAAGGCACCCCGCGTTGAAAATTAAAACTAAAACAAGAACGGCCCTGTTGAGCTCCTTTTGATTGGGTACCTGCTGTTTTATTACCCTTAGGCCTAATTTCAAGATTTTTCTTGAGAAAAACAGAAAAATCAAGTTATAAATTTTATTCAGGCAAGGCCTAATGCCAGAGAAGAAATTATGTAAAATGTTTTCTGTATTAGTGATTCGTGATTACAACCAACGCAAAAGAAAAAAAAAACTAATAAAATAAAAAGGTTTTCATTTTGAATAGATATTAATTAGGCGAACAACTAGTAATTATTCTGACCAGGCTATTTGAAAAAAAATATTTAGATTTAAATTATAACTGTGTCACCCTATGTAAAATTCCTACATACATATTATCTGTAACTAGCTTCTGCCCCGTGTTTCGTCCGCGTGATAATTTATTTAGTTACCATTTATGTACACACATATATAACACACAAGAAAAACAGAACAGAAAAAATAAGTATTTACAGACAGTGATGCTAAATGGTGGTGGTGGTGCTAATGGAGGTGGTGGTGGTGTTGGTGCTAATGGTGGTGGTGGTGGTGCTAATGGTGGTGGTGGTGGTGCTAATGGAGGTGGTGATGGTGGTGCTGCTAATGGAGGTGGTGGTGGTGCTAATGGAGGTGGTAGTGGTGGTGGCGGTGCTAATGGTGGTGGTGGTCGTGGTAGTTGTGAATTTATGTTTCTCTGGCCCACCCCGTCGCATCACATCACTTACCCGCGCTATAACTTCGTTTTCGCTTAGCGTTCTTTCTGACTTTTTTTTTGCTCGGCTTCTGTGAATTCCTAGCGTGATGTTAAATGACATATAGCCTTCCTTTAGAATTAGGCTATCAAATGCAAAGCAAAAGAATTTTCAAAATCCGACCAGGAGTTCCAGAGATTAGCGAGCTCAAACAAAGAAATAAACTCTTCAGCTGTATTATTATTGTAGTTAGACATGATTTTTATCATTGGTATATTTACTAAGAATTAAAAAAATATGCAAGTAAATAATACCTAATTAACTAACAAAATACAAAAAAACAGAATTATTGTTTACATTATGAAGACTAAGTATATCTTTTATTTACTTAGTTATAATCTCAACATTCAGATAAATGTAATTTTTTTCCTAAATTTCCGTACTCAAAACGAATTTTAACGTTATTTCACTCTGGTTGGTTACTGGTTAATTTTGTAAACTTGTTGACGCGCTCATTCGTGAACACGCACCTGCGTCCTCGTCCCAAGCAGATGTTCTTAAATTGTTTTATGTTTTGCGCAAAATCTTATTTGGAATAATTTCCCTTGCTCCACTCGCATATTGTTGGGATTCAGACAATTTAGATGATGATGATGGCTTGGGTTGGAAATCGTATAACATTTTACAACCATTACTATTATGGGTGTGTAGTTTTTAGGAGACAACAAACATATTTTGTTGGAAGGTCAGTCAGGCCTTTGCCCAGCAGTACGACATTAACGGCTGATACAAAATAATAAAAAAAAACACAGTTTGTCCGCACGTCACTGACAAAACCAGTATAAGCTGACCTCTTATTCCTTTGAAACCCCGTACTATGCTAGGCCAGCGGGGTAAATACGTACCTAACACATAAAATGACAAATTGATCGCAATTTCTTATATTTTGACAGTTCAGCCAAGTTCATTGCGTTATTTATGTTGTGAGCCGACGAATTTTTTTAAACCTATGAAGCAATAGTTTTGAAATATCCTTCAAAACTCTCGGCTTGTGATTGAAACCGTGTTACGCAATTAGGGTACAGCAGTGCGATTCTGTAACCATCTCACCGTAAAAACTTAGGTACGTGAAGTGAGCGTGGAGTGAGCTGTCATTCCAACTAATGCTAGGGATTGACACTACTGACAACTCACATCAAGCCCACTTCACATGAGTTTTTACGGTGAGATTTTTACAGAATCGACCGGCTGGTCGAATTCAAAGTGTAAAAACGTGCAGCCTACTACTATACCTTATCATAATATCGTGGCTTGATCGCTCGTCGTGTTACGTATACAACTTATTTGCCTGATGTGGTAACTAGAAACTGTTTTTTTTTTTGAGAATATTCCTTTAATTTATTATTATAATTTTTTAAATTAAAACGTTGCCCTACTAGGAATTTCTCCTGTATTGTGGGTGCGTTTACAAACAATTAAAGTCACATACACAAACAGCCAGACCCGGAACAACTACTTGTAGGTCATACAAATATTTGTTCCGTGCGGGAATCGAACCCGCGACACGCAGCGCAGCAGTCAATCGCTTAACTACTGCACCAACCGTGCCGTCGTTAATCTGTTTTAGTCCATCAAGCTAAACAAAAGAAAAATATAAATATTTATTCATATTATTTTTTCTAAATATCGATATTAAAAATGCCCATCACTATTTGGCTTAAAATTCTCATGTGCAGCTTATATTCAGATAAAAGGTGGACACAAAATAACAGGTCTCGGTAGACTTACTTTGATTTATGTAAGACCTCCCATAGTTAACGGTATAATGTATCACTAGATACGAGTACGGGTCCTTTGAGATTGTCGGAATTAGGTGATAGAAAATTTGTGTTTTGAATATTATTTTTTATATAAATTTACATAATCAGCCTACAATGTTTCCACTGTTGGGACACACGCCTCCTCTCTGTGAAAGGGAGTGGGCCATAATCCACCACGCGGACCCAGTGCGGGTTGGTAGATGTCACATGTCTTTATTTTATTTTTTTAGTTCTAGGGCGTTCCCTTACGATGTTTCCCTTCACCGTTTTGAGAGCAGTGCTGATGAAATTAAATAAACAAAGTAAAATGCCTACCTGGGTTCGAACTCACGACCTCGACTCGACTCGTAAGTTGAGGCTGACATCACTGGGCCACGTTAAATGTAGCAGTTTTCTAGAACTCGAAGTTCAGCATTAGTAGTTTTCAGAGCAGTGGTGATGTGATGAAATGAAATGCACAAAGTAAAATGCCTGCCTGGGTTTGAAACTTTGAACTCACGATCTACAACTCGAAAGTTTTGGCTTATACCACAGGGCCACCACTGTTCCTTAAGTTTTTTTTTTAAAGGTAGAAAGAAGGCCTTGGCCTAAATGTGGTTGCAACCGCTATTGATGAGCAGGAGGTCTCGCCCCCTCTTACATGGGAGTTAAACATAACTGACGAAATGTGGGTGTACTATAAGTGCACCACTGTCTAACCCATAGGGGAATACTGGCGTGATGTTATACAGGGTGGCAGGGACATCGACGCGCAATGTAACCATGGATTCAGCACATAATACTAGACCCCATAGCGTCGAAGTTTTACGTCGGTTATTAAAAAAAAAAAAATTGCTGTTCCATACATTTTGATCGCGTAGGTATTGCACTTTTCTATGAAGCAGAAGATTTTTTTTTTTGATAACCGACGAAAAATTTCGACTCTATAGGGTCTACACTCATGTGCTGAATCCATGGTTACAGTGTGCGCATCGGTGTCCCTGACACCCTGTATTTTAAGTAATTTAGTTTATTTTAAAAATGAGAAATGTGCTTGTGTGTAGACTGCGACCAGTATCCATCTTTCAAGCATAGTCATTATAAGAATGAATACCTATTAGAAGACAGTGTATTTATTATGTTCTTTATATTACAGCCGCACAGGTCGATCGATCAGGTTAAGCTACGCTTCCCACGGTTGGTCTGTGTGTGACCATCTTTACATACCGAGATCACTCCGTGCCTCGGAAAGCACTTTAAGGGCCCTATTTCACTAGAACACCAGTGGCGGCGCAACCATGGCCGCACTGCCAAAAACGTATGGTGGGTTGCGCAACCGATTAGACGCCTAGTGAGATACCCACCATAAAGCTGTGTATATTTTGCTGGTAGCGCGACCATGGTTGCGCCCCCATGGTGTCCTAGTGAGATAAGCCTAAGCCCTTGGACCCGGCTGTCATTCGTGGATCTTTGACATTTGTCCGAAGCCCGAAAGTCTGACAACCAGTTTTACCAAGGGGTATCGTATTTTCCAGTAACTATTTTAGGTTGTGGAAGTCAGATAGGCAGTCGCTCCATGTAACATATTGGTGTTCAGCTGTATCCAGTAAGACTGGAAGCCAACCCCAACGTAGTTAGGAAAAGGCTGGGCAGATGATGATTCTCTATAGAAAAGGGAGAATCCTCCGACCATGCGAGTGTTGTGTCTGATGGGCTACTGCCCAACGATTGAGTCAGAATGTTGTATACAATGTTTAACTGAATTAAGTACATTATGAAATTAGTTAGTTCAGAATCACTTACCAAATCGACTTTTGTCATTTTAAATTTTTTAATATAGGTCAATTTTTATCCCAAAAATAATTAAAACTACGTAAATTACAGTCTCACTTCCGCTGTACAGTCAAAACAAACCAACGTGGATGAGGTACCTACTACGCTCGATCCTAATACATACGTGCGCGACAACGTGCGTGCTTAGATTTGTAATTTCACCCCCAATATTCTCTCACAATCAGTATAACTAATTTATTAGATAAAAAATATTATTTAATAAATAATAGTAAAAATGTAATGTATGGCTTCTGATTATATCATAAAGTTCCTATTGGGGTGTTTGGTGGTGTACGTTAATTCCAGGACATGTTGCTTATGCTAGTCCCGCGGTAAACTCTGCTTGCGCGATGCACGATTTTGCGTGACGTCAGTATAATGCGTAGTTCGCATGTGGCAATTGGTAATGTAGATACCGCCACAGTATTTTAAACTTCGTTAAAGCAAACAGAGATTCTTATCAAGATTATTGACGTTAAAATGTTGAAAGGTTTACTAAGAACGAGACCTTTACAACGTATGATACTCGATATGACCAAACACTATTCTTCTTCTTAGAGTGTCGATAGCAATGTTAATGGACTAGGCCCAGAATTCGGCTACGTGTTCGGCTCCATCACTAGCGTCTATCAGTTCCTGTAACGTGCAGCTGACAGGACACGTAGGACATGACAATAAGTGACCCATTGTTTGTAGAACAGCACCACATTTATACTCCAATGCAGAGCCGTCCATGTATAATCTCCACCTGAACAGATTTTCCTTGCTTCGGACTGGAGTTTGTCTAATAATAGTAATAATATCCCTGTACATTTCACACAGCGCCATCTAGTCCCAAGCTAAGCAACCTAATGCTTGTGTTATGGTAACAAGATGGCTGATAAACTACTTATACACATTTTTTTTTTGTAAATACGCACATATTATAGATAGAAAAACACCCAGACTCGGAACAAATACATGTAAGTCATACAAATATTTGTTCCGTGCGGGAATCTACCCCGCGACACGCAGCGCAGCAGTCAATCGCTTAACCACTGCGCCAACCGTGCCGTCAAATAACATTTGGAACAGCATACTTAACGATCATCTAGCAATTTTATCGCTACAAACTGCTCTAATTGAACACAATAACAAACTAACCACCCCTTACACCGAAAATCTTTAATGACGTCACTTAATTGCAGCAAACCGGTACTTATTAAGTGTGAACGTGACACGAACGGGCTTTCGTTAGGATCCCCACATTTTCTGATCATTAGGAAAATGTCACTACCGTTGCGAAAATAAGTGAAAAAAGTTTCGCTCTGGAGCCAGGTTTGATAAAATAAAGTGTAGTCTCCGATATTATATTATGAAGACTAGGAAAAGTTTTGATTAAGTGATGAGCCAATGGTGTTTTTTCGGTATTTCTAGAAAATATACCCTCAGGGTAAACTGAAAATCTGAACGCCAATGCCCGTAGTTAAAAACGTTCAAAATCTAGTCGGAATCTTATCTCAGCGACATCAATGTCAAAAACTTGTCAAAAATTTAGGGAAATGTAGAGGTATTTTTACAGATTCAGACTGAGATCAGACTGTGAACGTTTTTAAAATTACGAGAATTGCCCCTCTGGTGTTTGACCGCTTATGACGATAAAAGGTATGTAATTACTTAAGTATTATGTTATTAGTCAGAGTATAGGTAACTTTAAATCTTTCTTTTTTTCGATGACACAACCAAGCAAAAGCGACGGCCTTTTTCAAAGTGGTGGTGATGGAAATACATTTCCATTTAAAAAAATAAGACATTAAGAACAAACAAAAGGAAAATCAGTACCTCCACTGGCAGTACCTTTGTACTCAAGTTATAGTTAATTCGTATCCCTATGCATTTTACTGTGTGTAAGTACATGTAAAATAAATAAATAAACAGAAATATCTCATTAATGATTTCAAGTTAAACATTTTGATTAGAAAACATTTAGCCATTTGTTATAATGGCTTGCTCAAAGAGACCATCTTCAAAGCCACTTTAATTTCGATTACTCAAGTTAAATATTTCAAAATTGAAATCAGTCTAGAATGCCATAGACATTACACCTATCTACAACGGGCCAGAGTTGAGGTTAAACCTATAATTAATCTGCTAATGAAGCCTATCTAGAGACCAATTCATCAAGGACATTTACATATTCAGAAACGGTAAATGTAGCGGTTTTCTAGAACTCTAAGTTCAGCATTAGTAATTTATTTTAGAAATTAATATTCGTTATCAAACTGGTCAAGGGGTTAGAATAATCGGGGAGTGATTAAAGGACTTTCTAATTTACATGAATGAACAATTGAGCTATTAGTTTTCGACTAGGGAAACAGGTAGTTTGGTTTTATAATATTGACCGACCGTAACTTGGACTGGGTAATTTTGTATTTGGTTTTTACACAATTTCTAATAGAGCATTTAATTATTTTATTTTTTTGTATTCTCAGTCTTCCTAGCCTTTTTCCAACTATGTTACTTGTCAACTACGGTGGGTTCCCGCATTGCCGAGGCGGGGGGCTCAGTAGCCGTGGCTTGGAGAACCACGGTGACGCCAAGAGGAACCCGAGGAGGGGCCGCTCGTTAGGGCTTTGCCACTAAGCTGACGACGTAGCGGCCGGCGGGTAGGTTGCGGTGCCACTTGGGCGACATCGCAACTGAGGCGGGCCGCGATGTTGTATGGGAGACATCGCGGCTGAGGGTTGGAGGCCGCGGCGGGAGAGGAGTGCTGGTCTTGCGGTGCGCCGCTCTCCCTACCTTCCGCGGCCTTGACGGGGTCGCCACCGTCTGATGGCAGACGTGGTGGGGCCGCAGGGGAAGAGGAGTGTCGGTATGACGTTGGCCGCTCTCCCTATCCTCTGCGGCCGTAGCCCCCCAGTGTGGGGGGTATGCGGGGCCCGCCAGCCAGGCGGGCGTGCGCCGGGAGGGTTGTGGACGTAAAGGCTGAGCGGGTTTCCCATCACGGCGATGTGGGTGCACCGCAAAGTTTTAGTGGGTATACTGTCGGTGTCATTCCGACAGGAGTCCCACATACCCCGTCTCGTTTCGAGCGGGAATGCGTAATGCATTTCTCAACGCCAAAAAACAAAAGGGGCTGCAGTCTCGACATTCATAGCGATCGCTTTACGACCGACTTCGGTCGCAAAGTCCCGAATTGACAGGTGTAATGTCACAGGACTTTGCGACCGAATTCGGTCGTAAAGCGATCGTTATGAATGTCGAGACTGCAGCCCCAGTCTAACCAGATGCAGCTGAACACCAGTATTTTACATGGAGCGACTGCCTATCTGACCTCCACATTCCAGTTACTGGGTAATACAAAACCCCTTGGTTGTCAGATTTTGTATACATACAGTCTTAATAAAGACCCATGTTTTTTCGAGCCGTTAAACCAGAAATGATTTGTATTGGTGCTCGCATCACTCATAGATAGTGGAGTTACGTCGCAGCTATCACCTCCGTCGTCCTCACCTTAGTTTCTCAATTTTGTTTGACGGGATTATTCCTTTGCAAGTTAAAGTGCCAGATGACGGCACGGTTGGCGCAGTGGTTATGCAATTGACTGCTGCACTGCGTGTCGCGGGTTCGATTTCCGCACCGAACAAATATTTGTATGGCCTACAAGTACCTAGTTGTTCCGGGTCTGGCTGTTTATGTATGTGAGTTTAAATGTTTGTAAACGCACCCACGATACAGGAGAAATTCCTAGTGCGGGGCAACGTTTTTTTTTAAAAAAAAAAATGATATTCTTAAGCATAATCTGCCAATAATATTCCCACTGCTGGACACAGGCCCCCTCTCGGTGAGAGAGTGGGCCGTAATCCACCACCCAGGCCCAATGCGGGTTGGTAGATGTCACAATTGTCTTCAAATTTTGTATTCTAGAACATGTTTGCTCATTATGTTTTCCTTTACCATTTTGTGGGCAGTGGCGATGAAATAATTTACGCAAAGTAAAGCGCCTGTCTGGGTTCGAACCTACGACGTACAACTCGTAAGTCGCGACCATTACCACTAGTCCACCACTGATTCTTAAGTACTACATATGAATGAAAACACTACAATGTCCTCGTTTCTTGCTCCCGTTCAAAACACACTCGCCAATTCAAAAATAGTTTTAAAACAAAACACATACAGCAAAACCATATCTCTAAGCAAACCTACAGAAAAAAAAAACGCCAATATTTCCCAGGTTTCCCAGAGGCTATTAACCGCGAACCGTCCAAAATTTTTGGCAAAACCGATGCCCATTGTTATATCTACGAAAAATAACCGTGGATTAGTCCCTCGGTAAATTAATTAATAAAGGAAAAACAATGAATGGTATCGCCTACGTTCTGTAAGTCCGTATATTAAAACGGCCCATTGTTAAGGCACTGGTATGAAATAATGCTGCGCCACACACCACCCTTTGTTCGCCTGTTTATTTTTTCCCTTCCATTTTAGTTTGCTGAATGCATCGGAAATTGATGTCTTGGGTTATGACAGTTGCATTGTTAGGGGAAAGTTATGTGGAACTGGAAGTAGTTTGGGTTTTTGTTCAGGGTAATGGTTCGTGGTTAGGTTGAAGGTTAAGCGAGGGCTGAAATTAGTGGAGAATTGAACTGTAAAAACTTTAGTTCAAACAGTCTGTTTTGCTTGCTGACTTTATGAGCATCACCTTCATTTTTACCATAATTTTTATTTAAGGATAGGTACATACATGTCACTCATTGCAGTATAAAACTGATTTACATCCGTCACCTTACACTTCAGGTCCAGTTGGAAACCAGCGTCAGGCACTAGTTGTCTGACATTTTTGCTGAACTGGGCCTATTTGGCGCAGCCGCGAGGCACACTTTCCTGCTAATTTCTTACAACACACTTTACACTTTTTATTTGTTTTCTTTTCCTTTTTTTTTACTTAATACACATACACATTGGAACATAATAGACTATTGTATTATGTGGTGTTGTGTGCCTTTTAGACAGTGCTAAATAAATGTATTTTCTTTCTTTCTTCTTTCTTCTTTCTTTCTTTCTTCTTTCTTTCTTCTTTCTTTCTTCTTTCTTTATTATTTCTTTCATCGCCATCATTTTTTTCATTGAAATATTTCAACTTATCTTTAACAGTTAAACAAAGGATCCTCAAACATACCTTTAATTTAATAAATTAGTCGACTAGGTGACACTGTAAGGGGTTATTATGCAAAAGGGAGAAAAATGCCCTAAGATTTTCAATCACCAAGTTTGAAAGAATTAACCAAACAGTGTTACAAAACCAAAAATTAGAGCAACTTTATCTCAAACCTTTTACCACTCAAACGTAGCTTTTTCCAGGAAATAAACCCGAATATTCCGCCATTATCTAGCCCATCCTAACCCGAAACAGGGCCAGGAATAATTCCGGACCGCACCACCTATAAAACATAATTAGAAAGAGGTCGGTCTAAGGGACAACTTTATAAAGTGAGTTCATTTTCTTTAACTTACTAATTCCACTTTTTGTTTCCGAATTTTCATTTCATTGAAGAATTTGAAGGCTTCCTTTTTTATGGGAGTAATTATTTTATGATGGGACGATAGGAATAGGTTGATCGAGTACGTTTATTTTGAGAGTCAGGTAAAGGATCATTTTGAGTACATAGAAACATGATCGGGGATGGTGGGAGGGAGTTTTTGCACCACTTCTTCTTCCCAGCACTATGAAGTGGTGTAGGTCGGGCGTTTTGGGGGATTGTCGTAATGTAATTTTAATTTTCAAAAAGTGCTGATTCTCAGCTTAGTTTGAATAAATTCCTTTTGATGTGATTTTGATCAATTGGGTTTTTTTTTTTTTTTGAGGATGGGAAATCATCAAATGACTCCTCCCGCTCTGGGTGGAGCAGAAGGGAGTGTCAGACTCTTACTGACTAAAACCCACCCGTGTTCCTTCGTTAGCCCTTTATGTTCCAGGGCAGCGGTAAACCCTTTCGGATGTTCCCGCTACAATTGGGTTAGATAACTTTTTAGAAGATAAAGGAAACCGGGTCACAAAATTGTAAGCAGTGAGATGTGATGGTTAAAGTGGATGGATGCAAAGTTGGCTCAGGTGGATCACACACTACAACACGCCACGCGACGGCCGTTACGTCGCAGGTAACACGCCTCCACGCGTTTTTACATACAAATTCAATAAAAACGCGTTTCCGCGCGGAGAATTTGGTTCCGTTTCCCGCGCCCTGTCAATCAACTCCAGATAAACCATCGCAGGCTGGGCATGAAAGGATATATTTTGCTCGTGTAAATGCTAAGTGTCATTATTTGCGTGTATATTTCAGCTGAAAAGGGGCCCGTGGCTAAATAATAACAGCCGCACAGGTCGATCGGTCAGGTTAAGCTACGCTTGCCATGGTTGGTCTGTGGATGGGTGACCATCTTTACATACCGAGACCCCTCCGTGCCTCGGAAAGCACGTTAAATCGTTGGTCCCGGCTGTCATTCGTGGATCTTTGACAGTCGTTACGGGTAGTCAGAAGCCCGAAAGTCTGACAACCAGTCTTACCAAGGGGTATCGTATTACCCAGTAACTGGGTTGTGGAGGTCAGATAGGCAGTCGCTCCATGTAAAATACTGGTATTTAGCTGCATCCGGTTAGACTGGAAGCCGACCCCAACATAGTTGGGAAAAGGCTAGGCAGATGATGATGATGATTTCAGCTGAATGTAATGCTCAAAGACTTTACAAGTTAAAAAAAAATAATTAGATTATTAAACCTACGCAAATTATTTTGAGAGCAGTGTTGATCCAGTGGTAACGGTCCAGGCTTCCGTGTTTGTATGTCGTGGGTTCGAACCCAGGCAGGCACTTTACTTTATGTAAATCCACCAACCCGCTAACAAAAACCCGCTGGCTCGCGTGGTGGATTACGGCCCACTCCCTCTTACACAGAGGGCCTGTGTCCCAACATTGGAAACATGATTTGCCGATTATGCTTAGGCTAATTTATTTCTTCATCATTGTGCGTATCCACATAACTAAAATACATAACATTGTTATTTTTCAAGCTGTCATACATATTCAGCCAATGTACGCATCTGCCAATTCTCGAATGATGCACGTAACTGATATTTTATTCAAGACTATGCGTGTTTAGTGTGATATATACGAGCCGTTGCGCACTTTGTATTTACATATTCGGCAACATTCGGGAACAAAGGCGGTATACAACAATTTGGGTACAAATCGAGAGAGAATCGGCGATACAATGATATACTGTTGTTGTTTGTGTTTGACGTTCTGTCGGGTGTGTCAAATAGTAGGCTTTATTGCGTATTGGGTTGGCTCCACCCTAGATCTTGACTATGGGATAGAAGAATTGTATGCAATGTAAGATATTATTCATAGCCTTGTCCACAAGATTACGTAATACGCCTAAAGTTGTATTGCACATAATTATGTTTATATATGTACCTACCTATATTTTATTACGTTTCTTTTGAGTTATTATATTATGAGTAGTAACGACCGCGACTTCCGAGTTGTAGGTCGTAGGTTCGAACCTAGACAGGCGCTTTTTAATGTTTAAAATGGTATAAAAAACATCATGAGGTAAACGGCACGTCATAGAACAAAAAAAATATGAAGAAATTATGACATCTTAAACCCGCATTGGGCCCGCATGGTCGATTACGACCCACTCCCTCTCACCGAGAGGAGGCCTGTGTCCCAGCAGTGGGAACATTATAGGCTGATCATGCTATTACATAGTACCTTAACATGACTAGTGAAATGTGAATGCACCTCTACCCCACCCTTTGGGGATTTATACGCGTGATGTTATGATGTTAAATCTAGGCCCAATTAAGAGATTTAAAAAAAAATTAACCCTACCAATAGTTCATCACGCATCCGATAGATAACACTACGCGTATTTATTTGACAACATTGTATCATAGATGGCGGTACTAGTCACATAGCTAAGTAATTCTTGTACTTGGTCGTGTTAGAATAGAATATATTTATTTGCTATAACACGGTTCATTATGGTCTTATAAATAGAATTATGATCTTACATGTTTCGCCAAGGACTGGCATACAAATATTTAAACATGTTACACCTTACGCTTTTATGAAAACGAAGGTAGGCAGTAAAGTGAGTGTTCTAGCTAAGTGAAAGTTAAAGATAAAAGGTTTCTTCAATAATACATTTTTTCCAGTATCTTCAAACTGTTTACTTTTTCTATTTTGCATTTAGTGATTTTTTGAGGGGCTGGTGGCTAAGTAATACCAGGCTCACGGGTCAGTCGAAGGATAAGCTACGCTTGCCGCGGTCGGTCTGTGAATGGGTAGCCATCTTTACATACCGAAACCCTTCCGTGTCTCGGAAAGCAAGAACAGTCCCGGTTGTCATTCGTGGATCTTACACACCGCCGTGGATCGTCAAACCCGAAGGGGTATCGTATTACCCAGTAACTGGGTTGTAGCAGTCACATAGGCAGTCGCTTCATGTAAAATAATGTTGTTCAGCTGCATCCGGTTAGACTGTAAGCCGACCCCAAATAGTTTGGAAAAATCTAGGCAGATGATGATGATTTATGAGTTGAGGATATTGTTCGGTAATGGATGTGGGTTATTTTCTTGAACTGTTCGTGCGCTTATGCCATTGGAAAAATACTTTGTTTCCTTCGATTTCAGATAGAAATATTATTATAAGGGGATTTTTTTACTGATCTGACATATTAAATTATTTAAATTAAACTAATGGACCTCTAAAATTTTTTTGGGTTTCTAATGATGCACATGTTTTTAATAAATGGCTCCCTTTTAACTTTACGGGTTTTTCCCCCGATCGGAAGGGTTAGTTTAGGTTAAAACTGTGGCCATCCGCGCGCGAGCCGAGCGAGCGCTAAATCCAAGTTGGTCACAGTTACTTGGCTGTTCAGTATTTTTAGGGTTGATTTTTCAATTGATAGAAGATTTTTAACTGTGGAATAAAATTGACGTCTGACAGTTTTTTATGGAAGAAATGTCAAAAATTCAAAACTAGTCCTCAGATAAAATTATCTATCGTTGAAAAATCAGCCCTTAGGACCCAAAACATCCGGAGGCTTTACGCGGGGGTCGTGCGGTCCATGGCCCTATATGGGGCCCCGGTATGGGCGCGTTCACTGCGGCTTCGAGCCGCACACTACCTGAACGCGCCCCAAAAGGTGGTAGCCGTAAGGCTGATCCGGGGCTACCGCACGATCTCGGGCGAGGCAGCAAGCCTCCTTGCCGGACTGCCACCATGGGATCTGGAGGCGATAGTCCTCGCGCGCCTATATGATTGGCGCGCGGAGGCACTACGCCGGGGGGAAACTCCGCATCCGCGGCAAACCGCGGCGGAGCGGACGAACCTCCGGCGCGATCTCATGGTGGCATGGAAGGAGCGACTATCGTAACCCAGCGCAGGGCACGCCACGCCACGGCTATCTTTGAGGAGTGGCTAGAGAGACGTCACGGCGTTCTCACCTACCGCCTGACGCAGGTCCTCTCCGGACACGGATGTTTCGGGAGGTTCCTGCACATCATCAGGCGGGAGGAGACGCCCGGGTGTCACCACTGTCAGGATCGCCCAGAGGACACGGTGGAGCATACGGTGGAGGTCTGCCCTGCTTGGGCAGAGCACCGCCGTGTCCTCGTAGCGGCGGCGACCTCTCGCGCCCGGCCCTGGTTCAAGCCATGGTCCGGGGTGAGAGGGAGTGGGAGGCAGTCACCTCCTTCTGCGAAGCAGTCATGCTAGCGAAGGAGGAGGCGGGGTGGGCGAGGGAACGCACCTTGCGCACCTCACGCCTCAGCCGCCGCGCGAGACGCTCCGGGCGTCGGGAGCCGCGTGACGACTCCCGGCCACCGTAGGCGCGGGCCTGCGGGCGGAGAGTAATGGGTAGCTCTCCGTCCGATCAGGACTAGGCCCGTGCCGGACGGCGTGTACGTGTTCCACGCGCGCCTCAAAGAGATGTCAGCAAAAGAGACGGGGCCCCATAGGGCCGAAGCCTGCCAGGGTAGCGGGAACATCCGAAAGGGTTTACCGCTGCCCTGGAACATAAAGGGCTAAGGAAGGAACACGGGTGGGTTGGTGGGTTTTAGTCAGTAAGAGTCTGACACTCCCTTCTGCTCCACCCAGAGCGGGAGGAGTCATTTGATGATTTCCCATCCTCAAAAAAAAAAAAAAAGGACCCAAAATATTAATTAATATTGTAACGATTCAATAAAAGATGCCGATAATTCAACCAAAAAGAATATTGCTAATCTTTGTTACCTGTTTGGGAATGTAATAATGGAAGAAACTAAAAAGCAGTGTTGCAAACGTAAAAAACTAAATAAATGTTACCAACTTAATGTAATCACATTGCCAGTTTACAATAAAGGCTAATTAAATTCATCCCTTATAATGCAGTCTCTGCAGCTGATTTAGAATTAGTTGATTTTAAATCGCTTTGTTATAAAATTTACCATATTTTTAATTTGCAACATTATCAGCTCTCTAATCGACATCTCTTATCCAAGCAAAAGTGAAATAGCAACACAATTTTTATAATAATTTAACAAGGATAGAAGAGAGACAAAGAAAAGAAGAGAAGGGAAGAGAAGTATTTTACTTCGATGGTCCTAGTTTATCATTTGTGACTTCCAGTGACAGCTATGTGAACAGAACCCAGCAATGCATAAATATGTAAGCTGTCACGCCCTTTATACCTGGAGGCTTTTATTTAGGTAGTAAGTTATTTTTAAGAAAAAAAATTAAAATAATTAATATTATAAATGTAATATAATTTTTTTTTTTTTTCTTGAGTACATATAGTTTTTATTGTATTTGTTGGTATATTGGCGTGGCTAGCTGACATATGGCAAATAATTTAATTTAATGTTTTGTGTCTTCTAATATTAATTACTTTACATACCTAATATTGTATTCAATAAAGTATCTTCTAACTGAACTGACAGCTGTGCTGCTAGGGAGTTTGTTGCACCACTTCTTCTTCCCAGTGATAACACTAGGAAGTGGTGAAGGGCGGGTGTTTTGGGGGACTGTCTTTTGTAATTTTGACATTTGAAAATTGCTGAACTCAACCTAATTTGAATAAATGACTTTTGATTTGATTTGAGAAGAGTATTCCACTCTATCAATCTAAGTAAAAGCCTAAAACATTGTAAGTACAAAACAAGCTTTAAATGCAACGCCGAACGGTCGGTAATAAAATTATTACCGACTATAAAGTCGACTATTAAGATGCGATGTTTTAACTCTTGTTAAGCCGTAGCAGGAACGACCGTTCTATAACTTCCAATTTTGCTTGTAAGCCGTTTGTTAGTGCTGGGTACACGGGAATGTGGCAGCGCGTGGTGGAATAATCTTTATAGTTTCATGTTTGTTTTTGGACAGCACGGTTAGCGCAGTGGCTGAGCGATCGGACTGCTGCGCTGCGTGTCGCTGGTTCGATTCCCGCACAGAACAAATATTTGTAAGTCCTACATGTATTTGTTCGAGTCTGATTGTTTTTCTATCTATAATATGTATGTATTTACAAAAAAAATAATGTATATAAGTAGTTTATCAGCCATCTTGTTACCATAACACAAGCATTAGGTTGCTTAGCTTGGGACTAGATGGCGCTGTGTGAAATGTCCAGGGATATTATTATTATGTGGTGTGAAATTAAACAAGTTTTTGAATACCTGGTGCTGAACTGAAGTAGCAGGTTCACAAACTTTGGGGCCACTATGATTGAAATGTGATACGTTATAAAGTGCGTTAGGTTACGGTTTACTTGGCATTTCAGACATTAAGAGGGTGCACACAGGTCACTAGCTCCACTCCTTTAAAAAATATTATCTCGTGACTGAGAAGGAATTATGAAAATCTGTTCAATCAGCGACCGACGAGACACGAAGCAACAAAATTCGATCTAAAGAAAAGCGGCCACATTCCTTTGTCGTATTTAGTTGCTTCGTGTCTCAATATGAAACTTAATAAAAGGTATTAGAAAATTCTAGACACACTTACCGAGGTCGCTGATTGAGCAGATTTTCATAATTCCTTCTCAGTCACGAGATAATATATTTTTAAAGGAGTGGCGCTAGTGGACCTGTGTGCAACCTCTTAATCAATTGGTGGTTTTCAGTATGTCTATAAAATATGAACATTTAAATAGTAAACGTATTTTTTGAATACATAATTTATTATCTGACCAAGATTATATCTGGACTTTAAAACGAGACTGTGATCTCTGAGTTTGTTTCGGCCTCTCAGAGTAATCAGATTGGAAACGCCGACCTCATCTAGCTTATTTTTTTTATAATATAAAGTATATCCTATTTACAGGATAAGCTATTTAATTCAATTTCATTTATAAATTAAAGTCATATTTCGTGTCTGTCTGCGGCCGCACTTTTCTTTTAAATTACGCTAAGATTTAGATATATGTTTTGTCAACGTGTGGGGCAAGGGTGGGTCGCTAGTTTGTTCTAAAATCGTTTATTTGATATATTTATACTTCAGTGCCATCCTGTATTATGTTAAATTATCACAATTATAAGACTTATAAGTTAGAATATCGTTGTCAAACCTGTGAATCACTGCAAATGTCTCGTGGGCGATCACACTAACCACAGGTCCACAGTACGTAGGTATTAATCGAACGTACAACATTGTACAGCGGTAAATACCGGTTGCCGCCGTTTATTGCGACTGCGACTAATTGTGCAACTGTGGCTGTCAAAATATACCGAGCGTGGTTTACGAGTATTGTTGCAGTTTTTAAAAATTGAGTTTCAATGGGGTTTTGTTTTGTATTCGCCTATTTTTTTTGGCTATTTTTTATATACTGTATCGTGCTAAAATGTGAAAATTATAAACTATACTAGCTTCTGCCCGCGGCTTCGCCCGCGTGGATGTCGGAAATTATCCCACGGGAACGTGCTAACAGGATAAAATGTATGTGCTTCCCCAGGATGCCATCTATCTCTATGCCAAATCAGAAGTTCAGTGGTTTAGGCGTGAAAATGTAACATACAGTTTCAAGTTCAAATCCTCCCCTTAAAAACTGAATTACCCCTTTTTGTCCCGTCAGTGGTAAATTTTCGACAACTTTACATACTTATTATTAATAGCTGTGCATTGCGGGTGACGTAACCTACGACAAACTTATTATTTGCGGTGGGAACAGTAATCGGGTCTAGGGATCGAACCGCAAAATTAAGTTTGTTTTTTATTGTATATACTTTTCCGGCATAAAAAGTACCCAGTGTGGTGCCCAGAATATTAAAGAATAATTGTACCAAGTTTCATCGTAATCGAACCGGTAGTTTTTGCGTGATGCCTGAACAAACAGACAGACAGACAGACCGACAGACAGACAAAAATTTTTTTAATCACATTTTTGTGTTCGGTGTCGGTCTAGTAACACCCCCTGCCATTTATTTTTTTTTATATTTTCAATGTACAGAATTTTCACTTCTTCAGATTTATTATATATAATATTTTTATTTATTTGCATAAACATGTGTGTACATACACAAATTATTATTCATGTATGTAGGATGACAATAATAAATTAGAACTACATGTTTGCCATTTGATATGGCGTGCAAATATTAAGAGTAATAATAAAAATGTACATACTTATTGAAATAATGTACATTAACATTATTCAATCACATCACATGAAACATAAAATCACTAATAAACATTTCAACAATATTCAAACGAAGATAGAATATAGGGAACATTAAAAAAAAAAAAAAAAAAAAAAATATATAAAACAAATTAAATCTTATCAGGAAAATTAAATCTTTCATAAAAAGAACATTAAACATAACTATAACAAATTATTTTATGTCAACTGGACAACGTATTTACACAACAAAAACCCTAGCACATAAATTAACAATCTTTATCATCTAGGAAGTCAGTTACAGAATAGTAAGCCTTTTTTATTAAAAAGTCCATAAGTTTATTTTTAAATGATTTTATATTAATTATGCCTCTTATATTATTGGGCAGTTTATTGAACAATTTTGGTGCCATACCCAGAAAACTTTTTGAGTAGAGTGCAGTTTTGTGAGACTTCAGAACAAGTGTGTTTGGATGGCGCTTAGAGCGAAGCGTTTCATAGAGATGAAAATTTTTTGTAACAAACATTATTATTTCGAAAATATACAGACATGGTAAGGGCAATATTTTTAATTTTGTGAAATAAGGCTGGCAGCTATCCGTGGCCTTAATTTGGCACATAGCTCGTAGGCATTTCTTCTGAGTCTTAAATATTAGTTCTCTGTCGGTGCAGTTTCCCCAGAAGATAACGCCATAGCGTAGTGTAGAGGTCACGTACGCATGGTATGCAGCTAGAACTGCTTTTTGAGACACAATTTTAGTTAAATTATGGAGTGCATATTGGTATTTATTTAATTTTTTGATTATATGATCAGTGTGGTTACTCCATCTCATATTTGTATCAAGCCACAATCCTAAAAATTTGGTGTTGTTAGTTTCAGTTATAGCTGTATTTTGGTATTGTATATCTAGATTCACAGGGTCGTTACTATTTCGTTGTTTAAAAGACATTAGGTGGGTTTTCTCTAAATTGATTTTGAGGTTATTATTATTTAGATATTCTATTATTTGGCTAAGACTTTGGTTTATTTCGGTCTCAAGTGACAGTATATTTTTTTCAGTAAATATAATTGTACTGTCGTCAGCAAATAGTGTGATAGGATGTTGAACGACTCGGGGCATGTCATTGATATAAACGAGAAATAGAAGGGGACCGAGAACACTCCCTTGTGGTACACCATAATTTACTTTTCTACTCTTGGATTTATAGATGTATTCAATTTTTGTGCGTGGATTCATTTTTCTAATACTAGTTATTTGTTTTCTACCGTATAAATATGACTCAATCAAATTTAATACATTTCCTCTTATTCCATAACTTTCCAATTTAGATAAAAGTATTTTGAAATCTACATAGTCAAACGCCTTTGACATGTCTAGAAATAAGGCAAATACTGGTGTTCTATTATCCATATTGGTTATTATTGTTTCAAGTAGTCCATATATTGCCATATTAATGTCCTTACACTTCCTAAATCCATATTGTACATCAGATAAAATATTTTTACTTTCCAAAAATGCATACAATTTATCATATATTACCCTTTCTATGACTTTTGAAAAAGTAGGGAGCAATGCAATGGGCCTGTAGTTTTTGGGGTCTTGTTTACTCTCTTTTTTATAGACAGGATTAATTATAGATATTTTTAATGCGTCTGGGAATATTCCATTCTCTATTATTAAATTAACAATAAAGCTTATTACTGGACAAATTTCCTTAGCAACGAGTTTAATAACTTTTGTGCATATTTCATCGTATCCTGTGCTACCGGTATTTTTAAGGTTATTAATAATTCCAAATATATCATCCGGACAAGTGGCTGGCATAAACATTGATTCTGACATTCTACTAATAGATGACAATTTTGGGTTTGAATTGTTGCAAATGGGCTGGACTTGGTTTATATAATAATTATTAAATATTTCAGCAATTTCAAGGGGATTATCTATACATTTATTATTGTAAGTTATATTTGTAATACTATCCTTAGGGCAATTCAATTTATTTGTTTTTATAATCTTCCACGTGGCTTTCATTTTATTTTGTGCTTTATCAATAAAGAAACTATTTTGTGCTTTTTGAGTAAGATAGATTATTTTTTGCAGTCTTTTGGAGTATTGTTTAAACTTTTTAGTATTTTCATTACTAGGTTGTAGTCTTGAAGTCCATAGCATTTGCCTTTTACGCTTACAACATAGCTTAATTCCTTTTGTTGCCCATGTGAGTGTCTTAGAGATAGGAATTTTTATTTTCATTGTTGGAAAACATAAATCATAAAAAAGTTTAAACAATTCAATAAATTCATTAAAAGCCTCATTTGGCATTGTGCACTCATAAACATTAGAGAAACTCAGACTTTGAATTGCTTGTTTAAACTTGAGAAGGTTTTCCGAACAGTAGTCGCGATTTAATTTGAACCAATGTGAACTGATAAACGTCTTCTTAACTGGAAATTTCAGAATTTGAGCTGTGTGGTCAGATATTGCCAGTTCTACAACTTCACTCGTACTACCTCGTATATTATGTATAATATTGTCTATGCATGTCCCGCTATTTAGTCGAGTTGGCTCGCGTATGCTTAATTTTAGATTAAAGTTTAGAAGTAGATTTTCAAATTGCTTGGTAGGACGGCTCTTTTTAAGAATATCTATGTTAAAGTCACCACAGACTAAAATTCTCTTTTTATTAGATTTGCAGATTTTTTGCAGTATGGCATCAAAATTATAGTAAAACGTATTTAAGGAATCAATATTCGTTTTAGGAGATCTGTAGATACACATTATAGTTACATTATGCTCTATGAGCTCGACACTACAGCATTCCACAGTGCCAGGAAGACAGTAATCATTTAGGTTTATATTACGAAACTTGTGTCTATTGTTTACTAATATACAAGAACCTCCCTTACGGTTATTTCTACTAGAATAAGCTGCAAGTGTGAAGTTTGGTACAAATACATGAATATCATCTCCGCTCTTCATGTTATGTTCTGTAAGACAAACTATATCTATAACCTTACTCTGTACTGTTAGTTCGTGAAGATGATACGCTAATAAATCTGATTTACTGTTTAAGCCGTTAATATTTTGGTGTAGGACTGATAAATAACTATACGAGAAAAAGATTGGATGTGCTGCGAAAGTTATGATTATCTTTGTGTGTATCAGCTTCTGTAGAATCAGTAGGTGTGACATAATCAATGTCTTCATAGTCAACATCAGGTGTGATTGAAATTTCTTCTATTAATTGCTTCAAGTCTTCAAATATTGTGTATATCCCATTGTTATTAATTCTTCCTGTTCGTTGGTCAAACATTATGCTATCGCAACTAAGATTTAAGTTCGAATCAAGTATATATGCATGTAGATGTGTCATTACATCAAGGTAAAGTAAGTTGTTGAAGTTTTCAATTCGAGAGTTAAACATGTTCGACCAATTATTGAGTTTAAAATTAGGGAGGCATAAAATAATATTTGTGTTATATATATCTTCCAATGTGTGTCTAATGTCATAGATCATATCGACATAATTTCCAGTAGTCTTGAAGTCATCTTCTCCAATAAGTACTATGCAAAAGTCCTTCATGGTGTAATTAACCAATTTTTGTTTCAATTGTTGTAACAGTTGTCTTACTCCACAGTGAGGTTTTATGTAGTGGCAAACTTCGAAATTGGTAAATTTTTCTTGTGCAGTATTTAATATATTGTTGGTATTATTGGAACTAATAATACAGACCTTGTTCTTTGGTTTTTTCGTGACATGCTTAGGAGTACCTTTTTTATTTTTAATACAGGTATTTATTTTTTCTTCATTCATTATTGGTGATGTTTTTGGGGTATTTTTATTTTGAGATGATTGATTTTTGCCTTTTTGGGGACTATCTTTGGTTTTTTCATAATGGTTACTTTTTTGTAATTCCATTCTATTTATGTTTTTTAATTCAGTATTTTGACGTGTTAAAGTTTCTATTTCACTACGAGCATTATTTAGTTCAAGTCTTAGTGTTTCAACTTGTTGTTTTAATGTAATAACCAGGTCATCTTCATCATCAGACATATCCGGCAGACTCGTATTTCCATCCGTTATTGATTCATTTAAAATCACGCTGTTATTTTCACTGAATAAGTTGGTGTCGGATTTAGTGCGGGTTCTTCGAAAAGTTATATTTTCCAAGAAATTCATTTTCGTTCTCCTCCAATATTCTAATATAAAAACAGTAAATTTTTTTTTTCTAGATTTCTTCTCACCAAAATTTCTGTGTGAAACGGAACGCAGACTCAAAAGACCATCCAATGTTAACTGTTTAGGTTTCTGAACGCAAAATTCGCTGTCAACTTGACTTAATGTTTATTCTGTGCTTGTATTGGTCAGATTAGAATGATCGCTTTTAATATAAAGTGGTTAATGTTGTAGTTTTATCACTTTCTATTTTTCAGAAAATGTTCAGAAAATATGAAAAGGCACACCAAAACGCAATTTATCAATAATTTGTGCTGTTTAGATAATAAATTCTTCATAAACAAATCTTGAAAAATCCAAAAAGAGATGTGCATATTGCGAGGCGCGAACTCACGTCTTCATTCTTGGCATGTCGAGTAATAATAAGTATGAGCTAACTTGCTGTTGGAATTATTTACGAAATAGGTCTATAGGTCTTCTTTTTGGTATCGAGGTATAAAATATTCGTTGATGATGCGTCTATTTTCAAATTCAAAATTTGTATGCGCGCGCACTTTTAATTTGTTGGTTTTGTTTTATTGTTATTATTTGAGATTAACACAGAATTAACACTTGGTTGCTCTTTTATATGAATGAACACTATAATAATGCAGTGTTATTGTTTTCTACATTGAATATTTAGAGAATAAGTCACTTTACACTTTACAAACTCAGTTTTGGCACAGTTTAGGATCAGGATTTTTTACACACTATAACTATATTGAATCCGAAAATTACGTCTTGATAACACTTTCACATAATCTTTACACTTTACTGTTTCTTTTATCAACGAAATATCCTGGTTAGACTAACTTTTATATTTTTTAATAGAAATAAACACGGAGCTTAATGTTTACGTGGCGGCAGCGCCATCTGTATTTTTCATCTGATTATTATAAGTATAGATTTTCTGTCAAAGTATCAATACTGAGTTTCGAGTTACTCGGACCGCGCATTCAATTTCTTCCACACAAACTTAACACCCCTATATCCCCCTTTGAGGGGTAGTTTAGAAAAACTTGTAAAGATAAACTTTATTACTTACTTAGGCGAGTATTCGTGAAATGTTTCAAGTTTATTAACCTAATGAAGAAGATTTCTCATATAAACTGTATCCCCGCTATTCACCCCCATAGGGGTGGTATTGAAAAAAATAGTATGGGATGTATTCATAACTTGACTCAAAGATTATTTATACTAATTTTCGAGTTAATCAAGCCATGCAGTAAAATCCTCCCCTGAAAAATTTACTACCCCATTTCAGCCCGTCAGGGGTAGATTTTCAAAAAACCCTGATACACATTATTCTTTACTTTCAATATTAGGTATAAATACCGAGTTTCGAGTAAATCGGACTGCGCGCTAAAATTCTTCCATACAATCTTTGAAACCCCCCAATCCCTTATTAGGGGGTAGTTTAGAAGAAAAAAAACTGACAATCTTCATAATTTATTTAGATAAGTATTCGTGCCAAGTTTCAAGTTTATTAACCTAAGGAATAAGATTTTTCATACAAACGAATTCCCCCCTTTTCACCCTCTTAGGGGTGGAATTTCGAAAAATCCTTTCTTAGTGGATGCTTACTCTTCACAAAGAACACACCCTCCAAATTTCATGTCTCTAGGACCAGCGGTTTAGGCTGTGCGTTGATCTATCAGTCAGTCAGTAAGTCAGTCAGTCAGTCAGTCAGTCAGGACTTTGAATTTTATATATATAGATAATAAAAATGCAATTTTGTTCGTTGGTAAGCTCATCACTTAAGAATGACTGGACAGATTTGGCTATTTGTGAACGAAGTTCTTTAACGCGGCTTGGGGTAGAAGTAAACTGCTACAAATTGACGACACGGTTGGCGCAGTGGCTGAGCGATCGACTGCTGCGCTGCGTGTCGCGGGTTCGATTCCCGCACGGAACATATATTTGTATTGCCTACAGGTAGTGGTTCCGGGTCTGGCTGTTTGTGTATGTGAGTTTAAATGTTTGTAAACGCACCCACGATACAGGAGTAGGTAATTCCGAGTGTGGGGCAAAAGTCAAAAAAAAAAAATCGCACGTAACAAAAAAGCGTTAAGCTCCCCTCCATACGACTTTCTCTCTCTCTTTCTTATTATAAAACTAGCCTTATCAAGAGTTATAATGTTACCCAGTTACTGGGTTGTAGAGATCAGTTAAGCAGTCACTCCATGTAAAATACTGGTATTCAACTGCATCCGGTTAGACTGGAAGCTGACCCCAACATAGTTGGGAACAGGCTAGGCAGATTGATTGGTAGCAAATGGCGAATGTGGAATTCCTGAACGTGGAAAAGTGGAAACATTTTTGTAAATTAAACTATGGAAGGTCATTTTTGCCGATCGGAAAACCCATCGGACACACAGCTTGGGCTTGGGGTAGGTAAGTGTGTTCCAAATACCTATACTTTAAAAAGATTTTTCTAATTTGTTAGGATATATTTTTTATCTACCTGGTGGTAGACGATGATGTGGTCGACGATGAAGCACGCCTGCTTACATGTAACCTAATAAATTTCAATTTGAAGGCACCCTGCAGTGCGATTCTGTAACCATCTCACCGTGAAAACTTAGGTGAAGTGAGCTGTCATTCCAAATAATTCTAGGGATTGACACTACTGACAACTCACATCAAGCTCACTTCACTTAAGTTTTCACGGTGAGATTTTTAAAGAATCGACCGGCTGGTTATAGTTTTCAGAAAACTGAAACGTATAAGTCATGGTAAGCATAATTTGTTCCAAAATACTGTCAGTAATTCTGGTGTAATGAACTAACACTTAACAAACCAACGACTAAATTTCACCATTTCTCAAAAGTTATGTGAAAATCGTTACCCAGATGGCATCACAGTAATTACTACTTGAAGTCAAAGATCTTTCTACTAATTGTCACTTAAATTTAAATCTTTGGCACAGCTATAATATCAAGCGTCGAGTATGCCAGGATAGCTGGCACTTAATTATTTCAGCTTATCTTGCAAAGAAGTGTTATTATATATCTTTGAACAGAAATTATGTAATGAAACTATCTAGTCGCTACGTACACACGGCTACACATCAAGCTATGCAAAACCAGTATTAGCTGACCGTTCATTGTGAGAAAATATCATAGAAAGTGAGGCCAAGACAAACTGGTTTTGTATAGCTTGACGTGTAGCCGTGTGTACTGATTGGACAAAAAATATGTATAATTTAAGGTATAGTGTCAAAGTTCCTATTAATGTTTAGATTATTAGTTTTAGTTCTTTATAATTATTATAATTATTTAAATTGTAAATAATAAGGTAGTATAGATTTGTAAAATGACCGCAGTGTCGTATTGGTAACATACACCTGTAATTATAGTTTGTAAAGGAGATTATAATAATTATATAAAATATAATATAATAAACAATCTATATCTATACATATAATAAAATTGTAGAAAAGTGGTGTCTGTACAATGGAAATATATAAAAAAAAATTAGCAGGGGTTGTTATTATATCGATGCCGAACCCGAAATTGTAATTATTTTTTTTTTGTCTGTTTGTCGGTTTGTCTGTTTGTCTGTGTGTTTGTGCACGCTAATATCAGAAACGGCTTATTCGATTTAGATGCGGTTTTGACTAATATATTGTAGTAAACTTCACTTAACAGTTAGTGTTTATTTCATGTCAATCGGTTCATAAATAAAAAAGTTATGTCCATTTAAAGAATCACGGCGAACATTTGTTAAGGTATTAGTACGTACACGCCTCGCGCCTGCGCGTCCGTGGCTATATAAAGCGCGCTGAGAGCCGCGCCGCCGTAGCTGAGCCTGTAGCTTTAAATTCCCCGTCTGAGACCTCTGAGTTTGTTTCGGCCTTTCTTCTCAGAGATAGTCCTAGGAAACGCCGCGCTCATCAAAGCATTAATAATACTAATTCGATCCAGCCTGTCCGCTTGCTGCCCTCTCCCAGCGACGCCCTAAGCCGAGGTTCGTACCCCACAGGGGGTGCCCTTAGCGTGCAGTCACTTAGTTTTAATCTAGATGTAGCCCTGGCTGGAGGCTTTAAGAATTCTTAAGGCAACCACAGGATAGTCCGGTTGTAGTCACGACCCCTCAAGGTCAACTACGAGATGCCATTCATAAAAAAAAAAAACGCGCCGCTGCCATAAGGATTCAGTTATTCGTAGCGAACGCACGTATCCTGAAGAGTATAGACGAATAGTTGCATTCGATTATTTCGATTCACTTGAATACTGACTGTTTGCATATTTCATTTATTTATAGTTTAGGGTTTGTAGGTTAGGTTCTTTTTCTTAATTTTCTTTAAAATTTTGTAAATAAATATTGTAAGTATTTGGTATAGGTTAGGCGGTTCTTTCCTTGATTTTCGGTATACTTATCTTAATTTGTATTTAGGGTTTGTATATAAATATTATAAGTATTTGGTATAGGTTAGGCATTTCTTTTCTTGATTTTCTTTATTAAGTATAAGTTCATTAGCTCAGGTTAGTAATAAATTTTTCTAGCAATTCTTTTGTTTTATAAAGTTAGTACGTTTGGTTTACACGTCTCAACACTTATTACTTAAACTGTGATAATTTTAGACTGTATAATAATCTGTAAGTATTTATAATTTAATTGTTTACGATAGTACGTGTTTACTAAATAACTGTGTGTTAAGTAGTAAGTATAGGTACTATTTTATTGTAAAAATGCCTCGAAGCAGATCCAACCTCTCCCAATGTAGCAGAAATGCTAAAAGGATGAGATTAGTTCAATCACAGGAATCTGAGGAAGGTCGTGAGGCAAGGCTTTCTGCAACTCGGGAACATCAGGCTAGGTTTCGTGCTCCAGAAACTTCGACTCAGCGAGAATCTCGACTGAGTTCAAATCGTTCTCGAATGATGACAACTCGAAATAGGGAAAACGGGGAACAACGAAAGGCACGTTTATCTGTCGATCGCGAAGCTCACGCGCTATCGCGTGAGTCTGAGACTTCTGCGAACCCACAATGCTTCTTAGAAATTTAAGACCAATTGCAATGGCACTAGGTTAAAAGTGACCAATTTACAACGAAATCTGATAGAAGCAGAGATTTTAACAGGGTGTGGAAAAGGTGAAAGTGTTTTCATTCCTCGGATTCCTCTCATTCCAAACAATTTTCCATTTAGTTTTAAACGAGTCCAGTTTCCAGTCAGCCTATGTTTTGCGATGACAATTAATTAAGCCCAATGTCAGACGCTGAAAGTTGTGGGTGTAGATCTAAGTATCAGCTGTTACTAGCACGGTCAGTTGTATGTGGCTCTGTCACGGGTTAGCAATCCTAGGAGCCTGTATGCTTTCATCCCCGATGGCCATACGTCAAATATCGTATACAGAGAAGCTTTACTGTAAAGTAAATTTTTTGCTACCCAAACGACGGTATATGTAATTCAAAATATGCTGCCCGAAAAGTCACTATTCCACGCGGACGAAGTCGCGGGCACAGCTAGTATGTATAATATAAGTCGTGGTTGACCAAAACAGAGAATATAAAATTAACCTCAATTAATTTCCTTTTTAAGGAAATTTCTCGCCGGCTGATCAATACTTCACGTGACTAGAGGGCTGGGTCGTTCTTTGACCAAAGAATTAGCATTGCCATTCAACGTGGCAAAGCTGCCAGTGTGCTAGGCACGTTTCCGGATGACAGCGATGCGGATGAGCACTTCGGCGCCTAAATATCCTTTTGTTTTTGTATTTATTTATATAGTTAATTAGTCAGTCTTTTAATTTAATATCTCAATTGTCAAATGTAAAACATCTTTAAGGTGATTTTAAAAAAAAATTAAGTATTCAAATGATCGAATCAAAGCACTCGATTTGTAAGTGCCACTACAAATTGGCATTGTTAGGTTTTCTGTTTTAGTTGTTTACATTTTCGTCAGATACTTTTGGAATAGACTATACAGCTGTCAGTATACCATTAAATACTTGTTTATTTCCTTCAATGCTATTTTCTCTCCTAGCAGCTAATAAGCTACTAATAAATAGCCTGTCAAAGGAAGAACTTTTTGTATCTCTAATGAGAACAAGACTAATATACGTACTCAAAGGAGCAGTCGCAATATTGCGTTTGACATTATACTTAATGAAATGGTAATGCTATTCTAGCTTTTCATTATAATTATTTTCTTTTGTGCTGTTCCACAAATGATGGGACACTTAATATCATGTCTTTTTTTTTCAGGATGGGAAATCGTCAAATGACTCCTCCCGCTCTGGGTGGAGCAGAAGGGAGTGTCAGACTCTTACTTACTAAAACCCACCCGTGTACCTTCCTTAGCCCTTTATGTTCCAGGGCAGCGGTAACCCTTTCGGTAGATCCCGCTACCCTGGCAGGCTTCGGCCCTATCGGGCCCCGTCAATCTTGCTGACATCTCGGACACGGCGGTGCTCTGCCCAAGCAGGGCAGACCTCCACCGTATGCTCCACCGTGTCCTCTGGGCGATCCTGGCAGTGATGACACCCGGGCGTCTCCTCTCGCCTGATGATGTGCAGGAACCTCCCGAAACATCCGTGTCCGGAGAGGACCTGCGTCAGGCGATAGGTGAGAACGCTGTGACGCCTCTCTAGCCACTCCTCAAAGAGGGGTCTTACCGCCGCTATCGTGGCGTGCCCTTAATATCATGTCTTACGTGTCCAGTAAGCTGCATGTTACAGGAACTGATTGACGCTAGTGATGGCGCCAAACACATAGTCGAATTCCGGGTCGAGTCCATTTAGATTGCCATCGACACGCTAAGAAGATTTTGTTTTATTCAAAATGTCTGTAAATAACGACGTCGACGTCGACTTTTGGCTTTGACTTTGAAAAATTGTGTTGCTATTAATAAAATTTGTAGAAAATATTCATAAAAATAGCATGATGATGCACTACTAGTTCAAGTCGCAAAAGATCTTGGGAAAAATCTCTTTTTTGTAACTAAACCTTTTGGAAAGTCTTTTAAGTGCCTATTTGAAATAAATGCTCTGACATTGACACTACTTCTTACCGAGAGGAGGCCTGTGTCCCAGCAGAGGGAACATTATAGGCTGATTACCCTTTATTTTAAAAATAATAAATAATATCCCTGGACATTTCACACAGCGCCATCTAGTCCCAAGCTAAGCAACATAATGCTTGTGTAAAAATAAAAGAACAACCTCTTTTCAGAACTATCTTTGACGGAATATTCATGTGTATTTCAAAGAAAAGAGTAGTTTCAGGTGCAACAATTTTTCCCGATATGGGACTCCTACTGCTTGCTTGGGAGACATTAGCTATGTACAAAGGCTTGAACTATGACGAGATGTCTGTGATATTCGAAGACGTACGCTTTGAAAAGGAACTGTGCATCAAGAATAAGGAACCAGTTCGATTTACTATTGAAATTAATTTTTTTTTCTTTATTAATAAGAAATAAAATTCTTAGTAATTGATTATAATCTAGCCTAATAGACTTATAAGCAATTTAACTCTAACTTAATATTTTACGAGATAGATTATGTTATAACTATGAATAGTGTCAATTTGCTCTTTTACACAGTTTCGTAGCACTTTCTTAGGGTCTGATTATTGATAAAACACTTTGTTCATATGTTACGTGTATAGCACCATTAGCACCGCACTATTATTCATTCACTATATAAATACTACACTAACTCAAATGGTTTAGTTCTCTTTAGCATACGCACACTATGTCCGTGTTGTCTAGCAACTGAATTGCCTCTACATCCACATGTCGGTGAACTCTGTGTTCGTGGGCTTCAGCAAAAACGTTCTGTAAAACGAAAAGTAACTGTGTATCAGAAAGAAGAAACCAGATCGATTTACTTTTGAAATTCAAATGATGTTGCAGATTTGAGATATTTGAATAACGGCTTTATTTTTCTGAATTGAGGACACAAAATTGATAATCTTATAATATTTTTTTTTACAGATCACTGATAAAGACGTGCCTATAGCATCCGGACTTTTAAAACAGATAAACAATCCTCATGCTGATTCTAATGGTGCAGAAGCAAATCTTTTATGTGATGAATATGATGTTGTTTTAACAACGAAAGACGTTTATATGCTGTTTTGAGTATGAGATTTTTCACCCACTTAAGTAGGGGTAATTTTAGGTAATTTTGTTCATAGTATTCCTTATGTAGATCTACTCAATTTTTTCTTTTTATTTTCAGAGGTGAGTTGCAGTCTAATGATTGATGGGCTTGTGGCTAAGAAATAACAGTCAACATAATTTTTAAACATAAACCTATTATAAAAAAAGAGCCAGATATCCTTGACATGCGCATATTTGTTCCACATCTCCATAAAATAGCATTATATGTGAGTAGATACAGTAAATAATGTCATGAATATGCAATTTTGGTAATCGTTATGGTGTTTTAATTATGATAAATTACGTCGTTATTTTTAGATACAAACAGCTTTAAAAGTAAATCTGCAAATAATAACGGAGAAAATAGCAGAAAAGTGTTTTAATATCACAGAACTTACACCAAAATCTAGTACCAATAAACTGACTAATAGTTCAGTAATTGACAATTGAAAATAATTTGTTGACACTGAAATATTATATTATAATATTTGTTGGCCTTGAAATGTACATGGATGAGAAGATACTAGAAATAGGAAATATATTCGGGTTGCCGAATTTTGGGCCAAAAAAAAAATTATTATATATTTTTGTACTATTTTGATCATCGACACGCTAAGAAGTAGAATTGGAATTAATAAGAAACAATACTTTGGAACATCGAATTTCTAACATACTTCCCATATGAACAAAAAACCATTAATACTCCTTTGGCCTCGTTTACGAATCTCCTCATTCTTCATAACGTCATGGATGATGAGAAAGTAACGAGTAATGTCTTCTGCGTTACTTCAAATCAATACATTTTGGTTGTTAGTACTAAATAATTATATTTGTCAGATTCTTTTCAAATATTTTTCAGTATTTGAGAAAGAATACTTTGATTTTGGTTATTGAGCAAAAAGGTTTGATTTTAAATGAGGTAAGCAGACAAATCAAAATCATTACTTCCGTGTCCATTGAATAAAATAAAATGATTCTCATAAGACAAAGTAATGAAGTGAATTATAATGTTCCGTATATACTAGTAGAAAACAACGATACGTTACCAAATGTGAGAAGGGAATTGGAAACCGGTCAAATAAACGTATTAGTTTTTAAAAGAGAAGAATTCCGTGAATGGTTTGGTAATCAACCCTGTTTTGATGTTTCGGAAATGTATAAATATTATCACCAATGAGAAAACAGTACCAGATAAATGTTATTCTTTCGTTAAACTTAGAGTATTTTAAATGATTACTCTATGTTGAACGAAAGAATAACGTGTTTTGTTTATTATTTTAGGTTTTGTAAAGGCTTTGAAGAAATATGATTTCAGTAATGTTGGAATTATTATTTTGGAGGTACGAGGAACAGGGTGTAAATTTCACTCCACCTCCATAGAAAAGGGAGGATCCTCCGACCAGACGGGTGTTGTGTCTGGCGGGCTATTGCCCAACGATTGATGTTGGGAAATTGTGTCTATGCTAATTAATTATTGCGCGGTAAACTCTGCTTGCGAGATGCAGGATTTGCGTGACGTCAGTATGACGCGTTGTTCGCATGTGGCGTTGTAGATACCACTACATCACTCTCCTCCGGAGACCGGAGGTCGATAGTGGGCTGAGTCTTGTATCTTGCGACGATTGCCAGGCCAGCTGAGGTTCCAGTGAGTCGGAACCGGTTGCCGCATAGTCCACGGTGAGTCGGAACTGTCTGCGGAGATGTCCTCAGTGAGTCGGGGTGGCGCTGCGTTATACTCCAGTGCGTCGGATGTCGTACAGCGCTGGGTTGAGGCTGGCTGCTGCGTCGACCAGGAGAGGGTACTCTGCTCGATGACCGGCCGAAGGTGCAGTGTGCTGTGCCAAGGTTGCTGATGAGGCTGAGGGTGATGACCAGGTATGCGCGGACGCTGCATGCTGGTGGTCAGGATACCCGTTGAAGCCGTGGATGCTGGCTGGCTGGGTGACTCGCCGCTGAAGCTTGCGGGAGTGATGGTGATGACGTCACGCAGAAGTGTTTGCACGAAGGCTGCGCTGACGTTCATACTCGGGGTCACCAGTTTGGAGGTACGAGGAACAGGGTGTAAAGTTCACTCAACCTCCATAGAAAAGGGAGGATCCTCCGACCAGACGGGTGTTGTGTCTGGCGGGCTATTGCCCAACGATTGATGTTGGGAAATTTTATCTATGCTAATTGCGCGGTAAACTCTGCTTGCGAGATGCAGGATTTGCGTGACGTCAGTATGACGCGTTGTTCGCATGTAGCGTTGTAGATATCGCTACATTATGATAAACGATTATAAAGCACCTAAGTTTTCTCGACAAGTAATATTTTACAAGGAACAAATTGAGAAAAGCCTAGCGTTCTTCTAGCTGGGGGGCGTCCCACACTACCGACGCTTGCCGATACGCGGTGTCCACTCCAAGACTCCTCTGCTCCACCGGACGTCGGTCCTTCGTCAAATATGACCAGCCCACTGCCACTCCAGTTTGCTTACTCTGCAAGCTATGTCGGTAACTCCGGTTCTTTTCCGGATAATTTAATTCCTGATTTTTATCCTTCAAAGAGCGACCTTTTTTTGTGGACCAGCGCGACCGACAGTGTTCACGTTTCGGCACCGTATGTCATGACGGGCAGGTCGCACTGGTTCAAGATGAACTTAGTCCTCAAACACAGCGGGATAGGCGACAAGAAGACAAATTATTACATTACACAATTAATTTATTACATTTACAAGCATTCTCGTCACTGTACGATTGTGGAAAAGCAAATGTTACAATGACTGAGGACACTAAACTCTTTGGAATCGATTTTAACTGCTATAATAACAGGTCATCATCATCGGTCTGAATGTACAGACGCCAGCACATCAAGCTACTACAATCTGTCAAATTTCTTTAATAGATTTTCAACTTTATCGCTAAAGCATTAGGGTTCAAGGTTGATTGGAAAAATTTGACAGTTTCGGGTAGCTTGACCTGCTGGCGTCTGTACATCGACATTTATTTTGTTGATTGTATAATTTCAGGCAAAACTAAAATTAAAGCTATTGAAGAAAGGCAAACTTTAAATAGTTTTAAAGTTAATGAAGCGTGTGTAGTCGAAATAAGAGATTTATTATATACAACTTTCAAAATTGATTACTCCGCTAAGTAGCTGCAAAGAACTTCTATTGCAAGGTGGGATTCAATTTCTCAAGACTATAGTGAGATTAATTTTAGTCCAAGAAACTTGTTTTGAAGATTAATAACAGCTAAAGAAGTTAAGATTATGAGACTTCGCAAAAAATTTCACATTATGCTTCTAGATTTTAGCAGCATCATAATAATAATTATTATTATTATTAATTGTGACATATTGTGACATACACCAACCCGCACTGGGCCTGTGTGGTGGATTACGGTCCACTCCCTCTCATCGAGAGGAGGCCTGTGTCCCAGCAGTGGGAACATTATAGGCTGATCATACATCAGTACCATATGATAGTGAAGTATCTGATATAGATAACAAAATGCTTGACCCGAAATTACTTCAGCAATATAAAGAGAAAAACCTATGTGAAGTTAATGCAAATGTCCAAGTGAATCTCTAGGGATCAACAATGTCGGCATTCAGAGCGGTTTCAAAGAAAAGGCAAAACTTCATTACGTAGAAGGAAACGTTAATATTATACGGCTGGTTTTTATTCTTTATTTTATTACTTGATCATGTTCATGGTTGGAGCAATCACCGGTAAAAAAAACTATTTTTTTGATTAAATACTTTTGGGATTGGGCGAGTTACGTCAGCCGCATGCAGGATGACCGCTGGGCAAAAGTTTCCACACAACGGGTGCCTGAAGAAGGTCGGCCCAGAAAGCGGTGGCGAAATGACCTGGACGCATACCGCGAGGGCTGGTTCAAAGTGGCGCGAGAAAAGAGTTCCTGGAAGGACTTGGGACAGGCTTTTGGCCAGCAGTAGGACAGCATGGCCTAAATAAAAAAAAATCTTTTAATTCTATTACCAGTTTTTCCAATACACATTTCTATATTTGATCCTTCTCTTTTAAGCACGGTGAGTACCGTTATGACGAATAGGATATGGTGTCGGTTTTCTTCGCCGTATCGATGATTATCTTTTATTTATTTTCAATAAGCTTCAACCAGAATCCGGCTACTTTGACAGCGTTAGCGTTGGCCTTGCAAAGGTCTTCCAAAGTGAAAGCGTTTTTGCATAGAGCATGCGACAAGAGGTGAGGCATCGTTTGTGATGTGGCTCCACAGTCGCACTGTGGCTCGTTGAGTACCCCGACCTGACTAAGTAGTACCAACCATTATTTTTGAGGCACGACAAACATAATATTATGCAAAGTCATCTTCATCTGCCTATTCCTTTGCAAACTTTTTACGTGGAGCGACTACCTATCTGACCTCCATAAACCAGTTACTGGGTAATACGGATACCCCTTGGTAAGACTGACTGTCAGACTTTCGGGCTTCTGACGACTCGTAACGACTGTCAAAGATCCACGAATGACAACTAGGAACAACGGCTTAACGTGCTTTCTGAGGCACGGAGAGTTCTTGGTATGTGAAAATGACCACCCATCCACGGACCAACCGCCGCAAGCGTAGCTTAACTTGTTCGATCGACCCGTGCGGCTGTTATTACTTAGCCACAAGCCCCTCTAGATACGCAAAGTACGGATCTTAATTTAAGTTATGATTCCGTATTGTCAGGTAATATAACCTTGGAGCCAAGAATACCTTATTCAAAAATTAGAACTACTCGAGATTTCAAACTAAAACAACGACATGGAAGTTAATCCAACAAACTAACCACACACGTTGCAATAAATCGCAACTGAACGGTTGTTATTATCGTACATATTTGTAGGAACGAGCATTCCGTCTAATCCCGTAGTGCAGGGGCAACTTAAAAGTAATAAATTGCTCTTCACTGTACCGCGAGTCTGCACTCCGGTGGTTTCTGGACAACGATCTGGGTGGATTTGGATATGGTAATAAAATTTGATAAAAATAAAAGATCTTAAGAATTAAATGACATCTGATGCTGTTAATAGAAATAACATTAATTTGATTTCCGTATTACTGTAATTCCATTCTGTGAGAAATCGTGAGGCATCACATCAGCCCCTAGACAAAAAAATTGTATGTACCTAGTACTTTGTTATCTATACTTACAATAAAAGAAAATTAGGTGCCAATTTTTTTTTAATCCTTATAATTAGAATGTTTTGTGAGCCCGAAAGTCTGACAACCAGTCTTACCAAGGGGTATCGTATTACCCAGTAACTGGGTTGTGGAGGTCAGATAGGCAGTCGCTCCATGTAAAATACTGGTATTCAGCTGCATACGAATAGACTAGAGTTAGACTGGAAGCCGACCCCACCATAATTTGGAAAAGGTTAGGCAGATGATGAATTAGAATGTTTTCCTGCTCATTATTTACTCCAAGGTTTTCCATCCATGAGGTATCGGCTAGCTAAGAAGTAAGTTTAAACCTTCATCCACGAGGGGTCCTTTTTTTGTTTCGGGTTGAAAAGTCCTCATGGATGTCCTCCACCATGGAGCGGGCGGAGGGGTCTGTCAGACTCTTACTGACTAAAAACCAGCCTGGTTTTCCCTTCCCACACTTGGACCGGGGATCATGTAAACTTGTGTGCCTTCCACAATCCCAGGTTGGTGCCGGCCCGTAGAAAACCTCCTCGTGTGAAGAGCAGTCGTCGGGCCGGTGCATCCTGGCATGGACACCTCTAAGATAAATATCCAGGAGGAGTCAACTGGTTCATGAACGTCACATAATGTAAACTCAAGCCGCATCCAACGGGTAGCGGGATCGTCCGAAAGGGTTACCGCTGCTCTGGAACATAAAGGGCTAAGGAACGAACACGGGTGGGTTTTAGTCAGTAAGAGTCTGACACTCCCTTCTGCTCCACCCAGAGCGGGAGGGGTCATTTGATGATTTCCCATCCTCAAAAAAAAGAAGCCGCATCCAACCAGAGTCTACATTACAAAATCCTGGCCTACTACAATGAGTTCCAACAAAGTTCCCGGCCACCCCACTATCCAGTACCAGTTAGACCGCTTAATTGTTTTCAACTAACAACGAATTTTTGCTACCAGCAAATTGGCGGCGTGAATACTTTTCATAACTTATACTGTTGCTCGGTTGAGCTCAGATTTATCGTTGTTACTACGATTACTATAACTGCAAGCCTATTCTGTAAAAATCTCACCGTGAAAACTTAGGTGAAGTAAGCGGTCATTCCACCAAGATTGACACTAATGACAGCTCACTTCACCTAAGTTTTTGCGGTGAGAATTTTACAGAATAGACCGTTTGTTCTTTAAGAAAGTGATAAATTGAGTTACGCAATTACGATGGCTGCAACCTCCTGTATCATTTCTTACTTTAGAGTTTATTTGTTTTTTTAGGTTCCGTATGTAAAGGGTATTATTACCCCGAGGAAAAGGGGGAGGATGAGGGGCCCGTGGCTAAATAATAACAGCCGCACAGATCGATCGGTCAGGTTAAGCTACGCTTGCCGAGGTTGGTCTGTGGATGGGTGACCATCTTTACATACCGAGACCCCTCCGTGCCTCGGAAAGCACGTTAAGCCGTTGGTCCCTGCTGTCATTCGTGAATCTTTGACAGTCGTTACGGGTAGTCAGAAGCCCGAAAGTCTGACAACCAGTCTTACCAAAGGGTATCGTACTACCCAGTAACTGGGTTGTGGAGGTCAGATAGGCAGTCGCTCCATGTAAAATACTGGTATTCAGCTGCATCCGGTTAGACTGGAAGCCGACCCCAACATAGTTGGGAAAAGGCTAGGCAGATGATGATGTAAAGGGTATTATTAAGCCCCCGCTGTCCGTCCATCCGTCTGTCTGTCAACGGGCTGTATCTCATGAACCGGAACTGGTAGACAGTTGAAATTGACAGAGTGTGTATTTCCATTGCCGCTTTAACAGCAAATAATAAAGAAACCTTTTTTTAAATGAACACTACATATGTTCAATATTCTACCGTGGTACGGAATCCTTCGTGTGCAAGTCCGACTCGCACTTGGGCGGTTTCTTGTGTGATTTTTTATTCGTCACGGTTATTTACAATTAATGTTGTTTTTTATATCTTTTCTTTAAAGAAAAACATGGCGTAATTAGTTTTGATTTCTTGGGAACTTCAGATTCTGTAGTATGATAATGTTGGATTAACAACCAATAGAAATGTTGATTGATTAGTCGTTGATTTGTTTTATTTTTATTTTTAACTGTGTTTAGGTTAGTTTATGACCCTGTACGAGTCGCAATAAATTTATACTTTTTCTTTCTTTATGTCTTTCCAAAACATTGGATTAAAGCCATAGGTACTTAAAAAAATGTAACTTTTAAATCTCAGTCTTCAAACGTTTACACAGTTATAAGTACTAAAATCATCTCATAGCTTCAATTAGCACACACAGCTTAAATCGCTACACTTCGCTGCAGCCGCTGCAAACGCTAATTGTTTTCATTTCGCAACTAACTAAAACTTTTTGTTTTCGACTAAGCAGAAAGCGGAATATTTTAGCGGGCGCCAAATTAGGACAATATGGATGGTATGTTTGTTTAAATGTATGGGTGTGTTGGAAATAGAATACAATTTATAGCACTGAAGATAGTGTTTTTTTTTATATTTTAATGAAGCTTTGTGCCCAGAGGACTTAGATCAATATTAGTACTAGATTAAGGATCAGGAACAAAAATCGCTGCAGTCGCTCTAGTGGCCACGTTTGCACACACGTAAACATCTACATTTCTTAGAAAAAAAGTTTAATAATATTAAGAACTTCAGTTTATTATAAACCTTAATGCTGAAACATAAAGTTTAATTACCATTTAAAAATATATTTAAAATGTCGCTTGAAAATAAAATCATTGCATTTTTAAATTTTCAGTTGTTTCTTCTAAAATGAAACTTAAAGGCTAAGAAATAAGGTTAAAAACATACTAATTTGAAATAAGACCACAAAAGTATTTGTGGTCTTATTTTTCGGGCCGTTTTTGAAGCGCTTATCGGGAATCTAGTTCTATTATTGATCGAAGCCAGAGGAGGCACTAAACTAATATTTATCTTCTGTCCTTTTCTTAATGAAATAGAAAGAAAAAGATGCACTGAACATAAATTGGGTTTGGTTTGTGAACAAGGGGATCGGCGCCAATCAATGTCTTTTAAATTAATAGGTACAATATCGGTATTGCTATCGATTTCGGAGGGTCATTAAATATAAAGCCGGCGTTCTTATTTTATTTATCGAAAGCAAGCCTCTCGTATGAAATAGTAAGCGCAAATTCAATCGATTCCTATTTAACGAAAAGACAGAAATTTACACGAAATTGCATTAAAAAGTACGCGTAGAGTTTCGTCCTTTTTCAGAACTCCTCTCACTCTTACCGCTTATGAAGGATGAAATTCAAATGTCCTTGACAATAGTAATTCCACAATGGAAGCTGTTCCAAAATTAGAACACTATCTAATAATGGTCCTAAGCGTATTTCACTCATGTGTCTAAATAATGTTTATGTAGCTACCAATCCCGCTGCATTCAACCGCGATGATCCCTCTAAAGGCTACAGCGCTCCAGCGCTCTGTGATCATTGACAAAACCAATTCCTCTTATTTGATGTTTCCAGTAACATAGTGAGGCATCATTAAAAGCAGGCTTGGTTACCATTGCGCAGAAACTGTGATGTAAATCATGTTTGACATAAATTATGTTGAAATTTTATTAAAATTAATGAAAGAGGTAAGATTTTTTTTGGTGTCTCTGCTTTTTCTGTAGAGTTGTACCTTTAGAAATGCTGGAGATAGATATAATATTAAACTACAATTTAATATTAAAGTCAACCTTAATAATGAGTGGTAGTTTTCCATTCGATATTTAAGTAGCAGTAGCGGGTATACTTTCTCACATACACTATCACATACAGATACACTACACACAGCTATTCATACATACAGATACACTAGAATCATAGCATATTATAAGAACCTACTTTTGGTTTTGTTACTAGATTACGTAATTATGCTATACTATGGAAGAGCGGAGTCTCCTAACACAGGAGGCTCCAAACACTCAACCCTTTTTGTTAACTGAAGCATAATATAAATAAAACGTATAAAAGTCAACCATAAAGATTGACTTTTATACGTTTTGAATGTTTAGATATTGAATTTAGAAATTTAATTTTAGTAAATAATAATACACCTGTAAATACGAATCATAATCTTAATACTATCAACGTCATCTCTTTTCAGCGAATTATCAATTTCAAAAGCTACAATCTCATCAACATCGTCTTTACAAATACATTCTAAGTCTTTAGAAATAACAGTGGGAACATTAAAGGCTGGTTCTGCTTATTATTTAGAAATAAATTCAGCTGTCGCAATTAAATTAATAGTTCAATTAAATAACAGCCACAATAAAACTCACAGTAGCCAAACTTAAAAGTACTATCGCCGCAGCTCAGAGGATCTCGATTTGAAAGTACTTAAGGCCGCCGGGAAATTTATTTTGTCCCCCGAAGCGGAGCAGCGAACTAAGCCTTATCAGTCACCTAATAGGTTTCCACAAAGAAGCCTTGGAGCCAATAGGGGCACCAAAAATGTATTGTTTAGTTAGATAGAAAATTCCCAGGGCCTGGTTTATAATGTGTAATCAACGAACTGGACTAGGCAATTTTGGTTGTTGATGTTATTGAAAGCGGAATTAATTTAGGAGGCACTGTTTATTTTCTTTTGGCACCTTACTTTTCTAAGGTCCTTTGTTCACTTTTTGGTCTAAGGAATCTTTTCTTGGTAATAAGATTGGTGTTAGGCTGGGTACGAATATTTTTTATCTTACCAATTGGGTTAATCAATAAGTAATCTATCTTTATCGATACATACATACAAATAAATACAATTGCAGTTCGTAATGTCAAAATAAGAGCTTTTTACATGATTACGTTTTTTTTTGAATTTTTTTTTTCTATCTGTTTTTTTCTTCCAGCTTATCTCTGCAACGGCTGGACATATTTTGACGGGACGTTCACTGGCCGATAGCAGATGTTATGGAAAAGGTTAAGGAGTAACTCAAGCTACATTGATTTTAGTAAAAGAATTAGGGTGCCGCGCAAAAAAAACTAAAACCCATGAAATCCAATTTCTTTTTCTGACATGCACGCGGACGAATCTGAGGGTACAGCTAGTATTAAATATAAGCTTAAACTGGATCATTACATCAACGCTATGTCATCAAGATTAAAAAACGTAACGTACAGCGATTCAAAAATATTAAATTAAAGAAATAAAAATTGTGAAGTTCACGTCTAAAATATCCTTAAAATCCAAGCAGCAGCGTCAAATAATATGATATCAACTTTAGCTGAAATATCCGCCTGTTGGCTATCTTCTATTTGTTTGTTTAAGTATGAATAAGACCAGCCATAAAGCCCTGTTCTTAGTTTCTTCAGTGCGATTCTGTAACCATCTCGCCGTGAAAACTTAGGTGAAGTGAGCGTGGAGTGAGCTGTCATTCAAACTAATGCATTGACAATATTGATAGATATTCTAAGCAATTTCTTCCGTCAGTTTCGTAAAAATACTATGTATGAATTAATATTATGTTAAGAGAAAGTTAGGGACATCCTCCTTTGTAATATTAATAACAAACTTAATTACTATAACCTTTCTTCCTTTCTTTACAAAATGCGTGACAGACAATGATGATACATGATGTTCGGAAAATCTAACCTAAGCCCACGTTCGCACAGATGTAAGAATATCGCGGCAGGATTTTAATAGCCCACTGGATTTTCAATTCTTGATGTTGTGCCGAACGTTGAGAATACAACAGAGCGCATCCCAGTCTCTAATCCAACAAACGATCTGTTTGCGGACAAATGAACGAAGATATTTTTGTCGTCATGTCAGTTTATTTAACTTTTTACATGAACTCGATGTTTTATATTGTCTCTTTTATGTGTATGTGTAAAAACTATCTATCTATATTTTTGTAATTGGTTTAAACCGTATTAATTAAAGAAATAAATAAATAAAAACAAAATTCCACCGTGTCAAAAAAACACTGTTGGATTTTCAAATCTCGGCAATTTATCAACGCACTCAGCGTTGAAAATCAAATGCGCGAAAAAAAAAGCGCCGCGGGTAAAACGCTCCCATGCGAACCCGGACTAACCGCAGCAATCTATAACTTTTATTATGGACAATCTATAACTATGTTTTTCAATAGACACACTAACAGATTCTCTAAATCTCGTCTCATTCATACTTTGATATCAGTCCCGTTATGTCGTGCACGTACTACGCGCCGACTTCCATCTCGAATGAAAAGGGCTGAAGATTTATAACCTTTTGTAACTGACTACCTACCCACCTACATAATATATTCTATTATATCGGATGACACCTGCTATTATATGTTAAATTGGGTGACGTTTTTATCTTTCGCGTGCTGATAAGTCAATTTATGCGATATGGGATTAGGTTCAATAATTTGTGCAAATGTAAATTTTGCACTGTTGGATTTGTTTTGATAAATGTTTGTGATTTGTTTGTGGTATTTTATTTTGGCTGTTTGATGCGAAAATAGGTATTTTTCAAATGATTAACAAGCTATTTACATAAGTTATAAGCTAACATTCTGTGTATCTGTCAGTATGTAATATATGGGGAAGAGTATACAACTCTTCCCCCTCCTTCTTACTACCTACCACCAAAGGAGCATCTCCCTGCAAAATTTGAATAGGTTAAGTACTTATCTTCCCAAACTACTTATTTCCCTTTTTCTGTATATTTCTAGTTCTAGTTTATTACTAGATCCACGTTTACCATGAAAGAGTTGCTCATTTCCCCTTTAAATCATCCTTCAATCAAGAACTCTTATCACCGCTAGGCGCTAGAGTAATCACGGGGAAGTCAGGTTACAGCGCTGTACAGCGGTGTAGCGGTGCAGCGGTGGTTAGCAACCGCAGCGCTTTGTGCGATCAACACCCGTGTTAGTTAGTGACTGATACGGTGTTGTTGTAATTACAATGATTCCTTTCAGTGGTTGACGCTAGATTTGAGTTTTAGGGTTCCGTACGTTCGTGTGAAAAAACTTAACCCTTATAGGATCACTCGTGAGTTTGTCTGCCCGTCTATCACGAATCGAATGAACCGATTGAGTTGAGGTACACATATAAATTTCTGTGACACCTAAACAAGGGCGTGTAACGTATGGAATTTTATAATAATAATAATCTTTATTTATATAAAAAGCACAGATTGTAGTACAAGATATTTTGAATATGGAGGTCAGGTTTGGAGGCAAATAAGAAAATTAAACAAAAAAAAGTTTCGCAAATTCTACCGTGTGATAATATAATTGTTATTTAATAGAAAATAGATGAAAATTTATCATTTCTCCGAAAGTACTTATCGAGATAAAAAAAAAAAACAGGAACTAGTTCTATACCTACTTATACATTACAGGAAAACGAGCAAACTGTAAGAAGTCAATAATCTTTAAACAACATGGTGAATCACTCAATATTGTGGGTATAAACTTACATTTGCACTTCGAATGCATGGGACAAAAATGTTTTACGTATTTTACGGAACCCTTGATTGTGCATAGTCCGACACGATTTTGACCGGTTTGTTGGGCTTGAACGGGGTACGGATAAAGGATGTTCATATAATGAAGTGCCTACTTCTTTTTAAATTGGCTTTCTACTTGATGCTAACAAAACTCTATGAGCGAATAATGGCATGATCAATGAAAACTTGGTTAATGCCTTGGTCTAGTTAGAATGTCTAGTATCTACACAATAATGCCTTCTGACGATAACAACAAAAGGGTCTCTTAATAATACTAATTGCAGGTGGTCGTAACTGAACATATTAGAAGTGAAAATAATGTTTTAGAAAAACCTTACGTACTCGTTTATAAAAAAAAAAACGATATAAAAACAATAATATAAAATTCTTCCTAGCGTATCGATGGCAAAAAGTCCAAACATCTTTGGCCCAAACTTTTGCTGCGTGAACTCCGCTCATTGACGCAGTCATAAGATCATCAAGTGTACAGCCGGTCGATTCTGTAAAAATCTCACCGTGAAAACTCAAGTGAAGTGAGCTTGATGTGAGTTGTCAGTAGTGTCAATCCCTAGCATTATTTGGAATGACAGCTCACTCCACGCTCACTTCACCTAAGTTTTCACGGTGAGATGGTTACAGAATCGCACTACAGGTGATAGGCATGCGGCGCAGGATGGAAGGTGGGACATTGTCTGTGGGGAAGCACCGCATACGCACATGAGCTCTGAGCCGTCCGTGAACTTTCATTTTTGTGGAGATGGTCTTTGCTCCGGCCGAATTGAGTTCGAAGCCTATTTAGAGATTTCCAAGTCGGTCACGGTAACGCGTGCCCAGGCGGAAGGCTCAGATGGTTCGATAAAATTATAAAACAAATTAATTATGTACTCTAAAATAAGAGACAATACTAAAAATAGTAGTAACATAATGAAAAGCATACCTACACAAAATTATACCTCAGCTAACGAGGTGCTAACCGTGCTCGGCACGCAACAGTAGTTCGCCGAAAATAATTTGAACAAACAAATTCATTTTGCACAACCGAATATTCGAATGACTAACGGTTGAAAAACTGGATACACAAAACAATTTTAGGTTTCATCTAAATTGTTAAATTAGAACAAACAATAACAGTTTTTAGTTGATTGGGACGGGAATTGATTAAAAAATATAACTATGGTGAGCAAGCGAAGTCATTTCATTGTTAATCATGATAGCTTCTTACTCGTATACTCAGGAGGCCAAAATTCTGATAACCAGTCTCACTAAGTGGTATCGTATTAACCAGTAAGTGGGTTGTGGACATCAGGTAGGCAATCGCTTCGTGTAAAATACTGGTATTCAGCAGAATCCGGTTAGACTGGAAACCAACCCCAACATAGTTGGAGAAAGACTGGATAGACGATGATGATGATGATAAATCAATAGCTTCTTATGAATGACAGTTTTCTAACCAAAATCACCTGCCCTATCTAAGTCTATACTAATAGTGAAGTTGAGGAGTGTGTTTTTAATCGTACGCGCTAATCTCTGGACATCAGGATTAGGCACTGAACTTAAATTTAGTTTAGTTTGTGAACAGGAATCGGCGCCAATATCTGCCAACAGTAAAAATATTGGTGAGGTACTTTATGAGTATATTCAACTCGAACTTATAACTACACTGCAACACGTGCAATAAATCTTCCATTCCCGATACATTTCAAAAGTATGGCGAACTTAAAATGCAGCTCAGTCCTTCACGTACAAAAATTACCACCAAAAACAAAGCCAGGTCCGCTCATTGAATTTGTTCCTGATGCAGTTGATGCTACGTGTACTTTAGTGTTGGGAAACGACTTGAATTATAACGAGGATTTTTATTATTCGTCGTTCGTTAATTTTTTTAACCTTGAACAGTTTTAATACTGTTTCTTTCTTTCTTAATTTTTAAAGTATTGTGGTGATGCTAATGGCAACTAACATTAATTTTTTGGAACGAAGTTCTTTTACGCTTGCAGTAGGAGTAAACTGATAGAAATCATCACGTAACGACCCTTCCATGCGACTTTTTCTCTCTCTGTATCTTTTTAGTATATAAATATTTATTAAGTTAAGTTTTTGATTGTTTGCTTGTTTAGTTATAGGTAATGTTTAGCGGTAAATGTATTGTTTAGAAAATATAAAATTGTATATGGGAGCTACATCTGCCAACAAACTGCTCTGCAGTTTGGCAGAAGTAAAATTTGTTTGGAAAATTTAGGCCGTCACAACGAATAAACGCTTTTCTTTCTTCATTCTTTCTATTTATTTATACATATATACTTTATTGTACACCAGAAAATACATAACAAAAAGATATGATTATTACTACAAAACATGCAATGGTCTTTCTGCGATCTCTTCCAGGCAACTTTGGAATGAACAGTGATTGCGTGGATATCAAAAATGGGCTTTTCAAAAATATTAATATATATAGACAGAGGCAGAGAGAGTTTTCATGGTTTTCGAGGGTGCTGAAACCAAAATGAAAATTTAAGATGGCGTAAATTTTATGAGAGTTTCTAAAAACTTATACTAGAGGGCTCTGTATTAAAAACGCGTATTAAATTCAAACTTTCTCTCTCTTTATGTCTCTTCGTAATGTGATACTCGCGTAAGGAACTTTTCATTCTCGATGGAGGTCCTCCGAACGCGTGGTTTATTTACTGTCAAAGAATCATCATGCCCTCCATCTGGGGAGAACGGAGGGTTATGTTGGACTCCTATTAAAACCTAACTGTTCCTACCACAACCCGCGAGATACTCTCACATTCGCGCCACCCCCGACTAGAATGGCGATTAACTTAGGTACATTAAGCAAGTGTACATTAAGACAGCCGGTTGGGAATTTCTGGCTGCACCTGGTGGTCTACTCTCTAAGTCCGTCAACGATACGATACGGGCCCGTTCGAAAGTAGTTGATGCATAAAAACCAGTGACAAATTAAATTTTTCGAACAGGCAAAAACACATTGCGATTAGATAGATACAACTGTCAAAACGTGTTTATTTATTTAATCTTTTCGCACACAAAAAAAATTACAAAGGCGTACTTAATGCCTTAGGCATTCTCTACCATTGTGTTTTCATTTTTTCTAGCAATAGACCGCTATAGACTGGTAATGATGATGATGGAGTGATACGGAGTAGAAAACGCCCGTAACTTCAAATAAAACTACGGGATTCGTGCTTAGAGAGTAGACCCCAGTTTCGGATACCTGCAGCTTAAATAACTAAGATGGAAAGTGAGGTGTCTGATACGAGTATCTCTCTCGTGAGACCTGAAGGCCAATTCTCGTAATTTAAAACGTTTAAAAACTAGCCACAGTCTCATCTCGCCGACAAAATGTCAAAAACATGAAAAAATGGAAAATAGAGGTATTTTTGACAGATTGAGAATGAGATCAGACTGTGAACGTTCTTAAAATTACGAGAATGGCCCCTCAGGTCCGGAGTCCGAACATACTTTGCACCTTGTGTAGGGATGCTATATGGATGACTACCGTTGTAAAAAACAATAACGTGGATATCAAAATATTCATCACAAAACTATAACATCACTACAGTACAGTCACCAAAAAACTCCTTACACGATAAAACTTGACTTGTACAATACAAAGGAGACTTTGTGTCGTGTTTCGGATTAACATGGAAATTGAATCAGGTTGCACGGCGAACTTGGCCGGGACAAAGCTTTGTGACTCCAGACTTATATCCAGGAATTTTTTGTTTTGTTGTACACTACTGTTGTGCGCGATTGTACTGCGCTGTAGTGACGTATAACTCTGTGATTGTTGCTTGGGTTTTAGGAGCATAAGTTAATTTTTTGATAAAAAATTTTAGAACATATTGAAAGGAGGAACTATGGAAGTATTCATTGCTACATTGGTTGAAGATTTTGTGAACATGTTATATGGCCTACAATTAATATCGAGAAATTACCTTAGTTATAAAAATTCAGAGAGAAAACAGGTCACCTATTTCTTTGGCTTTAAAAACGATGTGGCTTTATTTACATTATTTTTATCTCACAGCGTGTTTGTACACTTGGTTACCACAAGTAAAGCGCGCGTCGCTTCGTGAAATAAAAATGCGCTTATACCGTGTCCTAACCAAGCGATCGATTGCGCGAATACGCTATCGTCGCGTTCACATGTCACTCATTTGTTTGGAAAACCGAAACCGATATTATGGCGACACCGGTAGGCTATCTCCCTCTTGAAGAGTCAATGTACTAGCAGTGGGAACTTTATAAACTGATTATGCTGTTGGTAGCATGCGTGGCAGGTGGAGCAGAGCCTTTACGGAATGGCTGCCTGTAAATTGAGAGAGAGAGAGAGTGAGTAGAAGACTGACTGCACTGTTAACAGAACAACAGCCAGTGAGTTGCATGTCATTCAGAAGATCGCGGGTAAGACTTGGTTGAAAGTCGCATAGACCAGGGAAGCATGACATAAAAGAAAGGAGCCCTATACTCAACAGTGGATGGAACAAGGCTGCTAATGATGATGATGATACAAAATTCGATATAATATTTCATAACATACTCAAAGCATTGAACATCCTGAAGCAGTTCCAAGTTTACCATCTAGGGTTAAACTTACTTGACATGGTTATTCTTGAAGAGCACTTAACTGGGTTCGCGAGTAAAAACTTAGTGATTCCATAAAGAAAGTGCTCGTCGGGAAATGAGTTTTAAAAAGATATTGTGGCCTTTTAGATTGCATTTTCATTGTAATAATGAGGTTACAAGAAGCGCGATCTATAATACGGGGAGATTTATTTAAATGTATAAACAAAAAATTGTGCTTAATTCTACTACAAAAGTTGGATCGAGATGGCTATAGAAAAGGATGCCTGGAAGGATTTCGGTGAGGCCCTTCCTCAGCAGTGGGATAGTGAAGGATAAATAAAAAAAAAACAACTGACTTCCAAAAACGACACTACAAAGTGAAAAATAACTTTAATTTTGGAAGTCGGTGGCAAACAACGAAAATGTGAACCAAACGACAACGTCGCTATTGGAAGTCGGTTGTTTTTTTTTTGCAAAAAAGTTTTTATTTTTCACTTTTAAGTTGTAATTTTTACCAGTAATTTTGGTTTAAAAACCAAACTACTGAACCGTTTTTGATGAAATTTCTATGGGGCCATTTGGGAAGTATACCTTTTCCAACAAAAAAGTGACAACAAAGAATTTTTCAAATCGGTTGGTAAGCGAGGGAGATATGCGCGAACAAACATAAAAAAAACTAACATCCGAATTGAGAACCTCCTCCTTTTTTAGAAGTCGGTTAAAAAACTACTTAAATCTAAAATTAATTCACTAACAGACAACGCACAGCCTAAACCACTGTCTTGAAACATTAAATTTTGCACAAGAGTTCCTTGTATACTGAAAGTGAGAACAAAGAGGGATTTTTGAAAATCAATTCCCTAACGTAGTTATACACCGTTAAAATTTTATCGTTTTAATCCTTAAAAGGGGTCATTGTACTCAACATTATGAACAACTTTTACAGAAAAAATCAGTTGATCCATACATTATGTCGAGTTATGCGAAAATAAATCTATCAATCAACTGATTATTTTTCACGATTTCAGAGTTGTTCCCGTAGTAAAAGTTGTTCATAATGATGAGTACAATGACTCCTTTTAAGGATTAAAACGATCAAAATTTAACGGTGTATACCAGGTGTCGTTTTGCATCCTCGTCAAATTCAAGGAGCTAACTATGCTACTGATTCTCGACACGAATCGATAATAAAATAAGTGTTTTTTTTTCTAATTTTCGGAAATAGGCATGTGTGGGACACGCATTTTAAAACGCGGCCTGTGTGAGACTGCACTGCAACTGCCCTTTTACACACACATAAAAACGCGGCCGCTTATACGATACGCTGTTCTTTGAAAGTGGTGTATTCTGAAATACTGTCAAACTTAAATACCTAACTAAAAAAACAAGTACCTATGTATTCATTATTTACCAGGGATCGTAATTTTATTTGATTATTTATGTCTTTCATAACAGCCTCCTCAAATTTCTATCGAATTCTATCGGGCGCATGGCCTGTCTAGTATAAATTTAGAACGCTCCAATTTTAAAATTTATATCCATTCCTAATTATTATCTTGAATTTGATTGACAGATTCCAGGAACTCTAATTATATAATGCTGGCTAATTTTTCGATCTTTTCCGATGAGCCATCGTAAAAAACAATGATTTTTAGCTGAAGAAAATCTAGACGCAGTCTCATCTCGGTGACAAACCAAAACCAAAAACTTGTCAAAAATATATGGAAATTAGAGGTATTTTTGACAGATTGAGACTGTGAATATTCTTTAAATTACGAGAATTGCCCCTCTGATAAACATTCCGACCATTTTACCTCAAAAAGTTTTGACACATTCGCAGTATCTATGCCCCAAATATCCACAAACCACAATAGAAAAAAAAACAAAACAGTTTTCAATTTACATTTTACCACGCGAAAGTGGAGTACAGCCAGACAAAAGAGAAGAAGTATCGTCTAGAGATTAGAAAAATTTACGTGATCGCTGCTGAGATAATTGTTTCAAACTGGGCTAGGAAGTTCGGTCAGCTATCTCCCTGCTCCCCTGACAAGGGTGAACCGGGATTTATTTCGCCAACTGTACCAAGAATGTTTGCACAATTCAATTTTTGAGACAGCTACTATCTTATTTTGTAAACGGTCTCGGTTCTTGTTTTGTAAAATGTACTTTGTGAGATCAGAATGTTTTGCTTTATTTTTCGTACTCTATAAATCTTAAAAGCTACATCCCATTTCATCCCATTTGAGATTGTGAAGTTTTTTCCCGTTGTTCTCATAAGGAAGCTATATTGCTGATGTCTTATTTCTTAGCTGATAGTATTTTTCAAAGACTTTTCAATTTCACCCATTTGAATAAAAATATTTTAGAAAGAAAAATCATTTATTACGACTTGTACAGGAAGATCTTATAAACTAAACAGCCGCTCGATCCTGTAAAAATCTCACCGTGAAAACTCAAGTGAAGTGAGCTTGATGTGAGTTGTCATTAGTGTTAATCCCTAGCATTATTTGGAATGACAGCTCACTCCACGTTCACTTCACCTAAGTTTTCACGGTGAGATGGTTACAGAATCGCACTGCTGGTAGTTAGCTTTAATGCATAATTTACTTGTATGCATTATGCCCGTAACTGAAAATATTCAAACTTTCGTTTTCGTTTCAAAAGTTTGTTTAATAGCAATCTCATTTCCGCGACAATCAATGTCAAAAACTTGTCAAAAATGTAGAGAAATTAGAGGTATTTACAGATTAAAACCAAGAGCAGACTGTAAACGTTCTTAAAATTACGAGAATTGCCCCTCAGGTCTGGACAGATTAAGACAAAGTTTTCTAAAAACATGTTAACATTATATAATTTGCCTAGGACTAAGTTGATATTATTGATGATACACGAAACTTTTTAACACTTCTATTTTATAAAAACATAATCAGCCTGTAAAATTCCCACTGCTGTGACACAGGCTTCTACTCTGTGAGAGGAAGTAAGCCGTAATCCACCACGCGGAACCGGTGCAGATTTGTAGATGTCACTTGATATCTTCAAATTTTTGGTTCTAGGACATAGGTTTCAACATAATGATTTTCTTCGCCGTTTTGAGAAAGAAAGAAAGAAAGAAAGAAAAAGTATTTATTGCGACTCGTACAGGATCATAACTAAACTAAACACAGTTAAAAATAAAACAAATCTATACTTATAATAAATCTGTAGAAGTGAAAATTCTGTACATTGAAAATATCAAAAAAATAATTTACAGGGGGTGTTACTAGACCGACACCGAACCCAAAAATGTGATTTAAAAAATTTTTGTCTGTCTGTCTGTCTGTCTGTCTGTCGGTCTGTCTGTCTGTCTGTCTGTCTGTTTGTTCAGGCATCACGCAAAAACTACCGGTTCGATTACGATGAAACTTGGTATAATTATTCTTTAATATCCTGGGCACCACACTGGGTACTTTTTATCCCGGAAAAGTATATACAATAAAAAACAAACTTAATTTTGCGGTTCGATCCCTATACCCGATTACCACTGTCTGTACTGTACCAACCGCAAATACTAAGTTTGTCGTAGGTTGGGTCACCCGCAGTGGAGTTCATTTTTATTCCTTTTAGTTTTTAGAGTTATTTAAGTTTATTTTTATATGAGTCGTAGGTATAGATTTTAATTTTAAAGTATAGGTAGTATATTTGATAGTGTACGTAGTGACCGTAGGTTATTTTATAATACTGTTAGGTAGGATTAGTCATTCGTATAGATATTAGTTTTTAGGGATTTTGCTTATTTATTGAGTTTAGATTAGTTATCATCAGAAATAGGTTTATTTAGGTAGGTATTTAATTTTCTGTTATTGAGTTTTTTTTTTATTAGGTAGGTACTTAGGTAAAGATATCATATAGGTACCCTCTTAATCACCACTAATGAGACACAAATGGTTTTCTACTGTAATTAGCCACAAAGGGCCCGCGAGATAGATGGCATTCTGGGGAAGCACATACATTTTATCCTGTTAGCATGTTCCCGTGGGATAATTTCCGACATCCACGCGGGCGAAGCCGCGGGCAGAAGCTAGTTGTATATATAAGTATAAAAAGGAAAAAAAAACAAAGTCCTATACGAGGCCAAAAGGCTCCTATCTCAGCATGATGCTTCGACATTTAAAAAATAAATGTCGTAGCGCTGGTATTCTGATAGGGCCTGAGAGTACTGGTGATGAAATTATTTACACGAAGTAAAGTGCCTGACTGAGTTCGAACCTACGTTCGTAAGTTAGAGTCATTACTATGGACCTCCTCACACTGGAACGCCATACGGCAATTACACCAATGTATATATAGTATACCAATCATAATACAATCCTTTAAGCCATTATCAAAATGAGTCTACGGTCTCAATACGGGTAAACATATTGGGCCATCATAAATAAACGAACCTATCTCGATGCAGAACACAGATACAGTACATAATTAAAAGCCATTGAAATATTCCAGCAGGTCAGCGGCTACACTTGGTGCATAATTAAAATGCCTGCAATCACCTACATGCGGGAAGTTTTAATACATGGACTAGCGGAAAATGTGCATTGTTTGGTGAAGCTATAATAATAATAATATCCCTGGACATTTCACACAGCGCCATCTAGTCCCAAGCTACGCAACCTAATGCTTGTGTTATGGTAACAAGATGGCTGATAAACTACTTATATACATTTTTTTTTTGTAAATACATACATATTATAGATAGAAGCTAAAAGTGATTGGTACCTACATACTTCTCATGGACACTGATTTGAATTAATTATTGTTGCCCATGTTGGCGATAAGACCGCCAGGCTAAACGGGACTGGGCGAGCCACACATACAGGATGCATCAGTTCAGATGGGGCAAAGTCGTCACGCAGTGGGTGCCTGAAGACGGGCGTCGTCACCGAGGCAGGCTTGAAAAACTGACACGACGGCCTAGACACAGTATGGGGTAGAACTTTGCCCAGCAGGCAAATATACAAAAAAACTGATTACCTGCCTTATTGTAGATACTTTATTCATAACATGAAAAACCCTGGAAGGTCAGGCAGAGCCGATGGAGAGTTAAGAACATCCTCACTTTACCATCGCAAAAAAAAAAACGTTTAAGTAAAAATCGCAGGGACCAGCTGATTTTTTTGCCATTTCATTTGTTGTTGTTATTTTGTTCACAATGCTGAGTAAAAGGTCCCCTTTTGAAGTTTTCAGTTATTTCAATTACAATTTGTATAAAAGCATTAATCTAGTCCAGGCAAAGGAGCAAATGTACCTGTCACAGCAACAATAACTTTCAATTTAATGCTTTTCGCAGTAGAAAAGAATGCGAGGCGCTAAATACTTCGCTCAGACTAAATTAAACTCTATCTAGGAAAATATTTTACTACAGCAGTCGAGGAGAGCTCTTCTAAGTTTAAGAAGGACCGACAGCTTGTAATAACGTTTAATTGCATTCTGAAAACTAAATCTAATTTTAGAGTGTGACTTTATGGAAGCAACGTCCAGTATTGTCAGCAGTGGACGTCTTTCGGCTAAACGATGATGATGACTTTAAGATGTAGAAATGATTAACAATAAAAACTTTTCTAAGGTGTAATTTGAAAAAAATCTGTAAAAATCTCACCGTGAAAACGTAGGTGAAGTGAGCTATCAATAGTATTCATTCCTAGCATCGGTTGGAATGATAGCTCACTTTAAGCTCACTTCACCTAAGTTTTCACGGTGAAATATTTTCAGAAAGACTGGCCATCATGTCATCTTCGTGATGAAGATGTTTTTTTCTCGAATTTCCAAAGACAAATGATTTGCATTAAAGCACGTTACAAACAGCCAGCCAATAAAACAGACTGGCTGAAGTGGGAGTAGGACAGACACGTCGCGCGAATGCACTCCGAGAGATGGGCAAAGATCGTCACCCACTAGACGCCTGAAGCAGGACATGGCCGCGAAGGTGGTGTGACTATCTAACGAGGTTTGCAAGGCCATTGGGGCCAGAGATCGCTCAAGACAGGGAGGTTTGGAAGTAAAAAGGGGAGGCCTTTGCCCAGCGGTGGGACACAATCCAGGCTAACGAAAAAAAAGCACGTCACCTGGTTTTTTTTTTTTTGAGGATGGGAAATCATCAAATGACTCCTCCCGCTCTGGGTGGAGCAGAAGGGAGTGTCAGACTCTTACTGACTAAAACCCACCCGTGTTCCTTCCTTAGCCCTTTATGTTCCAGGGCAGCGGTAAACCCTTTCGGATGGTCCCGCTACCCGACGTCACCTGGTTTCAGCATTTATTTAAAAAAAAAATGCATTCACTTAAAACTAAACATCTGCGTAGATTTTTAGTGACATTTCCCGTCTCACTAATCAATCCATTAAAACCGATGGATTCGGCTTCGGAAAATTATTAAAACTAGATTGACGCCAGCCGCGGAATGACCTGCCTCAGGCTACCTGCAGATATCAATCGGCGTTCAACGAAGCTAAAAAATTGCAATGCACTCAGCTTTGTTTACCTAATCCAGATTTTTCTAGAAAAATGTTTGCTAAATGGAAAAACGGGTTGGTTTTGAAGAGTGATAGGTAGTTTGGGCGAAATGGAAAAGTTGTTCGTGAAATTGGAAAATTTTATCTTCCTTTATTTTCAAAATTAACCTGAAAGTCAGCTCCCGTAATTAAAACTTTTATAATCTAGTCGCAGTCTCATCTCGGTGACAAGCAGTGTAATTTTTTTTTTATGTTTTGAAATTTGAGATATTTTTGACACATTAGAATGCGAAAGTTCTTAATAATATAAGAATTGTCTTATCCCAGGTAAAAGGCGTTAATAGGTTGTTAAAAAATATTATAATTATCTATCATCCGGATTCTAGACAGAAGGACAAAGGTGTCTCAGATTTGTACATTTATTTCATTTTTTACTATTATTTTATAATAATAATAATCTCTTTTATTCAGAATACAATTCCATTATTACAAAATTACAAAAGGTACCAAGATGTTAGTAACATAAAAAACTATAATATATTTTATAACTATACTATTTTATGAATACATTTTTTTCTTAACTTCAGGACTAGCTGATACACATGGTACAGACGCCAGCAGGTCAAGCTACCCGAAACTGTCAATTTTTTCCAATAAACCTTGAACCTTAATGATTTAGCGATAAAGTTGAAAATCTACTAAAGAAATTTGACAGATTGTAGTAGCTTGATGTGCAGGCTGGTGTCTGTACATCGATCTACATGGTTTTCACATGATCTGACCAAGATTATGTCTGGACTTTAAAAGAGACTGTGAAGAGACCTCTGAATATGTTTCGGCCTTTCTTCTCAGTAGTCAGATAGGAAATGCCGACCTCATGTAGTTTTTTAAAATATGATTGACGTGTAAAAGTGTTTGTGCAAACCTACTTACAGAAATAAAATCATTTATCATGACATGATAAATGATTTTATTTCTGTTTAGGTCAGAAAGGGAGGGAAAGGGGGGCTTGTGGTATACATTGTGTACCACAAGCAGTACAAATTTGACCAGCTCGTCCCTTAGCAAGTCTGAATTCCCTTTCTGACCCAATTCCAAATATAATCCAACCCTCAATAACCAGGTAAACCGTTATACTAAAACTAATAAAATCCCCGAAAATCACATAACTTTCAATCAATACGTGACTCCCGGAGAACGCAGCCGAATTACGTGCAGAACTTAGCGCATTAATATAACAAATAAGTGAGAAAACTTTCACAGGGGCTCCCCTTAACAATGTTAATTACTTACTATTTGAGTGGGATCGTATTATCAGGAAATTACAGCTATTGTTATTTATATTTTTGTGTCTAACTATCGTTATGAAAGTTTGTACGTGGAAATCGATTTTTATATGTTTACATATGTGTTGCGGGAGGCCGATTCAATTTTTTTTTTTATGAAACACGTTGCCCCGCACTAGGATTTACTCCTGTATCCTGGATGCGTTTACAAACATTTAAACTCACATACACAAACAGCGAGACCCGGAACAACTACCTGTAGGCAATACAAATATTTGTTCCGTGCGGGAATCGAACCCGCGACACGCAGCGCAACAGTCGATCGCTCAGCCACTGCGCCAACCGTGTCGTCAATGTCCAGCAGTGGACGTCTTTTGACTGGATTTATAAGGATAATGATGATGTTTACAGTTCGTAATAAAATAGGATGGCAGTTAAATAAAAAAAGTAGAAATTATAACATTAGTATAATTTCCATATTTGACAGTTATCAAAATACTGTCACCTTATGGTAAAGAGGAAGGTGGAGTATTGTTAAAAAAAAAAGTCAATGAAATATATTTCCCGGAATTTCAGTTATCTAGGTACAGGTAGCTCCGTCATACCTAATTCATGAATCGATATTATTAGATTCCATAAAAAGCGAGACGTCGCGTCGCAGTCCTGAATACCTGTGTCGTTTGCCGTATGTCAATAAAGATTATTATTATTATTACCTAATATTAAAAAATACACGAAATTCTAACCCTGGACATTAATGAGACATGTAAGAAGTGAATGTTCCAGCAAAAATTATTCAGAATTCCATACAACCCCAACCTTGGTGTGGTTATTATAAAATGGCGGACTTTTTGATTGACGTTTATTAATTTTCCTGCCCACCTCAACGCTAAAGGTGGAATGTTTTAATTTAAAAGCATTTTACCTTTTAGTTTGTTTATTTTTAGGAACAACGTCGACGTTAAGCAGTGTTTATATTATACCGCAGGAATGATAAAATATAATTCTGTTTATTTAACTGAATTGACTGAACTGGGCTAAAAGTTGGTTATAGAGCTAGATATCTCCAGCGTAGACTGATTTATTTAGTTGAAAAAATAATATTCGTATGAAAAAAAAAAAGAAATTGCACATTAAGACACTTTGACATCGTTATTTAATTCAATTATTATTTATAATAATTTCTGACTGACATCCCTAATTTACCTATTATCACACTAATATTATAAAAGCGAAAGTTTGTGAGTGTGTGTGTGTGTGTGTTTGTTTGTATGTTGGTTACTTCTTCACGTTCAAACGGCTGGACAAATTTTGGTGAAATTTGGTATTGACTTAGTTGACACCCTGGATTTACACACACGCACTACACAGAGCGTAAGCCGCCTCTGGACACGCTACGCATCACGGTAGCGTGGCCGAGCGACATGAAGGACGAGCTCGCATCACCACTCGCAGACAGGACCGGTACATCCAAAATACTGCTCGACGGAATCGTACCATGACCGCCATGATGTTGGCTACGAGATTCCACAGCTGCTCAGCCATGCTGATAAGCGAACAAACCATCCGAAATCGTTTACCTGAAGTGGGTCTGCGAAGGCCGCTGAGAGTATCACCTATAGCACCCCGCAATAATAGGGCCCGTTTACAATGGGCTCGCGGACACAAAAATTGGGAGGAAGAAGACTGGCGTTGTGTTTGCTTTTCCAATGAATCTCGTTTCGGTATGAGGCCGGATACAAGACGTACTCGAGTTTGGAGGACCTCTGGACGTCAAGAACGTTTGAAATTTTGTCAGGAAGTTCATTCATATGGAAAGGGAACAATAATGGTTTAGGCCGGTATTTGGATCGGTGGAACAACCGATCTCATTTGGATCAGGGGCAAACTCAATGCTCAGATTTATGCGGAGAGGATTGTTTCAGACGTAATCACCCCTTTGTGAAGTCGGTTGGGTGATTCGTTTCGACTAATGCATGATAGTGCACGTCTACACACGGCTAGAGTCATAACACGCACTCTTGCTGATGCTCGCATTAATATTAATTGAATAACTTTTTTGTAGTTAATAATGTACTTGATCCCTAGACACTTTTGATGTGTGTAGCTTGATGTGCTGGCGACAGTACAAGAAATTTAGCTACTGCTTCTGTAGCCTAACACTGTCAGAATTGAGTATTCTTTCACAGTTATTTTACATGTTATTTTGCGTCAAAACCACACTGATTTTTATTCTAGTTATTATAAGGTTGTTTTTGGGTTGCTGTCATAGGTTTAATAACTGAGAACGTACCTAGAACACACGTGAGTAAAAAATTAAGATGCGTTCGAATAAAGCGCACCATACATCAGCGAAGTGCGACTCTATACTCAAAAAAACGCATTACTAAAGACTTAAATAGATGTATCAGCGAGACATTTAATGTGATTAAAACTCACATGAGAACTATAAATATGTTATAAACAATTAAAAAGAAATTACTTACTAACAAACACCAGGTAGGTACCTAATCAAAATTACAAACTTAAAAAAAAAAACAAGGAAAATCATGATAAGTCGAACTACATTGCTTGTTGCGATAATTTTATTTTTTGGTAAAAAATATCTATGTATATTGCTTACTTTAGGTAAACATATGTATTTATTGGTTTCGAGTATGTTTGCCACACGATAATAATATAATTTTGCGGACTGGCCCTGATCCTAATCAGACATTGTTCCCACTGCTGGGAACATTGGCTGATTATGCTGCCCGGAATACGGCTCACTCGTCCTTTTCTATGAGAGAAGGACGCCTGTGTGACTAGCATAAGCATAACCAGCCAATGTTCCCAAAGTTGGGAACATTGACTGGATTATATTTTGCTACTCGTCCACTTGAACCAAGATTTCGAATTGAATGGGTTAGTAACCAATCCATTTTTCAAAGCAAAAACATATTATAAGTATTACCATAGATGATTTTCCAAAGTTTATGGAACTGTCACTATCCCTTTCAAAACTAGAATCCTCTAGATTAACCTAGAGGCATCCTTGAGCCAAACACTCAGTCTTATTTAAATTAGGTACACACAACAAGGACTGATGACTTCACTTAATTACCGTCATTCCTGTTTTAGATACGTCAGTGAGAGTCTAACACAAAATTATTAAAATTCATTCAGAACTATCTATTGACGACAAACAATATTGGAAACAATGAATAAAACAAATATTCACAAAAGTAATTTATTTCAAAGTTTCAACAGCTTGTGTATTGAAATTTGACTTATTTATAGCATAACTAAAACACTAACTAACTTAAATATTTGTATGACCTACATGTATTTGTTCCGAGTCTGGGTGTTTTTCTATCTATAATATGTACGTATTTACAAAAAAAAAATGTATATAAGTAGTTTATCAGCCATCTTGTTACCATAACACAAGCATTAGGTTGCTTAGCTTGGGACTAGATGGCGCTGTGTGAAATGTATATTATTATTATTAACTTTTTTTTTGTTTTGTAAAAACTGCTGTCATTTAATAAACAAAATATTTTAATATTTTATATACTACTTCCGTCTGTCTTTGTATTAATAGAAGTCTGTATAAATAATGAACATCACACCTAAAGCTGTACAAACTTACTTGAATTGAATGACTTTCAATTTTATTTTTGGTTGATATAGATAATTACTTTTGCATTTATTTTTAATAACAAGGTCAAATTTAGTTACAGTTTGGGAGCCGTCGAGCAACAAAACACTGCATAAATTATTTAAATTAGCAAGCTCATTTGATAGCTATTTATAGGGAAATTATTCATTATTATATTATTATTTATTATTATTACTTTCTTTGCTCTTGTTTCATGTTTATTATTATTTGTATATATTTATTTAGGTGAGTAAAATTAAAAAATAAATACTTTATGTATTATATTAATAGTATAATGTAAATGGTACACCACAGACTACCTACTATATTTGTCTCTCCTTAATTTTTAATCCATCTAAAGGTTGTCTTGAAAAGATCGCTCTTAGCCATAAGACCGCCCATTGTGTCACCCTTTATAAAATTTTATATATTTATGTTCTGTAATTTGTATGGTGTAGTACAATAAAGAGTATTCTATCTATCTATCTATCTATTATGACATACTTAATAATATGTATTTTAAACAAGTCTGAATCACATTCGGGAGTGATGGCAGTGGTGACCTAGTGGTAACTGTCGCGCCTTACGAGTTGTAGGTCGTAGATTTGAGCCAAGACTCATCACCACTTCGCTCTAAACGGTGAAGGAAAACATCGCGAGGAAACCGGCATGTTTTAGAACCAAAAATTCAAAGTTCAAGATGTCGATAACTTTAAGAGAGCTTTTAAAAACTTACACTAGATGGCTCTGCTTATGAAGTTTCATTAAAATCGGTTCATGCATTTCGAAAAACAAGGACTTTATAAGTTTGTATGAAATGCCGAACGTTGTAAACGCTCTTAAGTGATAATTGTCATCATCTCGTTTCCCGATCTTTTTAGTACATTATTGGTTTCTTTTCTATCAATCAATCACCAGCACGCTGCGTACTTCCAATCTCAATAATAATAATAAATCACGGAGCAGTGTATGCAGACTGTTAGATGCTGTAACTTTGACGCAACTACAGTGAGCTATTCATTGATAGTGGGGTGGGAAGCTGTTGATTTTCCAAATAAATAAAATAAAATGAAATACTTACATCGAATAATATTGTATCAATTTAGATGACTTGTACAAATACGTAGCTGTATTTTAATTGACATTTATCGCTGACTCTATCTTTATTTTGACTATGTCTAGTGGTCTTTTTTTCAGGATGGGAAATCATCAAATCATCCCGGTCTGGGTGGAGCAGAAAGGAGTGTCAGACTCTTACTGACTAAAACTCACCCGTGTTCCTTCCTTAGCCCTTTATGTTCCAGGGCAGCGGTAACCCTTTCGAACGATCCCGCTACCCTGGCAGACTTCGGCCCTATCGGGCCCCGTCACTTGTGCTTACATCTCTTTGAGGCGCGCGTGGAACACATATGCGCCGTCCGGCACGGGCCTGGTCCTGATCGGACGGTGAGTTACCCATTACTCTCCGCCCGCAGGCCCGCGCTTAATGTCTAGTGGTCTAAGATAATATTAAGGTACACTGCTAAAAAATGCCTCAGGCATTATGTCCGCTTTTGTATAGTATTTTTTTATTGTTACTGCCTGCATCATCCCACTGTAGGGCAAATGCCTCTCCCTGAATTCCAGCTCTTTCGATCTCTTTCGGCCAAAATAACCACCACGTGGAGCCCTGACAAAGCTAGAAATCGCCGCGGCAGAGCCCGTAGGAGATGGCGGGACGACCTGGACAAAACAGACGAGTGGTCTACTTTAGCCCTGGATTGAAAGGGTAGTTTTTTACTTGTGCTAAAGTTTTAATAAACAAATAATATGTCGGTCACCCTCAAATATACACCGTTAAATTTTGATCGTTTTAATCCTTAAAGGGGGTTATTGTACGGACGCCAGCAGGTCAACCTACCCGAAACTGTCAGATTTTCCCAATCAACATTGAACCTAATACTTTAGCAATAAAGTCGAAAATCTATTAAAGAAATCTGACATATTGTAGTAGCTTGATGTGCTGGCGTCTGTACTCATCAACTACGGGACCAACCCTGCAATCGTGAAAAAAAAATCAGTTGATCCATACATTATGTCGAGTTATGCGAACATAAATGTATGGATCAACTGATTAACTATTGACGCATATACCTACATAACTATTGACGCATGTTGGTGATGATGCAAATTTTCCAGTTTTTATATTTTTCTTCCACTCCATCGCCACTTATAATTTGTTGTATTTACTAGCTTCTACTCGCGACTTTGTCCGCGTGTAATTTATTGTTTCCCCAACCTACCCCGGTTTTCTCGATGTTTTCCTTCTCTGTTTTGAGAGTAGTGGTGATGAAATTATTTAAACAAAGTAAAGCGCCGGCCTGGGTTCGAACCCACGACCCACAACTCGTTAGTCGATAATACGATATCGTCCATATAAATATTTAATTACTTACCAAGAATAGTATAGACTCTGCAAGTATGCCTTGCTGGGCATACTTGCAGAGGATTTTCATGAATACCATGAAGAAGACCAATTTGTTCAGCGTCTACCGGTAGTTTGTTAAGTTTTTCAATCAGGCTCATCACGCATTTGTCCTGTCTGCCAGATGCAAGGACTATGTGGGGAATACTGCTGCGGTAGCGGTCGAGGTCCTAGAAGAAAAAATGTTTTTTTTTTATAAATTAACTGCTTCTGCCTACGACGATGTCTTGTACTCCCGACCCTCAATGTTTTCGCTTAGCAATCTTTCTGACTTTTTTCATTTTGCTCGGCTCCTAAGGGTTCTAGCGTTATGTTGAATTGCCTATAGCCGTCCTCAAGAATTAAATAATAATAATATAATATCCCTGGACATTTCACACAGCGCCATCTAGTCCCAAGCTAAACAACCTAATGCTTGTGTTATGGTAACAAGATGGCTGATAAACTACTTATATACATTTTTTTTTGTAAATACATACATATTATAGATAGAAAAACACCCAGACTCAGAACAAATACATGTAGGACTTACAAATATTTGTTCTGTGCGGGAATCGAACCCGCGACACGCAGCGCAGCAGTCCGATCGCTCAGCCACTGCGCTAACCGTGTTGTCGAATTAGGCTATCAAATGTTAACAGTTTTTTTTTAAATCCGAGTGGTGGTTCAGGAATTAGCGCGTTCATACAAACAAAGTCTTCAGCTTTATTATTAGTATATACCCAGATATTCGCTATTGATCCAAGTGGTAGAATAATATCATTATTCATTATACAGTACCTAATTAAATACATCCAAAATAAAGACTCATTGTAATTATAAGTTGTAATTTAAACAACTTCTCTGAAAAGTTAATAATTGTATTATGCATAGATACTCGTAAATGCATATTTAAAATATAATTTATTTTTATGAAAAACATCTCAAGAAAAACAGCAGCTGCACAAACATATTAAAACACATTAATTATTTTCACGAGGAGCATGATAAAATGGGTTCCAAGAAGAATGACTATTTTAGTTCATCATCATCATTATCATTTCAGCCGAAAGACGTCCACTGCTGGATGGGGAGGCCTTTCCCCTAAGCACCTCGACTTCGACCGGTTCTGTGCTTCTCGCATCCAACGGGTTCCTGCAGCCTTCACAAGGTCGTCGGTCCACCTTGTGGGAGGCGTTCCAACGCTACGTCTTTCGGCCCAATCGGCCATCTGTTCTGCGAGAAATGTGCCTATTGCCACTTAAGTTTGGCAGTTCTTCGGGCTATGTCGGTTACCTTGGTTCTCCTGCGGATCTCTTCATTTCTGACTATTTTATTTAGCTCAAAATAAAATTCTATCCTTGATTTTTATCTTCTACCAAATTTACCTTACAAAAAGTTCACTATACGAGATAATTTGACACAACTCGAAGCAATCAGCGTCACATTATAATGTGAACAATGAAAAAATAAATGAAAGTCTCATAGTCATCCATTTACTGTACAGTCAAGAGCACTAATATGTATAAAGAAAGAAATATATATACACTTAAGCAAATTTTAAACGTGATTTTTCTTCTACTGTGTTAATCATAATTTCATGTTGTTCCTAGTTCAGTATTTTTGAGACCGATTATGAAATAGGTCGTATCTTAAAGTTGCAATATTATTCCACAAGAAAATTGCTTTTGAATTTTTCTAAATCAATTAATCTGCCGGATGCAGCTGAAAACCAGTATTCTACATGAAGCGACTGCCTTAGTTACCACTATAACCCAGTTACTTGCTTAGCACGATACCCCTCGAAAATACTGGTTATCAGACTGGGCTTCTGACTACCCGTAACGACTGTCCAAAGATCTACAATCTACAACAGCCGGGACTAACTTCCTTTTCAAGCCACGAAGGGGTATTGATATGTAATGGATGGTCACCCATCCATGAACTAACCGCGGCAAGTATAGCTTAACCTTAGATAAACCTGCGTGGCTGTTATCATTTAGCAACGAGCCCCGAAAATTTTGCTAAGTTTATACAAAGTTGATAAGACAGAGGGGCTTTCCTTTAAACTGCCTATTCTAGGTACCATTTTCAAGCTCTGTACCAAAAATAAATTAAATAGGAGCAGTAGTTTAGTCGCAAATGATTTTTTAAGTTTTTGCACCGTTTGAACAAGATGTATCTTTCCTGACAGCTGATTATGTCTAAGCATAGGTCATGCACCTTACAACGATAAAGACGTAGCCACTTCGTTACCTAGGTATCTAAGGTCAGTCAAATTTATTTACAAGGATGGGTGCGTTTTATTCTCATTTGTAAGCCATTTAGTTTGTTTGAAAAAAATATTTTCTAATTTTTGGCGCTTTTGGTTTTTATGCCGTATCGAATTAATACTAAAGACGTATAGTATACGTAGTGTAATTTAATGCCCTTCTGTCATATCAACTCTGTATATAATATGTACTGTGTGCTCGTGACTGTACGTATACGGTTAAATAAGACATAGAGATGAGAGATGTTCGAGATAATGATGACTGCAATTATTGCTGCTTGCTCACCCATTATGCTGGGCTCAATGGCGTGCCCATATGACTGTGCGATTTTAATTTGCGCAAAAATATCATCAAACGTTGATGATTTTGGTTTTAATTTTGTAGATTGATGATGAAAACGTGATAGTAACAGTATTTAGTATATGATATTTATCAGATATATATAGATAGAGTATGATATTTAGATATTTAGCAGTATTTAGTATATGATAGTAACAGTAGTACATTAATAGTATTTTGAGTCCATAATTATAAAAAAGTAAGTTTTATTTCATATAAGTACATTATGTAAAACGATGATAAATTATATTAATACTACTAACTATTTACACCAGGTACTAAATTTAATAATTTTATTACATACTCATAACACATAAAAGTACACTTGGCCGTAAAAGGCCGCCAAAACACAAGCGTGTCTGTTTACCGCCAAAAGGAGCCCGTTCACCTTGGCTCCTGCTTTTCAGAATGTATCCTTGGAGTGCACCGACCGCCTTCAGCTCTTGGGAGTTGAAATTTCCTCAAACCTAAACTTTGGGCGGTTCATTGAGTCCAAAGCCAAGATGGCTGCTAAGAAACTTGGCGTTCTTGCAAAGGTCTGGTACTTCACACCGGGACAGCTTCTAATGTTATACAAAGCGCAGGTCCGATCGTGTGTGGAGTACTGCAGCCACATATGGGCTGGTGCTGCAAAATGCCATCTAGCAGCTTTGGACTCAGTGGAGAGGCGTGCGAAGACGCTAATTGGTGATCCAGATTTGGTTAAGACCAATCTACAAAGCCTGGAGCACAGGTGTAAGGTGGCCAGCCTTTCGGTATTCTACAGGATGCATTCTGGAGAGTGTGCGCGGGAATTACATGACTTAATTCCGCTATCACCGTTCTATCGTCGGACAACCCGTCGTACGGCGAGTGTCCACCCTTACGGTGTTGACACCGCCGCGATCCGGAAGAAGCGTTTTGCCACGTCGTTTATACCGCGTACTTCGAAGGACTGGAACAATTTGCCTGCAGGTCTTCCCGTCCAATTATAATTTGGGTGTTTTCAAGGCTAGAGTGAATAGGCTCATAATAAATTAGTGCGCTTACCATCAACGATTGCATCTCTGCTTTCCATCAATCACAGTCAAGCACTAGTTTATACCATTAAAAAAAAAAAGAAAAAAGTACTCCTCCATATCGCTGTCATCCGGAAACGTGCCCAGAAGACTGGCAGCATTACTAAGTTTAAGGGCAACCCTCTGTTAGCGTCTGTGATCCCTCCCCCATTTAACCCGTCTGCCTCAAAGCAAGAGTAAACCCGGGTAATCTTCTGGGCACAGGCACACTCGTTCCACCATATACTTCAATCGCTTTCCATCTGACGTGATCGAGGACCAGAGCAGGACAATCAATAAAAAAAAAATGCAAATATGTACTTTTGTAGACAGTATAATATAATTTGGAGGGATAATTTTTGAGTGGAAGCACCTTTCCTCTTCTTGTTTCTATGGACCAAACATTACCTACCTAAAAGATTCGGCTTGCAACTAAAAATTTCTAAATTGATACAATTAATTTTGAACACCATCTATTCAAATAAATGAAATTGAAGTCTATCTGTTTGTAATGTCAAAATAACAGCTTTTTACTAAATTCATATAAAAGTATATACCTACTGTACTTAAAACGAAAAAAAAAAACTTTTTTTTTTGTCTGCCTGTTTCTGTTTGTTCCGGTTAATCTCCAAAATGACTGAACCGATTTTGACGGGACTTTCACTAGCAGATAGCTAACCTTTAACAAGTAACTCAATTTAAAAAAAACCGGCCAAGTGCGAGTCGGACTCGCGCACGAAGGGTGGGGAACTACTTACTAGATCTCGTTTAAACCAATTTACGGTCTAAGTTTACATGGTAATGTACATCACATATTTTTTTAGTTTTATCATTCTCTTATTTTAGAAGTTACAGGGGGGGGGGGGGCACATATTACCACTTTGGACACTTTTACCATTTTACACTCTCGCGCAAACTATTCAGTTTAGAAAAAAATGATATTAGAAACCTCAGTATCATTTTTGAAGACCATAGATACCCCACATGTACGGGTTTGATGAATAATAATATTTTTTGAGTTTCAGTTCTAAGTATGGGGAACCCCCAAAATTCATTGTTTTTTTTTCTATTTTTGTGTGAAAATCTTTATGCAGTTTACAGATACATCTACTTACCAAGTTTCAACAGTATAGCTCTTATAGTTTCGGAAAAAAGTGCCTGTGACATACGGACGGACAGACAGACATGACGAATCCATAAGGGTTCCGTTTTTTGCCATTTGGCTACGGAACCCTAAAAAGACTGACTAACATTAATGTTTTTCCAACATCCACGCAAACGAAGCCGCGGGCACAGCCAGTAAATTATAATACATGATTCTAATTTCTATTCTATTTCTCCAAACAAAATCCATCGCAAACAATTCAAACAACCATTCCACAATTCACATTTCTAATATACTGAAGTGAATTCAAATATTCTTCAACGCAAATTGTATAAACACACAACCACGTACTAAATCTACGCAAATTTCGTTTGTTTGAGTTCAACTCTAGTTGCGGGTAGTAAATTAATTAATACGTAAGTACTACGTTTCTGGATCTCATATCTAACAGTGTCTGAGCACAAAATGGATTGGTACAGAAGGTTGACTTCATGCAACGAGCGAAAACAGGCGCACTAGCATAGTATAAAGAGAGAAAGTAGGCTATCTCCGGCACAATCCGCGATATAATTGCCTACTGTCTCAGGGTTGTCACTTTTAGTTAAATTTTAATTCAGTGCCAATAAATTGGCAAGGGTCGGAAAGTTGTATTTTTTACTTGTATTGTCTGGGTACCTAAACAATGATGCAACCTTTCACGATGAAAGAAAGAGCGACGGGCCAGCAGACGGGCGGCGCGGGGCAGTGATGAGCACGAGTAAACGGTAGCTTACTGATAGTACTGTCACCAATTCATTCGTTTAAAGCCCGGCCCTTGCCAAAGATAACACATATCTCTGTATAACTAATTCAGTGATCATTAGTCAATAAAGTTCAACAATGGTTTTCCTAACAAACACAGAAATTTATTCAAGATTCATAGCAGTATTATTTATAAAAAAAAAAAGGATAAAATAAACACCCAAACACACAGTAATACGTTCTCCTGCGATTATCACACATTTTTCATTCATTTAACGTTGCCGAAAAGCCGTGACGCGCGAACCTCGTGCGATGTTAGCCCCGACTGGCGCGCTGCGAAACGGGTTGACATTTGTTTAAGTGTGCGTGCGGCGACGCATAGATACTTTGGCTCACACATACAAGCCGCGCACGGTGCGTTTGTATGAAGATAACGTACTTCCTCTCTTTATACTATGGCACTAGTGTGCTATTAGGCCATTGACGACCTCGTGCAATGTGACTTGCGACGCCACTTGCGTCAAGCGAAACGCGCGCGTTTCTTGTTTCCATCTGTCGCGGTAAGTGCTCATACACACGAGTAGCATACGTCAACGGCAGAAGCTACTGCAGCCGTCGACAGAATGTGATGATATATTCGAAACATTTGTCAGCTCAACAACGTGAATAAGGCGATGAATGTTGTTGAACTGTCAAAATGAAAGCCATCGACGGCACGGTTGGCGCAGTGGTTAAGCGATTGACTGCTACGCTGCGTGTTGCGGGTTCGATTCCCGCACGGAACAAATATTTGTATGACCTACATGTATTTGTTCCGAGTCTGGGTGTTTTTCTATCTATAATATGTATGTATTTACAAAAAAAAAATGTATATAAGTAGTTTATCAGCCATCTTGTTACCATAACACAAGCATTAAGTTGCTTAGCTTGGGACTAGATAGCGCTGTGTGAAATGTCCAGGGATATTATTATTATTATTATTGCTACTGTTTGTGTGTCACGCAATTACCCCGCTCGACAGAGAAAAGCTGTGTTTCATAATAATAAAATATCAAACAGCTTGTTCGACTGTATAAACGGTGATCTCCAATTGTCTAAAACAAATGACAGTCGCGATTAAGCTTGCACTCGTTGTACGTGAAGCGTTTCTATGTGTGCGTGCGGTTTCGCTCATTGTATAGAATCAGCCTTCTGTGATCTGAGTGAGCTTCTGTTTGTTTTGAGTACATACTTGCTAGATACCGGTAATTGCTTGCCTATTGTGCGCTAGATCTTCATGTAGATAGCTTGGATGTAGTGGTACGTATAGATGATAGCGTTTGATGGTATCTGCAGCTTGAATAAACTAAGACATTTCTGTTAAACTTTTCTTTAATGTATAGAGCCAATTCCAATGAGAAGGCCAATTCTCGTAATATAAAACGCCAAAATCTAGTCGCAGTCTTATCTCGGCGAAAAGCAAATGTCAAAAACTTGTCAAAATGTAGGGAAATTAAACGTATTTTTGACAGATTGAGACTGGGATCAGACTGTGAACGTTCTTAAAATTACGAGAATTGCCCCTCTGATATAGATTTTGGCGATAGTACATTCACATTTCGCCAGTTATGTTTAGGTACCTAAACATAACTGGCGCTTGTCATATCAGCCAATGGCCTGATGACCGAAAGCCTCGATCAACATCTATCGAGGCTCTCGTTAGGCGGTTGGATTAAGGGCCTGATTCAAAAGGCAGTACTCCTCGATACGGCTCGTATTGTGAGGAGGTTCCTGTCTCTGGAGCCCTAACCACCGGTAGCTTGGACCCTGCTCCCGACACCGGTGGATCACAATTTTTTTATATTTATAAATGTTTTTTTTTTTTGTTTATAAACTAATATTTAAAATTGTAACATAATAAGAAAACTAAATAAATAAACGAAATAATAATAGAAACGTTTACTCATAATTACTTACGTTAAGACCGAAACTGTACCTACCAACACTTACTAGTATACAGCAGTGCGATTCTGTAACCATCTCACCGTGAAAACTTAGGTGAAGTGAGCGTGGAGTTAGCTGTCATTCCAAATAATGCTAGGGATTGACACTACTGACAACTCACATCAAGCTCACTTCACTTGAGTTTTCACGGTGAGATTTTTACAGAATCGACCGGCTGATCCATAACACACAAACATTTAGGTTTATAAGTCTTTAATTACTGTATTCAATTACAATACTGTGTTCAATTACAATTGAGTAGCAACATTGTTATAATAATTGTTATTAAATATTTTTTTATAAATAAATAAGCAAACAGAAGGACTGTTTGGTTTGCTACTGACACCAAAAAAAAAAAAAACTCGTTGAGTAAATATAAGCGTAAGCTAAATCAGCCTATAACCTTTCCACTGTTAGGACACAGGCCTCCTCTCTGTGACACGGAATGAGCCGTAATCTACCACGCAGGCCAGTAGTCAGTGCCAGTTGGTAGATTTGTCACGACTTCGAATTTTTGGTTCTAGGACATGCCGGTTTCGTCACGATGTTTCCCTTAACCGTTTTGAGAGCACAGTGTTGATGAAATAAATAACACGACGTACTTACAACTGGTAAGTCGCGGCATTGCGTCGTGTCGCGTCACTGCTCACTCTGCTTGAAGGGTCAATTAATAATACACATCCAACAACAGAGACTGACCACTCTATTACCATGTTAATTAATAGTTACCCAAGTACAGTGACACTTACGCCAACATCCTTTGTTAGTAAGCAATAAATAATATATTTACATAACAATAACGTAGACTAATCTCAACCTGTAGACACCTACTTATGCGAAATTACAGCTCTAAGCTAGCCCCTAGGGATGCCAGACAGGAGGATAGAATTTAATAATTATGAGTGGGCAGTTTTCTGCCTATAAGTAGTTTAATTCTTAGAGAATTTTTGATGTCATCTTGGAAATATGTTTTTTTATGAAAAAACACAGATGTTATAATCATTTGAAACTTAGCACTTTGCTGTTATGAATTTCTAAAAGAAAGAAAGAAAAGGTATATAATGAGACTCGCACAGGAAGATCACAAAATAAACTGAACACAATATAAAAAACAAAAATATACCAGCTGACTTTTTTTACCGTCTTGACAAAAACAGGGACATAGAAATTTCTTTTATTTTCACAAAAATAATAAAAAAAATACTCTTTTTATGTTGCTGCGAATCTATCTATGTATATGAAAATCTATTGTTGTTTGTTTGAGTTGCTAAAACTCGAGAACGGCTGGGCCGATTTATCTGATTTTGGTTTTGAAATGTTTGTCGTAGTCCAGAAAGAACACCACGCGAACGAAGTAGCGCCGGGCAGCTAAAAATAATTTATATGGCAAAACAACGTTTGCCGGGTCAGCTAGTTCATTGATAATTTCCACGCATAGAGTTGTAGAGTGTGAGATGTTTTAGTATGAAATGTTTACTACAAATAAGTAGTACCTAGTGGTTTCTGGTTGGTTAATTTAATTTTAGGTTTGTGAAAACAAAAATTATATTTCTGTACCACAGGCTTCTACTACGTTCACCTTTTATACCGTTTTTGTCCAGACTGTAAATAATAAGTCAGCCGGTATAAAAATAAAATAAAATAATCCTTCGGGGTTTCGTGACACACTAAATAACAGTAGCAAATAATACAAATTCTGTGTTTCAGTTTAACAAAATTCCTTGCGTTATTTACGTTGCTGAGCAGACAATTTTTTCGAACACACGAAGAAATGGATTAGAAATACCCTTCAAAATGATTCAGAGTGCACGCAACTAGGGTGTCGTTCAAGTGAAGCGTCAGAACATCAAAGGACCGTCCCTTCTCCCAAACCAAAAGCTACTCTATGACAATATTATGTGACCACTTGCAGTGCCCGGATCTACCTAATTAAGTGCCTGCAGTTAATGTCTCCGGGATTTATAGAGCCACTAGGAGGCTGAACGACGACCTTTATCGTGGATTGTGTGTATTTATGTTGGGACTAAATAATTGGGGAGTTTGTTTGTCCAATTCAAGATGGCTGCGTAATTGATTAGCCTGGAGAATTACTACGGTGAAGTTTGGATGTTTTCTTTTTGAAAATATTATTATGGATGCTCTGGGTTACAGAGGTCCCTCGAAGCATGACCTTGACAAACAAGCTATCTCTAAGCAACTCTCTGTCATTATTATCAGTGGGGTAATTCTCGTAATTTTAAGAACGTTCACAGTCTGATCTCAATCTCAATCTGTCAAAAAAACGTCTAATTTCCCTACATTTTGACAAGTTTTTGACATTTGTTTGTCACCGAGATGACACTGCGACTAGATTTTGAACGTTTTAAATTACGGGAATACGGGCCCAGATTGATGTCAAAGTCGTAGGTTCGAATTACTTTAAAACAGGCGCATTACTTTGTGTTATTTATTTTATCACCACTGCTCTCAAAATAGTTAAGGAGAACCTCGTGAAGCCTAGAACAGAACCAAAAAATCGAAGACATGTGACATCTACCATGCCGCGTCGTGGATTACGGCCCACATCCTCTAACCGAGACTGTTGAATACCAACAGTAGGAACGGTTGATTATATAGTTGCTCTGGGTACATAGGTACACCAATGCATCACCTTGATAAGAGAAAACGAGCTATCTCTAAGTAAATCTGTGTAATTTTTATCAGATTGATGTCAGTAGATATACTCTAGTTTCTAGAGATTTCACTAACTTATTATTCATCTAAAGTCTAAAACAATAATAAGTTTATGGAAACTAGGTATTTAGGTAGGTAGGTAGGTAATTTAATTTTTTTTTTTTTTTAAACGTTGCCCCACACTAGGAATTTCTCCTGTATTGTGGGTGCGTTTACAAACATTTAAACTCACATACACAAACAGGCAGACACGGAACAACTACTTGTAGGCCATACAAATCTTTGTTCCGTGCGGGAATCGAACCCGCGACACGTAGCGCAGCAGTCAATCGCTTAACCACTGCGCCAAGCGTGCCGTCAAAATAATTAATTTATATTTAGGTAATGTCAGATTACAATGATCCATAATGGTTAGTAACAATTCGAACGTATAAAGTATGTTAGTCGGATTACAAAATACAATCATAAAAGACATTTACAACATAATATTATTAACAGCATATACATTTATTTTACTGTCCCTACCACAATGCTCACCCAGAGCGAGTATATTGGACACTTGATGAATCTGAGAAACTTATTGAAATAGTAAAATAAATAAAACCAGTATTTGAATTTTTGAATAATAATTTAGCACGATACATACACATTATTTTGTAAAGATGCTAATCGTGTAGGATTGTTATGTGTAAAATTGTAGCATAAAATAAGGCGGTGATATGTATTACGACATCTAAAATGGCCGACCTCCGACTACCCAAGATACGAGCATGTCTCAGTTTGGGAGTCTTAGTCCTAAACTAAAATGCCTCTGTACATTCACGTCACTAAAATAGATATAAATTTTGTCTCTTGTAACGGTTTTTTACTTTTTTTAAGAATAAATTATTATTATTATTTTTATATATCTCGGAACCATGGGGTCCCGGTCCTTTGGAAGGCGTACGAGGGGCCGAAGTCAACTCGCAGAGGCCCCTTAGGAAATTTGATTATAATGTGGCACCACCCGACGATTATCCCTGTATGCACTGCAAGTGCACCCAAGGACAACCCCTGGTTAGTGTAGAACTATTACAGGATATGGAAAAATACAAATTTGGTCTATGGGTTTGGGTGGCTAAAGTGGACTGGTTACCAATAACTATGGAAGAACTATGGCCCCTGCCTGATCAATGTTTTATACATATATACACAGATAAAACGTCAGGGGGTGACTTGCACGCTCAATAATGGGCCCCCGAAAACGGTCGCTAGCACATAGTGTCATAGCGACAAGGGGGCAACATTTTCTGAGGTGCTTATGAGGAGTGGAGAGGTATTCCACGGCTATCAGGACAATCCCGGAAGTACGGTCAAGATCCCTACCAGCATCTTACTGCTTCCTCCCTCCGAGCACGTTTGCTCTTGCAAATCTCAACTCAAGCGGCTGGCTTGAGTTGAGATTTGCAAGAGCAAACGTAAAATAAAAATAAAGTAAAATAAAGGCAAGAATGAGGTGGAAGCTCTGTTCCTCGTCAGTATTCACTCCAGCCGGCCAATAAAGGCAAGCTAGAGGTGAGGAACAAGACTTCTCCCGGGAGATAGGGTCCGTGGGGTTGCTACTGCCCAACAGCTCGCCACATGCTGCCCTGCGGGTTTATTATTATTATTACTTGTAAAAAACTTGCAAAAGTTTAGTATCACTGACCGAGATTGACCAACAAGATCTCTAGTACTATTCCTACTAACAATAGAATCTGAAAAAAATTATACGGTCACAATAAAATGGATATACCTAATCAGGTATTTAATTATTCTGAACCGATGTACCTACTTATATTCTCCAACGGCCTATTGTCTTCCGAATCCATTCATTAACGGGTAATTGGGTATGAGGAAAAATACCTAGGTCAATAAACACCGATGCCATTCAACCTAGATTTGGATACAGTACGAAGGGTCAATGACTGTTAATGAGGTTCCTTTTAATATAAATAGTTTAGAATAAATAAGTAAAGTATCGGAGCAATGCTGGCCCAGTGGTAACAGCCGCTACTTACGAGTTGTAGGTCAGGGGTTCGAATCCAAGCAGGCATATGCATAATCAGCCTATAATTTTCCCACTGCTGGGACACAGGCCTTCTCTCAGAAAGAGGGAGTGGGCAAGTGGAGTAATCCACCACACAGGCCCAGTGCGGGTTGGTAGATGTCACATGCCTTAGGATTTTTGGTTCTGGGACACGCCAGTTTCCTCACTATGTTTTGGTTCACCGTTTTGAGAGCAGTGGTGATGAAATATTTTACATAAAGCAAAGCGCCTGCCTGGGTTCGAACTTACGACCTACAACTCGTAAGTTGTGGCCGTTATCACTGGGCCACCACTGTTTTACTTTGTGTAAATTATTTCATCATCACTGCTCTCAAAACGGTGAAGGAAGACATCGTGAGGAAACCGGCATGAAACCAAAAAGTTCTATGATATGTAACATCTACCAAGCCGCACTGGGCCCGCATGGTGGATTTATGCTAAGTAAATTTTGTGGACAATATTTTTCCTGCACTATCAATTTTTGGTTTATAATCGGCACCCTAATTGCGTAACACACGATCAATCGGAATCTGAATCATTTTGAAGCAAATTGCTAATCCATTGCTTCATAAGTTCGAAAAATTTGTCTGTTCAACTCGTAAATAACGCAATGAATGTTGTTGAACTGTCAAAATGAAACCGATTCCGATTGATCGTGTGTTACGCAATTAGGGTGCCCGTGCAGGTATGTCCTCATAGACACACTCTACTCTGACGGTTATGTCAAAAACCACAATTTAGTGGTAACCCACGTAAGCGCACTTTACAAAAAATTGATATAGAAACTCAAGACTCAAAGCATTTGTTTCAAATAAATCAGTTACAGGCACTTTTGAATTGTCAAGGGGTCGGTCAGTCAGAAAGATGAAGCTATTAGCCAACTCGTAAATAACGCAATGAATGTTGTTGAACTGTCAAAATGAAACCGATTCCGATTGATCGTGTGTTACGCAATTAGGGTGCACGTGCAGGTATGTCCTCATAGACACACTCTACTCTGACGGTTATGTCAAAAACCACAATTTAGTGGTAACCCACGTAAGCGCACTTTACAAAAAATTGATATAGAAACTCAAGACTCAAAGCATTTGTTTCAAATAAATCAGTTACAGGCACTTTTGAATTGTCAAGGGGTCGGTCAGTCAGAAAGATGAAGCTATTAGCCCATTCCAAAGCGTAGTAGGTACCTAGAGAGAGGAGAAGAACCGGCAAGAAATTCCATGGACACTCTTTTAAATCAAAATAATATGGTTACAAACTATTATTTACATCACTAGCTTCTGCCCGCGGCTTCGCCCGCGTGGATGTCGGAAATTATCCCACGGGAACATGTTAACAGGATAAAATGTATGTGCTTCCCCAGAATGCCATCTATCTCGCGGGCCCTTTGTGGCTAATTACAGTAGAAAACCATTTGTGTCTCATTAGTGGTGATTAAGAGGGTACCTATATGATATATTTACCTAAGTACCTACCTAATAAAAAAAAAACTCAATAACAGAAAATTTAATACCTACCTAAATAAACCTATTTCTGATGATAACTAATCTAAACTCAATAAATAAGCAAAATCCCTAAAAACTAATATCTATACGAATGACTAATCCTACCTAACAGTATTATAAAATAACCTACGGTCACTACGTACACTATCAAATATACTACCTATACTTTAAAATAAAAATCTATACCTACGACTCATATAAAAATAAACCTAAATAACTCTAAAAACAAAAAGGAATAAAAATGAACTCCACTGCGGGTGACCCAACCTACGACAAACTTAGTATTTGCGGTTGGTACAGTACAGACAGTGGTAATCGGGTATAGGGATCGAACCGCAAAATTAAGTTTGTTTTTTATTGTATATACTTTTCCGGGATAAAAAGTACCCAGTGTGGTGCCCAGGATATTAAAGAATAATTATACCAAGTTTCATCGTAATCGAACCGGTAGTTTTTGCGTGATGCCTGAACAAACAGACAGACAGACAGACAGACAGACAGACCGACAGACAGACAGACAGACAAAAATTTTTTTAATCACATTTTTGGGTTCGGTGTCGGTCTAGTAACACCCCCTGTAAATTATTTTTTTGATATTTTCAATGTACAGAATTTTCACTTCTACAGATTTATTATAAGTATAGATTAATGTTAAAAATGATGCATGTGAAAACGATTCAGAACGTTAAAGGCGTCCGTAATGAAAAGATAAAAAAATACAATTCAAATATCAAATTAAAATAAGCCATGGCAACATAGAAAAATGTAGTTACAAACTAACACCAGGGCCCGATTATTAAAAAAAAAAAAAAATTGTTAACAACACGTATGTAGGTAACTACTAGAACAGAGCCCTAGAGTTATTAAAATATTGTACACACGGCTACACGTCAAGCTATACAAAACCAGTTTTTCTTGGCCTCACTTTGTATGATATTTTCACACAATGAACGGTCAGCCTATACTGGTTTTGGATAGCTTGATGTGTAGCCGTGTGTACAAACATAAATTACCTAGCAATGTCTCTGTTATCATTAACATAGTTACAAAGGCATAGCTTTTTTACGCATAAAGCATATATTATAATGTCAGTGAATTCCTTACTGAGAAAGAATTTTGTGTAGTGTTTTTGTTAAGAATTTTGACAAATTGTCTGGTAGTGATCTATACAAGCTGTGATTTAAATGTCTTCAATATACTTATCTTGTAATTGCCTTTATTGTTTTAGCGTCAAACTATAACCTTTGCATATTTGTTATCACCATGTACGGTACCCTTATTTGCAAAATAAACGACTTACTTACATACTACTGCCTATCCCTATCGAGGTAAACTCTGAGTCACAGAACAACAACAGGGTACCTAATTTCACCTATTCCATAAAGTAAATTACAAACAAGAAAATTTTCCACAAGTTTATGAGTCTTTATAACTCATATGGAGTTCCATAACAATTTCAGCAAACTGCTACCCACTTCATATTAGCATCGTCTTTTTCCTTTTACCTCATAACTTGACGAATGCATTATGCATGCTTTAAGCTATTACGGCGCAAAAACCATTAAAGTCTTAAATTAAAAACACAGCTGCATAATATATGTTTTATCTTTGAAGTGCACTGAACATCTGAATAAATAGGGAAGCTCTATCAGCTGTGAGTATGAATAGGAATATAGAGCGCACTTTTGAAAATGCAATGCAATTACAAAAGTACATAATAATTATGTAAATGCAACATAAACAAATCCCACAAGATGGTGTGGCCTAGTAGTAATGACCCTGACTTACGAGGTGCAGGTTGAGGGTTCATGGCGACTCTCTCGTAGACAGAAGGCCTTAACATTACAGGCTGTTCCCACTGCTGGGACACAGGCCTCCTCTCGGTGAGAGGGAGTGAGCAATCCACCACGCGGGCCCAGTGCGGGTTGGTAGATGTCACATGCCTTTGAATTTTCGGTTTAAGGACATGCCGGTTACCTCACGATGTTTTCTTTCATCGTTTTAAGAGCCGTGGTGATGAAATAATTTACACAAAATAGAACGTTTGTCTGACGTACGACATACAGCTCGTAAGTCGCGCCGTTACCACTGGGCCACCACTAATCATGAACACAATGGACTTAATATATCATCATCTGCCTAGCCTTTTCCCAACCATGTTGGGGTCGGCTTCCAGTCTAACCGGATGCAGCTGAATACCAGTATTTTACATGGAGCGACTGCTTATCTGACCTCCACAACCCAGTTACTGGGTAATACGATACCCCTTGGTAAGACTGGTTGACTTAATATATACAATATTATATATATTAAAAAAAAAAACGTTGCCCACACTAGGAATTATTCCTGTATCGCCTCGCCTCTGGTTTCTCCTGAAAGCCTTGTCTCATAAATACTCTTAGCTCCATCATTTAATAACATGCTTCTGCAGTCACGTGTAGTGGCGGCTGTAAAACGACAGTAAAAGAGCATTGGATACGATCCTCCACGGAAGAGATCTGATCTCGACCTAATGCTACCTGTTCCTGTCTGCATTTGTGTCGCTTCCCCTAGGAATTTGAAATGGTGTAGGTATGACTGTAGAAATTGATATAAAAGGAATTTTGTAGTTCCTACTTTATACTTTACAGGATGTGTATAACTTATCTGTTAGCTATATAACAGCTTAGCTGTATTTATTGTATTATAATATATAAGTAACTGGTACACCACAGGCAACCTACAGTATTAGTCTCTTCTTTCCCTTTTTAATCCTTCCAACGGCTGTCTATAAAAGATCGCTCTTAGCAATAAGACCGCCCATTTTGTCACCCTTTGTAAATTTTCTATGTTTATGTCTGTAATTTATATGGTATACATATTAAGAGTATTCTATTCTTAAAAAAAATATATATTGCTTTCTTTTTATTAAAAAAAATTATAACATGAGGAAGACAATAATTTATTTTAATAACACACAAACAAAACAGTGATACCTATCAAATTGAATAATTAAAACTGCAAAAACTATGAAATAAATATAAAATCAATGTAACTAAAAAAAAATACAGAAGTATTTTGACATCCCCAAAGTAAAAATCACCATAATTTCAGTCTCCTCCCAAACATGCTACAATATTGAGAACAGCGACATCTATCCAAATTCGGGCGAATCACTGATGCTTGTCAAAGAAAACAAAGTTATTTTATGGAAACTAGCGACTCGCTCTGTAGGGATGGCGTGACGGAGTTCTAAATTATCATCCGACGTGCTTCCGTTTTCATAAATTGTACCTACGTCATGTGCACGGTGCGTCAGATGCCCTTTGGGGATGTGAACACTCTAAGAAGTCGTTTTTAAAGGAAACCATTTAAATAGTGTAAAACATTTAAAGGCCATATATATAACGTCCTCTATGAGATTTTGTATAAAATCAACTATGGGTAGGTACCTAGTGTTTGAACGACACAGAACTATTAGGCCTGTCATAAAATTTAGAAAGCACCTATGCCTATGCATTCCATAACTATCTTTGATAAATCCTTTACTGTCCAGGCCGCTCGTTTGTGGAATTTGCAATTTGCAAACGGAAGTTACAAAAATTGCCAAATTATTAGAAAATTTTGATTGACTTTACGTCTTCGAAAGAAAGTAACCTATCGTTGTGCAGTTGTGACATGTAGGTATACTGCTGAAAGTAGTCAAATGAACAATGCAAAAATTATGTTACCAGAGCAAATTCAAACTGTGTCGTTATTATAATAAGCCCCTATTAGACAACGCGTCTACAAGAAGAACACGACTGAACTGTATATTTTAACTAAAATAACTTACTTTGTAGATATTTTGATGACCTCAATGATGTTCGTTTGTTTTTATTCCAATTGAATAGGTCGGTCAATCACTCCATAGTCAATTATTTAGGGCCTTAGCACACCTCCGCCGTGAAAATAATGATGGGAAACCGCTTAACGAATTCCGCTAAGAACATTATGTCGTATTCGAGTAGCGGAACATCATGAAAGTCAGTTGAATTGTAGCAATCGCAACAAAATGTCATCGCTTATGACTTAGTAAATACAGTATAGGTCTACATCGGATCTTAGATTTGTTTATTCTTAAAATAAATATCCGCTTTACAAAAAAATTTAAGTTTCGATTTATTAACTTGTCGACTGTCACAGATACGTGCGAAACTCATGCGGCAACGCGGCAACGCAACAAAACAGCAAGCTGAGCGCAGAGGTCTAATTGGCTTCCGAGCAGATCCGTGAAATCACACTAGACAGAGATAGAATAATTATCAAATCTGTGCGTTAGAACAGGTGGTTTCGCTTCAGTATCGCTTGTCGTACAACGGAAAAGTGATGACTGAACTAATGCGGTTTCGCTGGTATGGTCTCGCCGCGGAGATGTGATACCCACCTTATACTTTCCTAGTTTATGTTTTTCTATGCATTATACAGCGGAAGTGTAAATAAATAAACCAATGAATTAAATTTAGGGATCCGCATAAACCTACTTAGCTCAATATTTTTCAATGAAAGCTTCTTTTTAGAACAGAATAGAAATCTTTTTTTTTGGGTTGTTGTGATGGGTTCGAGTCACCAACATGGTAATGTTCACAGTACCTACATCTGTCGCTATGAATATGGAGTGTTCCGCTTAGCCAGCAGTAAAATCATGTTTTCGATTTAAGTTTTCACTTCTGGTGTTCGTAATTCAACAGTAGTAATTGTGTCTCTAAGGACCGATGGCCGTTGGAGCAGACGAGTCCTGGAGTAGAGACCGCGTATCGGCTAGTGTAGTGTAGGAAGCCCCCGAGCTATGTAGATGGACGGACGACTTAAAGAAGGTGGCTGGGGTAGACTGGATGTAGAAGGCGGAGGACAGGGTGTTGCAACGCATCTTGGGAGAGGCCAATGTCCAGGAGTGGACTGCGACACGCTAAGTTGATTGATTGATTGAGTAACTCGTTAATCAAGGCTTTATAGGCCTTAATGCAGTTTAGATAGCTTATTTTGGATTGCTCTTGGCCTATTTACTTAATTGTTTGTTTGTATGCTCGACCAGCACCCCAATTGCGTGCCACACTATCAATCTCAATTGAAGGATATTGCTAATCCATCGCTTCATATGTACGAAACATTTGTATGTTCAACAACATAAACTACGCAATGAATGTTGCTGAACTGTCAAAATTAAAGCCATTGCTACTGATAGTGAATTACGCAATTAACCCGCCGTTCCAATGACTGTCAAAATTTTATAATGAGTAACGACTCGCCCCTGTTTTGCACAGTTTTTAAGACTTAACAAATTATCAAGATTTCAGTATAATCGCCTACCCACGTCGCATCGCATCGCCTTACAACGTCGCATCGCATCGCCTACCTATTTAGCATCGCAGCGCCTATCCACGTAGTATCGCATCGCCTAAGTCGCATCGCATCGCCTAAGTACGAATAAGTTTAAAATAATGTATTATACACATAAACCTTCTGAAAGAGAATTTTTAATATATTTAATGATGGTGAAGCCTGCAACAAAATCCGTTATAGGATTTAGAAGAACAACGCGGTCACACGAAAAGTGACTTTATATTTTTTAACACACATAACATCACACCCGTATTCCAAAAGGGTTAAGCAGAAGTGTACTCCCACATATCGCCAGCTGTCCCATGTCATAGGGTGTGTGTATATAATATGTATAGATACAGATAATCGGAGTGGTGATTCTCGTAATTTTAAGAACGTTCACTGTCTGATCTCAGTCTCAATCTGTCAAAAACACCTTTTAATTTCCCTACAATTTTGACAACTTTTTGATTGTCGCCGAGATGAGACTGCGATTAGATTTTGAACGTTTTAAATTACGACAATTGGTCTTCTCATGTCAATATTAGGTCGCTTAGAGGTGCACGTTGTAATATTATCGGAGACGGAAATTTAAAAGCGTCTTAATATAGGTAATAATAATAATTATCTATTTATGTAACTGTTTGTTTTCCCGAATTAAATAAATAAATATTTATTTCCATACATTTTACTTTCCTATCTCATCGTGATGCCATATTAACACGTTAGAAATAATGAAAACGCCCATTGTCAAAACACCAAGTTGACTTTAGAACATCGTGCATTCATTTTAAGACCGTTAGCCCTAATTGACATTTAAAAAAAATATTTCAATAGATAAAAATAGGTAGGCTGAAACTGTATTCAATAAAAAAAAAACATAATTAGTACGGAACCACACCTTGCATTTTTTTAAAACGGGCCTAATTAAACCTAACCGCACGCTGATATAAATAGAAGATATCTAAAGAAAGTAATCAGTTCAACCTTTACTCGTAAGGCAAGCACCTTTGCCTTTCCCAGACAATTCAATCTTCAGTCAACCTTCAACAGTTTGTGAAACCATGGCTCCATCTCCTCAAGAAACTATGGTGGACCAGCACCCGGAGACGAGTCCTCGAGGATTGACTGGTGAAGAAGTGGTGATAAGTGGCATGTCTGGCATGTTCCCTAAGTCAGACAGCGTTTTGGAGTTCAAAGAGAACCTTTATAATGGGGTAAGAAAGAGCAGTGCTCTGTGATATTTATGTGAAGTGTTATTATTCTTATCTTTCTTAGTTTAAAACCCATTTACCGTCTTTTTTTCACATTTTCTGTTAGGACATTAAATTTTATCTATTCATTAATTATTTTTTTGCATCTACGCGTAAAGTGACCATGAATTCAGCACATGGTTTTAGACCCCATCCCCAAGAGTAGAAATTTTTAGTCGGTTACCAAAAAATAAATCAGCTGTTTTTCTATGAAACAGCTGATTACTGATACTTACCTAATATAACTTAGGGCAAATTTTTCCAACGCCAGATAATTTTATCGGAGGAATAATTTTGAATTTTTGACAATTCTTCCACATAAACTGCCAGACGTCAAAAATTATCTTTCGATTGAAAAATCAGCCCTTAATTACCATAAAATTATCGTATGGGTGAATTATTTAATTAAACTTTCTGTAATGCCTTTTACTACGAAAACTACTTCTGGAATAAACCGTTCATTAAAAAGTGTACTGTTTTGTATTGTGGCAACTCGCCCGCAATATTTACCTTCAAACAAGGTAGTTTCGCGTAGCGTCGCAAGTTATGATTTGTAGGAGTACTCACAAACATTAAGTCAATTTAACACAATGTTATTATATTACTATGTTAGAATTATAAATATTGTTTTTGGAACGAAGTTCCTTATCGCGCGTTGCGAAAGGGGGCTAGACGGAAAAAATTAAGACCAAAAGTTGGAACGACACTTTTTGCTATAGTTGTAAACCGTGCGGCGTGCGCGTGTTTCTCTGTCTGTCTCTCTCTCTCTCTCTTATAGAAAGCAAGCCAGTTATACTTCGTTCCATCCGGGTGTCCCTTGACACCTCTCAAGTTTTTTTTTTCGTGTTTTTGTTTTTATTTTATATCTTATTTCTTTCTTTCTTAATTAGGCTGAGATTTCAATGTAAATCTTTAACTCCTCAGGTGGACATGGTAACCAACGAAAATATTCGCTGGGACATCGACCACCCCGAGATTCCTAAACACTTCGGTATGATCACTGGAGTGGACCGGTTTGATGCCCAGTTCTTCAAAGTCCATTACAAGCAAGCTCTTATTATGGACCCGATGAGCAGGAAATTGCTGGAACATGCGTATGCCGCTATTTTTGATGCAGGTTAGTAACTGAAGGAATTAAGTTTCATAACATAGAAATTAACGGAGAAGACACAGCACAAGGAAAGATGGAAGAATATGGGGGAGGCCTTTGCCCAGCTGTGGGACAATATAGGCTGACAGAAAAAAAAAACATAGAAATTACAACTGTATTCCCCAGAAGGGTAGAAAGAGGTGTTTGTATCACCCACATTTTGCCAGTTATGTTTGCCAGTTATGTTAAAACAAAATTTGGACCTCCCATAGTAAATCAATCAGCTGGTAGTCAGTTTTGTAAGGGAGGGCCAAATTTTTTTTTCATATTTCGACCTATGTTCTTTGGGGAAAGTTGTTGAGTTTCATGAGCACATTCACCTCCTTCAGGGTTGATACCCCCCTTCCGTTACACGCTGTATAAAACGAAAAAATATAGAAACAGGCAGGAGGTTATTGGGCATCAAAAAATTCGTCCGCATCACTGTCAATGGGATAAGTGCCCAAAAGGCTGGCAGCATTACCACGTTGGATGGCAATGCTGATTCTTTGGATAGGCCAGCCTTCTTCTTTTCTTTTTGTAGATATGTATTATATTTATACAAACATTTAGAACTAGGTTCTGTGTTTTGATTTTATTTTTTACTAGCTTTTGCTCGCGGCTTCGCTCGTGTTAATTTAGAATTCAATCATGATTCGATAGAAACGTGGCGCCGTCTATTATCATACTATAGTTATTGTTTTCCTTGGGAACAGCACTTTTTTTCGGGATGAAAGGTACCCTATGTCCGTTTCTGTACACCTGACAACGTATATGCAAAATTTCAGGATGATTGGTTCAGTGGTTTAGGCGTGTAAAGGTAACAAACAAACTTACATTCGCATTTATATCATTAGTTAAGAAGTTAGGATTGTGTTATTTATGTATATATTTTGAGTGAGCCCATTGTCAATAAAAAAATAAAATAAAAACCTGTTGATGTCATCACGTCAACGCCGGCTGTCGCTGAAAACCAGCGCTGGGGCTCTGTCTCACATACGGTCGGTGCATTATGCTGATCGATGGCCGTTTTGCGTTGATGTGACGCATATTTTTCCCCAACTTGTTCTTTTTTGTGTTTGTGTTCTTTCCCTGTGTCATGTCTTTCTTTTTATAAAAGCCCACTAATTCTTAACTCTCCCTCGTTCCCAAGTTTTCATGTTCAGAAGTCACCTTCGCGGTTACTATACTTACGAGGCAACTTATCAGTATAGTGTTAAGATAGATCTGGCAATATAAATGATGAGTATCATAATTATACATTTAAGTACAGATGCCAGCAGTTCAAGCTACCCGAACTTGTCAAATTTTCCCAATCAACGTTGAACCTTAATACTTTGGCGATAAAGTTGAAAATCTATTAAAGAAATTTGACAGATTGTAGTAGCTTGGTATGCTGGCGTCTGTACAAGGGGCTCGTAGCAAAGTAATTACAGCCGCACGGTTCGATCGATCGGGTTAAGCTACACTTGCCACGGTCGGTCCGCGGATGGGTTTACCATCTTCACATACCAAAATCTCTCCTTGTCTCAGAAAGCATGTTAAGCCGTTGGTCCCGGCAGTCATTCGTGGATCTTTGACAGTCGTTACGGGTCGTCAGAAGCCCGAAAGTCTGACAACCAGTCTTACCAAGGGGTATCGTGTTATCCAGTAAACTGGGTTGTGGAGGTCAGATAGGCAGTCGCCCCATGTAATATACTGGTATTCAGCTGCATCTGGTTAGGCTGGAAGCCGACCCCAACATAGTTGAGAAAAGGCAAGGCAGATTGATTTTTCATTTTAGTACTAAAACTAACTATAACAACCTTAATTATGAAACTACTTACTATCTTTTTAGGGTTCCGTACCCAAAGGGTAAAAACGGGACCCTATTACTAAGACTTCGCTGTCTGTCCGTCCGTCTGTCTGTCACCAGGCTGTATCTCAAGAACCGCGATAGCTAGACAGTTGAAATTTTCACGAATTATGTATTTCTATTGCCGCTATAACAAGAAATACTAAAAACCAAATAAAATATATATTTAAGGGGGGCTCTCATACAACACACGCGATTTTTTTTCCCTTTTTTGCTCGATATCAATAATGGCATCAGGTAGGCACTTGAAATATTTACAAAATACTCAGTTGTATTTTTACTTCACTAGTAAAATTAAAATAAAATAAATATTTAAGGGGGGCTCCCATACAACAGACGTGATTTTTATAGATAATGATACGGAACCCTTCGTGCGCAAGTCGGACTCGCACTTGGCCGGTTTTTTTTATACATTACTAGCTGCGCCCCGCAGTTTCACCCGCATATGTCTTGATCCCGTGAGAACATCAGGATTATACTGTGTGTGTGCCAAATTACATCTATATCCAGTTAGACGTTTTAGCGTGAAAGCGTACCTAGCAAACATACAAAAAACATTTTTTGTTCTTTTTGTTATAGTTTAGATGGAACAACTGTAGCATTTTTGATCTTGGTAGATTTAAAATTAAAATTTAACGGATAGAACGGATTGAACAAGTTAAGAATAATATTTTAGTAAAGTGTTATCTTACCTTACAGGTATCAATCCAACGGAGCTTCGTGGGAAGAAAATCGGTGTCTTTATCGGAGCAGCCTTCTCAGAATCGGAAAAACTGGTCATCTATGAGTCCATTCAGCGCAACGGATTTGGTATTACTGGGTAAGTTAATTTATTAAAATTTGCAACTAATTTTCCCGCGGCATCCCTCGCGTGGAGGGCGGAAATTATCCCACGGAAACGTATTACCGGGATAAAGTAACCTGTGTGTTAATCCAGGTTATAATAAACTATCTGTGTGCCAAATTTCATAAGCATAGTATTAACTAATGATTGAAATACTATCGTGAATATCAATTCACGATAGCACGACGCAAGCCTAGTACTTTTTGTCGGGTCATATTTCAAACATGATTCGAAAGACACGTAGCGCCATCTAGCGTCCGAAAGCAATTGTGACGGTCGAAAACTATTGTTATTTTCCTCGGGAACAGTATTTTATTTCTGGATAAAAGGTATCACTAGTTTACACGGTTTTCATACCCCAGCTGAAAGTTGCTATTTAATTATTCATTTGGGTAGAATTATCCAAAAAAAATAAAAATCTCTCACGTCTGGTTCAAGAAATATTTATTTACTTAACGGGAATACATAATTTAGGTATTAATACAAAATAAAATTAAAAATGACTAATTTTTGCCTTCTTTTTATAGTCATTTGAATTAGTTTCTCTTATAATGGACCAACAGTAATTCCCTAACCTGTTTTCATCCCAAAATCTTTGATGTCGTTCTTCAAAAACCTTTAAGTCGTTGTTCGTCACTCATACTTCCTAAGTTTTCAGGGAAAAAACTCAGATGCGAGTGCAGAAAATGAATGTTTATTCTACAGCTTTCGCAAAACACATGAGGCACCCACTTTTTATCTTGATTTGCAACAGAAAATCCAAAATAATGCAGATATGCACTTTTTAACGAATCTACAATTTCTCTTTTTTGAAAATATAAACTGTCCACAAACATAACAAAAATGATCAGAACTTTGTTTACACTTTCTATTCGACATTTTCAATCAATCCGTAACAAGATAAATTGTCGTTTGAAGCGAACGAATAAACAATAAACTGTAGTCACCACGTTAGGTTAGGTTATAAAAAAAAAACATTTGACTGTAGGCAAAAATTGTGACGTGATAAAATACTTCTGCTAACACTTATAGGTTTAAGGAAGGTAGATTAACATATTTATATACATTTATTTCGGGGTATAAAAAAAAAGTTCAATTTTGTAAACTAGTCTATCCTATGTCCTTCCCCCTTCCTTGTCTATACTCCTGAAAACGTATATGCAAAATTTCATGATGATCGATTCAGTGGTTTAGGCGCGATAAGGTAACAAACAAACCAACAAACTTACTTTCGCATTTATAATATTAGTTAGCATTCTTCGTTTAAGAGTGTCTATGGCAATTTTATTCAAATTGTGCATTTATGAATTTTGCTACGATTAATAAATATCATTGGGTCCGTTGGTCCTTTAATTTTCAGGAATCCAATAATTATGGAACAGCACCATATCGGCCATTATAATGATGTAGAAAAACCAAACATGGTGCGAACAGCATTTTTTCGAATAAAGAATTAAAAAAAAATACTAAATTGACTTTTTAAAATTATTTTTTTTTAAGCTTTCTAAAATATATTTTTTTTAATACGAGGATTTAAATAACATGACATGCATATAGAATACACGCGCGCCAAAGGAGAATACAAACGCTACTAACCTTTTGGAAGGAAATCGACTATTATAATAATTAGGGTCAGATTTCACTCACATCCGTGATTTGGTTACTGGCTCTTCATTAATGTCTTAATCTTTTGACAACATAGCATAATCAGCCTTTAACGTACCCACTGCCGGACACAGCCTCCTCTCGGTGAGAGGGAGTTGGCCGTAATCCACCACGCGGGCCCACTGCGGGTTGAGATCTACGTTTTGGAATGGGCAACAGCTTCACTTTCTGACTAACCGACAGACTATTTAAAATGTTGATAATGCAAAAGTGCCTGAAATGGTTTAATTGAAATAAATGGTTTGAGTTTGAGTTGGTAGATGTCACATGTCTTCGAATTTTTTGGTTCTAGGACATGCCGGTTTCCTCACGATGTTTCTTTTCGCCGTTTTAAGAGCATTGGTGATGAAATTTTTCACAAAGTACATAAAGTGCCTGTCTGGGTTGGAATCTAAGCCTACAATTCGTAAGCTGGGGCCGTTACCACTAGAACACCACTGCTCTTCGACAACATAATCATACATTAATATCGTCGACTAGGTACAGACGCCAGCACATCAAGCTACTACAATCTGTCAAATTTCTTTAATAAATTCTCCACTTTATCACTAAAGCATTAATGTTGAAGGTTAATTGGCAAAATTTGACAGTTTCGGGTAGCTTGAACTGCTGGCGTTTGTACTAACAAGTTAATATGCAAATTAAATAACGATTAAAGCAAAAATTCATTCCTAACAAAATTACTAGATTTTACAAAAGTCTTCTCCTCTATCTTTCTAAGATTTATATCCTTCAAATTAGCCTATCTTCCGGAATCCTATCACGTTCATGGAAACCCAACTCTGATTTAGAGAGCATACCAATTTATTTTCGTTTTCGATGGCAGTAAATTAAGCAGAACGAAGCATCGCAGGCGCCGAAACTAGGTGTAATTTTATTAGGACTTTAATTCAATCTAGTAAATTATTTTCTAAACGAATTTTGGGCGTGTTTAGCTGTTTTAATTATGTTAGTGGGGAATGGACGAAAGTTGTCTGTTGGTTAGTGGTTTATATGATGGGTTTGTGAGTGATATTTTAATATGTTCACGGTTTTTATTGTTTAGGGAACTGTTCAGAATTGGAAGTAAAAATATATTATGGTTTTGTATTCCACAGTATCTTCTACGATTATGATATTTATAATATAGGTCGCGTCATGTAAAAAGAACGCTGGCGGTCAAGCTGCGCTTAGGCGATATATCGATCTATTTGGTGGTATGAGGTGCGGCGCGGGGCGGGCGAGTGACGCGCCGCATGCTTGCCGGTGCCCTATTGGTTCGTCAGTCGACAATATGCCTAGTACTTTCGTGTGCGAGTGTACCCATGCGCAAACATACCCCCTCCACTTTCTTCCAGCGTTCTTTTTACATGACGCGACCTACACCAGCCTAATACTGACTCGCTACTCATACAGAGAAAGCATGAGCATTACCTAATCATCATGCTTGCTCCTTTTTAGTATCTTTAACTAAATAAATACTTAAGGTAAACAAATTAAAAAATAATTAATACATACTACTAATTTTAAAAGCTCATTGTTAGAAATAAAAGTATGAAATTGTTTTGGCCTTTTTTCTCAGAGTACCTAGTCAAATAGTAAGACCTCATCTAGTTTTTTAAATATGATTAACGTGTAAATGTTTTTGTACAAACCTACTAAAATAAAACATTTATCATTGTTAAAAGTATTGCTGATGATATAATATATGAAATAATATAATATAATGAAAAGGCTAGGCTGATGATGATGATATAATTTCAAATTAACATTGTAGGTTTGATTTTTTTAAACAAATAAGTAGTATGCCTCTATGCACGTAGAAGAATTCACTCACACAAATCTTCAAAGAAAATTAAATTTGAAAAAGCCATTTAGGTATAATGTTTCATTAGGTTCAATTGTATACCTACCTGTTATAATGCTGCATATTGGATCAGTGAATGCAATTATAAGAAAGATTTATTTGTGTTTTGTGTACCACTACATTAATAAAAAATATCAATTAAATGAAAAAATAAAATAATACTCTAAGGTCCGGATTTTTGATCCTAAGTTAAACTCAACCAATTGTTAAATATAGTAACTAATGGTAAATTTTTTGCAAAATGTGTTTTTGTACAATTTTTTGTTTATCAAATGGTTATTTTTTTTAACTAATAGTTAATTATTTGACCATTAGCAATGATATCATATCATTAGATAAACTAACAATTCATCAAAAATCTTGAGAGGTGTCAAGGGACACCCGGATGGAACGAAGTATAACTGGCTTGCTTTCTATAAGAGAGAGAGAGAGACAGACAGAGAAACACGCGCACGCCGCACGTCTTACAACTATAGCAAAAAGTATCGTTCCAACTTTTGGTCTTAATTTTTTCCGTCTAGCCTCCTTTCGCAACGCGCGATAAGGAACTTCGTTCCAAAAACATTTTGCAAAAATTTTACCATTATAGTTACTATTTTTAACAATTGGTTGAGTTTAACTACGGATCAAGAAACCGGCCCTTAGTCTTTCATTGCTTATTAGTTCGATACGTGCTTTTTATAGGGTTGGTACAGTATATAACCTTTTAATAGAAAAAGAATAAAGAAAGAATAAAGTTTATCCTTTCTTTCTTTTCTTTTTCTTTGGAAAATGTCTAGAGTCTAGAATGTCTAGATAAAATGTCACTCTGTAGTTATTTCGCCACTCTGCAATTGGCATTTTTGTTTTTTTTAAGATGGTTATTTATTGTTTTCTGGTCATCAGCCAATATCGTATTGTGTCAATCGTCAATTAATGTGAGTTGTCATTGGTCCCTGGCCTTGACAAGCAATAGACAAAAGTGGTGAACATTTTTTTTTCTTTTTTATGCTTGAGTACGAGTCTTTTGACTATGTGTAGCTTATGACTTTTTTTACTATCATTATTTTTTATTTGTAATTGTGCGTTTGGTTTGTGCGGAATAAATTATGTTTCTTTCTTTCTTTCTAGAGCTACAAACATGCTATCCCAAAATGTCCATGAAAATATCACACTACAAAAAAAAATACATACCTACTGAAAATGACATACTAAAAAATACAAAGCAATTACTATAGTGTCCTTGCAAAAAATGCCTTGTCTCTACAAGTACCTACTGCATATTTCTTAATTAAGCTTACATGTCCTTGTGAGTGAAGGTCAGAGGTCAGTTGGACCCCACAATTTATACGTAGATGTGGGTAGGAAGATTTACGGGGCCACCTGCGTGTGCTCTTTATCACTGCCTTATTGTGGGGAGGAATATTCTTTTTTCTGTGCCATGGTTTTTACATATCTACCTATATCTGCGTTGCTGTGTTCTGGTTCAAAGAATGCTGTTTTAATAACAGACGCACTAGATATTTCAATTTTTTTCTGAAGTGACAACGCCCTTGTGATGCCTCTGGTATTAGCATAATCAACCTATGTATAATCTTTCCAATACTGGGAGACAGGCCTCCCATTGGTGAGAGGGCGTGAGCCATAATACACCACACGGGTCCAGGGCGGGTTGGTGGATGTCACATGTCTGCCAAATTCTATTATACTTATCGTATTTTAGCCGAACTATTCTCCAAAACTCCCACCGTGAAAACTTAGGTGAAGTGAGCTTTTAATATTGTCAATCGCTAGCTTCAAATGGAATGGCAGGACACTTCAAGCTTTTCACGATGAGATTTTAGCAGAATCGACAGCTGATGTTCATAGGCATTGGAGACCACGTCTGCTGGATTACAAGTCAATCTATCTATATAAATAAAACCTGCACCAAATTGGATCATTCTTTTTTTTTGTGGTCGTTATTGTCAGGTTGTCCTGACAAACGAACACAAAAAAAAGAATTATCCAATTTGGTGCAGTCAGTTATTATGTATACAAACCTTGTGGTTTGTATACATAATTGCTCCCGGTAGGTGGCGCTGCTTTTTCGGGTGGGATGACGTCTGCCGGGTTCGCTAGGTTCTATCAATCAATCAGCGTTTTACATAAAGGAGTAGGATAGGAGTAGTTTAGGTGTAGGGTAGGAGTAGGGTAGGAGTAGGTTAGGAGTAGGGTAGAAGTAGGGTAGGAGTAAGGTAGAAGTAAGGTAGGAGTAGTGTAGGAGTAGGGTAGGAGTAGGTTAGGAGTAGGGTAGGAGTAGGCTAGGAGTAGGTTAGGAGTAGTGTAGGAGTAGGGTAGGAGTAGGTTAGGAGTAGGGTAGGAGTAGGTTAGGAGTAGGGTAGAAGTAGGGTAGGAGTAGGGTAAGAGTAGGGTAGGAGTAGGGTAGGAGTAGGGTAGGAGTAGTGTAGGAGTAGGGTAGGGAGTAGGACAACACGCGAACGAAGTAGCGCCGGGCAGCTAGAAATAATTTATATGGCAAAACAACCTTTGCCGGGTCAGCTAGTAACATATAAATAATTTAAGTGTTGTGCACTAAAACAACCTCAACTTCACTTCACCAAACAGCTTATAATACCTATAATAAACTTAGCCTTTCGCAGTCCACTGCTGGACATAGACCTCTCCCATGCTGCGCCATAACACCCTGTCCTCCCTTCCGCATCCAGCCTATCCCAGCCACATTTTTACCCACCAAAATTATATAGAGCTAAGCACATTATTTCAAAGTGTTATCCCTCATTACTCCTTTCGACCCTTGAGGCTCATTTCTAAATTTTATTGTAGGACTATGATGACCGATAAATTCACAATATTATAGGACCGCAATGAAATAAGAATCTTATTTACTTAACTTACGCATCGCTGCTCTAGACTGAATATTATTAAGTGCTAATAGATGGGTCGCTTTAGCCCCCAGCGTGTTTTGATGACCCCTAAAATCATATTTGCTTTGACTAAATTCGTTTTAGAGTAAATTTATTTTAGACCAGATTCTGCACGCTGGTTTGTCTGCGAGGGTAGATCCCCCTTTTAATAGAAATTGTTAAACGGTTATAAATTGATTAACTTTATTGAATAAAATTGCATATTGTAGCAAAATATTGGATATATTCCTGGAGTGGTGAATTTCTTATCTACCGATAATGATTCCTTTTAATATTTCACCACCACACATCACCATTTCATCATCTGCCTAGCCTTTTCCCAACTAGGTGTATTGGGGTCGGCTTCCAGTCTAACCGGATGCAGCTAAATACCAGTATTTTACATGGAGCGACTGCCTATCAGACCTCCACAACCCAGTTACTGATTAATACGATACTGCTTGGTAAGACTCGTTGTCAGACTTTCGGGCTTCTGACGTAACGGAACGACTGTCAAAGACCCTCGAATGACAGCCGAGACCAACGGCTTAACGTGCTTTCCGAGGCACGGAGGGGTCTTGATTTATGAAAATGGTCGCCCATCCACGGACCAACCGCGGCAAGCGTAGCTTAACCTGACCGATCGACCCGTGCGGCTGTTATTACTTTGCCATGAGCCCCTCCAAACCACTGTCTGTTTTTGTAGTCAATAATTCGGAGTCGAGTCGTTTATACCTACATCGCTCGCTTAAATATAAAATGATAGTCCAAAATAAAATATTTTTTAGATAAATGGGACAGGTAAGGAGATTCATATCTCCAACCGCTCTATTAATATTTTACATTATTTTATCTTTAAACAATCTTATGATAATTTCAAAGTCACAAAGCTTACAGCCCAGAGTAACTTGGTGGGCGACAAAGTAGGGAACTTCATTATAACGTACATTTACGTAATCTTGAAATTTTGCCTTTAAAAGCACTGCCTCTACAAAAGGCCAAAATTTTACTGGTAATTATTTCGTAATACTCTTGTTATAAAACTACCATTAAATGTCGAATCTAGAGGCCAAGACATTATAACTATTTTGCCAGAACTTACTCGTAATATTATTTTTCGCACAAACTGTTATTATTACATTGCGAACGTAGTGCGCGGTCGAAAATTGCTGCTGTTTTTTTCGTAGGCGTTGCTAACAATATAAAAATAAAGGCGAGTGGGTTTGATTAGGAAATATGAAAGCCAAGTTCCGTAGATATTTTTAGTTTTCCTTTGGAAAGAATATAGCTTATTTGCTGTTGGTCTCGACCTTGTTCACATAAGAACTTAAAACCCCGTCAGACTTACTCAAACGGTGGAGTTCCAAACATCAATTTTATTGCATCTCTTCTTCCTCTAACGCTGGGTACAGATTATTGAAACGTAACATGAAATGTAATACAAATTCGCCGTCCTAATTTCTGCAATGCAACATGAAATGTAACACAACTAGGCGAATTTATTTCAACGTGTGCTAGAAATTGTTATATCTGTCATGTTTCTTTATGCCCCGCTTCGGGCTGTGCATTGTCTATGGATTATACTGGGCCCTAGTTTACTATGATCACTTAACGATTCCTTACTGAAACCACGTCAATTCCTCAGCTGATCCCGCCAATCTCGCGTTGATTTCTCGCGGTTTCATTCATTGTGTCATGGAAAATTACGGCCCTCATGATTAGTCATTCCGTGACTGTATTGTATCCATTATAAACTGCTCCTCAATATTTATTTAGTGGTTTTTCAAGTCACAGATTCCGAGCTACTGAAGCCAGTAATTTAATGGCCAACTTTCACTAAACACTACAGAATCCTAAATCGGATCTCAATCTAACCGTGGTACGCAGGTGGCGCTCCCGACTCGACTAATAAGAAAATAATTATGAATAAAGGTCGGACCACTTGGCAATTTCGGTCGTTTATTAAAATGGTAATGAGCTGACTTGAAGTTTATAATGGGAGTTCAAATATAGTGTTTGAAGGTTGAGGAGAGTAGTGAAGATTATTACGGTATTAGGACGGCTCGTTAAAGTCTGGTTGTATGTACAGACGCCAGCACATCAGGCTACTACAATCTGTCAAATTTCTTTAATAGATTTTCAACTTTATCGCTAAAGCATTGGGTACAATGTTGATTGGGAAAATTTGACAGTTTCGGGTAGCTTGACCTGCTGGCGTCTGTACATACATAATGGACAAGATGTTCTGGAGGCCTAAAAAGGCCACTTTTAGGAATACCTCTAAAAACTATTCATTTCCTGAATTCCCAGCAGATCATTAGCAATTCCTCTAATTTTCGTAAAATTTCATTTCATATTTGGTGTAAACATTGCTGCATGAAAAAAATAAAAACCGCAATTTTATCGGTAAATTTTTCATTACAGGTTCTATTAGTTGCTTGGTTTTTTATTTTTTTATTTCTACAGTTTAAATGTTATTTCATTGTGATATGAATTGCACACAGATCACATTGCGAATTGTCAGTTTGTGACCATTTTACGATTTTAATATAATTCATATTAAATTGTTATCCTATTATGATTCTGCACAAAGTGGCCTTTTTAGGCCCCCTGGCTTTTTGAAATAAATACTTAATGATATTGGTTTGATGGTTCTACTGCTTGGCTCTAAAGTTAATGTTTCCTTTTCATCGATATTTAGAGGAGAAGACTATCATCACCGTAGTCAATTACTACAGGTTTGTAATTCTGATCATACAGTCAAGATTTCTTTAATTCTTTTTTGTTCTGTAATCTAGATCTTTAGTACAATAAAGAGTATTCTATTCTATTCTAATTGCCATTAATAATCTGTTCTTTTATTATTTTGTCCTTGTGTAAAATATAAATTTTTTGTATTTAGATACAAACACCAAATTACCATTTATCTATCTCGAACGTAAGTCCAAGTGATATCCAAAATTTACATAGATTTAATATTTAAAAAAAATCCATTGTTACTGTAACCTAAAAACCTCCAAATTACAACAAAAACATCATCACACCATTGACCCAAGAAAAAAACCAATCCACACAGAAGTGCCAAACTTCAGATATGATAACAAATCACAGCACGTTCCCTCGAGAGCGATTGAGTCGTCCAACTGATTCTAACGCACGTCCATCCCTTCATTATACTTAGTATCGTATCCTTAACCTTGGGAGTGGTCGTAACTTTGACGAATACCATCATTTGTACAGCCTTCTTCAATAATAGGGGTAAGAAAGAAAAGGTCCACTTTACACGCGCTGGTACGTCACGTTCTGAATAAATCAAGATATTTTTTTTTTCACATAAACCTATATCTTTTGCGAGCCCGCGCATCCTCCTTCCAGTTTTGATGGAACCTGTCCAGCTCATCCCACCATCTCCTAAGTCGCCGCGACCCCGCCTCGCAGTCTCAGGGCACCAATTCCGTGCTAGTTGGGCCCACAGTTTGGAGGACACGAGGACGAGTGGGCTCACGAAAGACGGAAGGAGTGAAGGAGGCTTTTGCCTTGGAGTGGGACACCGTAGGCTAGTAAAAAAAAAACCTACATAGGCACTTACGAAACGCCAGAAGCTTGGTGCACGGTTACCAATTGGTAGAAAGTACAAAGGGCCTACCTATTCATCGATCTACTAACTATAATAAATCATTACAAAATTTGCCGGATAGTGGAAAAATTATATTAAACGGAACGAACCTTATCTTGCCGGGAGTGGAACTTCTGCGTCACGTTTTTAGTTACCCCTAAGGCGACTTAGCGCAGTAACTTTTTATTTTTGATGTAAAACAATAAATCTCTGATATGATCCGATCGCCTCCCATCCGAGATAGTTTCGCTTTACGATACCCGTACCTTCGCCTTTCTCTTTCGGCTTTTATTTATTTTAGTTTTGTTTCGGGCCTCGATGAGATATAGGGTTCAAGATGAAAATGGAAACTGGATCTTTGGCTTAGGAAAACATCAGAAATCGGTTTTCTAATACGTTTTACTGTAGTATTATAGCTATATTATATTTAGTACTGTGAAAACTGCTGTGGGTGACCTATAGGTAATTAGTTACCTACACCTCTGGCTAACCCTTTGGGGATTACTGGCGTGATGTTATTTTTAAAGAATAATGGTAGGACTCCGTGTAGGTAATCTGGGTGTCCTATGTAGATTTCGCCTAAATTCGTAAAGATACGCTCAAAAGATAGATTTCGATAAAATTAAGACAAAAGGTAATCATAGAGTTTTTTTTAAATATTGAGTTTTGCCAGAAAAACGTTTTGTAAAAAGGGTGACTCCGTTTATATTGACATGACCGTTAATCAAGGAAGGTGAAGGATAAGAAATGCCCAAAATTTTAGTAAACATATCACAGTCTACTGCAGGGTTCAGGAGATTCCCAAAATACACCACAACAACCGTACAAAGAATTAATTACCAAGTAATTAAAATAATTTACATCAACTTCATCGCTATATAGACTTCTTCAGAATTCTCGAGCGCTATAAACTGTTTACAATTTAAAACTAGAACAGTCATTAACATAAAAACAAAAGCCAAACAGTATACTTAATAAGCCCCTATCAATAAAACCCCAAAATATACAGTTCATACATAATAAAAACTGTTCTTTAACGGACCATATTTATATTCATGATGAACACGATTGACTCTGCGATGAACAAAAGGCTATAAAACATTTACGGCGACATGCATTAACGAGACTTCCGAATGCACTGGTAAATATTTATACGTTTCGGGAAGCGTATTTACGAAACTAGTGTCGGGTTGAAAGGTGAAAATGTTGCGGTATTTTATGTGTGTTGTTGTATTTTTGGTGTGTTGTTGTTTTATGTGAAATATTATTTTGTAGTTACACTTCTGGGTACTGGACCTTCAAAGTTGTTCGAGTTCGGTTGTTTAATGCTTTCAGGGGAAAAACGCTGAACAACTCTACACTTAAAGATGTCCTTTAATGTAGGTATTTGCGTCGTTAAAATACACCGTTACAGGTAACTGGGGACTGCTAGAGACCTAATAGCGACTTAAAATTGAACTGCGTTTTTAAAAATAAATAAATTCTTTATTTCGTACACACATACATATAATATGTACTCACAATCCATAATATGTAATGAGTGAAAACTTCCGTCGCTAAACTACACGTCAAAGATACAAGGGACTTCTAGAAACCCAATGGCGAAATTGGCCGGCGTTTTTAAATATTTTTTTTATTTTGTACCACACAGACAAATTATTATTCAGCTGCATCCGGTTAGACTGGAAGCCGACCCCAACATAGTTGAGAAAAGGCTAGGCAGATAATGATGGCATACATGTACAAACTGTGTATTTGTATCTACGATATAAATTGACTTTAAACTAAACTTGTAAATGGCTCGTTTATGTATTTGGCCGATAGTTTCATAATGACGTATGTGTGTGTTGCAGTAGCAAACTTCCCTATTTTTAAGTTCGTACATACACAAACTATTTATGCAAGAGACCATCGATCTGGACCATCTATGTAAATTTGTCACATCTATCATCTATTCCACATCAAAACGTTTTATCCAATTTGCCCATAAATTGAATGAAAACAATACCAGTTTAGAGTACGGTACGAAAAAAACGATGACCATTTCAGCCATTATCAAAACATTCTGAACTAGGATCAATAAAAACGCGTCTCAGTGTATTCGCTTCATTGAAATGTTGTTTGTTTGAAAATGTTCAATTTGCTTTTCCGTTTCGGTACACTTTTTGTGTACCTTTTGCTTTATTTGATAATTTATAGAGATTCAGATAGCGATTGTTAATCTTAATTTATTACGGCCATTCATTGAATATAACCTAAAAAACCCGCCGTATAGACACGAGTGGTGAATAATAATTTAATTAAAATAAAATCAAAACCATTTTTAATGAATTTCCTTCCTATTTGACCTATAACTCCTTCCACAATATCTATCACTTAGCGACACCAAAACAAATGCCAAAATAATATCATGCTGTTAGAATTTTAACGCTCGGCTCAACACTGATAGTTGAAAATCCAACAACACGCTTTTATTTAGTTATTCATTAAGGTGTCACCTAATTTTAGTGCAAACGAGCAATAAGTATTTCTTTTAGTTGTAAATGGCGTCAGTACGATTTATGACTATAAAATCTTCACATTGTTCCAGATGCAACAAAGCCATGTACGCCAACCGTATTTCGTATTGGCTGGACAGCAAAGGCCCTTCTTATGCCCTCGACGTGGCCTGTTCAAGCTCTATGGCCTGTCTAGAGCATGCCTACAAGAGCATCAGCAGTGGAGTGTGTGAGGCAGCCATCGTTGGTGGATGTAACCTGTGCATGCACCCTATTGTGGCATTGAATATGAGGAAGTAAGTCGTAACATATTTTTAGTCTCTTTAACAAAATCTTATATAATTTGAGCTCTTTCTTCTTTTTATGGTTCCGTATCCAAATATCCTCCGCTGTCCATTCGTTTGACAGTTAGTGGGCTGTATTTCATGAACCGTACTTTGTAGACAGTTGAAATTTTCACAGAGTATGTATTGCTATTGCCACTATATAATAAGAAATAATGGAAATAAATTACATAAGTTAAAAACAATTAAAAGCCTCCTCCGTACAAGAAACGTGTTTTTTCGGCGTTTTTTTACCTTTTGGTAGGGAACCCTTCTTGTGCGAGTCCGACTCACACTTGGTCGGTAGTTTTCTTTGCATAGGTTTGAAAATTTCAAGGACATGATGTGTAACCCAAAGTAGCTATTTACACTCTACCATAGTTTTGGTTCTTCGAGCCGGATGTTTTTTTTTTTATGTTTTGATTTATTTTGCTGTTGTAGAAATTAGGTTAAAAATCAGAATTAAATAAAAAATAATATTCCCGGGTTACCTAGGTCAGATATAAAATTGTGTGCCCGGGAATAATTGACTAGATTAGCTTCAATCTCATTGCCAACTCTCAAAAACTTTAAGATATACTTTTACCACAATTATTAATATCAAATTAATTTCTCTCAGGTACGGCTTCCTTTGCTTGGATGGCAAGACGAAATGCTTTGACAAGCATGGAGATGGTGTTGTAAGGTCTGACGCCATCAGCATACTCTTCTTACAGAAAGCCAAGGATACAAAGAGGTAAGTTTGTCTTTCTTTCTTTCTATACAACATGTCCCGGAATTGACGCACACCACCAAACACCCCAATAAGAATATTGTGTTTTATTCATAATACACTATTTTTTTACTATGATGTTTGATGTTTATTAAATTAGTTATACAGTTACTGATGGTGGGAGAAAATTGTGGCCACGTTACAAATATATGCAAGCACACAGTCGCACATGTTTAGGGGTCTAGGCTTAGTAGGTACTTGATCAATTTTGATCAATTTACAGCGGAAGTGTGACCGTAATGTACGTAGTTTTAATTATTATTGGGATAAAAAATTACCTTACATATATTCAAAATTACAGAAATCGATTCAGTAAGCGATTCTGAATAACCCACTTTCATATTGTGCATTAATTCAGTTAAAATAAAAAGGTCAGTTTTTTTTTTTTGTTCTCTTCAATTTACTTGGGTGGTTTAGAAAACAGGAAAATTAGGCAAAACTCAAATGAACAGCCAAAAAATTTAAATTTCATCTCGAATGGTACGAAGGATACCAGGTTATCTAGTATTGAAATAATTATCTCTTCAACCTTTAAATTCAGAATTTTATTCATGATAAATAGTTTTATTTTTGTTTTACTCCAATAATTAGCTTAAAGCACCTTAATCAACAAGTACGCTGTACTATAAACTATCGATGACAAAATGAAAACATTTGATTTTCGCCATTTTGGCGCTGACAGCAACGTGAGCGTCCGTGGAACTAATATTTTTGATAGCTAGTTTTACAAGATGCGCACACTCCCATGATAAAAATGTTCTAAATGTCTTGTAGTAAACACAAAAAAGTTTTATTCCACGATTTAGACTTAAATCATCAGAGACATACCAAAACAAAACGCTGGCCATTTGCGGCAATGTGTCAATTTTAGTTCCTGAGACGCTCGAGTTTGGAATCGGCACAAAAAACATCTGTAATTTCTTATAGTATATTTAGTCCAGCGTACTTGTATAACATAATATAGGTCAGTGGCTTAAAGCCATATAACTGCTATAACATTATTATCATCAGATCAAGTTAAAATAATCGAGATTAATCCAGACAAACAATGCTGCTTTAACATTTTGTGGCTCTTTCACGCAGTTGGAACATCATGGAAGCTTCACTTCTGATACTTTTAATATATTAATCAATCGATATGTTTAAATAAATTATGACAATGGACCTCGAAATGTACGACCACTATCGGAAGTGAAACTCATTACATATTGATGAATTGATTTTAAATGATTCATTACTATGTCGTACATTTACGCCCCGATGAGATAATGTACGAATATATTATTTAAAATAATCTCTGAGAATTGTAAGAGTTGCATAATAACCTCAAATAAATGTTCAATCATTGTCCTCAATATATTTGTAGACTAAAATAATCTATATGGTTGATTCTTGGGTCGATTACATAGATATAGGATAGAAGGAGATATGCCCTGAGGTTGAAAATCTATAAGAACTCCATGTCGTTAAGAAGATCCCACTACCACGCCACTACTACACATGTAGTTCAGTAAAAGCAATAGATACACAGTCGCGCACACACTTGCAATTCATAATTATTATCGGAACGTACTACACAATCAATTATAAATCTTAACTCATCAAACATAGCGTGCATTTACCATGCACCGTACAACTTACTCACACAAAAATATCAGTCGCTATCGTTGTGCTGTCACCATTTATTTTACATCTAGTGATTGACTAAATCGGAAAGTTAACGATTCTCCCATTTATTATTGGACTAAAAAAAATGGGGGTTAAGAAGATCCCACTACCACGCCACTACTACACATGTAGTTCAGTAAAAGCAATAGATACACAGTCGCGCACACACTTGCAATTCATAATTATTATCGGAACGTACTACACAATCAATTATAAATCTTAACTCATCAAACATAGCGTGCATTTACCATGCACCGTACAACTTACTCACACAAAAATATCAGTCGCTATCGTTGTGCTGTCACCATTTATTTTACATCTAGTGATTGACTAAATCGGAAAGTTAACGATTCTCCCATTTATTATTGGACTAAAAAAAATGGGGGTTCTGAAAATAAAATAAATAAAAAAACAATGTGTCCAGAAAATATTATATTATAAATAAACAAAAAAACTGCAAAAAAAATTAGAAAAAATATTTTTTTAACATTTTATTACAATATCTTCTCAAGGGTCTTCCAACCGGATTTAAACGTCATCTTTTTAGGTCTTCCAACTGGGTTAAAACGGTTGACAAATTGTAAAATTAACTATACATTATATTCGTTGAGTAATCGACATTGCTGTCGATAGCCTACGTTAGTGGATCTGCACAGCCACATCACTAGCTGGCCGCAACCAGCAGCGGCCATACCATGCAATGCACCGCATAAATAAATATCCTTTTGTAATTTTTACATTGCTTCATTGTCTAGTCACTTAGTGACATACTTAGGCAGTGGTTAAGGAGCAATGTATGTACTGCGTAAATAGTACGTCGTCATATTTTACAATTTGTTGTTTTTCATGATTTTAAATACAAATATAGTAAAATAGTTAAATATATGGTATGTGATTCCATGATTCACAAAGTTTTGGTTTTGATTTCGGTTTTTACAAGAAACCACTGAACAACACGGCATTATTATATTTTTTCACGATCACGGTCGAAAGTGCACTAGTTCGCGGAGACGGCCATTAGCCTAGTGCATGATCATTTCGGGCATGCCGAGACGACACAGACACGCTTCCTTGCCACTTCTCCTGTTTTTACATTTCTATGGTCGATTAATACTTTTAGTCTTCGTCTTTGCCATTGCAGAATTTCTCGGTTGTCTTCAGTTATCAGTAGGTAATTAATCAGTTAAGCTTACTCACAACCAGCGAAATTTTTTCATCGTCTTACAAAAAATAGGGTATTAGGTGAAAGGAGTCGGAGCCTGTGACATAGATATTTTACTTTTTTCAATAACAGAAAGAAAATCTATCAATAATATCATTTGAAGTAAACTATTCATACTAGAACATTAAAAACATAAATTTTAATAAAAAATAAAAACGATAAAAAAATATCGAAATTCAATAAAAATCGAAATCAATATCGAAATTCAAATACGCAAATGCCTATGCATTCCACAACTTTCTGATTTCTGATTTATCCTTTACTGTCCAGGCCGCTCGTTTGTGGAATGCATTGCCAGTTGAAATAAAACGCGCGCAGTCATTACAGGTGTTCAAAAGACTTGTAAAGGAGCACTACTTGTCGTTGTGATCTTGTTGTCCTAACTGCTATCATCTACCAGTTGAAATAAAACGCGCGCAGGCGTTGCAGGTGCTCAAAAGACTTGTAAAGGAGCACTACTTGTCGTTGTGATCTTGTTGTCCTAACTGCTATCATCTACTCTACAGTCTTCTTTTATACATAGTATGTATGTATTTATGTATCTATAATTTTGGATATATGTATATATTTGTGTATCTAGTTTAGTGTATTATATACATAATATTTGCACCAACGACAGTCCCATTTTATGTCCAGGAAAATCACTGTCCATTCTAAGGTTGCCTGGAAGAGATCGCAGTAATGCGATAAGGCCACCCATTGTATATTTTGTAGTGTTTCATGTATTTTTTATGCTACTTATTTTTTGTGGTGTACTTTAAAGTATATTTAGATAAATAAATACGCATACCACTTGCACGGAATTTATATTCAGAACGTTTGCTATCTCAATGGTATTAATCAAATATTCTCGTGTCTTCCACTATTCCACTTACACATCATATCGTTTTCCAGATGAAAAAAAAAATCACTCGGTATATTAACATTATCCGGGTTTCCTGTTTCAATATTTCACGAAATGATTGTTGCACTACCCAGAAACTCGGGTTTATCCACACAGCATAAGTTCAAAGCCACGTCTAAGAGAAATAAATTATTTCTCTTATAAAATATGTTCCTTCTATATACTGTGGAACTCCTACACTGACGCGATAATGGACCAGCGACATACACCATTTCTTACTCCGCTACCAAGTGTTAGCGTCCACTTTTTCATTGTCAACCTTTATTTTCTAAAGTAAATTTTCTTTTTAGTTTCAAATTAACGTATAGTTTCTTTACTCACCATCCATCTGAAAGTCAGCGGCTATTTGTTATTTATTGCCTCACCGTTAATTTCCACAAGTTGGAAGGTAGTAGTTTTCGTGGCTAGTAATAACTCATGCTCAAGTCCAAAAGCGTTGTTATCTGTGAACGTTTTTAGGGCTCTACAGTTATTTGAGTCAGATAATTTCATGACAAGAGCTAGTATCTGCAGAAAGCTTTAAATCTTTATAGTATTTCAACTGTACGGGATTTCTTTGGCACTTTTATCTACTATTGAAAGTCTCCACCAATACGTATTAAAACCATGTTAAACTGTAGTTATCCTTTATATTGTTAAAAGAAATTCCACTGTATTGCCTCAAAACCACATTTCACATGCCGTCTATACACTGCAAGTCAAATTACAAGGTCCATTAAAACGGCGTTTATTTTTTGTGCAGTCGTCAGTACCGTTGAAATTGTACCGTGCCATGACATCCACGACAGACGACCGTGTGACCGGGTTAATGCATTTGCACCGCGGTTTTTTTTCGGTGCCCCATTTCGGCAACGTGTTTTGATAGTTTTTCAAAGAATTGATTCTGACTAGAACATAGAAGAATTTTACTTTTAGATTTTTTAAATACGGAGCTGCAAAATGCAATTTTGAAATGCAGGCAAACCTTCGTGTTCGAAATACCTACATATTATTTTCTCAATTAGTGAGAGAACATGAGAATATTTGAAATATAATGCAGCCTTGTTTTCTCATAATTCTTGTTTACTCCAGAATTATTAACTATGTGTGTAACGTACCGGTACCTATTTCGTGTGTATTGTACCTATGCATTTTGTGCTATATCTATATAAATAAAACAAAGTCTAGGGTTAGTTACACCCTTTATAAATTAATAACGGCTGGACCGGCTTTTATGATGTTTAATTTGTTGGATTTGTCGCGGCCCCGAATAGCAGAATAACTGTTGGAAAAATTTCACGGAAAAATAAAATATAATGAACATTCTCTCATACATTAGTTCTCATTGATCCTGAGTCGGTACAAAGTTCGCCGGGTCAGCTGACCCTGAGAACTTTGTACAGTAAAGGTTGTCCACTAAAGTCAACCTCATGTACTGCAGGCTGGCTATAATTTAGCGCGGCTTCCATTGGAACATTCAAGCAAGTTCAGAACGGGGTGTCAAATATTTTATTAGGTTGTTTTGTTTAGGAAACTACGGTGCTAGTTTAGTCGGCCATATTATGTAAAGACGTTCAGTCAATATAAACGTAAAGGAATCGTCGTTTGATTCCTCTCGGTACCTTGAAGGGCTCATCAGCCCTTCACTGATGGTGGAGGCGCCGAACTTGCGTGGCGAAGTTCGGCGCAAGTTCGTCTAACTTGAAACTTAAAGAACTTTGCTAGTTCTGGTTGGGTTAAAAAAAAATCATTTTGTTCTATAGGTGCAAAATACTAATAAGCCTATTAATATTTCACGATACGATATGATTTTATTGCACGATGCCTATGGTACGCTGCATGGTATGATAAGTAATAAATAAATATTTACATAATTTAAAAAGCTAACAGCCTCAAAATAATAACATTAATATGTACAAGTATATAAAAAATATAAAAAAGGAGGGGAAATAATGAGTAGACATAAAAAAATTCGTCCACATCGCTGTCAACAGGAAAAGTGCCCAATAATCCTATTGAATGTTTTGTCACTGGGACATAATTGTTTGAAATATATCTCATTAAATCTCCCTTTTATCATCTTCCAAAACGATTGCTTTAACTACCCACTCTTTTTAACTACTAAAATGTTTTTGCTATAGATTTATAAACCGTTTTCTATTTTGTTAGTACTTGTTGACAGACCCATACACTGTCCTCCCATACCTGTTAGCACTGTAATTTGAAAACATTTTTTTAAAAAAGAGTAAACGTTGTAGTTTTTTGCCGGCTCTTCTCCATAGGAAACGACCAATTGGACCCAGCACCTAGCTTCACCTAGCTTCTGATATTTCTTAAGTGCCCATGTAGGTTTATGTGAAATCAAATATTTTGATTTTGGATTGATAAAATGTATGTTTTTTCATTATTTAACAGAATTTACTCCGAAGTACGTCATGCGAAATCAAACTATAGCAGTAACTTGCAAAACCAGTTCTTAACAGTGCGACAGCCACAAGAGATTCAGGAGTTCCTGGAAGGTTTCTATAAGGAAACAGGCGTTTCACCCCGTGACGTGGAGTATATTGAAGCCAATGGTTCAGGTGAGTCTAGTCTTTTAATGATGCAATGGTGCTATTAAGGCAAATTTTTTGTGTTAATGTTTCTATACCAACAATTTAGTTCAATTTCTTAGGTAAAAAGCGAGTTTACGTATGTATATTCAATTGTTCATATTCAAATGTTTTTCTGTAGACAATTTTTTGCACTGTAATATTTATGCCTTGTCTCTCCATATTCGGATTTAATAAATAGCAGTGCCCTGCGGTTACACCCGCATAAGTGGTCATCCCGTAGGAATATTGGGATAAAAAGTATCCTATGTGTTAATCCTGGTTATAAACAATTTGTGTGCCAAATTTCATCAAAATCCGTTCAGTAGTTTTTGCGTGAAGGAGTAACAAATAACTGTCTATCCTCACAAACTTTTGCGTTTATAATATTAGTAGGAATTGCATATACTGCTCCCGGAAACAGCTCCATAACTTGATCATTGCTTAAAATATACAATTCAAGTTTTTAATCTCCCTTATTTTGTCTAAACAGCTCTCGCCGAAGCAGATGGCAATGAATTGGAAGCAATAGGGAAAGTGTTCGCCAAGGACAAAACTATCCAAGTTGGATGCGTCAAGTCTAATATGGGTCACAGTGAGCCAGCTTCCGGAGCTTGCTCTCTAACGAAGGTAATAACTTTTTCTGTGTCCCTTTGACACTACTAGCAATATAGGGCTTTTACAAAGAGTTCTACAAACAACTAAAAAAAAAACATGAACCTATATTCCCGAAGCGGTAGGTGCACAGTGGACCCACATTTCGCCAGTCACGTTTGAGTTTCATGTAAAAGAGGGTACCAACATCTACCTCATCTAACAAAAATGACATCTGATATGGAAACTAAATGACACAAGAAACGATACCTTTTTTTTTTTTTTTTCTCGCTGAGAAATGCTTTATGCATCCCCGTCTCGCGGGGGACCGAGACGGGGTATGTGGGACTCCCTGTCAAACTTCTGAAGGACAGTATACCCACTAAAACTCAGCGGTGTTCCTACAAACGCCGTAATGGGAGGGCTATGGGAAATCAATTAGGTACTTCCACGGCCCTCCCGGCGCACCCACGCCGCGTCCGCCATCTAAAGGTGGCGGCCCCGTCAAAGCCGCGGAAGGAAGGGAGAGCCCCTCCCGCCGCGGCCTCTATCCTCAGCCGCAATCTCTCCCTCACGGGGGACATCGCGGCCCGCCTCAGGTAGGTCACGATGTCGCGCAAGCGGCACCGCAACCTACCCGTGGGCCGCTACGTCGGGCTAAACCGCACAGCCCGGACGAGCGGCCCCCGCTGGGGTTCCTCTTAGCTTCACCGTGGCCCAGCTCGCCATGGCTACTGAGCCCCCCCGCCTTGACAATGCGGGAACCCACCGGGGGGGACGAGAAACGATACCTAAGTTAACATGAGTGCTCATGTTCAAAGCTTACGTAGTCATGGTTAAAGGAATAAAAAGCCTTACTAAATCGATCAAGATATTGTTTACTTCTGCATAGTTTATTCACAACCACTCGATACGCTTCCGCACCGTATAGAACAGGGGTTCCCAACCTTTTCTAGGTCAGGGACCACTTTTATATTATTCTTGTTAGCAGGGACCACTATGTAGGTATAATAAAAATAAACTGTAATAATCAAACTGAAACTTTAATGAAAAACTTGAGAGGTGTCAAGGGACACCCGGATGGAACGAAGTTCAAAGAGAGAGAGAGACAGACAGAGAAACACGCGCACGCCGCACGGCTTACAACTACCTATAGCAAAAAGTGTCGTTCCAACTTTTGGTCTTAATTTTTTCCGTCTAGCCCCTTTTCGCAACGCGCGATAAGGAACTTCGTTCCAAAACTTAATAGGAATTACATACGGCGGCCCGACGTACCGCCCCCTCCACCCGCGCTCTTCTCACTCACTGCACGGCGACCAACGGCTCACCGCCCGCTAAATTTAAAATCGTTCGCGGACCACATTTTGGCTTATGCGGACCACTGGTGGTCCACGGACCACTGGTTGGGAACCACTGGTATAGAACATCAAACAATGTTATCGTAGGAGTCTTCTAAACGCTGTTCCCAAGTCCAAAACCTGAACATTTTGTCAGTTTATATCAAGTAGACAACCGCTATTTTTCCGACAGCTGTTTACTGTCAAAAATGGTAATTTTATTCAACTATACGACGAAGAACACCCTGTGTAGAAGAGGTTGCTCCAAGCAGATCATAAACTTCATTTCTTTTACAGGTCTGTCTAGCATATCAAACTGGTGTTATTCCTGCGAACCTGCACTTTAGCGAGCCACAGGACAACATCCTCTCAGTACGTGAAGGGAGAGTTCAAGTAGTTACGGAAAACACGCCATTTAATCGAGGATTTACTGCTTTGAACTCGTTCTCATACAGCGGCTCCAACATCCATGTCCTTATGAAGGGACATTACAAGCCTAAGGTACGATATCTAGAACTATTACTTTGCTACACGGTTTTACTTGCATGTGTATAGATTACCATTTTATATCCACAAAAAATCAAAGAAAAAGAAAATACATTTATTTATACAATATGATATATAGTCACGAGCACCAATATGTCAACACTTGGCAACTTTCAATTGCGATTTTTTCGTGAAATAACGAATGCATCGTTGAAATATGACACATTACATAAACCTATGGGTTCGAAAATGCTATGTTCGTAACAACATAAAATTTCAATAAAAAATAAAGGAGTAAATCGCTTTTGAATAAAGCCGAGTCTATACATACTTTTGCTCGTGACTGTACATGTCATCACCATCACCAAATTAGCACCAGAAGCCACTAAAAACCACTAACAAAAACTTAATCACTGTTCATTCCAAGGTTTACTGGAAGACATTGCAGTAATCGATGAGGCTACGTACTGTATGTTTTGCAGTGTATAATTTAGTTTTATTAGGTAATGTATAATCTGATAAAATATATATAAATAAAAAGCATAGGACCATGAATTGTTCTGTATTGAAAAATACTTTGTGTCATTCAGGAATAGAATAGCTTTCTAAAACTTAATTATTTTGCGATCAGATTAATAATTCCAGAGATTATGAGATTTACATGATAATTCTTTTTTAAAGTTTTCTCTGCATTTTTCATGTCTAAGATTGCTAACCTTATATTTCCTATAAACAGTTAGTTAAGTGCTAAACACTAACGTAGATCTTCATAGGCGTAACTAGTAAAATAAATCTAATCTCGAAATGTACAAGTGTCTTATCGAGACTATTTCGATAAATGTCAGCGCGTTTCGTGTTGCAAAGCCTTTGAGGCGCGGAGACAGATTAAATCTAATTTTATCACTAGTAGACGAAAGTTATTTGAGAGAAAACGAAAAATCCTTCGCTTTAATAGCAGCTTTCATGATGAATTAATAAATTCTAGTTTGGTATAGCTTCTTCTTGCTAAAGGGGAATCAAATATTAACCTATCTAAACTAATAATAAAACTGAAGAGTTTGTTTGTTTGAATGCGCTAACCTCAGAAACTATCGGACGAATAAAAAAAAATGTATTTGATAGCTAAATTCTTGAGAACATATATACATTTTTTTTAAAATAAAAACACCTTGCCCCACACTAGGAATTACTCCTGTATCGTGGGTGCGTTTACAAACATTTAAACTCACATACACAAACAGCCAGACCCGGAGCAACTACCTGTAGGCGATACAAATATTTGTTCCGTGCGGGAATCGAATCCGCGACACGCAGCGCAGCAGTCGATCGCTCAGCCACTACGCCAACCGTGCCGTCAACTTATTTAACATCACGCTATGCACGCTAAATGAAAAAATTCAGAAAGATTGCTAAGCGAAACGTGGTACTAGCGCAAGCAGGCGACGTGATGCGACATTCAAGGTCGGGAGTAAAAGACATCGTGGGCAGAAGCAGTTAATTTATAAAAAAAACTTTTTTCCTTCTAGGACCTCGACCGCTACCGCAGCAGTATTCCCCACATAGTCCTTGTATCTGGCAGACAGGACAAATGCGTGATGAGCCTGATTGATAAACTTAACCAACTACCGGTAGACGCTGAACAAATTGGTCTTCTTCATGGTATTCATGATAATCCTATTGCTGGGCATACTTGCAGAGGCTATACTATTCTTGGTAAGTAATTAAATATTTATATGGACGATATCGTATTATCGACTAACGAGTTGTGGGTCGTGGGTTCGAACCCAGGCCGACGCTTTACTTAGTTTAAATAATTTCATTAGCACTACTCTAAAAACAGAGAAGAAAAACATCGTGAGAAAATCGACACATCCTAGAACCAAAAACGCGAATAAACATGTGACTTCTACCAACCCGCACTGGGCCCATTTGGTTGGTTGAGGCCCAGCCATTCAGTAACTGTTAGGTATATTTTAACATGAGACAACAGTCAAATAATTCGAAATCACGATAGCATAAGTATAATAAGCAGCCGAAAGACGTCCACTGCTGGACATAGGCTTCCCCCAATCACTTCAATCGGTTCTGTTCTTCCCGCATCCAGAATGGGCAGGGCACATTGCACGCAGAACAGATGGCCGATGGGGCCGAAAACTTCTAAAGTGGCGACACAGTCCTCCTCTGTTTTTGTAAGGGAGTGGGCCGTCACATGGCCAAACCGAATATTATTGAAAAATGCGAAAAAAGTTCGGATCGGCTCAGTTGGGTCGGGACCATAGTCAATATTCGAAAGAGTGTAGGAGTGTAGGATCGGAACCGACCGAATCAAATTGTAACTTCGTAGCAGGAAACGGCCGACTACTTCGGAGTAGACCCCCCGGTTTCGATTCCCAGGTCAGGCAGTATCATTGGGTTTTTCCATCCGGATTTTTTTTTTATTGATAATGGGCTCACTCTTGACCTCAATCCAGCCCAGAGGCAGGGATGAGATCTACGGTGGAACGAGCTTGCCCAGAAGAAGCCTATTCACTCTCGCTTTGAAGAGATTCGGGTTGTATGAACTCGGGAATGCAGACGCAGGCAGACGATTGCACTCCTTAGCTGTGCGCATCAGAAAAGATGACGAGAAGCGCTTAGTGCGTATATATGGTATATTAATCAAATAGGGGTGGTATCTCGCAGTGCGTCTGGACTCTCGATGGTAGAAAGGTGAAGGCGGGATGAGCTCATGTAGCTCTTGAGCATATTACCCGAGTAGGAGCTTGGATTCTGGATTTGTGTCCTGGTCGATGTCAATAGGGTACCCTCCTATTACACTTAAACATAACTGGTGAAATATGAATTTACCATAGATACGCCTCTGCTTTACCCTTAGGGAATTACAAGCGTGATGTTATATTATGTGTTATTTCAGATACAAACGAAAACAATGAAACAGTATGTTTAGCGAAGGATGTGGAATTCATCGACGGCTTGGCTCAGCCAGTATGGTTTGTGTACAGTGGCATGGGGTCGCAATGGGCCACTATGGGCGCTGATCTGATGCGGATTCCCATATTTGCTGCGGCTATCGAAAAGTAAGTACTTGTACATTTTGTTATTTAGAGTAGGTACGAATCATTTGATCTGACTTGGTTTCCGTACGTCCTTTTCGGGTAACCAGTGCAACTCAGCATAATGCTGTGCTGTGGGTACCTATAGCACAGCATTATGCTGAGTCTTGAATCTTCTTGTCACAGTTATGACGGGTAGCCGTCGACTATTTTTGCTTTGTGGTCGTGATTATAGATATATTTTGTTTTTATTTTTCCTTATTTTAGCGTGTTTCTCTGACCACCAATAAACCATTTTTTCTGAAAACCCTATTAAAAAAAAAATGAGTTTTCTAGTGTTTGCAATAGTAGTAATTTGATACCTATTGCTTCCCATTGTCTAGTTGTGACTAAGGGCGGTTTTTTTAATCCGTAGTTAAACTCAACCAATTAATCAAGCCCTTGATCCAGCTGCCCAACGAGAGCCTCCTCAGGTGTTGGCTAATAACCCATTGGTAGTCACGACTGTCGGCACAATGATTACTGAGTCCACATGCCACATGTTGACAACCTCGCGAACCAAGTCAAGATACTTGATTTGTTTATCTTACTCGGCTTAAACAACATATTATTATTACTTTAACCAAATTGTATGCTAAGTAACTATTAATAATTATCTCGACCAAAGTTTCGAAATGATAAAAGCAAAGTTGAAATAGCAGAAGCAAATAATTGTATGCCAACATCTGCAAAGGAATTGCTTTAACATTACGTACTTCTTTCAGATGTCAGCGAGCTTTAGAACCAAAAGGCATAGACATTGTGAATATTTTGACCAATCCGGACAAAACTATCTACGACAACATCCTTCATTCATTCGTCGGAATTGCTGCTGTACAAATTGGACTTACTGATATACTGAGAGAGATAGGAATCGTTCCTGACAATATTATTGGTAAGGATATGAAATAATAATGCAGTTATATTTTTAACCGACTTCAACTCTCAGAACTCCGTTATTTATAAGCCGATTTGCAAAATTCTTTTTTTATATGTCAGGATAGACTTTCAGATTGGTCCCATAGAAATTTCATCAAAAACGGTTCAGTCGTTTGGTTTTTAAACCAAAATTGCTGTTAAAAATTACAACTTAAAAGTGAAAAATAAAAACTTTTTTGCAAAAAAAAAAACACAAGCGACTTCCAAAAAAGACACTACAAAGTGAAAAATAACTTTAATTTCGGAAGTCGGCGGCAAACAACGAAAATGCGAACCCAACGACACCGAGTTCCGAAATTAAAGTTATTTTTCACTTTGTAGTGTCTTTTTTCGAAGTCGGTTGTTGTTTTTTTTTTTTTGCAAAAAAGTTTATTTGTCTATAGCAGTGATGGCTCAGTGGTATGAGCTCTGACTTACGAGTTGTAGGTCGTGAGTTGTAAACAAAGCTAGCGCTTTACTTTGTGCTATTTATCCCATCACACTGCTCACAAAACGGTGAAGGAAAACATCGTGAGGAAACCGGCATGTCCTAGAACCAAAAATTCCAAGACAATGGCGCCAATTCCCTTGTTCTATGTTCTATGTTATGGGTTTGGTTTCCGCACTTAGTCCTTCAGGTGGACCATTGTGCGTGAGCCATGGCGGCCGTCAGTGGTTATTCCAACCAGCCCACCTCCCTCCAGAAGCTTATTAGGTCTCCTGGTACCCTTGTTCACAAACTAAACTAAATTTAAGTTCAGTGCATCTTTTTCCATCTATTTCATTACAACAAATTTGTCAGCGCCTGACGTAAACTGACGTATATAGTCGCCATGTTTTTAATCACGCGTAATTTGTTTATGGAGTATCTTAATTTGACAGGACTAAAATAATATTTATCTTCTGACCTTTTTTTAATGAAAAGGAAAAAGATTCACTGAACTTAAATTTAGTTTAGTTTGTGAACAAGGGAATCCGCGCCAAAAAGATGCACTAAACTTAAATTTAGTCTAGGGAATCGGCGCCAATGTGTCATTTGCCGCACTGGGCCCACGTGGTGGATTACGTCCCATTCCCTCTCACCAAAAGGAAACGTTATAGGCCTCTTATGATATATTTTTTTCGCGGTTTCACCCACATAAGTTTCGATCCCGTGAGAATATCGGAATAAAAAGTCCTATCGTATCGGGATGGTATCTTATGTGTTAATCCTGGTTATAAACCATATGTGTGCCAAATTTCATCCAAATCCGTTCAATAGTTTTGGCTTGAAAGAGTAACAAACATCCATCCATACAAACTTTCGCGTTTATAATATTAGTAGGATTTGGACACATTAACACGGTGAATAATGGTATAGCATGCTGAACCGTGCAGCTTCAAGAAGCATCAAAATCTGAACTCTTAAACACTTCTTTTTTTATCACAGGACACAGCGTGGGTGAGCTAGGGTGCGCGTACGCCGACGGTTGCTTCACGGCTGAGGAGATGATTCTCTCAGCTTACAGCCGAGGACTTGTCTCTTTGCAGACGCCATTCATCCGTGGTTCTATGGCTGCTGTTGGACTTGGATTTAAGGCGGTTAGTTTTTAAAACGTGCTACTATATACTATATTTTTAAATATTAGAATATAAAAACTTTAAAAATTTTAAAAATAGTAGGCCACCAGTATCGGAAATAGTGTCCAGGCTACCGGCGGTAAGGACTCCAGAGAGAGGAACCTCTTAACAATGCGGGCCGTGTCCAGAAGTACCACCTTCTGAATTCAAACCCTTGATCCAGCTGCCCAACGAGACCCTCCTCAGGTGTATGTCGAGGCTCTTGGCTATTAACCCATTGGCTGTCACGACTATCGGCACAATGATCGCTGAGTCCACATCCCACATGTCGACAACCTCGCGACCCAAGTCAAGATACTTGATTATTTACTTTTTATTTTTATAGTTACTTAAAAAAAAAAATTTGCTCTATCTCGCCCTGCTTAATTAATAAAAGTGGTCGTTAATTTGATTAAATCTGTCTTAAGCTATCGTCAGCCATGCATCAACCATCCATTAAGTTGATGAAGGCTGTCTGTAAAAGATCGTTCTTAGCGATAAGACCACCCATTGTGTCGCCCTATGTAAAATGTCTACATTTATATTTGTAATGTTTATGGTATACATAATAAAGAGTATTCTATTCTATTCTAAAACTACAGTTTCTGCTTATCCTCTCATGCGCATGTCATCTTCTGTCGATTTATCTATGATCACCCTATGTTGATTTAGCCAGATTCCTGCCTCTACTAGAGCTCTTGTTAGTGAGTGATTTCCTATAAATTTATCTGTTTTTATTCTCAGGTGAAAGCCCTCTGCCCACCAGAAATCGAAGTGGCCTGCCACAATAGCTCAGATTCGTCTACCATATCAGGCCCAGCTGATGTGATGAAGACCTTCGTAGGAGAGCTCACAGCTCGCGGTATCTTCGCCAGAGAAGTTCCGTGCTCGAATATTGCGTATCATTCAAGATATATCAAGGATGCTGGTAAGAACTTGAGAAATAAAAAAATAAACCATCAATAACGTAATTTCAATTACAAGATATATTATAAAGTGTCTTTTATAAAAATAAATTAGTACCCCTATTTTTCCTACCGATACGGTATGAAGAAGAAAATCAAAATAATGATCAATTAAAATAATGATCTAAGCTGGATGTTACAAGATGAACGCAGGACATACCTTACAACAGTGACATTATATACCTATCCTTAGGTCCCGGCCTTCTAAAATACTTGCGCGAAGTCATCAAAAACCCGAAGGAACGCAGCAAGAAGTGGGTGTCTAGTTCCGTTCCACAAGACCAGTGGAATGAACCTGCTGCTCAGTATTCTTCGGCTGAATACCACACCAACAACTTATTGGTAAGCATACCCATATTAGTTAGTCAAAAATAAACTAGTGACTTGAGGTAGTGTCTTTTCAGTGTTCTTGTCAGTTTTCAGAACTGATTTATATCAAATCAAATCCATTTATTTGGTTTACAATGTATGATCTCTATAATGGCCCCTTTACATTCTACCACTACATAATATGGAGTGCAAATATTTAATTGTAACCTGCACAATGTTATGAATATAATTAGATACATAAAAAAAAATAGACAGCAACAATAAATAAGATCTCGTGCTTATGGATTTATAGCAACAAATTAATTAATTAGTAATTATTATAATTAATTAATTGATGTCAAAACTATATCTAATACTATTTATAATATTTAATAGTTAGTACCTAGCAATAAATTAGGATTTTTTTAGGACCCTGACTGTGTCTTTAAGTTTAGTTACTCTCCGAATGAGCGGCCCAATAGCAAGTAGCTTAGATTCAAAACATTACTTGTGACTCGCGTACTTACTGATAGATGTTTATGGCTAAAATAGTTATGTGCAAAATATTTTTCATGTACAGTGCCAGCAGGTCAAGCTACCCGAAACTGTCATATTTTCCCAATCAACCTTGAACCTTAATACTTTAGTGATAAAGTTGAAAATCTTTTAAAGAAGTTTGACAGATTGTAGTAGCTTGATGTGCTGGCGTCTGTACCTACATTTTTTTTACTTATATGAATTATTTAGTAGTGATTAAGCAGTGTTGTTTTAGCGAATGTGAGTACCAATACAAACTATCTCTGGTTTAATGGTACAAAACAAACATTAACCTGTATTTAAGACCATTATTATGTTTAAATAAATAAAAAAAATGCTGTTTACGAATTTTAGTTTCTGTGAAATCTTCATTATATGATTACTGAGTTTGAAACAATGAATCTCAAGGTTGGTTCATTTCTAACCCTTCATTTATTTCCCCAACAGAATCCAGTCCTCTTCGAAGAAACATCAAAGCTAATACCTTCGAACGCTATTGTCATCGAAGTCGCTCCTCACGGTCTTCTACAAGCTATTCTGAAACGTTCACTAGCAGAATGTACTCATATACCACTCACCAGACGTGCCCACGTTAATCCCGTGAAATTCTTCCTAGAAGCTATTGGAAAGTAAGTAACTAAACGACTAATCATAAAAACCGGTCAAGTTCGAGTCGCCTTAAAAATTTATTTTAATTTAATTATTTATTTTTAAAGTGAATATACAACTAAATATTCTCTAAATATTTCAAGCGTTATTAATATCGAGCAAAAAAGGGCAAAAAAATCACGTTTGTTGTATGGGAGCCCCACTTAAATATTTATGTTTTTGTTGTGTATTCGTTATTATCGCGGCAACAGAAATACATCATCTGTGAAAATTTCAACTATCTAGCTATCACGATTCATGAGATACAGCCTCGTGACAGACATACAGACAGACAGACGAACAGTGGAGTCTAATTAATAGTGTCCCTAAAAAGGGTATCGGCCGAATGTTTGGCCGTTTCCTGCTACGAAGTTACTATTTGGTTCAGTCGGTTCCGATCCTACACTCCTACACTCTTTCGAATATTGACTATGGTCCCGACCCAACTGAGCCGATCCGAACTTTTTTCGCATTTTTCAATAATATTCGGTTCGGCCATGTGTCGGTCCGATCCGAACATTCGCACTTTGCACTTCGGAGTAGGCCCCCTGAAATATAATTAATTTCCCATCTGACACCTTTAAGATCTCGATTCATAGTCTAAATTGAAGCAAATGTTAATTGGAGATGTTGGATGTAAACTTGACCACCTATTTTCATTTTGCTTTGGAAGATTTGTGCAAATAAAAAAATATATATACAGACAGCTAAAATGATGATGATGACCCTACCATTATAAACATATTGATGGTGATGTATGTACATTTTTTATGCATACTAATAATGTGCTTTTTTTGTAGATTGTACTTAACAGGGCTTATTCCAAAAGTGAAGCAACTCTACCCTAAGGTAGAATTTCCAGTTGCTACAGAAACTCCACTGCTCTCACATTTGGTCGAATGGGAGCACAGTGAGATATGGTAATTGTTTTTATAATATTTATAATTATTATTAGATCATTCAGCACATAGAACGTCGACAATGTAATCATCAGAGTTCGGAATCAGGTAGAGTTATTTATGTACAGACGCCAGCAGGTCAAGCTACCCGAAACTGTCAATTTTTCCCAATCGACATTGAACCTTAATGTTTCAGCGATAAAGTTGAAAATCTATTAAAGAAATTTGACAGATTGTAGTAGCTTGAGTGCTGGCGTCTGTACTTACACGATTTCAAAAAGCGAAAGAATAAAGTGGATATGCCTCAAATCCCGAGATTAATTTTAAAGAGCAGAAAAATCCCGTGATTTATTAAATAAAAAAGTTATTTGCTTTTAAACCACTGCACGCGCGACGTTGCCAAACTTACATCAACGACATCGGATGTCCGAAGTTGCAAAATTCCAATGCGCACACGCGCGATTTTGCCACATTTGTAGTTCGCACTACATAGCTTGTGAGAACAAAATAAAACAATAGCGGAAATGCGGAGCACTCCCCGCTTAACAAAATGGCCACGCGGGATTGTCTATTAGAAATCCCGGGAAGATCCAGATTAATATCAATATTTCGATGCAAGTACATAAATAACTCTACCTAATTCCGATCTCTGGTAATCATAAAGAAAACATTAAAAGGGAGTAGATGCAACACCACGCCTGTTTTCCGAGGGAGAGAAAATTAAATTGAGGAATAAAGAAGAAACAAAAAAATAAGCAATGAAGAAGAATGTAAATGTGGGTGTACTTATAGGAACATGTCTGTCTAACCCTTCGGGAAAAAGATGATGATGGTGTGATGTTATGTCATGTAAGAATTTAGAAGCAATAAGAATATGGACCCAGGATTTTGTAATAATAATCTTGATTTAAAAGAGTGTCCGTGGAGTTTCTTGTCCGTTCTTCTCCATAGAGATCTACGTTTTGGAATGGGCAACTAGTTTCAACTTTCTGACTAACTGACCGACTATTTAATTCTGACAGTTAAAAATTGCCTGTAAAAGGTTTAATTGAAAAAAAAAGAAAAGAATTTAATAGAATATTTCCGTAACATTTGAAACTGTTTTTTAAGGCCTCAAGCAAAATACAATGCAAAAGACAAAGTTATATGCGCAAGCAGAGATTTTGTCCTCTCCATCCACGATGATGACTACAAATTTTTTGAAAATTATAAAAGAAATGGTAAGTAACAATACTTTTTATGGACCAGAAAACTTATAGGTTGATACACTATACCCTGCCCATTAGGTTAACCGTTTTATGACAACTGTCTTCCTTGACCTATTCCAGATTACGTAAAAGTTATCTTTAAAATACGTAATAAAATAAATATATAAACTACCTTATCTTATTGAATTATCTTATTTATGGCTTCTTACATACATTATATTACCGTAAGTGTATCAATCAACGTATTGTGTGTTGCCGCAATCACTAGTTCCATCTGTCAAAAAACGGTTTACCTAATGGACAGGGTATAGTTAATAGCACCGTGTGAACAAATCAGGATGTTAGTCATAGTGTTGATAATTATTAGTAGAAGCAGTATTTTTTTGGCAAAAAGATGTTCATAATAAATTGACAGATCAATCTTCACTTTTTATTTTTGTTAGCCTATACTGTCCCAATGCTGGGCAAAGGCCTCCCCCAAATCCTTCCAGGAACACTTTTCTTGAGCCACCTCAAACTTTCACTCATCATACAAAAATAGACAATACATTTTTTAAATTTTCACTTTTAAAGTCCATTCAGGAAATATAATGTATCAGCTTATCGAAGAGATAGTACCTACTAGAAATTTATTAATTCAAAAATTCCAGGTGTTTACATTTTCCCCGAAGCTGCATTAGTGACTCTAGTTTGGGAGACTTTTGCGATGTCTAAAGGCATAGACTACAAGACCATGTCAGTTGCATTTACTAACATGCACTTCAATGAAGAAGTTGAAATTCATGCTAACGATTCTCTGCAGCTCTGTGTAATGATGCATAAGGGAAATAATTATTTCGAGGTAAGTGAGATAGAAACTAAACAACACTTGAAATTCAGCTGAAAACTTTTGATTGTTTAAAGTGCATATTAACGAACAACTAACTGGTTTATAACTTATACGAACAATAATAATTACGATATATGGCCGTACAAGAATAATATCGAATACACTAACTACTATAAATATCTATGTCCATAATTTTGTAGTATTACAACATTAATAAAAAAGTAGACAAGACTTATGTATACAACGTGGCGCTACAATGGCGACATTAATTTAACACACGGGTAGGACTAGTGGCCAGTAATCATAAAAATTATAACAACATAAAAAAAATCGTAACTTGAAAACCACCTGCGCTGCTCGCCGACATAGGGCTCTCTCTCTCTCTCTTTCCTTCAATTCGCCTTTATTTTGCACGTTAATTGTTTTAATTACATTGATGCGATGTTATGATCCGTGACCCCGCAAATGACCCGTGCGCTACAGTTTTTTAAGTCAGGTTGCTCTAACATGCTATTTTATAAAATTGTTAATAAATAAATAAATATTAATGTTTAATTAAATTAAAATATATTCATAAAACTACAACGCAAAACCGTATACGTGTGTTAAATTAATGTCGCCATTAAAGCGCCACGCTGTATAATTAAATACCTTTTATGAAATCTGTGACAGATTAGTATGAAGGTAACAGGACAGTTACTTTTGATAACACATTACTAAATTCAACTTATTTTATTATACAGTAACCAAATATAATAATAATAATAAGTATTTATTAGCACAATACAAGTTTGACACATTAAAATTCACATAGTAGTCACTAGGGTACATAGAAATTAACAAATAGGAATAGTGTACAAGAGATCGAAAAAGTACAGTCAATACAGAATTTGAGCCCTGACTCCTAAACTAGGAAGATCCTGTATCTTAGGAGGCAGTGTCTTCGCATAAATAGAGGACGAGTAAATTATGAGCGTACTAGCAGACTCGGAAAGCACGTTAAGCCGTTGGTCCCGGCTGTCATTCGTGGATCTTTGACAGTCGTTACGGGTAGTCAGAAGCCCGAAAGTCTGACAACCAGTCTTACCATGGGGTATCGTATTACCCAGTAACTGGGTTGTGGAGGTCAGATAGGCAGTCGCTCCATGTAAAATACTGGCATTCAGCTGCATCCGGTTAGACTGGAAGCCGACCCCAACATAGTTGGGAAAAGGCTAGGCAGATGATGATGATGACTAGCAGACTCGGATAGAACTTTTACTCGTTCGAATATACTGCTAAGTAACGCGGAACTTATCTTCTACCATTACTGTTACTGTTAGCCTGTACTATCATCCCAATGCATGGCAAAGGCCCGCCATCTTCTCCGGGTTCTGCCGGGACGCCTTCTAGCTGTGTCAGTGCTCCACGTGGTGGTTCATGATTCTTCTACCATTAATAAATTATACATTGCAGGTTACTCACAACCTTACAACGGTCGCTAAAGGCTATATTAATGAAATTAAACGTAATATTTGTGGTGAGCGACAATTGGAGAAGTCAGCGATTAAAAATGACGTTCTCCTAAGTACCCAAGACATATACCAAATTCTACGCATGAAAGGTTATTCCTACGAGTAAGTATATATATAAAAGCATTAGTCTAACTAAGTAAAATGCTCATAAAGTTAGAGGCGTCAAAACTACAAATCATTTTTATTTTCAGGGGCAAATTCCAGTCAATCCATTCAATAACGTCTAACAGTACAACAGCAAATATCAAGTACACCGACGAATGGATTCCACTCCTTGATTCGCTTTTACAATTCTCCGTGCTCAAGAGAGAATATGCTGGATTATCAAAAGTAAAACGTTTTACCAACCTGGTTATCAATACTGAAAATCACTCTAAAACTGTTCAGAAAGATGTAGATGGTGAACCATGTTTAACTGCTGAGTACTATGATATACATGATACTATAAGGTAATCGAATTTCTCAAAAAATAATTATATTTTAACCAAACTGACATTTTTGACACCTGAATTTGTACTCTCAAACTCAAAGCATTTATTTCAAACAACCTATTGCCCGCGACTTTGTCTGCGATCCAGGATGAAAAGTAGCCTATGTCCTTCTCCAGATCATGGACTACCCATGTGCCCAATTTAACCTAAATCCGTTCAGCAGTTTTAGCGTAAAAGCGTAATTCTTACATTTTCTAACTTTCTGCGCAACATTCTTATTTTTTTTTTCTACAAAGTATCAGAAAACTTTAAAAAAATATGGGTGTAATCGGTAAAGTCGTTCTCAAGTTATGGCGTGATCAAGGGAAATAGGGATTCATTTATATATATACCTATATAGATAGATAAACTAATTGAATTAACACTTGAAATGTCAAAGGGTCGGTAAATCAGAAAGATGAAAATTGTTGCCTATTCCAAAGCGTAGTAGGTTTCTATTGAGAAGAATTAACAAGAAAAACCTATCAAAAATAATACCTACCTAATGATTTCTTTTTTTCAGATGCGGTGGAGTAGAAATCACTGCTATTACCTATTCTGATATGCCTATTGTCGAAACTGATCCTGATATTCTACAAACCCGTTGCTTTGTGCCACACTTCCTTCAAGGAAAAATTGACGTAAGTGGACTAAATGATTTAACTTATAAGTATTATTTTTTATTCTTATAACTTCAACTGACATTCTCTATTATGTACAAACTTCTAATACTAAACTACAAATTATTAAAATTAAAATATAATATCCTAACTTAAAACAATTATTCAAAAACTAAAATATTTAACCAATTGAATAATATGCTACATAAGATCCACATGAAAACCTTGTTTTTTTTTTTTGTAGCTCAAGTCAGCACTTCACGTCAACATGCAAATTGTGGCTGATAACACTACTTCTAGTCAAATAAAAGTGACGAAGTTATTTTCAACGGATTATCCAGAAATATCAAATGTCTTAGAAGAAGTAACTAATGAAATTCCGCATAAAGATTTCATACTAAATGGATCCACTAAGGAGGACGTATCTACCGTTTTTGTGGTCGACAATTTGTTGGAGGATGCGCATGTAAGTATAATTAATATACTTAAATCATCATAGAATTTATTTTTCTACATTATAAATTTCAATAATTCATTAAAACATTTTGTTGTTTCAGAAAATGGAAACAATGTCTAGAGTCTTACCAAAAGAGACATTTATTTTGACAATTGAAAAAGATACGGCAAGAATATTACCAAAATATAATCTATTCAACATCATAACAGCTATGAGCGTCAACAATCATACGTTGGTTTTACTAAACACGGTTAATTCTAGTGATAGTGAAAACATTACGTATATGCCAATAACTAATGATAACAAGTTTACTTGGGTATCACGACTGCACCTGGAGCTAGAAAGGACAAGAAAACTTGTATTGGTGTCGGAAAGGCAACCTTATTCTGGTCTCTTAGGTAATGTTGTTTCCCTATTATAGATGTATGAGGAATAGGGTGTAAAGTTCTCTCATCCTCCATAGAAAAGGGAGGATCCGCCGTCAAGACGAGCGTTGTGTCTGGCGGGTAATTAATTGCCCGACGATTGATAAATTCTAGTTGCGCGGCAAACTCTGCTTATGCGATGCAGGATTTCGCGTGACATCAGTATGATGCGTTGTTCATATGTGGCAATGTAGATGCCGCAACACAAATACACTGTAGTAAATATTAAACTTAAAATGGTTTCTTTTATCAGGCATGGTGAAGAAGCTAAGAGAAGAATACGGCAATAAAATTGGATTGGTAATTGTCGACGATTATCACGTCGAAAACTTCAACACGGAATCAGAAATATTCAAAGATCAACTTCAGAAAAAACTATCAATTAATGTTTTCAAGAAGGTAAACGACACTAAAATACCATGTTCTTACAAAAAACTCCCTTATTTCTCTAAATATCGTAATTATAGTGTCAATGAGTATTTTTTCTCCCAAAGTTATAACACATTGTTTTTTTAGGGTCACTGGGGTGGTTATTACAACATACCAAATGCTAAAGATACAATTATAAGTAATTACACTTTGACCACTACATTGCCTGGTGATCTGGATAGTTTGAAATGGGTTGAACAGCCTAAAATGCCTGCAAGCAACACTATGGTTCAGGTAATAAAATGTTAATATTTATATGCTCGTATAAAAAAAACGTGACACTGACTAGACTTCATCTGTACCACTTTTGCTTGGTGATGATGGCTAAATTGATGAAGATAATAATGTATTTCAAATATTTTTTTTTAGGTGTGCTATGTTGGACTGTCTAGTGAAGATGTTCATAATGCTGCTGGTACTTCTCTTATACAGAGCAATGGCTTTGGCAAGGAGTTCAGCGGTATTGATTTCAAGTAAGTCATAGTCATGATATTATAATCAGACGGTAGACGGAGTGTTGATGTATCAACAGCCTAATTAATGGGTGGATGAAATCCAGAGAACCGCGGCCACGTGGTCAAGACTCGCACAGACCCGAAAAGCATGTTACAAAATAGAATAGAATAAGTCTTTATTTGCTTAGAATGTAGGTACAGACGCCAGCACATCAAGCTACTACAATCTGTCAAATTTCTTTAATAGATTTTCAACTTTATCGCTAAAGCATTAAGGTTCAAGGTTGATTGAGAAAATTTGACAATTTCAGGTAGCTTGACCTGCTGGCATCTGTACATAAAAATAAGTTATCAAATTATATAATAGGATCCATGTATATTCTGGCTTAATATAGCATGCAGGAAACAAAAATAATGAACATTTCCCAAACATATAAATACTATACATGTGTACTAATACGCAAAATATTACATAAAGATATTCATACAACACTAAATTTCACAAGAAAACATCAAGTACAAAAAATTAAACTACGAAACTCCAATTACTTAGTAACACGTCCTCCCAGAACAGTTAATTACAGGAAACGAAATATTGAATTTGAAGGTGTTAACATGTACAATAAAATACCCATGGAAATAAAGGAAGCGAAAAGCATGTCTTGTTTTAAAAATCAACTTAAATCGTATATAATGTGTCAATAACAATAATAATATAAAAATTAAAAAAAAATACTTCCGTTATTGCTAGCGCTAACGGGTTCATACAAATAAACAAAATAAAAACAAAAGTTCTTTATTTTGTCAGTACGCTGCCATGAATGCCACATCTAGTAATACATCGAATTTTACTTTAGATTCGTGTTTACTCGGTTGGTGATTAGTTGATATTTACTTTTTTTTATCACTACCTACCTATTCATTATTGTAAATCCATTTTTAACCGACTTCTTTATAACGATGTTATTGTACGCTCGTAAACACTTTGTGTAATTTAGTTTCTCAGTACCTAAGTGAATTATTGTTAATTCTTAATGAGAAATAATAAAGTTCTTAAACCATAATTGTAATACAAAGTAGTAGATGTACCTAAATGTGTAGTCCTTTATTTAGTTTCGAATATGTAACCCCGCGTGATGTAGTTAATATTTTTAATACACTTAAGTCTTAAAACACCGGTGATTATTGGAGCATCTCCATTAAACTTTTAAGTAATATAATAGACATCGTAGCTCCCTATCTAGCTGTTAATTTTAATAAACGTGTTGATTTAGGAACTTTTCCTGACCTCATGAAGAGTAGTAAAGTCATACCATTATTTAAATCAGGTAACAAGAATGACGTTGGCAATTTCAGGCCTATTTCTATTTTACCTGCATTTAGCAAAATATTTGAAACGTTAATACTCAAGCAGTTGCTAAGACATTTTAATTTAAACAGCCTCCTCCATAATGAGCAATATGGCTTTACAAAGGGTCGTTCAACTACAGACGCGGGTGTTGCTCTGCTGAGACACATATTTGACGCATGGGAGAAATGGCAAAATGCTATTCGAGTTTTCTGTGATCTCTCCAAAGCCTTTGATTGCGTGCACCATGACACGCTTTTGCGTAAGTTGTGTCATTACGGTATCCGAAACGAGGCTCTCAACGTAATAATTTCTTATTTACATAATAGGGTCCAATGTGTAGATGTTAATGGCGCAAAATCTTTCGGGCTACCAGTTCAGTTAGGTGTTCCGCAAGGCTCAATACTGGGTCCATTCTTGTTCTTACTATGTATCAATGATTTACCATTCCATTTGAAGGGCATCTGTGACGTTGTACTGTTTGCAGATACCTCTCTTATTTTTAAAGTAGACAAGAATAGACAAGATTTTGGCGACGTAAACTCTCAATAGTTACAGATTGGTTTACGTCAAATAACCACTAGGTTATTTGACGTAAACCAATCTGTCGGCGAACTTTACACATTTCGTTTTCTTGGCATTGAGAACTATCTCAATGCCAAGAAAACGAAATGTGTAAAGTTCGCCTTACCGAATGTCAGAAATCTAGGACCCAACATCGTCTTAAATAAAGAGGTGCTTGAAACAGTAAGCTCGGCCATTTGCACTTGTACACTAAAAACAGTGATATTCACAGTGTTAACACTAGAAATAAGGACAAACTACGTGCCCCCTTTCACCGGCTTCATAAGGTTTAATTTTAATGTATAACTCATTTGTTGGGCTTGGTATAACCTTTTATAACAAGATACTATCTTCTTTGCTAGACTTGCCTTTTAATGCATTTAAAACTCAAGTAAAATCCAACCTTTGTTCAAAGGCTTACTATTCCATCAACGACTACTTACGCGATAATAATAGTTGGTCGCCCTAATTAACTCAAGACAATGTTCATGTTCTTTCTCCAGAATTAGCTTACTGACAGGTTATTGTTAACTTATTTATTTATTTTACTTCGATGGTCCTAGTTTTTCATCTGTGACTTCAAGTGACAGGTATGTGACCAGAACCCAGCAATGCATAAATATGTTAGCTGTCACGCCCTTTTATACCTGGAGGCTTTTATTTAGGTAGTAAGTTTTCATTTACATTTTAATTAATTATTTTTCAGCTTGAGTACGTATAGTTTTTATTATATTTGTTGGTATATTGGCGTGGCTAGCCGACATATGGCAAATAATTTAATTTTCTGTTCTGTATCTTGTAATGTTTATTATTTAACACCTAGTATTGTATACAATCAAGTATCAAGTATTTTCTAACTGAACAGACAGCTGTGCTGCTGGGGAGTTTGTTGCGCCACTTCTTCTTCCCAGCGATAGCACTAGGAAGTGGTGAAGGGCGGGCGTTTTTGGGGGACTGTCTTTTGTAATTTTGACGTTCGAAAAATGCTGATTCTCAGCCTAATTTGAATAAATGACTTTTGATTTTGCTAATAAAGATATTACAAAAAAAATATCATTCAAGAAATCCTGCACAGTATAATACCATTTATCTACAAGTAATTGTGTGAAAAGCTTTTTAAATTTTTGCAACCGTAAGTTTTTAAGTTGGTCAGGTATTTCATTAAAGATTAGAGGAGCCATACAAATCAAATTTCTTTTTAATAAGCTAGTTTTAAATGCGCCCGTGCCTATTAGATTCTGGTATTGAGATCTCATCTCTATTCTCAGCGGCCTCACTACAGAGGAGAGGAGAGGAGGCCAATACTCAGCTGCAGTAGATACGAGGTCTCAATGAATACGACGCCATAAATATATGCTCCTTTCCTTTCAGTGGTCAAAGGGTTATGGGATTAATTCCTGAGGGGGCATTAGGCAGCATTGTGGAAGCCGATCCAGGACTGCTATGGCCTGTTCCAGACCACTGGACCTTAGAGGATGCAGCCACTGTGCCTTTGGCTTATGTGAAAGCATATTATTGTTTGGTAAGATTATTACTCAAGCATATTTGAGAGTTTTGAGACTAACCACTTCACATACTATTATCCATTCATGTTTTTGTATCGAGTTTTCTCTTTTTTATTTAGTAAGTAGTTAACTTTATGAAGATAATGCACTTTTCACTAAGCATGTATTCTTTAATGTCTTTTCTGCAGAACTTCCATATTGTTATTCCGTTTGATGAAAATACCGTGTTTATAAATGGCGCAGAAGAACCATTAGGCCAGGCAATCATTTCATTGGCACTTTCCGTGGGATACCTGGTGTATGCAGCTGTAGATGATTCACAGAAGAAAAAAATGTTGCTTAAAATTTTCCCAAAGTTGGATGGTAAGATATTTTTTATTTTATTTGCACTGTGTCGTTGACCTAGTGACGTAATCGTCCTGGGTCGGGTACATTAAGGTGTTATGGGGTTTTTACATCAATTTACTCAGTAACAGCCCGGAATTTTCATCGATTTTTTAGGTTGATTGCAATAGGCTCCCTTGTTACATGAAACTGAAACAACTTGTGAAACAGCAGGTCAAGCTACCCGAAACTGTCAAATTTTCCCAATTAACCTTGAACCTTAATGCTTTAGCGATATAGTTGAAAATCTATTTAAGAAATGTGACAGATTGTAGTAGCTTGATGTGCTGGCGCACCGCTCGCTTCGCTCGCTCGGCTCGTGCGTTGTGTGGTCACAGTTCTAACCTAACATTTTTTTTTTTCTCGCTGAGAAATGCTTTATGCATCCCCGTCTCACGGGGGACGAGACGGAGTATGTGGGACTCCCTGTCGGAATGACAGTATACCCACTAAAACTCAGCGGTGTTCCCGCGTCGCCGTGATGAGAAGACCATGGGAAACCGGCATAGTCTTTACTTCCACAGCCTTCCCGGCGCATGCCCGCCTAGATGGTATGGCGGGAATGGCCGGGAACACCTGGCCATTCCCGTCCCGCACTGGTGGAGGCCTGTGCAATACAGGCAACGGTGCCCCGGCACCCGTTGCCTGCTGGCCTCCACGCCCGCCTAAAAGGCAGGCCCCGCATGCCCCCCGCGTTGCCCCCGCGTTGGCTACAGCCGCAGAGGATAGGGAGAGCGGCAACGTCACACCGACACTCCTCTTCCCCTGCGGGCCCACCGCGTCCGCCATTCAACGGTGGCGGCCCCGTCAAGGCCGCGGAAGGTAGGGAGAGCGGCAACGTCACACCGACACTCTTCTCCCGCCGCGGCCTCCAATCCTCGGCCGCGATGGGGGACATCGCGGCCCGCCTCAGGTAGGTTGCGATGTCGCCCATGCACCGCAACCTACCCGCCGGCCGCTACGTCGGGCTTAGCCGCAAAGCCCTGACGATCGGCCCCCACTCGGGTTCCTCTTAGCTTCACCGTGGTCCTGATAGCCACGGCTACTGAGCCCCCCCTGCCTCGACAATGCGGAACCCACTTGGGGGTTCTAACCTAACCTTTTTTTTTTTTTTTTTTTTTTTTTTTTTTTTTTTGTCGCTGAGAAATGCTTTATGCATCCCCGTCCCGCGGGGGACCGAGACGGGGTATGTGGGACTCCCTGTCGGAAGGACAGTATACCCACTAAAACTCAGCGGTGTTCCTACAAACGCCGTAATGGGAGGGCTATGGGAATTCAATACTTCCACGGCCCTCCCGGCGCACGCCCGCCAAGGTGGTATGGCGGGCCCCGCATGCCCCCCAGGTTGGGGGGCTACGGGAATGGCCGGGAACACCTGGCCATTCCCGTCCCTCAAGGTGGAGGCCTGTGCAAAACAGGCAACGGAGCCCCCGCACCCGTTGCCTGCTGGCCTCCACGCCCGCCTAAAAGGCAGGCCCCGCAAGCCCCCCGCGTTGGGGGAGCTACGGCCGCAGAGGATAGGGAGAGCGGCAACGAAACACCGAACACTCCTCTTCCCCTGCGGCCCCGCCGCGTCCGCCATCTAACGGTGGCGGCCCCGTCAAGGCCGCGGAAGGAAGGGAGAGCCCCTCCCGCCGCGGCCTCTGTCCTCAGCCGCAATGTCTCCCTCACGGGGGACATCGCGGCCCGCCTCAGGTAGGTCGCGATGTTGTGGCACCGCAACCTACCCGTGGGCCGCTACGTCGGGCTAAACCGCACAGCCCGGACGAGCGGCCCCCGCCTGGGTCCCTCTTAGCTTCACCGTGGCTCGCCCAGCCACGGCTACTGAGCCCCCCCGCCTCGACAATGCGGGAACCCACCGGGGGGGGTTCTAACCTAACCTAACCTAGCTGTTTCGATGTAAAAAAGGTAAAATAACCGACTAATTGATTTTTTATTACTGTCCATGTTTTATGTCGCAATAATCAATCAACCGCCATTAAATTAAATAACGGCTCAATATGTTTTTCAACTGATCATAATAACATCTCAAGTATTTAAATAACAGCTCAAAAAATTAGTTCCCTTTATTTATGTTCAAATCTTTCATGTTACAGAGAAAAACATCGTCTGCTCGCGTTTCGATTCCCATAGCGCAGTCATTATGAACTCCAATACGAAATGCTGCAACATTGTCATAAACTGTGCCAGCGGGCCTTTACGTCATGTAAGTTACTTTTTAATCAGAAATCTATTCGTGTTCACTTCTCTAGGGAAGGCAACGATTATCATATATTATATTTATATTCAAATATGCCGAATACATTTTTAGTTATTGATTTGTTATTACTAATTTTTCTATCTTCGTCTTCTTCTAGTCTGCTATGAAATGCGTAAGTCCTCACGGATACTTCTTGGACGTCTGTGATGACGACATAAAAAATAATGAAGACTTTGGAATGTCTTACTTGTCCTGTGATAGAAATTATGGAAGTGTCAGGTTTTCCAGCCTATTTAAACCGGAATATGCTGAAGAGAAGAAGGTAAGCAAAAAAACTACAAACATATTTTTGCTAAAATTAAACAGTTTTTGTTTTTAATAATGGTACTTATCGTAACCTGCATGGTTGACTTATATAATTAGGTTTTTCGATTATAATGTTTTTAATTCCACGAAAAAAGGATAAAGGTAATATTTTCTTTTTTTTTCAGGCAATACAATGTATGATAACTGAAGGCATTCAAAAGGGCATGGTTAGGCCTTTGAACCGACTAGTATATTCTCCAGTGGAGGTTTCCAGGGCTTTCAGAATCCTGTCTCTAAAGAGATTTAGTGGCAAGGTACTAATAAAAATGAAAGATCCCCAGGTTTCGAGCGAGATTTTAAATGTTACCCCAAGGTATTTATAATTTTGACTTTTTTTCTAAAATTTTATTTAATTTTTACTGTCTGTCTTTAGGTATTACATAATTATTATTTTTATCACTGTGAATATGAGGACTATGTGGGTATGGCTTTGCGAGTATAGGCGGCCTACCCAAAAGAGCCTATCTTTGGTATTGTTCCTCGAGTCATTCAGCTCCTTAACTTCTGAGATGAGCTATACAATTACTGACAAATGCGTGCACTAGCTGGTTCACTATAATCCGTGTGGTTCCGTCCAGACCACCATGCATGGTACTCCCTCATATGGCCTGACCAAACTTAAGTCATCATTTGCCTAGCCCTATTCCCAACTATGTTGGGGTCGGCTTCCAGTCTAACCGGATGCAGCTGAATACCAGTATTTTACAGACCGAACTTATGACTGGATTTTAAAAGAAACTGTGACCTCTGATTTGTTTTAGTCTTTCATCTCAGAGTAGTCGGATGGGAAACACCGAACTCATCTACATAGTTTTCAAACATAATTTAATATTCACGCGTGAAAGTGTTTTTTGAATAAATTTACAGAAATAAATATCATTTAACAATGTTTTATGTTTTCAGACTTAACTATTCATCTGAAGGCGCATACATTGTTATTTGCGATGAAAGTGAACTTGGAATCGAAGTAGCTGACAGATTAGTTCAGCGTGGTGCCAGAAACCTAGTTCTGAACATAAAACCTAACTCTTTGGCTGGGTATTGCTATACTAAGTTGGCGTAAGTGTATTCAAATTAATTTTATGATGACTGCTCTTTAGATACGAATGCAAAAATGAATGTATTGAGAATATTTTTTTTAGAGTGACGGATTTGATAGGTGATATATCTGGTGTTTCTATAGTGTGAATAGTCCTCTTGAATCACGCCCAACATCATCATCATCATCATTTCAGCCGAAAGACGTCCACTGCTGGACATAGGCCTCCCCCAAGCACCTCCACTTCGACCGGTTCTGTGCTTCTCGCATCTAATGGCGATCCACGCCGCAGTGTACAGCGATTTGAAGAATGGCAATAACTTCCCAGTCGCCATCCGGTGGCAACCGGAAACAACCAAAAAATTTCATTCCCGATTGCCACCTGCTGGCAATCCGTGTGGGGGCAACTGGGAATATACCCTTTAACAAGGTCAACATCACGTGACCATAATAAATTGATAGGATGTGATATTGCAACTTTCAGTCGCAAAGCTGGAAAGTCTCATTTGTCCATTAATTTAATGTGCATTCTGTCATTTAGAAATTCGTTCATTAGTTTTGGAAAATAATAAAAAACAAGGAGCTCTAAAATTTATTTTATTGTGTTTTTTTAATTTTCAATATTTCATTTCTCAGGTCTTGGAAGAAACTCAACGTATCTATCAAGATGTCTTCTGAAAACTTATCAACTGAAAAAGAATGCGCCAATTTAATAAAAGAAGGAATAAAGATGGCGCCCGTTCAAGGGATTTTCGTTGTACAGAACTACAACACTGAACCCAAAGAAGTTACTTTGGAATCCGAAAGTATGGTACAGAAATTTAATAACGCCGTTCGTATTGTTGCGAACTTGGATGTGTCTTCTAGAAACCTTTGCAGTGGTTTGAAGTAAGTATTATTTTTACGAATCAAATCCAATTTGAGATTTTATTTGGAAAAAAAAAATGTTTGACTAAATAATAAAATCGTTTATTTATAAAAAGGGCATACATTTACAATGAATACCTACCATAACAATTTAAAATAGCACACAGTTGCTAATTGACCTGAACTAGGTTGAACCTGTGCTTCAGGGTAGAAAGTGCATAACTACTTAATAAAATAACAATGAGTACAACGTAAAAACTAAATTAAAACTTAGGTAAATAACAATAAAATAGCATGTTAGCAGTTCTATTTGCAGACAATAAGTATGTCTTCTGTCTGTGCTTAGTCGATGGTTATTTTTACAGCTGTAGTAATTTAGTTTGTAAATGTCGAATACCTACCATTCTCCAGATATTTATCCATCTTAATTGAATTTATGAGCAACAAAACACTACCCACTAAAGTTATTACCATCGAATAAAGTAATACATACGTTATGAGCACTTAGGTAAAGACATTCAATTTAGAAAAGGAATATAGGGACAAGTACCAAAAAATAACACGATTTATTAATATTGATGGAGTGGCAGTAGTCACGAGGAAACGTTATAAACATTACTGAAGAGATTATTCTGGCTCTTTGACTTTTTATCTGGCTCTTGTGATACAGGAACTCCTAGTACAAGAGCTAGGGCTAAACTACAAATTATATATAACTTTTATAAAATTGTTCGCCTGTCTGATTCTTAAACTTTAAATTTTTGTTAAGACTTTGTAAAATTATAGATTCTGTGTTGTTTGAACCTATCCCAACTTTTGTTATTGTCACCTATCACAACTTTAATACCTAAGACCAGTTTGAAGAAACCACTGACATAGATGATAATAAAGATCGGTGACCAGCACCCTAATTGCGTAACACACAATCAATCTTAATCTGAATCATTTTGAAGCAAATTGCTAATCCATTGCTTCATAAGTTCGAAAAATTTGTCTGCGCAACACGTAAATAACGCAATGAATGTTGTTGAACTGTCAAAATGAAACCGATTCCGATTGATTGTGTGTTACGCAATTAGGGTGCTGGAACAAACTGATGTGACCATTAAATACAGATCTAAAGACAATAAAATGGTTAGGGCGTCTTTTATAATTTGTGAATGTGAGAGCATGTTGTAAACTGTAGAATTGTAGACCATTTTTATTTTGCTAAGCACCTGGTACCTACTTGTTGACAGGCCTACACTGTCCTCTCATACATGTCAACACCGTAATTTGAAAACATTGTCAAAAAACAATAACCAACAACAAACATTGTCAATTTTTATAAGAGTAACCGTGAAGTTTCTTGCTGGCTCTTCTCCATAGGAAAGATCAATTGGAACTGTACACTCAGCTTCTGACGTTTCATAATTGCCCGTGTAGATTTATTTGAAATAAAATATTTGGATTTCGATTTAGGGATAGTGTAGAGTTTCTAAACAAAATGTCCCATATAAACAAAGTTATTTACTAACCCATTCTTCTACAGGCACTTCGTGGTCTTGAACTATTCTTCAAAGAGTGCTAGCGACGAGTACGCAGTTTCTGTGATTGAGAAGATATGTGAAATCCGCAACGAAGCGTGCTTGCCAGCCCTTGCCTTCCGCATCCATTCGATCAATGAGGTATTCCTGTTCAAGTTATTTCAATATTTGCATTTCATTTGACGCGGTGTGAGGAACGGTATCCGGGAAGGAAATTGCCGTACTGTTTGTGGATGTTCAGAGATTTCCGTGTGTGTGTTCAGCAGTAAAATGAGCGTCATCGTCGCTTTGTTTACAATGCATTCTCAAGTTGTGCACTCTTGGTACGAAAGCTAAATGTTTTCATTTTTTGTTTTTATCTTTTTCAATAGAAATTAGTTTTAAGATAATTACTTGTATGAGATGTTTTTTTGATAAACCATGTTATTTACATTCTAGTTGTGGTACTTTCTTATTATTGCAAAAGATCGTCTATACAATGTGGAGACGACAGTATAAACGAAAATACTGGCAACACTAATGCATAGAAGTATTTTGAAACACTTAAATAAATCCTAACATCGAAATTAATACAGTGAATTTTTCAAACATACTAAATAGTAGTGTTGGGCCGGCTATAGGGGTTGCCAATCTTTGAGTAGCTTTAATGACTAAAACTATTGGATATATTTGGTTGAATTTTTAGGAACGTCATTAGATATACGAAGCGACTCTCACTCAATCCAAATGCACATTAATAAGCCTACATTAAACAATTTAGGCTTATTAGTCGATTCGAACAAATTTACTCGCCCGAAACGGGCGAATCGTCACTTTTAAATAATATTAAATTCACTATAGGCGATTCGTACGAATTGGCACATTTTGGATTTCTGTGAAGCGACTAATAAGCCTAAATTAAACAATTTAGGCTTATTAGTCGATTCGAACGAATTTACTCGCCCGAAACGGGCGAATCGTCACTTTTAAATAATATTATATTCACTTTATGCGACTCGTACGAATTGGCACATTTTGGAATTTTATGCAAATAAGTATAGAAAAAAGTACACGTTTTATAATATTTAACTCTTATCACTTCTGTGCGCTGGTGTCCTTTTTTCTATGAGTAAATTTGTACGAATCGATTAATAAGCCTTCATTTATTGTGGTACCGTCGTCTACACCTTGTAGAGTGTTCGTGTAGATAATATCGTTGCTGATGCTGATCATTATCATTCACAACTCCTGGTTATACTTCACATTACACTACAATCATACGGAAACAGTAACAACACGTTTCAGATCCATCAATAGTAGATTTATAACCTAAAATAATGTTTTTATAATGTCTGACACATCTCGGGACCCTCTGGCCCCAAGCCCCACCACGACGTCGACGGAGAAATGCGGTGGTGGGGATAATATTATTATTATTATCTTCTACAATAGTCCTGCACCAACCTAGGGTTGTCCTTGGGTGCACTTGCATAGTGCATACAGGGATAATCGTCGGCTGGTGCCCCCCCCCCCCCCCTCATTATTTAAAATTGCCTAAGGGGTCTTTGCGAGTTGGCTTCAGCCCCTGGTACGCCTTCCAAAGGGTCAGGACCAAAGGTTTTTGAAGAAAAAAATATTATTATTATTATTTTAGGTAATAAATCACTAGGTATTATATTTTTTTTTATAAATTTTTCTTCCTTTTTGCCCTACGAAACAGAAAGTAATAGAAGTTTTATTGTTTCAGTTCGATAACAATTTAGACAATGAAACTAAAACACGCTCACAGAAACTGTCAACAGTTATGAACGCTTTGGAAACAAGTTTGAAACTAAATTACACGAATGTCGTGTCATTCGATTTGAAGAAACGAAACAATTACGATTTCTTGGAAAAGGTCGCCAAGATTATTGGTAAGTTACTTTATATTCTTGAGAAAAGGTCAGTCTACGAAGTATTGTATGTTAGAGGTGTTATTTCAACTCTCGATACCGTAAATAGCGAAAATAGCGCAAATAGCGTAATCGCGAAAATGTTATCAACTGTCCCATAGAAAACTTCAATACCTACTCGACCTAAATGTATTGGACGGCTGAATTTTTATTCGCGATTACGATGTTGGTCCCATGGAGAAAGTTGTTCAGTTTGATGGTCTGTACCACATCCTTAAATTTGGCTGGTCTTTGAAAAATAACCCTGTATAACATAGCAGAAAAAAAATAAACTGTAGTAGATTGGTAAAATGAATGACCACCTATCACATATTTTTGTTATTTTATCATTGCTCAATAAACTAACTGAACTTATGACTTTTGATCCATTGTGTTCCGCTTCGAAATACAATGAAAGAAAATATTTTTCTAATAAAACTGGTCTTTGTATCCAGGGGTGCAACATGTTGACGATATTGGACAAAACCTTACCCTGAGCGAACTGTGCCTGAATAAAACCAACTTACAAGAAATTAAGTTACTCATCAAAAACGTGTATGATATTGACGTTTGCACTGAGAGGGTGGCCCAACTAGATGTTGCGAGGTAAGATAATTTTATAATATATACCTTTACCTTTTACCTACTATGTTGGGGTAATATTTTTTTTGTCTTCCAATCTTACCGACTGCATCTGAATATCAGTATTTTACATGGAGTGACTGTTACTGGGTAATACGATACCCCTTGGTAAGACTGGTTGTCAGACTTTCGGGCTTCTAATGACCTGTAACGACTGTCAGAGATCAACGAATGATAGCCGGGACCAACGGCTTAACGTGCTTTTCGAGCCACGGAGGGTCCTTGGTATGTAAAGATTGACAACCATCCGAGGACCAGCCGTGGCAAGAACTTAACCAGATCGATCGGCCCATGCGGCTGTTATTACTTAGCCACAAGCCCCTCAAAAATGCACAACACATGAACAAAAATAAAAAATAAAACGCATAAATTATTTTTAAAGAATATTCTTTTTTACACAGTAGTAATTATTTTCAGTAAAGATTTTTAACGCAAACACCTTTATTTTTCGTTGGTATCTGCGTTTAATAATCTGTAATTAAACTTGTCGTTAGGTATTTGTTAAAATAAAAATAAAATTGACGTTCCTATTTTATATTTCAATATTAGTATCAACTTAACTGCATTGTACAGGCATCTAACATTATTATACCTTTGTTAGTTATTCCTAAGACTTATCATGTAAATATTTTACCAATTTAATACTGAATAAAATATTATTACAATACGGCAAAAACTTAAAACGTATTTAACAGTACACTACCTCCGTGGATCGACAGCCGTCTAAGTTTCAATATTTACTGCAAAAAAGCTTAAAATATGCTTTTTTTATCTTATACAGGTATGAGGAATAGGGTGTGAAGTTCACTCATCCTCCATAGAAAAGGGAGGGTCCTCCCACCAGACGGGTGTTGTGACTGCCCAATGATTCATGTCGTTTGTATACACGCTAGTTGCGCGGTAAACACTGCTTGCGCGATGCAGGATTTGCGTGACGTCCGTATGACGCGTAGTTCGCATGTCGCGTTGTAGATACCGCTACAATCTCATTTTTGGGTGCATAATAATTTATCTTTCTTATATTCACAGCTTGAAGAGTTTTAGCGATATAAAGAAGAGAGAAAACACCAAGTTTGATGCTGGTCTGGGAGCATTCTACACTTATACTGACGAAGACGAGTGCATGGCTACCGAACCCATGATACAAATGCCCACCAAACTTAGTAATGGTTCTGAGGTTTGTAAAATAATAGTCCGCACATCATAGTTGAAAGACAGACATCTATAAACCAATCTATACAAATAAATAAAATTGATGTGTCTGTTTGTAATGTCAAAATAACAGCTTTTTACAACATACATAATTATGAAAGTGTATACGGCACTTACACCAAAAATACCTTTTTTTTAAATTTTGTCTGTTTGTCTGTCTGTCGGTATGTCTGTCTGTTAGTTCCGGCTAATCTCCGAAACGGCTGGACCGATTTTGACGGGAGTTTTACTGGCAGATAGCTGATGTTGTATGGAGTAACATACTTATTTTAGAAAAATATTTAGGGTTCCGTGAAAAAGAATAAAACCCATGAAATCCAATTGGTTTTCCGACATGCACGCGAATGAAGTCGCGGACACAGCTAGTCAATTAATACAATTTTGTATTCTAACCTACGGGGAAACTGCGCAATACACTATCAGTAGCAATGAGTTTCATTTTGACAGTTCAACAACATTCATTGCGTTATTTACGTTTTGAGCAGATTTTTCGAACATGTAAAACAATGGATTAGCAATATCCTTTAAAATGATTCAGATTAAGATAGTGTGTAACGCAATTAGGGTGCAGTATTTATTTGTATTATAAAATTGGTTGTTATTCTTGTCGAATATTTAATTCGATTTTTCATAAATATTTACCGTTTCTATTTTTAGGAAGAACAAGAGTTAGATCCTAATGAAACTTACCTGATGCTGATACCAGGATTCGAAGGTCACCACCAAATCTTCACACGCGTCTCCCAAAGGCTAAAGGTTCTAGCCATGACCTTTCAACTAGGTCCAGACATGAATGAAGACAGTATACAGGAAATGGCAAGAAATATTTTGAAGGTGAGTTTTACAAACTCGCCGCCCGGTAAGGTCCCGGCCTGGGTCGACGGCGCGTTGTGTTCCACGCGCGCCTCAAAGAGATGTCAGCACGAACTGACGGGGTCCGCTAGGGCCGCGGGTTGTTCGATATCTCTATCGAACAACCCGTGGCCCCTGTTATAGGCAACTGAAGGAACACGGGTGGGTTTTAGTCAGTAAAAGTCTGACACGCCCTTCCGCTCAGCCCAGAGCGGGAGAGGTCATTTGATGATTTCCCACCCAAAAAAAAAAAGGTGAGTTTCATACAATTTATGTAAAAAGGTATAAGATATTTTTTTTGTCCAAAGTTCAAAATTCCAGAGCCAGAAGTTTGATTTAATCATTCACAATCCGCCTATAATGTCTGACAACCAGTCTTACCAAGGGGTATCGTATTACCCAGTAACTGGGTTGTGGAGGACAGATAGGCAGTCGCTCCATGTAAAATACTGGTATTCGCTGCATCCGGTTAGACTGGAAGCCGACCCCAACATGTTGGGAAAAGGCTAGGCAGATGATGATGATGAATCAGCCTTTAATGTTCCCACTGCTGGGATACAGGCCTCCTCTCTGTGAGAGGGAGTGGGCCATGCGGGCCCAGTGCGTGTTGGTAGATGTCCCATGTCTTCGAATGTTCGGTTCCCTCTCTTCATGTTTTTCTTCACCGTTTCGAAAGCAGTAGTGATGAAATTAAATACACAATGTAAAATGCCTGCCTGTGTTCGACCTCACGACCTACAACTTCTATCTTGCGGCCGTTTCCACTGGTCCACCACTGATTCTTAGGTAGGTACTACACAAGAATGAAAACACAACAATTTCCTCGTTTCTTGTTCCCGATCAAAACACGCTCGCCAATTCAAAAATAGGTTTATACCAAAACACATACAGCAAAACCATATCACTAAACAAACCTACAGAAAAAAAAACACGCCATTTTTTTCCACATTTCCCAAAACCGATGCCCATTGTTATATTTTTCTATCTATAATATGTATGTATTTACAAAAAAAAAAAATGTATATAAGTAGTTTATCAGCCATCTTGTTACCAAAACACAAGCATTAGGTTGCTTAGCTTGGGAGTAGATGGCGCTGTGTGAAATGTCCAGGGATATTATTATTATTATTATATTATTATTATATCTACGAAAAATAAACGTGGCATTAGTCCCTCGGTTGCTCATTTAATCATTGAGAAATCATAACAAAGTCGAAACAAGACTAATAATCTTATGGATTTCGTTTTACACAATCACTGAAATTGTACTAACTTTTCCAATATACATTGTCCGAGTTTAACAGAATATCGAAAACAATCCTTCCATCCTCGGAAGCGTACACGAAAAATATTGCATTTACTCTTTATATTTCCTAAAGAAAATCCAGCGTCTCGATTCATCTCAAATTTCCCGTATATTTATTAAGTATTGAACGTTGTGACCTAGTATTGGGACCCGTTCGTGCTTGCACGCGAGCCGTACCTACCTACTATCGTTCCCCAACAGTTGTCGTTCTCTTTTATTATAAAAGATTGAATTAATTCAATTGATATTTCCCAAGGAACACTGATGCAGGAACTCAGTGGACGTCGTAATAAAATGGACCGTGATTGGTGAATAAATTGTGGTAAATTTTGTTTTCTTTGTTCGTCGGACTGGGACCCCAATTCGTTAAGTTATTCATCACTTCGTTAAATATCCATTCGAATTTTTAAATTTCGACGTCGATTGGGGGCGAAATAAAAATAGTTGGATTAATTTGACGACGCGGTTGGTGCAGTGGCTGAGCGATCGACTGTTGCGCTGCGTGTCGCTGGTTCAATTCCCGCACGGAACAAATATTTTTGTATTGCCTACAGGTAGTTGTTCCGAGTCTGGCTGTTTGTGTATGTGAGTTTAAATGTTTGTAAACGCATCCACGATACAGGAGTAATTCCTATGTGGGGCAACGTTTTTATTATAAATAGAATTGCAGCGGTTCGTGTACATATTGAATTGTCTACCTTTTACCGAATTTAAGGACATTATAATTTCAGTTTTTCTCTGAATTATGTGTGGGTCGTGCAAAGTTTGATACTCTTTAACAAATTCCGTGTCCAACTAATTTACAACACACCTTTTTAAAAAAAAATGTAGACTATTTTGTTAGTACTTGTTGACAGGCCTACACAGACTCCATACCTGTTAACACTGTAATTTAAAAACATTGTAAAAGCAAATTATTTTTAAAAGAGTAACCGTTGAGTTTCTTGCGAGGAAACTACACGGCAAACGACCAATTGGAACCGTGCACCTAGCTTCTGACGTTTCATAAGTGCCCACGTAGGTTTATGTGAAACAAAATATTTCCATTTGGAAACGTTTTGCTAATTAATGACGGAAGGACCAAAACTAGCGACTGTCGAAACAAGGAGGACCAAAAATATCGTCATGTTCACTGAGATTAAAACTCCATTCACAATAACACATTCAGCTGGTCTTTTTGAAGTTCAGATCGGAAAGTTCCAAGTCGTCCATGTTTGGCTATTTATTTTACTCGCCGGAGCAACGCATTGTTTTTGCTTTTGTAAACAGAGGGAACGGTTCTCTTTGTGTTTATTTGCAATTAATTTAATCATTCCTGTTACACACGATATTTCTGCTTTGAGATGTTGTTTACCTATGTTATAATATAATTTATTATGCTATTCTAATTAAGTAATGTAAACGTCTGCTACAAAACGCTAGAGAAAATGAATCATAATTATACATTTATTAGTTGAATCTATACATACAAACAAATAAAATTTAAGTGTCTGCTTGTAATGAGTCAAGAGAACAGCTTTTTACTAAATAATTATATATGGTATTTACAAAAACAAACATTTTTTTTTTAATTTTGTCTTTCTCTCTATCGGTTTGTTACAGCTAATCTCCGAAACAGCTGAACCGATTTTAACGAAAATTAGTATGGGATTACTTTGAACCTTAGGGAAGGACAAAGGCTACTTTTTATCGACCAACCACGTGGGCGAAGCTTCAGTCGGGAGCTAGTTTAGACTACATTTAATGACATGAAATACACAATATAAAAATGTTATCAATCCATTTCTATAAATAACTCCGGAATATAAAAAAAAACAAAGACGAGCATTATAAGCCTTATTATTTCGAGTTTTTCTCTTGCAGCAATTATCTAATCAGTTTATTTTTGTACTTCACAGTTCATGAAGAAGAGGTTTGAGCTGAAATCCAATTTCTACCTACTGGGATATTCCTTTGGCGTAAATGTTGCTTTAGAGTTAGCTGCAATGTTCGAAAAAGAGGGTATGTAATAACTTTAGTTAATTTCCAACATAAATGCAAGGTTTCTTACTAAATAGGAAAATAAAGCTCCTATTGAACTGTATCGTTCCGCATTGCCGCCTTTTGCGGCATGATTAAAAACTTCCTTCAACCAATTTCTTTTTGTCGTTTCCTCAGAAAATAATGATAAAATTATTAAGACAACATTTAACAAAAGGGAAGACTTTTATAGATTGAATCCCTTGCGTCACATTATTCCAAAGTTTGACTTTTATGGAGCACATTTTAATTTCGAAAAATCCTCTTGCTTATCTTTGCTATTAAAACACCGGTTTCCTTTATTCAGTCGCTGTGCAATTTCGAACTCTAACCTCAATTTGTCAGAGTTGAATTTCCACCAGCAGAAAACTCTTGAAGATAATTATTTGAACTCATTTTTTCAGGTCGCGTGGGAACCGTGTATTGCTTGGACAGCAGCCCAGATGCATTAAGAGTACAACTAGACGCTTATGTCGGCAATTTAACTAATACGGAGTTACAGAATTCCATTGTTGAACACATGTACCGTATCATGACTGGAAGGGATAGTGACGACCTGAAGAAGGACTTGGAGAAAATAGAGAGCTGGTCAGAGAAGGTTGAAGCGTGTGTGAATAGACTAAGAGAGCTGGCTAGCTATTCGAACCAGTACAAGAGGTCTATCCTTCAGGCTGCGTACCGAAGGATCATGTTGGCAAGACAATACGAACCTGATTTCAAACTGGAATCCGAATTGATCCTTATAAAGGGTATTCCTCATCCAAGAGCTGAGGCTCTGGCTGATGACTACAACCTTTCCAAGTATACTAAAAAGCCAGTGAAAGTATTCCACATAGAATCTGACCACGCATCAGCACCTTACGATTGTCGAGTATCCAATATCGTGAACAAATTCTTAAGTCCTGAATTGTTATCGACATTCGAGAAGAAAGTCCTTTGCGATAGATACTTTGTTGAAGCTTTTAAAATGATGTAATTTATTTCTTTTGATAATTTTTATTTTTATCATGTCAGTTTTTAAGAATATTTTGAGAGTATTTTCTTTTACACACATAAAACACACAATACATAATATATTATATCAGTATACTAACATCAAAATCCATGATGATATTGGACTGAGATATTTTCTTTTCCATACCAGTTGCTAAGTTTAAATACGGTCATTGATTAATATTTTAGTTTTATAATAAATTATATTACTTTTATTAAGACTTTTTATTATTGCCCATAGCCCTTTAAAAATTCTGGCCATCAATCAGCCATTGATTAATATTGGATCAAAACTTTTGCATTTTTATAATTCATTAATTAGGATTTAAAATCCTTAATTACTGTGCAATCATTTTGATATCGATTACAAATGAAGCAGCCTTTCGAAGATTAATTTTCTTTCTAAGTAATGAATTATAGATTGAGTGAACAGGTACACTCAATCTGTGTGGTTCTTTTCTCAAAAGACCATCTTTTCAGACACCAATCTACATGGTCTTCACATGATCTGACCAAGATTATGTCTCGACTTTATATGAAGCTGTGATCTCAGCCTTTCTTCTCAGAGTAGTCTGATAGAAAACGCCGACATGAACTAGTTTTTAAAATGTGATTGACGTGTAGGTATAAGTGTTTGTACAAACCTACTTAAAGAAATAAAATCATTTATTATTTAATGCTATTAAATTAATTGAGAGAATAGGTCTATCTGATGATTAGTGTAGGCAAGGAGCAGGTCTATTTTAGTCTTTTTTGTAGAAAATAATACAAGATACACAACAGTCTGAAAGCTTGAAAACTTAGCCTAATGACATAATGCAAATAATTGCATCAAATCTATATTCTATATATCGATATCTACACAAATAAATAAAATTGACGACACGGTTGGCGCAGTGGCTGAGCGAATTGACTGCTGCGCTGCGTGTCGCGGGTTCGATTCCCGCACGGAAAAAATATTTGTATTGACTACAGGTAGTTGTTCCGGGTCTGGCTGTTTGTGTAAGTGAGTTTAAATGTTTGTAAACGCACCCACGATACAGCAGTAGTTCCTAGTGTGGGGCAACGTATAAAAAAAAAAAATATTGTGTAAAGCAACTGCAGACAAAGTGTCTGTTTGTAATGTCAAAATAACAGCTTTTTACTTCATGCATATTAAAGTGATATAATACAGTAGATACTTAGATCATCATCATCATCATCATCAGCCTAGCCTTTTCCCAACTATGTTGGGGTCGGCTTCCAGTCGAACCGGATGCAGCTGAATACCAGTATTTTACATGGAGCGACTGCCTATCTGACCTCCACAACCCAGTTACTGGGTAATACGATACCCCTTGGTAAGACTGGTTGTCAGACTTTCGATACAGTACTTAATATAACAAAAAAATATTTTTTAAATTTTTTTGCCTCAGTCTGTCTCCCTGTTTGCTCCGGATAATCTCTGAAACGGCTAAACCAATTTTGACGCGACTTTTGACTGGCAGATAGATGTTATAAGGAGTAATATGTGTAAATAAATAAATATAGGCCACCTTTTGTCCCGATAGCATGTCCCGTGGGATAATTACCGACACCCACGCCGGCGAAGCCACGGCCAGCAACTAGTCTTTTATAATAATTGAAATTCCAGCTGAGCTTATATAGGTTGTGTCATCATGACACAAACAAACAAACTATATACACAAACAAACACAAAAACAAACAACAACACAACAAACTATACAAAAAACACACGCAAACAAACACACATGTGACAAACTATTTAGTAAACACACGTGTAAAAGAGAAAATACCTGTATTTATACTACACTAGCTGACCCGGCAAATGTTGTTTTGCCATATAAATTATTTCTAGCTGCCCGGCGCTACTTCGTTCGCGTGGTGTCCTACCCCCTACCCTACTCCTGCCCTAATTCTAACCTACTCCTACCCTACTCCTAACCTACTTCTACACTACTCCTACCCTACTCCTACCCTACTCCTACCCTACTCCTACCCTACTCCTACCCTACTTCTACCCTACTCCAACCCTACTCCTACCTTACTCCTACACTACTCCTTCCCTACTCCTACCCTACTCATACACTACTCCTACCCTACTCCTACCCTACTCCTACCCTAATTTTAACCTACTCCTAACCTACTCCTACCGTACTCCTAACCTACTCCTACCCTACTCCTACCCTACTCCTAACCTACTCCTACACTACTCCTACCCTACTCCTACCTGCTATAAGCCTCACGGAGCCCGAGACCTTTCCAACGAATGCAAAACCGTGGAAATCGGTTCGTGCGTTCTGGAGTTATAGCGTCAGGAAGGAAAACCCGACTTATTTTTATATACATACAACACATAACATATTAAAAACCAATTTTATGTAGAGCCTTGTGTAATACCAATTAAGACCAATTTTAATCTCAAGAGGATCCCACGTTGCATTTTATTAAAAATGGCGATTTTCCTTGTAACGAAATGAATTTTTAAATGACCACGAAACCGCTGAAGCCACTTTGGGGAGTATTACTTCCATTTTAAGAAGCGAAATTTTGATGAAGGTAAAAATCCGGCGGTATCCCTCGTTATTCTTGAGATTAGACTGGATCGACCTATTTCTGGCTACTGAAATTAAGATGAAACCTTTCTATCCATACAAATTTTATAAATGCGAACCTAATACGCTTTGGAATGGGCAACAAGGTTCATTTATCTAACTAATTAGTTTATCAAATTTTTGGTAGTCTGTCTGTTTGTTCCGGCTAATCTTCGAAATGGCTGGACCGATTTTGACGGGACTTTGACAGGCAGATAGCTGATGTTATGAAGAGCAACTTACTTTTTACTTTATTTTAGAATAGAATTAGGGTTCCGCGCAAAATATTATTAAAAAATATAATTAAAACCCATGAAATACAATATCCACGCGTGAACGAAGTCGCGAACACGGCTAGTTTGATGTGACTGCCTTGAGTTTGAGTTCCCGAAAGTTGCCTTTTCATGCCATAACGCATGAACGAACTTGGATTGGTACACGGATAGGCCATGAGCTGGGCTAGGCTAAGGACACTTTTTATCCCGATAGTAGGTAAGTCTCCGAGGAATCATTTCCGACCTCAGCGCGGCTGAAGCCGCAGAAAGAAGATACTCGGTTATATATAAAATGAGTGTCTACCTGTTACTCCAAATTTCAAACCCAATTCAAACCATGGGACACTTAATAACTCCTGACACTTAATAAGTCCTGAAGTCCCCAACATAGTTGAGATAAAGCTAGGCGGATTGAAGACTGAAGATAATTATTATCGTGTCATTACATTATATAGTTTATTTCACAAACATTTTTTTGCTGAGTCTTGTCTCAGTGAATCGGTAAGTTTATTGAGGAGGTCTTTTGCTAAGCTATTTTGATAGCCTACTTAAAATGACTAGGTACCTTATGGATGATCTAGGAAAGTCTTTTATAGCATTGCGTACCTGTGATATAAGTAGTCCGTTTTACTCAGAAAAGTACCTAAAGTGCGAGTTTAGGCCAGACGGGCTATAAAACAGTAAACGATACGTGTGATTTAAGTAGTCTATTTTAATGATTGGCATTTAGAAATTTCACGCCATGCAATAATGGAATACTTAAGTCACACGTATCGTAATGTACTATTTGTACTTCCTTTACTCATTAGCCAGCATTTCCCAAACACGTCAAACCAGGTCACTCGGTACGTATTTCAATATTTTTGAAAACCTTCGAATTTGTAAAATCCACGAGCTGCGATCTTAGCACAGATAATATCATAAAACTGGGGCAACTGGAGTAACTTTGTGGACTTATCTGTACGATTTAAGGGCACCCAGCAGATTTATACAGGGAAACCTTTGGTGTAGAAACTTTGATCGTATTTTCTTTTATTTACTTTTTATTCAGGTATTTTCGTGAGTTACTTTAGGGGCGTAAACAAAAATGTAATGTTGATGAGAAACTCTTCTTCGTTTCACACGAACAAAATGAGAAAAAGTAATGACGTAACTCTATTAGCCAGTCAGTAAGAAGATACCGGAGCTGACTGTCACAGGTAATCAGTCTATAATGTTCCCACTGCTGGGACACAGGCATCCTCACTGTGAGAGGGAGCCATAATCTACCACGCGGGCCCAGTGCGAGTTGGAGGATGTCACATGTCTTCGAATTTTCGGTTCTAGGACATGCCGGTTTCCTGACGTTTTCCGTCACCGATTTGAGAGCAGTGGTGAAGAAATAAATTACACAACGTAAAGCGCTTGCTTGAGTTCGAATCCGTGACCTCTAATTCGTAAGGCGGGACCATAGAAGTTTGGTCAGGACCCATACGACTGCGCCACCTCTGCTCTTCGTTGTAATAATAATATAGTACAGTATGTGACGTCACAGGTACGTTGATGAAAGTCTAGAAAATTAATGGTTACGTAAATTGACTCACCACTACAAGGTGTCATTTTTTAAAGATATTGGTGTATGAAATACTTATAACAAGGCAAATTGACGTAGGGCGTCCATTTTCTTAAAAATTCATATGTCAAACCTGATTGTATACTAAGGTATTGCCACGGTAGTGACGGGGCCCGATAGAGCCGAAGCCTGCCAGGGTAGCGGGATCGTCCGAAAGGGTTACCGCTGCCCTGGAACATAAAGGGCTAAGGAAGGAACACGAGTGGGTTTAAGTCAGTAAGAGTCTGACACTCCCTTCTGCTCCACCCAGAGGGGTCATTTGATGATTTCCCATCCTGAAAAAAAAAAAAGGGTATTGCCACTCGTGGAGGGTATTCGCGCCACATTGCGCATGGATTGGCTTGCCGGCTCTTCTCCATAGAAAATGACCAGTTGGAACCGTACACCTAGCATCTGACGTTTCATAAGTGCCCATGTAGGTTCATGCGAAATAAAATAGTTTTATTTTGACATTATAATATTATGTCACACTAGTTTCTGAAATTTCTTGCTTCCCCGACCCTCCCCGTCGCATCGCATCGCCCGTCCGCGCTATTACTTTGTAGCGGTATCTACACCGCCACATGCGAACAACGCGTCATCCTGACGTCACGCAAATCCTGCATCTCGCAAGCAGAGTTTACCGCGCAACTAGCATACATACAATTTCCCGGCATCAATCAACGGGCAATTGCCCGCCAAACACAACACCCGTCTGGTCGGAGGATCCTCCCTTTTCTATGGAGGATGAGTGAACTTTACACACTGTTTCCTCATACCTCCAAAATTTCGTTTTAGCTTAGCGTTAAACTGACTTTTTTCTTTTTAGTCGTAGGATTCCCAGCGTAATATTATGTCTATATATTTCCTCAAAAAGTGGGCTATCAAATACAAAAAGAATTCGACTGGTAATTCCAGATATTATTTTTATTATTGGTACATAGATTTATTTTCGATGAAAATACCTACTTAATCTTCGATCGCAAAGAATAAAACAATTATATTTTATAATAATTCAATCATTAGAAAGGACCTTAAATTGAAAACGTGAGACCTAAATATAGGTACGTACGAAAATCAACTTCGAATTCAATGAGATTCTGTTTTGAAAGATTCATCGAAATCTTCCAAGGGTCCTGGTATAATAAATTATATACAACATGTTATTTAAATATAAATGGATTTTTAAAACTAGATGCAGGTAAACGATTGATGTGAACAATTTATTATTTAGATTTCGTTTTAAGAACCCTCGAACGTTGGTGCACCTGTATCATGATTAAGAAAGTACGAAATAGAACCTACAAAATAGGCAGCTATTTCGTAGGTTCTCAATTTCAGACACTATATTATTAATAACAAGAAGGTTAGCAGTATGTTACTGCTAACATAAAACAGTAACAGTACCTCCTTATCTTCTAACGGTTACTGTTACTTCTTTTTAACAGTATGAAGATTCCAAAGGAAGGTTAGCAGTTGTATATAATGGCTATACCACGGTAAATTGGTATAGTGTGTCAATTTGATAAACAATTAATTTTCCCGACTGAACAAAAAATTTGCAATCACCACTCTGTAAGTCAAGCATGGTGATTAACGTCAAAAAACCGGACAAGTGCGAGTCGGACTCGCGCACGCAGGGTTCCGTACCATTATCTATAAAAATCACGTCTTGTTGTATGGGAGACCCCCTTAAATATTTATTTTATTTTTTGTCATTAAAGTAAAAATACAACTGAGTATTTTGTGAATATTTTAAGTGCCTAACTGTTGCCATTATTGACATCGAGCAAAAAATGGCGAAAAAATCGCGTTTGTTGTATGGGAGCCCCCCTTAAATATTTATTTTATTTTGTTTATAGTATTTGTTTTTATAGCGGCAATAGAAATACATAATTTGTGAAAATTTCAACTGTTTAACTATCGCGGTTCTTGAGATACAGCCTGGTCAGCCTGGTGACAGACAGACGGACAGACAGCGTGACAGACAGACGGACAGACAGACGGACAGACAGACGGACAGACAGATGGACAGACAGACGGACAGACAGACGGACAGACAGACGGACAGACAGACGGACAGACAGACGGACAGACAGACGGACAGACAGACGGACAGACAGACGGACAGACAGACGGACAGACAGACAGACAGCGAAGTCTTAGTATTAGGGTCCCGTTTTTACCCTTTGGGTAAGCATGGAAAAACAAAAACCGATCTGCGTTACAAGCCGATCCAGCCATAGCATAACATAATCAGCATATAATATTCCCACTGCTAGGTCACAGGCCTCCTCTCGGTGTAGTACTTGGTGACGCTGAATCGGGCATACTCAATTTCAGGCGGTTGGTGACGCTGACTCGCGTATACTCGGCTCCAGTCGTCAGCTGTCATCAGCCACGTTATTACTTTTATCGTGTGGTGATAAGCAAACAACTTCTTTTTTTTTTTCTTATAGAATAGAATATATTTATTTGCTTTAAAACATGGTACATTAAGGGCTTATAAATAGAAATATGATCGTACAAGGACGGGCATACAAATATTTAAACACGTTAGATGTAAACAATTAAAAGGATACATTAACTTGTTAAAATTATTATTCTAACATATCTAATGACTTTAGTGAATTCTTAACAATAAGGCCCTGCGCAGACGACAGACTATCCGTGACGCACTTTTTAGTCTGTGAAAATAGAACCTATGCAATTATATGCAGTAACGCACACGACGCGCAAAAAGGTCGTCTGCGTTACTTTCCTAACTATAAAAACCAATAAGTAATTTATGTAGTTTGGATTTAAAGTATTTAAGAGGGGAACTGTTTGTAACATTGAAAATACTTAGATATGAGATTAATAAATACATTATATTATATGACCGACAGTAGCCAAATACAGGGTGGCAGGGACATCGACGCGCAAACTGTAACCATGGATTCAGGACATTAGTTTTGACCCCATAGCGTAGAAATTTTTCGTCGGTTATAAAAAAAAAAATTCTGTTTCATAGAAAAGTGCAATACCTACGCGGTCAAAACGTATGGGACAGCAATATTTTTTTTTTAATAACCGACGAAAAATTTCGCCGCTATGGGGTCTAAGCTCATGTGCTGAATCCATGGTTACAGTTTGCGCGTCGATGTCCCTGCCACCCTGTATAATGAAGGACAGTAGCCAAATATAGTACATTCGTATAGTTATCAAGAACGCCTAGATTTAACAACATCATAATCATCATTATTTCAGCCCGGAATCACTCACAGCTGGGTCTATACCTAGCAGTCCAGGTGTTTCCGTGATTCTGACCATATCATTAACCCAACGCGCTCTTGGACGGCCCTGGTTATAACGATGTAACGCACGCACGTTAAGCCGTTGGTCTCGGCTGTCATTCGTGGATCTTTGACAGTCGTTACGGCTAGTCAGAAGCCCGAGTCTGACTACCAGTCTTACCGAATGGTATCGTATTACCCAGTAACTGGGTTGTGGAGGTCAGATAGGCAGTCACTCCATGTAAAATACTGGTATTCAGCTACATCTGGTTAGACTGGAAGCTGATCCCAACATAGTTGGGAAAAGGCTAGGCAGATGATGATGATTTATAACGACGTAATGATAATGTAAACACTGCCATAAAAATAATACAAATTTAATAACTATTGAATGTTGCACATTAAAAACACAGAATTCACAAGGTGTTAAAATGTAAATTATCATTATTGAAACATTTATCAGTTGATAATTGCATTTTGAGGACGTAAATAACGAACAAAAGTATATTTATTGTTTAATGAATATTCATTACAACAAGGCTGTTGGTTGTAACGTGTTCGGGTTTGCCATTTGTCTTGAAAGTTGCATTATATTAATGACGTAAAAACATTGTGTTATATTAGAATACATTTTATTCTAATACTAGCTTCTGCCCGCGGCTTCGCCCGCGTGGATGTCGGAAGTTATCCCACGGAAACGTGCTAACAGGATAAAATGTATGTGCTTCCCCAGAATGCCATCTATCTCGCGGGCCCTTTGTGGCTAATTACAGTAGAAAACCAATTGTGTCTCATTAGTGGTGATTAAGAGGGTACCTATATGATATCTTTACCTAAGTAGGTACCTACCTAATTAAAAAAAAAAAACTCAATAACAGAAAATTAAATACCTACTTACCTAAATAAACCTATTTCTGATGATAACTAATCTAAACTCAATAAATAAGCAAAATCCCTAAAAATTAATATCTATACGAATGACTAATCCTACCTAACAGTATTATAAAATAACCTACGGTCACTACGTACGTATCACTACTATCAAATATACTACCTATACTTTAAAATTAAAATCTATACCTAAGACTCATATAAAAATAAACCTAAATAACTCTAAAAACTAAAAGGAATAAAAATGAACTCCACTGCGGGTGACCCAACCTACGACAAACATAGTATTTGCGGTTGGTACAGTACAGACAGTGGTAATCGGGTATAGGGATCGAACCGCAAAATTAAGTTTGTTTTTTATTGTATATACTTTTCCGGGATAAAAAGTACCCAGTGTGGTGCCCAGGATATTAAAGAATAATTATACCAAGTTTCATCGTAATCGAACCGGTAGTTTTTGCGTGATGCCTGAACAAACAGACAGACAGACAGACAGACCGACAGACAGACAGACAAAAATTTTTTTAATCACATTTTTGGGTTCGGTGTCCGTCTAGTAACACCCCCTGTAAATTATTTTTTTGATATTTTCAATGTACAGAATTTTCACTTCTACAGATTTATTATAAGTATAGATATAGATAGATATAGATAACACAACGTTTTTACGTCATGTGTTATGTTGGCCTGTATTAGCCAGAGGTGTACTTATAGAAAATTAAGTTAATTCAACTAAACCAATTACAGGTACTTTTGAATTGTCAAAGGGTCGGTCAGTCAGAAAGATGAAGCTAGTTGCCCATTCCAAAGCGTAGGCACCTATGGAGAAGAACGGGCAAGAAACTCCATGGACACTCTTTTAAATCATAAAATTGTTACAAAATATTTGATTACATCATTCGTGTTAAAATTAACCATGTGAGAACGATGTAGAAATACGTGCACGTTAAAAGCGTCCGTTATAGATAACAAAAACAATTCAGAAATTAAAAATTAAAAAAGTTAACGAACGAACTTTACATTTTATATAAAAAATGTATACAAAGATAAGTGCTTAAATAGTACTTACTCAATAGTGAAACGATCAAGTTTCTCCCGCCTCTGTTTTCCACAGTTTACAGCTCACCATTTTAGAATTTCCCTAAAACTATTTTAGAAACCGGAGTGCTATTTAAAACTGGGGTAAAGCGAATAACGTGAAAAATTCAGTCGTACTTCACTGGATTAGGTAAATGGTTCGAGAGGATGCATGAGCACATACAAAACCTTCGTACTAGGTTCTATTGAACCTGATTTACGTGGAGACTGTGCAAACAAACAAATTCTGAACGTGTTTAAGGACGATGGCGGTTACTTGTGGTTTGTTAGTTAATAACAATACACACGCATTATAACAATGAAGATTAGTATTATCATTTTTTCAACCGACTGCGACTTCTAAAAAAGGAGGAGGTTCTCAATTCGGATGATTGTTTTTTTTTTTTTTATGACTGTTCGCGCATAACTCCGTCGCTTGTCAACCGATTTGAAAAATTCTTTTTTTGTTGGAAAGGGTATACTTTCCAAATAGTCCCATAGGAATTTCATCATTTCAGTTTGGTTTTTAAACCAAAATCACTGGTAAAAAAATTACAACTTAAAAGTGAAAAATAAAAACTGTTTTGAAAAAAAAACAACCGACTTCCAAAAACGACACTACAAAGTGAAAAATAACTTTAATTTCGGAAGTCGGTGGCAAACAACGAAAATGCGAACCCAACGACACCGACTTCCGAAATTAAAGTTATTTTTAAAGAATCGTCTGCCTGCGTCTGCATTCCCGAGTTCATACAACCCGAATCTCTTCAAGGCGAGAGTGAATAGGCTTCTTCTGGGCAAGCTCGTTCCACCGTAATCTCATCCCTGCCTCTAGGCTGGATTGAGGTCAAGGGGAGCCCATTGTCAATAACAAAAAAAAAAAAAGCCTTTTCCCAACTATTTTAGGGTCGACTTCTAGTCTAACCAGATGCAGCATACCAGTATTTTACATGGAGCGAGAGAGCCTATCTGACCTCCACAACCCAGATACTGTTACCGCAACACGACATCTTTGTACACGGCACGGTTTCATTACGGTACAGCGTATAAAACACGCAGCGTAGAAAAAACGTGTGTGCACATGACACGGCAAACAACCGGACATGACAACGCTTAGGTACGGCTCAGTTATGTTTTTAAAATTGCAGTTGCGATTTTTGGAACGAAATTCCTTATCGCGCGTTGCGAAAGGGGGCTACGGAAAAAATTAAGACCAAAAGTTGTAACGACACTTTTTGCTATAGTTGTTAGCCGTGCGGCGTGCGCGTGTTTCTCTGTCTGTCTCTCTCTCTCTCTCTCTTATAGAAAGCAAGCCAGTTTTTTTTGTCTGTGTTTTTTTATTTGTTAATAATAAAAAAAAATATAATAACTTAAAAAAAATATATATTACAATTCCTTCACTAATTAATCGAAAGGAACTTCGTTCCATCCGGGTGTCCCTTGACACCTCTCAAGCTTTTTTTTTATTTCGTGGATGTCGTTTTTATTTGCTTTCCGTACAAGACACGATTTATAATATTTAACGCGTTACTAATTTTGTGATTAGCTGTTACATCGTCTACAGACCGTTATAGAAATAGGTACTAGTGCTATGACATTCTGGTTACTCATTCGTGATTTGAATTTGTATCACTTTTCTTTTCAGTAGCTTCATGGATGATCGAACCAACCTTCGAAGCAACGACATTCAGTCATAGATAGTTTTCAAATGAACAGTGCGATCTTTTATTAGGTAGTTATTTATTCGCCATTGAACGCGCATGCGTTTAAATGTGTGTCATCAGCATCAGGTAGAAACGGAGGAGCTTTAATAAAGATAAATTTTACGGAAGCCTTAAAGGTTAATCCCAGGTGCGTGGAAACTATTTGCATAATTATGATGATAACATTCGCTTATGCCTTTGTTTGAGCAAACGAAAGTTAGAAAAGTAAAGTCTTAGGTATTTCAAAATATGTTCAAATATTAACTATAGGATCAGTTTCTTCAATGAATGTAGTATGTGATAGAACAAACTTAGGTGTGGAGTTAATTGAGCGGAATGCGGTGGGAAAAGGAGCGAAAATTGTTTTTTTTTTTTATTTAAAAAAATCGTTGCCCCGTACTAGGAATTTCTCCTGTATCGTGGGTACAACAAAAAATTTAAACTCACACACAAACAGCCAGATGCAGAACAACTACTTGTAGGTCATACAAATATTTGTTCCGTGCGGGAATCGAACCCGCGACACGCAGCGCAGTCAATTGTACACTTAAAACATGATAATAGTTTCGACTAGTTTAACATTAGAAAAGTTTAAGTATTTTTTATATACCTACCTAATTATTTAATAATTGTCCAATTTTTAAAAACATAATATAAATGTTTTATTTCAGTCTGAATAAAATGAGCAAAAGATTTAGATAGATAGATAGAATACTCTTTATTGTACACCATACAAATTACAGAACATAAATAATATAAATACAATTTTACAAAGGGTGACACAATGGGCGGTCTTATCGCTAAGAGCGATCTTTTAAAGACAACCTTTGGATGGATTAAAATTAAGGAGAGACAAATATAGTAGGTAGTCTGTGGTGTACCATTTACATTACACAATTAATATATACATAAAATATATTTGACTCGTCTAAATAAATATATACATATAATAATAAACATGAAACAGGAGCAAAGCAAAAAAATAAACATAAAACACTACTACTTAAAAGAAGAAACATAAATTTCAATGTAGGCCTTGGGCCATTTTCCGAATATATGTAAAAAGACGAATATCTCGCAATGGAAGCTTTAATACCAATTAATACATTTATATTATTTGACTTCGTTCGAGGTAAAAACATAATTCATTTTCCGGTATGAGAACGAAAATAGCAACTGTAATTAATGGCACTTAAGTAAAAATTAAGTCTTCATTTTAGCATAATGAATCCACCTTAATTAAGCAGAGACACTTCATTTTGTCCTTAATTTTTTCAGGAAACCGGATATCCGAGTAGGAATGAGACGCATCTGATAATGATTCCAGGCTTTGATGGACATCATCATACAAGGTGAAAACGACAACCCGATAATAAATTGAACTGCGTATATCTAATGGTGTTCCCAGTCTGCATACAAAAATTTAATCTAATATGTAATAATAATTAAACCAAATCAAACAGTGGCAAAACTTAACCTACTACTTAAACTTTTTATTTTTTTTATTTACTAAAAAAACTATGGGTCTTTGGGTCTGAAATAAAATATTTTTATTTATTTTTAAAACCCATACATAGTCGATCCATCACTACTATTTGTTTGAAAAAAACACTTCAGTGTTAGCATTAATTTAATAATTCCAAAATAATCCTATGCCAATGCATAGGATTATTTTGGAATTATTAAATTGGTACTGCGAGTGTTTTCATTGTCGTATTGTTGTCTCCAAATTATACATTCAATTTATTAGCTGAACGAATTCAAATACGAGCAGCAACTTTGCAATTATGACCGGACTTAAATTCACAAAGCATTTCAGAATTTGCTTAAACTTTGGCAAGCGTAAGTATATATTTTAGAAACATTGGTAGTGGTAAATGAATTAAGTAATAAAACGCGGCTTACACAGCATGTTATCATCATCATCATCACAAGCAAAAACATCCCTCTCTCACAGTTTCGCTCTCACAGACACTCACACCAACACACACTCACAGCATAATACACCGTTTACTAAACTAACCTTGTAAACTCAAAAATATTTCTTACTGCTCATTCGCACTCCGACCCCCAAGATACAACTGTCTTCAGTTCTTTTATTTATTTATTAATATATACTTTATTGTACACCACTAAAATACAAAGCATAAAAAAATACATGAAACTCCAGAATATACAATGGGTGGGCCGGCCTTTGTTGTCTATAAAACTTTTGGCATTTGTATATCCCACTTAATAAAATTCTTAAATTCATTCACTTCCAGAGTTGTCTGGAAGTGAATGAATTTAAGAATTTTATTAAACCCAACTTCTAGACTTTACTTACTACTACTTACTTTACTTACTTTACTTCTAGACCCAACGATTAAGGCTGAACGTTCGTTCAGCCTTAATCGTTGGGTCTAGAAGTATGATATATTGCGCAAGAGTTCCTTATACTCGTACAGCGAAAGTGAGCACTAAGAATGAACTCTTCACGAAATTCATTTCGGGAAGAGGTAAAATAGGGGATGAAAGTTTGAATGGAATTTTGTCATTTTTGTCGATAGGAAATCCCATCGGGCGGCGCACGGTTTGTGTGTAGATTATTTCGTAACGGTCGTCGAATTTTTTTATTATGGATGCCGCTACTTTACTTTTGATACTTACAATATGTGTGCCCTTCTTTAAGAGAAAATTGTAACAAGGGAGCTTTATAAATATGAATGACTCAATATTTTTCACCCTCAATTTATTGCTTTGTTCACAGCTGATCAAGACAAATTTCGAAACGCGATCCAATTTTTACATTTTAGGATATTCATGTGGAGTTCATGTAGCTTTGGAAATTGAAAAATATTGGCAGTTGAAGGTAAAGTTTGATAAAGAAAACGTTAAGTTTTATGTCTTTGATATATTGTTTATTTCTTCTCAGATTTGTTTTTTTATTACAGGAGGAACTGGGGTTATTATATTACTTGGACATTAGTCCAGATGCCCTAAAAGTGCGACTTAATGCCTACGCTGGCAATTTGGTGAACGAAAACCTAGAAAACAATATTTTAGGGAGGATCCTACGACCAGACGGGTGTCGTGTCTGGTGGGCAAAACTGCCCGACGATTGATGTCGGGACGTTGTATATATGCTAATTGCGCGGTAAACTCTGCTTGCGTGATGCATGATATTGCGTGATGTCACTGTGTCACGTAGTTCATGTGGTGGTGTCGATGCAGCCACACTTGCATCAGTAAACTAAGAAAATATGTTCACTTTACTAGTGAGCATAATAAGTATACAAAATATACTGCAATCAGCTTATGGACGGATAATGCTAACAAAAGAATACGATCCAGATTTTAAGTTGAAATCAGATATAGAGCTAATTAGAGGTTTAACTCATCCCAACGCAACGAATCTTACTGATGACTAGAACTGTCATGATTTACAAATATTGATAAGATTTGGAGTGATTTTTAGCATTTCATGTAACTCTAACAATGCAGGGCCATGTCTAGAAGGGCCTTTGATTCTGAGTTGATTTGTCCCAACAGACGGACAGAAATTTTAGTGAGCTAAACGATTCGTCACACGACGCTACCAGATCTGCAGGATAAATATCCTGCAGATCTGGTAGCGGCCGTACCGTCGAGTGACGGAGTATTTTGATGGATTAAATACAAAATACTCAAAGTTGCATAGCTTTTTTGGCTGAACTTCTGACATTTGGCTGTATATTTTGGTAAATGTAAATTCATCACTCTTGTTTCTAAAGATGGAATATCTTCCATCCTTAATGACGAGAAGAGAAAAGGGTTACAGAATTTCTCGTTTTCATCTTGCAATATTCGTCAGATAAGCATCGCCAGAGCTTACTGTTTGCCCCGCGTCTCCATGCTTTTGTTTTCATTTCTTTGCTGCAATATTGCCATGACATCCAGCGTAACTTAACCCCCCTGATTGCCACTACACGGTCTGAATATGAAGCAAAAGTTATTTATTTCCTCCTCTAATGAGGTACCTACATTGGCTGGTCATGTTATTCAAATTGTTACATGTCTCGATTGCGAATGTTTTCACCATTCATATTTATGATGCCAAGTTCCATTGTTTTCTCTCATAAAAGATATTATTTTAAGAGTCTCGTATTATGTTTTTAGGATAATTCGCTGTAAAATGTTCAAAGAAAGGATACTGGTATTTTGATTTTGGTATAATTAATGAAGATGGATTTTAGGAAATATTGGCGTTCTGCCAATATTGGCAAGTCTGTCAAAACAAAAGCAGAACGAAACTTATGAATTGTTGTTAAAATATTTACGGATCGAAGAGTCTTTATTACGGTCAATTTTGATCTCGTTATAAATTCACAAAGAGTGTTTGTGTTATTTTCCATCGCGAATATTACAAAGCAGAACCTTTTGATCAACATGGTACTTGACTAGGTGTATATTTTACGTAATGGGTTAATAGAATATTGAAGGTAAATACTTGCAACACCACACCACCTTTACACAGAATTGTTTTGTTTAATTCGTTTGTTCAAAATAATTGTATATGGTTTCATTATCCAGAGCAATTTTCATTAGATAGCTTTGTTAGGAATATTAATCAAACAGACACTTCACATTTTATTTATTTGCAATGGATATTCAATTTATTATATTATTTCCATGTTCTGCAATAGTCCTGCACCAACCAAGGGTTGTCCGTTTTTTTTTTTTGGGTGGGAAATCATCAAATGACCTCTCCCGCTCTGGGCTGAGCGGAAGGGCGTGTCAGACTTTTACTGACTAAAACCCACCCGTGTTCCTTCAGTTGCCTGTGCCAGGGGCCACGGTATCTCTTTCGAACAACCCGCGGCCTTGGCAGGCATTGGCCCTAGCAGACCCCGTCAATTCGTGCTGACATCTCTTGGAGGCGCGCGTAGAACACAATGCGCCGTTGACCCGGGCCTGGTCCTTACCGAGCGGCGAGCTGCCTATTGCTCGCAGCTCGCAAGCCCGCGCCTACGGTAGCCGGGAGTCGGCTGTTGACTCCCGTCCAGGGCGTCTCCTGCGGAGACTAGGGGCGTGAGGGCGCAGTAATTGCCTCTCCTTCACGGGCTCCGCCTCCTCCTTCGCGAGCATTACTGCTTCGCAGGAGGTGACTGCCTCCCATGCACTCTCACTCCGTACTATGGCCTGGACCAGGGTCGTACGCGAGAGATCGCCTCCACCGTATGCTCCACCGTGTCCTCCGGGCGATCCACACGCCCTGACACCCTGGCGTTTCCTCCCGCTTTATCCTGAACAGGAACCTCCCGAAACAATCGTGTCTGGTGAGGACCTGTGTCAGGTGGAAGGTGAGGGCGCCGTGGCGCCTCTCTAGCCACTCCTCAAAGAGGGGACTTATCTTGCATAGTGTATACAGAGATAATCGTCGGTTGATGCCTCCTCATCATTTAAAATTGTTTAAGGGGCCTCTGCGAGTTGGCTTTGGCGCCTCGTACGCCTTCCAAAGGTCCGGGGCCCGAGGGTCCCGAGATTTGTGTCAAAGACATTGTAAAAGTATAATATAAAAAGGATAGAATCATAGGGCATCAAAAATTCATCCGCAATATTAATATAAATTATTTTATTTATAAGTATAATCAACGCTGACGTACTCAAAACCTTTCTTAAAGTACCCATTTTGTAGAAATGTTAAAACCATACAAACAAAACCACGTGAACATTCTAGTTCAGTATAAAGTAGCAATTTAGAAACACGAAGTGGTAGCTACTTATTAATAAAGCTATGTGTACATATGTATAAAAACTGCGTCATCGTTTATTCGTGATAACTAAGGCGGCTCTCCAGTAACCTTACCTAGCTTCCCACAATTGTCAGCGTTTGCAGGATATACGTAAGACCAAATTGTGAGTTTTAAAACCATCTCTTTGATTTCATAATTCAGTGATATAATTTTGAGTATGTTCTTCGTAACTTGAACTGTGTGTATTCTTGTCAATCGGCCAAAAAACTCTGTTTCATCACAATCATAATTTTGCTAAAGCAACACACTGAATATTAAGACAGGCTTGGCTAGGTCTGCTCATGCTCACCTTAAAAAATTACTAACAAATAATTTCTCCACAGTCATATTTCCATTCGAGTTTTCGTCATTAAAAAATGGAAGACCTACCCGACATAGCAGAAGAATTCATGGAGCCTATACTGCCTTGCTTGGTATTATTGAAAAATGGCAATATTCTTATTTATGAGGTAGAAAAATCTTTTTGGAAGAAACACTGTCACCTGTCATTGAATGTGGTGTGTTTGGTACTCTACCTATCTGCGTTGACAATGTATTTGCATCACCTGTTTAGGGGGGAGCTCAAACTGGATGAAATGGCTTATGTTGTTAGCGTCTACGTGGTCAGTATGCAAGGTAAGTTTAAGATAAAAAAAATTGGCATCCTACGGCTACATTGTCGCGATAACGCGAACTATACTTCGGGCGCTCTCTATTATAAAGCAAGCCGTCGATCCTTGGAAAATAGAAAAGGGAAGGGAAGCCTTTAGCCTGCCAGTGGGACAACACAGGCTTATACTCGTAATCTTCGATCAATAATAGTACTAGATTAAGGATCAGGAACAAAAATCAGTCGTTCAAGTGTCCACGTTTGCACACACGTAAACATCTGCATTTCTTAGAAAAAAGTTTAATAATATTAACTTAACTACTTCAGTTTATTATAAACCTTAATGCTTAAACATAAAGTTTAATTACCTACCATTGCAAAATATACCTATTTAAAATGTCGCTTGAAAATAAAATCATTCAATTTTTTAATTTTCAGTCGTTTTTTCTAAAATGCCACTTATAGTCTAAGTAATAAGGTTAAAAACATAATAATTTGAAATAAGACCACAAAAGTATTTGTGGTCTTATTTTTTGGGCCGTTTTTGAAGCGTTTATCGTGAATCTAGTACTATTATTGATCGAAGCTCGTAACACATACATATATGTCTATATCTTTTGAATAATATTAAATGACATCCCTGAGTACCTGCTGGCATTAATTTTATCCTAATAACTATAATTTTATTTTATTTAAATTAACTTATTTATTTGTAATGCAAATTTTGAATGTGTAATATTTTATGTATGTAATTTGTGTTGTATTTTTTTGTGTTTGTTCTATATAATTTGTAGTGCTTCTTAATATGGGAATAACTTCCTGAAATAAATGATTATTTAATTTAATTTAAAAAAAAACATAATGTAGGAAATTAATATTAAAATAACTTTTATAAAAATGAATCGCTATCGATAACTAAAACTTTGTTCTTTTAAATTGTAGTAATACTGGAATTATACTAGCTCGTAAATTACTTTGTATGTATGAGTGGTGATCGTGAGACGTATATTTTGATACTTTCATCCACGCATTTTTACTTACGTATCTATTTGCCAAAGGTACTCTTTGCAGCGTCACCGTTACTCAATCCTTATTCTCGTGCATTACTATTCAAACATCACGTCTACTTTTACCTCGTTCTAACATCACTCTCGAATACACAGGAGCTTCTCAATTTACCTTACATTTTTGCCCCATATTTTCTCGGAATGCAAAGAACAAAAGACGTTTGTGCGAACGTTTTATATCAACACCTTGCATACGGAAACATGCAATATACTTTTAACTGAACTCTGCATTTCCCAGCCTTACTCAAAGCTACGGTAGTGGTACTTAAGAAGAAGGAAATAAGGTCGATTATTCGAAAAATGGGTACCATGTGGAGGACAGAGGATCTCACTGAAGTACAGATTAACAAGAAGAATGCGCTACTGAAGAGACTAAAGTTTTGTTATACAGGTGGGGACTCGCTTTTTAATATACGACTGTTGTAAAGTTAAGTTTGTAGTAATTGTGACCAAGGGAGCTCTTAGCGACGTTGTTGGGTGTGTAGCTAATTGAGATTTGTACTTAAAACTTCTTCAGGCAGGTGGTCCTACTTGAAACTAATTAGGTTGGATAGGATATTTTGCGTAAAATTTAAGAGCTATCTTCAGTAATTTAGAAAATTCCATTAAAGTGAATAAAAGTTCTGTCTTGGATTATGTCTTGTTTTCAAAATATAGAAATTCAATATGTTCTTTCATTTTTGTAGTAGGTAATTTATTTTTATGAACATACTAGACGTCTGGAACACTGAATTAATAATGAATGATTAAAACCTAAGTAATTTAGCCACCTAAATAATTTTGCTGCATGTAAGGGAACAGGGGTGTGGGGGGGGTTTGTTTAAGGGAACAGTTTCATGATTATGATTAATGAAACTTAAGTCTTTTCAATTAACACCTATTAAACACACTGTTGTAAGTTGTGAGGAAATCGGCATTTTCTAGAACCGAAAATTCAAAGACATTCACTAACCCGCACTTGGCCCGCGTGGTAGATTTGTAGCGACTCCCCTTCGAAGAGAGGAAGACTGTGTCTCAGCAGCGGGAACATTACATTAATATACCAAAATATTTAATTAGATTACACACCCCAACATTTAACAACAAAGCTACTCAAAATAAATGACAATCATCTTCCAAAATAATGTCATTCACACAGATATTCCCAGCTTCTGCATCTCTGACGTCATTGATACGTCCGTCCTTCCCGAATGTTCCATTATATTCGCTGGAACCAGAGCGACAATGTACGAGTTATGATCATCTGACGCCATAACTCACTGCTTTTGTGGAAGTTATTGGTCACATAAAAGTAGTTCCTTCCTTATTATCTAGTACAATAGTTCTTCTTGTCTTGATATGGTGTCGTTATGAGTAGTCAGAAGTCTGGAAGTCTAGTCTCGTCTAAGTTAAGAATGACAGTGATGTCATGTTATTGGGTTGTGGAGGTCAGATAGCAGCATTTGAAAATTGCTGTAAAACTTTGTGAAACTTCTGGGTAATCAAAATTGTTTCAATTCTTGAAAAGCCAAAATACATGGCTTTTTATTCATAAAAAAGTACCCAGGTACGCGGGATTCGCATAAGCATTCGCCGCTCCCCCGACCGGTACCCAGGTACCCCTAGTAAAATTGTAGAATCCCCCAAATTATGTTCTTCGTACCTGCCTTTATTTTAGACCACATTCCCTAACATGGCTCAAAAGCTGAGAGGAGGCGAATTTATAATATCGTTTGTAATAAAAACGCCATATTACTCGCTAGACGATTTTCCTGCAATATGTAAATTGCGTACATTCTTTATTTTTTCTTCTTTTAAAAAACTTTACGAGCCTCGTGGTCTATGTTTATGAGCTTTCTTTAAATCATTTAAAGTAACTATTTTTTCACCGACCGTTACGCAGAATACATAATCAGCCTATAATGTTCCCACTGATGGGACACAGGCCTCCTCTCAGGGAGTGGGCCTTATCTACCACGCGGGCCCAGTGCGGCTTGGTAGATGTCACATGTCTTCGATTTTTTGGTTCTAGGACATGCCGGTTTCCTCACGATGTTTTCCTTCACCGTTTTGAGAGCAGTGGTGATGAAATAATTTACACAAAGTAAAGCACGTGCCTGGGTTTGGACTCACGACCTACAACTCGTAATTCGGGGCTGTTAACATTGGGCCACCAGTGCTCTACGCTACGGCATGATCAAAACGGATATTTAAATTACATTCAAAACATTAACAACACATACCTACTCCTTCGTTTATTTCATTAATTCTTTCTCTTCCATTCATAATAATGTCCAGCGTACACCCAAGACTGTTTCATTTATTTAGTCTACCCACACTAAATCCTCTTCAAGAATAATTACATCACAAACAACCTCCGAGACTACTCTACAAGAATTTCTAACTTTATCGCAACTAGCAACTACAACTTTATTGCATGTAACGCCATTTAATTATTTTCTTTTCTTTGCAGTTTTCTACTGGATTAATATGATTGGATCCGCGCAATACATTATTGCCCCTTTATTGGAAACTGTTTTCCGCAAATTTATTTTACAACAGGAATGTGGGCTGTTACTCCCATTTTCTTGTAGCTTTCCGTTTGATCCTACTGGGAACTGGGCAAGATATATCGGAGTATATATTTTTGAGACTTACAGCAGTAAGTGGGGCTTTATTGCTCTTGGAGAACTATTGTCCTTTAGGGACACTTGATTTATCATTGCGTTGCTTCTTGTTACTAGGCCAGATTATGGACGTGAAATGTCTCGGTGTTTGGAGTTACGTGCAGTAAACTTTTTTTTTGTGTGGTGTGATTTCTTTTTTTTTTTGTGTGTGTGGCCGGCCTCATGGTGGTTTAAAAAAACATGATTGACGTGTAAAAGTGTTTGTACAAACCTACCAAGAGAAGATAAATCATTTATGATTTTGTATGCGAGATGTTTAAAACAAAAGAAGAATCTTTTTTTTTTAATACCATAATAATTAATAATTTTAATTAGTTAGTTATAGTCTTACTGCAAAATAAAATATCCCTAGTCAAACAGAAAAGGAACCAGAATTGATCACCGCACTGTGCGTTAGTGATTAGTCTCAAGTTTTTGACGATATTACTAAGTCCAAGATAAAAATATTTTAAATAATGTTAATTAACAGTTGATCAATATACGAAATTTCATGAACAAGCAAAATTAGAGCACTATTCCACTTGAAAAAACAGATCTTCACTATTGCAAATAATAAAACTCCTACAACTTTGAAAGCTTGCTCGAAGAAAGCTGTTTCAGAATCATAAAATCTTTTACAGCTTTTGAGCTGTAATAACGTTTGCCAAACTAAAATTTGTTTGTGAATCAAAGCACTAAATTAATTCAAGACAAACATTTAGGTATATTGTTCTCTTCTTGAGTAATTATGCAGTAGAACTGAAGGAGCTTCGACTTATTTGCATTGTGTCTGTGTTTACGGCTTTGAAGGTTTGTTATGTAGATGTTTTTGCGAATACGAGGACTTGGATCATCAAATTACTTACCCTTAGATTGATTGATTATCAAACAACTCAGCCTATCGCAGTCCACTGCTGGACATAGGTCTCTACTAGGCTGCACCACAATACTCTGTCCTCCGCCTTCCGCATCCGTTCCGGCCCAGCAACCTTAATTAATAATAATAATAATAAGCCTTTTTATTTCCAAGACATTAACAGTAAAAAAATTGATTAGCAAGTATTCTAAAGGTTATAAATGTCATGGCCCCTTTCGGATATAGGCCTCCTCCAATTGCCTCCATTTTTTCCTGTCGTTAGCTATTTTTATCCAGTTACTTCCTGCCACTTTAATTATGTCGCAACCTTAATTACTTACCCATTATATGGAAAGCTCAAAATCATTTATTTTAATTAAACCAAACCAAAATAAAACAGGCATTTTTGAATTGTCAAATAGTCGGTCAGTTAGTCAGAAAGCTGAGCTAGTTGCCCAAGAGTTAGAAGCTTTTTCCAAGGACACTGTTTTAAATCAAGATATTACAGGATTTTGTAAGATCTTGATTTTTGGGTACATTGGGTACATTTTTTTGTTGATTTAGAGAACAATGTTAAAAATAAAATCAAATGAAGAAACAATTCAAAATATAAGATTAAAAATAAGCTTTGGTTTGCTAGAAAAGTTTTTCGGTTTTTCACTGTCAAATCACTGTCAAAATCATACTGATCTTTAGAGTCGTTACAATAAGATTTCTGTTGGCTTGTTGCTTCTGACATGTCTGTCAAAATCACAGTCATCTTTAGAGTTGTTACAATAAGATTTCTGTTGGCTTGTTGCTTCTGACATGTCTGTCAAAATCACAGTGATCTTTAGAGTCGTTACAATAAGATTTCTGTTGGCTTGTTGCTTCTGACATGTCTGTCAAAATCACAGTGATCTTTAGAGTCGTTACAATAAGATTTCTGTTGGCTTGTTGCTTCTGACATGTCTGTCAAAATCACAGTGATCTTTATTTATTGTCGTTGCTATAAGGTTGCAGCTGTCAAAATAACTATGAAAGGACTGTAGAGAGCTTTTTCTGACGTGACGTCAAAAATCCACGCTTCGTCTATTCAAAAATAAATCTTCATTTTCATAATACAAACATCAACATTCGTTTATGTGTTGCGACGATATATTTTCCAGGTATTTCTTTCCAAATAAATTGTTTTCATATCGTATTCAAGCATTTACGTAATTTTAAACTTTACCGTGTTCACCGCTCATACCCACAAATTCCACGAATTTTGCCAAATAATTTAACCGAAACAGTATTCTAAAATTACCTGCCAAAAATTTCTATACTGCCATGCAGAAATTTATAAAATCTTATTAAAATTTCAAACACACAGTCTTAATTCGGTCCCGACTCCGGAACCCTTTTGAACTATTTCGAGAGAGGTGAAATTTCAAAAATTCCTTTATTCCTCCGTACTCATGTAATGAGTGAAGTGTGCCTTAAATTTTCAGGAGTCAACGGTTCCCGGAAAGCTTGATTAATCGCAAAGGACCTTTTGTGAAATTCTCACTAGTATTTAACTTTGGTTTAAATATGTGTAGGTATGTGACCCGAGTGAAATGTCAGCGAAAATGTTCTTGGGTACCTACTGTTTTGGATTGAAGATTCTGGGGGTCTACTCCGAAGTAGTATCGGCCGAATGTTCGGCCGTTTCCTGCTACGAAGTTACTATTTGGTTCGGTCGGTTCCGATCCTACACTCCTACACTCTTTCGGATATTGACTATGGTCCCGACCCAACTGAGCCTATCCGAACTTTTTTTGCATTTTTCAATAATATTCGGTTCGGACATGTGTCGGTCCGATCTGAACATTCGCACTTTGCACTTCAGAGTAGGCCCCCAGCTTAGTAGGTCAGATTTTATGCTATTTGAACTCCCTAATTATAAGGGTACACGATGACTGATGCATGCATACCGTCTGTAGGGAAAGGTCAACACAAAGCTGCAATTACTGTTCAAAAGGCCCTTTCAGACATGGCCCTGCATTGTTAGACACATAAAACCCTAATAATATAATGTTTGGAATTCAAAAGAGACTATGATCTCTGAGTTTGTTTCGAAATTTCTTCTTAGGGATCAGTCAGCTAGGAAATGCCGGCGAAATCTAGTTTTAAAATATTGACCAACAGAATATCGACGTGTAAAAGTTTCTTAAAAGATCTACTCACAGAAATAAATATCTGGGAAATATAAATCTTTATAAAGTGGATCTGATATCTGACTGGACTTTAATGACTCACTTTAATTCACACTTTAATTGACACACAAAGTTGTACCTCATCATTAACTGCCTCACTTTCTCCCAACTATGTTGGAACACTGTAACACTGTAACACTTGAGATATCCTTTGTATTCGCAAAAAAAAAACTATGGCTCCCGGATTGACATACATATCAATATTTCTCGATCGTATTGAAATTCCAAAAAACTTTTGTCCTATATCTTTCTATTTGACTATGAAAAGCAATTAGTAAAATACACGCTGACAAAATCCTTTTAGTTTGGAAGCAATCCGGCAAAAGTGTTTTTTTATGGTCATGCGACGAAGCTCTATCGCTAACTTTGTGATCAAAAATTTGATTGGACAGTGATTCTGAGCTCTTAGTTTCAAATATTTTAAATATTATATATAAAGGGTGGCATGAACATAGACGCGCAAACTGTAAACATGAAAACAGCACATGATTCTAAAAACAAACACATATTTTTCTATGAAAAAGCAGTTAGAACTGAAATTCAATTTTTTTTTCATCAAACCCTTTCATGATTTTTTAAACTGAATAGTTTGCGCGTGAGACACTTCCAAAGTGGTAAAATGTGTGTCCCTCCCCTGTAACTTCTAAACTAAGAGAATGGTAAAACTAAAAAAAAATATATAATGTACATTACCATGTAAACTTCCACCGAAAATTGGTTTGAACGAGATCTAGTAAGTAGTTTTTTTAATACGTCATAAATCGTAAAACGGAACCCTTCATGGGCGAGTCCTACTCGCACTTGACCGCTTTTTAAGTATGTCACTATAAATAACGGTTTTCGTATTTTTTCCTTTACTTGTGCTACATGACAGTGCTTCTTGCCAAATTTCATGATTCTAGGTTAACGGAAGTAAGTAAGTAGGTTTTGATTCCCTTGCAAGTGTCAATATGTGCATTGTGCAACATAAACAAAACATAAATGCACGTATCTTTTGATTGCGCTGACTTAGAAGTTTGATTTTTTCACTGCTTCAAGGGATTGCAGCCCTGGGTATTTGCCACGCGATCCTGAGAAAAACGGTCTTGACAGACGGACAACAAAGTGATCTTATAAGGGTTCAGTTTTTCCTTTTGAGGTACGGAACCCTAAAAACGGAAACGAGATATTATTCCGTTTTAGTACGTATGTTTATCCTGCGCACACAAAGTACTTTCAAAAGTCAGTTCCGCTACAAACTTTACTGACTATTCTATGAGCCATTCTAAGAAATGTATTCTACATTTTAGATACTGTTAGTATTAGGTTTAAAGAACCGCTACAAACTTTATTGACTAAATGTTATAGTTGCACGTAGCTTCAAACCAATACAATATTAATCTGAAAGATGTTACGATTTTAAGACACAGGGTAAAATTAAATTAGCTAGCGAAACTCCGCAGACTTGATGGGTATTGATATTTAAATATGACAAAAAAAAAAGATTTTAGGTTTTTTTTTTGGTTCGCTGGTGGTGTTGTTTCTTGAAGTAGGTATATGTAAAGAGAATCACTTTTTTTGTTTGATCGTCTTTAGAAGTTGATAACCGTCACGTCTGTGAAGTTTATACAAATGAAAGTGATCTTTCAAAAGGCCCCAACCCTGCCGTAGTAACCCCCCAAAAAAACCTCTACAAATTAATTTCTTTTTTGATTTATCATGTTTAGACATCGATGCCCATCAAATCAAATCAAATCATTCATTTATTTGCTATAAATATGATACATGAGTTGTTAGTGACAGTTATAGACCAAGACATATTTCACCTAAGTTACAGGTATGCAAATATTAAGGAATAAAATTTATAAATACATGAATTAATGAAAATTGATTAAACAAATAAATTTAAGTTTACATTATTGATTATATTACATTGTCAAAATCACGTCAGCGGAGTTTTGCTAGCTTATTTAATTTGACCCTGTTGTATAATTGACTTACCTTAAAGTTCCGTCTCAGAGAAATCACACTTTTAACATATTGTTTAGGTAGGTACTCTGCTTGGTTCGCTTACCACGGAATGAATGAATAAATGAATTGCACCGATCCCAGCGTGGTTTGACCAGACTCGATTAATCGAATGAACCCCAAGATTCGCACTAGCTCCTGTAGCCTCATGTTCATGATGCTACAGCGACCATTGCATATCAAGAAGTAGACCGTGGGGCGCGGTTTTTGTAAGGAAGACGTGCCCGTAGGAAGGGGGGGATTTAAGAGCCTACCGGATATGCATCCTAGAGTAAGCCTTGGATTAGTGGAGGGATGGGTGATATTTGTCTATGGATGGGCATCTTTTAAATGCTTAGTTCGCTTACCACGGAGCTTATAAAATAGTTTTTTTTACAGTGTTCCGCATCGTATTCTTCTATCTAGGAACTGAGTTTCTTATGATAACATTATGCTCTCACTTAGCAACTGAATTCATTTTACTTCAAGAAGATTTACTTAACATCACACCTGGGAACCTTGCACACTTGAAGTTCGTTATTGACATTCACGAGAAACTAATAAGGTTGGTACAAAATGAGTACAAATTTGTATTTAGTGTCACATTATTAGCTTACAAATCAAATCATTTATTCATTTGCAAAGGCACTACAACAGTCCGTCCACAGTGATTTTACTGGACAGCAGCTGCAAGGTAATAGCAACCTTATTGTAACGAGGTCAAATATCACTGTCATATTGACAGATTTTTTAATGGCAGCACCCTATTAGTAACTTTATTGTAACAAGAATAAAGTAAGTGATACCAAATCAAAGGTAAAATAACTGTGAATGGGCCGCAGCATGAAGGCGCGACGTTGCCTACGTAAATTCGAACGATTTTTGAATCGAAAAAACTTTTTTGCAAAAAAAATCAACCGACTTCCAAAAACGACACTACAAAGTGAAAAATAACTTTAATTTCGGAAGTCGGTGGCAAACAACGAAAATGCGAACCCAACGACACCAAAAAAGTTTTTATTTTTCACTTTTAAGTTGTAATTTTTACCAGTAATTTTGGTTTGAAAACCAAACTACTGAACCGTTATTGATGAAATTTCTATGGGACCATTTGGGAAGTATACCCTTTCCAACAAAAAAACATTTTTCAAATTGGTTGGCAAGCGACGGAGTTATGCGCGAACAAACATAAAAAAAAATACAAACATCCGAATTGAGAACCTCCTCCTTTTTTAGAAGTCGGTTAAAAATACCACTATCCTATAGCATTTTTTCGCATTTTTCAATAATATTCGGTTCGGCCATGTGTCGGTCCAATCCGAGCATTCGCACTTTGCACTTCGGAGTAGGCCCCCAGCACACACCGGTGGGCAACGTCATCGAGAGGGATTTGCCAGCCAGTGCACACTGATTTTGCGATGACGCCAGTGGCCGCCGGCGCACTATTCGACTCCCCTGCGATTGTTTGTACTAGGTGTCGGTACTGCTTTGAAGTGTATGATGCACCCAGTTTTACTGCTACATATAGGTAATATCTACAAAGTATTATTACTTTTAGGTCATAACTTCACGGTAATCAATGTTCTTGTGGCGGCATTTACTTCGCCGCATGCGAACTACGCATCACACTGACGTCAGGCAAAATCCTGCATCGCGCAAGCAGAGTTTACCGCCCAACTAGAATATTTATGAATAAAACGTCCCAACATCAATCTTGGAGCAGTAGCCTACCAGACATAACACCCATCTGGTCGGAGGATCCTCCCATTTGCATGGAAGAAGAGTGAACTGTACACCCTGTTCCTCATATTATTATCTCTATATTCTGATGTGTGTTCACGCTACTATATTTGTGTTGCAGTTTAGCTCAAGAATTGGACGATGTATTTGACAAAGTGATCTTTATCAATTTGACTTCTTCTAGCATTTCGATATGCTTCTTCGGTTTAAGTGCTAAGGTAAGTGTGTTTCTTAATAGTTGGATCTATGAATGGACCTGTCTCACCGCCGACGAGGATGAGACTAGTATCAACAATTTTCTCGCTCAAGAAACGTACAAGCGATTGTTAGGTCCTGTGTATGTAAAAGAGATCAATATTATTAATATCGCTGACTGTCCACTCCGGCGAGTACTCGTTTCTCGCAGCGACAACAGCTATCAAAGATAGTACTCGCTTACCTACTCTCGCTTGACAGGCTGGACATCCTATGAGAGGCTCACGTACGTAGGCATACGCTGCAGCGCACACGCTGCTCATTGCTTGCCAACTCGTTTTTATTTTATTTATTTATTTTATTATTTCTATATGTACTCACAATAAAATGGATACAGATATGACATTTTAGTATTGAGTAATTTCTTTAAAAAATTCTTCCAGCAGACCTGCGTAAGGAGAAATGAAAAATAAATGTATAATAAATAATAGAGTGAAAATATTGTTCTTAAATAGCGTGTGAGTGTATATTAGTTACTAGCTCTACTCTTTTCTCGTGAATCGCCGGCGATGGGACAGGTGCCCAAGACCGGATATTTTTTTTTTTTTTTAAACGTTGCCCCACACTAGGAATTACTCCTGTATCGTGGGAGCGTTTACAAACATTTAAACTCACATACACAAACAGAGGCAACTTCAGAGGCAGCTTCAGGTATGCCGCATCCAAATGCTGGAACAACATACCCCCGCCGATAAGGAATCTAAAAACACTTGGTACCTTTAGAAGTCGACTGCGGCAGTATCTGATCGACTCACAGAAAAAACTGGGCCTGACCGTCACAAACGCGTCCATAATATAGCAGATGGCTGGGGCTCTGTTCCACACGACATGTTTGTCTACGCGTTATCCTGTAGACAAAGATTAAGGCAACTATGTAAAACGAATTACAATAGAAAATATATTTAAGCAAATTACGCCATACTCACTGTATATAATTATTAAAAAAAAAAAAAAAAAACCCGTAACATAATGCATAACATTATTATATTATTATACACCAACACGTAAACTCGTACACATACTCGCTTAAAAACAAACAAGCCATTCATTACATAGCATATACTGTATTAATCAAGTAATCCAGTAAACACTACACGGGTATTTAGTAAGTTTAAAATCTCAATATTTCTTTCTGTCGGTTTTAAACGTAAGTAAATTAAGATGTGGGTAGGTACTTACCACCTTATTATACGCGCCGCACTATGTAGGTACTAGTTTGTTGATACTCAGATGTGTCTTCTCGACATCCGGGTGTCACTAAAGGGATGCAGCAGAATACCAGCGTCAGGTATTGTACCTGGCACATGCTGAGCTGGACTCCCATTTGGTGCAACCATGAGACACACACCGCCCAGAGTGATCGATCCTTATATTTATTTGTACTATGTGTCTATGGGTCAATTTAGTTTTTTAATATTTGTTTTTTTTTTTACGTTTCACCTTTTTTGATGTATTTCTTTTTTATTGCTTGTATTGTGTCTTTTGTTGCACCAAATAAACTTGTTATCTATCTATCTATCTATCTATCAAACAGCCAGATCCGGAACCACTACCTGTAGGCAATACAAATATTTATTCCGTGCGGGAATCGAACCCGCGACACGCAGCGCAGCAGTCGATCGCTCAGCTACTGCGCCAATCGTGTCGTCGATCGTCGATTTGATCTCTGAATTACAATTTTTTTTTTTAGGTGTCTCATGGTATGTTCCATATGGCTAACAATTTTGTTGCAGTTGTCAGTTTGACATTACCGACGTTCAATATATGTTATTACGGGGAATTATTAAGAGATGCTGTAAGTGTTATTTTTTTTTTATTCTATATGACCTACAAACATAAGCAAGCTACCTCTCCTTAAGAGGAGACTCATTGACGTATGCATACTTCCCATCCTCACATATGGCAGACCAACATGGTCTTTGACAAAGCAGAGGTCCACCCTCGAGGTTTGCCAGAGGGCTATGGAACAGAGTGTTCTGGATATCAAACTTACAGACCGGGTTAGGAATGTGACCATCCGTTCCTTAACAAAAATAACTGATGTCACTTGTAAAACTATCACGCTAAAATGGAATTGGGCTGGACACATCTGCCACATGTCAGACGACTAATGGGCAAAACTTACGACCCAATGGGTCCCTCTTAATGGCAACCGATATCACGGCAGGCCATGACGGAGATGGCGAGATGAGCTGGACTCCTTCAACAAGAACTGGTCCTCAGCAGCTGTAAACAGACAGAAGTGGATAGAGAGTAGAGGGGCCTTTGTCCTGCAGTTGGTCATCATAGGCTTTTAATTTTTTTTTTTTTTAATTACCTACCAAGTACCTACCAGTTAAAACGAAACTATACGTAACCATATTAACAGAATTACTTAATTTACTGGTATACCCCTTTTCAATTAATTTTACGTAGCTTTTGTTGATACTATAATTTTATTGAAGGAGTATTATCTCATGATTGTAAATAAATAATTTTTGTTGGTTTTTCAGAGTACGGGAATGGCAGATGCGATGTATAATAATCGATGGTATAAGGGAGACATTCGCTATCAGAAACTACTTTTGTTTGTCATGAGAAGGTTAATAACGCACCTAACCCACAGAATAATTAATAGTACCCTAAACTAAGGCCAGCTTACACCATAAATTACTTACACGCAATCAATCATTTAACGCTGCATTATAGAAAGAGAACGTCACGCAAAATTCTGCATGTCGCAAGCAGATTTTACTGCACAACTAGATATACAACAGCCCGACATGAATCATCAGGCCCGCCAGACACACAACACTCGTTTGGTCGGAGGATTCTCCCTATTCTATAGTCGATGAGTGGACTTTGCACCCTGTTCCTCATACCTCTATAGAACAATGGCGTGGTTTTAAATACGTTTAGCGTTAAACGCATTTAATCTATATATCTATAAAAAAAGCTGAAGAGTTTGTTTGTTTGTGCGAACGCGCTAATCTCTGCAACTATCAGTCAGATTAGAAGCATTCTTTTTGCATTTGATAGCCCGATTCTTAAAAGAGATTATTATTTTCAATTGTGACACAATAGATTTTCAATTGTGACACAATAGATTTTCAATTGTGTCACAATTGAAAATCTATTGTTACGTACGTATTCCTTAACACGTTGACTGCCATGTCAACGTGTTTGACTTGGCAGTCAACGTGTTAAGGAAGGCACATTAACATCACGCTACGACCGTAAGGAGCTGAGCAGAAAGAAAAAAGTTAGAAAGAACGCTAAGCGAAGAAAAAAGTAATAGCAAGAGCGGGCGATGCGATGCGCCGAGGTGGGACGGAGGAACAAGAATGATGAAGTAGCGAGCGGAATGATAATTATTGAAATTGATATTTATTTTTTTATTATTATTATCCATTATCAGGCAACAATCGACTCATTATTAGGCACACGATTTCAATAACAATGAACAAACAAATATTAGAAAAATTAAAATTGAAGATCTTGCATTATCTTCAATTTTAATTTTTCTAATATTTGTTTTTTTTTTTTTTGGACCATCATAAATTAATATAAGTACTTATTTTTCCAGATCTCAAAAGCCTTGCTGCTTGACTTCAATCAAGTACAAACCGATTACTCTATACACATTTACAACGGTAGGTTGGGTTCTATAATATACAGCTTTTTAATATTATTTCTGCAGATAACAGTATATAATTGTCTGCCTGCGTCTGCATTCCCGAGTTCATACAACCCGAATCTCTTCAAGGCGAGAGTGAATAGGCTTCTTCTGGGCAAGCTCGTTCCACCGTAGATCTCATCCCTGCCTCTGGGCTGGATTGAGGTCAAGAGTGAGCCCATTGTCAATATTTTTTTTTTTTTTTAAATTCTAACGAAAGCCTCATTCGGTCGACGTAAGTTTTGCCTGTTGCAAGTCTTTGAAAAGTATCGATTCAGTATAATCGTACTGAATCTATACATTTTAATAACTCGCATCGTCTAAACACTGTTTAGATGGTGAATCTTTTATTGTAGCTAGGTATCATCAACACATCAACTCAGACTATCGCAGTCCACTGATGGACATGGGTCTCTCCCAGACTACACCACAACACTGTCTTCAGCCTTCTGTATCCAGTCTGACCTATCACCTTACTCGTCAGTCCATCTAGCTGGGGGGTTTATAGTATTCCACAGGTAATTTAATTGCACCGTGTAAATCAGGCTGAATCTACTAGATACGAATATTTCAGTTTTCAAATTAGCCACTCAAGTTCGATAGTTCGATCGACCTAGCGTTTCAGTAATATGTTATCATTCGGTCTGCGTTCAGATGTAATTGATTGATCAATACTATCAACCATTACCTAAGTCCTAAAGGCATTACACAATATACCTACACATCATCATCTGCCCTGAATTTTACCAGCTATTGAGGTCGGCTTTCAGTCTAACAAAGCATGTACCCTACATCTCTCTGTTAGGTATATAGCGAGTGTAAAAATCAAAATCGAAAGTCAGTTATTCAAATTAGACTGAGAATCAGCACTTTTCGAAGGTCAAAATTACAAAAGACAGTCCTCCAAAACGCCCGCCCTTCACCACTTCCTAGTGCTTTCGCTGGGAAGAAGAAGTAGCGCAACAAACTCCCCAGCAGCATAAACTTCAACCCAGTGTAAACTTCTATTTGTGAGACAGCTCTTTGTCCTTCAATCAACTCTGCGTCCACATCCCTCTCTCATCTATGTCCCAGGACTAATGAGCGAGAAACAACTTAAAAGCCATGTATGTCCCACCGTATGCCATAGGACCACTCTTGCTCGACATTTCCATGTTCTCAGTCCCCGTCTTTATAACAAAGCGAACAAACAACTCAACATTTACGAGCATTCAATCTCAAAGTGCAAATTGCTGCTGCGTGATTGGCTGTTAAAACTTTCACATAGTGATACTGAAAGTCTTCTTGTGCAACCGATCTAGTTCTACCGTGAAATCCGTATACGCAATCACACACACACACACTCACTACACCAACTTACTCACACCAGATGCACCACACACACACACAACACACCTACACAGCACACTCACAACTACGGTTACCTTCTTCTATTTACTCTCTGATTTTTGGAACAATAAAATTATTATTATTAACCATATGCAGCTGAAACATTACCAGTAATTTATAACGACCGCCTATCTGACCTCCAGAACCCAGTTACTGGGTAACAAAATACAAGGGGTATTGTGTTACCCTGGGTAAGACGGGTTGTCAGACTGTTAAGCTTCTGACTGCCCGTAACGACTGTCAAATATCGGACTATTTAATATGCATTCAGAAGCACGGACGACTCTGGAATTCTCGATATGTAACCACCATCACTCATCCACGGACCAACCTCAGTAAACGTAGCTTAACCTTTGATCAACCCATGCGGCTGTTACTAGCCATGAGCTCCTCCTACAGGCATGCATAACACGACAACAGATAAAATCGAACTTACTTTATAACCCCAGGCCTTTTAAAGTAATATGCGTGAAGATACACAAGAAAGTAACCGTTTGTTCAGAAGTAAACATGACATTCTGATTCCATTTCCTAAGAGTACGTGTCCTATTCAAATAATATTGAAAATCTAATATCTTGTGCGAAGGGAGTTTAGTTTGAGAATAGTTGGTGCGACGTGATATTGTGGGTTCTTGAAACTATGCGCTGTGTTATTGGCGTATACAATTTCTTTTTAAACCAGCCTTTAAAGCGTATGAAGATGGCATCCGGGATTGCTGTGTGTATTTTAGAATTGAATGTAAATGTATTTTTATGTAGATAACAGTTTAATAGGCGTTCGATTAGCTACATGAAGTGGCAATGGGTTGACAATGTTGGTCGAAGGACTGATGGCTGTTAGAGTAGCAGTTATTTTTTTTTTTGGAACGAAGTTCCATATCGCGCGTTGCGAAAGGGGGCTAGATGAAAAAAATTAAGACCTAGATGAAAAAAATTAAGATTAGATGAAGAAAAGTTGGAACGACACTTTTTGCTATAGTTGTAAGCCGTGCGGCGTGCGTGAGTTTTTCTGTCTCTCTCTCTCTCTCTCTCTCTTATAGAAAGCAAGCCAGTTATACTTCGTTCCATCCGGGTGTCCCTTGACACTTCTCAAGTTTTTTTTTTAAACTTTGCCCCACACTAGGAATTTCTCCTGTATCGTGGGTGCGTTTACAAAAATTTTAAACTCACGTACTCAAACGTCCAGACCCGGAACAACCATCACATACCGAGACCCCTCAGTGTCTCGGTAAGCACGTTAAGCCGTTGGTCTGGGCTGTCATTCGTGGATCTTTGACAGTCGTTACCGAAGCCCGAAAGTGTGACAACCAGTCTTACCAAGAGGTATCGTATTACCCAGTAACTGGGTTGTGGAGGTCAGATAGGCAGTCACTCCATGTAAAATATTGGTATTCAGCTGCATCCGGTTAGGCTGGAAGCCGACGCCAACATACGTGGGAAAAGGCTAGGCAGATGATAAAGCTCGTGTTTTTTCATAACATTCGCCACTTCAACCATTGCGTGGTCGCCACCACGCTTCCAGAAAACTGTAGCATAACCTTTTTGAACGACACGTTTAGTTTTCACTTCCAGAATCTTTTAATGCCATTCTTGATGAACGTGATGGAATTGAGCTTCCTGGCGTTGTTCCAAACCAGTACTTACTTTTAATATTCCATTCCAGGTGCTGAGCACAACTTGGTCGTACTTCTCCTTAGCTTCGAGTGTGTACGAAGGTGAAAGTTGAAGAATTTTAATTGTTTAATTTATTAGTAGAAAACTTTTAGTAAGTAGTCGCTTGAAGTAGAATTTGGTTGAAGTTCATAGAGAGCTAATAAAGTTGTTTGGCAATAAGATGTTTGTATTTTTTCCTTGAAACCTTATCCTTAGTTTTTTCCTTAGATGATTGAAAGAGAAGTTTGTCTGTGTGTTATTGTATTGACACTCGAGAAAAACTTATGTATGTATCCTAAGGGTGGGTTGTTTCACGTCCACTTGACGCACGCGTATACGTAAAAAATGGCGTTAACTATCATCACACCAAAAAAAGTGTTGTTTCAAACAATTACAAAATTATGGCCTTGGCGTACGTCAAATAATAACGAACTTACGTAATCGTTATTATTTGACGTACGTATGTTACGTTAACTAACCGTTTCAAACAACCGGCCCTTATAATATTAATGATACAATGACATAACACAGACCAAAGCAAGACTTGAATTTTTCAACATGTAAATTTTTTGGCAGTTACAATTTTTTTGCCGTACTAACTAACATCCGCTTGGAGATTCCCACGGAAACTGCATTTTTCCTTTAAAAGTATCCTATGTCACTCGGAAAGAGTAGCTTTCTACAGGGTGTTATTGACAGCCCTCCGCAAACTGATAGGGTGGCTTCAGTACATCATATTAAGATGACCGGTACATGTAATTCTTTCAGGAACATCAAGGGAATCCAAAAAACCAGATTTGTTTTATTACCTCACACACAACGTATCGTTACCGTGGCAAAACGCACGTAGCGGACGGCAGCGCAGCGAGCTTGAGCGAGGCTGTTTTCAGCTGTTTTATTTACATAAATGGAGTGTTGCATACAGAGAACGTAATTTTACATTGAAATAAAGGAATATCAGCAGAAAAAACGGCATAATTATTTTTTTTTCCTGAGAAAATTTCCAGTGGGATATGATTCAGACTAAGGAGCTGAATCAATCCTGTGTTTTTGTGGAGGGCTGTCATTAACATCCTGTATATACTTATCAGTGAAGGTTTTTTTTTAAATTAAATCACTATGTCTTCAGATTACCTCAAACAAACAACTTTTCTTTATTACCTATAATGTCACTAGTGATCCACCCCCGCTTCGCATGGCTTTTACGACTTCCCAAAACATCTAAATTTCTTTATTATTTGTAAGCAAAAGGCGTCGCGGGAGACCCCATAGAAAATGGCGGGATGACCTTAAAAAAAAGAAGTTAAGTGGTCCACTCTGGCCCAATCATCTTTCCACCATAGTCACTAATCTCTAATAAATAAGTACGCTGGACTAAGGGCTCATTTTTCAATCATCTGATAACTTTATTCAAGGAATAATTTTGAAATTTTGACAGTTATTTCATACAAAAACTGTCAAACGTCAATTTTATTCCTCGAATAAAAGTTATCTGGCGATGAAAAAATCTGCCCTAAATACTCGTATACTATACGAAATTGACAGTTGTTTTTTGTGCGGATTCAAAGCGCACACAAGCGTCTCAGGAAATAAAACTGACACACTGTTGCAAATGGTTGTCGTGTTATTTTGGCACGCCTCTGATGATTTATGTATAAATCGTCGAATATTTTTTTTTTTTGTGTTTACTACGACACATGTAGAACATTTTTATCATGAGAGTATGCGCATTTTGTAAAACTCACTATCAAAAATATAGTTCTACGGACGCTCACGTTGTTATCAGCGCCAAAATGGCGAAAATCATATGTCTTCGTTTTGTCATCGATAGTATGATGTCCAGCTTACTTGTATATTCTAGGTCAGTGACTATGGTCATGGGGAGAGGCTTTTGCCCATCAGTGGGATGATGCAGGCTAACAGTAACAGTAAACACAAACTTTTTGGAATAAATTCTCTAAATGATGATGTAATATGTTGATAAATAATTGCGCATCAAAATACGTTGCACGCAGTTTACAATAAAAACAGCGCTTTAATTTATAACATGTATTAATAAGATAAGTACCTATGGAAGAATACTTCACATCATCATCATCTGCCTAGCCTTTTCCCAACTATGTTGGGGTCGGCTTCCAGTCTAACCGGATGCAGCTGAATACCAGAATTTTACATGGAGCGACTGCCTATCTAACCTCCACAACCCAGTTACTGGGTAATACGATACCCCTTGGTAAGACTGGTTGTCAGACTTTCGGAAGAATACTTCACATAAACGACCATAATTCCCATCCATTCACAAAGAGACACTTATTCCGTTAACACTACCGCCACATAATCTAATTACAACCACGCAGCACTCACTATTTGCTCTCCTCATTCCTTTTAATTAGAACCTTTTTATTGTCAGCATGGGGCCAATAAATTCAATTATTCAACTCGAAGCAGCGACCAGTTTTTTCCACGTTTTTTCCCCTACAATTGGATTTCAGTTCATTGGCTTTGTAATAATTGTGCAAATTATCTAGTGTCGTAATTGGATAAAAAAATATAGAGATTTTGTTGAAGGTCAGATCTCCGTATCTATTGTCCTATCTCAGGTATGCTTTAAGAGATTTTTTATGAAATAAGCATCAGCTCTGTACCTATTTTTTCTGTTCTGTTTTTTGTTCTCTGTTTATATTATGTGTGTACTTAAATGGTAAAATAATAAATAAAACACTGGAATCCATACTTACTAATATTATAAATTCGGAAGTAATCTGTCTGTCTGTATTTTACGTTGTCACGCCTAAACTACTGAACGGATTTCGATAAAATTTGGCACGGTGATAGATAGCATCATAAGGCTACTTTTTGTCTTGATAGTACAAACGCCATCACATCAAGCTACCCGAAATTGTCAAATCTTCCTAATGCTTTAGCGATAAAGTTGAAAATCTAATAAATAAACTTGACAGATTGTAGTAGCTTGATGTGCTGGCGTCTGTACGTTCCCATGGGATAATTCCTGATATCGAAGCCACAAGCAGGTACATAAATGGTAAAATAAAATAAAATAAAAATAAAGGTCCTACTATGTTGAGGGATTATTATGATTATTATTTGGGATATGATTTTAATTGGTGTTAGATTTTTCCTTCCTCTGAGCTTGGAAAAAACAAGGTAGTGAGCGCAAAAAACTCATTTACTTCAATACCCCGTTTCGTTTACTAACTTAAACCTACCCTCGAGAAAAAAAAAAAAATCCATTCCTCAATTAATAGTTGTACGTTCCCGAATAATAAAACGAGCGAAGTGTTCACTTTATGACAGAAAAAAATATTTACTTTCGCTGCTTTCCTACAGGTAAAATAAGATAAAGCTTCAGACACTTTCTGAAGCACTTTTATTTATATTACCAATTCTTTAAATACCAGCTCAAGTGTCACTCCAAGCGATACGCGTCTCATGTTGGTTACGCTCTAGTTACTTACGAGGGGAACGTATTAAACATATACTTCAAGTATATGACAGAAAGGAGTATACACGGAGTAAAAGGGATTGATACTCCAGTGTGCATGTCGCCGGTACATAGGTACGGGTCACAAGGGACACTGGAGTATCATTCCCTTTCAGTGTTCAGGTAGGTATTGTGCATACTTGAACAACAGAGGATAACCAGATCATTGATAACGCAATTGATATTTATTTATTTATTTATTTAAAAGTAGGAGAACCAACAGCTAAACCAAATTAATAACAATATTGTAGCGACACAGAGCCCATTACAGGTTCTCACGAGTAGACACAGATATGGCCACTTTATGGCTTAATTCTTCAAGAAATTATACGCCATCATTGCGTAAAGTGAAAAACGAGAGGAGAACGGATAGTAAAAGCATGTAGCTTGAATATGAAAAATGAGCAAAAGACAATTAAAAATTATACAGGACATAATAAACAAAAACAAAATAAACGATTATTAGCAAGACATGATAAACTAGCTTTCAACTAAGCTATGCTTGAAATAGCTTAACTCAAACTCAGGTTTAAAGAACTTTATTTTCTCATAAGAACATAGTTCACTTAAAATGAGATTCACAAAAATATCTTATTAAATACAATTTATACAGCTTTAGCTTATGGCGACAAGTTTCATATTATTACAACTAAATAATTTTATTTACAATCTATTCAGCAGCATCTCATTATTAGAAATAGTGACAGTAAATATGCGATTTTAGTCTTTTTGTTGTAAATATTTAAATTGTCACACATTTTTATGTCGTTAGGCAGGCTATAAATTGTAAAGTTGTATTCCCTCAAACAGTATATTTTTTTGCCGTAAATCAGTGTACGTGGTCGAGTTGTTATTAATTTGTATCTGTTTCTTAAGTAATATTATTGTGTTTTTTGAGTTAATGTAATGTTTGAGTGGATGTTGCCTGTGATTACCTTTTTAACTAGGTTGCAAGTGTTGAATGTATATAATTGCGTAATGTTAAATAATTTAGTTTAAGTGTATAGCTCCTTTGTAGTTGTTAGGTAATTGTAATGGAATAATGATTTAATCATTCTATTTTGTGTGGTTTGTAGCTGTCTTAGATTAGTTTTGGTAGCCAATCCCCATATTTCTATCAAGTATCGAGATGCGGCTTCATAAGTGAATTGTATATCAAACCACATACTTTCTTTGGTATGCAATTAGTTACTTTCCGGAGTGCTCCCAAGACTGAACTCAGTTTGGATCTAGTATTTATATTTTATATATAAACTCAAAGTATTTATCTGAAATAAACTAATTCCAGACACTTTTTAACTGTCAAGGGGTCGTTCAGTCAAAAATATGAAACAATTTATCCATTCCAAAGCGTAGTAAGTACCTATGGACAAGAAATACTTCGGTAACCCCTACGTGAGATGGTCAGTAACATCAAGGCGTTGCTGGCCTTCCTTGAGGAGCTGGGGTGATCGAAATTTCCCGCCCGTACGCAAAATACGCGCATTTTTGTGGAGTTGCGGACACCAGCCCGCTATACTTATGGAGAAGAAAGAGCAAGAAACTCCACGAACACTCTTAAATCAAAATTTACGAGTATGTTTTACTAGCTGCACCCCGCTGTTTCCCCCGCATTAGTTTCGATCCCGTAAGAATATCGGGATAAAAATTATCACATGTGTTAATCCCGGCTATAAACTATCTGTGTGCCAAATTTCATCCAAATCCGTTCAGTAGTTTTGGCGTGAAAGAGTAACAAACATCCATATATCCAATTACGAACTTTCACATTTATAATATTAGTAGAATAACCTGTGAATGCTTATGCGAATCCCGCACCCCCCGGCCATAGGCAGAGGTGGAATGCCGCAGTGGTTTTAGCCGGTAAGAGTCCGGTATACCCCCCGTCACCCCCACGATGGAGGAAGTCCACGAGGATTTACAACGCGAAACCAAAAAAAACTTTTTTGCAAAAAAAAAAGAACGACACTATAAAGTGAAAAATAACTTTAATTTCGGAAGTCGGTGTCGTTGGCTTCACATCTTCGTTGTTTGCCACCGTCTTCCGAAATTAAAGTTATTTTTCACTTTGTAGTGTCGTTTTTGGAAGTCGGTTGTTTTTTTTGTGCAAAAAAGTTTTTATTTTTCACTTTTAAGTTGTAATTTTTACCAGTAATTGTTGTTTAAAAATCAAACGACTGAACCGTTTTTGATGAAATTTCTATGGGACCATTTGGGAAGTATACCCTTTCCAACAAAAAAATAATTTTTTGACAAGCGACGGAGTTATGCGCGAACAAACATAAAAGAAAAAATACAAACATCCGGATTGAGAACCTCCTCCTTTTTTTTAGAAGTCGGTAAAAAAAAAACGATAAATGTGTTTGATAACATCATTCTGTGTAACCAATCTGGTTAGAATAGTTACGCTCGTCAACCCGATACCGTAGACTCACGGTAGCCGGATCATTTAATTTAAATATTATATCCTACACAGGTACTTATAGGTAAAGGAAACTCCCAAGATTTCCGGAAACTCCTTAAAGATTTCACAGGAAAACACTCAACAAATTGCCGATTCCTAAGTATCCGAAAATTTCCTTCTATCAACATTTCGGTACAACTTTTCATATTATCTTCCGATCCTAACTTGAACAGAAAATTTTCTCCTTTAAGTTTTCTCATTAAAATATAATAAGTTTAATGGAAATAATAGATTGATGTTTTCAACGGGTTGCATAAAAATGTGAGGTATCGCTATTTATCTACGGTGTCGTAAAAACAAAACTGGAAGTGAATTATTTATTTATTTTATACTAGCTGCGCTCGGCGGTTTCACTCGCATAAGTTTCGATCACGTGGGCATATCGGGATAAAAAGTATCCCATGTGCTAACCCTGGTTATGAACTATCTGTGTGCCAAACATACAAATCCATTCAGTTTTGGAGGTATGAGGAACAGGGTGTAAAGTTCACTCAACCTCCATAGAAAAGGGAGGATCCTACGACCAGACGGGTGTTGTGTCTGGCGGGTAATTGCCCAACGATTGATTTTGGGAAATTGTATCTATGCTAATTGCGCGGTAAACTCTGCTTGCGAGATGCAGGATTTGCGTGACGTCAGTATGACGCGTTGTTCGCATGTGGCGTTGTAGATACCGCTACACAGTAGTTTTTGCGTGAAAGAGTAACAAACATCCATCCATATAAACTTTCACTTTTCTAATATTAGTAGGATATTCTTCTTGTCTTTTTCTACCTCGCATCGCATCGCCTGCCCGCGCCATTACTTCGTTTTTGCTTAGCGTCCTTTTTGTCTACTTCTGTTTTTGCTCGGCTCCTACAGGCATGATGTTTAGTAGCCTATACCCTTCTCTAGCCTTCCTCAAGAATTGGTTAATGAAAAGTAAACATATTTTTGCAAATCCAATTGGTAGTTTCAGAGATTCAACAAACAATCAAACTCTTCAGATTTATTATTAGTGTAGGTAAGGTAGCTCCATAGCTGACAGTAAGTATAACATAATTATTATTCTAAACATTACGACAACTATGAAGAACACAGAAAAATAAGAAATACGGAGAGTGAGTTCATATTTTTAGAGTGTGCGTGCGTGTCTCTGTGGATGCTGCAAAAGTGTGTGATGATGTATGTATGTGACGTATGACTCAACGGGCACTACTAATTTAGAAGCCGAGTATCCGGCGTTTGATGGAGGATTTGGATAATCTCCTTTTTTAAATCTGTTTTTGTGTGGTATTAAGCTTACTTATATAATCAACATAATTACCAATTCGTCCCCAAGATGGTGATTGTAGCAATTGCCCCTTTATATAAGGTTTTAGTCAAATTTTATTCTATAGTTAGAAGATAATATTTATAGCTGAAAACGTATGGGTAAAAATTAGTCTACTAAGTCTGGCAAAATATATGGTCTAGATTTGATAGAATTCGCACATGGCCCATATGAGCGTCACCATAAATAAAATGAAAAAAAGTTAGTCCCCTTTACCCGTGAGTATGTATGTATGTGATGCGAACCGAGATCAATGGTCTACGTGACTAGAAGGACCAGAATTTCCACAAGCATACAGAATAAGCAATTGAACTGATAGAATTTGATTTAGTAGTTCCAGTGTGGAAGAGATCGGTGGTTATTAGTATTCCTGAATAATACTGCCAATCTGAAGGTTCGGGAAATTCTATTTTGTTCGAGTAAGAGTTTTGAAAGCTCGGATTTGTGAATTTGTTCGTGACTTAAGAAATCAATGTCTTCGCGTTATTCTTTTGGGACGCATAAGTTATAATTTTAAGGAGTACTTGACATTTTTATTGTGTTGAAATATTTAGAACTAAGATCTCAGATTTACATTTCGATATTATTACGTTTATATTTTATTTATAGACTAGGTGCGCCTCGCGGTTTCACCCACATAAATTTCGATCTCGTGGGAATATCGGAATGAAAAGTATTCTATATGTTAATTCTAGTTATAAACCATCTGTGTGCCAAATTTCATTCAAATCCATTCAGGAGTTTTTGCGTGAAAGAGTAACAAACATCCATTCATCCATCCATCCATCTCTCTCATATTAGTAGGAAGTAGGATTATCAGAATGTGAGAACGTTGTTGGCCTTGTAGAACCGCAAATGCTTCTATTTGTTAACGATTTTCTATTTTGCTAACTAAACTGTCTTCACATAACTACCTATTAGCAGTGTAATTTGAAAATATTCTAAAAGCTAAATATATTTGAAAAGTATCCGTGGAGTTTATTGCCGACTCTTCTCCAAATAAAAACGACCAATTGGAACCGTACACCTAGTTTCTGTTAAGCCGTTGGTCCCGGCTGTCATTCGTGGATCTTTGACAGTCGTTACTGGTAGTTAGAAGCCCGAAAGTCTGACAACCCGTCTTACCAAGGGGTATCGTATTACCCGGTAACTGGGTTGTGGAGGTCAGATAGGCAGTCGCTCCATGTAAAATACTGGTATTCAGCTGCATCCGGTTAGACTGGAAGCCGACTCCAGCATAGTTGGGAAAAGGCTAGGCAGATGATGACAACTAGTTTCTGTAGTTTCAAAAGTGCCCATGGAGGTTTATGTGAAATAAAATATTCTTTTGAATTCCTAACACAAAGGAAAGAACGAATCCGATCTAACGATCTAAATTATTCAGGAATTGAGTTGTAATGATCTAACGTGGTGGGGTAAACACGACGTAGGTTAGTCAAAGAAGGATACTTACGGTATTTTGCTGAACTTTTGGCAAAATTTCAGTAGATCCTGAGGCATGAAAAGAAGTTGTTTCTAATCGAGATAATAATCAGAAACCATACGATTATCAAATAGTAGGTACATTACGATACGTGGGACTTATGTAGTCTAATAGACAGTAATAGACAACTTAAGACACATGTATCGTATACTATTTTATAGCTCATATGACTTAAATGGCTGTTTGTGTATGTGAGTTTAAATGTTTGTAAACGCATCCACGATACAGAAGAAATTCGTAGAGAGGGGCAATGTTAAAAAAAAAAATCCGCTCTTAGGTAACGGTTTTCTGTGTAAAAATGGAATAATAAATCACAAAGCATGACTTAAGTGCGGGGTTAGGTCACATAGTTCTATAAACGAATATCCCACTACACAGCACAGCTCATTCCACCAGCGTAATTAACAACCCAAATCCCAAAATTCACTGACATCAAAAGCTTAATAGCCGTAGTAATTACCTGGCAACCACATGTGGTCTGAAAAGCCTACATTTTCGCCACCATATGACATCGACATCGATTTAGAAGTCGATACATGGACTGTGGAACATTGTTTAGCAGCTGCGGTCATGACAAATTACCTACGTAAGCGTCCACTGTACGAATTCTGGGACGATGTCCAAGAAGGGACGTGACCTGAAAATTATTGAGATTAATCTACTTATTGTTGTGTTTCGTGTGTGAAATCTGAGATGGAGAGGTGTTGCTTTCGGACATTGCAGAATTTGTCTATACTACATATTTATTTGTTTAGGATCTCTAACAATGATAATAATGAAACAATGAAAATAAAGATGTACGCTCACCAAAGGGAATGATGGCGCTGTGTGAAATGTCCAGGGATATTATTATTATATATTATATACTAGCTTCTGCCCGCGGCTTCGCCCGCGTGGATGTCGGAAATTATCCCACGGGAACGTGCTAACAGGATAAAATGTATGTGCTTCCCCAGGATGCCATCTATCTCTTTGCCAAATCAGAAGTTCAGTGGTTTAGGCATGAAAATGTAACATACAGTTTCAAGTTCAAATCCTCCCCTTAAAAACTGAATTACCCCTTTTTGTCCCGTCAGTGGTAAATTTTCGACAACTTTACATACTTATTATTAATAGCTGTGCATTGCGGGTGACGTAACCTACGACAAACTTATTATTTGCGGCTGGAACAGTAATCGGGTCTAGGGATCGAACCGCAAAATTAAGTTTGTTTTTTATTTTATATACTTTTCCGGCATAAAAAGTACCCAGTGTGGTGCCCAGGATATTAAAGAATAATTATACCAAGTTTCATCGTAATCGAACCGGTAGTTTTTGCGTGATGCCTGAACAAACAGACAGACAGACAGACAGACAGACAGACAGACAGACAGACCGACAGACAGACAGACAGACAAAAATTTTTTTAATCACATTTTTGGGTTCGGTGTCGGTCTAGTAACACCCCCTGCCATTTATTTTTTTGATATTTTCAATGTACAGAATTTTCACTTCTACAGATTTATTATAAGTATAGATATATATATTATAAAGGAGATAAGTAACCAGGCTTGTTAGATAAAGTTGAAGTAAAGTAAGAAACCGACGCAATGGATGTTTTCGAGTAAAAATTAATTTAATTAATAGAAAACAAACAGTTCATTCATCAAATTAAATTTCATTCGAAAACATCCATCGGTTTCTTGCTAAACATCAACTATATGCGACAATCCTGGTTACTTAACTCTTTTGGTGATTGACACACAGAACAAAAACAAAAAAAAAATTACACAATACATTACACACATAAAATAAAGGCCAATATCAAAAGGCCAATTCTCGTAATTTAAAACGTTCAAAATCTTGTCGCAGCCTCATTTCGGCGACAAACAAATTTCAAAAAACTTGTCTAAAATTAATGGAAGTTAGAAGTATTTTTGACAGATTGATACTGAGATCAGACTGAACGTTCTTCAAATTACGAGAATTGCCTCTCAGGTAATAAGTGGGTACATCCTTCACTTATAGAAGACCAGAACATGCACAACAAAGTGAACAACTAATCTAACAAAGTTAAAATATTAATAATAGGTAACATTTAAAGAAAGTTGCTGGGGAGTTTGTTGCGCCACTTCTTCTTCCCTGCGATAGCACTAGGAAGTGGTGAAAGGGCGGGTGTTTTTGGGGGACTCTCTTTTGTGATTTTGACGTTCGAAAAGTGCTGATTCTCAGCCTAATTTGAATAAATGACTTTTGATTTTGAAGTTACTTAATTATTAAAGGACATAAAAAAAGTATTCTCCATTCTATACTAATATGACGAATACAAAAATATCTCTGTCTGTCCACCTGTGACTAACTGAACGGATTTCCATGAAATTTTGGCACAGGCCACACTTTACTTTAGAGGATATTTTATATAGGTTTAGGTTTAAAGATATTTATTCTGAAAAAAGATACAGTCACATAAATGAGAACAATGCTTAAGATAAATTATGTAAAGTTCGTCACAGACGTCACGGTAGCAATTATGATACAGCCATCCAATGCATTAAGCTTTTAGGAAGGGTGTTATTTGTGATTATATTTGCAGCTAATTGAGTCTTGAATGCATTGAATGAGTGCAACTTTTTTATACATGAGGGTATTTTGTTATATAATTGTGCTCCTTCAAAAGTTATTTTTTTTTTTTGCCAAATTTAGTTAGTAGAAAACTATCATACATCCTAGTAGTACGTTCTCGTGGGATATTTCCCGCCATCCACGTTGCCAAAACTGCTGTTAAAATCTAGAATCTAATACTTACTTAAATATCATTGATTCCCCCTTTGTAAAATTTATATTTTTCTTCGTCTGTTATTTATATGGTGTAAATAATAAAGAGTATTCTATTGTTTTGTGTCGAATACAGATTAGCGACCAATGCATTAAAAAAACAAAAAAATTACGCAATTTGTCACGTTTCATGAAACTCTGTTAAAAAGCGGTTTAGCGGAACAGCTAAGAAAGTCCACTTGATACCCTTTACCTACCATATTAAAACAAAACAAATATTAAATACCAAGGTAGGTTTTGCAAACTCGAAAACATTGCCTCACTAATGAAGACTCTATAAATCAATTCCAGCCATCAAAATACTAAAGAGCCTCAAACGAAGCTTGCCGAAATATAATTTTGCGACACAACGCAACTTGCTCTAAAATAAATAGACTAACTTCAAAGCGGCGTGGCCAAACCGAAGAACTTTGATTTCAGCTGGAACCTCTTCAAGAACTGAAAGAAGTGGAAATTAATTTATTGCAAATAAAGAAAGTTTTGATCCGAGCGCTCTGAAGTTGTTTCTGTTTACAAAAGTGAAAACAATCAGATGCCTAAATGTGGAAACGTAGGTGCATCTGAATTGGAGCAGACACGGCTACAATTGCCGCGGTTGGTCCATGGATGGGTGACCATGTTAACTTATCAAAAAACACAAAGCATTTATTTCAATTAAACCATTTACAGGCACTTCTGACTGACTAACTTCTCACTTTCGGACTCTCCTCTAACTTTTGAACCATAAGTTTAGAAAATATGAAAAAAATCTGAAAAGTAGAACTTTATAAGGACTTTCTAGGAAAATCATTTTGAACTTGATGGAAACAACAGTTTTTGTACAAAAAAAACAAAAAGTTGTACAAAGTGTTCGCCCACGTACCCACTACCGGGAGCAGTTGCAGGAGCGCGGAGTGCTGCTGGAGCGCGAACATAATAGATACCCATCTTTAAACTCATAAGTGGGAACACTTATTGTGACGGACGGGAAACTACGGAACCCTACACTGAGCGTGGCCTGACACGCTCTTGGCCGGTTTTTATATTTAATACGTATTAAGTTCGTAATATAGTTTTATACGACGAGACTATTTTGTTCATACATTTAGTCAGCCGTACCACTTTTTAGCCGTCACTAATGAATGGCTGTTTCCTAAAGTAAATTACTGCGAATACCATACATTCTAAAGTCATCTCATCATTTGAGCCGAAAGAATTTAACTGCTGGAAATAGGCCTCCAACAAACATCGAAATTTTGACCAGTTCAGTTCTTTTCACATTCACATCCGGGGGATACCTCTGAGGCCATCACAAGGTCATTCTCTGATAAAACAAAGATTACCACAAAATACCTTTTAAGTTAGAGCGTTTAAACGCGTCAGTCAACGTTCTAGTTCCAACATTGTACCCGTATGTGTCGACTGATGAGAATAAATAACCGCTACACTGAGTAAATATTGGCGACTCCAAATTCTGCGTTTGTTGTTAATTTTCAAATGAAATCCTTTAGACATGGCCTGTTTATGTTCTTCCCCGACGAAGGCATACAATTGTTTTATGAAAAAATACGAAGCATCTGTAAAAGGTCAATCAAGGTTTACCAGCTATCGTGAAATGTTCTGGTTGGTTTTACACATAGAATTAAGAATACCAGCGCTGCGGTATTTATTTTTTAAGTATTATGCATAGCATTATGCTGAGATAGGAGCTTTTTGTCTTCTTTTTTCTGGTTTTTTGTTCTTTTGTTTTGGTTGTTTTTAATGTAATTTTGATGCTCCTTTTTATTACTGTTAGATTTTCTATGTGTGTCCCAAATAAAATATATTTCTTTCAATGTGTCATACTGGCAATGCCACCACCTTTTTGTAACCTAATTCCAATAAAATGATATTCAATTTATTGAAAGGACGCCAAACAGGTGACACGCAGTGTTCCCGTGATTTTATGCGACGACTTGAGGTCGTGGGATCTGTACTTCGTTATAGGGCCCGCTAAGCCTGGCAAGCTAATACCAGTCGAGAGTGCGGCGAACGTACAAGTATCACCCGGGACCCGGACTCATGCTAGTAGAAGAAACAGTGGGGTTTTAGTCGGGACGAGTCCAATATAACCCTGTGTTTTCTCCAGATGGAGCGTACCCATGACTGACGACTTCCCCACGGGAAAAAAGGTATATTTATACCTTTATCTGACCCATATATTTCAGACTGCATAAATTCTTGTGGTGAGAAAAGAAGAAATAAATGAAACATAGTAATAACTTAAAAGATTTATTAATTATGGCCGTATCTTAAACTCTTATATCTTACTTACTCAATAATATACGAATCACAAAGATTTTTCTTCTTGAACTCTTCAAGCAGCGTCGGATCAAGCATCTTATTGACTATGTTGGACACTCTACAATCATAAGGTGCTGATGCATGGTCAGATTCTATGTGGAACACTTTCACTGGCTTGTTCGTGTATTTAGACAAGTTGTAATCTTCAGGAAGACTTTGGGCTCTTGGATGTAGCAGGCCTTTTATAAGAACCACTTCAGAATTCAATTTAAAATTGGGTACATAGTTTCTTGCAAACATAATCCTTCTGTATGCTGATTCTAGTATAGACCACTTGTATTGTTTGGAATAGTTACCCATATTCCTCATAGTATACAAGCAAGCATCAACTTTTGTTTTCCATTCTTTAATCTGGTCCAAATATTGGGTCAATTCCTCGGGAACCCCTCCTGTCATTAACTGGCACAAGTGTTTCAAAACAACATTTTGCAGCTCTGAATCAGTCAAGTCTCCTAAATGTGAATTCAGCTGTATTCTTAATGCATCTGGGCTGCTGTCCAAACAATATACAACTCCAGTGTGTCCTGTAATTTTCAAGTAGTGTAAACATGAAGATTTGAATGGGAACCAACCATTTGTAATGGAGCGCTTTGGAGAATAATTTATGAATGGAATTCATAATGCGGTGTTTCAACGTCGGAGCATGAAACCGAGTACACTGATGGTAAACAAGTCGAGCAGATGGTAATCAAAGAGTTTTGGAATCAAGAACCAACATTGCATTAATATGCATTAGAATTGCTTCAGAAATACAAGTCTCTATCTTGATTAAACTAGAAAGTAATCAGTGAATTTGTAACTAACTTAACACTTTGATATATCAAAACGTATTATTGTTTATTTGAAATGGCACAAGGAGAGATAATTCATTTGCAAATTGGGAATTTGAGGACAAAACGATATTGTCTTTTGTGACAGATATTTATTATAATTAATTACCTTCTTTCTCCAATAAAGCAGCCAGTTCCAAAGCAACATTTACTCCAAAGGAATACCCCAGCAGATAAAACTTGGATTTGCTCTCAAACTTGGTTTTCATGAACTGAAACAATTTATAAGAATTTTTCATAAAGACGTTTCATTTCTAAAAGAAATTTGATATAACAGATAGCCTGCCATTATTATAATAGGTAAGCTCTCGGAGGTATTTTAAAAATAAAATATTAGTAAAATTAGGTTTGAGTTGCCGCTCGAGGTAGGTAAATAAATTGTGAACTTATTTCGTCTTAAAATTGTAACGTTGTACAAAAATTGGGGAATTTTGCGAAAATGGCTATTTCATTTGGTTTACCTACCACATTACATTTATTTGCATGACTTGATTTATATCTGATAAAAATGAAATCATGTAAATAAAATACTCACGGAGGCAAATATAAAAAAAAAATGCTTAAGGACACGGCTTTGACTTTCGTCCTGAGGGGCCACTCCCGTAATTTTAAGAACGTTCACAGTCTGATCTCAGTCTCAATCTGTCAAAAAATACTTCTAATTTCCCTACATGTTGACAAGTTTGCCGAGATGAGACTGCGACTAGATTTTGAACGTTTTAAATTACGAGAGTTGGCCTTCAGCTCTAGTTTTCAAACAAAACAAAAAAAAAAGACTTCAGTATATGATTCTGAAGCCCCGACCGTACAAAATATTGGAAGGTTATTAAAAAAAAAATTGCTGTACAGTACATTATGTTCAAAAGTGCTGCTTTTCGAACGTCAAATTTACAAAAGACAGTCCCCCAAAACGCCCGCCCTTCACCACTTCCTAGTGCTTTCGCTGGGAAGAAGAAGTGGCGCAACAAACTCCCTAGCAGCACAGCTGTCTGTTTGCACGTCAATGTCCCTGCCAGCCTGTATAATGAAAAGCAAAGCTACCTTTCGTACTGTAGCAGCAATTTCAGGAATACTATATCCTTCAATATCTGGAGCTAGTTGGACAGCCACAGCTTGTACTTTGAGTCTTTCTGCGGCTGAACTGAAGATTTGATGACGTCCTTCAAAGCCTGGTATTAGCGTCAAGTACGTTTCCGTAGGGTCAAGGTCATTCTGAAAAGTATATAAAATATTCGTAAAAATATACATGGGAAAAGAAAAAATTTTTATGTTTACTATGTTTGGAAAGGGCTTTCACCATCTGTTTATTTCCCTCACTCATCTTCAATTCCCGCACGGAACAAATATTTGTATTGCCTACTGGTAGTTGTTCCGGGTATGGCTGTTTGTATATGTGAGTTTAAATGTTGGTAAACGCACCCACGATACAGGAGTAATTCCTAGTGCGTAGCAAAGTTTAAAAAAAAAAAGTTTGTCTACTAATAATAGTTGCCTATCCCTTTTGGTTAAAATAAGCTGCCAACTTTTCTTACAGCCACATAAATGATGCTGTACCTAGGACCTAGGTAAACAATGGGTAGGTAGGTATTCAAAGAAGAGAACTCTTGCGTTTTTTTTTTTCCTTTTTCGTTCTATCGCTGTGTTTCTGAAGGCCAGCTCTGTTTAAAAAAATACTCATTAGCAGAAATGTACCATCGAAACTCTTATCTGAGCAATTATGATTATCTGATAAACTGTACTGCAGTGCGATTCTGTAACCATCTCACCGTGAAAACTTAGGTGAAGTGAGCGTGGAGTGAGCTGTCATTCCAAATAATGCTAGGGATTGACACTACTGACAAGTCACATCAAGCTCACTTCACTTGAGTTTTCACGGTGAGATTTTTACAGAATCGACCGGCTGATTAAGATGTAACCTTGACTAAATTAGCTAGATCTTACAAAGCGACCTGGGCCTAGCCTTTTTCCAACTCTATTGGGGTCGGCTTCCAGTCTAACCGGATTCAGCTGAATACCAGTATTTTACAAGGAGTGACTGCCTATCTGACCTCCACAACCTACCAACCTACTGGGTAATATGAAACCCCTTAATAAGACTGGTTATCAGACTTTCGGGCTTCTGACTACCGTAACGACTGTCAAAGATCCACGAATGACAGCCGGGACCAACGGCTTAACGTGCTTTCCGAGGCACGGAGGGGTCTTAGTATGTAAAGGTCACCCATCCACGGACCAACCGCGGCAGACATAGCTTAATCTGACCGATCGACCCAATTTCAAAGCCTATACTGCAATTATATATCGTATTAGTGATAAACTCGGGTGATGTTCGATTCCCGCACGGAACAAATATTTGTATCGCCTACAGGTAGTTGTTCCAGGTGTGTGGGGCAGCGTTAAAAAAAAAACAATCTCTAAGCCTTCGGGGGAAACTGGCGTGATGTAACGTAAGGTTATAATCATCACTATTTTACCTTTGTTCCATTGTTGAGTGGTGTGATCATTGGTACAATCGGATGTGATGTCGCTAGGTGCTGTTCTTCATCATCAATGCAAGTATAAAATACGCCTAAACCATCATTATTCTTTGCATGTATTGTAGAGTCATTTCCAATGTTTTTTAGACTGAAATAAAACACATTGAGATATAAAAGTAGATATATAAACACCTATGAGCTTCGGGAATCATCGTATATCTTCGGAAATACGAACGCGTGATCATGAGATCTAAGCCCATATAGTTTCGGGTTTCTGGTTTTATTTCAATAAAGAATTTGAGATAATTTTCAAGTTACGGAACATCAAACTGTGTGTCACACTTAAAAAAGTTCAAATTCCATTGTAACCAAAATCACACTGCTAATACCTTTATCAAGAAACAAAAAAGCATCAGAAAAGTTATGACTGCCAACCCTAGGTCATAAACTAAGAAAGAGTTCTTTCAAAAACTATCAAACTTAGACCATAAACTGGACCCAATCAGAGACCTTATATGTTACATATCTGGATTACTACAAAGTATGCCAGCACATCAAGCTCCTACAATCTGTCAAATTTCTTTAATAGATTTTCAACTTTCTTGCTAAAGCATTAGGTTCAAGGTTTTTCGGAACATTTGACAGTCGGGTAGCTTGATGTTCTGGAGTCTGTACCAAATAGTAATCTCATCACTACTCGATGCACGTTGCGTAGGACCATAAAAAACTTTGCTCACTCAAACCAATTTTCTGTAATTTTTTTACGACTGAACACAAAAAGTAGCCGTCGCTTTGTTTTCCTTTTGCCCTTATGTCAATGTTAGAATAATCGTTGTTGTTTTTTTGATATATAATATTACACAGGGTTGCTAGGACATCGACGCGCAAACTGTAGCCATGAATTTTGTACATGATTCTAGATACCTATACTACCGACCCCTAGCGTAGAAAATATAGGATGCAAAACGATAATTCTTAACGCAGTGGGGCCAAAATCATGTACTGATTTCATACAATGCGCTACAATGGCGACATTAATTTAATACACGGGTAGGGCTAGTGGCCAGTACCTAATCATAAAAATTATAACAACATAAAAAAAATCGTAACTTGAAAACCTCCACCTGCGCCATAGGGCTCTCATCTCATAGGGCTCTCTCTTTTTCCTTAAATTCGCCTTCTCTTTGCTCGATAATTGTTTTAATTACATTGATGCGATGTTATAATCCGTGACCCCAGCAAATGACCCCTGCGCTACAGTTCTTTAAGTCAGGTTGCTCTAAGATGCTATTTTATAAAATTGTTAATAAATAAATAAATATTAATTTTTAATTAAATTAAAATATATTCATAAAACTACAACGCAAAACCGTATACGTGTGTTAAATTAATGTCGCCATGAAAGCGCCACGCTTTATGTATTATGGTTGGTAAGTACTTCACTTTGATGACGTATGTGACATGTGTGACTTCATAGCATAATCAGCCTATAATGTTCCCACTGCTGGGACACTGGCCTCCTCTCTTTTTGAGAGGGCGTGGGCCGTAATCCACCACGCGGGCCCAGTGCGGGTTGGTAGACTGATGTCGCATGGCTTCGAATTTTTGGTTCTAGGACGTGCCGGTTTCCTCGCGATGTCTTCCTTCACCGTTTTGAGAGCAGTGATGATTAAATAATTTACACAAAGTAAAGCGCCTGTCTGGGTTCGAACCGACGACCTACAACTCGTAAGTCGGGGCCGTTATCACTGGGCCACCACTGCAGTGCAATTCTGTAACCAAATCACCGAGAAAACTTAGGTGATGTGAGCGTGGAGTGAGCTGTCATTCCAAATAATGCTAGGGATTGGCACTACTGACAACTCACATCAAGCTTCACTTGAGTTTTCACGGTGAGATTTTTACAGAATCGACCGGCTATTCTCATGAAATGTGTGACTTCATACATCACTTAATTTCCATAAATTGAATTTACCCATACTAAAGTCACTATTTGTTAACCGCAAAGGTTAGGCCTTGTGATTGTGGCAACGTATTCAATGATTCAAATTACAAAATAATTTTGTATTTACAACTCTCACACATGAAACATCAATCAGCCAATACATTAAAGTTTTACAAGCCAAAAGTGAATGAAATTCTGTCTTTTGGTACAAAAGCACCACAGCGAATTTTCGTGAAACCAAAGTAAAATACCAACTTACCTTTCAATAGTCATTCGTTGGATCTTTTCAACTGGATAGTCGATTTTATGTTCATTTTTGATAAGAGTTTGTAATTCCATTAAGTTGACTTCGTTTAGCTTCAAACCGTCAACTATAGCGCCATTTTGAACATTTTCCATATTTGCAACACCTAAAATTGTAATGGATTTTATAATTTCAACGGAATAATTTATTTTCATTCATATTTTTTATTTAGACATCAAAGGGTCTTGTAAAAGTAATGACAGAAAGAAAGAAAAGAATATAAGTTGTCACTAAGGTTAAGTTAATGAAGGATTTCAAATAAATCAGATACCTATTAAATAAAATAAAGAAGTCTTTCAGATCGAATCATACAGATAATATATAAAAATTGCTTTGAGATAGCAGAATACCAACTTCTTTAAAAAATTTGGCAAAGTTAATAAAATGATTCTCCCATAATCTATATCTATACTAATATTATAAAGAGGAAAGATTTGTATTTTCGTGTGTATGTTTGTAATGAATGAACTCAAAAACTACTGTGCCGATTTCAAAAATTCTTTCACTATTGGAAAGCTACATTCACTCTGAGTGACATAGGCTATATTTATTGCTAGAAAAGATTACGGATCCTTACTAAAACTTAACCATCCGTGCGAAGCCGGGACGGGCCGCAAGTATATTATATTTTAAATACAATAATTAAATAAAAGGTACAGTTGATCTGTACTAATATTCTGAAGAGGTAAAATTAAAGAGTTTATATGTAGGAGTAATCTTTGGAACCACTGATCCGCGCCCTAATTACGTAATACACTATCAATCTTAATCTGAATCATTTTGAAGGATATTGCTAATCCATTGCTTCATATATTCGAAAAATGTGTCTGCTCAACAACGTAAATAACGCAATGAATGTTGTTGAACTGTCAAAATGAAACCTATTGCTACTGAGAGTGTTACGTAATTCGATTTTTTTTTAACTAATGGGTAAAGAGGCCAGACGGAATGACCATAATGCCCTGGAAGTTAGGCAGACCTTTGGTGTGGGATGCAACATGTGTCGACACCCTTGCGTCATCCCATCTTCCTAGCACGGTGGGCTGTGCTGGAGCGGCTGCTGATGATGCAGAAAACCTCAAACGGCGAAAATGTTCCAACCTGATTGGGAGTTATATGTTCGAGCCGTTTAAAGTTGAAACACTAGGGCCATGGGGTCTGAGTGCCCACTTGGTTTTTCGAGATATCGCCAAGCGGTTAGTCGACTCTTCACGTGACCAGAGGGCTGGCCTGTTTCTTGGCCAAAGAATTAGCATCGCCATACAACGTGGCAATGCTGGCAGCCTTTTGGGCACTGTTCCTGTTGACAGCGATGCGGACAAATTTGTTGATGGCCCTATGATTATTTTGCTTATTTTTTCACATGTTCATAATTATCATTATTTTAAATGTTAGCTTATATAATGTAAATACTAATGGGTAGCTACTGTATTGCCGAATGTCAAAGAATATAATTATGTTATGATAAAACTATAAATTGCACGCGGAGGAAGTCGCAGGCAAGCTAGTAATTAATACAATTTATAAGATACATTAAAACTAACCAATCGACTTCGACCCAACAGCAAACTAACCAAAATGCTTCCCCAACATTTGAATTCATAATATAAGGTCCCACAAATATCAAATTCGACCAACTGATACTGTTGAACTTCGCCGGTCTCTAAATACGTGTTCAATGCCCCTATTGGGTAGCATTGCCGCTCATTGCACCGCACTTACCAATACCAGATGCATTAATTCCGTTTGAAATCTCGCACGGCAAACTCATTAGGTCCCAACACTATAGTACTTTAGAATTGGGAGCATGTTGCTATGGTAATGCAAACAACGTTGAATGGGTTGTTTATCGATTTTGATTTATTGATCTAGTTGACGTGCAAGTTGAACAGATAACGTGCAATTTTCTTTTTAATAATAAGTACACGTTTATTTCGACCAACAAATGATACAAGAGTATAAGACAGGCTACAAAAAATATAGTAGCCGTGCAATAATTCAGTTTATTCAGTGTACTCGGTAGAAGTCAAAAAACTTTTTTTTTCCAGTTGAAAAACGAAAGTCTGAACTCATTATGTTCTTTTGTATTAAGTGATAACCCTGGCAGGCATAAATGTCAATCATTATGTCAAAACATAACGCCCACATGTGCATTCATTACATGTATAATTTCAAGACAACAATACGATATTGAATGAAAACGCTTGCAATACTAATGCATAAGAGTTTTTTGGAACTATCAGATAAATCCTAGCATCGAATTTAAAAAGTGATTTAAAAAATACATATAAATTAGTGATGGGTCGACTATGAGTTTTGCTAATCTTTGACTAGCTATAGTGACTAAGCAATTGGTTATTATTTGATTGTGTTTTTGTATGCAGACTGAATATAGACTGTATATAATATAGACTAAAAAAATATTACTACTATACTAAAAATAACTTACCAAATATTTTCGTTAGTTTCATCTCGTAATCACTGGAAATTACATTGTTCGAATAGTAAGTTAGAACATTACTGTATTTCAATTTCAAACTGGATTCCATTGCGTTGAAAAATGCTGCCAAAATTTGTGGCTCCAAAATTATTTTTGAATCCTTCAATATTTTGTTTGGCTACCAATGAAAAGTAAATAATACACATTTAAAATAAATAAAAAAGAAGACAAATCAATGTGCATGTATCAGTTATTACTAAAGTTTCAAAATAAAACAACTTACGCTACAGTGACCCTGGCATATAACAAACAACAGGTCATTGTGTTCATAAATATTTAAAAAAAAACTATACAGGGTGTTATTGACAGCCCTCCACAAAAACACAGGATTGATTCAGCTCCTTATTCTGAATCATATCCCACGTCGTTCATTCACGTTCTCTGTATGCAACACTCCATTTATGTAAATAAAACAGCTGAAAACAGCCTCACTCAAGCTCGCTGCGCTGCTGATACGTTGCGTGTGAGGTAATAAAACAAATCTGGTTTTTTGGATTCCCTTAATGTTCCTGAAAGGATTACATGTACCGGTCATCTTAATATGATGTACTGAAGCCACCCTATCAGTTTGCGGAGGGCTGTCAATAACACCCTGTATAAAACAATATCTGAATGTGGATCAAAGTAATAAAAATGTGATAAAAAAGAGTGCATCTTTCTCACCATTGTTAGAGCATCTGTTCTTATAATAAGTGCTGGGAAACCACTGTTGGACCTTGCTTGGCATATCCCGTCTAACACTGAGAAAGAAAATTCAGTACTGGCACTTTGTGATGACTTCGTGAGTATGACAAAATGGCTGAAAACATAATACAGAATATTAAATTAAAAACTTATCACCAACATAATTTAAAATCATAATTTATAAACACTACTGACTGACAATAGTTACAACGAAGAAAAGCATAGGAAGAAAATCTGAACTTTGTGGTATAAAACCAAATACATAAAATACAGGATGACGGAGACATCGACGTGCATCCTGTGTTACCATGGGTTCAGTACAGACGCCAGCACATCAAGCTACTACGATCTGTCAACATTTGACAGATCGTAGTAGCTTGATGTGCTGAAATTGCCAATGCATTGAGCAAGCGTGTTGACCTATGCTAAATAAAGCGCTGTTGTAAACAACAACGTATTTTTTTATGGTTTGGTACGTTACAATTATTCTTACTTAAACATTTTATTTCAAAATTAAAATAAGCAAGAACGTAAATTCGTAAACCATTTCGCTTGTAACGTTCTTTCTCTAAAACGGCAGAAGCAGCAGTAATTTATCTCCAAGGATAAAGGTTTAAATTTTACCTTAACTCATTACAATAGTTTTTAGACGTCAAGTCGAGATTTATAACAGCAGAGGCGGTCTTATTGAACATTCGAGCAAAATCTAGTGCATTCTCTTCGGTTTTATCTTCTGTATCTGGGACTATGAAAATTCCTTTGATAGATCCTATTCTGGAAGCTTCTTTCAACATTTTCGTACAGCCGTCCTGTGTTTGAAGATTCTCCGTGGATATTTTTATTGTAACGTTCTGCTTGTCCCACGATCTGGTAAAATGAAAAATGTTATGAAACGCAATATTGTTCTTTCTCAATTGTTACAACAGTTGTTCTACTAGATATTGCCAAATAACGCTGACACAATATAAAGGGATATTTTATTTCTAGTTCTGCTTTTTCGACTTTGAAATTAATTTGTCTCGTCGATATGTCAAGAATTCAAGACATACTATTTTTAACAATTTGTAACTAAGCTAAGTAATATTTGAGATACCGTGGCCCCTTTTTTTTTGGCACAGGCAACTGAAGGAACACGGGTGGGTTTTAGTCAGAAAAAGTCTGACACGCCCTTCCGCTCAGCCCAGAGCGGGAGAGGTCATTTGATGATTTCCCAACCAAAAAAAAAAACAGGTACTATTTTTAAAATATCATCGGCATTATGTCAATTTAAAAAAAAAACCTAAAGTAGGTACTATTTATTTTACCATTTTTTGTCAAAATATTCGTAGTTCAATTTATAAATTAAAAAAAAAAATAGTACCTAATAGTTTTATAATTTCAACTACTTCCAGTAGATAATTAAGGTGTATATAGGGCTCGCTGACCTTGTGCATGTGGGCGGAGCTAAACGCTCTACTCCCGAAAACGTAAAACGCGCGCGGTGGCGCGCTGAACTAAAACGACGATCAAAGAGTATGCAGAGGCACAGACATGCCGCCCGCAGGTCGCTATTTTTGCCAACGATTCCAGAAGGGAATTGCGGTTGCAAGTCTGATATATTTTGTATAGATTGATACGTATGTTACGTATATTTTAAGCATTTTTCATTTAGAAATTTCGATTTTATTTAAAATCAGAACTTAGTTCCTGCGGGGGTAAAACTTTTCTTAGGAATCGAATAACATTTTATTTGCATACTGTAGGTAGGAGGATTTATTAAGTACATAAAAATGAGATTTTATAAAAAATGTGATCCTGTTTCACCAATTTGAATTATTATAAATCAGTAATAAACCTACCTAACTAGCACTGTACCTAAATAGCATTTTAGGGTTCCGTAGCCAATCGAACGATGTTATAGTTTCGGCAGTGACCTTGAAATAATTACCTACGGCCGTTTAGTAGATAAACCTCGTCATGGGTGTCATTTTCGTGGTTTTCGAGGGTGCTGGAGCCGATTATAAAGTCAAAATGAAAATCCAGGATGGCGGCTACAAAACTTTTCAAAATTTTCGTCATGGGTGTCATTTTCGTGGTTTTCGAGGCTGCTGAAGCCAATAGTGAGGTCAAAATGAAAATCTAAGATGGCAGGTGCGAAAATTTTCAAAATTTTCGTCATCGGTGTCATTTTCGTGGTTTTCGAGGGTGCTGGAGCCGATTATAAAGTCCAAATGAAAATCCAAGATGGCGGCTGCAAAACTTTTCAAAATATTCGTCATGGGTGTCGTTTTCGTGGTTTTCGAGGGTGCTGGAGCCGATTATAAAGTCAAAATGAAAATCCAAGATGGCGGCTGCAAAACTTTTCAAAATATTCGTCATGGGTGTCGTTTTCGTGGTTTTCGAGGGTGCTGGAGCCAATAGTGAGGTCAAAATGAAAATCTAAAATGGCGGCTGCAAAAATTTTCAAATTTTTCATCATGGGTGTCGTTTTCATGGTTTTCGAGGGTGCTGGAGCCAATAGTGAGGTCAAAATGAAAATCTAAAATAGCGGCTGCAAAAATTTTCAAATTTTTCATCATGGGTGTCGTTTTCATGGTTTTTGAGGCTGCTGAAGCCAATAGTGAGGTCAAAATGAAAATCTAAGATGGCAGGTGCGAAAATTTTCAAAATTTTCGTCATCGGTGTCATTTTCGTGGTTTTCGAGGGTGCTGGAGCCGATTATAAAGTCAAAATGAAAATCCAGGATGGCGGCTGCAAAACTTTTCAAAATATTCGTCATGGGTGTCGTTTTCGTGGTTTTCGAGGGTGCTGGAGCCAATAGTGAGGTCAAAATGAAAATCTAAAATGGCGACTGCAAAAATTTTCAAATTTTTCATCATGGGTGTGGTTTTTGAGTTTGCTGAAGCCAATAGTGAGGTCAAAATGAAAATCCAGGATGGCGGCTGCAAAACTTTTCAAAATATTCGTCATGGGTGTCGTTTTCGTGGTTCTCGAGGGTGCTGGAGCCAATAGTGAGGTCAAAATGAAAATCTAAAATGGCGACTGCAAAAATTTTCAAATTTTTCATCATGGGCGTGGTTTTCCAGAGTGATAAAGCCAATAATGAGGTCAAAATAAAAATCCAAAATGGCGGCTTCAAAAATCTAGTTTTAGTTGTAACTAATTATTCAGTCATCATTTGAGGTGTTGGTTACATATAAAACTAATTTTCCTTCTTAAATATCTAAATAAAGAACTGGATAAATAGATAATCTTTCAATAATAAGTTACCTGTATTAAATCAATTGAATTTTAATACACAATGATACAGTATTCACGGAAACGCATTTCTTGTGTCTTAACCGTATAGGATATTGTTTTTGCAATCTATCTGTCACTCACTCACTCATGCCGATGCGGTCTCGTGATAAATAACATTGTTTATTTGGCAACTCATCACACTAAGTATATTATTGTCAAATAAGTATCGTGTACCTAAAATCAAGTAATAATTAGTAAATTTTAGTTTGATCGGAATAACTTAGATTATTCGAAGTTCCTTATGTATGATTTAAAAAAAAAACAATTTTTTGTAGCCGCCATCTTGGATTTACATTGTGAGCTCACTATCGGCTGTAGTACCCTCGAAAACTATGAAAATTACACCCATGATGAAATATCTGAAAATTGTTGTAGCCGCCATTTTAGATTTTTATTTTGACCTCACTAGCGGCTTTATCACCCCCGAAAAGCATGAAAACGACACCCATGATGAAATATTTAAAAATTTTTGCAGCCGCCATATTGGATTTTTATTTTGACCTCACTATCGGCTTTATCACCCCCGAAAAGCATGAAAACGACACCCATGATGAAATATTTGAAAATTTTCGCAGCCGCCATTTTAGATTTTTATTTTGACCTCACTAGCGGCTTTATCACCCCCGAAAAGCATTAAAACGACACCCATGATGAAATATTTGAAAATTTTTGCAGCCGCCATATTGGATTTTTATTTTGACCTCACTATCGGCTTTATCACCCCCAAAAAGCATAAAAACGACACCCATGATGAAAAATTTGAAAATTTTCGCAGCCGCCATTTTGGATTTTTATTTTGACCTCACTAGCGGCTTTATCACCCCCGAAAAGCATGAAAACGACACCCATGATAAAATATTTGAAAATTTTCGCAGCCGCCATTTTAGATTTTTATTTTGACCTCACTAGCGGCTTTATCACTCCCGAAAAGCATGAAAACGACACCCATGATGAAATATTTGAAAATTTTGCAGCCGCCATTTTGGATTTTTATTTTGACCTCACTATCGGCTTTATCACCCTCGAAAAGTATGAAAACGATACCCATGATGAAATATTTGAAAATTTTTGCAGCCGCCATATTGGATTTTTATTTTGACCTCACTATCGGCTTTATCACCCTCGAAAAGTATGAAAACGACACCCATGATGAAATATTTGAAAATTTTTGCAGCCGCCATTTTGGATTTTTATTTTGACCTCACTATCGGTTTTGTCACCCTCGAAAAATATGAAAACGACACCCATGATGAAAAACTTGAAAATTTTCGCAGCCGCCATCTTGGTCTTTTATTTTGATCAAATCCAATCTTTTCTCATTTTAATATTAGTTTAGATATGACTACTTGTATTTTACTATCGTAAGTATTCGTAAGCGTCCACGCGCACAATAGAAATGGGCCATCTGCAGCGAGCTAGTCAATAAACGCACACTGATACAATTCGTTCGTAAATATTTGCACTAACACAGACAGACGCGCATAGTCGGTCGATAGCCGGAGCGTAGCAGCGAGCGACACAGCCATCCCGTCTCAATGCTAACGCACGACTGCCGCCCGCGCCCGCGCAGAGCCCCTCTGAAGCTCGATCTCAAAGTGGGGACATTTCCTTTGCAAATGTTAATTGATTTACATAAGCTAAGACAAATCTGTAGTACCTCTAAACATCGATTTTTCAGTGTAAAAATATTTCCAAACATCAAAGCCGTTTAGAAGTAATATCGAATTTCAGAAAAAAATAGCGTGTTGGTAAATATTTTTTTAAGGCAAAAGTATTAGCCATACGAAAAAATCCTTCTACAGAAATGTTGTTCATGAATCTATAGCAAACATATATTTTTTACAGATCTTTTAATCAAGCCGTTAATGAGAAATATTCTTCATAAAGTGACCGTATTACGGTACTAAACGAGAGTAAGGCCCTTAATAGAAAAATTTTAAAGTATTTTACTTATGGATGCGTGTTAATCGTAAAAGTAAACGCTTGTTAAAAGTCATTAGTAAAATTGTAATAATATCGATATTAGTCTGTAATTTTTTTGTAAACAATTAAATTACGTTAGCATTCATAAATAGAATAGGTACTCACACAAACTTAGTTTGCCAATATCCACTGACTTTGGACCTGTAGTGTAATACAATCTTCCTGGCTCCTTTATTGACCAATCGGTCAGCTAATTCAATTGCTATACCATTTTCGTCACAAATCACTATGTACACACCGGTCGAGCTGTAGTTCATCCTAAAATATTAAATTCAATTAGAATTTCACTTTCAATAATAATTAAGTATTTCAATTTCCTGATACTGAATAAAGCCGATATTTTTAACCATGATTAGTATGTACAGACGCCAGCACATCAAGCTACTACAATCTGTCAAATTTCTTTAATAGATTTTCAATTTTATCGCTAAAGAATGAAGGTGCAAAGTTGATTGGAAAAAATTGACAGTTTCGGGTAGCTTGACCTGCTGGCGTCTGTACTTTATTAGTAGCTTGAGTAACTTGGAAGTATTTAAACAGACTCCGGACCTAGGTTGGCCGAAGCAAAGAAAACTTGTTCAGGTGGAGATTCATAGCCGACTCTTTGCAGTATAAATGTGGTGCTGTTCCAGAAACGATGGGACACTTATTATCATATCCTGCGTGTCCTGTCAGCAGCACGTTACAGGAACTAATGGAATTCTGGGCCGAGTCCATTCCCATTCTATTAAGATTACCAGCGACAAGCTAAGAAGTAGCTAGCACTTACTCGACTGAGACAAAGGAAAATATCGAGAAAATAATATCTAGATTTTTATGTTACACACTGGAAAATTACTAGTTTAATTAATCACTGTAATGCGCAGAGTAGATAATCTCACTAATATAAATTATGACCTATCGACGGCTGAAGTTCATAATTTCGATTTGATATCATTCATACCTAAACGTACAACGCTTTATCGAAAATACTTAGTGATTTATAAAACAATATTTATGTTTCTATCAAAAATATCAATCTAAAAGCCATAATTAGCCATCACACTGTCAATCAAGTAAATATTGAAAGAAATGTTGCAAATAAATTCTCTTTACATAAAGATGCCAAGACATAAATATAACGCTAAAAGCAATACTCGTAATATTATAAGGGCAGTTATTTACATTAGCCCAGTCCTATTGACGCTTACAAATAATCTATATATCTTTTATACAATACAATACAATGTAGGTTGAACGTCGGTCGTAGGTTCAAACCGTCTGGGTTTGAACCTACGACCTACTTTGTGTAAATTATTTCATCACCACTGCTCTCAAACAACAAAGGGTGATTATGTAAACAATACAAAAAAAATAAAATTTAAGTGTCTGTTTGTAATGTAAAAAAACTGATGTTTTGGTATATACGGCTAATCTCCCAAACGACTAGATCGATTTTGATGGGACTTTTACTGGCTGATAGCTGAGAGGCAATTCTCGTAATTTTAAGAACGTTCCCAGTCAGAAGGCCCATTCTCGTAATTTAAAACGTTCAAAATCTAGTCGCAGTCTCATCTCGGCGACAAACAAATGTCAAAAAATTATCAAAATGTAGGGAAATTCGAAGTATTTTTTGACAGATTGAGACTGAGATCATACTGTAAACGGTCTTAAAATTACAAAAATTGCCCCTCTGATCTCAGTCTTAATCTGTCAATCCCTTCTAATTTCCCTACATTTTGACAAGTGTTTGACATTTATTAGTCGCCGAGATGAGACAGTGACTAGATTTTGAACTACGAGAGTTGGCCTTCTGATGTTATAAGAAGTAACTTACGCTTACTTTTATTTTAGAAAAGAACTAGTAAAGAGACACGTTTCATTTTATTAAATCCAATTTGTTTCCCAACATGCATGCGAATGAAGTCGCGAGCACAGCTAGTAATGAAATAAGTATTCGCGCAGTCATCAAAATATAGTGCAAATGAAAGTCGAAGTACTGTTGAACTGTATCTGCTTAGAAATAAAGTTAATCCACCCGAAGGGGTTGCTTTTCATTTAGATTAAATTAAGTTTATTTATTAAGGGCTGATTGTTCCATCGCAAGATTACTTTTATTCGAGGAATAAAATTGACGTTTTACAGTTTTTGTATGAAATAACTGTCAAAATTTCAAAATTATTCCTCGAATAAAATTATCTTGCATTAGAACAATCAGCCCTAAGTGTTAAAAGAAACAAATTGAATACTGTATTGTTTAAACTGAAATTAAGATTTATGGAATGAAGGAGATGAATAAAATAATTAAAAATAGATAGAACGAAAATTACCGCTTTAAAGAGTCAACGGTAAGTGGCCTTACGATTCCGTAATAGCAAAATAACTAAATTAATTTTAAAAGAAACTCAATTACAGTTTTTTGTTTTTCCACAGAAATGTGTTACATCGCCACATTCCAACTACGCATCACACACGTCACGCAAAATCCTGCATCGCGCAAGCAGAGTTTATCACTCAACTAACATAAATATACAACGTCCCGACATCAATCGTCGGCCAGTTGTCCACCAGAAACGACATCTGTCTGTTCGGAGGATCCTCCGTTTTCTGTGGAGGATGAGTGAACTTTACACTCTATTCTCTGCACTCTGAACACAAAACCATGATTGTCATTACTACTACCAAAAGAGACCGTTATGACGCGAGAGTATACCTATTAATTAATTCATATAAATAAGGCGTATGTGAACAGCATCCCAATTTGCGTCACACTTACAATCATAAGCCGAACGATTTTTAAGAAAATTCCTAATCCATCATACATTTGAAAAGTACGTTACTCAACATCGTAACACACACAGAGCATTACTTTTCCTCTATACCGTGAGTATTTGTATGTATATATATATATATATATGTTTATATATTTTTGTATTACCTATGTATTTATTTAAGTATACTTAAGTATTTATTATTTTTGCGTTATATGTGTAGGTATATTTAAATTTTTTGTTTTAGACTTCACACATTCATATTTTTCTCTTCTTGTTCTCACACACTATTGTCTACATTTCTTTTTTACTTCTCCTTTCGCAGGTCTGCTGGAAGAAATTTCTTAAGAAATAAGCAGTACCTTTGTACTCATATTATGATTATGTCATATCAATATGTATTTTACTGTGTTTACATAAATAATAAAATAAATAAATAAACAAACGATGTTGACCTGTCATTGTAAGTGTGTTATGCAATAATCACGCTGCTCTCAAAATATCTGACTTACCTTGGTACGACATCAAGGCCTTGTTTCATGATTTCAGGACTTCTCATTCTTATTAAAACTTTGCCCACGTGCTTACTCAATGAAAGGAGTCTGAACGCTTTTGAGATTTCAAAAGCTGAATATTCTATCCGACTTATTGGTCTTACTGTACCTTTTACAATGCCTTCAGTTATCATTCGTTGGAGAAGCTGTAACGAAAACAAATCATTTAGGTACATTTAATTAATGGAATATGTCTAATTGTCTATATAATACATGGCCTTATTAGCTTAACAGTTTCACTTATCGCAAAGCAGAATAAAATAGTTACAGAACCGTCGTGAATCATTGTTATCGAGGAACAGGAAAAGGTTAGAATATGGTTGAAAATGGTGCTTTAGTGCAATATGATAACCCTTATTTGAAGTGGTTCATAATAATATGACTAGGTAGTGGCGCAACTCACTATTTTACGCTATTTAATAGATATGTCATATTCTATTTTACTCACTCACTCACACATAAAATTACACCTTTATTTCCACCGAAGAGTTAGGCAGAGCAGCCGGTCGATTCTGTAAAAATCTCACCGTGAAAACTCAAGTGAAGTGAGCTTGATGTGAGTTGTCACTAGTGTCAATCCCTAGCATTATTTGGAATGACAGCTCACTCCACGCTCACTTCACCTAAGTTTTCACGGTGAGATGGTTAAGAATCGCACTGTTGTATTTATAGCTACGTACAGTCACGAACATCAATATGTCAACACTTCAATTGCCATTTTTTCGCTTTTCTTTTCGATTTTTGTTGAAATACGACACATTACATAAACCTATGGGTTCGAAAATGCTATGTTCGTAACAAGATAAAATTTATTTAAAAAATATCGCTTTTGAATAAAGCCGAGTGTATACATACTTTTGCTCGTGACTGTGCACCCATATTTCGCCAGTTATATTCAAGGTGAAGTTATTGCCATCGTCCGGGCACAAATCCAGATTCCAGCGGGTTAATTGCGTAACACACTAAAATTAGGAATGGCTTTCATTTTGACAGTTCAACAACATTCATTGCGTTATTTACGTTGTTGAGGAGTCAAATTTTTCGAACACATGAAGTAATAGATTAGCAATATCCTTCAAAATGATTCAGATTGTCATCGTAATGTGTTACGCAGTTAGGGTGCGGGATGCTGCTGAGAAATGTATGAGTGAGTGAGTTAGTAATGTGTGGGTGTGTAACTGAATGTATCTTCTGTTTAATAATAATGAATTACATTCACTACTGTACAATAAAATGTAGGTCACATTTAAATTAAATTCTAAATGAGTTTCCTATAGAAAGCTTTGATTGAAATAGATTAGTGCGAAATGCAATTTATTAGTTAATTTACACTGATGAATAAATACTATGTATTTGTGGTTTAAATTACTGTTCAATATTAGTTAGTTCTAGTGATATATAATGTCACAAAATTAATTGCTATTTAATACTTGTATTAAGCTGGAAGTGATTAGATGATATGTGTGTTATCATCATTTGGGAAAACTTAGGCTAATGTTAATATGTAAAATGGGCTAGGGCCTGTATAAGGAACAGAGTTGATGTATGTATGTATGTCACGTCTTCTTCCTATGAGGGTAGGCAGAAATTACACAACGCCACCTGCTACGTTCCTTACATACCCCTTTTGCCTCGTTTACGTTCATACCTTTGAGGGGCAATTCTCGTAATTTTAAGAACGTTCACAGTCTGATGGGCAATTCTCATAATTTTAAGAATGTTCAAAGTCTGATCTCACTCTCAATCTGTCAAAAAATACTTCTATTTTCCCTACATTTGTTTGTCACCGAGATTAGACTGCGACTAGATTTTGAACGTTTTAAATTACGAGAATCGACCTTCTGATCACTGACTAACATACTCACGCCGGTTGAGTCGGTTGCTATGATCATCATAAAATTATAATATGACCAACATTTACACGGTTCCAATACGAGGTAAATAGAATACCTGCAAATATGTCAACGCTCAAAATTGCATTGCCTGTGATACAAATTCTGGTACGCAGTCTGCTATCAATCAATCAAGGACCAAATCTAATCTAACTAGCCTGTATTGTCCCACTATAGGGCAAAGGCCATCCTCTCCCTTTCCCTCCCACACAATTCTGTCTTTTGCGAGTGCCGGCCAGTCCTTACGGTAGGAGTCAAGCTCGTCCCACCATCTTCGTTTTGGCCTGCCGCAATGGCTTCGTGCGTTTAATGGGACCCAATAGGTGGTTCTCTTAGCCCAATGCTGCTAAAATCTTAAAATACTAGGTTCACTGATTGAGTGTGTGACTGTTGGAGAACGAGTAAGACTGACCTACCGTGATACAGTTTTTACTAGTACGGAGGTCAGTGTGAATTACTCTCTAACAACCATATACGTTCGTCATCGTTCGTCGTTCGTGTTCGTCAGAACAGCTGTTATTATTATAATTTTTCATTGTATTCTATCTATCATATATACACTATATGTTCGTAAGGTTGTTATTGTGCTGCTAGAAATAAACGGTTTTTTTTTTCTATTTGTCATGTGACATGCGGCAGACATGTCCGGCCCAGTCGCACTTAAGTTTAGCGGCTTTCTGGGTAACGTCTGTTATCTTCGTTTTGGCGCGCAGTATTGTGTTCCCTATACGGTCAAAAATTCGAACCCCCAGGATACTGCGCTCTATGGCTCCAAGGCTCGCAAATCGTAATACTAATGAAAACAATTTAACCGGATTTGTGCAATAGAAATTTAAAACAATCTAACCATAAAAACATCTTTGTTAACTCTGCCCACACAAAAAGCAAAAAAATACTTCCGCTTGGCAAACACTAAGCGGAAGCATTTTTTTTCGTTTGATAAATTAATTACTTATAAAAGGTAGACGAACATTAAGCAAATATAATCATGCAACTCAGAACGGGCAAAAGTAAGGTAGGTTTTTGCGTCTGTTTAAATATTTATAAAAAAGGGGAGGCAGCGACATCGACGCACAACCTGTTACCACGGAACCAGTTTATGATTCTTGATCCCCCTTTTTTTTGTGGGTTAATAAAATAAAAAAATTGCTGTTCCATACATTTTGACCGCGTAGGTCTTGCACTTTTCTATGAAATATCCGTTTTTAGGGTTCCGTAGCCAAATGGCAAAAAACGGAACCTTTATGGATTCGTCATGCCTGTCTGTATCCTATCTGTCCGTTTGTCACAGCGACTCTTTTCCGAAACTATAAGAACTATATTGTTGAAACTTAGTAAGTGGATGTGTTCTGTGAGCCGCATTAAGATTTTCACACAAAAATAGAAAAAAAAACAATAAATTTTGAGGGTTCCCCATACTTAGAACTGAAACTCAAAAAATTTTTTCATTGAACCCATAGGTCTTCAAAAATGATATTGAGGTTTCTAATATCATTTTTTTTCTAAACTGAACAGTTTGCGCGAGAGACACTTCCAGTGGTAAATTTTTAGAAGTTACAGAACCTCCTCCCCTAACTTCTTAAAATAAGAGAATGATAAAACTAAAAAAATATATGATAATACATTTCCATGTAAACTTCCACCGAAAATTGGTTTGAACGGGATCTAGTAAGTAGTTTTTTTTTTAATACGTTTTAAATCGTAAACCGCAATTTACCTTTCATTCAATCAACTCAACGGAACCCTTCATGAGCGAGTCCGACTCACACTTGGCCGTTTTTTTTATTTTTATTAACTGATGAAACATTTCTACGCACGGGATTGTACAAAAATGAGCTGAATACATGGTTCCAGTTTGCGGGCCGATGTTCTAAACAATATTCTCTGTGTCTCTATCAATAATGAAACTAAGAATTTAAAAAAAAAACTTGCATCGTGTAAATGGTGATTTAGTTAATGAAACTAAAATAATGGCAATCCAATCAGATATTTTTAGGTATTCCTTGTAAAATAAAGCGCACAGGGTTTTTATCATCAAATGTATAAAATCCTTATGATATTTTTACGTTTCTTTAAAAGTAAACACTCCTCTCACATTTTATTATATAAAATACCTATTATATGAAAGAGGTATTTATATCAACGTGTACTTTTATGTCATTTTCCTCACTGCATCAGATGCAGCAAAGTGAGTGGAATTTCCAGCGATGTCAAAACTAAAACCGAAGGAAGCGCTGAAAGCCGCTTACTACATGTTTTGAGTTTAACATTTACAGCTGTAAGGTAAGTTTCTTGTTCGTCTATTAAGTATAAAAGGCTTTAAAAGGAAATGGTTTTCAACAATTTCGCATTTAATACAGCTTAACATTCGCTATGTAAAAACGATAATGTTTACTAACGACATTTAATTGCAGAAGTAAACTTTTTGATAGATGGCAAATAATTGCAGAAGTAAACTTTTTGATAGATGGCAAAGTCTTTTGGGTACGTTTCCGGATGAATGACAGCGAAGCGGACGAGTACTTTGTCGCCTAAGGGTCTTTTTGTTTTTGTATTTATTTGTATAGTTATTCATTTAATTTAGTACTTAGTTTAAATAGTTTGATAGAATAAAGTAATTAAAATTAAACGCGCAGTCATTCAACCTGCAGCTGTTAAAGTTACCATTTTCTTCTACCCACAAGCGCGAATCTATGTTTTTCATAAAATTACAAACACAGATTGACGCTTATTGGTACGAAAAAAATACGAGATGATATTCAAACAAGCCCGATGGGGTTTCCCAACGGCAAAAATGATGGAGTTCCATACAACCTTTCCCCTAGTTAAGCTTTTTACGCTAGAGACTAACCGCTTAACTGAGACGTTGCCTGAGGTAGAGGCGCGGTGCGGGAGGGGTGTGGTGACGTGATACGAAACCTCAGTGATTGGTCAACTTGTGACCACTATCACCCCTCCCGCACTGCGCAGCTACCTCAGGCAACGTCTCATTTAAGCGGTCGGCCTATAGTAGCTCACCTTCGCTATACATATTATAAGGAACTCTAGTGCTAAAATTTCATGCTTCTAGACCCAGCTTAATATGCATACACATGAGCGACACGCATCAACGGCAGAGGCGTCAACAACATGCCGCTGGTGTATTTGAGCAGGGCCTCAAATACATGAGCGGAATTTAATCGACAAAAGCCGCCAACGCGTCAACAGCTGCCGCCGAAAAGCGTTCACGGCAGCCGTCGACACTCTTCGTTAGCTACAATTGCCTCTGCCGTTGAGGCGTGGGCTCATGTGTATGAGCACTCATGCTGTGTATTGTATATCAGTGAATGAATGCCTGAATTTAAGATTTATATAAAGTGGATTAAAAAAACATGCAAAACGATCCTCACCATTTTATCCTTAGCATTCTCCAGTCGGAATATACTTGAGAAATCAACAGCCTTGTAAGATCTATCTCCCTCTAAGTAATGCATACCGATATCCTTGTTCTCCCTCATGTCATAAGTATTGAGGTCTAAAAAGAAGCCTAGAAACCCGACGCACTTCATTGCAGTCTGAAAAAGAAAATGTTCGTCACCGGTCGTTTGTTGGTCGTGATATAAATAAAATCAACGTGAATAAAAGGTAAAATGTATCAGTACTATTATTATAAAAATATTCAAATTCATTATTTTTTTCTTAGCCAAAGAATAAGCATTGCCATACAACTTGGCAATCCTGCCAGCCTTTGCGCACTGTGCCTGTTGACAGCGATGCGGACGAATATTCAAATTCAAAATTATTTTATTTCTCCAACATAAATTAGTCTAAACAGATTAGTGATTGGAGCTTCCCTTTAAGCAAGTAATGCCTGTGTTGGGAGACTCCGCTCTCTCATACCGTATGCTACTTGGATAACAATAAAATTAAAATTAATATGTTGATGCCCTATGATTCTTTTGCTTCTTGTTTTATATACCTACATGTACTCGTACATAAATTATTATTATTTTAAATGCTAGCTTGTATTATTACGCTACTCAAAAGCGAAAAAAAATTGGGACACATAGGTAAAAAATGTTGTGATACATGATTTTATAAAATAATAATTATAAAAAATTGTATTTACTGATACAATTTTTATGCGCTGCCTTGAAAGACGAACTATAATTCTCTTCACCACCAAAATGTGCTCATGTTCGTGCCTAGTAGGAGCCTTAATACTGGGCACATTTCCAAGTACTGTTTGATACTTTTTTCTAAAAAAAGGTATCAACAGCTACCTCTACCAGGCTCGCCAAAGCGGTGTCATGTCTGTTTACAATTTATTAGTCTCTGAGTAGGATATTTTATTTATTTGTGCTATGGTTATTCGTAGGAGGAATAACAGTTATACCAAAATATTTACTAGTAGGTATCGAAATTCAAGAAAATATATTTTTCGGTTTTTTCATCCACCATTTTTTTAATAAGTTTACTAACAATAACTGGAAATTGAGGTCAGTCACTCTAATTAGTACGAGTTTGTAACGATGGCGAATTTGAAACATTCATTTTGGGGCAGTGTGATTTGACCTGGTCGGACAGATTGCCAGATCTGACGGCGCCAACCTGCTTTCTTTGTATTTTTTATAAATCTTACGTTTACCACAATAAACCAGAAACTATGCAAGTCTTGAAGCCAACATTGGAGAATAAATCATCAATTTGGAGCATATTTTCTGAGCAACAATTCAAAATGCCTTACGGCATGAACACCAACGTGCATCTACTCAGAAGGTGGTCGTTTGACCGATATAATTTTACACCTTTAAATAAACTTTCCGTGAAAACAGCCCAATTGTTGTCATTTCCAACCAAATGGCAGTCAATTTACATTATGACATTACTTTTGCCCCATCTTGTACTACTCTATCCTCTTTATATTAAACTAGCGGACTTGGCAGGCGTCGTCCTGCCCGAAAAAGCAGCGCCACCTACCGGATCCAATTGTGTATACAAACCTTGTCCAGACAATAATAAACACAAATAAAAGAATTATCCAATTTGGTGCAGTCGATCGGAAGTTATGCGCGTACATACATTATATTATAATATAATATTTATTATAGACAGATAGATAGATTGAAGAACTGAAGAGTAAAGAAAATGGAATATTTAGGTATATTTACTCACCTCACGCAGAAGTCCATCAGCACAATTTATGACTAAATCACATTTTTCGTTTCTTGTATTTGACTTAATCATATTCAGGAAGGAATCACTTCGAGAATAGCCGATATTATTCTCTGAAACATCAAAATATGTAGTTTAATTAACTGTTTCATATTCAAGGAAACCAATACCTTTAAATACTGGATAGTTTATTTATCAACATTTCCGTGGTAATTCACTTTTTCTTCACAGTTAACATATGTCTTTGGACCATGGAATAATAAGCATTAGACAAAAATCATGGTCCAGAAAAAAAATCAATGAATCTTCATTTTTTCCGAATAAGTGGTCGATCACGTCAGCCGCATGCACGATGACCGCTGGGCAAAAGTCTCTACGCAATGGGTGCCTGAAGATGGACGGCGCGGTCGAGGCTGGCCCAGAAAGAGATGGCGAGATGACCTGGACGCGTACCGCGTAGGTACCTGGTTCGAGATGGCGCGGGAAAAGAGTTCCTGGAAGGATCAGCAGCGGGACAATACTATAGGCTAACAAACAAAAAGGATCCATGATCACCATCATGATCCATTTGTATTCAGTTTACTTACACAGCTCGTACTACAAGTATGGCAACACAAAAATCTAAAGAAAAGCTGTTCAAGGTTGTTTCCTGATCAAACGAGTCTGAAAAAAACTTTACCTAACTAACACTTACCGTCAAGGTTAGGAAACAGTCGAAGCAGCCATTTCTTCTTCAGCACATTACTGACAGTGGTAAATACGGTACAGTCTAAAGACAGGCATATAGCTATCACTGCTTGTCCCAAAGCACCTGCCCCGCCGGTCACGAATACCTTTTGACCTTTTGAGAGATGACCTCTTATTGCCTGTGGGAAAAAAAACAAAAAACGAATTTTGAAAATAGGGAGGGTCTTAGAATAGATTTTCTAAAATCATTGAGTTATATTTGTAGCACTATTGCAATTGATGAGTTCAGACTAAGTTCATGTCTTCTTTATTCCTGACTCGGGAATTGTATAAAGACGGACATGCGGACACGAGGAAAAGATAAGGGTTCCCTTTCTGATACTGAATTCTACAAATGACGAAAAAGGGTGCCAAGCATAATATTTTTTCAAAACAAGGCAGTCAGTCCGCAAACCATAATATGTCATGAGAACTATGAAGTACATACGGCCAAAAGCTTGTCCTACGAAAAGCTAAAATCTCACTTGACTGAATATGAAATAAGTAAGACGGTAGCTAAGCTATTCTAAGACACTGGTACCACACACAATCCTACTTGAAGTCCAGCTTACCCATATTGAGAGAATAAATTATACGTCAGTCCACTGCAGGAGATAATCTCCTAAGACTGACAATATACCAACTTGAGTTTACGCATTCAGTAACGTAACATCTACACAAAATATGCAGTAGGTTAACTCCAAGCAACGAATGAAAACAGGTACACGCACACATAGGCGCGTACGATCTCAACTCAAATGGGTATACTCCCTAAGCACGAAGTCCATACTTGTGGCCAAAGTAACGACGTTTCCTATTCCCTATCACTTACATACATAAGATTAGTTTGGTTCCCGAACTAAGAATGAATGACAGCACGATTTGACAGTTGTCCTAAGCCCAATGTTATTTTCCACGTCCGAAAAATTGGATTTGACATTTGTTTTGATGGAAGAACTACTTTCGGATGGGCCCGTAATTATCTTCATTGACAGGCTTAGAGAGTAGACCCCAGACCTCAAATTAAAGGTCGTTATTCGTTGTTCGTTTCGTTTCGTTGGTCGTTTTTTTTAAAGGTCGGTTCAGACCAGACAATTGATTATTTACATTCTATCACCACCTCTGCCATTTATTTTTATGTAAATAGGAATAGTGCATTCTTTCATTGGTCTATACATACTAAAATCTCAAGAATAACAAAAATATAATGTCCTTGCTCTTGTTCTGATTCTGCGTTCGTTTGGTTTAGGGCCCTATCAAACGTACTACAATCACACCACACCGCAACGACAAAATGTGGGCAAACAGTGGTTAGTGTCGCTGCAGCTTCTTGCAGTTACTTTGTGGTAACTACAAAATCAAATGGTCGACGCAACGTTGTGTTTGCGATGTGGCCGGCCGCTAATGCGCGGTCTCGCTGGTGGTTGGTATCGCCCACGCGTTTGAATAAACTATTCATTTTCATACAAATTAGCGCCCGTCCACGTGTTGTCGTTGTGGTGTGCTTGTATTGGTGGGATTGGGCTCTAAAACCCACCTTCAAACAAATGCCAGTCGCGAGTCCGCTCGTTCTCGCTGTATGTGAAGCATGTCTATGTATGCATATGTTTTCGCTCGTTGTACCTTCTGTACGTATCTCTCTTGTGCCATATATGTATATGAAGGATACCTATTTAGTTCAACACATGGCAACTTGGGAGTGAAATGAACCCGTTTAAGTGAATATTTTATCAAACAGAATTCTACGGCTATATTTGGAGCTTCCACGTTTACTTTCTTCTGAGAGGTTATTTGTCTTGAATGTTATTTTGGGCCTTTATAAAATCTAGATCATTCTTGTTAAATTTTGTATGTGGTAGTGAGTCTTTGAAGATTGATGTTATCCATGCTAAGAATAAATCTGAAGACTTTGTTTATTTGAAAGCGGTAATCTCTGGATATTATATTACAACAATAAAACAAAGATATTTAATTAGCTAGATTTAAAAAAATCTGTTTGCTTTTGTTAGCCCGATTCTTGAGGAAGGTTATAGGCGTATTTCACATCACGCTATATTCCCTAGGAACCTTGTCAGAAAGAACGCTAGTCGAAATTAAAGTAATAGCATGGAAGGGTCAAATGGGATACGACGCGGGGGCTCGGGGGCCCAAATTTCACGCGGACGAATTCGCAGACAGAAGGAAGTATACTTTATACTTACTTCATAACTGAAGGCCAATTCTCGTAATTTAAAACGTTCAAAATCTTGTCGCAGTCGCATCTCGGCGACAAACACTTGTCAAAATGTAGGGAAATTAGAAGTATTTTTTGACAGATTGAGACTGAGACCAGACTGTGAACGTTCTTAAAATTACAAGAATTGCCCCTCTGAAGTAATATTATTTTGTGGAAATGTCGAGTTTTTTTTAGGTTTCCGTACTTATAGGATCACTTCATTGTCCGTCCGTCTGTCAGTCTGTCAAGACCCCTTTTTCGGGAACACGTTGAAATTAATATCAAATACGTAAGTCTACGGTCCCTTGAAGCTCTAAAAAAATCGAGCTTCTAAGTCAATACGCAATAAAAAACGGACATCTATGCGGCATATTTTGATACTCACAAATAAATCAAAACTTATCGGGAGGTACCCTATAAGTTTTGATTGGTTAACTAGAATCATGAAATTTTGCAAGAAGTAAGTTCTCATAGGACAAGTAAAGAAAAAAATCGGTCAAGTGCGAGTCGGAGTCGCGCACCGAGGGTTCCGTACAAATTTGTAGGTATGTAACAAAAAATTTACTGTTTTTGTAATTTTTCCGTTATTTGTGCTATAAGACGTTGCTTCATACCAAATTTCAAGATTCTGAGTTCACGGGAAGTACCGTATGGGTTTTGATTCCCTTGCGAGTGTCTAAAATTTGCGGCATAAACGTCTGTATCTTTTTATTGCGTTGGCTTAGAAGTTTGATTTTTCACAGCTCCAAGGGTCAGTAGATTGAGAGTATTTGATATAAATTCCAGCTTGACCTCCACGCGTTCCTGAGAAAAAGGGTCTTGACAGACAGACGGACGGACGGACGGACAACAAAGTGATCCTATGAGGTACGGAACCCTAAAAAAGTCCAAAAATTGTTAGTTTGTAGTTTTATCACATAATAAAATATTTATTTGCAATTAAAAACTTACATTTGCAATTGAAGAATTGACCGTGAGGTATATCGATGTATCGGAGAACATGTTTTCAACTGCAATGTTAAGTTTGTTTTTGGGATAAATTCATGCCTACTACGGAACCCTTAATTGTGCGTGGTACGACATGCACTTAGCCGATTTTTTTGAGAACATAGTAACAATATTTAATTTTTGTGCCAATAATACTATTTTTGGTTAGGAGTAGAAAAAAAAAACAAAAATACATATATATATATATATCTTATATGTACGTTATAAAGAAACGTACATAATTATAAGATATGGTAAAGATCAAAAATACATTATATTCCTCGGCGTTTTTTGCTCATTTTCCTACTGACGTCGTTCTTTTCAATGTCTAATGATAATATATAAGTACTGATTGACCTTTTCGTAATAGACAAGATGATTAAGGCTTGACCTTTTGAACTTCTGTGTTTTAATTACTTTCAATTATAATATTTTAAGGGCTGATTTAAAAAAAAAGGGCTAATTTTTCAATCGACTTATATTTTTATTCGTGGAGCAAAATGGACGTCTGACATATTTTGTATGGAAAAACTGTCAAAAATTCAAAATTATTCATCTCTTCACTGTACAATGGACGTGTGACTATAAAATACATAGTTTTAATTATTTTGGGATAAAAAGTTACCCAAATTATAAATTACAAAAATCGATTCAGTAAATGATTCTGATTAAACTACTTTCATAATTTGCGTGCATTAATTTCGTTACACATTGTATTCTCTAAATTATGAAGAAGAACTGAAAACCAAGAATAGTTTTTAAGAACTAAGTGAAGACACAGAAAGCTACGGAAAACGACTTCATTTATACTTGTAGATTGAAGATTAAAATATATCTGTAGCCGAAATTTAGTTGTACAATACATAGACATGTGTACGCATGTAGGAAGACGCCCACTTATTAGGAAATTGAGACGTGATGTTATGTTCGTTAATTAGTTAACTTACGAGAATAAAGATAATATAATATAATAAGTCACGGTTAGAAATATTTAACTTTGAACAGTGACCCCGACGTGATCCAGTATAGAGGTATTAGGGTGTAAAGTTCACTCAACCTCCACCTCCAGCCAGACCATTGCAATTGCCCAACGACTAATGTCGGGAAGTTTGTATGTATGCTAATTGCGCGGTAAACTCTGCTTGCGAGATGCAGGATTTGCGTGACGTCAGTATGACGAGTTGTTCGCAAGTGGCGTCTTAGATACTCGCTACAGACTAATACAAGTAATTCAGACAACTCATAGAAGTTACAAATGTTCCTCTAAACGCGATTTATTCAATGAAATAAAACAACATAACATTACGCCTGTATTTCCCGAAGCATTAGGCAGAGGTGGACCTATAATAATCCATAGTACACCCACATTTCACCAGTTATGTATAAGTCCCATGTAATACTTATTCTATCAGCTGCGAACAAATCCAGACTCAGAGCTCAATGAAATATATTTTAACGGTATTGGGCGTCAGGACTGTTTAGCCCAAGTTCCTTTTCATAAAAAGCAATTCGAAAAAAAAATTGTGTGTTCTTACCAAGCAATAATACGCAACAGCGTACGGCAGCGGTACGGTAGCAGCATCTTGCAAGCTCCAATGTTCCGGAACAGGCCATAACAGAGACGAGTCTGCCTCAACAGTGGTTCCTAATGCACCACCAGCAACCAGGCCCATCACTCTATCACCACTGTTGAAAAAATGTTAGTTAATTAATTGGTTAGTTGAGTAGTATTGGTTGGTAATGGATGCCCATTCTTCCTCATAGAGATCTATGTTTAGGAAAGGCTTCAACTTTCTGACCAGCTGATCGACTCCTTGACAGTTAAAACGTGACTGTAACTGGTTTACACATACAGTCACGAGCACTAATATGTCGACACTTGGAGACTTTCAATAGTGGTTTTTGCGTGAAATAACGAAAGCAACAATAAAATACGACACATTGCAAAAACCTATGGGTTCGAAAATAGTATATTCGTAGCAACATAAAATTTCATTAAATAAATAAATATCCCTGGACATTTCACACAGCGCCATCTAGTCCCAAGCTAAGCAACCTAATGCTTGTGTTATGGTAACAAGATGGCTGATAAACTACTTATATACATTTTTTTTTGTAAATACATACATATTATAGATAGAAAAACACCCAGACTCGGAACAAATACATGTAGGTCATACAAATATTTGTTCCGTGCGGGAATCGAACCCGCGACACGCAGCGCAGCAGTCAATCGCTTAACCACTGCGCCAACCGTGCCGTCAAAAAAATAAAGGAGCAAATCGCTTTTGCATAAAGCCAAGTGTATACATACTTATGCTCGTGACTGTACATACATACTCAGCCTATAATGTTCCCACTGCTGGGACACAGGCCTCCTCTGTGAAAGGGAATGGGCCGTAATGGATTACGTGGTGGACCACGCTGACCCAATGCGGGTTGGTAGATGTCACATGTCTTAGAATTTTTGGTTCTACGAAATGCCGATTTCCTCACAATGTTTTCCTTCACCGTTTTGAGAGCAGTGGTGATGATATATGTAATTTACATAAAGTGAAACACCTGACTGGATTCGAACCTACGACCTACAACTCGTAAGTCGCGGCCGTTACCACTGGGCCACCACTGCTCATGCCCTCTTACCGTTGCTGTAAATGGTTTAATTGAAATAAATGCTTTGACTTTGAGTTTGTGCGTGTCATCATCCGTCCTGAACAAATTACATGGACGGTGCTCGTGAACAAACTCATCATCATCAACAGCTTTGTTGTGCCATGCTTTCCTGGTATGTGCGAGACTCATCCAGGTCTTCCTCGCAATCTTTTTTAGTACGCCGTCCTCCCATCGGGCTGAACAGAATTAGGTATGCCTAATCCGCTCTGTTGACTAGGAAGTCGAAGGAAGCTCATAATTTTATCATCTTCCTAGCCATTTCTATCTATGTTGGTGTTATCCTCTAATCTAACCGAATGCAGCTGAATATCAGTATTAAAGCTCGGTATCAATCATATGTCTTATAGTTTTAGTTGCCAAGCAAAAAATATCTCAAGACAACAAGCTAAGTAAATCTTCCATAATTCAAAGCTTCTCAATATTTTCCTCTCTCATTTGGAAATTGCCTTTTTAAGTTTTTATTGGCTGTTACGGGCTTCCAATAAAGAGCGCCCAGTATTTTCTTATAAATCTTTTTCAAACTTTTTTTGCCTATAGTCAAAACTTAGAATAATCAGCTTATAATATTTCTACTGCTGGGACACAGGCCTCCTATCGGTGAAAAGGGGCCTGAGTGGGCTGTAATCCACCACGCGGGCCCAGTGCGGGTTGGTGGATGTCAATTTTTGGGTTCGAGGACATGCCGGTTTCCTCACGATGTTCTCCTTCACCTTTTTGAGTCAAAACTTACTCTGCGTCTATACCACTGAAATCCATGCCCAAAGGCGTTTTATCTTCACTGTGGTTGCTAACTGCTTTCTCAATATCTTTTAATGATATTCCAGCGTAGGAAACCTGCGAATAAATGCTGATTATAGTGGTTACATTGTTTTGTATTTACGAGTACACAGTAGCATTTAAAATTTTAACATCATCCTTCATGTGTTAATATGTAGTCGTCGACATCTATAGCATCTGCAGTGCCAAGAGATCGTCGATGATTTCCCGACCTTAAAAAGTTGTAACGTCTCATATGTATTGTCTAATTACAGTATTCACAAACGCCACATATCTTCTATTTACAACTTGTCAAAGCTTTATACTACTGATACTGAAAACGGTAGTAGCGCCTTTTATCAGAATAATCCTTTATATTTTTGTTTGTTAATTGCTTACCTGAACTAAGTTCTTATTGGCAATAGTAGTAGGTGCTTCGATCCATGCAAGGTCATCCAAATTACTGGCAAGACTCGTCAGGGTCACGTTCCGAAGCATTTCAGAATTTACAGCTGGAGTGTGGTAGAAGCCTCCCCATTGGCCCTATATGAATATCAAAGTTTCGATAAAGAAGAAACGGGAAATATTTAATAGATCTTCTAAAAACTTGTTGACTTTCTAATGATACACGCTTTTTAAATGAATGAGGCTCTTTTTAACTTTCTTGCCTTTTTCACAATTGGTCGCAGTAACTAAGCTGGAGAGGACCAAATAGGTTAACTTAAGTTAGACATAACCACGCACGAGCCGAGCGAGCGAAACAAGTTGGTTGCAGTCACATACAGAGATGCATTTATAATAAATACATCATCAGAGTGTTCATTAATAAATACAAATGCATTTATTTGTATAAACATGTGTAACATGATACATAGATATGCACATATGGATGGAAACGAGTTTAATACCGCTAGTTTAAAACATGTTTTGCCATATTCGGCGTACAAAATAGTATATAATATTTAATTGTTATAATTTAATTAAAGTCAATTCAAATACCTAATTACAGTCAATACAAAAATACAGTCAACAAATAATAATAATTAAAACAATAAAATGAATAAAACTAATTAAATTATCTAAGTTCAAAATTTGTCATTCAAAAAGTCTGTAAGATTATAATAACCCTAACTAATTAGCAATATAATATTTTTAAGAAAGCAAAATGGGAATTATTTGTTATTCGATTCAGCACATGCCTCTGAAAAAGACCTGATAAGTGCGAGTACCGTAACAAATATCCTGTGAAAATTTGAACTGGCTAAGTATTGTAAAAAGACGGACGGATGGGCAGACAGACAGACGGGAAACAGACGGGTCCTGTCACCCTTTCGGAAAGTGCATGTAACACTGAAAATGGTTTAACAAACTAGAGCATTTAAAGCAGGGTATTAAACGCGTTGATGTAGTCAATCACGTTGCGGCCACGCGGGCTCTCAGAAAATGCAAGTCGCAGGAGCAAGCGAAACCGAACATACTCGGTAGCTTTGTCTAGACCACCCCGTCAAACGTTAAATAGCTGCTGTCTCCAACCCGTTTACCAACGGGCCTGTAGATATGAAACAAAGAACTAAGAATAATATTAGCTATACTAATCTACACTTATATTATAAAGAGGTAACATTTGTTTGTTTGCATGCAGCGGGTAATATCTACCACTACAAGTGGGATTGATGATCGGTTCAGTAGATTAGGCGTGAAAAGGTAACAAACAAACAAACTATCGCATTTATAATATTAGTTAGGATTTTTTTCATTTAAATTTTTCGTTCCTTAACACAATATTACGAGTTTGGAAGCACCAGAGTAATTTTTTTGAACCAAATTGTACATCCATTGCAGATAATACCAAAACATTTTTGCGCTCTATTTCAACCACACACTAAAAGTTGTGACGTTATTTCGGGTGATTAAAAAGAATCGAAACATTATTATGTTAATTACCTACCGTGACTCTTAAGACAGGTGTTACGGATGAAAATTAGGATAATATGACAGTTCCTGTCCTAAGGAAATTGTGTCGGTCCTTCTACAAAACACCCAGTATTTATTTTTAGACTTATTTCCTATACGAGCAGCAAAACTGTTTCAACATCGCAGAATTCCCGTCCCATATAGCGATGTGCTAAAAGGCCAAGATTGTGCTCAAGACATATTGACAGATCGTTAGCTTGTCGCCTTCTAGCACCAAACGAAACTTGTGAGGAATTATAAATAAGGTTCACTGTTCTTTTTACGAGAGAAACAAGCAAGAAATAAATATGTATGACTACCGACTGACTTTGAGTTCACTGGTTCATTTTCAGAAGGTTAAAGAACTCATGAATATAAACCACTTTTATAACGACCGACTCTAAAATATTGAAATTAGTATCTCCTGCTTCATACAAAAAGCAATACTTACCCAATTTATATAAAACAGATGTTTTTTCGCTATAAACAAAGTCGGTATCATAATAGAAATTGTTTATATTCTTAACTGCTTTCAGTACAAACCTTTCGTAAGATATTGACGGCAAGATTTTTCTCCAATTGGTTTTTGTTTATTCCAGTGTGGGGATTGAAAGGAGGTGCATGGAAATCGTCGATTACCACCAAGCCAATTTTGTCCACGCCATCATTTCTTAACTTTTTGACGAAACCTAAAAAAACAATATATTTTCATCGTCCAAAAATAGGGTAACTAAAACGTTTCCTTAACATTTTGCGGGACATTAAACGCGACGACGTTAAACTTCTATTGTGTCTTTCAGTGTCCTTCAACTGATTAAGGCATCGTATACAGGGTGGCAGGGACATCGACGCGCAAACTGTAACCATGGATTCAGCACATGAGTTTAGACCCCATAGCGAAATTTTTCGTCGGTTATTAAAATAAAAAAATTGCTGTTCCATACATTTTGACCGCGTAGGTATTGCACTTTTTCTATGAAACAGAAGATTTTTTTTTTTGACAATTGACGAAAAATTTCCACGCTATGGGGTCTAACCTCATGTGCTGAATCTATGGTTACAGTTTGCGCGTCGATGTCCCTGCCACCCTGGTATATCATCAAGTGGCATGCAAAACTATAAGCTATTTAATTCAAAGATTTTTAATAAAATAGTTGTCTGAGATTTTATCAGCGTGATAATTGTGATAGCTTATTTCACCTTAGTTTTCACGGTGAGATTTTTACAGAATAGATCGGCTATTCTAAGAAGTTGTACAGCAACGTACATTATCATCCATACTGTCCGTATTGTTGGGTGATGGACGTCAAATATGAGCCCATTCATAATAAACAAAAGTAATAAAATACATTTAGAATCAATATACGGAAATATATAATACCTAAAGCTCCACAGTAAGGCTGCTTTTCCGACACCAGCACCACCCGCTTCGTTCTATTAAGTTCATCATATACGCGCGGCACCCAATCCAATTTATTATCACAATTTACAGGCACATAAGTAACATCCTTGAGATGCTGCCTTTTCAATAATATTAATATTTGCTTCCCATCCGACATAGAACTCATGATACTAAAGTGGTTCATAAGTCCTTGAAGCTTTGGCACTCCCGACTCTAGTGCTAAAACGAAACTATTCTTCGAAATATTTCGCAGCGACTCCAATTTCTGGGAAAGGAAAATGTACGATGGGATTTCGTTGATATAAAATTGTGCTGCCATAATTGTTAATGTATTTTATAAGCTAGTTAAAAAAAAGTGAAAATAACTTTAATTTTGGAAGTCGGTGTCTTTGGTTTTGTACTTTCGTTCATTACCACCGACTTCCGAAGTTAAAAGTCTCACTAAGTAGTGTTTTTTTTTTAAATACATGGACGAACCTACAACTCGGAAGCACGTATTTCGAGGATTCGTTGGCTTTGTTAAACAAACGTTCCAGTTTTCAAATAAATGTAAAACCAAGACTTAAATTCATTCACTCAATCATTAAGCGAACAACTTTGACAAAAACCACGATCAAAATCATATTAATTTAATAAGACGGTTCTCACCTTTTCATCTCCCAACAGATCTTCAATAATAAAAACATTTGCTTTATCGACTTCAGAATTTTGGACTAACAAAGTATCAAAATCAATATTGACATTTATAATTGAAGCAACGTCAATCGTAACATTGGGTATATAGGTGGAAATCTCTTGGATAATACAATTTATGTTGGTATTTGACGTTACAACTTGGGTAGCCTTAATTCCTTTCATTGTAGTGTTTTCGGCTACGATTTGAAGCATTATTTGTAGAGCAGTTTTTAGCTGAAACGAATAATAATATATTAAACATATTTTTAATATCATAATTCTTTGATAATACATATAATCCTACTCCTACTACTAACTATAATTTTATTATAAACGCGAAAGATTGTATGGATGGATGGATGGATGTTTGTTACCTACTCTTTCACGCAAAAACTACTCAACGGATTTGGATGAAATTTGGCACACAGATAGTTTATAACCAAGATTAACTTTTTATTCTGATATTTCAACGGTATCGAAACATATATGCGGGTGAAAACGCGGGGAGCTCCTAGTATAGAATATATTAAAAATATTTTCTACCTCGTATTATCAATTATTTACATATTTTAAAACGCGGTTAGCTCCTAGTATAGAATATATTAAAAATATTTTCTACCTCGTATTACCAATTATTTACATATTTTTATTAACGGTTACGTACGTTATTTCTCATTGATCCAAAATAATAACAATATTTTTTAGTAAAACTATTTTGCTGTTGTAAACATTTTGCTGGCTTTCAACCTAGATGCAAGTCTGCAGATTAAATCCTGTGCCAAGAACGCTCCAGCGTGATTGACATTCAATTAAGAATCTGCTTATCCTATGAGAAAATATGAGGAAACGGTGCCTTTAAGCTTATATCTTTAGCTTTCAATTTAAACGAAGCAAAAGGCTAGGCGAAGATTTTTGATACGTCATTCTTAACATATACAGGGTTATTGGTAAAGCATTATCAACCTCTAAAGACTATATTACTAACATCAATAACAACAACTTTTGTTCCATCAGATGTTAATTCATCAGACTTTTATACAAAAATAAATATAAATTTAAATTGAACAAATTGAATGTTATGAACTCTACGCGAAGCAAAAGAAAGCGCTAGTAAGGTAAACAAACTACCGTGACTAGTACAAAATTCAGCGGAGGTGTTTTACCGATAACCTTGTATCCTTAAACTCTCACCTTATCCCCATTTGGATAGGCAGATATTACAGAACGCCACCTGCCATCCGTCCTTACATTAAAAAAAACAAGCATAGACACGCTTTAAATTATTAATTGTGAATGGGCAACTAGCTTCAACTTTCTGACTAACTGACCGACTATTTAATTTTGACAATTCAAAAGTGCCTGTAAATGGTTTAATTGAAATAAATGATTTGAGTTTGAGTTTGAAATTTAGATATGAAAAACAAGCACCATCAATAGTTATAAAATCAAATTAGACTAATGCTTTGCACACAGTTTACAAAAAAAGATATATTTCACTTTAAATGTATAAAATAGCGGAAACCTTATCATGAATAATCCTACTAATATAATAAACGTGAAAGTTTGTATGAATGGATGGATGGATAGATGTTTGTTACTCTTTCACGCAAAACTACTAAACGGATTTGGATGAAATTTGGCACAGAGATAGTTTATAACCAGGATTAACATATAGGATACTTTTTAACGCGATATTGCCACGGGATCGAAACTTATGCGGGTGAAACCGCGGGGCGCACACACGCCCGGGGCGCATATCTAAACACATTCTTGAAGATCACACTGATCTTTAAGAATGTGTTTCATCGTCATCATAATATTTATTCCTTATTTATTTAGTTTTTGAAATTACATCCACGACTGTTGGTCGCGGTTTACTTTCGAAAACTTCGAGAGATTTCAACGGTAGTAATTACATATGGCATTAAGTTCATCACTATATATTTGTGTGATTAAAATGTTAAAAACATATTATATAAGTAAATAAAAATAAATACTATATTAATAGAAAACGTTATTTACATTTTTAATTATGCGTTTACACATCAAAATATGTACTAAAAGCGCTGTCAATAATAAAGAGTATTCTATTCTATTCTAAAACGATACTTACGTTAACTTTGTCCATTGAGTAGTGTGGATAAAACGCTTTAGTTAACAAAACGTCTGATTGTGGCTGTACTACAGGTTTATCTACAAATATTACGTTATCAAGCTCGACGCCTGCACACCTGAAAAGAAAATTTATAACGTAACATGTTTTGTTTTTTTTTAATAACAATGTCTTACTGAGAAATTTGTTGCACACTTCTTCCCCACTTCGCATTTTCTCTAGCATTAGGACCTGCAGTGCGATTCTGTAACCATCTCACCGTGAAAACTTAGGTGAAGTGAGCGTGGAGTGAGCTGTCATTCCAAATAATGCTAGGCATTAACAATACTGACAACTCACATCAAGCTCACTTCACTTGAGTTTTCACGGTGAGATTTTACAGAATCGACCCGCTGGTACTTCGTAAATGTACTGTCTTTTCTAGTTCCGCAACACAATTTTAATACATGGTATTTTTTTTATGTTTTTTTTTTTACATAGAACTTAAACGTAACTCGTGAAATGTAGGTATACTATAGGTACAACTCTGCCTAACCCTTCGGGAATCGCAGGTGTGATGTTATACACCGTGACTTTTTAGTCGTCTGACAACGGCAGCCCACTTCATGTATCCAATGACTGCTACACATTCATAACAAAAAAATGGCATTTAAGAGAAAAAAAAAAGAAAAAAAAAACATTATTATGATGCATAACGTAGTTGAAACATTCTGTTGCGAGCGAAGATCTATCTACTCGACTCGTGCGATGGTTAGGTATGTTCTACTGTTTGATACGTAAACATTATTAACAGGATGTTTCATAATTCTAATGTATTAATTATTTTTCCTTGTACCTATTATCTTAATTAATGTTAAAAAAAAACACGCCTAGAGGTATTTTATGTCGGATACATTGAGTGGACCACCTTTGTCAGACGACTTAAAAATCACGGTGTATACATACTCAAACACACGTTTTTTCCCATGGGGTTGACATAAACCACAGAACGCCACCTACTACGATCGCCACCTACAACTACGATCCATACATTCCGTTTACTTCGTTTACGTACATTTATGTATACTCGTACATCTTTGACAGTCGTTACGGGTAGTCAGAAGCCCGAAAGTCTGACAACCAGTCTTACCAAGGGGTATCGTATTACCCAGTAATGGGCTGTGGAGGTCAGATAGGCAGTCGCTCCATGTAAAATACTGGTATTCAGCTGCATCTGGTTAGACTGGAAGCCGACCCCAACATAGTTGGGAAAAGGCTAGGCAGATGATATACTCGTACATCTGGTCGTACACCCACTTCGGTTGCGAGCACTACGCACCTGACCTTACTGAAGAACATTACCAATAAGGTCACTATGTCCTCATAGGGCGTCCCGGAGTTTCCACCTACGTTATAGACAATTCTCGGAAAATCTGTTTTGGGGCGATTTCTCATAAATTTTTAGCTTCCTCAACCATGAGAGCACTTCAAAGGACTATTATATGACATCCGAAAATATATCGACCTTCATTTGTTTCAGTAGTGCCTTTATTGTTTTTATTATTGTCTTTCTTGACAAATATGATACGTCATACCATCATGTAATATTGACATGATGGGCGACTTCCGCATTTTTTTGCCGACTTCAAAAAGCTAGGAGGTTCTTAACTCGTCTGTATTATAAACGTATGTTTTGGTATACTCTCTTTATTAACCGATTTACGAGTACATCTAGCACTTTTGTTGTCCTTTATTTTTATTCTTTACAAAATAATATTTTATGTTTATCATTTCGGGTTCTACGAACGCATTTTGTAGTCGTCGAAGCTAGCAAGCTTATTAAATTAATTACTTTATCAGTTTTACTTTTCTTTAATAAATATTTTATCTCAGAGAGCACTCAACGTATAACAAACCCGTTGAGATAGCAATTTGGAGAAGCATAAAAGTATTATTTAAGTAAGCTAGCATTTCTCTAACAGCCCATCAGGATCTTTTTATATTTTTATTTATTTATTGAATATAATTATGAATAAAATAAAAATTCGGTTGCAAAAAGCTTTGTTAGTTCAAGTAAAATAATAAAACACCTATACAACTATTCTATCTCCCATCCTCTGACAAAAGCCCCTTAACCACACAGTGAATTATATAATTAAAAAGCCGTTCGCAAAAATGACGACCCCCCCCCCCCCCGATCGACCCCTTTACGGGGTGAATGTTCAAAAACCCTTCTGTAACGAAAGTGTGCACCACTTTCGTAACATAAGAAACTCTTGCGAAGGATTTCATGCTTCTAGACCTTGCTGCTTGGCTGTGCATTGTCAGTCAGTAAATTCAATTTAAATGCTTATTAAGTGGAAGAAGATATAAAATAACATCATATCTGCTGTTTAACGGCAGGTAGAGTTGTAGAACACACTGATCCAAATGAAGGCTGTGAAAATTGTTGCGCCTGTGATTTTTGAATGCGTCACCCAAATTAGGACAGAAACTCTCGGGGCACCAAGATATTACACAGATGTTCTTAACAGACCAGGAGATATAATCAAATTCAAGGGGGGAGGTGGGCTGGTTGGAATAATCATCACCGGCCGCCATTGCCCACGCACAGTGGTCTTCCTAAAGGACATACAACATAGAACCGGTTTCAAATTTAGACAAACGGACAGGGTTGCTGCTGAGAACAAAACGTAAATATTTAAAAAAATATTACCTTATAACTCCCTGAATATTATTATAATGAGCAACAACACAATTAACACCATTAATGTTAACAATATTCAATATCTGTTGATCCATGACGCTGATTCTCAATTTTCTGATGATCTTAGGCGTTGAGATCCCTTCATGATTCCTCGATAAAGCACTGAGTTGGATCAGAGAGTCCAGGAAAGTCACCCAGTCACTGTCACCGTTCCATTGAACGAATGCTTTTTGACAGTCGATGACTGATGATTGGATGGATTGGAACTTGTCCCTGAAAAAAAGATAAAAATTATTCGTCGTAATTTATTACAAAACAGAATGCATTATATTAACTAAAACCCGTTCGCGTTAGCTAAAGTTGCTTACGACTTCTTCTACTACCTCTACATAATTTTGTGTCTTTTTTGTTTTTGTTTTTAATACATTTATTTGGTGGTACTTAGGCGAGGCATACATGATAAATGATTTTATTTTTGTATGTAGGTTTGTACAAACACTTTTACATGTCAATAATATTTTAAAACTAGATGAGGTCGGCGTTTCCTATCTGACTAGTCTGAGAAGAAAGGCCGAAACAAACTCGGACGTCACAGTCTCTTTTAAAGTCCAGACATAATCTTGGTAGAATGTGTCATATGAAGACCATGTAGATTAATGTCTGAGATGGTTTTTTGAGGAAAGAACCAAACAGTTTGAGAGGACCATAATTATCTCCAGCAGTGTATGTCTTACAACTGAAATGATGATAATGATTATGATTGCTATAGGTACTAGATTTGATCCCAGTTCTTCTTCGACGTCATAGGTGGCGGCGTAAGATGGGAATGAACTAAAGTATAAAATAATAAAGGGTGGCAGGGACATCGACGCGAAACCTGTTACCATAGATTCAGACATGGATTTGGATTTTTGGATTGGATTTATTGGATTGGTTCATGGATTCTGTAAAAATTTAATCGTGAAAAGTTAGGTGAAATGAGCTTAGAGTGAGCTGTAAATAGTGTTAATTGTGTCCTAGCATTAGTTGGAATGACAGCTCACTCTACGCTCACTTCAACTAAGTTTTCACGGTGAGATGGTTAAAGAATCGCACTGCAGTACATGATTCTAAACCTCTTAGCTTAGAAATTTTTCATAGGCTGTGTGCCACCCTTTATAAAATATACATAATAGATCAATTTAAATGTTACTGTACAAAACAAAAACATAAGTAATTATTATAAAGTTATCACAAAAATTTAAGAAAATCATTATTCAGGATACAAAAACAAAAAAAAACGAGAATTAAATGAGAGGAGGATCAAGCTATGTCATTTCATTCAAATAAGCCTCTTTTCCGGAGTTAATTTGAAGGGTAATACCTTGTTTACATAATTTTCTTAAATTTTACGTTGCATGTTTTATGAGGAGTAAAAGCAGCGACAAAATAATGGTTCGGACGTAAATTGGCTACTATGTTTAGGTTAATGTTGGGATTGAAATGGAATGGAGTTGGTACATTACCTGATATAGACTTGTACAAGCAGGGGAACTTGGTTTACGTCTTAGAATGTGCTTGGTACTTATGCAACATACATTTTAAAATAAAAGGAGTGTCGCAGTAAGAGTAAATACTTTATTGGAACGAAGTTCCTTATCGCGCGTTGAGAAAGGGGGCTACACGGAAAAAATTAAGACCAAAAGTTGGAACGACACTTTTTGCTATAGTTGTAAGCCGTGCGGCGTGCGCGTGTTTCTCTGTCTGTCTCTCTCTCTCTTATAGAAAGCAAGCCAGTTATACTTCATTCCATCCGGGTTTCCCTTGACACCTCTCAAGTTTTTTTGTTTTAGAGGGGCTTGTGGTAAATAAAAACAGCCGCGCGGGTCGATCGATCAGGTTAAGCTACGCTTGCCGCGGTTGGTCCGTGGATGGGTGACCATCTTCACATACCAAGACCCCTCCGTGCCTCGGAAAGCACGTTAAATGGTCACGGCTGTCATTCGTGGATCTTTGGCAGTCGTTTCGGGTCGTCAGAAGCCCGAAAATCTGACAACCAGTCTTACCAAGGGGTATCGTATTACCCATTAACTGGGTTGTGGAGGTCAGATAAGCAGTCGCTCCATGTTAAATACTGATATTCAGCTGCATCCGGTTAGACTGGAAGCCGACCACAATATAGTTGGGAAAAGGCTAGGCAGATGATGACTTTATTTGTTTTAGTTGCTCTATGTCATCTTTTACGAGATCTACCCGCGTACTGTAATTGCGTTACACAATTTCAATAAGAATCCGTATCATTTGATGGAAATGCCTAATCCATTGCTACACAGGTTTGAAAAATTCGTCTGCTCATCAACGTAAATAACGTAATGAATGTTGTTGAACTGTCAAAATGAAATGCATTGCCATTGTGTGTTACGAAATTACCTCACAATTACAGTGGAAACAAAATTGTTCTAAATTACTCGATAAGGTAGTCGAAAAAGTTATACATTTTCTATTTTGATATTAAAATGATAGTGCATGAAAACAGCCTCTCCGAGCAACGTAACCTCCGACCTTCTGTTACATCCGGCGCACCCTGGGCAATCGACTTCTGTTACATCCGGCGCACTCTGGGTAATCGACTTCTATTACATCCGGCGCACCCTGGGCAATCGACTTCTGTTACATCCGTCGCACCCTGGGCAATCGACTTCTGTTACATCCGTCGCACCCTGGGCAATCGACTTCTGTTACATCCGTCGCACCCTGGGCAATCGACTTCTGTTACATCCGGCGCACCCTGGGCAATCGACTTCTGTTACATCCGTCGCACCCTGGGCAATCGACTTCTGTTACATCCGTCGCAGCCTGGGCAATCGACTTCTGTTACACCCAGCGCACCCTGGGCAATCGACTTCTGCCGATTGTTGGCTAATCCTTTCACCGCGATGGCACATAAAAGTAACTTACTTGTAAGAATATCCTCTGGATCTCAGAATCTTATACACATCTTCACATGTTAATATAATTTTTTCTTCGTCCGACGCTGTTTTTTCTGTTTCTTTATAGAATTTGAGAACTCTCACACTGCTTACAATACCACTTGCGATTCGCATGTCATCTTGACTAACCTAAAATGTTGAAGAAAATTAATAGCTATACTAATTAAGCAGAGGTGCTTGTGACTAAGTGATAGCCGCCGCACGGGTCGATCGATCAGGTAAATCTAAGCTAGCCGCGGTTGATCCGAAAATGGTTGACCATCTTTATACAACGTGGCGCTACAATGGCGACATTAATTTAACACACGGGTAGGGCTAGTGGCCAGTAATCATAAAAATTATAACGACATAAAAAAAATCGTAACTTGAAAACTTCCACCTGCGCCGCGCGCCGACATAAGGCTCTCTCTCTTTCCTTCAATTCGCCTTCTCTTTCCTCGTTAATTGTTTTAATTACATTGATGCGATGTTATGATTCGTGACCCCGGCAAATTACCCCTGCGCTACAGTTCTTTAAGTCAGGTTGCTCTAAGATGCTATTTTATAAAATTGTTAATAAATAAATAAATATTAATGTTTAATTAAAATATATTCATAAAACTACAACGCAAAACCGTATACGTGTGTTAAATTAATGTCGCCATTTAAGCGCCACGCTGTATATCAAAACCCCTCCGTGCCTTGGAAAGCACGTTAAACAGTTGGTCCCGGCTGTCATTCGTGGATCTTTGGCAGTCGTTTCGGGTCGTTAGAAGCCCGAAAGTCTCATAACCACTCTTACCAAGGGTATCGTATAATCCAATAACTTGGTTGTGGAGGTCAGATAGGCAGTCGCTCCATGTAAAATACTGGTAATCAGCTGGATCCGGTTAGACTGGAAGCCGACCCCAAAATAGTTGGGAAAAGACTGAGCAGATGATGACTGATTAAACTAAATATGAAAATGTTTTGGGAACCTTAGACTTCACAATTGGAGCAGTAAATCCTAACATGAGTTAAAAAAAGGCCTTTGCCCTGTAAAAGGTACAATAACATGCTCTCATTTTAGACCAAATAAAAGGTTCTATTTGAAATAAAAAAAATATGTTGTTTGACTTCTGTTATTAAAGGTATATCACCTCCATGTACTAACACTGGCTATATAGAAATCTGTCTACATAAAAAAATTGACGTATAGTTTTTGTACAATACACTATTTTTCCCACATTGTTCTTAGATAAACCTTTATAACTTCCTAACAGTATTTCCTGTGTTTTCGCTTTGTAGGCTTCCCCAACAACTTGACTCAATGAAACTAACACAGGTCGCTGATAGCAAAATCTAGATCAATTATTATATTGATCTAGATTTTGCTATCAGGGACCTGTGGGAGCCAAATCAAGATCAATATAATAAAGGTCAATTAATTTCAGACGGTACTGTTACAGAAATTAGAGCACCTTAATTGCTTTCGAGTTTCCTAATTTAATTAAAATTTTACCGCATTGAAGCCTCCGAAATCATGGTTTAGAATTTAGTTCATGTTACAACAAAGAGAATTTGATCTTTTGAAATTGAAACGAGGTTACTCACCTCAAATTTATTGCTGCCTCTATTTATAGTAATACAGAGTCTAAGAGGAACGTCTGGATTCAAAATAACTTCGCTATAGAAGTGAATATCTCGAAAGACTACAGACTGGTCCTTGTAGCTTTTGCCAATGTGCATCGCCAAGGTTTCCCACACAAGAACTAGGATTGCTGATTCAGGGAGCACGTTGGCACCTGTAGAATAAAATACAATTTAAAATAGCGGTATAGTTCTCTTTCTGTGAAAAGGAGTGGCTGTAATCCACCACACGGACCCAGTGCGAGCTGGTAGATACCACATGTCTTCGAATATTTGGTTCTAGGACATGCTGGTTTCCTGACGATGTTTTCCTTCATCGTTGTGAGAGCAGTTCTCTTCCTTAGAAAGTCAAATTGTAGGCCCCATCTATTTTTGGTAAGTTTTTGCCCCAAAAACTACGTTACGCAGTGCCTTTTGGAAGGGGCGACTAGAATCAATTTTATTTTAATGTAATGTTAGACGTTCAAAAGTGCCTTTTATGTGCCTATTTGAAATAAATGATTCGACTGCGGTTAAAACGCATGAGGTTTTAGCAATTGGAGTGCTTTTCTGGAGAGAGACCCAATCGTAGAGAGTTTATTCTGATAGCATTTGCCTAACCCTAGGAACGTCCATAGAAGTTCAACATCATTTCCATTTCTTTTTAGTTTTAGCCAGATTTAAATATTCTATAGTCTAGTTACGTCACCACTGCTCTCAAAACGGCGAAGGAAAACATCGTGAGGAAACTGGCATGTCCTAGAACCAAAAATTCGAAGATGTGACATCTGCCAACCCGCACTGGGCCCGCGAGGTGGATGCATGTCCTAGAACCAAAAATTCGAAGATGTGACATCTGCCAACCCGCACTGGGCCCGCGTGGTGGTTTACGGTCCATATCCTTTCACTGAGAGGAGGCCTGTGTCCCAGAAGTGGGAACATTATAGGCTGATTATGTATGGTCTAGTTTATTACAGTTTATTGAACACAGACGGTCTTATTACAAAACCAGGATTATATTTAGACCCATGTTTAAATCATCGCGCCATTTTTTAATTTCGAACAACAATCCGACAGAGTTAAATAAAGTTCTTATTACAAAACTGACGTCCGTTACGCATTAAAAACTTTACGTTTGTCGGAATACAGCTCAAAATACAATAATTGGCTCGCAGGTCGCTAGGTCTAAAGTCAGAATTCCTTTTCTAATATGACGGTATAACTTTAACTGTAGCCGATCCTACAAAATCCAACAAAAACTATACACTTATCGCTTCAGCAAACGGTACTAAATCGTAAAGATTGCACTTTTATTTCATCACGAAGCAATATCTTCTGATTGAAACTTCTCCGAATTATTATTCAATTTATTTCATGACTAACCGTCTCTAATATGTCCTTCTAGGAACTTGTTATCATCGTCCTGTGTAGATATTGCAACGTTGCGCTCCATCGCTGTTCGTACTTCATCTTTTTCTAGGAAAGATAGCTGTGGCCTGGAAGCAGAGTTAGTTCAAATTTCAAAGTGAATGAAGCAATTCGTGCATTGGAATATTAATTTGATCTCCTTTTTGTATGAGTAAGTTCGTGTATGTACAAATTACCTCATTTACAAGGTATAATACATATTTGCATAAAGCTTCGTTTTCCTAAAAGAACGATGACCGCCGACCCACGAAGCGTTCGCAATTTACCGGTGAATGACGTTACGGAAGCGTTTTCTATGAAAGTAAGTTGGTGTGTTTTCTTAGAGAGCGTTTTTGACACCGTGAAGTAAAACCCTGCTGCCTAAAGATTTAAATTGCTAGATATCCCCTCACCCTACTTAATCACGCGAAAAGTGCCCATACTGAGAAGAGTGAGCACATACATTATTATATAGCGTTTCCATGATAATCAAGTCACTTTGTCTTTGCGTGTCAGTGGTGTCAAAACGACATAGAAACGTGACTGTCTCTTGATGCAGTAGGGCGAATCTAGCGATTTAAATCCTTGCCGCCGCTGTCATCATTTACATAACAGCGCGGTCATAGCGGTCGTTATGTGCGGTCACCGCTTTTCTAGGAAACCTTAACTTTACAGACATTTAATTATTGTGCTTCTCTAGTAATAAAACTAAATTCAATAAATAAATTTATTAATGTACATTAAGGTTTTGTAGTACATAAGGGACTTACAAAGTATGCATTATTAATTACATGATGTAGCTACAAATAATTGTACGGTGAATTTAGCTCTCCTAGCTAGATTATTGAGTAATTTGTATTTAGGAGAGACAGTTTCAAAAGAGATACTCGTAAATAGAGAGTATTTGACTCTTATTTCATTGATGTATTTCAATGTAAGGTAATTAAGTAATGTAATTAAGGTTAAATTATTGACAGTTAAATCCATTGAGTTGATATTTACTTTGTGGTTAAAATCAATATTAATTTGTGGATCTTTTTGGTTATTTAGCTAAATAGTGACAATGAAGTTAAGAGCATATTTTTATTTATAAAGTCAAAGTAGCTATTTCAAAAAGGATCGGGTAAAGTTATGCATCTCCTAATTATTAACACTTCAGCACCTTTCTCTAATTATCATAAATACATACAAAACGCGTTGAGAGCTTGTCATCTAAACCGGCCCTACACGAGAACACTCGGCATGGGAAATTAGGGAAGCGAGGGGATGTCACCGGCCTGACATGACGTCATGATAATTAAACCATAAAGCGTTTATGAGGGTGTAAAGCCAGGTTCCGGCTACACCGGAATTTGGGCTCAACATAAAGTAGAGCAGAGAGTTATTATCCCAAATTCAGGTAATTAAATTGAGGAAGGTAAACAATAATAATAATAATATCCCTGGACATTTCACACAGCGCCATCTAGTCCCAAGCTAAGCAACCTAATGTTTGTGTTATGGTAACAAGATGGCTGATAAACTACTTATATACATATTTTTTTTTGTAAATACATACATATTATAGATAGAAAAACACCCAGACTCAGAACAAATACATGTAGGACTTACAAATATTGGTTCTGTGCGGGAATCGAACCCGCGACACGCAGCGCAGCAGTCCGATCGCTCAGCCACTGCGCTAACCGTGTTGTCACAATAAACATAATACGTGAAAAAAAAAATCACAAGAACGCAAATCATCATTTGGCTTTTTGGCAAGTTGTGGTCATAACTAAAGCAGATTTTTTATCGCTGATTCCTATAATTTACAGACCGTTATTGGTTAAAATGAAGACTTGTATCTTTACCAATAAGAAAACTAAGGCTTTGCATCTGTAGATCGTCCTAAATGGGAATAGCTATCACAGGTAATATTAGCTTGCGAATCTATTATTTTATATGCCCAGTTTGGCAATTAAAAATGCTGCCAATTGGTAAGCAAAACGATTCGCTTTTGTTTATAGGAACTGAGCATTATTTAGCTATACGATATAGCTAAATAATGCTCATCTTCAAGTTAGAACACGTTTTAGTTTGTCAGCTACTGGCGCCGTTTCCCTTGTTCACAAACTAAACTAAATTTAAGTTCAGTGCATCTTTTTGTTTCTATTTCATAAGAAAACGCCAGAAGATTAATATTAGTTTAGTTCTGTCAAATTAGTCAGCGCCTGACGTAAATTGACGTATTTTTAGTAGCCCTATTTTTAATCACGTTTAAACTTGTCTGGAGTATCGTAATTTGACAGGACTAAACTAATAATAAATGATTTTATTTTGTAAGTAGGTTTGTAGAAACACTTTTACACGTCAATCATATTTTCAAAACTAGATAAAGAGAAGAAAGGCCGAAACAAACTCAGAGGTCACAGTCTCTTTTAAAATCCAGACCATGGCAATCGATGTCTGAGATGGTCTTTTGAGGAAAGAACCACACAGATTGAGAGGACCCGTCCAGTCAGTGCACGCATTTGTCATAATTCGTGCAGCTCAACTCAAAACTTAAGGAGCTCAGGGATTCGACGAACAATATCAAAGAAAGGACATTTGGGTAGGCCACATAAATTACTCAAACTGCCAGGCCATGACAAAAATAATATGTTTATTATGATAATGTTTATCTTCTGTGCTTTTCTTAATGAAATAGAAAGAAAAAGATGCGCTGAATTTTTTAGTTTAGTTTGTGAACAAGTGAATCGGCGCCAATTTCTATTATATTAATGTTAACTGTGATTTCTCTCACGTATTTTTTTACGAAATTTGAAAAGAAATTCTAAATCATAATCACTTTCTGGTCCCAATTTTTCAAATTCAAGAAAGTGGTAATTCACAATAATTATAGCGCTTAACGTAACAAAAATGATACCCTGCTAAACTAAAATAACGTCATATTAAAAACTAACTGTGCCCTGTGGTTTCACCCGCATAAGTCTCGATCCCGTAAGAATATTGGGATAAAACGTATCCTTGTTCTAATCTAGGTCATGGTCTAACTATGTGTCAAATTTCATCCAAATTCGTTCAGCCGTTTTAGAGTGAAAGCGTAATTAAAAAACATACAAAAAAAATCTAATGTTTTCTCTTTATAAGTATTGTAGATGTAAAATTCAATTCAACTTCTTACCAATCTTCACTGTGTTCCCACTCCACAAAGTGCGACAAAAGAGGCGTTTCAGTAGACACAGGGAATTGTATCTTAGGATATAGAACATCTACCCTGGGATTAACACCAGCCTGGTACAGTCTGAAATTAAATATCAATGTTAGGAACAAGCTTGTTTATAAAGTCTAGAGGACATAAGTACGAGTGATGTCCTTGAAAATAGTAAAACGTTCAGGTTTAAAAAACATGAGTCAGTTTCCAAGAATTTTGTTCTAGCTGAAATCAAACTAAATTACTGCGAGGCAAAGCCTATGCAAACTTACGACCTATTTTCCAAGGTCTCAATGTGTAAATATTTTATAACTTCGCAGAACACGAGCTAAAAAAGTGACCATGCAAGATTTATTATTTATTCTAGGACTTATATTAAGTATCGGAATCTTTATTTGTAAAGATCACGTAGAATATACCACGCGTTCACAGTCTGATCTCAGTCTTAATCTGTCAAAAATACCTCTAATTTCCATTTTTTCATATTTTTACATTTTGTCGGCTATTACGAGAATTGCCCCCCTGGTCACTCACCGAGTCGAAAAGTCCGCATCCTGGGTGTAAAAAGACAGGACAAAATACGGAACACCGGTAGGCTAAAGGCTGCCAGGCTCGAGTGAGATTTGGGGTGGTTGACGCATCATGACTCTGCCAATTTGTGTCAGTAACCTTTTACTATTTCTAACTTACTTTCCAACAGCCTCCAGAAGAAACTTCACTCCGTTAGTATTGCCACGTCTAGTGAGAGGTATGTGTGTGCATTCTTTATGCGATCTCTTTAGAATGGCCTGGAGTAGACCATGCGGGGCTATTTCGACGACGATAGCGTTATCTGGTATCATCTTTGACATCTCTTCGAAGAGTACTGGTTTCTGTTAAATGTAAGTAAGTTTAGTTAATTGACAAGAGTGTCCGTGGAGTTTCTTGCACGTTGTTTTCCATAAGAACCTACTATACTTTGGAATGGGTAAATGGCTTCATCTTTCTGACTGACCGACCGACCCCTGGACAATACAAAAGAGCCTCTATAGGCCGACCGCTTAACTGAGACGTTACCTGAGGTAGCTGCGCGGTGCGGGAGGGGTGATAGTTGTCTCAAGTTGACGAATCACTAAGCTCTCGCTACACGTCACCACACCCCTCCCGCACTACGCTGCTACCTCAGGCAGCGTCTCAGGTAAGCGATTGGCCTATAATTTTTTTAATTGAGATAAATACTTTGAGTTTGAAAAGTTTAGAAATTGCGTATTTTGTACCTAACCTTGACAAATTGGTTTGTTTAGCGAGAAACATATATGCTACTATAGTAGGTAACATCGCATTCATTTGTTTCTTGACTCATTTCAGACTATTTACATTTTCTTTATCAGTCAAATTTAAATATTGAGATACTCATAAACTTGCTACTGCCTTGTTAGTAGTCGTAGCGTAGTAGTCCAAAGCGTTACTGCTGAGTAAGTGGTACGGGGTTCGATTCCCAGTTCGGGAAATGCATTATTATCTTTTTTCACCTGGAATTTTTCGGTATAGTGCACGGTTGATGGCAATAGCGTTGTCCCCTATTACATAGGACTTTTACATAACTGGCGACATGTGGGTGTACTGAAGATACGCTTCTTCCAACTCTTCGGGAAATCGAGACCTAATGCTGTGTTGTTTGTTTATCTCATAAACATGCACTCCCGACCCATTTCGCTCACGGTGGCCAACGGAGATTAGCCAGATGCACAGGTGATATTATAGTGCACAAGTATAGGCGTAAACACAGGTGCACTCTCTGTTCCTTTACTCTCATAGTCCGATGGGACGGCAATCCGACATGACCGGGGAGAGATCAGCAGAATACCAGCGTCAGGTATTGTAGCTGGCATATGCTGAGCTGGACTCCCATTTGGTGCAACCATGAGACACACACCGCCCAGAGTGATCGACCCTTATAGATTTACTTGTACGAGGTGTCTATAGGTAAATAAATAAATATCCCTGGACATTTCACACAGCGCCATCTAGTCCCAAGCTAAGCAACCTAATGCTTGTGTTATGGTAACAAGATGGCTGATAAACTACTTATATACATTTTTATTTTGTAAATACATACATATTATAGATAGAAAAACACCCAGACTTGGAACAAATACATGTAGGTCATACAAATATTTGTTCCGTGCGGGAATCGAACCCGCGACACGCAGCGCAGCAGTCAATCGCTTAACCACTGCGCCAACCGTGCCGTCAAATTATCTTTTTAATCTTTGTTTTTTTTTGTTTCACCTTTTTTTGATGTTTATTTTATTCTTTTTATTGTGTCTTTTGTTGCACTGAATAAACATTTTATCTATCTAGATCAGGCGCAGGACTTTACGTGTTTTCTGAGACACAGCGGTATTAAACCGCCAACTTCCAAACTCTGGACTGTTACTAAAATTCCTAATGCAAAACCCAATAACACTTTGTCCGACCTGGGAATTGAACGCAGGACCCCACGCTCAGCAGTCGCGCTTGCAACCACGACACCAACGAGGCAGTTCAAACATGCATTATATTCTATCAAAATCTACTTGATTCAGTAATTCAAAGAAAAAATAAATTTCTATAAAAATTAAAAAAAAAAATTTCGTAGAAATTAAAAAAAAAGACTAACCAATAAATTGTTAGTGTGGTATTCAGCTGATGAGTACACAGCATTAGGTTCATTCCACCTGTCTTGAGGGACTGACGTTGATATCCATTTGCTGCTCCGTTTCTTCGGGTTTTTTATTACTCCTCGTAAACGTCTTAGTAACTCAGGACCTGTTGAGGGTTAAATAATAATAATAATCTTTATTTCGGACTGCACATACAAGTACACGTCATAATCCATATAATGTTAGTGACAATGACTTTCGAAAAATTTCGACGCTATGAAATCAAAATCAAAAGTCATTTATTCAAATTAGGCTGAGAGTCAGCACTTTTCGAACGTCAAAAAATATACTATGTAAATATATAAATATGGGGTCTAAACTCATGTGTTGAATTCATGGTTACAGTTTGCGCGTCGATGTCCCTGCCACCCGTATAGGAAAAAAAAGGAAAAAAATATCCTGTAATAATTAATAAACGACCTCTTGTTCGTTTTCCTAAATAAATAAAACATCTAAAATCCAAAAACATAATTATTAAATACACGCTCTCGTGGTTTTAAATACAAAACAAATAGCTAACAGCGAAAAGAAAAAAAAATAAATGCATAACAGAGCGTAATGGTTTGTAATCCGCAAATCCTGTTGTTAGATACTGTTACACGTACTGTAATGCTTATCACCTAGTGTTTGTTGAGATTAATAAATGGTAAAAGCATTTTATTATTACAGGCTTTTCAAGCTTTTAGTGAACTGTTAATATTATTTCATTTTGTGTATGTAAGACTAAATATATTTTGATGAATTTATAATTTTATTTTAAAATATTATTATGCGGCGGAGGCCTTCAAATAATGAATAGTCTAATTATATTGATTTATTTGTAGGAATTACAGGTAGCATTGCATTTATCATTGTTAGCAGTAATGCTAACAATGATAAATGCAATGGTCTCCGCGTTTACAGTTCAGCGGGCAGTCGTTTTCTCAACGCCGCCGTAGCAACAACTTGTGTTCTGAATAGATTATGTAAGAAACGTCACTGTAATTAATAGTCAATATACTTTATACCAGACACTGGCATTTTATTTACAACCTTCTCCAACTAAAGGTACGAGTATCGAAGGTTCCAACATATTTAATAAAAAATCTGGCCAAGATATGTCTTTTTTTTTTGAGGATGGGAAATCATCAAATGACCCCTCCCGCTCTGGGTGGAGCGGAAGGGAGTGTCAGACTCTTACTGACTAAAAGCCACCCGTGTTCCTTCCTTCGCCCTTTATGTTCCAGGGCAGCGGTAAACCCTTTCGGACGATCCCGCTACGCCAAGATATGTCTGGACTTTAAAAGTAACTGTGATCTCTGAGTTTGTATCGGTCTTTCTTCTCAGAGTAGTCAGATAAGAAACGCTGACCTCATTTTGTTTTTAAAATATGATTGACGTGTAAAAATGTTTGTACAAACCTACTTGCAGAAATTAAATCATTTAAAAAATTTTGAAGGGTATTGTAATTCCATCGCTTTATATGTTTGGAAAATTTGTCTGCTCAAGAAAATAAATAACGCAATGAATGTTGTTGAACTGTCAAAGCCATTCCTACTGGTAGTGTGATACGCAATTACTCTGCTGTTTGACACTGACAAGTATAACGACTATCTGAAGGGTAACTCCAGTCACAACATGTCAAAAGTACAGACGCCAGCACATCAAGCTACTACAATCTGTCAAACTTCTTTAATAGATTTTCAACTTTATCTCTAAAGCATTAAGGTTCATGGTTGATTGGGAAAATTTTACGGTTTTGGGTACGAGTCAGTACCTCTTATTTCCCTATATTTTTGACACATTTTTGACATTGTTTCTCGCTGAGATTGCAACATACTTTTCAACTTATTTAATTACGGTACTTGCCCTTCAGCCGGTCGATTCTGTAAAAATCTCACCGTGAAAACTCAAATGAAGTGAGCTTGATGTGAGTTGTCAGTAGTGTCAATCCCTAGCATTAGTTGGAATGACAGCTCACTCCACGCTCACTTCACCTAAGTTTTCACGGTGAGATGGTTAGAGAATCGCACTGCTGGTGTAACAAAAATATTCTCATACCGTAATTTTACTTACCACAATGCGCGATATATCTCGAATGGTACGCAATATTGGCACAAGGTACTTCTTTGGCAAATATTCCGCGCTTGGTCAGTTCACCTACGAACTCCTTCATTTTGTCAGCTGGACCTGATATGGTTGAGGATTCAAAGCTGTTGTGACAGGCTATGTCTATTTCTGGTGGGCATTGATTTACAATCTGAAAATAAACATTTGCATAATCAGTCTTTAATGTTCACACTTGTTCCGACACATGCCTCGTCTCGGTGAAAGGGAGTGAGCCTTAAATCCGTAATCCGCCACGCGGGCCCAGTGCGGGTTAATAGATGTCACATTTCTTCGAACTTTGGTTCTAAGAAATGCCGGTTTCCTCACGATGTTTTCCTTCACCGTTTTGAGAGCAGTGGTGATGAAATAACTTACAAAAAGTAAAGTGCCTGTCTGGGTTCGAACCTACGACCTACAACTTGTAAATCGCGGCCTTTACCACTGAGCCACTAAAATCTACTTTATTTATTTATTAACAAATAATAATAATTAAAAAAATAAAATTATATAATATAAGGACAAGAACAACACGTCAGCCTAGTCAAATAACCCGCCCCTAACTGTTCCCGGCGCAAAGGTGCCCAAAACGCTTGCTGCATTGCCACGTGGGATGGCAATGGCTAACCTTTGCACCAAGAATGAGCCGGAGCGGGAGTCCCCCGTTTTGTCACAGAGCTTGTGCCCAATAACAACAACAACACACTAACAACATCACTATCATTACAGGAATTTCCTAATTCGTAAAGTGTGGCCATGATTACAGTTTTATTATTTACAATAAGTTGGTAATGATAATTGGTCAAAATAATAAAATGATCATAAACGCACTGCTTATGACAGTCATATAAAAATATCTCAAGTTGCAGTACGTCAAACTCGCGACAGTAACCCTGCGAATGGTAGGTAAAGATATAAAACATGTATTCAACATGTGTTTACTACTTTCGTTTATCGTTTACACTTAAACCATGTTGAAAAGACTTCTTGTATACAAAACTGTGTCAAAAAGGGGAACAAAACTATTAACAGTTGTTGTCTGAAATAATGTCAATATATGTTTTATGGACGACTTGTTCTTGAACAATCTTTTATAAGATTAGTCGAAAACAAATATTAAAACTTGTAAGGGTGTAAATCTGGGGTAAGCATGTTATTCTGTTGGTGTTTTCAAACTGGAATGTGAATAATGAAAAAAAATAATCAAAGAATTGGGATATATTATTTCGTTTTTATTTATTTTTAACCGACTTCTAAAAAAGGAGGAGGTTCTCAATTCGGATGTTTGATTTTTTTTTTTTTTTTTTATGTTTGTTCGCGCATAACTCTTTCGCTTGCCAACCGATTTGAAAAATTATTTTTTTTGTTGGAAAGGGTATACTTCCCAAATGGTCCCATAGAAATTAATGGTAAAAATTACAACTTAAAAGTGAAAAATAAAAACTTTTTTGCAAATAAAATCAACCGACTTCCAAAAACGACACTACAAAGTGAAAAATAACTTTAATTTCGGAAGTCGGTGGCAAACAACGAAAGTGTGAACCCAACGACACCGACTTCCGAAATTAAAGTTATGTTTCACTTTGTAGTGTCGTTTTTGAAGTCGGTTGATTTTTTTTGCAAAAAAGTTTTTTTTATACGAATTAAAATCATTCTTACCGCTTGATATCCCACACCCACAGCAGCCATGGATCCTTTTATCAGATCTGTTTCTAAGCAGACCTTCCCGCGGCTATATGTGGACAGGATCAACTCCTCAGCCGTGAATGTATCGTCGTGGTATGCACACGCCATTTCACCCAAACTGTGACCTTGGGAACGAAAATAAAATTAAGGCTTATCAGTCGATTCACTCGAATTTACTCACCTAAAATAGGCGAATTGTCACTTTTAAATAATATAATTTTTTCTTAATTAATAAGCCAAATTTGGCGTTTGCGAACACCATGTTTATTTTTCATATGAAAAATTTATAGCTTAAGTTAATTGTTCCTACCACTATTTCTTTTTAAAAATTAAGAGCGTTCATCCGGCGCGGGTTGGTAACGTCGTATTTCTAGTGGTATTTCGTGATTATTTTATTAAATTTAAACCAAAGTACTATTTTTACAGCTAAACTCTAGATCGTTGGCATTTATAATAATTATTAACATTTGCTCTTAAATAAAAATATTTAATCATATCGTAAAGTATTGCAAATAATAAATAATTAACAATATGTCAGTTTACATGAGATATTTTGTTTTTTTTTTACAGTTATTTTAGTAGGTATTTAACTAAAATAACTGTAAAAAAATAACAAACAAACGAATAAATACCAACGATCTAAAATATAATAATTATGACAGTGGTGTGGGTGTCAATTAACCAAAAAATCCCAAAAATATATCCCCTAAGTAACAAGTTAAATGACGTGGTGCTGACCATGCAAAAACAACGTACTGTATATAAATATATATTGTGTTTTAAACATGGCAGTGATAACCATGGCAGTGAACCTATGATCAGTAAATTGATTTTGATAGATTGTTATACACTGCAGAAACTCCGCATATTCACATTTCATTCATTCATATAAATCAAACTATTTGGTTCCACTAATAAAACGTAGTACTGTTTGAAATGAAACTATTTGGAATATTGGTATAATCATATTACCTCGTGTAACTAAAGCAGTTTTGTGGAAAAAGGTGAAGACATTCGGTATTTAAAGAATAATGTCCTATGCTGATTTCCAAACAATTTCGAGCTTTTAGGTTTCTTAACCTTATTTTTCCATTTTTATCGCTTAAAACTATAAGATCGAGATTATGTAAACATAAACACACGAAACCACTTAACTTTCATTTGAGCTCCAAACGTCGTCAAAAAGAAGGTAGCCTCGATTTTTTTTCGGTGACTCTCATGATAAAAAAATTCAAGTCACATAATGTCAACATTAGGGATGACCACAATATTATAGTGCAGTCATGCGGGAAAAAAAATGTGTGAACAAACTGTCAGGTGTTTCTGATATCAAGCAAAAATGATCAAATTTAGAATAGGATTTTTTTTATTGTTGTATACGTGGCAAAGATATCAAACTCATTAACCTACTTTTCGAAATAGAGTTTAGAAAATTTATTAAAAAATAATGACTGCTTGCAAAACCAAAATATTGAAAATAAATTAAAAATATAAGGAAGGAAAGAAATATTGTTTATTCAGCACAAACAAAATGCATATTAGTACAAATTAATTAAAAAAAAAACAAAATATACACATACAACGTAGTCAAAAGCCTCGTATCGCATATAAAAAGTTGTCAATTTTCAATAACAAAAAAAAAAAACTAGAAAAAATCTATACATATCGAATGAAGGGTGACTTACCTATATAATGCGGCTTGCTCACCTCACCACACAATTGATATACTTTAATAAAACATATCTGTACTTGCCGAGACCGATATTATGTCTCCCTTATTACAGTGTCCATTTAATTCAATCTTTTGTACTGTCATCATATTAGCAAACTGATAATGCAATTATCCGTTGGCTCATCCTACGTAAGTAAGACCAAATTGCAATAAATTATCATAATTTCCTTACCGATAATGTAATCAGGAACAATTCCCATCTCTTTAATGACATCAGTCAGTCCAATTTGTATCGCTCCGATGCCAACGAACGCGTTCAGAATATTGTCGAATATGGTATTATCTGGTTCTGTTACAATCCTTATGAGATCTAGACCTTTTGGTTCCAGTACTTTGTGACACCTGCAAATATTGTTAAAAGTTTAATTCACATATAGTTTTTTTCTTTCTTCAAGCGCCAGCCGATCTATTCTGTAAAAATACCACTGTGAAAATTTAGGTGTAGTGAGCTGTCATTAATGTCAATCCCTAGTAATCCCTTGCATCAGGTGGAAGGAATAGCTCACTTCGTGTAGGTTTTTGTGGTGAAATTTTTACAGAATAGATCGGCTTAACTGAACCAGTACCTAAGGTACGGTGCTGAACGGTGCCAGAGGGCTTGTCAAGGGGTGACGTGTCTCGAGAGCTCTGTTATTCGCCTGCAGACAGATGTCCAGAGTCCGCCCGCACCGCACAGCTACCTCAGGCACTGCCTCAGTTAAACAACAGACCAACACATGGATGTACATTTACTTCATTTACATGTACTTCAGGGCAAAGTATTTTTTGTACCGGCGGCATGTTTTCTGGAACTCTGGCCAACATACATACATACACTCATTCTTTCCATGGGGGTAGGCAAAAACTACAGAACGCCCACCTGCTACGATTCTTACATAATCCTTTTGCATCGTAGAAGGGTATAACTACAATATTAAATTAAGAAGACTATCATACAACGCAGCTTGCCTAAAAGAAGATTAATTTATTTCCTCACGATAAAAGCTGACACATCCTGTAATTTCCTATCGTTACAAGTTCAAGGCAATTATTAAATATTACAAGTCCAAAATCTTTTGAAGAAGCAGTCAAGTATTTGACCTTAATCGCTGTTCTGAGGGTAACAAAACATTAACAAAGGCAATCTATCATACTAAGTTGAAAGAGCGCTCCTTAACTCGTAAAAATAACTTAAGTTAGACTTGGAATTTGAGTCTTCCTTGTTCTTTCTTGTATCACTCAATTTGTTTACGAAACAGTCGTAAGCTTAGTAAAATCCGTCATCCACAGCTTGATTTATAGGTTCAACTAAACAACGGAACTGCCCCGGTTGGTCTCGTACTCGCAAACGCGACTGTTGGGGTTCTGGGTTTGACTCCCAGGTTGGGCAAAGTGTTATTGTTTTTCCATTCGGTAATATCTTCGTAATAGCCCGGTGTTTGGAAGCTGGCGGTGTGATAACCATGTCCCTCGGTGCGCACGTTAAGCCGTTGGTTCTACACGTGATCTTTCTCTGTTTATCGGATTGCCGTCCCATCGGATTATGAGAACGAGGGAAGAGTAAGTGCACCAGTCTGCGCACACACTTGTGTACTACAATATATATCGCGTATATGGCCTGTCTCCGCTGAGATTGCCCGCCATACCCAAAATTCGGTCTGGAGGATTATTGTAGGGTCAACGACATAAAAAATACACATCATCAACATTTTCACAAAATGAATCGATATAATTAGTGAATTTCAGCATTTCATAATTTATATGTAATAGCAAAGAGTTTATATTCTTTTAAGTTTACATGTGTTCCGATTTCAATTAAATAAATAGCTCAAAAAATCTAAACTTTTTATCGACTTTTGTCATTGACTGCCGTATCACTCTTTCAAGAAACTCCGGGTATAGAATGCCAAATAAAGTCAAACCCACACAAACTTTTGGTTAATTATTTAACCAAGAGTTTGTGTGGGTTTGAGTAAGAACTTTTAAAAGTATTCAGTATTATTCAATGTTGTAAACCAAACGAAAATCTGCATAATTCTACACAAACATGAGATTTGAAATAATCTGTTTTTACACATGTTGTAGCAATATAATACGAAGTTAATGGAACGAAAACTAAGAGGTGTCTTGTGAATAATAATGTTGTGTAAAGAAAAAATATAGGAGCCGAAATGAAGAACGGTTTCCAAGTATTTGTTTCACTTTAATTTTTGTTAGTTTTTCATTAGGTGTCTTAGAGTGTTTTTATCTCAAGACGGATTTTTTTTTTTCATTTTATTTTTATCTGAACATTTCGTGTAATAATGAATTCACAGAATGTTCTCGTGGGAGACGGTCATGTTCTAAGAATTACTTAGCTCAAGAATCAAAATCATCAAGCTACAAAGTAAATATAGTCCTCCAGACCTTATTTCGGCCATAGCGGCCAATATTAACGAAGACTAGCCTTCGGCGCGGAAGTCACAAGCGGTCCACAAGTGTGACAAGAACCACTCACTCTTCCCTCACTCTTGAGCCGGGAATTCATTAGGCAACATTTGTTAATAAACACTGTTTATAAACAGTGTTTCACTATGTTTCATCATCTCTAAAAACAGTTTATAAACAAAGGTGATGAAACATTGTTTCTTAAACATGTTGCCGTGTTCCCCACTTCGAGCGGAGAGCAAGACGACAAACACGACAAATACGACATATAGGAATGTGGCCGCTTTTCTTTAGATCGAATTTTGTTGCTTCGTGTCTCAATATGAAATTTTATAAAAGGTATTAGAAAATTCTAGACACATTTACCGAGGTCGCTGATTGAACAGATTTTCATAATTCCTTCTCAGTCACGAGATAATATTTTTTTAAAGGAGTGGCGCTAGTGGACCTGTGTGCACCCTCTTAAGAACTTAGTTATTAAGGTTAAATAAAAAAGGTTTATTATTTTTAGCTTTTCAGTTTTTTTTGATAATCTACTAATTGTTTGCCAAAGGGCAGGCATATGTGGCACTGAGTAGAGTAGTAACAACTCAGCATTCAAATCTGTGAGTGAACAATAAATCACCCCTATTTTCCCACCCTTAAGGTTGGATTTTTTTTCCAAATTTATATGGGACCAACTTTGGGGTATACCCTTTCCAATAAAAAAGAATTATCAAAATCGGACGACGCTGTAAAAAGTTATGCGTGGTCATACATAAAAAAATATATATATATAAGCGTCGGCTTGAGAACCTCCTCCGTTTTTTTTTCATTGGTTAAAAATATAGAAAAAAAAAAAAAAACATGAAATCATGGATTTTCAAACCAAAGACTTACTTGTGGATAGCGGCAGCAAACGTCGGTATCCTCATCAGATCGGCTCCCATACCAGCCCATTGAGAACCCATGCCGCTGTACACAAACCATAATGGCCGTTTCAATCCTGGATAATAGTCCACACTCTCTGCCATGCTCACTGTTTCTTGGTTTTCATTTGTGTCTAGAAAAGAAATATGTGGCTTGTGGTATATGTGGCTTGGTCATTGCATTATTAATACGGGAAGAAGACCCTGGTTTAGAGCCTCTTACATATTAATCAGCCTGTAATGTTCCCACTGCTGTAACACAGGCCTTTTTTTTTTTTCGAGGATTGGAAATCATCAAATGACCCCTCCCGCTCTGGGTGGAGCGGAAGGGAGTGTCAGACTCTTACTGACTAAAACCCACCCGTGTTCCTTCCTTAGCCCTTTATGTTCCAGGGCAGCGGTAACCCTTTCGAACGATCCCGCTACCCTGGCAGGCTTCGGCCCTATCGGGCCCCGTCGCTTATGCTGACATCTCTGTGACACAGGCCTTTTCTCTGTGGGAGAGAGTGGGCCATAATCCACCACGTCGGCCCAGTGCTAGTTGGTGGATGTTATATGTCTTCGATTTTTTGGTTTTAGGACATGTTTTCCTACGATGTTTTTCTTTACCGTTTTGAGAGCAGTGGTGATAAAATAAATTACGCAAAATAAAATGGCTGACTGGGCCCGAACTTAGGACCTACGAGTCATAAGTCGTGGCTGATGCCTCTGAGCCACTTCTCACAATAACCGTTTAGTCTAGGACACCAGATAACCGTCGAGAAGCTCTCGACAAGTCAAAAAAAAACATGGTGGAAACATGTCGTATAAAACTGTAATTTTAAGAATGTTTGTCCTGCGATGATTTTGTAAGAGAGTTTTCGTACTGAGTGTAGCTTGGACGCTTTGTTGACGCTGCGTAGACGCTTCTTAAATACATATGACGCTACGCTAGCGCCATGTAGACCTGATAATTCTGAAACTACGTCATATTGACGGGCTGTAGCGTCACCTTTGTGGCACGTCTACCCTGCGTATACGTTCTACGAACGCTTACGTTAAATAAAAATAAGAATTGTATTTGAACATTTTGCAAAATATCTTACCCAGAATGGTGAACCCTCGTCCAGTGTGTCCAGGAATATCATTCTCATAAACTTTATGTAGGAGAGCAATCTCCTCAGGATCAATAGGATGAGTCTTCATGATGTCCAAAATTTTTTGCACGCAAGATTCTTCTCTACCTGAAACTAGCACTATGTGGGGGATTTGGCTTTTGTATTTTTGAAGATCCTGCAATAGAAAGTTCAATGATTATTGTGTTGCTTTCGTTGGTGGGTTTGATTCATTGGTCTTGTAAACAAAATGGTAGTTCGATTTTTCATCATAAAATACAGGGTGACAATAACCCTTTTAAAAAAATAAGGTAATTTCAGATTTACGTACTCTCATGGCACATGTTACATCATTGTCCAGTGTCATCTATGCATTAACGCCGCTTAATCGTTGCGTAAATGCGTAGATGACAACAGATCAGCAAGACTTTCCATTAAAATGGAGTAGGTACTGTGGACGACAGTCACGAGCATATACACTTTCCATTTACTTAAAATTCTAAAGCAATTTTCTCGTGAAATGAAGATTACAGTTTTGAGAAAAGACGTATTTCAGAATAGTATGGTTTCGTAATACCATACAATTTCTTTCAGTCATTTTCGAAAAAATAGTTTATGTATCTTTCCATAAACACAAAGAAATCATCATCATCATCATCATTCATCATCATCATCAGCCATCTTGTTACCATAATACAAGCATTAGGTTGCTTAGCTTGGGACTAGATGGCGCTGTGTGAAATGTCCAGGGATATTATGTTATATTATTATAATAGGAAAATACCTTTTCTTTATAATGTCCTTTCAACACAATATGGAAATTGGCACCAGTGTAAGAGAAATTGTTCAAAGCTGTGAATCCTCTGTCAAAATCTGCATGTTCTGTGACCACTTGGATCCTGCCATCTTTTACCGCAGGAATTTGATCCTGAGGGTCGTTGTAATGCAGGTTGGCTGGCAGTTTACCTTTGTGGTATGCTAGACAAAGCTGAAAAATACGAAATAAAATCTTACAATCTATTAATACCACATTATTTTACCGTGGTTCTGATCATTTTTATAAATTACTAGCTGCGCCCCGCAGTTTCACCCGCATAAGTCGCGATCCCGTGAGACTATCGGGATAAAGACACCTACCCTATGTCTTAATCCAAGTCATGGTGTAGAACATGACACCGTAAAACGGTTTTACGGATTTTGATTACTCATGGCTACCCATGTGCCATCAAAATCCGTTCAACCGTTTTAACGTGATATCGTAACAAACAAACATACAAAAAATCGAATCTTTTCTCTTTATTATAACATGTATAATATTAGTTTAGATAAAATTAACTTCCTAGTTATGTGTTGTAAATTATATTTACAAAATGATACAGTAGAATCAAAACACAAACGTATATGACTCATAACACATTATTTTAAGTAGGTACAAAACAATTTAATAATTTTAACATAAATGCGTAATAAAGTATTATTATTTTCAATTGTTTTTACGATATAATATGATAATTAAAGGCAAATTATATACAATGATGTTCTATTTACGTAAAAGACTATTTATATTACTTTCGATTGAATAAGCAAACTCACTCTTTGTAAACTTGTACACTTACACAGTATAAAACTACTTGTATGCAAGAAGATGGCAAAAAAAAAACAAATAAAAGTAACATGTTATAAAGATTATCAATGACAAAATTTCAAATAGTTACTAGGTAAAATAATGTGCTAAAAAAAGATTGTTACAAGTACCCCACGTGTGTGAAAATATCACCATCGAGGTACTTGTAAAAATCTTATAAGTAAAAAAAAAATCCAATAACTACTTGGAATCTTCTTATACCTCCTTTCTTTCTATATTAAAGTTACACCAAAAAACAAAAATTCTTTTAACTATGAATTTTTGGGGTATTTTTCGTTTTTTTTTTGTAACATTTTTTATTTAATAGTACCAAAAAAAAGTTGACAGTTTTTTTATGGAATATAAATGAGAGGAAGAGAAAGGCTAAAGAAAAGATGGATGGATGATGAAGAACGATATGAAAGAGAAGGGAATTAATGATAGCGTGATAGGTTTTTTTTTTTTAAATCGGACTGACAGTGGAGTATGGTTGAAGATCCAAGTAACATCAAGAGACAGGAAGATGATGATGGTTTTTTTAAGGACGAATATGGGAATCATTACACAAGTAGTGGTTCGAAGTACGATAGAAAAGGAAAAATAAATATTATATTACCTTAGTAACAGCACACACGCCTGACGCTGGTTCACTATTCCCCATATTAGACTTGACACTTCCAACTTTAACTGATGCTGTTTTCGCGAAAATGTTGCCGATCGCATTCAGTTCATTTTCATCAGCTTTTGCGATTGCTGTTTAATTAAATAAATGTCATTATGTACTATACGGAATATAATAAAAATAGGTATGTACTGTAGAGGCTGTAACCAGCGGGGAAGTTGCGTTACACCGTAGACAGAGAATGCTATAGACACCTGCAAAGCGTGTCGCAGAAAGAGACAAAAAAAAAATAACGTCATCATATTTAGGGTTACCGTGCGAGGAAAAATTTACCCCACAATTTGTGTGATTCTAAATAAGGTGGTGTTCCACGAATTGATAGAATTAGAAATTATTATGTAAGAGAGCCTGAAAATAACACTTATAATTTTATTATAGATTATTATCGGTATAGGCGGAGGAATAATAAAGGTGTATGGATGTGCTGCCGAACTCGATTAATAAATTGCGATGAGGGCAGGATGACGATGGATGTTATTGTATTGTATAGCGGGCTGGTGTCCGCAACTCCACGTCAAAGCGTGTATTTTGTGATAGAAGGTTCTGGCTTTGAGAGTCAATAATACAACATTGTTTATTTTTAATTAGCTTTTATTGGTTTAGCACGTTATTTTCCTTTAGGTAATAGCTTCTTCTTTTTGTTTAACATTTTTTTCTCAAAATGTCTGCTGAAAATTTTTGATGACGGTTTTGGTGTCCAATCTGTTCGTCCTGTAGCTACAATCCATATCCGACGTAAATTATCATGTTCAGGAAAACTGCAACAAGTCATTAAATCTTTCAGATACTATATAATTAATACACATTGCCCATAATATTGGGTATTAATTTACAGAAAAATTGGCAACACTAAAATTCATAGGTTAGAATTAATAATTGTTATTATTGTGCTTTTTTGTCGATGAATTTATGTCTAGGGTACATTATATACAATATATGAACACCATAAAATGTTATCATCATATATAAATTGATACAGAGTGGTATACTTACGAATGAAAAGACAAGTCTGGCATTTTCGTTCCACTATCACTTTTACACCCTTTAACGCTACAACGCACCATGTTTTTTTTTTTAAATGGTTTATATACTATGTCTACATTGTTCACAACAAAATATACCATACATTATTTAACTTTAAAGCACATAAAACTGTATTTTAAAGAAAGATGATACCTAGCTGCACGTTAACTGTCAAACTTTGTTTAGCAAAGTAGTATGCTAACCTTGAAAAAGATGGCACGCACCGTGAAACAAAAAATCTCATCGTTCTGTTTCATTTCTTTACACGACATCGGCGTAAGTCGCTCTTTTTCTTGTGTGAATGCGACCAAAGATATCAATTAGTCTATAGCATTCTCTGTCTACGCGTTACACACTATCAATAGCAACGGGTGTCATTTTGACAACATTCATTCCGTTAATTACGTTGATGAACAGACACATTTTTCGAACATAATTATGAAGCAATATGATTCAGATTGACATCGATAGTGTATTACGCAATTTGGCCGCTGACATAGTTGTAGCATGCAATACCATACCCCCGTTATAGACAAACATTAGACAAACATTGATTTGTATTTAGAATAGAAGAAATAACAGAAGGAGTTTAGGCGTCAAACAGACGAGCAGCACCTTGCTGTTGACAGAGCCACGTCGTATGTGTTGCTGTCGACAGCTGAAGTTCGCTCTGTCGCCAGCAAAGTGCTGCTTGTCTGTACTCTGCCACTAGCTAACAAGCGAAGTCATATCGCCACCAAACATCGTTTCAGGGAATAATTATGAATGTTATTCCAGAAACCTTCTTCTAATTTATTCATCCTGGTACCGCAAGCTTTTTAAATTATTGATCAATGATAATTCAAGAGCCTTCAACGGGTCATTTTTACTAAAAGTAGCAATATTTAGACCATAAATTAAATAATTAATAATTACTTCTAGGAGTGGTCCAATCATATTCAAAAACAAAAGAAAATTTAGTTTAACAAAAATGTATGAATGTTTTCTATGTTTTTGACATACTCGTACCTACACAAAATACTCGTAATTATACGAGTATGTCACTCGTGTATAATGAAAAAATAGAAACTATTCTGTTTACAATAAACAAAACGGTATTGACACTAGTGTGCGTACTATGTTCCTTCTGTTTTATATGTTTTCATAACCCCACGTTTGCACCCATATTCAAGTCCATATTCAATACCTGTTTTCAACTAGTTGTAAAACACTTGTGAAATTCGTGTCGTATAGCTAGCTAGCACTAGCTGCGCGTTTTGACCCACATCATTTTTGATCTCATGGGAGTATCAAGGTTAAAATTATTGTATTTCCTAATCCAGGTTATGGACTACCTATGTGCCAAATTTCATCCAAATCTGTTCAGCCGTTTTAGCATGAAAGCGTAACAAACAAACATATAAAAAATCTAATCTTTTCTCTTTATAATATGAATTAAGATAGTAGTCAACTTCTATTTAAAAGAGTTTCAGTTCATTTACATAAACATCTCAATAACAACTTCTTCGCAAATAAGATGTAAATAATATTTAAGGTGTAAAAATAAATAAATTAGTAAGTCCAAGCGTATGTATGAGTAATAGGTACATGGTTGAAATTGTTTCAGACAAATGTCTGTATTATTTGGTTCACCTTTTTAACATTTTTGACAAATTTTGTTAACAACTAATTTTAAACTTTTTGCATGTGTAAAAGATAAACGAAAAAAGTACACACAACTTGTAGAATACATGTACACCTTGGTGTTAACGCAGGATATATATACAAAGTATATTTACCAGCACCATGAGCTTCAACATATTCAATGTACTTAGGATCCAAATCGGTTTCTTCATAAAATTCATTTAAGAATTTCTCAATATCTTCAGTCTGACGATAAGGAAGGAACTGAGCATCTGGTCTCATATTGTAATTGCCTTTTGCATGGTACACTTCAGCATATATTCTGTATGAGAAAATAAATATAACATAACATATCACGCCTGTATTGCCCCGAAGGGTTGGGAAGTAACGTAGATTTTAGTACACCTACATATACACTATACACAATGGGGGAGCGAGCTTATTGCCATAACCCGGTTACAAATCCAGACACCGGACTACTACTGAGAAATTCGCGATGGCAAATCCCAATTACACTTTGCCTAACCTGAGACTTAAAGCAGTAGCCCTGGACAACTGCATCCTCGTTAGCCTAGTCAGTGACTAGACCAACGGGGCTGTCCTCCAAAATAATCACGTAAAGATTTATTCTATTTACGCCGACGACAAACACTGTAACAAAAAGCGGTTTTCCGAAAAGCCAACTACGTTTTCACATCGTAAAGCGATTAAAATAACAGCAGTGCGATTCTGTAACCATCTCACCGTGAAAACTTAGGTGAAGTGAGCGTGGAGTGAGCTGTCATTCCAAATAATGCTAGGGATTGACACTACTGACAACTCACATCAAGCTCACTTCACTTGAGTTTTCACGGTGAGATTTTTACAGAATCGACCGGCAGTTAATAAATGGGTAAGTGATACAGCTGGCCAAGTTTAAATAAGATTCGTAAAAAGACGACATTAAAGTTGTAGTTTTAAAATGAGGTTCAATATAATTCAGTTCAATGGAAATGCCTACAGTCACATTTAAAAATGTATTCATCATACGAATACATTTTAAACACAAAAAGCGTTAATACATTATGGAGTGTGAGCCGTCATCATGAAAACATTAATTAATATTCAGGAACGAAATAATATATTATGAAAGAGAAAAAGCTCCATTTGTTAATAAAATCTGATTGGTGGTTAATTACTTATTACTTTTCAGTTTTTTTTTAATCAAAATAATAAATTATTTTGAAATTGAATTATCATCCTTTACATGACCAAGATGCTGATGGTTTGAAAAGGATAAATTATCTGATTGTATAATTATTTTTTTAAAGACCATTAAACTTAAGCGGCGGGACGAGCTTGAAGCCTACAGACAGGACAGGATTGGTCCACATAGCTCAAGACAGAGAGGAATGGAAAAGAGAAAGAGAGGTCTTTGCCCTACAGTAGGACAATAGAGACTAAAAGTAAATGAATAAATAATAAGTATGAATATGATAAACAACTAACTATTGAGAGAATTTAAGCACTGAGGGGATCCATCGGCCTCACTGCACACAAGCGCATACTGACGGCAACGATGCCGCGATCTCCTGAGGAATCGCATCCTTTTTAAATGTGGTTGAATTTAAAATTTTATTGTCATACTGTTAAGTTATAATGAAAAAGTAAATAAAGTAGTAGTAGTAATCTAGTAAGTAAGTAAATTAAGTTGTATTCCTATTTTTCGCATAAAAATCCGCTCCATGCCGCCAGTGGGCGCAGGCTCTTAAGGAGTTGGTACAGACGCCAGCACATCAAGCTACTACAATCTGTCAAATTTCTTTAATAGATTTTCAACTTTATTTCTGAAGCATTAAGGTTCAAGGATGATTGGAAAAATTTGACACTTTCGGGTAGCTTGACCTGCTGGCGTCTGTACATCAAATTGTCTCACCTGTGTGCGTCCACAGCCTTCTGCAAAAAGATAACATTGATTGCATCCGCCCTCACATATCCATCGGCGTTCTTGTCAAAGCATTTTGTCTTTCCATCCAAACATAGCAGGCCAGCTCTTAAAAAGACAGTTAAAAGTGTTAATTAAGTCAGACTAAAGGGTCCCCGATCAATCACAATTGTCAATTTTTACGTGATTGATGCGCAAATTGATTGTCTACAAAATACAATTAAAGCGATTGACAATAAACACACATCACTTTAACACTTGCAATTGACAATAACAATTGACAATTGCAATTTATCGTTTCGGGGACCCTTAAGGCCCACTCGCATCATAAATCACTAAACACGTGTTTAGTGATTTAAAACATCGTTCTGGTTTCTGTCAATAGTAAACGTGATTAGTGATTTATGGTGTAAATGAACGTGTCGATATAGAAGAAGCTACAAAATTCGTGCGAATTAACTAGCTTTTGAAGTTTTACAAGGCAGAATTCTGTGCCCTAAGCTGTTTCTTGAAATGTAATCTTCTTTAAATACAAAAATTAATTAATATTATTTTTAACTAATTACAGCATACCCTCTTGCAATGCATGCCCTGTCACCTGCACACGTGAGGACCTAATGGCTGCGTTAGCGAACGGTATTCGCATTGCTGAATTTTGGGCCAACCAAATTTCAAAAAATTATATTATATTTTTTTCGTATTATATTTGCTATCGACACGCTAAAAAGAAGTAGATAGCATACCTTCTCATATTCAATGTCAAATTAGGATGGACTCCAAGGTTGCAACCTCCAACAATAGCTGCATCGCATTCTCCAGATTTGATGGAATTATAAGCTATCTCTAAACAAGCGGTAGAACTAGAGCAGGCGTAGTCTAGACCATAGGAAGGACCTTTCCCATCTATCCAGTAAGAAATGCGGTTGGCTAACATTGCTTTGCTGCATCTGGAAATTATAAAGAAATATTTAGCTTCATCTATGTTTTTCATGTACTATCGGCAAAAGATGAGCATGCTCACTTAAGAAAATATTTCTGCGGAAGCGCAGCTAGTGACAAGCCACACCCCTTCCTGGTGTCGCCCAATTAGAGACAATATGCATTTGTGTGAGTAAAGGGCGTGTAACAAAATTTCAAACCAGAGTGCGGCAGTGGCAATTTGCATCTCGCTAATTGTTGACGCTTCCCGTATATTACTATCGCCATATAATTTTACGACATTTCATTTTAGATGCGAGAGGAGCAGCGACGAAATATTAATTTAATTATAATTTTTAACATACAGTATGTTAATTAACGAAAGGCGTTCTATAATAGCGTCCATACATGCTAAATAAATATTACCATTTAAAAACCACCATTACCATTTTTGAGTGGTCATATTTTTTTAGCATGACGCTATTCTATTGCGGGTTAGCGGGAAAGCCTTTCGTTAGTTAACGTACTGTATAATTACATTATACAGGGTTATTTTTAAAACACTTGGCAGGAGTGCAGGACTATAATAGTAACATCAAAAACAACCACTTTTGTTCTATGACTTTTGACAAAACCAAAAATAGACTTTCAAGTTTTTGTTGTAATAACACTTTTTAGATCTGTATTTTGTAGTTAGTACCGCCGCGCCCCAGCATTCGCAACGCACTATTTGTTTACTTATCTAGTGCACTAGATAAGTAATGATGTAAATGAAATAATTCTTAACTAATACTTGGCGCAGTTCATACAATGTTATCAGAGCTTTTTGTTTATAGTTGCCGCAACTTTTGCCGTAATGCCAACGTATGGCCCTTGTATTAAGCCGCCCTATTGTTTAACCGGATTTCCAGACATTCCCACTAAATAGCAATGGGACTTAAATAATGAACTTATTTTTATTGCAGTTGCAAAAGTTGCGGCAGCAACATAGAGCAATAAAAAAATAAAAATAAGTTCATTGTCTTAATCCCATTATTATTTAGTGACAATGTCTGGACACCCGGTTAAACAATAGGACGGCCTACGGCCATACGTTGGCGAAAAGATAACCAATTTTATTACCTTAGGATTATCTCAAATGTTTTGCAGTTGTTACTTGTATTTGGTTCAATACTTTTAACAGTTGTAATATTCGTTTTATCCATTAATTTATCACACTTTTGAATTGATTGTAAATAAGTATAATAACGAGATTTCACAAACAAGGTATCTTTCTAATCAACTCGACAGGCGCGTTGCCGGCATAGCAACCTACCTATGACAAGTTTTTTTTGACAAATATAACATTCATTTAGTTCCTACGCCACGCGCTACTTTAAAATTAGGTAAATACGGCATTTTCTTATTATTACCTACTAAGTGAACAATCTTAAACTAGTTTTTTTCTAGTTTTGTTACACAATATTTTTAGAGAACATAAACATAGAAAGACTGTGTTAGTATTTTTGTCCTGTGAGGTTAATAGCGTTTTACAAATAACACTGTATAGCTATTTTTAGGTTAATTTTCAGTATTCCAATTTGTATTATACTAATTCATTGATTAATGTCACTGTTTAAACTATAGTCATAGTTTAAAACATTGCCAACGATTTCGAAGTCTTCAATTTAGTGTCATGCTGCCTTTCTTGGTGAATTTGTTGTTTTTTAGTTTTTTGTTATATTTTTGTTAATTATTAAGATAAAGAAACACAAGATATACGACACGATTTTTTTATTTTTTATTAAAACGTTGCCGCACACTTGGAATTTCTACTGTGTCGTGGGTGCGTTTACAAACATTTAAACTCACATACACAAATAGCCAGACCCGGAACTTGTAGGCCATACAAATATTTGTTCCGTGTGGGAATCGAACCCGCGACACGAAGCGCAGCAGTCAATCGCTTAACCACTGCGCGAACCGTGCCGTCGATTTGAGAGGGCTATGTCTTTCTTTGTTTATGTTCTCTAAAAATATTGTGTAACAAAACTAGAAAAAAACTAGTTTAAGATTGTTCACTTAGTAGGTAATAATAAGAAAATGCTGTATTTACCTAATTTTAAAGTAGCGCGTGGCGTAGGAACTAAATGAATGTTATATTTGTCAAAAAAAACTTGTCATAGGTAGGTTGCAATGCCGGCAACGCGCCTGTCGAGTTGATTAGAAAGATACCTTATTTGTGAAATCTCGTTATTATGCTTATTTACAATCACTTCAATAGTGTGATAAATTAATGGATAAAACGAATATTACAACTGTTAAAAGTATTGAACCAAATACAAGTAACAACTGCAAAACATTTGAGATAATCTTAAGGTAATAAAATTGGTTATCTTTTCGCCAATGTATGGCCGTAGGCCGTCCTATTGTTTAACCGGGTGTCCAGACATTGTCACTAAATAATAATGGGATTAAGACAATGAACTTATTTTTATTCTTTTATTGCTCTATGTTGCTGCCGCAACTTTTGCAACTGCAATAAAAATAAGTTCATCATTTAAGTCCCATTGTTATTTAGTGGGAATGTCTGGAAATCCGGTTAAACAATAGGGCGGCTTAATACAAGGGCCATACGTTGGCATTACGGCAAAAGTTGCGGCAACTATAAACAAAAAGCTCTGATAACATAGTATGAACTGCGCCAAGTATTAGTTCAGAATTATTACTGTAATTGTGCTATTTCAATCAAAACATCTCTACCTGAATTATTTTGAAGGATATTGCTAATCCATTGCTTCACATGTTCGAATTTGTAGAGCAATAAAAGAAAAAGATACCAAAATATGTTGTCAATTTCCAATAAAATTACGTAACTTGCTTCTTTCTTGACATATACGTATTCCCAAGTGTAATCACATAGACATATAGTTATTTACTTTTCAATAGCACTGCACAAGTAAAAAGAATACCTTTATGCAGTGCCGGTCAACGCACCTAATGCATTCGCTCCGATTTTTATGGCGGCATCGCATAGGATATGGTGAAAATTGGACAGTCAAGTGAAAGTGTTCATAAGTAACGTAAATTTATAGCCCCGATAGAGAGAGATGATTAAAGTGGATGTAATAGATATGTAAATACATAGTTTGACATTTCTTATTCCAAATTATTCTATTTTTGTGGAAAGTTGATACTAATTTAATACAGCAATATCAATAATACATCGATTGTCTAAACCAAACAGAAGATATGAGTACCTATTAAAATTACTTCTTGTCTATACTAATATTATAAAGAGGAAAACTTTGTTTGTTTGTAATGAATAAGCTCAAAACTACTGGACCGATTTAAAAAATTCTTTCACCATTCGAAAGCTACCTTATCCACGAGTAACGTAGGTTAAATTTTATTTTGGAAAAAATAGGGTTCCGTAAGACATTTGGGTTTTTCGGAGACAAGGTGTAAAAAATAAACCAGAAAAGTTACGTATTTTGCGTACGCTGCCTAAACTATAAAAGATAGAACCATAAAATGTTTAAATTAATTGTAGATCTTATAAATATCCACAAAAAAGTCCGCGACACACTATACCTATCTATGTCGAGTGAGGCACAACAACCATTTTTTTATTTAAAAATCTTGAATTTTTTTTGGACTACATTTAAGCGCTTTTATTTTACTCATGCTATTAATGCTTATCAAAATAAATTATTTCATCACTAAGTACAGTTTATGTATATAATATTTGGTCTTTGAATGATTAAAATTGGACGTTTGGTTTTTAAGTTATGGCGAAATTAAAATATTACGATTGTCGGTAAATAAGTTTACAAAATCAAAAATCAAGTCATAATATAACTATTTACATCGCATCTGTATAGTGTTATAAAGTTTTCATAATTTTCGCAAAGTTTAAAAAATTCATCTTCTTACTTCTATTTATTTAAAAAAAAATATTTAGTATCTTTATGGGTTATTTTGATTTCCTTTTGATATACGCAATCCTGTCACAAATCCGAAATCTACGCGGACGAAGTCGCGGGCAGAAGCTAGTCAATAACAAAATAAGAATTCATGAAGAGCTCACGCCAGCCATGCCCATTAAGGAAATCGTCTCACAAACAATTTAGTGAGCATAGCACGCGCCTAGTGAGAGTCGCACACTTCTATACATCATTATACTAATACGCACACGACTAAAATACGGTTCGTGCATCCTATTGGTCAAAACGCATGCATTGTGCGATCGAGTCGTGAACCGTGCTATGCGATTATCGCCTTTAAGGTGAGCACGCGGACTTTTTGCCCATAGTACCTATATCCCCTATTTTTTTGTTTCTTTGGTTGGTCTGTCTGGGTTTAAAATGAAGAAAAGAAAGAGAGAGAAAGAAAGAAAAGAAGAAAAAAAAGAGAAAAGAAAAAAGAAAGAAAAAAAAAGAAGAGTGAAAGTGAATGTGAAGTGAGTGTGGGAGAAAGAAGAGTGGGAGAGTGAAAGTTTGGTAAAGTTTAAAACCCTTTAAAGAAATGGTAACTCTCAATTTATTTATATACATATCTATCAGCTACCGCCCGCGATCGAGTTCGATCGCGTTGAAGTCCTAAGACACCACAATATACTAAAATAACAGCCACATTTTTTAAAACCTCTCTGTATACTACGTTTGTAGTTGTGGTGTCAGTAGCCAAAATACACAGAGAGTCATGACTGGTGACGCGGGAGCAAGCTACGTACAGTTGTCTGTGTCAGAAGCAGCCTGCTCGTCCTGAGGTCGACACCCGCAGCCTTCAATAGCAGTTTTCCATTACTTGCAAAACTTTTCGTTTTAAGTGAAATATTTGAATGATATAAATACCACTTACCCGTTAACAATGCATTCACTACGTTTATTTACATGATACATAGACAGCGCACTATTGTCAGTGTAGGCTGAACCAACAAATACGCCTACTCTCTTTCCCCTCAGTGACTGAGGGCTTGTTCCTAGAAATTAAATTACAAAGGATTGATGTTTTTTTCCGGTTGAAAGCAATTTCCGGGCATATTAATTTATAATGGGACACAATGGTTACAAAAACATCAAGCCTATATTCCCCGAAAGGGTAGTTAGAGGTGCGACTATAGTACACCCACATTTTGCCAGTTATGTTATTTTGTTTGTTGTGCTATAGTATTCTTATCTCACGAAGCTTGGCGCGCTTTAAGGTACAAGTCCGAGATGGGCTGCAGACTGCAACCGCAGGCGACACTGCGGCTAGCGGCTGCGGTTGACCGCAGTGCTGCCTGCGGTCGCGGTTGCTTCTATTCCAAGCGCGGCGGCATTCCGCGGCTGCACAATCCATAGAACCATACCTCAGTAACTCCAGTACGTTCGTGCGAGACAGAATGTCTGACAACGCTGCCGATAGTTCACTAATGTGTCTTTTGTTAGAAGAGGAATATGATGACGACTTGCTGTTACTATATGGCTCGAACTCTCTTCGGTTCGTGACACCACTGGCACTGCAGTCTGCGGTTTATGCGCGCCGCAGCCGCAGGCCGCTCACCGCGGCTGCAGGCCGCAGTGTTGCAGCGCTCGGAATCAATTTCATAGAGATCCATAGAAACCAGTGGTGTCGCTTGCAGTTTGCGGTCTGCAGCCCATCTTGGACTGTTATGTACCTACACATGTGATAACTAATGCAACAGCGTGCGTCAATACAAGTAGCGTCAGCACATACGTCAGCACACACACACGCAGTTCGGACTTCGCCATTGTCTGGGACGGTACCAAGAGCTCCTGCGCTTACACACACATTCACAGCGTATTTAGTCTACCTATTTCACAGATCCATCGATCGAAATGTTAACAAGGTAATAATATGGCCCACAGTTTGATAGATCTACGACTTTAAAAATGTGAGAAGGTGGCGGTAGCAATCGATGTTTCGACAATTTGATGTGGTTTAAGAAAATGGGAGTTAAAAAGAAAATGTACCTGAATCAAAAATTGCTCCATAGGTATGTTCCAAAAGCTTTCTTGCCATAGGCTCTAAAGCACATGCTAGTTGGAAGCTTACTCCAAAGAATTGAGCATCAAACTTATCTGTGCCCTTAATTTTGCCCATATGTTTTGGCACATCAGGATCATTGAGTTTCCATTTTGGTTCTTCACTAGTTATCATATCAACCTGTTCAATGTTAGTTAGTTAACAATTTATTTGGACTTTTTTACCACAAAGTCTATCCTTTTTTGTAAAACAAGCAAAATGTTGTAGACGAAATCCAATCATAAACATAGGTACAGGTTGTAAAAAGACTCATCATAATAATTATAGCTGTCAACTATGCATTCTGTACATCAAACTAAGTAACATTGCAGAAAAATTATTGCTGGGTAACGATTTCTATTTTTGGTGTGATCATTTGCTGTTTGACTGCGCAATGTAACATACGCAAAACATTGTGTTTATAGGTACATGCAACGATACAGGGGCCGTATGTAATGTTGTTCTATAACATTAAAAACTAAAAGTCAGTCAAAGTCGGAATTTTGGCCTTCAATATCCATGTATTTATCATTTATCATGTCAGTCTGGTCCAGTACAAAAACCTTATTACAATGATGGAGTTCATTGAGTTCTTTTTACACCTGTTACATTTCAAGCATTTTAATTTTAATATCATTAGGTATTCTATGCACCTTATTATCAAAAGTCAATTATTCTAAACAATTTAATCACCTCAACACTTTCACATTGTATTCAACAAATTATTCTACTGACCTTGCCATAGAGATTGTTCATGAAATCCAAAACACTATCCGAGTTTGGGAACACTCCTGAAATACCACTGATGACCACTTCTCCACCAGATAATGGCCTTGGAACATCTCGGTCACCACTCTCTTCAGAAGGAGCCATATTCAAATATTTTGTCACCCGACTTTAGTTTTAACTAACCGAAACGTCGTCGTCCCGTTTATTTGTATTGGACTATTCAATTAACTTATTCGCACCGACTTTTTATATGCAAGGTCTAAGTTATATTTACATAATCAGAGATCCCTTGGCTTACTGAAATATTGTTTAAATCGGAACAAAATAATGCTTGACCATAATTAGCAAATTCACTCGTTGAAACTTTTGATGGTGTTCGTCCGTCAAGTCCGTAATGTTTACATTTAAATGTTACATTATAATTTAGGTTTAGGGGCTCGTGGCTAAATAACAACAGCCGCACAGGTCGATCGGTCAGGTTAAGCTATGCTTGCCGCAGTTGGTCTGTGACCAACCGCGGCGCGGTGGGTCTGGTGACCATCTTTACATACCGAGACCCCTCCATGCCTCGGAAAGCACGTTAAGCCGTTGCTCCCGGCTGTCATTCGTGGATCTTTGACAGTCGTTACGGGTAGTCAGAAGCCCGAAGTCTGACAACCAGTCTTACCAAGGGGTATCGTATTACCCAGTAACTGGGTTGTGGAGGTCAGATAGGCAGTTGCTCCATGTAAAATACTGGTATTCAGCTGCATCCGGTTAGACTGGAAGCCGACCCCAACATAGTTGGGAAAAGGCTAGGCAGATGATGTTACATTATAATTTAGGTAACAATATGATCTATTTTCAAGGAGACAAGGAATGTCTTCCTATTACTTCTGTATCGTAGACGCGTTCAACGAAGCAAAACACACGAGGCTATTTTCAAAATACACAACTAGGTAGGTATTATATACCTACAACTATACCCTGTGCATTAACCGTTTTTTGACCGCTGTCTTACAACGTAAATATTCCAGATTAACAAAGTTAACTTTAAAATGTGTAATAAAATAAATGTATAAACTGCCTTATCTTATTGAATTATCTTATTTATGGCTTCTTACATGCCTACATTATAATACAGTACGTGTATCAATCAATGTATTGTGTGTTGCTGCAATCACTAGTTCCATCTGTCAAAAACGGTTTACCTACTGGACAGGGTATAACTTATACACCTTCCAACGAACTACTTTACATTAAATAAATAAAATAAATAATAAATTGTTTATTTATAAAAAGGGAACACGTTTTACATTAACCTTAACAATTAAAAATAGCGCACGGTTGCTAATGTTCACTATTTGGTTCCACACGGCTTTTATTCCAAATGCTGGCAACATTACTAGGTGTTGCTCGCGTCTTCGTCTGCGTAAGTATATTTTGTATTTCATCAGTGTTTTAGGTAGTCCGCGAAATTCAAATTTACCTACGTGTTTTTGCAATTTACAGGTCGGTGTCAGTTTTTATGTTGATTAAAATACGATTCGCGACCGCAACAAACATGTCTTTACGGAATTATAATCTATGAATCAGCAATACAACTCCTTGAGTTAGAATTGGCCTCAAATGTCATGATTTCATGAAACAGGATTATTATGAACATAAAGAGATTGTATTAATGATTTTTATGAATATAATTCTTTGATTAAATATTTGTTACGGTCGCGAATCATATTTAGAGTAACATACAACCTGATATTGACCTGCAAATTGCATAAAATGTAAGAAAATTTGAATTTCGCGGGCTACCCTGGGGGCCTACTCCGAAGTGCAAAGTGCGAATGTTTGGATCGGACCGACACATGGCCGAACCGAATATTATTGAAAAAAGCGAAAAAAGTTCGGATCGGCTCAGTTGGGTCGGGACCATAGTCAATATTCGAAAGAGTGTAGGAGTGTAGGATCGGAACCGACCGAACCAAATAGTAACTTCCTAGCAGTAAACGGCCAAACATTCGGCCGATACTACTTCGGAGTAGACCCCCTGACGGTTTGGGCTTAATACCGATATACAAAACTAGCTGGGCCTGTGGTTTTACCCGCATAAGTTTCGATCCCTTAGGAATATCGGGATAAAAAGTTATAAACCATCTGTGTGCCAAATTTCATCCAAATTCGTTCAGTAGTTTTTGTGTGAAAGAGTTACAAACATCCATCCATCCATCCATCTATCCTTACAAACTTTCACGTTTATAATATTAAGTAGGATGATAAGTAAGCTATATATTTGGCTGCCTCATCATCTGCCTAACCTTTTCCCAACTATGTTAGGGTCAGCTTTCATTCTAACGGAATGCAGCTGACTACCAGTATTTCAGATGGAGAGACTGCCGATCTGACCTTCACAACCAAGTCTTTCGGGCTTTTGACGACCCATAACGACTGTCAAAGATCCATAAATGACAGTCGGGACCAACTGCTGAACGCGCTTTCCGAGGCACGGAGGGGTCTTGGTATGTGAAGATAGTCACCCATCCACGGCACGGGCATTCGGTAAGCGTAGCTTAACCTGATCGAACGACGCGTGCGGCTGCTATTACTTAGCCACAATTCCCTTCTGGCTGCCTATCTGTCTAATTTTATAATAATGCACAATGGACTCCAATAAGACAGACTTACTTTCGCAATCATAATATAAGTACTCGTATGGACGTATGTATGACGAAAAACTGTAGCAGTCGTCATTGGCTATTTTGATTTTTAATTCGTGATTATGTAAATATTAATTAATATGTTAAATAGCCTTTCACGAGTTGAACCTAAAAATTTCTTGAATTGCAAATAACTTTCGATTTCACTTCAAAATTCTTGCGATTTGGCTTTTACTTTGTCCATTATAATTTTGTGTTGATTGGAAAAATTTGACAGTTTCGGGTAGCTTGACCTGCTGGCGTCGGTACCTATATTATCATGAGACACGTGTATTTGTATTACGATAAAAGAACTCTTTTAATTAACAATATAAATTTATTTAATGGTAGGCGCTCTTGGAGATAAATTATAATATGTTTGAAGGTGCGTCCCTAGCGCCATCTAGTGGGATTAATTGAACAACCTTATTTTGACATTTATTAACGACGAGAGTGGCAACGGTGGTGTCAAGCACTACTGTCACCAACTGTCACTCTAGCGGAACGTCATGAACGTCAGGCGGCCATCTTGACTCGTTCAGTTTGTACCGAACGGTGGCGTGCTCGAGACGGTCACGACGGATCGCTTACGTCCTGAGTCATAATCCGTTTTCATCTGATTATAGTGGTGATAATTTTGTAATTTAAATTGAGATTCTTAATTATAAGGCTGCTGGTCGAAGACCTGTGTAGTTATTTCAAGAATACGTCACGCGACTACCCACTTTAAGATGGATTCTGATATACCTACCCACGTGCCTATATGGCACAGTTGGCGCAGTGGTTAAGCGATTGACTGCTGCGCTGCGTGTCGCGGGTTCGATTCCCGCACGGAACAAATATTTGTATGACCTACATGTATTTGTTCCTAGTCTGGGTGTTTTTCTATCTATAATATGTATGTATTTACAAAAAAAAAATGTATGTAAGTAGTTTGGCATTAGGTTGCTTAGCTTGGGACTAGATGGCGCTGTGTGAAATGTCCAGGGATATTATTATTATATGTTAATTCTGTATATTTGCTTAAAACAACTTAAAAAAAAAAACACTACCTAGGTATGTCAAAAATAACTTTAACTTCGGAAGTCGGTGTCGTCCGTTCCACATTTTCGTTTTTTGATGCTGACTTCCGAAATTAAAGTTATTTTTCACTTTGTACTGTTCTTTTTTTGGAAGTCGGTTGTTTTTTTTTTTTGTAAAAATGTTTTTATTTTTCACTTTTCAGTTGTACCTACCATTTATATATACTTTCAAGATAAAAGGAATGAACTGGACCAACTGCAATGGGACCACACGGGAAGCACGAGCTTTCAAATAAAAAAGAATCATCAAAATCGGTTCACCCAGTCGAAAGTTCTGAGGTAACAAACATAAAAAAACTCCTCCTTTTTTTGAAGTCGGTTAATCTAGAACACTTTTACACATCAAAAAGAAATAATAAATATTAAAAACTAGATGAGGCCGTTCCTTACAGACTACTCTAAGTACTTAGAAACAGTGAAATAAACTCTGAGGTCAGACTCTTAAAGTTCAGACATATTGTCAGGCCATGATGACTTGCTAAGTACAAAAATACATAGTAACAAACACTTTGAATGACAACATAACATAACGCCTTTAATCCCCTATGGGTTGGGCAGAGTTATAGTACACCCACATTTATAGTTAACACCCACAGAGTTATAGTACAACACGGTTAGCGCAGTGGCTGAGCGATCGGACTGCTGCGCTGCGTGTCGCGGGTTCGATTCCCGCACAGAACAAATATTTTTAAGTCCTACATGTATTTGTTCTGAGTCTGGGTGTTTTTCTATCTATAATATGTATGTATTTACAAAAAAAAATGTATATAAGTAGTTTATCAGCCATCTTGTTACCATAACACAAGCATTAGGTTGCTTAGCTTGGGACTAGATGGCGCTGTGTGAAATTTCCAGGGATATTATTATTATTTCGCCATAAAACAGGGGATGAGCCCCATCAACCCGTCAAATCCAGACTTCGGACTGCGACTGAGAAATTCCTGGTGGAAAAATCCAATAAAACTTTTCCCAACCCGGGAATCAAACCCAGGACCATTTTATATATCTCAACTCAAATTGTTTTTATTCTGTAATATTTTGTAACATGGTCGACGGCGAAATACTGAGGTTAATGTAAACGACCTTTGATTGACCTGTACCAAACAATATAGATTCTTTAGGTATATTGGATTCATTCAACCAACCTCATTTAGACCCTGGATCTGGTTGAATAGATTCATGGAATGTAATATGAATTCATTAATGTTTTTCTGATTAAATCTTTGAACGAAACTGATATGTTTTATAAAATAATATGTTTAGCTCTTTAACAAAATATAATATTTCATAAAACGTATTAATTTTCTACATTGAGGGTTCGGGGCTAAATAATAACAGCTGCACGGATCGATCGATCATTTCATTTCATTTATTTATTCATAAACAATTTAATAATTTATCGTGTTGAATATTACATATTAAATGTTAACTAAAACAATACCAAATTAAATGTTAAATTAAATTATCACATACAGAAACAATACTTATAAAATGAACAAAACAAATAAAAGCCTAATTAGAGTTGATGTGAAATATCTAGTTCGTTTTTTTTTTTTTTTGCTATACAGATTTATTTATTTTCTTTCGTTTACAAGAAAGGTAAAAGCCAGCCCTTGGGTCATGGAAAGTGTCAACTAGTATTTTCGAAATTTCCTTAAAAACCATGCGCACTCGGACCCCACGGCCCGAGGGTTTCAACCCCAAACGGCTCGAAAATATAATTATTAATAAAATTATTATATTTACGCCGCTTGAGGTTTTCCGCAGCCGCAGCAGCAGCACCAGCGCAGCACGCCGACCCTGGAAGATGGGATGGCGCAAGAGTATCGACACAAGTTGCATCCCACCTTCCATGGAAATAAAGACATGCCGTCCGGTCTCTTGCCATCGTCGCGTGCCAAACCATTGGGTTCTAATACAGCTGGAACGCCGACGGTGACAAGAGCTCGTCGAATGATGTCGTTAATTTTTGCCACGTTAAGCGACCCGTACTTCGGCTGCAAGACAGGCCGTAGTATCCGAGCCTGTTGACAAATTCGCCGCAGTGACAGCGATGGGGAGAACAACACGATGCTCCTGGTCGCAAGGAAGCAGCGAGGCGTAAAGTATTGTCGTCGAACAAAGTACCTATGTTCGACGACAGTAGTGCATGAAGCCACAGACCCGACTCCCGTTTACCCACAGCCAGCAGGCACACCCGCTCCGCAGTAGTAACAGACGTGTTAAGTAAATTATCCTGAACTACTCGGCAGAGCGGCTCATCCCACCGTCTCTGGCAAAATGGATTATCGGGTAGATCTGAGTTCGGGCAAGCGAGTCTCCAGACATCGGTGAAGCAGGACACATCAAAATTAATCAGTGTGGAGGCTAGGATTTTCCTGATTAATTTCTCAGTACCGAGGACCGAGGATATGAAAGCCGGTAAACTAATACTAGAAATTTTGCGGATGCCCAGGCCTCCCAAACGAATGTGAACAGTAGCTTGTGCCCAAGCTCGGTCGTCCAAGGCAACATTTAAAATCGAAGTTAATGTATGCCTGATAATTTGGTCTATTTTGTCTAAAAGGTGAGTATGATACCCATAGAAATGTTTCATTCCTATATCTATGATGATACCATAAATGGAAAACGCGAAGAAAATAAGTTAATTTAGGGCCGAAACAGCAGTAACAAATTAAGGTGATAGCCGAATGCATATTAATTTGGAACAATCTTTCCGAAACGTCGTTGAAATTTTGTATTTTTGTTAAGCCGTTAGTCCCGGCTGTCTTTCTTGAATCTTTGACAGTCGTTACGTGTCGTCAGAAGCCTGAAAGTCTGAGAACCAGTCTTACCAAGGGGTATCCTGTTACCCAGTAACTATGTTATGGAGATCAGATAGGCAGTCGCTCCATGTAAAATACTGGTATTCAGCTGCATCCAGTTAGACTGGAAGCCGACCCCGACTTAGTTGGGAAAAGGCTAGGCAGAGTGTATTAATTTCGCACATTGAAAACATAATTATATTACATGGACCCCACGACACAGGGAAAACTAGTGTGGGATCCAGGGCATTTGTAAAAACCTTACACCTAAGACTCCTTGTAATCTGCTACTACTTTTTTTTTGTATTATACCTACCGTGTTTTTTCTACGGGGTAATAGCGTAACATACTATCGGTAGGAATCGCTTTCATTTTGACAGTTCAACAACATTGCGTTATTTACGCCGTTGAGCAGACAAGGAGGCCTAAAAAGGCCACTAGACAATACCTCTAAAAGCTATTCATTTCCTGAATTCCCAGCAGATCATTATCAATTCCTCTAATTTTCGTAAAATTTCATTTCATATAAAAATAAAAAGCCGTAATTTTATTGGTAAATTTTTCATTAGTTTTTTATTAATCAAATTGGTTTTTTATTTTTATTTCTAATTTAAATGATATTTTATTATGATATGAATTGCACACAGATCATATTATAAATTGTCAGGTTGTGACCACTTTACGATTTTTAATATGATTCATAAATTTAAAAAAAATAAAAATAGTTTACTTGATAACCTTAAACGTACAACAAATTTGAGCAAAAGATGCCTGTATTAGGAGACTTCGCTCTTCCAAAAACAAGAAGTGTAAACTATACAATACGAGTACATAATCAAAAACGAGGTGATTTGAGTGAATGAGGGGGTGGGTGAGTGTAAGTGAGGGTGTGTGTGTTTGTTTTATATTTTTGATTCATATTACTATCCTATCGAACATATGAAGCAATGGATTAGAAATATCTTTCAAAGTTATTCAGATTGGGTTTGATAGAATGATACGCAATTAGAGTCCTGAACTGAATAATGCTTTTATATATTTATTATTAACATTCTAGCCAGTAACACTGTTATGTTAATAATGCTAGCCAACGTATGAGTCTTAATTTAGCATAAAAATTTAACTAAGTGTGTATGCACACGAGCAACACTTAACGTAACTGGAGCCATCGACGCGTGTCGACGCCATCGAAGCGGCATGTTGTCGACCGCCGTCGACAACATGCCGCTTGTGTATTTGAGCACCTTACTCAAATATACGAGTGACACGTTGTCTCCAGCAGCCTCTGACGCATCGACGGCGGCCGTCGACTGGTGTCGACAGATGTAGTTGCCTCTGTCGTCGACGCTTGTCGCTCGTGTATATAAAAATACCAACCAATTTAGCGTTTTATACAGGGTGGCAGGGACATTGACGCGCAAAGTTTAACCATGGATTCAGCGCATGAGTTTAGACCCCATAGCATTGAAATTTTTCGCTGGTTATCAGTCTTAACTAAAAATATCTAAATCATCATCTGCCTAGCCTTTTCCCAACTATACTGGGGTGAGCTTTCAGTCTAACCGGATTCAGCTGAGTACCAGTATTTCACATGGAGTCACTACATATATGACCCCCACAACCCAGTTACTGGATAATACGAAACCCCTTGGTAAGACTGCTTTTCAGACTTTCAGGCTTCTGACGACCCGTAACGACTGTCAAAGATCTACGAATGACAGCCGCAACCAACAGCTTAACGTGCTTTAAAAGACACGGAGGGTTTTAGTATTTAAAGATGGTCACCCATCCACGGACCAACCACGGCAAGCATAGCTTAACCTGAACGATAGACCCAGCCGTACGCTGTTATTATTTAGCCATAAGCCCCTCAACTCAACTAAAAATATAAACGTAATAAAAAAACGTGAGCGGTCGGGAAACCCTTGTTAGGAACGAAGTTCAATACGCGATACTCGTACGTACACGCACACAGAAAGAAAGTCACTAGGTTCAGACCCTTTGTACACGGTACGGTTTCTTTAAGGTACGGCGAATAAACCGTCAATTTCCACGGTAAGAAAAACGTGTGCGTGCAAAGGGTCTAACGCTTTTTCCATCTGTACGGTATGTATACTGCTGACTGGGTTGGTGGAAAACGAAACGAAATAATAAAATACTTGCAGAGTTTTTGACGTTTTGACGTTAATTTGATTTATACTGTTAGTAGTATACATGGAGCACTTGAGAGCGATTGTACACATTTTTGGAATTTTAACCTATATTAGTACCCCAGCTACGTGGGCGCACGTAGTGGGTACCCCTTCGTTGACTTATATTATATTGCCTATAAAAACGCTTATTTCAGCTTACGGTCCCGACAGGTTTTGATTTGTATAAACCTGTCGGAGTCGTGACCCTGAGCTGTGATTGCGCCCAATCACAGCTTCAACACACATAAATAGGGTCACGACTCTACAAAAACATAAAAATTTCACACACGTAAACTGATTCTTACTTAATAACTATAACTAATACTTATCTATTTTATATCTAACATTATGCACCTGATTGTTACAGCTAATAGCATACATAATCATTAGTACTGTTCTTATTTTACTGTCCCGCACTTTATCATTGCTTTATTTTAATTTATTTTAACATTTTCGTGGTACAGTCATTTTATTTTAGATGCATCTTCTTCCCATATAATTATATAATGAATTTTATAAAATATTGTTAAACATTTTAAAAGAGTAACGGTGGAGTTTTATTTGTTTTTGTAATTTTTGACGTAGAAAAGTGCCTTTTATGTGCCTTTTTGACTTTGACCTTACGAGACCATTTACAATTCAACTCCTACCGCAAGCCACGTTAATGAACTTCGTTCCAATAATATCGAAGTGATGAACTGTGATGTCAAAATTCAATGTACGAGGTGTTTTTTAACTTTCAGTTGACTAATACCTACATGACATACGTGTAGCGGTATCTACAACGCCACATGCGAACTGCGCGTCACACTGACGTCACGCAAATCCTGCATCTCGCAAGCAGAGTTTATCGCGCAATTAGCATACATACAAACTTCCCGACATCAGTCGTTGGGCAGTTGCCCGCCAGACACTACACCCGTCTGGTCGGAGGATCCTCCCTTTTCTATGGAGGATGAGTGAAGTTTACACCCCGTTCCTCATATCTCTATATGCGATTTAATTTTGGATGTGTGGGTACACCTTTACAATTCTATTGTGTTGTAACCTTGAATGGACATTTGAATTCAGTGAACCTACATTGTTTCAAGTTATTTTGTTTATAGTAATCGTAATAAAACTTATTTTAAATTTTGCTGAAACTATATTGTAGTGGTTGAACAATGGAAAACATTTCTGGAAATAGAGATGATGTCATAATGTAATTTCAAGGAATCGAAAAAAAAAACTGTAATCGACGGACATGTGGATCAGCTGCGCTTTAAAAGATTTTGGAAGGGATTATTCCCGTCCTTGTGCGCGGTATGGAGAATACGAGTATAATGGCGCTAGTATGAAGCTATATAGTCGTGACGTCACTTCTGCGATAGTGCGTCTTTGTCTAGCAGTTATAAGCTTGTACACTATTAATAATATTGATTGCACTATTGCAAGCAAATATTTTGTTGAGTTTAAAATAAAATGTAATCCTTCCTATTTACGCGGAGAGCAAGATTTGTCGTTATGAGGATTGTTAGAGCCTATTACGGTCTGCAGTGGTTGTGTTTTAGCTGAAATGATTATGTTAGTTGTACAGTACAGCTGATATTTCTAAGAGTTTATAGGTGTTTGAAAGTTGTAAGTGGTTGTATTTATTGTGTTGTTTGTAGTAACAAAGTTGTCAACAAAGCAATAACCAATTCATACAGGTTACCTAAATTGTATTCAGTTTCTATTAACTAAAACCGAGAAAAAACGAGTCTTAGGTCGTGTTTTTGAACCCAGGCAGGTGCTAGGATTCTAAAAATCGCCGCTGAAAATTATTTTCAGAAGTAAATTCTGAAAATAATTTCATTACCACTACCCTCAAAACGGTGAAGGAAAACATCGTGAGGAAACCAAAAAAATTGAAGACATGTGACATCTACCAGCCTGCAAGGGTCCGCGTGGTAGATTACAGCTCCCTTTCGAAGAGGGTAGGCCTATAACATTATAGTCTGATTATGAGAAAACTCGATGCGATATTCGAAGTATTATGCAACATTTTGCTTACAAACCCTAAAGGTAGTAATAGACTAGAGCATTTACTTGTAACAGAACAACGAGCCGCTTTCATCATCATCATCTGCCTAGCCTTTTCCCAACTATGTTGGGGTCGGCTTCCAGTCTAACCGGATGCAGCTGAATACCAGTATTTTACATGGAGCGACTGCCTATCTGACCTCCACGACCCAGTTACTGGGTAATACGATACCCCTTGGTAAGACTGGTTGTCAGACTTTCGGGCTTCTGACTACCCGTAACGACTGTCAAAGATCCACGAATGACAGCCGGGACCAACGGCTTAACGTGCTTTCCGAGGCACGGAAGGGTCTCGGTATGTAAAGATGGTCACCCATCCACAGACCAACCGCGGCAAGCGTAGCTTAACCTGACCGATCGACCTGTGCGGCTGTTATAATTTAGCCACGGGCCCCTCAACAACGAGCCGCTTTATGATATGTTTTAGTGTATCACCCTTCACGAACCAGACGTCGAGCATGTTACAACAATAATTGTACAAATCAACGAGCATATTAGTGTAACATTTCGTTAAGCCTTTGCAAGAGCGCAGGCGATGCGACATTTCAAGGAAAAATGAACGCAAGGTACAACGAAATGTTACGGGTCCACACTTGCTGTGAGCATTACGCCGAGCATTCGCAGGAACGTTACATTACATGGAAATGCTTTGGAAACTGATCTTTTACCTGGGGGCCTACTCCGAAGTGCAAAGTGCGAATGTTCGGATCGGACCGACACATGGCCGAACCGAATATTATCGAAAAATTCAAAAAAAGTTCGGATCGGCTCAGTTGGGTCGGGACCATAGTCAATATTCGAAAGAGTGTAGGAGTGTAGGATCGGAACCAACCGAACCAAATAGTAACTTCGTAGCAGGAAATGGCCGAACATTCGGCCGATACTACTTCGGAGTAGACCCCCTGTATTGTACCAATCGTTAGAACGTTACATTACACAGAAATGCTCGAGAAAATGCTCTAGTCTATACTCACCTTAAAAAAACCTCACGAAAAACTTTAAGAAAGAAACCACGAGAATTAAAAAAGTAGCCTGCAGTGAGTACATTGCATAGAAATTGGGTTAATCATAATTGATCCCCAAGACCCAGAGGTAGGTAAATATTGCGTAAAATTAACCCTGGCTAATTACGTGGCGTCGGAAAGCAAGACACAGAGCAAGAGTCTTGCTGGAACGGACATTCACCAACCACCTTCAGAAACTCTTGTTGATCTTAACTATAATTTTAGAAAGAGAAAAGATTCGAATTTTTGTATGTTTGTTTGTTACGTTAAAACGGCTGAATGGATTTAGATGAAATTTAGGAAATGATTAGACCATAACCTGTACTAGGACGTAGGAAACTTTTTGTCTTGATACTCTCATGGGAACGAGACTTATGCGTGTGAAACCGTGGGGTGCAGATAATATTTAATTGCAACATATAATAATAATATCCCTGGACATTTCACACAGCGCCATCTAGTCCCAAGCTAAGCAACCTAATGGTTGTGTTATGGTAACAAGATGGCTGATAAACTACTTATATACATTTTTTTTTGTAAATACATACATATTATAGATAGAAAAACACCTAGACTCAGAACAAATACATGTAGGACTTACTAATATTTGTTCTGTGCGGGAATCGAACCCGCGATACGCAGCGCAGCAGTCCGATCGCTCAGCCACTGCGCTAACCGTGTTGTCTATATTATATATTTATCTACTTTATTGTACACCACAAAAATACATCGAACATAGTTCAGTTATTTAAAAGAACTGCAGGTTTTAAAATAAAAACTGACAGATACTTCATTTGACAAATACCTGAAAGCCAATTCTCGTTAATAAAAATGTTTAAAATCTAGTCGCAGTCTCATCTCAGCGACAAACAAATGTCAAAACCTTGTCAAAAATGTAGGGAAAGTAGAGGTATTTGGGACAGATTGAGACTGCGATCAGACTGTGAACGTTCTTAAAATTACGAGAATTGACCCTCTGGGATTAGGATCATAATATCATCCCGACCACTGCATTGGTAGAGATTACAATTCGCTGCATTTCGGTCGTCAAATCAAAAAGTGAAAAAGTCTTGTGAGCTTACAGTAACACACACACACTTCATGTTCTTTTAACCGGAATACAACAATGCAATCAGTATAGTGGTATTAATTTCCATGACGAACTCTTTTACAAGGAGCTCTCCCACCGTTGTGCTTGGTATTTCGACGCGAGCCACACGGCATAAGCTTTCCTTTGAGGGAATTTTGCCGCTGTCAAAGCCAAATGGGGGCCAAAGAGTTTTCTTTATTTTTTTCGACTATACACATGCATGTATACTTCGGCTTAGTCGTATACCAAATGCAGCATAGCATAGCATTTGGTGAATGAGCTCGTTCGGTTTCTTCGTGCATTCTACAGAGGACTAAGGATTGAGGTCTACTATCAATGTGTTCTACTTGTTATGACTTACCTACGGGGCCGAGATGTGGACACTTACGGTGCGGTTGATCCACAAGTTCAAGGTCATCCAGCGAACTATGGAAAGGGCTATGCTTGGTATCTCTCCTAGGGATCGAATCTGGAACGAGGTGATCTGGCAGAGGACCAAAGTGGTAGACAAAGCAATAGCTAGCTCACAAAATGCGAAAGCTGAAGTGACCGTATAAGCCGTATTACCGATAACCGTTGGGGTAGACGTGTTTTTGGGTGGAGATAGCGAATAGACAAATGTAAGCTCCCTCAGGCTAGATGGGGTGATGACCACCTTCGCAGGGTGGCTGGTAATAACTAGATGAGAGTTACCCAGAATCCAGATGAATGGCTTACGATCGGAGAGGCTTGTAGCCAGCAGAGGACTGCTGTAGGCTGATGATGACGAACTCGGTCCAAAAGTTTTGGTCTATCAAAACAATTACATCTTCCTTTCAGCCCTCAGGATCTAGATGTATAGTATATAGAAGGTGTTGTAAGTATGTAGTATATATAAATAAATAATAAAAGTAGAGCCTACTAAACATTCCGAGCAAATAACATTTCCGTATGAATTTTACTCACCATCTAATTCTACCATTTAAAAACCACGCTTTGAATGAACTTTAATTCCAAAAAGCCTCAAGTTCCATCCAGCCGCTTTATGTGAATATCACAAACTCTTACTAATTGCTTACAGCGCTTTCAGGCATTTTACAATTTATTTTGCCGCTTCATTTCAGTGGCCTTATTTTTGGGAATTTTTGTTTTTTTTTTCTGAAATTTTGTACCATGAAGTAGACTCAATAAATTATTATTGGAATCATTGTGGTAGGTGTGAACTACCTAGATGGGGGATGCAAAAAAACGTGTAGATTGGCAAAAAGGCAGGCCAGGCCAGATCTAAACCCAGCAGTAATAGCCAGCAGTTAAGTAGGTGATTCTGGACTAAAATGATTATGATGATGAGTGTTCACTCAACTATCCTGTTTTATTTTATTCAGTAACGTAAGATAATGTAAAAGTATTGCACCTACTTTTTTATAAAACCTAAAATTAACATTTAACAACTACAGCAGGCGTTAGAAATGGAATAGATCAGAGGGCAATGGTGGCCCCGTATTAAGGGCCCCGACTTAAGAGTTGTTCGTCGTGGGTTCAAACCTAGTCAAGAGCGGTACTTTATGTAATTTATTTCATCATCTTAAATCGGTGAAGGAAATATGAGAATCGTGAGGAAACCGGCATTTCCTAGACCCAAAATTTCGGAAATATGTGGCATCTACCAACACGCACTGGGCCCGCGTGGTGGATTCCCTCTCAAAAGAGAAGTGGCCTGTTTCCCAGCAGTGGGGACATTATAGGCTGACTATGTATGTATGTTATGTATTGGTCATCTTACTTACCAAGTAAGGCCAAGAATTATTTAGTTGAGAATGCCTCGCTTTTTCGTAAAAGATTAATCGCTTAGTTGTCGAAGCCTACATTCACGTATCTATAAGTCTCTTTTAGAATTGGCTAATGGAAAAAAATACCTCAGCAATAAAGATACAAAAAATACTTTGCTACATCTGTTATACCTTGACAAAGTTATCTTGTAGCTCATTTCGCTAAAACTACATATTTAGGGAAAATATATTGCAAGAATAACCATGAACCTTACATACAACAAGAGAAATACAATAGATATCTTCCACCATTTTCTCGAATAAGAATTTATAAGATAGGATGTATTTGGTCGCATATTCGGATTCTTTGGTGTCCCGAATAGGGGATATGAGCGTTCTGAACCATTACGCCTGTAATACGTAACTTGGATGGCTTTATATAATATTTTTAGGACTTGAGTTTCAGCCAGGCTTTGCTCGTCATACCTTGAAGTCATCAATACTGGTAGGTATACCAGCTAGTGCAGAGAGCGGATAAAGTTTTTCTTAAATGTCGTTCTGATTTTTATGCCCGTTTTTGTAACTAATTGTGTATCAAATTGACACACTATACGAACTTACCGTATTGTAATAATTTCATAGAACTGTTTCTGCAAGCTTGTAGTAAGTTTGATAAATTTTGCTTGAAATCATGTATTTTTTTTGTTGTCCTGGTGGTCGAAGGTCTCCCCCATACCTTTATGTTATTACCGAATAATTATGTAGAGAGCCCATTTATAGATTTGTTTGTTAAGTAAAATTATTTATTTATACTTTTAAAAGAAAAAATTGTTTGGAAACTTACAAAAAAACGTTATGTATCTTTTAATTTCTAAGTTTTTTTATAAAATCCTATGATCTATTTTTTAGATACTTAATAATAAAGTATATCAAACAAAGTGTTTTAAAAGGGAAGAACGTAAATGGTTTTATCGTTCCATTTGCTTTTGTGGAGTATTTTTGTTTGGAAGTCAAAACATTTCTTTGTTGGTTGATACAGAATATTTTATTTTCGTAGATTAAAATCTGACACCTCGTGTAAAATCACTGGCTGTTTTGTGACAAAACACGTGTTTATTCTTGTGTCGAACATTGTTTGGTTAAACAGAACACAGCAGTACTTGAAGGCCGATTCCATCTCAGCGATAATCAATGTCAAAAACTTGTCAAAAATGTAGGGAAATTACATGTAGGTATACATATTTGGCAGATTGAGACTGAGAACGTTTTTAAAATTCGAGAATTGTCCCTCTGGTGGCACGTGAAAAGCATAAATGAAGTCAATACTCAATGTCTATGTTCTTTTTAATCGACGAAAAAATAACTCTTTTATCATCACCGGTGTCTTTGGCGTAGAATTAAAAGTTTTTACCACCGACTTCCGAAATTAAAGTTATTTTTCACTTTGTAGTATTTTTTTGGAAGTAGTTTGTTTTTTTTTGTAATAAAGTATTTATTTTTGGCTTTAATACCAACCGAAGTTTAAAATTGATCGAAGGGGATCAACCTACCCCACACAAATTCGTATACCTTCACTTACTAAGTAGCATGACAAGAAGTCATTACAACATCATTATGAACATACGCTAAGTGGAAAAAATACGCATTATTGAAGCTAACTTAAAAAGCACTCACCAGAGAAATAGACCAAATTTATTTGGGACCACCCTATAAGTATACCCTTTCAAATAAAAGTATAATTTTTTATAATCATTTTTCAAATCTGTTTATACTTGACAATGTTCTTAGGTAATAAACATAAAACAACCGAATAAAAAGGAAAACGTAGTCTACGTTTTCCTTTTTTTGAAGTCGGTTAAAAAAGGAGGTTGGAAGACAACCTCCTTTCGATGTATCGACGCGTATTTTTTTATACATAATATGACCACGCATAACTTTTTACAGAGAAGTCAGATTTTCGCGATTCTCGTTTATTGGATAGTTTAGGATGGAGCAGTAAGGGCAGTTAACTTAACCTTAACCGTTAAAGCTACAGGAAACTGGTGTTAGGAGACTCCTTAATTTTTTGAGAAATTTTAATTTAAAATACAATCACCAGGATGATGGGCAATTTTCAAAAAAAACTTTTTTTTATGCCTGTCGATCAGTGTTTAATCGGGCAGTGTTAAAATAATAAACTTTGTAGTATCTGCCCGGACTTTGCCTGATTGTTTTCACCTTATTATGTGGGACCCATATGTTGCGAAATATAAAAACACAAAAAAATTAATTAGGGTTAAATACAAGTGTCTCATTTTGAATACAGGGTGGCAATTTAGTCACGTTCATCCGTCAACAGGGTTCCGTGCCTCGGAAAGCACGTTAAGCCGTTGGTCCCGGCTGTCATTCGTGGATCTTTGACAGTCGTTACGGGTAGTCAGAAGCCCGAAAGTCTGACAACCAGTCTTACCAAGGGGTATCGTATTACCCAGTAACTGGGATGTGGAGGTCAGATAGGCAGTCGCTCCATGTAAAATACTGGTATTCAGCTGCATCCGGTTAGACTGGAAACCGACCCCAACATAGTTAGGAAAAGGCTAGGCAGATGATGATGATCCGTCAACAGGGTGTTGGCGATACTTGGGGCCGGTTGTTTCAAACAGTTGGTCTATTGGGTATATGTAAATAAAAGCTCTTCCATATAGTGCCACTGTAGTATCCATAACTAATTACAAGGTAGCTTTCAAGTTCCTGCGTTAATTTGATTCAGAAGTTACACCTAATAGCCTAAGTTGAAACAAGGATTTTGATCGAAATGTAGTTAAAAAGTTTCGAATCCAGTTCAGTTAAACTAGTGCGGTAAATTAACTTCTAATACAGGCACTTTAACTTTGAACGAGTAGTTTACTGGAGTGTTGGTAAATGTCATGTGAAACCTGGGGGATTTTATGGACATGGAATACCATAATCGGATCTAAGAGAAGAGGGGCCCGTGGCTAAATAATAACAGCTGCACGGGTCGATCGATCAGGTTAAGCTATGCTTGTCGCAGTTGGTCTGTGGATGGATGACCGTCTTTTTAATACCGAGACCCTTCCGTGTCTCGGAAAGCACGTTAAACCGTTGGTCCCGGCTGTCCTTCATAGATATTTGACAGTCGTTACGGGTAGTCAGAAGCCTGAAAGTCTGACAACCAGTTTTACCAAGGGGTGTCGTATTATCCAGTTACCTACTGGATAGTGGAAGTCATATAGGCAGTCGCTCCATGTAAAATAATGGTATTCAGCTGCATCTGGTTAGACTGGAACACGACCCCAACATAGTTGGGAAGAGGCTAGGCAGATGATGAATGAACCTAGAAAACAGGTTTTATTACCTGCTGTTATATTGCATAAGCTTGTAGAATAGAATACTTTGTATTATGTGTACACCATGCGACTTATAGATATGTTTCCCATGCAGATGAATCTTGCGGCTGACTCAACCTACATACATACATCTGCTTGACTGTAAACAGTTCTCAAATTCGGTAACAGGCTAGGAAGATTATGATGGCAATACCACTATCAAGAATACAGCAGCAAATATTAAGAAAATATAACACAAAACCTAATGGATTCAGTACAAGATGCTAATTAAAAAAAAGATCGTTGTTTCCTACAAAAATGACTGCGCAGTCATAACAGTATAGCGTTTAGGAATGCAGTCATAACTGCATTCCTAAACGGACGAAAAAGGTCATGCCAATTAAGTACAGAACATTCAGAATCATGTACTGAATCCATGGTAACAAGTTGCGCGACGATGCATACTATCGATGACAAAATGAAGACCTTTGATTTTCGCCATTTTGGCGCTGAAAGCAATGTGAGCGTCTGTGGAACTAATGTTTTTGATAGCGAGTTTTACAAGATGCGCATACATATATATAATTCTTCTGTACGTGTGTTTGTGATCTAACTCCTCATAAACGGCTGGACCAATTTGGTGTGTGTATATGTATATTTCAATGGTTCCTGGATGGTTAGAAAACAAAATTGGACCCGGTAGGTGGCGTTGCTTTTCCGGGCAGAAAACGTCTGCTGGGTCCGCAAGTAATATAAGCAATATCGTATTAAATCTCGTAGTAAACAAAAAATACACAAAAAAGTCTTATTCCACGATTTAGACGTAAATCATCAGACACGTACCAAAACAAAACGACGGCCATTTGCGGCAATGTGTCAAATTTATTTCCTGAGACGCTCGAGCGGGGCGCTTTGAATCGGCCTGTCATTTCATATAGTATAATTTTAGTCCAGCGTACTTGTATAATTCAAGTCAGTGTCAGACACACATTCTTGAAAGAAAGCCCACAATCATCACCACCCTTGGTTGACTGGTAGAGAATGCCTAAGGCTTTGACGGCACGGTTGGCGCAGTGGTTAAGCGATTGACTGCTGCGCTGCGTGTCGCGGGTTCGATTCCCGCACGGAACAAATATTTGTATGACCTACATGTATTTGTTCCGAGTCTGGGTGTTTTTCTATCTATAATATGTATGTTCTATGTTCTATGTTATGGGTTTGGTTTCCGCACTTAGTCCTTCAGGTGGACCATTGTGCGTGAGCCATGGTGGCCGTCGGTGGTTATTCCAACCAGCCCACCTCCCTCCAGAAGCTTATTAGGTCTCCTGGTCTGTCGAGAACATCTGTGTAGGATCTGGGTGTCCCGAGGGTTTTTGATCTGATCTGGGTGACGCCTGTGCACTCAAAGAGCACATGCGCAACGGTTTCATCAGCCTCCATGCAGGCCCTGCATAGGGGGCTGTCCGTTATGCCTATCGTATGGAAGTGTTTGTTCAGTGAGCAGTGTCCCGTGATGGTCCCCGTCACCAGGCGCAGGCCTTTCCTGTCCAGACGTAGCAGTCTCTTGGTTAGCTTGCCATCTAATGATGGCATGGCTTCCTTGGACTGCCTACAGCCCGGTGACGAGGACCACCAGTTCTCTGCCTGTGTGTGGGTGTGCTTTTGTAGCCACCTGCGTAGTTGATTGAAGGGGATGGGCACGACTGGTTCCGGTCCGTAGACTGGCGTGCTTGAGGCCCTTCTGGCCAGCTCGTCAGCCGCGTCGTTACCTAGTGATCCACTGTGTCCTTTTATCCATTGTAGTGTCACTGTGTTGCGGTTCGATACAGTTACCTGTTCAAGCGCCATGTGACATTCTAGTATTAAATTTGATGTGATGCATCCCTTCTTTAGGGATTGGAGGACTGAAGCGCTGTCAGAGAGTATACGAACATGTGTGTCCGTAACTCCCCTGGCTGCTATGGCATGGGCCGCTTGTATTATACCCACACACTCGGCTTGGTAGACCGTGTTGAGCATTCCTAGCGGGCTGCATATGTTTATGTTGAGGTCGTGTGAGAAGACTCCGACTCCAGTTCCGCAGTCGGTCTTTGATCCATCAGTGTAAACTCTCAGCTCTCCCGGGCCTGAGTAGTCGCACTGCTCCTCTTTAAGCACTACGTTGTAATGCTTTTGAAAGCAGTATTGCTTAGGGGCTTTGTCGCAGGGTGATGCCATCATTGGCTGTCGTTTGATTGCCTCGTCCTTTAGGCGTATGTGCTTGATCCTCGAGTCTTTGCTTAGGGTTCCTGATAGCTGGAGCCTGAAGGCAGACAGGGCCGCCTCCTCTCTCACAACGAGGTGTAGGGGAGGCAGTCCAAGCATGGCCTGTAGGGCAGCGGTGGGTGCAGTTCTCATGCAGCTTGTGATTGCCACACAAGCAAATCGCTGCAGCTTTTCAAGATCTCTTTGGGCTGTGCTCAGATCTGTTCTGGGCCACCAGACTAGTGAGCCATATGTGATGATTGGTCGGATAACTGTGGTATAGAGCCAGTAAGTGACCCTGGGGCTAATCCCCCAGTTTTTCCCAAGCATTCTCTTGCATTGCCACAGGGATATGCTGGCCTTCGTGGTGATGTGATTGATGTGTTTAGCCCAGTTCAGCTGTTTATCCAAAAAGATGCCCAGGTATTTGGTTTCAGTTGAAAGGCTTAGGGTAGTGCCAAAGAATCTTGGAAGTTGTAGTGTGGCTAGTTTCCTCTTTTTTGTGAAGAGGATCAGTTCTGTTTTTGTTGGGTTCACTGATAGTTGGTGTATGCTACACCAGTTCTCTACTATTTTCAGTGCCTGGTGCATTAGGTTGCATAGGGTGTTTTCGTGGGTGCCATTTATTATTATGGTTAGATCATCGGCGTAGCCTACTGTGAAGTAGCCTTTATTGTTTAGTGTCTTTATCAGGCTGTCTACGACCAGATTCCATAGGAGCGGCGAAAGGACGCCCCCTTGTGGGCAGCCCTTTGCCACGACGGCCCTTGTGGTATCGTTTACGGTCACCTGTACAGCTCTCTGTTTCAACATATTGGTAATCCAGCCGCTCAGAGACGGATCTATGCCGTGTCTGTCTAGGGCCGTGCTGATACTTTTGAATGTGGTTTTGTCAAAGGCGCCCTCGATATCAATGAAGGCGGCTAGTGCTGAGCATTTGTGGTCCACTGCGCATTCAATCTTGGATACGACGCTGTGCAGCGCGGATTCTGTTGATTTGCCTGTGGAGTACGCATGCTGTTGTTTGTGGAGTGGTTTTGCCCTAAGGGGACCGTCTCGGATGTGTCGATCGCATAGTCTCTCCAGGGTCTTTAGTAGAAAAGATGTGAGGCTTATGGGTCTGTACGCCTTAGGTTGCGTGTAGTCGGCTTTACCAGGTTTAGGTATAAAGATGACTTTCACTTCGCGCCAAGCTAGGGGTATATGTCTGAGTGCTATGCAGGCCCGGTAGATCTCCATCAGGCATGGTGTGATATATTCGAGCCCCCATTGTAGTAAGGCTGGGAAGATGCCATCCAGACCCGCGGACTTGTACGGCTGGAAGGTGTTGATGGCCCACCTTAACCGGTCCTCCGTTACTAGCCCGCGGGCACAGGTCCAGTCCCGTTCCGTTGGGGTCCGATCTGGTACTTCTTCCCAGGTCCTGTCCTCTAGGAGTTTGCAGTCTGGGAAGTGGGTTTCGAGAAGGACCTTGCTGGTCTCATGGTCCGTTTGTGTGTATGTGTCGTCTGGTTTTTTCAGCGCGCCGAGGGTTCGGTCCTGGTCGGTTGATAGGATCTTCCTCACCCTTGCGGCTTCATTGTTAGTTTCTATGGATTCACAGAATTTCCGCCATGCTGTCCTCCTGGCGGTTCTGATTTCCTTTTTGTATGTGTGTCGGGTTTCAGTGTATATTTCCCAGTCTTCTGGGAGTCTGGTGTTTTTAGCTCTGTTGAATTGCTTCCGTAATGCATGTCTGAGTTTACCAAGTTCGGCGTTCCACCAGGGATTTCTCTCACTGTTGGCTCGTGGCGTCCTTAGTTTACAGCATGCATGGTAGGCTTCGGTGAGATATTCTGATAACTTTGTCACAGTGTATTCCAACTGTGCTGGTTCTCTTATATTTATTTGTGATAGGTGTCTAGCTAGCAGGGCGGCCAGGAGGCGCTTGTACCCGGGTACATCGGTGCGCCGCGGATTTCTTCTCGGTGCGGGTTTTTTGGTGTGGGTGGTTAGTGTGAAGCGGATCCTTCTGTGGTCCGAGCAGGAAGGTTCGCCCGATACATGCCAGTTTGTGATAAGATTTTTCGCGTTTTCTGTAGCAAGTGTTAGGTCTATGATTGTTTGTCCTCGGACTGTGACCCAAGTGGGTTCAGAGCCTCGGTTAATGATGTTAAGGTTAGTAGAGAATAAGTAGGTGGATAATACCTCTCCTCTGGGGTTCGACGCGTGGCTGCCCCAGAGCGGGTGATGGGCGTTGGAGTCGGTGCATATGATTAGGTCCAGACCCGTGACCTCGCAGTGCTGCACTAGGTCGGCCATTTCTTGCGGCGGGCAGTTTGTGTCCTCGCCCGGCATGTACACCGACGTTAGCACGACATCTGGAAGGTCGTCGTCGGTCTGGAGCTTGACAGCTGTCAAGTCTCTGGAACAGAATTGAGTGAGCAGTGTGGTAGGGATGTCTTTGGGTATGTACACGCAGGATCGAGGTTTGTCTGAACTCTGTGTGTTGAGGATTAGCTTACCTCCGATGTTACTGAGGCCGCATATTCTGTTGTTCCTGATCCACGGCTCCTGGATCAGTGCGATGGTACGGGGGTTAATCTCCAGCGCCCTGCGTAGGCTAGCCGTGGCAGTCTGGCTATGCTGGAGGTTTGCCTGTATGACGTTGAGTGCGGGTGACGGCGATGGGGAGGGGCGGTTAGTCGGTGGTGGATCCATCGGATAATAATCCCTCCACCGCCACCTCCCTGTACGGGCCGTCGTCGTGTTGCTCCCTTGGCGACGATGCTAGAAGCTGCTCGCTCCAGCCGGGAGATGTGGGCGGAATTGAGGCCTCATCGTCGGCCATCGCCGCACGGGCCATGACCTCCTCTAGCTGGGCGATGTCGTCCGTGTCGTCTGTCCGTGTCTCCGTCGGTGTCGTCGTCGGGTTTGTTTTGCAGTCAGAGGGCTGGGTCGTGGGCCAGAAGCGCACGTATATCGAACCCAGTAGGTACGATATCCGTCGCTCCCGGTCCAGGACCGTTTGCACTTCCTCCGGTGGCACACCCAGGGTCAGAAAAGTCCCGTAGTTGTGGCCACCGACGGTAGTTGCCCTATATAGTGACCACCTAGCGATGTCATACCACACATTCTGACGAATCAGAATGCTGTGGAGCCTCCGTACGTCACCTGTGTACCGAGGGACGAAAAGCGAGGCTCTGACACGGGTGGGCACATCTGACTGCCTCAGTACCGTCAGTTTAAGGTCGGTGTTAGGGAGTTGTAGTAGGGGTACGTTTTGGGTCAGCCATGTCAGGGCGCTGTCGTCCTCGCACCACATCTGCACGGTACCCTCTGCTACCCGTGGGTATCCGCGGAAGGCAGGGAGTGGCGACGATGAGTCTGCGCCCATGAGCAGGTCCTCCAGGCCTACCTTGACCTGTTCAGCCTCTTCCTTCGTCAAGTCTCTGGAGGGGGGAGGGAAGCAGATTGCCACGGCGAGCCGCGCAGGGATATCCTTAGTGGCCCGCGCGTAGGTCCTCGGCTCCCCTTGAGCGGAGTGGACCCTTACACGCTTGGCGTCCCCCTGAAGCGTGCTCGGTGAGGCCGAGTCGTCCGGGCGGTCCCTCTTCGCCGGCCCTGTACCGCTCGGTCCATAATATGTATGTATTTACAAAAAAAAAAATGTATATAAGTAGTTTATCAGCCATCTTGTTACCATAACACAAGCATTAGGTTGCTTAGCTTGGGACTAGATGGCACTGTGTGAAATGTCCAGGGATATTATTATTATTATTAAGTCCGCCTTTGTACCTTTTTGTGCGAAAAGTTTAAATAAATAAATAAATCATGTTTGAAATCAAAATAGGTGTGAAACAAGCCAAGTTTTTCATTCCTCCAGCTGCATGCAAATGTTTGGGCGCATCACTTATGCATACTCTAGTTTAAGAAGCATCGTCCGTGCCAAACATTTAGGGATCTCGCGGCACTTAGAACTATGAAAAGTTGATGTAAATTCTCATGAAGATGTTCCTGTTAGTGCATTAAACATGTCATAGGTTTTGTTTTATGAAGATGTTGCTTCTTTTGTTTGTAGGGTCAATCACTTTTATCCATTTTACGGCGTCCATGACTGATAGTTGTCATTTTAGAGTTAATTTTTCGATCCTTGCTATAATTCCCACTATCAAAGGACAATAGGCAACCGACTATAGAATCCGACTCCATTTTTTTTTATCTAAAAGTCTTTATTTTGGTCTTATATGGGCTACAAGCTAACAAACCGTTTATTTCAAGTCTTATATTATATGGTTTCCTGAACCAAAACACCTTTCAGGTTCTTCTTTTAAATTATCCATTAAACTTTTCTCGTAAGATTGTCCATTATAACTCCATTACACATGTCCAAACAGCCTTTCTCTTGTCTGGTGTTACTATTTCTTCCTCTTCTTCGTATGAATTTACATAATTTCCTTTATTCATTTTATTAATTAATTAATAAAATTAATACTATTCCGTTCGTCTGACTGTCAGCGGGCTTTATCTCATGAAATTTTCACAGCGTCTATTTGTATTGTCTATAAAAATGAAATACAGTTAAAAATGCAAGGGGGTCTCCATCGTCATCCACAAGAAACGTATTTTTTTCGGCATTTTTTGCCTTGTGGCGCGGAACGTTTCGTGTGCGAGTCTGACTCGCACTTGGTTTTTCTTTAATCTGTGGCACAATAAACAATTTACTGCACGACTTACAGACGAAACATGCTTTTAAGAGCGCTCATAATATATCTCAGGACGGTACAGCACTTACAGCCTGCTTTCCATTATGCCGTTCATACACGAATACACGTTGCAAGAACTCTTACTAGGAGCAGTTAGTGCAAGTACTTGACTCCGTAAGCATTAATTGTCAAGTTTTGAGTATGTGGATGTTTTGTCGTCTGTTTTGGTTTAAAAGTCATGAAAGGCAAGCTTGATCAATAACTTTGGATTATATCAGGGGTTTAAAGGAAATCTTTATCTAGTTTTTGCTTGAAATTCTTGAAACGTAAGTATTGTTATGCATCACCATCAACCTACAGCAGTCCACAGCTGGACAAGGGCTTTTCTAATTGCACGCTATTTTGCTCAATTCTTGGCAACTATCATCCTGTTGCTACCAGTCACCCTGCGAAGATCGTCGCTCCACTAGCCTGAGGGCGTGCTACCTGGCGTTGCCAATTGCGGTCACTACTCTAGAACACCTAGAATATTGTATAGATTTTCTTATTAGGTTGATAGGCACGTCATGAAGAAAACTTTAGAAATAACTTGATGTTTATTGTAGCGTAACTTTTAAGCCTAAATATGTAGCTCTTAATACAATTGAAATTATTATTCAGCCAGCGAGTACAGGCTATGATTTGTCTCGGAAAAATAATTCTTTAGTTATTCTCACAAGAAAAATTCAGACAGTAGCTATAAATCCATATTTATAGATATTACTGCCATCACGACCCACAAAATTTATTGGTGTTGGTTTGGTATAAACAAAATTTTATTGAAATAGCTTTTATGTTCTTTACCTACTTCTTTACAAATTAAAAGGCTCAGACACTTGGCTGTATAATATATTCATAGCGTAACTTTCTCTAAATTTTGAATTTATACTGAATAGATTCACTCACAAATGACTACATGTAGATACTACATACAGCCATACAACACCAACGACTAAAACTCTCCGAAAGTTCCTTGTAAGAGCAGAATTGTCAAACAAACTTCGCAAGCATGAAGGCAACAAAATTCACGAACATGTTATGAACACGCAGTACAAAGAAGTGTTAGTGCAGTGAAGTTTCTCTAACATAACATGTGGCTCATCAGTGTCTTCGTTTCTCTAAAGCATATCTCAGACGCCTCACTCTTTGTTCATTTTTGTCTTTCATTTGGCATTTTTTACTCGAAGTTAATTGAAATTGGAAGACGTGACATTGCCAGCCCGCGTGGTGAATTATGGCCCACTCCGTCTCGAAGAGAGGAGGTCTGTTTTCCAGCAGTGGGAACATTATAGGCTAATTCTGCTTACTCAAAGTGAAACGTCTGAACACAAAAATAATGAAAAGTGAGTAATGAATGAAAAGTGAGTGATTAGTCAATCGATCCAACTATATTGGATTTCGACATCTTTCACTTGTCTATCAAGTGATCGAAAAATTTAATGAAAGGAGTTATAGATGAACGTTCATTGCTAAGTAATTTTGTTGGTGTCGTGTGTACATGGAATGAAACAAAAATGAACATTCACTCGAGTGAAGTGTCTGTTATCAGCTTTACTTAAAATGCGAGTATTCGCTATGTGTTGCTTTAAGTGTTCACTTGTACTGATGGCATCGAACTTCTAATGGAATATGAATATGAATGTATCATAATACATTCCACCGTGAATTCCGGTGCTTTTTTGCAGAAAGACAAATTATGTTATTACTTTATATATTAAATTATAATATGAGTCTCATCTGCGTAGCTTTGTTCCCAACAATGTTTGAGATGGCTCCAGTCTTACTACTTACGCACAGTATACACTTGAACACCAGTACTTTACAAGGAGCAGTATAAGAGGCGCAATTCCCGTAATTATAAGAACGTTCACAGTCTGATCTCAGTCTCAATCTGTCAAAAATACCTCTAATTTCCTCTAAATTTTTGACATTGATTGTAGCTGAGATGAGATTGAGACTAGATTTTGAACGTTTTTAACTACGGGTCTTCAGATCTATGCCACAAATAATTCATTCACTATGTTTATCTGAAATACGCAAAGCATTTCAACTATATCACCTTCTATTTATTAGAAAATATATCTTGTCCAGAGGGCCTAGACAAAATGACATTCTATCAGCGATAACTATGATGAAAAAGTATAAAATGTATTGGATTGACATAAGCTAGCGAAAAGCTTATGGCAATCCAATGTTGAAAGTCTTTGTAGAAATACAAAACCCATGTCTAAGCCGTCAGGTCTGTACCTAAGATGGATTACACTGCTCTTCTGTTACTGGAACTGGATCAACTATTGCCGTAAAAAAAAATAGGTAAAAACCAGTCAGCAAGGTAGCAAGGTTGACGTCAAGTACAAAGAAAATAGATACAAACATATTGCAAATGGTTCACTGCAAAGAGGTCGATATCTGTGTGTTATTAGAGAACGTATAGACAGGCGAAGGGTAAATATAATATCAAACTCATAATCAAAGCATTTATTTCAATTAAACCATTTATTTATTTATTTCTCAGTATTATGGTACATTGAGGTGTATATTAAACATTGTTTCACACATACTACCATTTCTGGTGTATAAATATTAAAAGCTATGCACTACTACTACTACTACATGCAGACTGGTTATGATTTCTCAAAAATGCATTATTTATAATGTCAACGAATAAATCATAATGTCAAAATAAAAATTACAATGTCCAAGAATTCATAATAATATCAAAGTACTAATGTCATTAAATGCGCGCAACGAAACGATAGCGAGATCTAACTCGACGCCAACGCCATCTATCGAGCTATGAGAACAACCAAAATATTATTATTTGAGTGATCTCGCTATAATTTCGTGTTCCACTCAGACACGGAATAAAAACACATGTCTAAGAGCCAAGCAAACATTTTACATTTAAACTTATTGAATTGGTAACATTCTCAGGGCAGGAGGTGGTTTACAGGCACTTTTGAACTGTCAAAATTAAATAGTCTGTCATTAGTCAGAAAGTTGAAGCTAGCTGCCCATTCCAAAACAAATCTCTATGGAGAAGAACAGGCAAGAAACTCCAAGGACACTCTTTTAAATTAAGTTATTACAAGGTCCAGGGTACATGCCTCCATTATTTTTGTTGCTTCTATAATTATGTGAGAACAATGTAAAAAACAAAAACAAATGAAGAAACAATACAAAATAAGAGATTAAAAATAAGCCCTGGCAGTTAAGAGATGAACAAAAAAACACACCCAATTATTTACTAATTATTTAGTTAATATCTACAGAGTCATAATTAAAAAACCATTAATTATAAGAACCTACTACGCTTTAGCATGGGCAACTACATCTTTGTGACTGACCGACCCCTTAAAAAATCAGGTTTATTTGAAATAAGTGCTTTGAGTTTGAGTTTGAAAACAAAGTCACTTCATATATGAGATTTTGATGCGATTCCAACGTCATGTAGAGCATTTATTCCGGAAGGTATATGTGTATAAAATCTCGTTGTTACATTAATTTTTTAATTATTAGCTTCGAGCCTTGGGCTCCGAGTCTTGTCCGAGTGCTCATGGTATTTTTAGAAAATCTTTAAATGGCTGGTTGACAATTCCCGTGGCCCAAGTGCTGGCTTTTACTTTAACCAGAGGCTAAGCATTGTCATTTATGTTGTATGGCATACAACATAATGCCGTAATGCCGCCAATGTGTCGCGGGTTCGATTCCCGCACGGAACAAATATTTGTATGACCTACATGTATTTGTTCCGAGTCTGGGTGTTTTTCTATCTATAATATGTATGTATTTACAAAAAAAAAATGTATATAAGTAGTTTATCAGCCATCTTGTTACCATAACACAAGCAGTAGGTTGCTTAGCTTGGGACAAGATGGCGCTGTGTGAAATGTCCAGGGATATTATTATTATTATTCTTATTATTAATGTCTTGGGTACATTCCCAGTCAACAGCGATGCAAATGAATGTTTCGACCCTACATTTTAGTTCGTGAATAGTTTTAGTTAAGTTAGTTGTTATTTTTATTAATTAATTCGATATTAGTTGTAATTTATTTACATATTTTTTCTTAGTCTAAATACATTTTAAAGACTTATTAGGTATAGCAAAGAAGAGAGAGGCTTGTGGCTAAGTAATAATAGCCACACGGATCGATCGATCAAGTTAAGTTAGTTTGCCGCGGTTGGTCCGTGGATGGGTGACCATCTTCACATACCAGGACCCCTTCGTGTCTCAGAAAGCACGGTAAGCCGTTGGTCCCGGCTGTCATTCGTAGATCTTTGACAGTTGTTACGGTTCGTCAGAAGCCCGAAAGTCTGACAACCAGCCTTACCAAGGAGTATCGTATTACCCAGTCTGGGTTGTTGAGGTCAGATAGGCAGTCGCTCCAGGTAACATATTAGTACTCAACTGTACTCGGTTAGACTGGAAGCCGACTCCATCATAGTCGGGAAAAGGCTTGGCAGATGATGATGAGGTATAAACAAGGAAATCACATGTCGCAATTACACCGGTGCAAAGCTGAAGTGTCGCCAGTAGTACCATAAAAAAGAGAAGTTAAAAGTTGCTAAGTGCTTAGCTAACATAGTACTATTGACAATATCTTGTGGATTTCGTAGAAGTCACCGTAAACTGGAATAAACTCTGTTATTTCCTCTGCTACAGAATAAACAATTTTTCTTTCTTTCTTTCTGTAAACCGCGTGCAATAATGCAGCCACGTACTTTGTGTTTTCCCTCAACTTATCTTGCAAAGTTTCTCAAGTGCACGCCAAGTGTGTCGGTACCATCCATGTTCACAACTTGGGTTCTTTGAAAAGTTTGTAGTATTCTTACTAAAATATCTTATCAACAGAATACCGTTGATAAGATATTTTAGTAAGTGAAACATACAATATTTGTATGTGTTCAGAGCGTTTAGTTCGTGAGCTATACAGGATGAAATTAAAAACTAGCGACAAATCAAAATAGGGACACACTTCTATTTTATTGTAAATTAATAATAATAATTATTATTATTAATTTACAATCGATCGATCATCACTGACAGGACTATTGTTGCCAATAAGCCTGATATAGTGGTGGTGGATCGATCAGAGCGACGCGCAATGATTGTTGACATAACCGTCCCGCATGATGAGAACCTCGTGAAAGCCGAGAAAGATAAACAAATCAAGTATCTTGACTTGGCTCGCGAGGTTGTCGACATGTGGGATGTGGACTCAGCGATCATTGTGCCGATAGTCGTGACAGCCAATGGCTTAATAGCCAAGAGCCTCGACCAACACCTGAAGAGGCTCTCGTTGGGCAGCTGGATCAAGGGCTTGATTCAGAAAGCGGTACTTCTGGACACGGCTCGCCTTGTCAGGAGGTTCCTCTCTCTGGAGCCCTGACCACCGGTGGCTTGGACCCTGTTCCCGATACCGGTGGGCTACTATTTTTTATATTTTTAAATGTTTTTATACTTTTTATATTCTAATATTTAAAAATATAATTTATATGATTACATTGAAATAAAGGAGATAATAATTATCCCTGGACATTTCACACAGCGCCATCTAGTCCCAAGCTAAGCAACCTAATGCTTGTGTTATGGTAACAAGATGGCTGATAAACTACTTATATACATTTTTTTTTTTTTGTAAATACATACATATTATAGATAGAAAAACACCCAGGACTCGGGAATTGAGTTTCAGAAGTGCATTTTATGTGCTTATTACATTTAAATGCTTTGACTTTGCTATACCTATGTATTGAAAATTACCTACTGTAATTTGTAATAAGTTTATTTTATTTTGCAACACATATACTGAAAGGTAGCATCATAACATTACATTTCATCCCATCGTAAAACCCACTTTAAAATCCAGGTCTCCCAGTAAGCTATTGCAGTAACTCATAAGCGAGTGGCTCAAACGAGATCAGCTATATCCTGTCCAAGTCCTTTCATATTGCGATGTACGATTGTGTGAATTGTCGCTTAATATCCCGACTCTTGGCTGGGACTTTTCGAACGCTGCCGATTTAGAGTGTTAGGTGAAACTTTTACAGGTTTTATGGTAGATGAGATTTTTGAACAGAAATCATAGAAACAGCAATGTTAGAGATAGGAAGAATTACCTATAGTGAGACAAAACATAAAGTCATAAAAACAAAAAAAAACAAAAAAAGAAAGCGCAAAAAAAAAAAAGTTTCAGCTTCGTAAAACTAGCCACGAAGATGTACAAATTTTAATGTCTACCAGTGGCACTTTGAGGACCAAAACACTGCAGCATTATTCGACAGTTTTTCGACAGAAGACCGAATGATTTTTAACTTTGACGTAAAATATATTGACTGGACAGAGTTTATGATTACATGGAGTATAGGAGCAAGAAAATATATCTTGAAAGATGGATTAACAAATACTGTATATGCACGTAAAAAATATACGTGTGGTCTTAGGAGTTTTAAAATTTATTATATAACCTTTATATTTCTATTATACAGAATTTTGTACTTAACTTTGAATATTAGATATATTTATGTTGCTTTGGTAAATCAGAAACTAAAAATAATTTAATAATAGCGTTTCGAAAATCGATGTCAAATTGGAAAGGGGGATAAAATTTTGTATCGGAAATTCCAAATTCACGCCGACGAAGTCCCCGGCAAAAGCTACTTTAGCAGTAGTTACAATACAAAATGACTTTGGTGCAGGAAAGGTGGCTACAGTATTTATTTTACTCCCCCTTAAATTATTATTAAAAGTTCATTTGCATGCGTCACAGATGTCAATAAAAATACTATTTTTAGACATAAAATGTTATTCCGAAGTACCTAAAGTCCGAAGATACTCCATAATTCAAAACAAGGGGCAACTCTATCATCTTACATAGCAAAGTTTCAGGGTATACGTTACATAGTCGTAACTCGTAAATAGATCGTGCGCACGGTAGATCGATCCCCGATACAGGAGCTTGTAAAGGCTGAAACTGTTATATCCACGTAGGCCGAACGTGGAGGCACGAAGTTAGCAAGAGAGTTTTTGGATCTGCTAAATATGTTATATTTGGTAGGTAATGCAGAAATTGTATAATACTATGTAATTATATTGTAACTGGATTGTGGAGGTCAGATAGGCAGTCGCTCCATGTAAAATACTGGTATTCAGCTGCATTCGGTTAGACTGGAAGCCGACTCCAACATAGTTGGGAAAAGGCTAGGCAGATGATGACTATGTAATGATATTACTATGCAAGATATTTCTGAACTACAAGATATCATTACGTGGACACTGACAGTCGGGCTGGTCCATAAATTCAAGGTAGCTCAGCGCACTAAGGAGCAGGCCATGCTCGCAGTTTCTTTGTCGGATAAAATCAAAGAAATTAAGAAATCCGGAAAATAACCAGCGTGACCGACATAGCTTGCAGAATAAGCAAGCTGAAGGGGCAGTAGGTTAGCCATATTTGTCGAAAGACCGATGACCGGTGGAGTAGACGAGTCCTGGAGAGGAAACCGCGTTTCGGCAAGCGTAGTGTGGGACGCCCCCCAAGCTAGATAGACTGACGACCTCAAAAAGCTCACTGGGACAGACTGGATGCGGAAGCCGCAGGACATAGTATTGAGGCGCAGCCTAGCTAAGAGGCCTATGTCCGGCAGTGGACTGCCATAGGGTGAGTTGACTTTTCTTTTTAATGATCGACACAGTCAGTACATCAGTAGATAATTTTTTGCTGTATAACTAAGTTCACAAAATAAGTTATAGCGTCCGTCGCAGTTATTAATAGAATAAACCGGAACGACTCGGTACATTTTCAAAAACGTTTTTGGTACCTCAGTGCGTCCTAGTACGATTGTTACAGACTTTGTAAATAGGTACCTATCTTAGTTAGATCACAAATATTTTACTAGTTTCGTATAGTTATAATGTAGCAGGCAACTTTACAAATAATTGCTTTGTAGTATTGCGGGGTGACTCCCTACCTACTCTAAAACAGGATACTATGAAGAATCTACTTAATCAAAATCCTAAATTAACTTACAGACAATGCATAAACTAAACCGCTGGATTTAGAAACGTAAAATTTCGCAAATAAGTTCTTTTTATAATTAAATGTTTTAATCATTAAAAAAAAACATCCCCAACGAGGTTAATTCGTAATTTTTGCCGATGGGAAATCTTATCGGGGGGACGCACTTTTTCTGCGTCTGACAGACTTTGTATGGAAAACTGTCAAAAATTCAAAATTATTCCTCGGATAAAATTATATGACGTTAGAAAAATAGCCCTTAGTAGGTTTAATAAAATCAGCCGCATCCATCCATTCGCACGTGGAGTACCATAAACATTTGCTTGCAACCCCCAACCGGTCAGCTCTTTAAATCTAGATCGGGACTCGAACCCGGAACCTTTTACGGGCTGACACAGCGTTCCTGTTGAAATTTTAAGCTACCCCACTTTGTCTGTGGTGTGTTTATTCAGTTGAATAATCCTGATGTTTCCCTGCCTTTGATGTTTCCAACTGTTCGGCCGTTTTGAGATACGGTGTTCTACGATGCGATGACCTGGATTTGAGGACTGACTTGAATGTCTGCTGACTAGAAACATTAGTATAATAGCCGTTTGTGTCCCACCGTAGGGCAAAGGCCTGCCTTCCTTCCGTGGACTTATCCCTATCTACTACTGTCTAGTCTAAGTCTAACTAGACTGTATTGTCCCTCTGCAGAGGCTCCTTGTCCCTTTTCCATACAATTCTGTCTTTTGCGAGTGCCGAGTATCTACTGTTGTATCATCTGCCTAGCCTTTTCCCAACTATGTTGGGGTCGGCTTCCAGTCTAACCGGATGCAGCTGAATACCAGTATTTTACATGGAGCGACTGCCTATCTGTCCTCCACAACCCAGTTACTGGGCGATACCCCTTGGTAAGACTGGTTGTCAGACTTTCAGGCTTCTGACTACCCGTAACGACTGTCAAAGATCCACGAATGACACCCGGGACCAACGGCTTAACGTGCTTTCCGAGGCACGGAGGGGTCTCGGTATGTAAAGATGGTCATCCATCCACAGACCAACTGCGGCAAGCGTAGCTTAACCTGACCGATCGACCTGTGCGGCTGTTATTATTTAGCCACGGGCCCCTCTAAGCTAAGCTCGGTTGGGAGTATCTACTGTTGTATGTGGCTTTAAAAAAATTGTCGATTTTATCCCGCGATCTTACTTGGTCTGCAGCATTGCCGTTTGCTGTTATTTGAAACGGTTATTTTGTTCTATCTTCAGACATATTTTGGAATTATTTACGACTAGCTTTTGCCCGCGACTTCGTTCGCGTGGAATAGTGACTTCACCAATAGATGACACCGACTCTTGACCAATAGATGGCGCTGTATGTCCGGAATAAATTTTATTTTTTGTTTTATTTTTTGTAATAAAAACTATCCTATGTCCATTCTCAAGTTCCAAACTATGTCTGTACCAAATTTCACACAAATCGGTTCAGTAGTTTAGGCGTGAAGCAAAGACAGACAGACAGACAGACAGAGTTACTTTCGCATTTATAATATTAGTTTGGATAAAATATGTATCTACTTATCGTAAATAATTACTACTATTATATCTCTTATTTTTCATGTCGATGGCAAAAACCAGGGTCCGTAATTTAAAACGTTCAATATCTAGTCGCAGTCTCATCTCGGCGACAAACAAATGTCAAAAACTTGTCAAAATGTAGGGAAATTAGAGGTATTTTTGACAGATTGAGACTTAGATCAGACTGTGAACGTTTTTAAAATTACGAGAATTACCCTGCTGATTTAAAATACAGGCGGTATTTTAAATCTGGTTTTCCCAAAATATTGCGACTTCCACGGCGTTGTCGGTTTAAGCGCAGAGGTCACTTTGACTGCATTTTTTGGGAGTCCCCGGAACTTAACTATTATACTATTATTGCGGACTATGTGTCCCACAAAAATGTGATTTCCTTATTAACATTGCAATGAGGGAATTAATTCAAAGTTTGGGGTAACTAGCAACCCCAAACAGGCGAGCAGATTAAAGCTAGTTTAACAGTTGTATCTTTAAAATTTGGACCTGCTGCCGAAATGGTTGGACATCCCTGATTCAGAGTTACTTATTTTTTAACTGTACAAATAATAAAACGGAGTTTGTTTGTTTGTTTGAACATACAGACGCCAGCACATCAAGCTACTACAATCTGTCAAATTTCTTTAATGGATTTTCAACTTTATTGCTAAAGCATTAAGTTTCAAGGTAGATTGGGAACATTTGACAGATTCGGGTAGCTTGACCTGCTCGCCAGCAGGTCAAGCTACCCGAATCTGTCAAATGTTGTACCAATGTCTGAATTGCCAGTCGGATTAAAAAAAAATCGGAAATTTATTTTTTTAGTCTAATTCTTGAGGGAGGCTCCTTAGGGTCCTAGCGTAACCATAGAGCCGAGCAAAAAGAAACATTATCAAGAAGAAAACGAGGTAATAGCGCGGGCGGGCGATGCGGTGTGACGCGGTGGGACGACGAAGTCACAGGCAGAAGCTAGCATATATATAATACGAATTATGTACAGGATGACGGGGAGACATCGACGTGCAACCTGTTACCATCGATTCAGTACATGATTCTGAACCCCACTGCCTTAACATTAGAATTCGTGATTAGGTCTGGGGCTGCAGTATCGATCGCTTTCGGTCGCAAAGTCCCGGATTGATAAGTGTAATGTATGGAGTGACAGGACTTTGCGACCGAATACGGTCGTAAAGCGATCGCTATGAATGTCAAGTATATTCATATGCTTAATAAACATATGCACTTTTTAGTTAGTCATCACAGTGACAAACTTGTATATTTTGACACCAACAGTTTTGTGGAAACTTTAAAGTCGACTAGGGATACTGTGTATCTGCCTGTTAGTTTTAGACACATAATAGCAAGGCTATTAGCTTCTTATATAAACTCAGACATAAATAGTATGTCGAAGTCGTGTATTATTAACACCACATTGGTTAGTAATAATACTAATAATAAGGTGGTGAGCCTGAATAAATGTAGCTCAAATGCTATAAATACTTATACAAATTGTACGAAGGGGGTTCCATGTCCCTCACTCAATGTGAGCTCACCGTCTGGTGATGACATTGAAGTCTTGGGGTTAACTCCGGATAATCTTTTAAACTAGTTTGTAAGACAACAGAAGGTACCAGTAAGAATATCCTTATAACTAACAACAACAAGGTATCTTCTTGCTCTAAATTAATAAAAGGAGATCAGCAGAATGCCTTGAAATTATTTCATCAAAATATTCAGGTATTTCTTCCAAATTATTAGAAATTGAAATCTTTTTAGAAAAAACAAAGTTTGACATTGTTTGTTTAACTGAACATTGGTTAAAGGATTACCAAATGCTGATTAATTATGAGAACTATAGTGTTTGCAGTTGTTTTAACCGTAAATCTATGCTACGTGGAGGTTCTCTAATCTTAATAAAAAATTGTTTAAAATCCAAGCAACGAAACGACATAGTGGATTTATCAGTTGAACATTGTATCGAACTGTCCTGTGTTGAGCTAGATAAACATGTTGTAGTGTGCGTTTACAGACCCCCCCTAATTATCAGAACTTTTCTTTATTTGAGTCAATAATGGAAGATGTCCTAGCAAAACTTGCATCCAGTAACAAAACCACAATTATTTGTGGTGATTTTAATATTAATATTTTGGAAAATAATTCAAATAGCAGTAGATTATTAAGCCTTTTTAAATCTTTCAATTTATTTAATGTTTTTACAGAACCGACTAGAGTAACCCCATCTTCTGCTACTTGTATCGATAATGTCTTCTGCGATTGTGATTATTTAGATAAAGCCATCGTAAATTATCTGCCGTCCGATCATAGTGAACAAACGGTAACTTTTAAGTTTAAAACACCTTTGCAAAAAGTGCAAATATAATTTAGACCAATAACGACTGGCAAATTAAATAGATTTAATAGTACCGTAAATAATAAGTTAAATGTTCTGGATCATAATATGAACGATGCAAATAAATTGTATGAGGATTTCTTTTCAATAGTGCACACTGAATTCAATAAAACTTTTGAAAAGAAAATAAAAAATATCTGCCCTAATTTTATATTTAGTGACTGGGCAACTAGAGGTATTAGGATTAGTAGGGAAAGACTGTTCGAGCTGTACGGCCTTAAGCCTTATATCAACACTGAAACTTTCAACAAGTATGTTGCTATGTATTCCAAAACTTTTAGAAATACCTGCAAGATAGCTAAAGCCCTGTTCATTAGTAACAAGATCAAAACGGCGGAAAACAAAATAAAAACTGTTTGGAAAGTTATACACAACGAAACTAGTGCGAATAAAATACGAAACAATGATTACGCATTGGAGACTTCACGTGGTGCCATAAGCTCTAACTTAGAAGTAGCTCAGGAATTTGTAAATTTCTTAACTAATATACCATGTAAAACGACGGAAGTTTTAAATTCCTCACCCGTTGTCTCAATTGATCTATTAAGAGCTAACGTTTCAGGCTGCTCGGTTGAATTTCAATTTAAACATATAAACCCTATGATTGTTATAAAAGCTTTTCGGCAAATCAAAATCAAATTGACCGAAGATTTATGGGGAATGTCTATCAAAGTTTGTACATCCATAATCGAAACTATAGCGCCATACTTAGCTTTGATATTTAATTTGTGTGTAGATCAAGGAGTCTTCCCGGATTTAATGAAATACAGTAAGGTTATACCGCTTTTTAAATCTGGGGACAGCAAAGACACCAACAATTATAGACCAGTATCCGTGTTGCCCGTATTCAGCAAGGTGTACGAAAAGGTAATGCTCAATCAAATGCTTAATCATTTTAACACCAACAAAATCTTACATGATCAGCAATATGGTTTCACCAAAGGACGTTGTACGACTGACGCCGGTGTAACCTTATTAAAGCACATCTTTACAGCGTGGGAGGAGGCCCAAGATGCCATAGGAATCTTTTGTGACCTCTCCAAGGCATTTGATTGCGTCAATCACGAAACCTTACTTTTTAAACTCGAGCATTACGGAATAGGTCAACTTGCGCTCAGATTAGTAAAATCTTATTTATATGATAGACAACAAAAAGTTCAAATAAATGGTGTCAATTCTCTTGCTTTAAAAGTAAAAATGGGTGTTCCACAAGGCTCGATTTTAGGTCCTTTCCTCTTTTTAGTATATATTAATGATCTACCCCATGTATTAAAGAACCAACCACAAATGGTGTTATTTGCTGACGATACTTCCTTAATTTTTAAGATAAATAGGCGTGCATCAAATCTTGACGACGTAAATAACGCCCTACTGCAGGTACAAAATTGGTTCACTGCTAATAATTTGGTATTAAATGGGAAAAAAACTAAATGCATAAGATTTGCTTTACCAAATGTTAAAAGTAGTGATTGTGACATAGTATTGAACAAAGAGAAACTAGAATTCGTCGATAAAACTGTTTTCCTGGGGATCACGCTCGACTCAAAGCTGCAATGGGGTCCTCATTTAACATCTCTTGCAGGACGGCTAAGTTCAGCAGCTTATGCTGTAAGAAAAATCCGTCAAGTTACTAATGTAGATACCGCGAGGCTAGTCTATTTCAGTTACTTTCATAGTATCATGTCTTACGGTATTTTACTATGGGGGCGGGCTGCAGATATCGAGTCCATTTTTATTCTGCAGAAAAGAGCCATCAGAGTAATATATGGCCTCCGCAGGCGCGATTCTTTAAGGGAACTGTTTAAAGATATTAACATCATGACGGTACCTTGTCAATACATCTATGAAAACATAATGTACGTAAGAAAAAATTTAAATCTTTTCAATAAAAGAGGTGAAAGACACAACTATAGGACTAGAAATAGGGACCAATTAGTTCAAACAGGTTTCAGACTGGCTAAAGTAGACTCATCCTTCATGGGGTACTGTTTAAAATGTTACAATAAAATTTCTCCCCACATACTCCAACTGAATGAAACGAAATTTAAATCTTGTATTAAACGCACACTATGTAGCCGAGCATACTATAAGTTAGGGGATTACATCGCTGACAAAAATGCTTGGCTCAATGCTGGTCCTGCTCCACAGAGGCGCATAAACTAATTAGCATTCGGAAACATTGTTGGAGCTGCTGAACATTTGAAAAAAAAACTATCTTTGCATTGTATAAACTCAATTGTTTAGAATTGTATAATTGCATAGCACACGTGTGAGCACTATGTACTTTCTATAAAGCTACCATTTACTGGGTACGTCTTTCATTGACTTGAATGTGCCCTGGCAGCTGTGAGTATGTCATGCTCACTCAAATGTCTCGCTGGTGGTGGCGTGTGTGTTGGATCATTAAGTTTCCTCCAAAATGGTTGAGCTGAATGGTGCTGATCCATACGTCATGTTCGTGAACGGGCGCCGCCAGTAGGGACTGGTCATCTCTTAGCTGCCTCGGCTTATTTTAATTTTTAATTTCTGAATTGTTTTTGTTTTTTTATAACGGACGCTTTTAACGTGCACGTATTTCTACATCGTTCTCACATGGTTAATTTCAACACGAATGATGTAATCAAATATTTTGTAACAATTTTATGATTTAAAAGAGTGTCCATGGAGTTTCTTGCCCGTTCTTCTCCATAGGTACCTACGCTTTGGAATGGGCAACTAGCTTCATCTTTCTGACTGACCGACCCTTTGACAATTCAAAAGTACCTGTAATTGGTTTAGTTGAATTAAATGATTTGAGTTTGAGTTTGTCGAGACTGCAGGGGCAGGGCTCCAAAGAGAGGAACTTCCTGACAATGCGAGCCGTGTCCACAAGTACCGCTTTCTGAATCAAGCCCTTGATCCAGCTGCCCAACGAGAGCCTCCTCAGCTGTTGGTCGAGGCTCTTGGCTGTTAAGCCTTTGGCTGTCACGACTGTCGGCACAATGATTGCTGAGTCCACATTCCACATGTTGACAACCTCGCGAGCCAAGTCAAGATACTTGATTTGGTTTATTAGGTTATTAAAAAAAAATGCTGTTCCATACACTTTGACCGGGTAGGTATTGCACTTTTCTATGCAACACCACATACTTTTTTTATTAGCGACGAAATTTTCTGCGCTAAAGTTGTCAAAAAATTAAAGGCCCGTTTTGACACTGATAGTTCTAATCTATATACATATAATAAAATTGCAGAAAAGTGGTGTCTGTACAATGGAAATATATAAAAAAAAAGTAGCAGGGGTTGTTATTATATCGATGCCGAACCCGAATTTGTAATTAATTTTTTTTTTGTCTGTTTGTCGGTTTGTCTGTTTGTCTGTGTGTTTGTGCACGCTAATATCAGAAACGGCGATTTAGATGGGGTTTTCACTAATATATTGTAGTAAGCTTCACTTAACAGTTAGTGTTTATTTCATGTCAATCGGTTCATAAATAAAAAAGTTATGTCAATTTCAAGAATCACGGCGAACATTTGTTAATGTATTCTATCAGAGTACGTACACGCCTGGCGCCTGCGTGTCCGTGGCTATATAAAGCGCGCTGAGAGCCGCGCCGCTGACCCCCCGACCCTTGCCCGCTGAAGTGCCAGCCCGCGCCGTAGCTGAGCCTGTAGCTTTAAATTCCCCGACTGAGACCTCTGAGTTTGTTTCGGCCTTTCTTCTCAGAGATAGTCCTAGGAAACGCCGCGCTCATCAAAGCATTAATAATACTAATTCGATCCAGCCTCTCCCCTTGCTGCCCTCTCCCAGCGACGCCCTAAGCCGAGGTTTGTACCCAACAGGGGGTGCCCTTAGCGTGCAGTCACTTAGTTTTAATCTAGATGTAGCCCTGGAGGCTTTAAGAATTATTAAGGCAACCACAGGATAGTCCGGTTATAGTCACGACCTCTCAAGGTCAACTACGAGATGCCATTCATAAAAAAAAACGCGCCGCTGCCATAAGGATTCAGTTATTCGTAGCGAACGCACGAGTATAGACGAATAGTTGCATTCGATTATTGCGATTCACTTGAATACTGACTGTTTGCATATTTCATTTATTTATATTTTAGGGTTTGTAGGTTAGGTTCTTTTTCTTAATTTTCTTTAAAATTTTGTAAATAAATATTGTAAGTATTTGGTATAGGTTAGGCGGTTCTTTCCTTGATTTTTGGGTATTTGCTTATCTTAATTTTTATTTAGGGTTTGTAAATAAATATTGTAAGCATTTGTTATAATATAAGGTTAGGCATTTCTTTCATTGTTTTTCGGTATACTTATCTTAATTTGAATTTTGGGTTTGTATATAAATATTATAAGTATTTGGTATAGGTTAGGCATTTCTTTTCTTGATTTTCTTTATTAAGTATAAGTTCATTAGCTCAGGTTAGTAATAAATTTTTCTACCAATTCTTTTGTTTTATAAAGTTAGTACGTTTGGTTTACACGTCTTAATACTTATTACTTAAACTGTGATAATTTTAGACTGTCCAATAATCTGTAAGTATTTATAATTTAATTGTTTACGTACGTGTTTACTAAATAACTGTGTGTTAAGTAGTAAGTAGGTACTATTTTATTGTAAGAATGCCTCGAAGAAGATCCAACCTCTCCCAATGTAGCAAAAATGCTAAAAGGATGAAATTAGTTCGATCACAGGAATCTAAGGAAGGTCGTGAAGGCAAGGCTCTCCGCAACTCGGGAACATCAGGCTAGGTTTCGTGCTGCAAAAACTTCGACTCAGCGAGAATCTCGACTGAGTTCAAATCGTTCTCGAATGATGACAACTCGAAATAGGGAAAACGGGGAACAACGAAAGGCACGTTTATCTGTCGGTCGCGAAACTCACGCGCTATCGCGTGAGTCTGAGACTTCTGCGAACCCATAATGCTTCTTAGAAATTTAAGCCCCCCAAAACTTTGCAATGACACCAGGTTAAAATGACCAATTTACAACGAAATCTGATAGAAGCAGAGATTTTAACAGGGTGTGGAAAAAGTGAAAGTGTTTTCATTCCTCGGATTCCTCTCATTCCAAACAATTTTCCATTTAGTTTTAAACGAGTCCAGTTTCCAGTCAGCCTATGTTTTGCGATGACAATTAATACTGCAAGTTGTGGGTGTAGATCTAAGTATCAGCTGTTTCTCGCACGGTCAGTTGTATGTGGCTCTGTCACGGGTTAGCAATCCTAGGAGCCTGTATGCTTTCATCCCCGATGGCCATACGTCAAATATCGTATACAGAGAAGCATTACTGTAAAGTAAATTTTTAGCTACCCAAACGACGGTATATGTAATTCAAAATATGCTGCCCGAAAAGTCACTATTCCACGCGGACGAAGTCGCGGGCACAGCTAGTTGTTAATAAAGATCAAATTCGCAAAACACGTATTCGTTTGTATGAAACTAATAGGTGTCAAGAACGCATTCTCAAATGTCAAAACGGGCATTTTTCTTTTTGACATCTTTATGGGGTTTCAAAATCATGTGCTGAATTTTATTCATGGTTTCAGTATGTCTGCCACACTGTTATAGTACCTGACATCGTAAGAATTATTTATTTATGAGCCAGAACTCTTGGCACATGTTTATAATAATTTACATTACGACCGGTTATCAGTTGCTTCATAATGTATGGCGTTATACAGGCTGTAGAAATTTGCTCATTGGTAAACTTCGTACACTGATTTTAGTTCCAAATGTTGTGAATAGTCCAAAGGGCTAGTTATCAGGACATAATCTTGCTTGCTATTGATAAACCGAAGTTTTAGAACGGTTGTACTGAATATGCAGCGCAAAAAACAAACTCGCCTTAATTTACATTTTTTGTGGTCTGTATCAATTAATTGTAAATCCGGCTGACGCCCGTTGCAAACTGTGGCAGGATACTTTTCCCCCTTACTTACTACCTACCTACTACCACAGGAGCATCTCCCTGCAGAGTGTAACCTTCCGTGGTCCACTTGGAAGTGTCTGAGCTGTCTCCAGACACAAGTGGGAAGATGTAAGTCCAACCTGGTAAAGTAGGGCAACCTTGACGGAACGGCAGTAGCGTGTGATTGTGGAGCTATGTCACTAACCATGCTCCACCTCCTATCCTGCCCTCTGTGTCCCAAAACATGCAGTCAGAGTCACCTCTGCGCTGTCACCGACAACGCCGCGCCGTGGAAGTGGCAAAGTTTTGGGAAAACGAGATTTTAGAAGAAGAAGAATGGTAAATCAGTAACTTGAATCAATCACAATCATACAGTATTTCTTCGTTTAATACAGCCTGTACATCGCCATAACTTAAACATAACCCGTTATATTTGAATTATTGCACCATTATTGTGCAAATTTCGTGCATTATGCGCGGTTATCGTGTTGCTAACAGGGACGGACTTTACGTGGTTTATGGAGGTTTGAGTTTGCACGTGCCCGGATATTATCGCTTACACGGTTATTTCTTTGTTTGTATTGCTTAATTTTATATGGGGAATAATTACTGTAATGGAAGCTCGGTTGGGCGTTTCGAATGGTCCTGGGTTTTCTGTGAGGTAATTGAATTAAATTTCTTTGTTTTCCTAAACCACTGTATTTTAGGCACGTTATTTGGTTTAAGTGTACTTATTTGATTTTTGTTTAATTATTTTCTGCCGAATGGACTGGCCGCCACTAGCATGAGACGGAATTGTGTGGAAAAGGGAGAGGGAGGCTTCCCTTGCCTTACGTATTTGATTTAGATTAGAATTCTAGTTACATTTTAATTTAGGATGGAGGTCAGATAGGCAGTCGCTCCATGTAAAATACTGGTATTCAGCTGCATCCGGTTAGGTTAGTTAGTTTTTTAGGTTAGTTAGTCCCAACATAGTTGGGAAAAGGCTAGGCAGATGATGAACCAAAGCTGTCATTTTTCAGTTCAGTCCTAAGACTTCTTTAGTTTCTACCCCTTTTTTTGATTCCGTCATAGTTTCCTCAAGTTCTCTATGATAACATTGCAACTCAATGTATAGACTAATTGACACAAAATAGAGAAAGTGTTTTGCTACGAATGACTAAAAACAAAGATCGATTTAACACACAAGCCGCTTTAAATGTTGCCTAATTCTTCTTGGCGACAGTCCTCCATGCCTTTGCCACACGAAACCGTGCCTAATCCGGCCCTGCAACTACTGAACGCGTCATCCAGTGAAAATATGCTCTGTGACATAAAAAGTATTTTATTTTGACCGCTTAAGCGGGTCTCATGTGAATTTTAAATGTGTCGCTTAAAAAACGTGTTCCTTGCTGTGTCTCGAATATGATGTAAATTTTACATTGTAGCCGTTTGTTATACAGTAACGTTACCGTATATTTTGAATGTTTTTTGCTGAATTTTCTGTATTTTGAATGAATTTCTTGAAGTAGATAAGGATGGTGCGCTAAAATATGGAAGCTACGAAACAAATATTCCAAGGACTCCACGAGACAGCCTCGACCTAGTGTGGATATCATGAGCGAAATGCTTCTTTAGTGTTTGTATTTAAAAAAATGTAACGCTATTAAAGACTATGATATGTTATAAGCTATAAGCACTGTTTTTGGCGAATAAACTGTCATTATTATTATAAAAATATGAAAGAAAAAAAATACATTTATTCGCGGTTAAAATGACGCAGAGAAGCCATCGCTTAGCATAATGCTACGACCCTATGAGAGACAGAGTCCCAGCGCTGGTTTCAGCCACAGCCGGATATTGACGTGATGTGTTCTTGGCAGTTTTTATGTTATCTACCCATTGTAGATAATCTTGGCGTCTGTTTTTATAAAACTACTACAACGATAGTTATTCTTAGCACTTTGTACAAAGACTTCATGCTACCTTCACCAGTCAGCAAAGTGTTAGCAGGCCTGTCTGTCCAGGGTGCTTCGTAAACACCACTCGTATAGGCTATTTAAATAACATCACCTGACTTACCATCATCATCATCTGCCTATCTGAACTCCATAACCCGATTACTGGGTATATCGATACCCCTATTTATGTAAGAAGTAGCATAATATTTACTAACGATACGGAAAGCTTACTTAGGGATTATAAATACATTGTTTTATTGGCGTTTGAAAAGTGCTGATTTTCAGGCAATTTTGACTAGGTAAGTTTAGATTTATTTTGTTTAAATAGGATAGTTTCTATGAATATAGTTTATTTGCCAATGAAACCAATATAATCGTTCCAACAATAGAGCCTAAAAGTAGTTTCAGTTATTAAAGCAAATTAACAAACAAATAAACCGGATATGGCGTAAACATTGTATTGTTTTCAAGTAAACGGCTGTTGCATGTAAATAGAAAAAAAGTTTTTAAAGGAAAAATATCGTTTTGTACTCGAAAATAAAAAAATAAAAGAAAGAAGCACCATGTTCTTATGGGAATAAAATTATTGGCGGCAAATATGATGCACAAAAAGAACACAAGCACAAAAAAAATACAAGTTGGGGATAAATAAGCGTCACATCCACGCAAAATAACATCTACAGCGTTTTTAATTTTACAACGAAAATCTATGATTACCCCAATTACCCCGGCTGCTATTTGAGATCTTCTTCTTTGAGATGTCTACAACTTCAGCTCCAACGCTGGATCTCCACCTCAGCCTCCTCAACCCACCTATCGCGCATCGTCATCCATACACCCCACCTCCACATTATACACACGACTGCCATTCCACCTCCATCCTTACCTTGTAAATAAATCTTTAATTTACTTTTACTATCCTTTCTTTAATTTAATTACTTTAAAGTTAAACTTTTCTTGTCGCTATACGACAGCTTGATTTGCTGTCTGTGCAAAATTACAAATCTAAAAAAAAATGCTATAAACACACAGATAACAGTTTCACGATAGTTGTAAATCACCAATAAAATGTGTGGATCATAAACCTTAGTTTTACGACCTGCTGAGTCAAAACGTTAGAAGCCAATTTCATAAAAAATTGCTTTGGGTCTACGACTGCAAACATGCTATGTGTGTTCAAAAAAGAACAGTCTAAAGGAAAAACTTCGAATACGTTAAACTAAATTTTGGAGATTAAAAGGTAAAACTGTATGAATGTACAAAAAATGATTAATCGTTCTACATTACATTAAGCTCCGTAAGTTAAAGTTTAATTTAATTGTAGGTATATCTCGTATTGCTTGTGTTGTTTTTGAAACTTTGTGCCAAATAATGAGTATTTTATGCTACTTGATCATAACTAATAAATAATAATAATTAACTTAAACAAAAAAAAAAATGAAATGAAAAAATATGAAAAAAGAGAAAAAGTGAAATGTGGGTGTACTTATACATAGTTGATTAATCGTTCTACATTACATTATGCTCCGTAAGTTAAAGTTTAATTTAATTGTATATCTTGTATGTTTGTGTTGTTTTTGAAACGTTGTGCCAAATAATGAGTCTTTTATGCTACTTGATTATAAATAAATAATAATTAGATTTAAACAAAAAAATTAAATGAAAAAAAGTGAAAAAAAAAATAAAGAGTAAAAGTGAAATGTGGGTGTACTTATACATAGTTACAACTCTGCTTAACCCTTCGGAGAATACAGCTGCGATGTTTTGTGTATGCTATTATTGAAGAATAACCATAACTAAACACTCAGAATAGGAACTATACACTCTTCCTAGTAGAAGCATGGTTAGTTGTAGGTAGGGGAGTTTCACCCTAAATGTAAATAGTTGAAGGATCTCATCTGCCTAGCCGTTTCCCAACTAAGTTGGGGTCGGCTTCCAGTCTAACCGGATGCATGCCTATCTGATCTCCACAACCCAGTCACTAGGTAATACGATACCCCTTGGTAAGACTGGTTGTCAGACTTTCGGGCTTCTGATGACCCGTAAGGACTGCCCAAGATCTTAACGTGCTTTCCGAGGCACGGAGCGGTCTTAGTATATGAAGATCGTCATCCGTCCACGAACTAACCGTGGCAAGCGTTGCTTAACCTGATCGATCGACCCTTGCGGCTGTAATTACTTAGCCACAAGCCCCTACCTAAATAGTTTAAGAATCTGTTTGTTACTAATTTCAGTATTGGAAGTTATTTTTCCTTATAAATAATCATACCTACTAGCACACTGATAGCGTATGTGCAGTCACCTATATCTGTAACTGGCATGCAAGAACAAACTAAGAAATAAAGCTTAGTTTCAATGGTACCTTTTTATAAGTTTCCGAGAATTCTTCCCAGCTACTTAATTTGTAAATTCTTCCTTGAACATTTAATTTTCTTACACAAAGTTTCAAAATTAAAACTAATTTAGTTAAGGTTAAATGAGAGTTTTACACTCTTATTATGTCTACGGAGAAAATCTGCTTTCCTTTAATACTTCTCAGACTTCATTAAAATAAATTGTTGATCTATTCCAAATATTTTTTATTTTTAATGCTGGCAGCATAAAAAAAAATTAAATCATAAATATTGCATAAGCATACTCAGACAATAATGTTCCCACTAATGGGATACAGGCCTCCTCTCTGTGAGAGGGAATGAGCCGTAATCTACCACGAGGGCCCTGTGTAGGTTGGTAGATGTCACATGACTTCGAGTTTTTGGTTCTAAGATATGCCGGTTTCCTCACGATGTTTTCCTTCACTTTATCCTGAAGACAGATTTTAAGTTAAATATTAAAGTTGTTATTCAATAGTTCTTAACCTTTTTTCACGGAAAAAATATTATTGGTTATTGTGCTATAAACCACATTATGCATTCCTATAAACCATATTATGCATTCCTATAAACCAACAACCTAATTACTAAGCGACTCTCTAACATTCAAAACGTCCTATCTCTGTTGACAATATTCTCACAAACTTAAGCTACTATTCTATGTACCTTTTTATTAAAGTTTCAGCGAGCGAACCTCGTCGGTCAGTCTCAATGCACGTGCAATTTCAGGCTTTTAGGCTTTAGTTCAAACGTTAAAAGGAAGAACTACGCTTGTTACTTATTTTTGTTCCATTTCTATTGCTGCTGCGGCTTTTGTTTCTATTTCCACAATTCATGTTATAACACATATGCCGATCAAAGGCTCTAGTCTCCAATTATAATTTTAAACTGCTCTCGAATTTCATAGCTATAGCAATTTTGTGGAAAAGGATTTTAGAATATGGTAATTGGAGTTGTGATCCCTGAAAGTGAGAAGCTAAAATGTTGTGAAATAATTGTTTTAATCCAGAATTTTAGACATGTACCTACATACCTATATAATTATCTTTTTTTTTTTAATGAGAGGAACAGCAGACAGTTACATTATAAGGACTTACAGCTAGTTTAACAAGATAGCAATTTAGTTATAAAGTAACCCGCAACGCTGTCCACAACTAGGCATAGAAATTTAAGAAAAAAAAAGAGCTAATCGCTAGGAACATTAATAGATGTATGTACGTGTGGCAAAATACTTAATAACTTAACTTAATACTTATAAACATGTAATAACAGTAAAATTATTACTGACAGCCATATTTTACACTGCTTAAATTGCCAGTGATACCCAAACTAGACAGTAATTTTCTAGACTTGGAGTCATTATTTGCCTAGGCTTTTCCCAACTATGTTGGGGTCGGCTTCCAGTCTCACTGGATGCAGCCGAATACCAGCATTCTACATAAAGCGACTGCCTATCTAACCTCCACAACCCAGTTACTGGGTACTGCTTGCTGCAGCTGCTGGTTGCTGCTGGGTAGTGAAAGCCGAGATCAACAGCTTAACGTACTTTTCGAGGCACGGAGGGGTCTTGATATGTAAAGATGGTCCTGGCACCCATCCGCGAACCAACCGCGGTAAACGAAGCTTAATAATACCTCATCAATCGACCTATGCGTACGTGGATTTTCTAGACTTGAAGTATTTCAGTTTAATGCTTGAATTTTCTATTCAACATTCAGCATCATTTTTACAAAAAAAAACACCTAATTGAATAAGACATTTCCTTCCAGAAAATTCTAAAAAAACATCTCACTGTTTTCATCTTACTTACGCAAAAATAATCCTCTACTTAATTACGACCTTAAAAGGTATTTTCTTCGCTGTCTGTTCACCTCAACGTTTTCAAAAGCTATTTTTCAGAGTCCGTCTGTCCATTCCGTTCACTCATTAATCTGCTCGTTGGACAGTCTGTGACGAACAACTGGAATAGATGGGTTGAATGATGTTGAAACTTACTGGAAACTCCTTTGTGGTTAGCTGCGGGTTTGATTTAGAGAATATGTTGTAGAGGTAGTTTTTGTAATACGTACCCTATGTTTTTATTGATAATTGTTTTATTGCGGGGTCAGCCTGATCTGGGATTGCCTGGACATGAGTTACCTTGGGTAACCTGGAAGTCTGTAAACATACTCCAGAACAGATTTGGCCGACGCCGTTAGATGACTCCGCCTTGGAGTGTATATGTGGTGCTGTTCCACAAACGATGGGACACCTAATATCGTGTACTGCGAATCCGGTCAGCTGCATGTTACAGGAACTGATGGACGGTGGTGATGGCGCTTAACAAGTAGCTTAATTCTGGGCCGAGTCCATTTCGATTGCTATTGAATTGACACGCTAAGAAGAAGAAAAGCTCGCCAGGTGGTTTTTTATTATTAGGTAACTATTCTGGAAATAATTATAATAATAATAACAATATAATATCCCTGGACATTTCACACAGCGCCATCTAGTCTCAAGCTAAGCAACCTAATGCTTGTGTTATGGTAACAAGATGGCTGATAAACTACTTATATACATTTTTTTTTGTAAATACATACATATTATAGATAGAAAAACACCCAGACTCGGAACAAATACATGTAGGTCATACAAATATTTGTTCCGTGCGGGAATCGAACCCGCGACACGCAGCGCAGCAGTCAATCGCTTAACCACTGCGCCAACCGTGCCGTCAATTATAACCTCCGAATGTATTTTTTTTCAGAATATCTTCCCATTTTGATATGACTTTCATCTTTTGTATCCAACGAATTGATAAAAACGTCTGATTATATTCAACTAAGAGCTGATTTTTCAATCGACAGATAATTTTTATTCGTGGAATAAAATTGACATCTGACAATTTTTGTACGGAAGAACTGTCAAAAATTAAAAATTATTCATCCGATAAAATCATCTGGCGTTGGAAAAATCAGCCATTAGTCACTTTAATTCCTCTTTTCAGCCCAATTCAAAAAGAAAAATGTGTACACAAGTGACATAACTTATAACCTTTTCCTCGTTCCTTTCAGCGTATAAAGAAAACACTTTTAAAACGAATAAGACAGTAAAATAAATGGCAAGTAACAAAGGGTAGGATACACAACACCCTTACAGCTGCATCAAGAGCCTTAAGTGCTTACTCGTGTCAGGGATGCTGTCAAGGGCGGAAGAACTTTTCCTTAACGAAAAAAAAAAAACGTGTTTACTGAGTTATTTATAAGGTCGTTGTTAATTTAGTGTTATTTGTTTGTTATTTTATTTGTGTAGGTGGATATTTGACCATTGCATTATGTTTTACGTGTAGGTATTTATATTGAGCCGAGCGGCTGTTATTACTTAGCCACGAGCCCCGTGGCTAAGTAATAACAGCCGCACGGGTCGATCGATCAGGTAAAGTACGCTTGCCTGGTCGGTCCGTGGATGGGTGACCATCATTTCTTACCGAGACCCCTCCGTGCCTCGGAAAGCACGTTAAGCCGTTGGACCCGGCTGTCATTCCTGGATCTTTGACAGTCGTTACGGGTCGTCAGAAGCCCGAGAGTCTGACCACCAGTTTTACCAATCGGGTAACGTGTTACGCAGTAACTGGGTTGTGTAAGTTCCAGAGATTAGCTCGTTCAAACAACGTAGTGTACTCAACGTACTACCTACTCTCAGTACTTACACGGGTATTACAAGGTCCTTACGCTTTCGCAGTTCAACCACTTCTGCCTTTCTAAAATGGCGCTACCACGAAACTTTTAAAATTCCTAATAATTTTTATTTTTTTATTACTCGTACTAAAAAGAATCTATGTATCTAGCCTATCCGTATGCCAAAAATCCAAATCCGTGCAGCCGTTTTGGTATGAACGCGTAACAAACAAACTCACTTCCGCATTTAAAATGTATATAAGTAGTTTATCAGCCATCTTGTTACCATAACACAAGCATTAGGTTGCTTAGCTTGGGACTAGATGGCGCTGTGTGAAATGTCCAGGGATATTATTATTATTATTAAATAATACTAGCAGCGCCCCGCGGTTTCCCGCATAAGGAAATATGGGGATAAAAAGTATCCTATGTATTAAATATAAACCATCGTTTGGCACACAGATGGTTTTTAACCAGGATTAAAATTTAAGATACTTTTTTACTTTTCGATATTCCCACGGGATCGAAACTTATGCTGGTGAAACCGCGGAGCGCAGCTAGTATCATAAAAAAATACATTTTCAAAAAACAGACTTTGAAAATGTTCTCTTCCAGTGTCTGTAGATCATGGTCTAAGCCCCAGCCTTGTTTTTGAAGTGCACTAAGATTGATTTACACCAACCAGGTGGTGTGTTCACGGCATACTTTAAATTTTCCATTGTTATTTCTATTTTATTTCCATTCATTCATTCATTTGCGCTTTATTCCATTGAATCATTGAGATTGAGGTTCATTCTTTCTCTATTATTATTGCTGCAGTAAAAAGCTTTAGTGAGTGTGGTCCTTCGATCAATAATAGTACTAGATTCCCGAGAAGCGCTTCAAAAACGGCCCGAAAAATAAGATCACAAATACTTTTGTGGTCTTATTTCAAATTAGTATGTTTTTAACCTTATTACTTAGACTTTAAGTTTAATTTTAGAATAAATGACTGAAAATTTAAAAATAGAATGATTTTATTTTCAAGCGACATTTTAAATATATTTTGCAATGGTAACTAAAATTTATGTTTAAGCATTAAGGCTTATAATAAACTGAAGTCGTTAATATTATTAAACTTTTTTATAAGAAATGTAGATGTTTACGTGTGCAAACGTGGTCACTTGAGCGACTGATTTTTGTTCCTGATCCTTAATCTAGTACTATTATTGATCGAAGGTGTGGTCTTACTTTCAGGCAGTGTTCATCATCATCATCACCATTCCAGCTGAAAGACGTCCACTGCTGGATGCTGTACATATGCTTCCCCCAAGCGTCGTCACATCGACTGGTGCTGTGTTTCTGGCATCAAGCGGTCATTAACAAGGTCGTGAAGATATTAATAATTTATAATAATGATTTCTTTCATCTGCATACAGTTTGTAGTGATGGGACGTATGTATTTTTTGTTCAGAGCATTACCAACAAGTGGCAAGTGCGTGTTAAACCACCCACACCAAAAGGGCTCCGTTGTCGTTACGAATGCGGTTAAGTTCCCAATGCTGGGACACAGGCCTCCTCTCTTCGAGAGGGAGTGAGCCGTAATCTACCACGCGGGCCCAGTGCAGGTTGGTAGATGTCACATGTCTTCGAATGTTTAGTTCTAGGAATTACCAGTTTCCTCATGGTATTTTGCTTCACCGTTTTGAGAGCAGTGGTGATGAAATTATTTACACAAAGTTGAATTCAAACCGATAACCTACAACTCGTAAGTCGGGGCTGTTATCAATACGTCACTACTGCTCACTGGGCCACCACTGACTGCTCATTAAGCCACCCCTGCTCAATGCTTCATTTATTTATAGTAACACAATCTTTATTTAACTCTGTATCATCATTATATACTCGAGGCAATTCAGCTGTTAGACCAAACAAATATAGTGCGAAGACTAAAACGGACAAAACCTTTTGAGTTAGTGTAGTGTAAAAAGTGTAGAAATAATAGTGCCAATGACACACATAATAACACATGAACAAAGTGCTTATGTGCAAAGTGCTTATATCATCTTATCAGACTCTAAGAAAGTGGAACGAACTTGTGTAAAGTACACAAATTCGTTACACTATCATAAACACTATTCTAAGTTTTAAATAATTATCATGTAATAAATTAAGTTGGATTAAAATTGCTTATCTTATAGGCTAGATTGTAATTAATTATTAAGAACCTGGTTCTTTTTAATAAAGGATAAAAAAACCATACTCTATCCTATATCTAGTACACATTGGATATCGGTGCACTTGACACACTCGATTAAGCATCCTTGAGTTTCCTTTTAGTACACTACGAGCGCCGACGCCGTGTTTTTGACAGGCAATGACGAGAAAAGTGTATGAAATACGTCACAAAACATGCAACTTTCGGCGAATATTTTCACGTAGGTACATAAATTCAAGCCTGTTTTACACGAAGGGTTACACAGGTATGTATATTGTGGAATAATGATGTCTGATTCACACATGCCATCTATCAGGATAGGACCACTGAAAACTGCAATGGCTTTTTCTTCAAAAGTCCCTTACAGACATGGCCGTGCATTGTTAGACTCACATAATGTCTTAGGTTGGACTATCAGATACCATGGCCATCTTAGTTAGTTTCGGTATTTTTGATCAGTTTTAAAATATTTACTGATATGGACGTGTAAAAGTTTCAAAAGTGCAATCACATTTTAACAGAAGGTTGTATATGTATGTCATAGTTCGAAACTCAATGAAAAGCGAGAGCGACATATATAACATTACTTGGGGCGGGAACATAACCTAGGACCCTGCGTTCAGCAGTTGAGTTTGTAAAACCTTTTTTTAACCTTACCTTGTTAGTTACCTAATGAGGAGTTACAACTTACTTGACATAATATTGTTTGTGAAAAAAACTAATTTTCCATTTTCTTTTTGATCATTAATTGGATATTTAATTATTATTTGTACAGTATAGTTTCAGGTTTATCAATGAGTAACATAATTAGTAGTTCTGCGAAAAAATACCCAGTAAGCTACGTTGATTACAAACTGTTAACCAATTTCCCGCCAATCGAGCTAAGTTTAAAGCTCTGTTTACTACAATAATATAACGAGCAAAGTGTAATATTCGCCGATAAACTTCGGACCGAAATTGGAACAGCTAACATATTTAGCTACAGCAATATTCCCACTTTGTTCCGAAGCTAATACGAGATAGCAAAACAAAGCTAATTTCTGATTGAATACCCCGTGTTGACCTAGCGACCTACAAGGTCAAATTTTACTTGCTGAATGCCGTCGTCAGTAATTGTGTTCTGCTCAGATTCAGATTCATTTGCAAACTTTCAAAATTATATTTAAGTTAAACACTGTTTTACACATCAAGACTTCTAAGTGACTCTGAAAGGGAGGTTCTCATACAAATAACTATGGCAATGGTTAATCCCGTTGGCTGTGTTGCCAATTCCCATCAATAAAAATTTACTATGTTGCCAATTGAAATATTCAAAACACGGAATCATGACAAATTTTATAATATTGTCAATTTTCCAACAAGGTAAATTTGTAAGTTGTATTCTTTATTAAACAGAAACTTGTGGAATTGTAACTTGCAAAATACAATTACAATCTACAATTTGTAACGTTTATTAAACAGGGCTCTGGTCATTCACCGAGTTGCAAAAGTTCCGCCTTGAAGTTTGCCGTAAAGACCGGACAAAATTCGGAACACCACACTGAATTCCAAAACGGGTATAATAGACGTAGCCAAGAAGGCTAAGCTCAAACTGAATTAAGCGGGTCACATCAGCCGCATAACCGATGACCACTGAGCAAAAGACTCCACACAAAGGATGCCTGATGATGGATGGCGCCGGCGAGGTTTGCGCGGGAAAAGAGTTTGTGGAAGAATTGGGGAGGCCTTTGCCCAGCAGTGGGCCAGCATAGATTAAACAAAAAAAAATTATAGAAGAAGAGTGGGATGATGATAGTAATCTTAATATAAAATCATCATCAGTTAGCGACGGTGTTTTAGAATGGAATCCTACCGAATGATCTAAAACCAAAGCCAACCTATTTGTACGATAAAATTCGGCACCCTAATTGCGTAACACACAATCAATCGGAATCAGAATCATTTTGAAGCAAATTGCTAATTCATTGCTTCATAAGTTCGAAAAATTTGTCTGCCCAACACGTAAATAACGCAATGAATGTTGTTGAACCAACAAAATGAAACCGATTCTAATTGATTGTGTGTTACGCAATTAGGGTGCAGACCAAACGTTACAACAGCCAATACATTTACCTACCTAGATGCTTCTATGTTCCCAATCTAATACTGAGAGTGCTATTCAAAACTAATTTCTGATTTGAAACTTGTAGGTTCGTCTTGCATCCATTGAATATTGAAATGCAATAATCAGTCGCCGGGGAAGGCTGTCCCGGCTCGAGACTTCCGCTGTCAATTTGTCCCGGGAATGGTACATTTTGTTGGTGACTGCAGTAGACGTGGAGCTAAGAAGGGATTTTGATGATGGGTTCTTTTTAATGTATGTGAATATGTAACTGTTTCTGAGGCTCCCATTGCAATTTGTAGCATGTTTTTAATTTCATATCCTACTAATATTGGATGGATGGATGTTTGTTACTATTTTACGCAAAAACTACTGAACGGATTTGGATGAAATTTGTCACACGGATGATAAATGATTTTATTTTGTAAGTAGGTTTGTACAAACACTTTTACACGTCAATCATATTTTAAAACTAGATGAGGTCGGCGTTTCCTATCTGACTAGTCTGAGAAGAAAGGCCGAAACAAACTCAGACGTCACATGGTTTATAACCAGGATTAAAACATATAGAATACTTTTTATCCTGATATTCCCACGGGATCGAAACTTATGCGGGTAACCGGGAAACCGCGGGGCGCAGCTAGTAAGTAATATATTTTCAACACAACTACTCTGAACGTTAGTAGCTCCACGGCCCATTTATTACAGATAGCTGTGCCTGTCAGTTCAGCAATAGCAATAATAGGTAGAATTTGAAATTATTTCGTTGTGAATGAGTCTACGAGAATTGTCGTGGTGTTAAATGTCTGTTTGATTCATTAACACAGTGATCTATCATGATCTGGAAATGTTATTACTAACTGTTCTGTTACTGTGTGTGTTACTATGTTAATCACGTGACAATGCTGGGGAGCCATAAAACATTGTAAAATGACAAAAAAGTTTTTTTTATTATTGCTATGATAAAATAAAGCGATGGTGGAATCTCAATAATAATAATATTTTTCGCGACAGTTTGATTTCCAGCAAGTCATAAAACAAAAATTACAAAAAAAATGTTGTGTAAAATAAAGCATTTTAAACCACTGGCGCGTTGATGGAATCTCAATAATAAAAATATTTTCCAAAATAAACACCATCGCCCAACATTGTCAGAACGTATCTCTTAAAAAATATTAATTAATATAACTCTCCACTAGTTCATTGTACTTGCGGCGCATAGTTGACTGACTAATATTTTTTTGTAATACAGTTCAGAAATAATAGGGAATATGCATGTGATTACGAGATTGTGACTTAAGAGTTGTCAGTCGTAGCTTCGAACCCAGACAGGCGCTTTAGTTTGTGGAAATTATTTCATCACCACTGCTCTAAAACATCGTGAGGAAAACATCGTGAGGAAATGGTATGTCTAGGAACCAAAAATTCAAAGACATGTGATATCCACCAACCCGCATGGGGCCTGCGTGGTGGATTCTGGCCCACTCCCTCTCACAGAGAGGAGGCCTGTGTCCCAGCAGTGGGAACATTATAGGCTGATTGTTGATTTTCTGGTTTATTGTGTGTCTTTTGGTCTGTGCTAAATAAATGTTTTTCTTTCTTTCTTTCTATTATTTATCATCATTATGTCATCATTTTTTACATAATGATGATAGTTGCACGACTTCTTCTTCTATGTATCTCTATTAATCGCATTCATCTCAGTATTCACCCCCTTTCTAGTCATACCATAGCAATCCACAGTTGATCGTAACAACTAAAATGTTTTTCATCTTAATTAACTAAAGACTAATTACAATAAACGCCTAGGCGGGCTGGCTGACGACACGCAATCACTCCATAACGGTTTTTGCTCGATATTCCCTAGTTCTTATATTCAATTCGCAATGACAACGTTAAGTGTGATGAAGGATTAACACAGATTTGGTTTTCTTTTTCTAAGAACCGTCTTCGATTGCTTTGACTTTGACCTGCACCCTAATTGCGTAACACACGATCAATCGGAATCGGTTTCATTTTGACAGTTTAACAACATTCATTGCGTTATTTACGTGTTGATCAGAAAAAAAATCGAACTTATGAAGCAATGGATTAGCAATTTGCTTCAAAATGATTCAGATTCCGATTGATCGTGTATTACGCAATTAGGGTGCTGATTGGGGTTAAATTACTTAGGACGTAAAGGGTCGAACTGCACAAGCGTCTAGGGCACGGGGACACGAACTATGTATTTTTGAGCAATTTCTCCGAAAACAAGAAGCGCTTTTCGACCCTGTACGTTGAAAGCATTCAGTGTTAATACTATCAGATTTCTGGAAATGTTAACTAACATTTATGACGATTTTTGAAAATCATGAACTAAAGAGGATTGAAGATTTCACTGGTCTACAGTGGTTTTGTTGCCCTAGATATAAGATCGATTTTGGATATATTTATGCTCACAATTCTTGAAATTATCAATGATTTTATAAGATTTGCTCTCGTTTATTTTTTAATCTTTATTTTCATTTCTCATTACAACAATCGGAAAACATGAAACAAAGTAAAATTTATAATGTCAGTTTTGTTTTGAAAAATAAAGATACATCGAAGTAAACACAGAGAACAAATACAACAAAAAAAAACAAAATCAAAATCGGTTCATCCATTCGGGAGCTACGATGCCACAGACAGACATACACACACACACACACCCCTCCACACACAGACACGTCAAACTTATAACACCCCGTCGTTTTTGCGTCGGGGATAAAAAATGTCGAAAACATAATGTTGTTCAATAAAACGCCTTTTATGAACTTTTCTTTTACAATTTTCCAGTGGATAATCTATTTTTAAGGACCAGTAGTAATCTGCCCTCATGTGACGATCCCACCGACACTGATACCTTTCTTCCATCAATTTTAGATCCTCGTGATTGGATTCCTGTTTCTCACTATAATTTCCTAAATTATCCGGAAATTTATCCAGATGATTGCGGAGATAGTGTAACTTGATATTCTTATTTGTTCCTAGAGTCTGAAAGTTTGTCAGCATAATTTGCACAATTTCTTCATAATTTGGCGCTAGGAAATTTTCGACTACGAACACATAACTTTTCCAAGCTTCACTTTCAGGAACAGTCAAAACTTTGATAAAATCTGTATCTGTCATTAATTGCCGTATTTGAGGACCATCAAATATTCCACCTTTCAACTTTCCCATTTCAGAATTCGTTCCGGACACATGCCACTAAGAGCCTTTGCATTTCTGATGAAAAAGGTGGAATCTCCGTTCTGTTTAGGTTGTGATAATAAAGTAGAAGATGTTTATCACCTCTTGGTGGAGTGTGTCAGGAATGGGCCTGAAAGAAGTGCGTTAGTTAGCGAACTAAATATAAATAAGTTAGATGTAGGTATATTTAATATGATCTTAGCAAAACCAGTGTCGCCAGAGGCTGCATTGGTATATTCATTGGTTAATTTGTAAGTTTGTTGTAATTAGATTAGTTTATGATGGAACTAGCGTAACATATTGTTAAAAGTTCCTAAAACAAATAAAGAAAAAAAAAAAAACTTTCCCATACTAAGCTTCGGAAATTTTCTACAAATGTAATAGATCAAAATATAAGGTATGCAATAATCATAAAAACAAAAGCACATTCAATACTCTCATGAATAAATTCGTAATCTGCACTTGAAAACATTATAATTCGCTAAGATATCCAGGACAACATTTTTTTTTTGTTTTGTTTAGCTGTGTTTTTATTTGGAGCCGCCACATACCTACCTATAACTAACTGTTTGCCATTTTATATGTTCGGAAACGTCACACATTACGGGGTTTGGTCTTGTTATGTTTTCTGTTTGCATCATGGGGGCCGCCATTTTGAAAAATAACTGAGCCCGTATTCCCGTAATTTAAAAGCTTCAAAATCTAGTCGCAGTCTCATCTCAGCGACAAACAAATATTAAAAACTTGTCAAAATGTAGGGAAATTACAAGTATTTTTTGACAGATTGAGACTGAGATCAGACGGTTAACGGTCTTAAAATTACGAGAATTACCCCTCAGATTTGGGTGTCAATATTGACGTGATGCATAGATAAACTAGAACATTAACTACGGCGTGGTTCTATTCTATTTATGTAAGCATACATGTATACTGCACTGTTGAATTTTAAACTTACGGCGTTGAGCTGAGCGTTTAAAAATTAAATCATCGAGCAATGAGATTTAATGCCTTAATATAAATTAATGCGTACATTAAGGTGTCACGCAGTGTTAGGTAAAACGGGCATCAGCTTCAGCATTTATTTGATCTATGATGCTGATGCCCCTTATGATATTTGTATCAAGCGTGGTCTGTCCAACCACAACAAAGTCATTTAATAGAATTACCACAGAGCACCATAATATGACATGTAGGTACATCTACTAGATACAGTCTTGCCTCCTTAATCGTATTTCATACGTCCAGAACGCGTCTGTGTCTTCATCAATTAATCTGTGAGCAGATTAGCCGAATGGATAGCCGAGGTGGACAGTCGCCATGATGGATTCAAATTAAAAATCCATTTGGGTTTGGTGATTGGATGTCTGATATGAGCAGGGAAAAGTAATTATAATAATACCAGCCTATTATTGGCGTGACGATTTGTACTCGTTCCTAACCGATTGGATACACAGCACAAGGAAAGGTGGAAGAAAATGGGGGAGGTCTTTGCCCAGCAGTCGTACAATACAGGCTAATGGAAGAAAAACAATGGTCTCAATGCAGGGCAAAGGCCATGCATGCAGAAAAGCAATAGAACATTGATCACCACGTTTTCTCAAGGCGGGTTGGCGATTTCAGAATTTAAATTAATTCCGATTGTAACAAACATACAGCGCCATCTAGTGTAAATTATCCAAAGCACTATGATGAGTGGCATCATAAACTAGAAGACAGCAACTGCAAACGATTTCTTTCGACAAGTGACGCCATCTATAATCTTCGTGTGCAGCAATCTGCGCAAGCGCCATCCCGCGAGTAATCTGCACCACCACTACAGATGACTACGTGTAGAGATTGTGCACACATGTACAACCAATCCACCTTTATAAGCAGAGCCGTCTTCGAACAAACCGTCGATAGTCCGGTTAAGAAGTCACGACCTCTCAAGGTCAACTACGAGATGCCATTCATAAGAAAAAAGAACAAATCGTCAGTCACTAGCTAGAGGTTTCTGAGCTCGGTAGCCACGCAGCCAGCTCTGATCCTTAGTACGACTAGTTCCCTGCTTCGATAGCCTAGCAGTCTTCAGGAAACTAGCCAGCTAGGGTAGCTTGATGTGCTGACGTCTGTACATAAGAATTGAAAAAGCCACATTGGCACGTAACATGGCAAGGTTTTGGCGTAGTAGGAGTAAGTTTGCGCATGTACAGACGCCAGCACATTAAGCTACTACAATCTGTGAAATGTCTTTAATAGATTCTCCACTTTATCGCTAAAGCATTAAGATTCAAGGTTAATTGGCAAAATTTGACAGTTTCAGGTAGCTTGACCTGCTGGCGTCTGTACACTTGGTGCGCAACAAAAAACAAAAACATTTTTATTGCTTGTCACGAATCTATGTTCATTGCCATAATTTCTTTTCAAACATGTATGTTTAAAAGAAAGTTAAAGAAAGGAGATGAAAAGGGGACGACTCTCGCCAAGTTACATGATTTTACCTGCCTGGATTGAAAGTTTTGAACTCACAACCTTGTGCATGAGAGACGAGACCTACACCAATAAATCATCACGACTTTACAAGAGATGAGTATGACGAAAAAAATACGTACCCGCAGATCCATATTCTAGAATGACACATCATCATCCGCCTAGCCTTTTCCCAACTATGTTGGAGTCAGCTTCCAGTCTAACCGGATGTAGCTGAATACCAGTATTTTACATGGAGCGACTGCCTATCTGACCTCCATCCATTGGATAATACCATACCCCTTGGTAAGACTGGTTGTCAAAATTTCGGGCTTCTGACTAGGTACCCGTAACGACTATCAAAGATCCATGAATGACAGCCGGGACCAACGGCTGAACCTGCTTTCCGAGGCACGGAGGGGTCTTGGTATGTAAAGGTAATAAAGTCACTCATCCACGGACCAACCGTGGCAATCGTAGCTTGACCTGATCGATCGAACCGTGTGGCGATTATTACTTAGCCACAAGCCCCTCTAATTCATTCTAGAATGACTCAAACGCACAAATATTGATTCAAAAGTTGTAGATTTCTTATCTACCAATCTGTTAATACTTTATTCCAGCAACATCATAAGTGTATCCGTCATTGATCTCAAGCTCCAATTTATCTTAACGTAACATGACGGCAAATAAAATTGACTTTTTAAAGAAAATGTTACGACGTCGATAAACTGAAGTTTAGAAGTAAATAAAATACGAAGTGAAACGGAGTTTTAGTAATAAATCCGAAGGATCCATAAGAATAGGTCTCGTTTTAAGCTAATTTAATTTTTATCGAAGCGATATTCATTGGGATATAAATAGGTTTGATTCATCGTGATTTTTTTTTGTTTAATAGTCCTACCTGCGAGTTCGTTCGCATTAAAACTTAAATCCTCTTTTTGACTGAACGTAACCAGCATATCAAAATCATTGTGAAATTCACCCTGGTAAAGTAACGATCTTTTTTTAGTGCACGAATTGATCTTGTTCATTACAAATACTAGCTGTGCCCGCCACTTCGTTCGCGTGGATGTCGGGTATCAGTAAATGTGTCGCTTAGAAAAGGTGTGGATCCTCCATTGACAAGGAAGATTTCTTTTCTCTTTTTTATTTTATTGCGCGGAACCCTAATGAATTTACTAAAATAAAAGTAGCCTATGTTACTCCTTATAAAATCAACTATTAGCTAGTGAAAATCCGGTTAAAATCGATGTAGCCGTTTCGGAGATTAGCCGGATCAAACAGACAAACAAAAAATTGAATATTGTTCTTTTATTATACTTTCATATTGCATTTAGTAAGCAGCTGTTATTTTGACATTACAAACAGATACTTCAATTTTATTTATTCGTATAAATTTTCCGTGAGGCACATAATACTATTCTAAAAATTTTTCTGTTTTTTTTTTTGGTTTTGTGAGAATAATGTGTGCCTGGGGCAAATAAACTTATTTTCTATCTTTCCTAAGAGCAAAGCTCAAAGAAACTCTATTCTATCAAATACTTGCTATACCCACACAATTTTAACTTAATCTTAAAATATGTAAATTATGAAATTATGTACAAGTCGAAAAAAACGAGAGGAAATAACCAAAGCGCATTAAAAAATTCGTCCACATCGCTGTCAATAGGAAACGGGCCCAAAAGACTGGCATCATTGCCACGTTATATTATGGCAATGCTGATTCTTTGTCTTCATTTATTTCACGTTTGCTCGCTAATCTCTCTCTATAGCCTCACCTTTACATTCAAAGTTTACATCATACAAATCTCCGAAATTATCCGAAGAACGGAATGTTTTACAGACTAAACTTCTTAGTATTTAAGTCAATAATCATTATATACTCTCGTTGAAAGTCTCGTTGATAATTTTAACGTACCCTTCGTTAAAAATAATCAACAAGACTAAAGTTGTTAATACATAGTTTGTTGAACAACACTAATCCAATAAACAAGTAACTCTTTGTAAGTGTTTTCGGAGCGTGATTTAATTTAATAGGTATCGTTATTAACTTATGTAGTTGGATTTAATTATAAATCTATAGCTGCAGGGCATTAGGAATCTACAGTCAAATCAAAAGTCATTTATTCAAATTAGGCTGAGAGTCAGCACTTTTCGAACGTCAAAATTACAAAAGACAGTCCCCCAAAAACGCCCGCCCTTCACCACTTCCTAGTGCTATCGCTGGGAAGAAGAAGTGGCGCAACAAACTTCCCAGCAGCACAGCTGTCTGTTCAGTTAGTGTTTTTAAACCGGCGTCCTTTTTTTGACAGCAACAAAACAGCTTTCAGTTTTTTTTTATATATTTGAGTATAGACAGTGCGTAACACTACAAGTACATCTAAAAACTTTATCTGCAACATTTCTGAAAACAGTCAAAATACGACATCTGAACGCTGGGTATAGGACATCCCCGCATGCCCCCTCGGTTGGGGGGCTACGGCCGCAGAGGATAGGGAGAGCGGCCAACGACATACCGACATTCCTCTTCCTCCGTGTCTTAGTATTGTGCTTTGGTTACTTGATTCTCATATTACAAAGTTACATGCAGTATATAATGTGTAAGTGAATAACATTACAATTATAGTGACGTTGGCGCGAATAAATTAAAAACAATTTGGCTAGAATAAAATTAGAATTAAATGCGTTCACAATAAATAAATATAGGTATATAACATGATCCAACACAAGATCCACAGACTACACAATTACTATATCTTTGCTCACAGGTTGTAATCACGTGATACGCTAAATAGACAGATTGATTCGGGAAAGTCACGACAGCCATTCATATAATGGACGTGTTCGAAACAGTCATCCCTAGATTCTTCTGCGAGGTGATAAGAAACTGCCGTAGTCGAACTCTGAAGGTACCAAGAAATTTAAGATTCCTTATCGGCGGAGGAATATTGTTCCAGCATTTAGATGCAGCATACCTAAAACTTCCCCTGAAAGCAGCTGTCTTGTGTGATTGAGTGGCGAGTTGCTGCGAGCACTGTCTACTTGCGCATTCTCTTCTACTGGCGATCCAACTCAGTTTATTGTACAGGTAGGACGGCTGCTTGTACTTTATTACTCCAAAAAAAGGCAAGCCAAATGCAACTTACGACGTGATTTCATCTTGAGGATTGAGTGGCTATTTAAAAATGGCGTTACGTGACTTCTTGGCGGGATTGAGAAGCAGAATCGCGCGCAGGCGTTTTGTACCCTCTGGATCAGTCGCTCAGTTCTTGCTAGTAGTCGAGGGCCAATAACTACGTCCGCATAGTTCAGGTTTGACAGCACGAGAGACTCAGCCAGCTGGATCCGTAGTTCCTCCGACAGATAAGGCCTAATTTTATAGAGGACCTTAAGACGGCAAAAACAAATGCGCACCGACTCTGCCACGTGCGCTTCGTATCTCAATCCAGTGTCCAGGTTGAAACCCAGATTACCAATCATTTTAACACCAACCAAATCATACATGATCAGCAATATGGTTTCATCAAAGGACGTTGTACGACTGACGCCGGTGTCACCTTGATAAAGCACATATTTACAGCGTGGGTAGAGGTCCAAGATGCCATAGGAATCTTTTGTGACCTCTCCAAGGCATTTGACTTCGTCAATCACGAAACCTTGCTTTTTAAACTTGAGCATTACGGACTAGGTTAACTTGCGCTCAGTTTAGTAAAATCTTATTTAAATGATAGACAATAAAAAGATCAAATAAATGGTGTAAATTCTCTTGCTTTGAAAGTAAAAAGGAGGGTTACACAAGGCTCGATTTTAGGTCCTTTCCTCTTTTTAGTATATATTAATGATCTACCCCATTTATTAAAGAGCCAACCACAAATGGTTTTATTTCCTGACGATACTTAAATTTAATTCCATTCAATTCATTTATTGCATCAAATATGGTAGGTACATGAAGTTCTTATATATAATATTTAGTAACACACATTTGGCCAATATATAGCATGCAATAATACAGGTCTTTACAGTTAATATATTAATTACTAAGTAACTAAATTTTGTCAATTTATGTCTACTTAACAGTTAAATATGTATGTGCTTAAAAGTATAAAATTTACAGGGACACTTTTGAAAGAACTCATCTATCGAATAAAAACACTCTTGTAACAACCACTTCCGCAACGCAACACAAAACTTATAGAAGGGTAGTTTTGAGTAATTGACCTAGGCAAAGCATTGTAAATTAGGGGAGCCATATAACCGCAGCTCCGCCGAAAAAGTTCTGGCTTTGGAACGGGCATTTCAAAATCTAAATGTGTAGGTTTCCTTTTATTTGTGTTAACTTTCCGTTCAAACAGTTCAAGATTGGACCTCACAAACCTGGCAACTTCGTAAATATAAATGCATGGGACTGTCAGTAGATTGTGCGACTTGAAAGTTGAATAAAGGCTTGCATGAATCAGAATACTGCATTTTGAATATTGCATGAATATACTTTTTTGGGCGATGAAGATCTTCGTTATTTCGGAAGAGTTTTCCCACACAACTATACTGTATCGTATTACTGAGCAGACGTATGCGTGATACACCATTATGGCGGTGCGCAAAGATGTATGAAATATAATGTATGATCCCAATTCATACATTATAATATATTTTTTATACCAACTAAGATTTTTAAATAAAACACGAGAGCATTTTGAGCATACAAAAATTACAATAGACATAGTGTAACAAACATACAGCGCCATCTAGTATAAGTTATCGAAAGCACTATGATGAGTGACATCATAAATTAGAAGACAGCAACTACAAACGACTTCTGTCGACAAGTGACGCCATCTATAATCTTCGTGTGGAACAATCTGCGCAAGCGCCACCCCGCGAGTGATCTGCACCACTACTACAGATGACTACGTGTAGAGATTGTGCACACATGTACAGCCAATCCGCCTTTATAAGCAGAGCCGTCTTCGAACAAATCGTCAGTCACTAGCTAGAGGTTTCTGAGCACGGTAGCCACGCAGCCAGCTCTGATCCTAAGTACGACTAGTTCCCTGCTTCGATAGCCTAGCAGTCTTCAGGAAACTAGCCAGCTAGGGGAGGTCTGAAGGGAGATAGCCACGCAGTCCCTTTCATCCCTCCACTTAGGGTTGTCTTATGATATAAATTGTAACGTGTAACGTAATATAAGTTAAGTTGCCAATAAAATATCATCAAGTTCAACGGGGCTTTAATTTCACAACAAGCAACCCTACATTGGCGCCCAACGTGAATAATCTACGGATACCCACATATTTGGACGGCCAACCCTACATTGGCGCCCAACGTAAATAATCTACGGATACCCACATATTTGGACGGTCAACCCTACATTGACGCCCAACGTAAATAATCTACGGATACCCACATATTTGGACGGTCTACCCTCAAATTTGGTACGGCCTACCTTCAAATTGTGTGAAGTACCCACATACTTACTAAAAGTTACCCACATAATTTTGGAAAATGTCAATCACTATGACACAAGAACAGTTGCTAGTCAATATGCAATTGGAGCAGCTTTAATGCAGGGGGAGAATGAAAACGAACACCCAGTCGAATATGCAAGCAGACTTCTTACACCAGCGGAATGTAATTATACTGTGACTGAAAAAGAAGCCTTGGCAATTGTTTGGGCTGTTTCAAGATTTCGTGGTTACATTGAAGGTACACAATTCATTACAATCACTGACAATCAACCATTAAAATGGCTAATGAAAACACCAACCGGTCACCTGCCTCGTTGGGCACTGCAACTACAGCCCTATGATTTCAATAACAATATACCTACTCCAGGGCGTACCAATAAGGTATCAAACCCAAAAGTCACCAGAACAATCCATGGAAAATATCATACTTCAGCAATATGTAAACTTAATTGAACAAAGAGATGACAATGTGCCCATACCATTAAATCCCATAAGAAAAAGAGGAAGACCAAGGAAGATACATTTAGATCCTGGTACTCTGTCGGGACGACTATAGAGTACCAGAGGGGGAGAATGTAACAAACATACAGCGCCATCTAGTATAAGTTATCGAAAGCACTATGATGAGTGACATCATAAATTAGAAGACAGCAACTACAAACGACTTCTGTCGACAAGTGACGCCATCTATAATCTTCGTGTGGAACAATCTGCGCAAGCGCCACCCCGCGAGTGATCTGCACCACTACTACAGATGACTACGTGTAGAGATTGTGCACACATGTACAGCCAATCCGCCTTTATAAGCAGAGCCGTCTTCGAACAAATCGTCAGTCACTAGCTAGAGGTTTCTGAGCACGGTAGCCACGCAGCCAGCTCTGATCCTAAGTACGACTAGTTCCCTGCTTCGATAGCCTAGCAGTCTTCAGGAAACTAGCCAGCTAGGGGAGGTCTGAAGGGAGATAGCCACGCAGTCCCTTTCATCCCTCCACTTAGGGTTGTCTTATGATATAAATTGTAACGTGTAACGTAATATAAGTTAAGTTGCCAATAAAATATCATCAAGTTCAACGGGGCTTTAATTTCACAACAAGCAACCCTACAATAGTAATTTAGGGTACCTATTGAAATTTAAGTGTGGAAGTAGTGTGTGAATGTGGAGTAAGAGGGTGTGTTTACCCAATAAAATATTTTTCCGTGTCTTCCTATTTATATAAAAAGTTATCGTAGTCAGATAAAAAAATGTTGTGAATGCACCCGGTCCGTTTGACGTATGGAAATGCACTGACGTTAAATTAGACATAAAATTTTCACTTAGATACAAGGACCATTGTTGTAAACTGCTGCGTTAGAGGTGTGAACACTCAGTGTCCACGTAATAATATCTTGTAGCTCAGACATATCTCGCATAGTAAACGGCCATTTCCGATATCATAATTATACAATTTCTGCATTACCTACCAAATACAGGATTAATTTTTATTCAGCGCGCAAACTTTGACAAATTAAACTTAAATGAGTTTTATTAAACACCTATTTTTTATTTTGATAAGTCTTAGTACAAAAAAATAAAGTTATCGCTAACGAAAGATGTCTATTTTGAAATTGATTTTATGGCCACTACGCGCCGCCCGGCGCGGCATGGCGAAGCGCTCGGTCGTTTTTCGTGGGCGTGGGTAGATAGATATTTACGTGGGTTACATACAATGTAGTAGTTGTTTAATGTAGTTTAATTCAAACCTGATAAAATCCGCGATCAGTAATCGCTGATTTTATCAGGTTTGAATTAAACTTTTTTTAAGATTAGGCCGTGATCTGAAGTTATTTGAAGAGTAATTCCAATTTTTCCTTCATACTTTCATGGGCTTAGGACCATCAAAATGCAGAAAATAACGCATTAATCAATTAAATTAAGGCACTTTTTAACGATACCTTGGGCTCGCATTCGAGGTATGCTCTCCCTAGCATACATTCTGCGAGCTGCTCGTAGGCTTTCACCACTTAACAAATAGACTCGCACCATCTCATAGAACTCGCGGTTACTAAAATCCGACACCATAAGTACGACACAACGCAGGGGTTGCGCACTGCGCGGGAAAGCGACTGGACGTGACGTAACGACGACCGCGCACGCGCATGCGACGAGCAGACTGTCGAGCCGAACGGCCGGCGCCCGGCCGGCCGACGCCGCCTGGCGCCACCCTGCCGCCCGGAGGGGGTTACCCCCCCCCTGCACCATCACTCGTAAGCCGTACGGCGCCCGCGCTCATTGATATTATTACGAATAGATAGTGTCCATATTTTGCTGATTTAAAGTCGGATAAAAAAATATAAAAAAGTTTTGAACAAATAATGGAAATGTGTTCTATTACTGATACTGAACCACCAAAATTTTCTGTCTAAAAACAGTATGTTTACTGACACCTGTGACGCATACAAATGAATTTTTAATAATAATTTAAGGGGGCAGTAAAATAAATACTGTAGCCACCTTCCTGCACCAAAGTCATTGTTTATTGTAACTATAATACCAACTGCTAAAGAAGCCTTTGCCAGTAACTTCGTCAGCGTGAATTTGGAATTTCCGATACAAATTTTATCCCCCTTTCCAATTTCACATCCATTTTCGATACGCTTATTCAAATATTTTTAGTTTCTTATTAACCAAAGCAACATAAATATTATATTCAAAGCAAAATACAAAATTCTGTATAAACAATAAAAATATAAAGGTAATATAGTAAATGTTAAAACTGCTAAGACCATATATTTTTTACGCGCATATACAGTGTTTATTAATCTTTCTTTCAAGATATATTTTCTTGCGCCTAAACCCCAAGTAATAATAAACTCTGTCCAGTCAATATCTTTTACGTCAAAGTTAAAAATCATTCGGTCTTCTGTAGAAAGATTGTCGAATAATGCTGCAGTGTTTTGGTCCTCAAAGTGCCACTGGTAGATATTAAAATAAGATAACGCCTTTGTCAACTTGTACATCTTCGTAGCTAGTTTTACGAACCTGAAAAGTTAAATGTGTATAATTTTTCTTAAATTTAATTTTCGTTTACTTTTTTGTTGTTTATATGACTTTATGTTTTGTCTATCTATATAATGCTCATACCTTCTCTTTTTTCCAAGCATGACGCTTATTCCATCTATGATGTATGCAGGAATGAAATGCCACAACCAGGATTGTAACCAAAATAAAATAGGACTAGACGTAGTCCAGACGAAAGGGTATCCTACCATCATCGACGATGGGTACTTTCGGACTTCTTTTCTCATAATTTTGCCGAGCGTTTCTGTGATAAACAAATTACTGGTAAATAAATCACATAATTTAATTATTTTCTTTAGTAATCATCAAGACTATCATCATCATCTTTTATAGCCTGGGGGCCTACTCCGAAGTGCAAAGTGTAAATGTTCGGATCGGACCGACACATGGCCGAACCGAATATTATTGAAAAATGCGAATAAAGTTCGAATCGGCTCAGTTGGGTCAATCAATCAATGAATCAATCATTTTATTTGCATAATATGGGTTTACAGAAGATGTTGCACAGGTACAGTTTCACCATATTCGGCTATATTAGCATGCAAATTATATTAACAATACAATTGTCATAGTAAAGTCAAAACAACCATAGGGTCGGGACCATAGTCAATATTCTAAAGAGTGTAGGAGTGTAGGATCGGAACCGACCGAGCCAAATAGTAACTTCGTAGCACGGAACGGCCGAACATTCAGCCGATACTACTTCGGAGTAGACCCCCAGGTTACACAAACTGCTGAGTATAGGCCTGCTCCCCTTTATGCCATGTAGTGTGTGTCTAGTAATGCTACTTTTTGTAAACGTTGCAGGCCGCGTATCGTCAAACGGTGCGTAGGACAGCCCCGGTTTCCTAAGCCCTCGTGTGTATTAGATAGAAACGATGTAAAAAGGCATGCTTAGTTGAATAACGGATAAACCAAAATGTTCCATGTTAGTTTTACCTACAAACGTTTTTAAAGTCTTACCGGTAGTTACAGGGTTTCTAGATGACGGAGAAATGGCGTAGATCTTTGTTTCATTTTCGCCATTGGTTCGTTTCCTAGCCGTTTCCCATCCAGCAGCTATTATTACATTATTTACATAGTCTACCGGTATTAAGTCGACGCGAGTTGTTTCATCAGCATAATTTACGTGCATTACACCTAAACCAATTGCGTAAATTAACTGAAAAGAAAAAAAAAACAATCAATTGAATGATTAAATTTCGAAAAGAATTCAGTTTATCGTCACCTTCAAGAATGATAATAGATAGGTAAACGAAGTTTATTTGTGTAAGTAAGTTTATACAACACTTTTCACGTCAATAAAATTTTAAGAACTAGCTATGGTGGGTGTTCTCTACCCGACCTGAGAAGAAATTCCGAAAATAACTTAGAGGTTTATTATAAATTCCACATTATATTGGTCAGATTATGTGAGGACTATGTAGGTCAGTGTCTGAAATTGTCTTTTGACCAAATCTGTCTTTACGTCATGGTAGGTTTTATAGCTTCTTCTTCAAAGTTTCAACGTGAACAGCCTCAGCCTCAACCAAGCTCAGTTTTATTAAATACTCTACATAGGTCATTTAATTTCGAAATTTTGAACACTGTACTTTAAGACATAACATAGATGAGAGACTGGACTGGCACACGCATTTAGGAATATTAAAAACCCGACTAAGGCGACTCATCTACATTTTCAAAAACCTCCGCCATGTAGCTGATATGGACACGATGAGACTGGTATATCTTACCCTGTGCCAGACTATTCTCTCCTATTGTATCCCCATTTGGGGTGGCACTGATAAAACTGCGGTGTTGGGCCTCGAGAGAGCGCAAAGGGCTTTATTAAAAGTCATAACCCACAAACCTCGTCGATACCCAACACTGACACTATACAAAGACTGCAATTGTCTCTCTGTAAGGAAACTCTACATCCTACGCATAATTCTCAGAAAACATGCCTCTCTTCCACACGCTAAAAATAGAACAGTGCGTAGCGGGAATCCCATGTGTAAGTATACTCAAATTAAAACAAGCTTCGCAACACGACAATACTCTTTTTTAGCATCTAAATTAAACAACACAGCAACAGCTTAAACAAATCCTTAAATATACACACGCTAAACCAATTTAACCTAAAAAGAAAACTCACTAATCACTTGCTAAATCTGACATACGACGAAACTGAAAACTGACTCACGCGCATCACATAACACGTAACCTTCGATTACAGCTCCACATAACACCTCCACATACACTCACACGAAAATGTATATACCTCACACAAATGCACCCACACACACACACTTACACGAACACTCACGGACACTTATTGTAACAACTCTTTTCTTAGGCTTTATAAATACGTTTCACTACCTAGTAGATAACCCTTTTACATTTAATAATTTTACATCCTTGCTGCATATTTTTAGTTTGTTAACCTAACTGCTTAATATTATAACGGCTGACAAGACCTCAAGAAGGAACCACTGGCTCTGAAGATACAGGCTGCCTAGTTTCAGAGTCAGGGATACTTATACTTTATTTGCCAAATATAAGCCCTTGGAAGTAATCTAATGTCCAATATCCTATCTTAAGTCACCACGATAAAAAAAAAAGACGTCCGACTTTGTTACACCCGTTTTCTCAAATGACGACTGAATCCCTGAATAGTTAACTTATGCCTATGATAGCTGTGTGACTGTTTGGTAGAAATAACATGGGTACAGTCACTTCAATTGACATAATTAAGGTTAACTTGAATAGCCTTTTTGAAACCTAGTACTAGTGTTGTATATTCATGTTAACTAACTTAAGTTAGTACACTTACACCAGACGCTCCGTATAAAGTGGACATATCAAGCCATCCTGGCGTCGGTTCAAGTTTTGAGTTAACCACTGAAACAAAAAAAAAATGTGTATTGTAAGAATAAATTACCGAAGAGTACTAGCAAAACCAAAAACTCCCAAAACCGTCGTAGCCGTACAGAACTAAAATGGATAGATTTCTAAGTAGCCAATCATTCTTCTTAACTACTTTAGCGGTACATAGGACTGATGTTTATTTTAACTTATTTACTAGCTGCGCTTCACGAAACCGGTGTTTTCAGGGGACCCCCGTCAGGATCGAAGTTCCTTACGCGATACTTGCAAGTACACACACTCCTTTGTCAAAGAGAGAGAGATAGAGAAAGTATAAGGTTTTAGTTGCTCTCTTAAAGTTTTCGCCATCTAGGATTTTCATTTTGAACTCGCTATCGGGTTTAGCACTCTCAAAAACCATGAAAACTACACCCATGACGAAAAATTTTAAAGTTTTCGCAGCCGCCATCTTGGATTTTCATTTTGACCTTACTATTGGCGTCGGTACCCTCGATAACCATGAAAACTATGTCTCTCTCGCCCCCTGTCTCTTTCTATTATAATAAAAAAAGACAGAAAGTCGCATTGAGGGGAAATAACGCTTTTTGTTACGTCATGATTTCTATCAGTTTTCGCCAACCACAAGCTGCGTTAGTGAACTTCATTCCAAAAATCATCCATTTTTTTTTTTTTTTTAACATGTTTATATAGCGATACCCATCGCAGCTGCGGAGTTTAGCTAGCTTATTTAATTTAACCCCGTATTTCCAGAGGTCACTTATAAAAATAAATAATAATAATGACAGTAGTAGTAGACAGTAAGATACTTATCGATGTATACTTACCGATAGCTGGTCTAACAACACATATGGGCAGGTCATTTCCATGGGTATTAACCAACTCTTCGGCGATCGACTTTGCAAATGTGTATGTGTTCGGCCAATTTTTTATCAAACTGCAATGTTAAGAAAATTTTATAAACAATGTCTCTTGTTATAAGAACCATAATCACCACACTACTTATGACCCCAAAGCTGACAAAAAATTTTAGGTCTCACCCCTGTGTAATATCATTTATTCTTTCTTCATCGACGGACTCAGCTAGCCGGATCATAGTGCTTGGGTCTACAATACTTTTGTAGAACTTTTCAGATACTTCCGTATTTATACGGTCCGTGCAGGCATTTGAGTATGCTGTTGAAACATAGACAAAAGATCTGAAGAAGAAAAACATTTTTTTAAATGACCACCGAGGAAATGGAAGAAACGGCAGACATAATAGCAGGTTGTAGAAAGACTTACGGCGCGATATCAAAAATGAAGACAAGAAATTTATGTCACTTTGTGTAGAAAGAGAATAAATGCCACAGTCCTTTCAGTTATTCTACCTATGATTTTGCGCATCACTGTCAAAATCCCAAGTAACATGGGACATGAGCAGAAAGATGATGATAGAGTAGACATAAATGTAGAATAGTAGAAAAATAATAAGTAGGTAGATAGAAGAAATAGAATAGTAGTAGAAATAGTAGCAAAGGAGTAGTCTCAAAGCGTTTAAAATGTTCGAACCTTAATTTTTTGCATGCCTTGCCGAGTATAAGAGTCTCCCTGGTGCCTCGTACGTTGATCAAAGTCGCCACACGGAGGGGCTCATCAAACCTTGTAGTGGCCGCCAGATGGAATACAATGTCGACCTGGATAACATAACAACCATTCAATCAATAAACTATGCCATACCCACTGCAGAGCAAACGCCTCTTCTCACGCAAAGAAGGCATGAGCAATGATCACTACGCTTGCTCAAGACGAGTTAACGATTTCAGAGTTATATAAACTATAAAAGTCCAGTTTCTCGACGATGCAGATGGTTCCTTCACTGATGTCAGTGAAGTCCAAGACAAACTCAGAAAGCACTAATGGATCGAAAGGGTCACATTGTGACTTGACCAGATTTTGCCCAAAACCTCGTGCATGAGAAGGGATTCCTTAACCACTGGGCCATCATGACATTCGGATAACATACGAGTAATAGCCATTTAATCAAACGACTTTGCCGTCCAGTTTGGTATCGATTACTTAAATAAAATCCATGTCATACCTGTTCTGTAATAGCGTTCCAGTCTTTTTCACTTAAACCAAGTCTGAGCTCGGCCACATCTCCTGATACAGGCACGAGTTTTTCTGCGAAATGTGGTTGTTGTTCTCGCAAAAAATCGTACACCTGGAAACAATGATTAGTTAGTTACGTCTAGGCTCATCATTTTATAACAGTTATTTTTTTACTACATTGACAAAAATCGAACAGAGACAAGATAGACAAAAATCGGCCCCTTTAATAGGTAATACGGGCTGGTGTCCCCAACTCCACGTCGATGCGCGTACTTTGCGCAGGGATAGCCCTTTATGGTTACAGGTTAAAAATTCATCATTTGGCTTTGCAGATATTTTATACTTAAGATTAAATATATATATAGTAAGCAATTTTTTTAACTTACTGGATCCTGTAACATTTCGATCAGCCTCTCTTCTATGGATTTACCTTTTTTGCTTCTTAGTAAGAGAAATATTGTTGATATTTTAGTCGCTCTAAAAATAAATATTCGGTCATTATATTGTTATAGTACGTGTTGTAATTGAAAACTGTTTCATGTTAATACAACCCAACACAAACTTAAATTATATTATTATGTACATGTGAAAATAATTTATTTATTTATTCACTAATATGTAAAACACGGGTTAGTAGGCATGCATTAAAATTTCATGACACAGTATTAAGACATGTACCCTGTAAGGGCACTGCAAATTTTATGTAATTATCAAATTACGTTACAATTATAACATTGATTCTAATGATTACAATTTATCTATTCTATACTTATAATAAATCTGTAGAAGTGAAAATTCTGTACATTGAAAATATCAAAAAAATAAATGGCCGTGGGTGTTACTAGACCGACACCGAACCCAAAAATGTGATTAAAAAATTTTTTGTCTGTCTGTCTGTCTGTCGGTCTGTCTGTCTGTCTGTCTGTCTGTTTGTTCAGGCATCACGCAAAAACTACCGGTTCGATTACGATGAAACTTGGTATAATTATTCTTTAATATCCTGGGCACCACACTGGGTACTTTTTATGCCGGAAAAGTATCTTCTAAATATATAAAACTCAATGGTGACTGACTGACATAGTGCACTATCAACGCACAGCCCAAACCACTAGAGGGATCGGGCTGAAATTTGGTATGCAGGTAGATGTTATGACGTAGGCATCCGCTAAGAAAGGATTTTGATAAATTCTACCCCCAAGGGGATAAAATAGGGGATGAAAGTTTGTATGAAAAATCTTATTCCTTGAGTTAATAAACTTGAAACTTAGCACGAATACTTATCTAAATAAATTATGAAGATTATCAGTTTTTTTTTCGTCTAAACTACCCCCTAATAAGGGATTGGGGGGTTTCAAAGTTTGAATGGAAGAATTTTAGCGCGCAGTCCGGTTGACTCGAAACTTAGTATTTATACGTAATATTGAAAGTAAAGAATAATGTGTATCAGGGTTTTTTGAAAATCTACCCCTGACGGGCTGAAATGGGGTAGTCAATTTTTCAGGGGAGGATTTTACTGCACGGCTTGATTAACTCGAAAATGAGTATAAATAATCTTTGAGTCAAGTTATGAATACCTCCCAAACGATTTTTTTTAAATTCCACCCCTGTGGGGGTGAAAAGCGGGGATACAGTTTATATGAAAAATCTTATTCATTTAGTTAATAAACTTGAAATTTGCCTAAGTAAGTCATAAAGTTTATCATTATAACTTTTTCAAAGCTACCCCGAAAAGGGGGATATAGGGGTGTTAAGTTTATGTCGAAGAAATTGAATGCGCGGTCTGAGTAACTCGAAACTCAGTATTGATACTTTTGACAGAAAATAATTAATAATAAATATGTAAAGTTGTCGAAAATTTACCACTGACGGGACAAAAACGGGTAATTCGGTTTTTAAGGGGAGGATTTGAACTTGAAACTGTATGTTACATTTTCATGCCTAAACCACTGAACTTCTGATTTGGCATAGATATAGATGGCATCCTGGGGAAGCACATACTTTTTATCCTGGTAGCACGTTCCCGTGGGATAATTTCCGACATCCACGCGGGCGAAGCCGCGGGCAGAAGCTAGTATTATAATAAACATTAACAATTAAACATAATTACAAAAATGTATTACCTACATTTATCTTAAAATTAATCATTATTAACCTCCGACGCAAAAACGACGAGGTGTTATAAGTTTGACGTGTTGTGTGTGAGTGTGTGTGTATGTCTGCCTGTGGCATCAAATGGCATGGCAAAAAAAACAAAATCATAATCAGTTCATCCGTTCGGACGAATGAACTGATTTTGATTTTGTTTTTTTTTTTTGTTTGAAAGGTGAATTTTTCGGGAGTGTTCTTAGCTTAGTTTGATGAAAATCTGGCGAAGATGACCGCCGCCACTAAATGGCGGATTACATATTTTATCACAACTCCCTCAATATTTGTGGTGGCGGATATCTTGAATTTGAAATTTATCATAGTGTGTAGTATTCTACTAGGCAAGCCCTTTCATGTGATACCCATCAAATGAAAGGGCTTGCCTAGTAGAATTCCCTTTTATAACCCTTTTTTGTTCTATTTGTGGCTATTTTTTCAAGTTTTTTTTTTATTGTTTTAGGCTTTTTACATCCATACTATTTTTATTATTTCGTGTCGGGGGTTTTTTAAATTTTTAATTAAATTTTTTAATTCATGATTTTTGTAGGGACAAGCCCTTTCATTTGATGGGTATCAAATGAAAGGGCTTGCCTAGTAAAATACTACACACTATGATAAATTTCAAATTCAAGATATCCGCCACCACAAAATGGCGAATTACAAAATCCTGATCAAACACCAAATTATCTCAATCTTAAAACGCAAGAAAACAAAAGAAATGAAATAATAAGGAGTCCCTACAAAAAGCATGAATTTTTTTTTTTATTAAAAATTTAAAAAACCCCCGACACAAAATAATAAAAATAGTATGGATGTAAAAAGCCTAAAACAATAAAAAAAAACTTGAAAAAATAGCCACAAATAGAACAAAAAAGGGTATAAACGTGAAACCCTATAAAAAAAAAAAAACTTGAAATTATGACCCTACGTACGTACGTAAGTACGTTAGAAATTTTTTGATTAAATGTTGTCCCGTCGGGGGACCGCTACTATTTTAAACTTTAACAGAACTTTAGGCTAATAATGAGAGCAGTGATTGTGATTATTCATGAAGCGTATCTGAATCGTGGACAGAAGAAACAACTTGTCGTGATATAACAAGCCCACTATGGCCACTTTACAGTGTTACTATAAATTTTTATTAGGCATTTTTGGTTGTTTACCTGAAAAGTTTTTCAATGAGCTGCTTGCCGAGGAAGCCAGAGCCGCCTGTAAGGAACACAGTAGCGCCACAGTAAAACTGCTGCACGGCAGAGGTTCCACGTGCTGTCACTTCATTCACCGGCTTCATACGGGCAATTAATTTTTCCACGAATTCCTGGGCTGGATCCATTGTTTCAACTGCCATCGCGAAATATGAAAATTCTGAAAAAAAAAAACGTATCCAGCAATCGATTTGTTCTTTTATTTTTGGATGATGATCTTAAAGCTATCAGCCTTCGTGATGTTTCGGCCTGCCACCTCTGAACGAATGCAATACCATGCTATCCCACGGGCAAATATTTAAAAAGGGCATGACTGTCTGTATTTGTACCGTTTGACTTGTAAACGAAACAAGAACATACTTACACTAAAATAACACAAACAGTTGCACTTGATATACGAAACTCCGATGTTCATACGTCCACCACGCTATGAACGTCAGGCTAGACGGGTCCCAATAAATGGTATGATAAATGATTTAGTAAATCTATGTAATGTAATTTAATGTATACAAATTAATTTTGAAGGTGACTCACATTTGAACCTTTAGCTAAAATCAAGGTATGGAATTGTATGCAATTGTTTTTCACTACGTCACTGTGATAAACTCAAACTCAAATCATTTATTTCAATTAAATCAATTAATTAACAGGCACTTTTGAATTGTCAAAATTAAATAGTCGGTCAGTTAGTCAGAAAGTTGAAGCTAGTTGCCCATTCCAAAGCGTATAGATATGTCACTGACATACCTACACCAGTTTATGTAATCATTATCATGAGGTATATTCAGCCCCAAAACAATATATACATGGACAAAGAATCATTTTCATGTCACCTTTGTTCTATAACATTGTATTCACGTACAGCAACAAAACATTGTGCAATTTATTTTACCTAGGTACATAAAGCGCAGAAAAAACAGCGAAACAAACTCACGAGATCACGGTATTTATTAACTCTAGACATTATCTTGGCTAGATGATAATGAAGACCATGAAGATTAGTGTCTGAGGTGGTATTCAGAGAAAATAACCACACAGATTTGATAAAATCCGTGTGGTTACATTGCACACATTTGTCTATAATCGTGGAGTACTTGAGGAGCTCAACTTGCAACTCATCGACTCGACGAACATTACATAAGAAAACACATTTGGGTAGGCTTGAGTAGGGTGAAACGAGTAGGTCCAGACTGTGCATCTCGCACAAGTGCTTTAATTCAGATTTTAATAAAGTACGCATATACAGTCACGAGCACGAATATGTCACCACTTGGTAACTTTCAAATGCGATTTTTTCATGAACTATGGAACGCATCGTTGAAATACGATACATTAAATAAACCTATGGGTTCGAAAATGCTGTTCGTAACAAAATAAAATTTAATTAAAAAATAAAGGAGTAAAACGCTTTTGACCAAAGCCGAATGTATATATACTTTTGCTCGTGACTGTACATAAAATCACGCCTTTTTCCGATGGGGGTAGGCAGAATCTTGAAGATGCCACCTGCTACGAATAGCAAAATAAAAGTAGCAGTAAGTAGTAGTATTAAAGTAGTACTTTAATATAATGTTTATCAATAAGAACTTAATGTACAGTCACGAGCACCAATATGTCAACAATTGGCAACTTTCAATTGCGATTATTTCGTGAAACGAATGCAACATTGAAATACGAAACATTACATAAACGTATGGGTTTGACAATGCTATGTTCGTAACAACATAAAATTTCATTAAAAAATAAAGGAGTAAATCGCTTTTGAATAAGGCCGAGTGTATCCATACTTTTGCTCGTGACTGTACACAGTTATGCAATAACAATGTATCATGGATTTGAATAGAATAGATTATTCCTTACAAACAAATTGACTCATTATGATAAATTAATATATATAATTATCTATGCATGCCATTTCTATACACCACGACACGGTGGGCGCAGTGGCTGAGCGATCGACTGCTGCGCTGCGTGTCGCGGGTTCGATTCCCGCACGGAACAAATATTTGTATTGCCTACAGCCGATCGATTCTGTAAAAATCTCACCGTGAAAAGTTAGGTGAAGTGAGCTTAGAGTGAGCTGTCCATTGTATCAATCCCTAATATTAGTTGGAATGACAGCTCACTCCACGCTCACTTCACCTAAGTTTTCACGGTGAGATGGTTACAGAATTGCACTGCTGGTAGTGGTTCCGGGTCTGGCTATTTGGGTATGTGAGTTTAAATTTTTGTAAGCGCACCCACGATACAGGAGTAATTCCTAGTGTGGGGCAACGTTTTTTATAAAAAAAAAAAATTAAAAAAATGTTTAATGTAACTCAAAGTTCACTCCTATACCTATCGTTATGTGATGTTTGTCCTGTTCCACCTATCCACCCCGTCGCATCGCATCGTCTGCCAGAGCTCTTGCTTTGTTTTGGCTTAGCGTTCTTTCTGACTTATTCATTTTGCTTTGCTCCTTGGGGTCCTAGGCAGATGTTTAATAGCCTTCAGTCTTCCATAAAGATTGGGTTATCAAATACAAAAAGAATTGTTCAAATCCGACGGGAAGTTCCAGAGATTAGCTCGTTCAAACAACGTAGTTTACTCAACGTACTACTACACTTTATGATTCTCAGTACACGGTGTTCCCGCAAGCGCCTACAGAAATTCGCATGCTGTTTAATGTGTTGCCAATCAACGTGGCCTACTAGTCTCAAACAATATAATAATGTTTAAGTAAAGTACCGTCGACACGAAAAGTATTTACCGGGACGAAGTTCCCTAACGCGCCTTGCGGTAGGATTTGACTTGTAGAAATCTTTTCCTTAAGAAAAAGCGTTATATCCCCTTCATGCGTGTTTCTCTCTTTCTATATACGAGTGTCGCATAAAGAACTATATTCCTGATGGGGGTCCCCGACTGCACACGGATGTATTTATATAAACTATCTGTGTGGCTGTTTGTGTATGTGAGTTTAAATGTTTGTAAACTCACCCACGATACTGGAGAAATTCCTGGAGTGGGGCAACGTTTTATTAAAAAAAAACATTCAAATCCTTTCAGTAGTTTTTGCGTGAAAGAGTAACAAACATGCATCCAACGATCCATCTATCCATCCTCACATACTTTCGAATTTATAATATTAGTAGGATTTGTAACATAATGTACATACTCACAGCTATCATCATTCATTCCTCCAGGTCAGAACAAGCATTCTGTTACCGTTAGGCGCTGATCTGATTCCTCACAACACGTTTTATCCACAATCAGCACACAGACACAGCTCCAACTTTAACAGGGGACTATGACGATTTAGTGACATCCAAGGGTTGGTAATTTCGCCCACATTGATGGATATCATTTTTCCTATAAACACTATACTTCTAATACAAAATAACTATAGATATTATTGTATTTTATTATTAATATATTTTATTGTGACAGCTTTGACAACGACGTTTATTACGTCGCCATGGCAACGATCCTTTCAAATCCTTACCGGCCTGTATTTTTTTAGCTGATTTTACATTGAGACTTCTGCAAAATTAACCTTGGCCAAAATCATAATTATCTCAAATTCATATTTTCTACATGATATTATTCTACGAGCTGACATTATAGATTCACGCAATGCAAAGATCAGTTCGGGTTTCGCCTCTAAAACGAATACAACTAAAAGCCTGATACTCCAGGGCTACCTATCCCGGGAATACCCAGCGTACCTCTCCGCTCCGGTACCTGACGGACCCTGCCTACGCCTCCGTCCTCCGTCCTCCGTCAAGGGCTCCTATTACTATTGGGCCGCGCCTCATCCGAGGGCCACCTCACCTGGCGGGCTGACAGCGTCCCCGCCGTGCCTTTTTCTCCTGCTGCCGTGCTGCGTCCTGTCCTACTGCGTGGGCCCTCCTACGGGTGTCCTCCGTGCCGCACACGCACCAGCACTTGCCCTCACTTGCACCTGCACCTGCATCTATACCTGTACCTGCACCTGCACCTGTACCTGTACCTGCACCTGTACCTGCACCTGCACCCGGACCTGCATCTGTACCTGCACCTGTCGCTAGCACCTGTCTCGCGTGTAACTCCTCACCCCAGCTGTACCTCCACCTCAGCCTCCTCAACCCACCTATCACGCATCGTCATCCATACACCCCACCTCCACATACTACACACCACTCTTCAGTCCATCTCCATCTTTTAATTGCTTGTAAATATATCTTTAATTGTTTTCTACCTCCCTTTCTTTAATTTAATTTTACCCTTAACTTTAAAGTTAAGCTTTCTTGTTGCTATATGACAGATTGACGTGTAAAAGTGTCTAAAAAGATCTACTTACAAAAATAAACATTTCATTTTATTTCATTTCATTAAAGATTCATTATTTACCATCGTAAATGTTTTGCTAGCGTTACTTGAAGAGAACCAGTAATCTACAAGGGTAGACTCCTAAATCGCAAAGTATTAGATTTATCAGTTACAAGACATAATTATAAGCTATCAGAAGTAAGGTCTTAACTCTTAACCCTGTTCTCACAAAATACACGTAAATTTGGACTTTCAAGTGAATAGCATCCTTATTGCTTTTTTTTTGCTGGTTTTATAGATTTGTAATCATTAGTATCAGCAATATAACTCCTTAAGTTAGAATTGGCCTCAAATGTAATTTACCCGACTACGGCAAAGCTAAAAGGAAGGGTATGTATGTTTGTATTTACGTCTGTTCCACCATAGTGCCTACACTACTGAACTGATTTTGATGAATGGTATTAAATAAAAATAAAGTAAAACATAAAAATCATTTATTTCCGACAAAAAAGTCCATAGGTAAGGCGAGGTTGTTCGTAACAAGAATTTTGCTTATAACTAATGTTAGTAATGGTATTGTTGCGCGCCACAATTAATGCGTGGTACATGGGGACATTAGTTACCACTAGCGCCATCCAGTATCGACTAGCAGAACTAATTTACCGGATCATTCTCACTAGTTCCACCAGCACTACTGCCATCTAGTATCGATAAGCAGAACTAATAGATCCTTCTAGAAATGTCTATGCTAGAGCTATGGACATCTGTCAGTCGGGGCCGGTATGTACTCGAACATTCTAGATGTTTCTACAATAGAAGGTTCTAGAACTATCTGCGGCACTGTTTAAGGCTGGGATGAGCCACGACCAGGTAGACTTGGATCAGCGATACATGCGAATACATCGAAAGCGATTTTCAAGTGTGACTTAAGAGCAATTGTGTTTTATAATTACTGTGTTTGAGTTGTTATTAGTGTTGTTTAATTAAAGTGTAACTTTTGGAAATTTATATCGTCACTTTTTAGTGTCACAAACCTGAAGCACTGTTACGAGCTTCAGATTCGTTCGTATTGATATTAAAAATAATTGTTGGTTTTGGTTTTAATAGATTCGTTAAAGTCTGGTGACATGGGCTATAGAAATTCTCCCTTTTCATATGGTGGATTTTACACGAAAATTTATGAAAAATTACGTTGAGATAATCATGACAGGTTTGTTATCAAATGAAATGTATTGACGAGCACATTGCAAATGTATTACTTGCTTACTTGGCAAGCCTTATCGGTGACTCCGGTTTTTTTTCCGGACAACTTCATTTGTTTCATTTTATCCTACAAAGAAACTGCGAGCATAGCCCGCCCGGGTCACAAATTCAAGCTCACTCTCAGAGTTCACGTAATAATATCTTGTAGTTCAGACATATCTCGCATGGTAAACGGCCATGTCCGATATCGTGATTATACAATTTCTGCATTTTTACACATGTTACATATCCAAAAACTCTATTGCGAACTTGGATATAACAGTTTCGGCCTTTACAAGCTCCCATATCGGGGATCGATCTGCCGTGCGCATGATCTATTTACAAGTTACGACTACATAACGATACCCTGCTATGAAAGATGTTGAGTTGCCCCTTGTTTTGAATTTTGGGGTTTCTTCGGACTTTAGGTACTGCTGAATAACTATTTATGTCTAAAAGCAGTAGTTTTACTAACACCTGTGACGCATACAAATTAATTTTTAATAATAATTTATGGGGGCAGTAAAATAAATACTGCAGCCACCTTCCTGCACCAAAGTCATTGTTTATTGTAACTATAATACCAACTGTTAAAGTAGCCTTTGCCAGTGACTTCGTCGGCGTGAATTTGGAATTTCCGATACAAATTTTATCCCCCTTTCCAATTTCACATCGATTTTCGATACGCTTATTCAAATATTTTTAGTTTCTTATTAACCAAAGCAACATAAATATTATATTTAAAGCAAAAAACAAAATTCTGTATAAAAAATAAAAATATAAAGGTAATATAGTAAATGTTAAAACTGCTAAGACGATATATTTTTTACGCGCATATACAGTGTTTATTAATTTTTCTTTCAAGATATATTTTCTTGCGCCTAAACTCCATGTAATAAGAAGCTCGGTCCAGTCAATATCTTTTACGTCAAAGTTAAAAATCATTCGGTCTTCTGTAGAAAGACTGTCGAATAATGCTGCAGTGTTTTGGTCCTCAAAGTGCCACTGGTAGAGATTAAAATAAGATAACGCCTTTGAAAACTTGTACATCTTCGTAGCTAATTTTACGAACCTGAAAAGTTAAATGTGTATAATTTTTTTTTGCGTTTACTTTTTTTTTTTGTTTATATGACTTTATGTTTTGTCTATCTATATAATGCGCATACCTTCTCTTTTTTCCAAGCATGACGCTTATTCCATCTATGATGTACGCAGGAATTAAATGCCACAACCAGGAGTATAACCAAAATAAAATAGGACTAGACGTAGTCCAGACGAAAGGGTATCCTACCATCATCGACGATGGGTACTTTCGGACTTCTTTTCTCATAATTTTGCCGAGCGTTTCTGTGATAAACAAATTACTGGTAAATAAATCACATAATTTAATTATTTTCTTTAGTAATCATCAAGACTATCATCATTATCTTTTATAGCCTGGGGGCCTACTCCGAAGTGCAAAGTGTAAATGTTCGGATCGGACCGACACATGGCCGAACCAAATATTATTGAAAAATGCGAATAAAGTTCGATTCGGCTCAGTTGGGTCGGGACCATAGTCAATATTCGAAAGAGTGTAGGAGTGTAGGATCGGAACCGACCGAGCCAAATAGTAACTTCGTAGCACGGAACGGCTGAACATTCGGCCGATACTACTTCGGAGTAGACCCCCCGGTTACACAAACTGCTGAGTATAGGCCTCCTCCCTTTTATGCCATGTAGTGTGTGTCTAGTAATACTACTTTTTGTAAACGTTGCAGGCCGCGTATCGTCAAACGGTCCGTAGGACAGCCCCGGTTTCCTAAGGCCTCGTGTGTATTAGATAGAAACGATGTAAAAAGGTATGCTTAGTTGATTATCGGATAAACCAAAATGTTCAATGTTAATTTTACCTACCAAACGTTTTTAAAGTCTTACCGAAAATTACAGGGTTTCTAGATGACGGAGAAACGGAGTAGATCTTTATTTCATTTTCGCCAGTAGTTCGTTTCCTAGCCGTTTCCCATCCAGCAGCTATTATTACATTATTTACATAGTCTACCGGTATTAAGTCGGTGCGAATTGTTTCATCAAGATAATTTGCGTGCATTACACCTAAACCAATTCCATACATTAACTGAAAAGGAAAAAAAAACAATCAATTGAATGATTAAATTTCGAGACGAATTCAGTTTATCACCGTCACCTTCAAGAATGATAATAGATAGGTAAACGAAGTTTATTACTGTCTGAAGTGGTCTTTTGACCAAATCTGTCTTTACGTCATGGTAGGTTTTAATGTTTCTTATGTAACTCAAAGTTTTGACGTGAACAGCCAATGGACCAAGCTCAGTTTGACTAAATACTCTACATAGGTAATTTAATTTCCAAATTTTGAAAACTGTACTTTAAGACGTCCGAATTCCTTACACCCGTTGTCTCAAATGACGACTGAATCCCTGAATAGTTAACTTATGCCTATGATAGTTGTGTGACTGTTTGGTAGAAATAACATAGGTACAATCACTACACTTGACATAATTAAGAAAAGCAACACAAACATAGAAGAAAAGCTCAGCTCACAAAAACATGTAACTGGATGACCTCACATAATTTAGAAATTAATTATACAAAAACGAAATTAATGACTTTCCACCCTTATCAAAAAGCTCGTCTACATTTAAACTTCACCTTTAACGGCTCAAAATTAGAAACTGTTGAGGTATTTACACTACTCGGACTTATAATAGATAAACACATCAACTGGAAGACACAAATACAAAAAATCCGTTCAAAAATTTCAAAATTCTTATTACGCGTTACACACTTAGACACCGATCTAGACTAAACCAATACCCAAGCTAAAAATGCATTCTACAAGTCCCTACGTAATGTCTATAAAAAGGAGATGTTTCAAAACAGGCCCAGTATATGTACATTTGTAGGTACCTCGAAAAATCGAGAAAAATCCCTGGAATTCGGGAAAAATACAGATAAATTGCATAAGTGCATATTTTTCTTGTAATCATTTGATATTTATCAATTATTTTTATCGACTTTAGGTACTCTGTGGTTAAAAAACAATGACAGTATACCATAGCTCGACCATTGATCATAAATCATGAACAGTCTACTGTCACATCTTGTCAGACTAAAAGTACGGTAACGTAGTGATTCTTTTTGACAATGTAATATGACAGAACTAAAACACATCAAACGTCAATAATCAATCAACATGACAGCTTACCGTCATGATGGGTTTTTGTTGTGTGTTGCAATTTCAAGTGTACATTCTTGTGCTTTACTACCAAACAAAGCCAATTTCTAGTAATTGGATGATTGAAAACTGTTTTAATTATGTTTCCCCATTTTTTAGTATGGTGTACAAAGACCTGGCCGGGGCTCCATACATTTTGAAACATCTCCTTTACAATAAACTGCCTGACACAATAGAGAAAGAAGAAAAATTTAATTTATTTATAAGAAAGCTTAAAAAATTACTTATTAACAAATGCTACTACTCCTTAGATGAATATTTAAATGATAAACATAAATAATAGGAACAATAAAAGTATTATAATTAATAATAATTAACCACGCAATTTAGAGAAATGTTTAAAATATATAAATGACATGGTAATAACGAATAAATAATCATCATCATCATCATCTGCCTAGCCTTTTCCCAACTATGTTGGGGTCGGCAAAAATATAATCTAAAAATAATAATTAAATAAAAAAGCAATAATACTTAATTTAATAATTAAGCTATACCTAAGAATTATCCAAAGAATAACAATGTATATATAAATAAATAAACAGAATTATAATATATAACTTAATCTAAAATATTTAGGTATATTTTAGCAGGAAAAACAATACATAAACTATAAATAGGCGAAATGTTAGAATTCAATTCGCAATCTCCTGACTTTGGTTATATTTATTATGTGAACTAAAACTTGTTCCCACAAAAGCAACTTAATTACGGTATCTCCTAAAACAGGGCTTCCTCTCTTCTATCCTTTTTGCTGTGCCCTACAGGGTCCATAATGATCTAAATTATACATATGTATACCACCTAAGTACACATTATTGTAAAGTAATAAAGATATTGAGTATTGAGTATTAACTTGAATAGCCTTTTCGAAATCTAGTACTAGTGTTGTATATTCATGTTAACTAACTTAAGTTAGTACACTTACACCAGACGCTCCGTATAAAGTGGACATATCAAGCCATCCTGGCGTCGGTTCAAGTTTTGAGATAACCACTGAAACAAAAAAAAAAAAGTGTATTGCAAGAATAAATTGCCAAAGAGTACTAGCAAAACCAAAAACTCCCAAAACCGTCGTAGCCGTACAGAAACTATCATTGAACAATACAAACTCTGAGGGTTACGATGAACCAAATTTATTAAGACATGTACCAATGAAATAAGTAAAATGTTGACATATTTGATCAACTTGTCTTTTTCACAAGGAGTATTCCCAAAAGCGTTAAAAGTATCCATTATTAAACCATTGCTCAAAAAGGGTGATAAACGTGACATGAACAATATTATCGCCCTATAACATTAATACCCATAATTTCAAAAATATACGAGAAAATAATGTTGCATACATTTCTCGTATATTTTTATTCTCAGATTAATAAATTACTGCGAGAAATTTAACATTATAAAAAAACAGCAATTTGGATTTCAAAAAGGTAAATCAACAACGTTAGTCATATTCTCACTTAAAAACAATACTGAACAATTTAAACAACAACCGGTTGGTAACAGGACTATTCTTTGACTTATCGAAGGCGTTCGATCTAGTTACACACGCCAACTTATTACAAAAAATTAGAAGCTCTCGGAGTCAGAGGACTGCCACATCGATGGATATCGTCGTACCTAACTGACAGACAGCAGTGTGTCGCTGTTTCCAAACTGGACGCAACTAGGGACATGATAATGCATACGTTTGAATATCAATATGTAAAACGTGGTGTGCCACAAGGTAGCATATTGGGCCCCATATTATTTCTACTTTACATAAATGATATAGTTGATATGACTAATCACAAATGCCTTCTTTTTGCGGATGACATTTCCATAATTGTAACTGCTGACAAAAAATATAATTCAATTACCGACCATGAAGCTCACATCTATCTTCTTATACTTATAATAAATCTGTAGAAGTGAAAATTCTGTACATTGAAAATATCAAAAAAATAAATGGCAGGTGGTGTTACTAGACCGACACCGAACCCAAAAATGTGATTAAAAAAATGTTTGTCCGTCTATCTGTCTGTCTGTCTGTCTGTTTATTCAGGCATCACGCAAAAACTACCGGTTCGATTACGATGAAACTTGGTATAATTATTCTTTAATATCCTGGGCACCACACTGGGTAGTTTTTATCCCGGAAAAGTATATACAATAAAAACAAACTTAATTTTGCGGTTCGATCCCTAGACCCGATTACTGTACCAACCGCATATAATAAGTTTGTCCTAGGTTACGTCAACCGCAGTGGAGTTCACTAAGGTTATGCTCTGAATGTAGTGCTGAAGGTTGAATTTGGCTTGCACCGTTCGCAGCACACGCGTGGCGTGCGCCCGCCACAGATCGCTACCGTAAATAAGGGAGCGCACGCATTAAATTTTTGAACTTTGTTTTGAACGGACGTGTCGTGTGGCGAGCGTTCGTTCTTATTTTAACTGCTACTTGCAATTCTAAGCCGTGCTTTTCAGTGCGACCTTTTCATTTCTTTTAGTTTTTAGAGTTATTTAGGTTTATTTTTATAAGTCGTAGGTATAGATTTTAATTTTAAAGTAGTAGTATATTTGATAGTGTACGTAGTGACCGTAGGTTATTTTATAATACTGTTAGGTAGGATTAGTCATTCGTATAGTTGTTAGTTTTTAGGGATTTTGCTTATTTATTGAGTTTAGTTTAGTTGTCATCAGAAATAGGTTTATTTAGGTAGGTAGGTATTTTATTTTCTGTTATTGAGTTTATTTTTTTTAAATTAGGTAGGTACTTAGGTAAGGATATTATATAGGTACCCTCTTAATCACCACTAATGAGACACAATTGGTTTTCTATTGTAATTAGCCACAAAGGGCCCGCGAGATAGATGGCATCTTGGGGAAGCATATACATTTTATCCTGTTAGCACGTTCCCTTGGGATAATTTCCGACATCCACGCGGGTGAAGCCGCGGGCAGAAGCTAGTAAATAATATAATTGACACTCTAATTAATTGGCTAAATAATAATAATCTATCTCTTAATCTTGACAAATCTGTATACTTACAATTTAACAAATATTATAATAATCATTTTAATTTTAAGATGGACATAGCAAAAATCACGCATGTGACACAAACTAAGTTTTAAGGTGTACCTAGTAATAGACGAACATTTAGACTGGAAGGCGCAGGTTGAGCATGTATGCAATAAAACAAATAAATTTGTATCTGCCCTTAGACAAATAAAAAAGGTAACAAATATAAAAACCGCCGTAATACCATATCAAGCATACGTTGAGTCCTCGTTGCGGTATGGACTAATAAAATGGGGAAATAGTACCGACTACAATAGAGCATTTTATCGCCCAGAAAAAATGTATACGAGCCTTATACGGGATTTCGTCCGATGAATCATGTAAACCAATATTTAAAAAGCGTGGTTTGCTACCGTTACCGTCATTATATATATATGAGGTGTGCATGTTTGTAAAGAAACACAAAGAATTGTTTAAAACAGCAGAAGAGGTATATTCACCAAGTCGGCGTGACCAATACACACTTGTTCTAGACGAGCTGCCTAGGTATGCTAAATATAATAAAAATTGTGTAGCTATGTGTGTACGTATATTTAATAATTTATCAAAGACATTAAAAGTATTGAATTGTAGACTATTTAAAATTAAATTATATAACTGGTTGAATGAAAATATTTTTTATAGTATTAAGGAGTTTTTAGAACACTAACGTTGACAGCACAATTTAGCATGCTTTAATTATAAGCAAAACATGATGGATCTAATTTTGTATTGTAACACCTTTTTATACCGTGTTTTAAGCAAATAAATATTATTATTACTAAGCAAATAAATATGATTATTATTATTATGTTTATTTTAACTTATTTACTAGCTGCGCTCCACGAAACCGGTGTTTTCAGGGGACCCCCGTCAGGATCGAAGTTCCTTACGCGATACTTGCAAGCACACACACTCCTTTGTCAAAGAGAGAGAGAGAGAGAGAGAGAAAGTATAAGGTTTTAGTTACTCTCATAAAGTTTTCGCCATCTTGGATTTTCAATTTGAACTCGCTATCGGGTTTAGCACCCTCAAAAACCATGAAAACTACACCCATGACGAAAAATTGGAAAGTGTTCGCAGCCGCCATCTTAGATTTATCAGTTTGACTTTATTATTGGCGTCGGTACCCTCGATAATCATGAAAACTATGTCTCTTTCGCCCTCTCTCACTTTCTACTATAATACAAAAGACAGAAAGTCGCATTGAGGGGAAATAACGCTTTTTGTTACGTCATGATTTCTACCAGTTCAATCAACCACAAGCTGGTTGATTTTTTGTTTTAACATGTTCATATAGCGATACCCCGATGGGTATCGCTATATAAACATGCTAAAAGGTTAAATTAAATAAGCTAGCTATACTCCGCAGATGCGATCATCTGCGGAGTATAGCTAGCTTATTTAATTTAACCCCGTATTTCCAGAGGTCACTTTACTACAAAAATAAAAATAAATAATAATAATGACAGTAGTAGTAGACAGTAAGATAATTATCGATGTATACCTACCGATAGCTGGTCGTACAACACATATCGGCAGGTCATTTCCATGGGTATTAACCAACTCTTCGGCGATCGACTTTGCAAATGTGTATGTGTTCGGCCAATTTTTTATCAAACTGCAATGTTATGAAAATTTTATAAACAATGTCTCTTGTTATAAGAACCATAATCACCACACTACTTATGACCCCAAAACTGACAAAAAATTTTAGGTCTCACCCCTGTGTAATATCATTTATTCTTTCTTCATCGACGGACTCAGCTAGCCCGATCATAGTGCTTGGGTCTACAACACTTTTGTAGAACTTTTCAGATACTTCCGTATTTATACGGTCCGTGCAGGCATTTGAGTATGCTGTTGAAACATAGACGAAAGATCTGAAGAAGAAAAACATTTTTTTAAATGACCACCGAGGAAATGGAAGAAACGGCGGACATAATGGCAGGTTGTAGAAAGACTTACGGCGCGATGTCAAAAATGAAGACAAGAAATTTATGTCACTTTGCGTAGAAAGATAATAAATGCCACAGTCCTCTCAGTTATTCTACCTATGATTTTGCGCATCACTGTCAAAATCTCAGTCACCTTTATTCTCGTTAAAATAAGGCTGCTTTTAAAGAAATAGAAAAGACTGAAGCACGTTTTAGAAACATAGTCGCGATACAATTAACCTTACGGCATGCAAAATTGTTACGTTGCTTCTGACAGAGGTGCCAGAGGTGCAAAATAACTGTGATTGGACTGTAAAAGGATCTTATCGCGCTTGTATACATTGACAGTATGGTGCTATTGATAATTATTCTTGAAGTTGTATTGCAAAACAAGATGGCGGCGTTACTTCTAATTTTGTTCAAGTGCCAAAATGTCATTACAACATCATTCATTCATATTTGTTTATCTCTATAGAGTAGAGGTAAATCCCAAAGAAAAGATGGATGGATTATGTGACGGTCGACAGGGGTGAATGGAAGAAGAAAACGTATTGCGCCGATCCCAAGTAACGTGGGACATGGGCAGGGAGATGATGATAGAGTTGACATAAATGTAGAATAGTAGAAAAATAATAAGTAGGTAGATAGAAGAAATAGAATAGTAGTAGAAATAGTAGCAAAGGAGTAGTCTCAAAGCGTTTAAAATGTTCGAACCTTAATTTTTTGCATGCCTTGCCGAGTATAAGAGTCTCCCTGGTGCCTCGTACGTTGATCAAAGTCGCCACACGGAGGGGCTCATCAAACCTTGTAGTGGCCGCCAGATGGAATACAATGTCGACCTGGTTAACATAAGAACCATTCAATCAATAAACTATGCCATCCCCACTGCAGAGCAAACGCCTCTTCTCACGTAAAGAAGGCATGAGCAATGATCACTACACTTGCTCAAGACGAGTTGACGATTTCAGAGTTATATAAACTATAAAAGTCCAGTTTCTCGACGATGCAGATGGTTCCTTCACTGATGTCAGTGAAGGCCAAGACAAACTCAGAAAGCACCAATGGATTGAAAGGGTCACATTGTGACTTGCCCAGATTTTGCCCACAACCTCGTGCATGAGAAGGGGATGCCTTAACCACTGGGCCAACACGACATTCGGATAACATACGAGTAACAGCCATTTAATCAATCGACTTTGCCATCCAGTTTGGTATCGATTACTTTAATAAAATCCATGTCATACCTGTTCTGTAATAGCGTTCCAGTCTTTTTCACTTAAACCAAGTCTGAGCTCGGCCACATCTCCTGATACAGGCACGAGTTTTTCTGCGAAATGTGGTTGTTGTTCTCGCAAAAAATCGTACACCTGAAAACAATAATTAGTTAGTTAAGATCTAGGCGCATCATTTTATAACAGTTATTTTTTTATTGCATTGACATACGATATTTTCATTATAAAATGTCGCAATGATTATTATGGTAATAAATTAGTAAGAGAGACAAGATAGACAAAAATCGGCCCCTTTAATAGGTAATACGGGCTGGTGTCCCCAACTCCACGTCGATGCGCGTACTTTGCGCACGGATAGCCCTTTATGGTTACAGTTTAAAAATTCATTATTTGGCTTTACAGATATTTTATACTTAAGATTAAATAATATATAGTTAGCAATTTTTTTTAACTTACTGGATCCTGTAACATTTCGATCAGCCTCTCTTCTATGGATTTACCTTTTTTGCTTCTTAGTAAGAGAAATATTTTTGATATTTTAGTCGCTCTAAAAATAAATATTCGGTCATTGTATTGTTATAGTACACGTATAATTGAAAACTGTTTCATGTTAATACAACCCAACACAAACTTAAATTATATTATTATGTACATGTGAAAAGAATTTATTTATTTATTCACTAATATGTAAAACACGGGTTAGTAGGCATGCATTCAAATTTCATGACACAGTATTAAGACATGTACCCTGTAAGGGCACTGCAAATTTAATATAATTATCAAATTACGTTACAATTATAACATTGATTCTAATTATTACAATTTACGACGGGGTGTTATAAGTTTGAAATGTTGTGTGTGAGTGTGTGTGTATGTCTGTCTGTGGCATCGTAGCTTTCGGGAGCTACGATGCCACAGACAGACAAAAAAAACAAAATCAAAATCAGTTCATCCGTTCGGACGGATGAACTGATTTTGATTTTGTTTTTTTTGTTTGAAAGGTGAATTTGTCGGGAGTGTTCTTAGCTAAGTTTGATGAAAATCTGGCGAAGATGACCGCCGCCACAAAATGGCGGATTACATATTTTATCACAACTCCCTCAATATGGGTATCAAATAAAAGGGCTTGACTAGTAGAATACTATACACTATGTCAAATTTCAAATCCAGGATGGCCGCCACCAAAAAATAGTGAATTACATATTTTTTTCACAACTTCCTCAATATGGGTATCAAATGAAAGGGCTTGCCTAGTAGAATACTACACACTATAATAAATTCAAACTCAAGATATCCGCCACCATAAGATGGCGAATTACAAAATCCTGATCAAACACCAAATTACCTGAATCTAAAACGAAAGAAAACAAAAAAATAATAATAATAAGGAGTCCCTACAAAAAGCATGAATTAAAAAATGTAATTAAAAATTTAAAAAACCCCCGACACAAAATAATAAAAATAGTATGGATGTAAAAGCCTAAAACAATTAAAAAAAAACTTGAAAGAATAGCCACAAATAGAACAAAAAAGGTTATAAACGTGCAACCCTTTAAAAAGAAAAAAATAAACTTGAAATTATGACCCTACGTACGTACGTACGTAAGCAAGTAGGTACATAAGAAATTTTTTGATTAAATGTTGTCCCGTCGGGGGACCGCTACCATTTTAAACTTTAACAGAACGTTAGGCTAATAATGAGAGCGGTGATTGTGATCATTCATGAAGCGTATCTGAATCGTGGACAGAAGAAACAACTTGTCGTGACATAACAAGCCCACTATGGCCACTATACAGTGTTACTATAAATTATGACTAGGCATTTTTGGTTGTTTACCTGAAAAGTTTTTCAATGAGCTGCTTGCCGAGGAAGCCAGAGCCGCCTGTAAGGAACACAGTAGCGCCACAGTAAAACTGCTGCACGGCAGAGGTTCCACGTGCTGTCACTTCATTCACCGGCTTCATACGGGCAGTTATTTTTTCCAAGAATTCCTGGGCTGGATCCATTGTTTCAACTGCCATCGCGAAATAAGAAAATTCTGAAAAAAAAAAGTATCCAGAAATCGATTTGTTCTTTTATTTTTGGATGATGATCTTAAAGCTATTATTAGCCTTCGTGATGTTTCGGCCCGCCACCTCTGAACGAATGCAATACCATGCTATCCCACGGGCAAATATTTAAAAAGGGCATGACTGTCTGTATTTGTACCGTTTGACTTGTAAACGAAACAAGAACATACTTACACTAAAATAACACAAACAGTTGCACTTGATATACGAAACTCCGATGTTCATACGTCCACCACGCTATGAACGTCAGGCTAGACGGGTCCCAATAAATGATATGATAAATGATTTAGGAAATGTATAGAATAATATAATGTAATTTAATGTATACAAATTAATTTTGAAGGTGACTCACATTTGAACCTTTAGCTAAAAACAAGGTATGGAATTGTATGCAATTGTTTTTCACTAGTGTACGTCACTGTGATATATCACTGACATTCCTGCACCAGTTTATGTAATTATATCATGAGGTATATTCAGCCCCAAAACAATATATACATGGACAAAGAATCATTTTCATGTCACCTTTGTTCTATAACATTGTATTCACGTACAGCAACAAAACATTGTGCAATTTATTTTACCTAGGTACATAAAGCGCAGAAAAAACAGCGAAACAAACTCACGAGATCACGGTATTTATTAACTCTAGACATTATCTTGGCTAGATGATAATGAAGACCATGAAGATTAGTGTCTGAGCTGGTATTCAGAGAAAATAACCACACAGATTTGATAAAATCTGTGTGGTTACATTGCACACATTTGTCTATAATCGTGGAGTACTTGAGGAGCTCAACTTGCAACTCATCGACTCGATGAACATTACATAAGAAAACACATTTGGGTAGGCTTGAGTAAGGTGAAACGAGTAGGTCCAGACTGTGCATCTCGCACAAGTGCTTTAATTCAGATTTTTATAAAGTACGCATATACAGTCACGAGCACGAATATGTCACCACCTGGTAACTTTCAAATGCGATTTGTTCATGAACTATGGAACGCATCGTTGAAATACGATACATTAAATAAACCTATGGGTTCGAAAATGCTATGTTCGTAACAAAATAAAAGTAGTAGTAAGTAGTAGTATTAAAGTAGTACTTTAATATAATGTTTATCAATAAGAACTTAATGTACAGTCACGAGCACCAATATGTCAACAATTGGCAACTTTCAATTGCGATTTTTTCGTGAAACGAATGCAACATTGAAATACGAAACATTACATAAACGTATGGGTATGACAATGCTATGTTCGTATCAACATGAAATTTCATTAAAAAATAAAGGAGTAAATCGCTTTTGAATAAGGCCGAGTGTATACATACTTTTGCTCGTGACTGTACACAGTTATGCAATAACAATGTATCATGGATTTGAATAGAATAGAATATTCCTTACAAACAAATTGACTCATTATGATAAATTAATATATAATTTAATTATCTACGCATGCCATTTCTATACACCACGACACGGTGGGCGCAGTGGCTGAGCGATCGACTGCTGCGCTGCGTGTCGCGGGTTCGATTCCCGCTCGGAACAAATATTTGTATAGCCTACAGGTAGTTGTTCCGGGTCTGGCTATTTGAGTATTTGAGTTTAAATGTTTGTAAATGCACCGACTATACTGGAGTAATTCCTAGTATGGGGCACAGTTTTGTATAAAAAAAAAAAAAACTTACAATAATGTTTAGAGTAAATCAAAGTTCACCTCTATACCTATCATTAAAAATTGTGATGGTTGTCCTGTTCCACCTATCCACCCCGTCGCATCGCATCGTCTGCCAGAGCTCTTGCTTTGTTTTGGCTTAGCGTTCTTTCTGACTTATTCATTTTGCTTTGCTCCTTGGGGTCCTAGGGAGATGTTTAATAGCCTTTAGTCTTCCATAAAGATTGGGTTATCAAATACAAAAAGAATTGTTCAAATCCGACGGGAAGTTCCAGAGATTAGCTCGTTCAAACAACGTAGTGTACTCAACGTACTACTACACTTTATGATTCTCAGTACACGGTGTTCCCGCATGCGCCTACAGAAATTCGCATGCTGTTTAATGTGTTGCCAATCAACGTGGCCTACTAGTCTCAAACAATATAATAATGTTTAAGTACAGTACCGTCGACACGAAAAGTATTCATCGGGACGAAGTTCCTTAACGCGGCTTGCGGTAGGATTTGACTTGTAGAAATCGTTTCCTTAAGAAAAAGCGTTATATCCTCTCCATGCGAGTTTCTCTCTTTCTATATACGAGTGTCGCATAAAGAACTATATTCCTGATGGGGGTCCCCGACTGCACACGTACCTATGTATTTGTATAAACTATCTGTGTGGTTGTTTGTGTATGCGAGTTTAAATGTTTGTAAACGCACCCACGATACTGGAGAAATTCCTAAAGTGAGGCAACGTTTTATTTTTTAAAAAAAACATACAAATCCTTTCAGTAGTTTTTGCGTGAAAGAGTAACAAACATGCATCCAACGATCCATCCATCCATCCTCACATACTTTCGAATTTATAATATTAGTAGGATTTGTAACATAATGTACATACTCACAGCTATCTTTGTTCAATCCTCCAGGTCAGAACAAGCATTCTCTTACGTTAGGCGCTGATCTGATTATTCCTCACGACACGTTTTATCCACAATCAGCACACAGACACAGCTCCAACTTTAACATGAGACTATGACGATTAAGTGACATCCAAGGGTTGGTAATTTCGCCCACATTGATGGATATCATTTTTCCTATAAACACTATACTTCTAATACAAAATAACTATAGATATTATTGTATTTTATCTATATATACATATAATAAAATTGTAGAAAAGTGGTGTCTGTACAATGGAAATATATTAAAAAAAAGTAGCAGGGGTTGTTGTTATATCGATACCGAACCCGAAATTGTAATTAATTTTTTTTTTGTCTGTTTGTCTGTTTGTTTGTGCACGCTAATATCAGAAACGGCCTATTTGATTTATATGCGGTTTTCACTAATATATTGTAGTAAGCTTCACTTAACAGTTAGTGTTTATTTCATGTCAATCGGTTCATAAATAAAAAAGTTATGTCCATTTAAAGAATCACGGCGAACATTTGTTAAGGTATTCTATCAGAGTACGTACAGGCCTCGCGCCTGTGCGTCTATAGCTATATAAAGCGCGCTGAGAGCAGCGCCGCTGCCCCCCATCAGAGCAGGAGTCCCTCAGGGCTCCGTACTCGCCCCTCTCTTATTTACGCTGTTCACTAGCGACATCCCTAAAGATGCTAAGTCCCAATTGGCTCTGTGCGCAGACGACACAGCCATCTATTACACTGGTCGCAGCCATATCCAACTACGACTTCGTCTCCAAACCACAGTCAATAAGTTGGCTGCTTGGTTCAGGAAATGGCGAATCGAAGTCAACACCGATAAGAGTCAAGCGGTGCTCTATTCGAGACCCAGACGACAACCCACCCCCCCTCCACCAATCACCATGTTCGGCAAGCCGATCCCTTGGGAAAAGCGAGCCAAATACCTTTGTTTTATTCTTCTCCTTCTCCTCACCTTCTCAGAGCACATAAAGACGGTCCGTTCGCGCGCCTCTTTCGCTCTAGGCTGCCTTCATTCCGTCCTTAATGAACGCAGCAAGCTGTCACTCAAGTGCAAAAAGCACCTGTACACAGCATGCATCCGTCCCATAATGACTTACGCTTGCGTAGTCTTCGCTCACGCAAAGCCCCGTCACATCCATAGGATGCAAACCCTGCAGAACCGATTTTTCCGCAAGGCCACAAATTCCCCTTGGTTCGTTAGCAATGAGATCCTCCATGTTGATCTCAAGATCCCCACTATCCAGCAGTTCATGAAACGCCTCTCCAAGCGTTTCTTTGCCACAGCCGCTAATCACCCCAACCCTCTGGTGGTCGCGGCCGCCAACTACACCCCCTCCAAACTCAGTAAAATTCGCCGTCCAAGGCATGTTCTCGACGACCCCGATGACCCCATAACCCTCCTCCAGGAGAGCGATAGGGCAACCAGTACAGTATACAGACACAAATTACCGACATTCCGACCTCACCGCCGAGGTCCCTCGCGACGCCCCCAAGTAAATTCTCCCCTCTGACCCTTGCCCGCTGAAGTGCCAGCCCGCGTCGTAGCTGAGCCTGTAGCTTTAAATTCCCCGACTGAGACCTCTGAGTTTGTTTCGGCCTTTCCTCTCAGAGATAGTCCTAGGAAACGCCGCGCTCATCAAAGCATTAATACTACTAATTCGATCCAGCCTGTCCCCTTGCTGCCCTCTCCCAGCGACGCCCTAAGCCAAGGTTCGTACCCCACAGGGGGTGCCTTTAGCGTGCAGTCGCTTAGTCTAAGTCGCTTAGTTTATTCTAGATATAGCCCTGGCTGGAGGCTTTAAGAATTCCTTAGGCAACCACAGGATAGTCCGGTTAAGTAGTCACGGCCTCTCAAGGAAAAAAAAAACTGACTGCATATTTCATTTATTTATATTTTAGGGTTTGTAGGTTAAGTTCTTTTTCTTAATTTTCTTTAAAATAATTGTTTACGATAGTACGTGTTTACTAAATAACTGTGTGTTAAGTAGTAAGTACTATTTTATTGTAAGAATGCCTCGAAGAAGATCCAACCTCTCCCAATGTAGCAAAAATGCTAAAAGGATGAGATTAGTTCGATCACAGGAATCTGAAGAAGGTCGTGAGGCAAGGCTTTCTGCAACTCGGGAACATCAGGCTAGGTTTCGTGCTGCAGAAACTTCGACTCAGCGAGAATCTCGACTGAGTTCAAATCGTTCTCGAATGATGACAACTCGAAATAGGGAACAACGAAAGGCACGTTTATCTGTCGATCGCGAAGCTCACGCGCTATCGCGTGAGTCTGAGACTTCTGCGAACCCCTAATGCTTCTTAGAAATTTAAGCCCCCCAAAACTTTGCAATGGTACCAGGTTAGAAGTGACCAATTTACAACGAAATCTGATAGAAGCAGAGATTTTAACAGGGTGTGGAAAAGGTGAAAGTGTTTTCATTCCTCAGATTCCTCTCATTCCAAACAATTTTCCATTTAGTTTTAAACGAGTCCAGTTTCCAGTCAGCCTATGTTTTGCGATGACAATTAATAAAGCAGATCTAAATATCAGCTGTTTCTCGCACGGTCAGTTGTATGTGGTTCTGTCACGGGTTAGCAATCCTAGGAGCCTGTATGCTTTCATCCCCGATGGCCATACGTCAAAAATCGTATACAGAGAAGCATTACTGTAAAGTAAATTTTTTGCTACCCAAACGACGGTATATGTAATTCAAAATATGCTGCCCGAAAAGTCACTATTCCACGCGGACGAAGTCGCGGGCACAGCTAGTTATTAATATATTTTATTGTGACAGCTTTGACAACGACGTTTATTACGTCGCCATGGCAACGATCCTTTCAAATCCTTACCGGCCTGTATTTTTTTAGCTGATTTTACATTGAGACTTCTGCAAAATTAACCTTGGCCAAAATCATAATTATCTCAAATTCATATTTTCTACATGATATTATTCTACGAGCTGACATTATAGATTCACGCAATGCAAAGATCAGTTCGGGTTTCGCCTCTAAAACGAATACAACTAAAAGCCTGATACTCCAGGGCTACCTATCCCGGGAATACCCAGCGTACCTCTCCGCTCCGGTACCTGACGGACCCTGCCTACGCCTCCGTCCTCCGTCCTCCGTCAAGGGCTCCTATTACTATTGGGCCGCGCCTCATCCGAGGGCCACCTCACCTGGCGGGCTGACAGCGTCCCCGCCGTGCCTCTTTCTCCTGCTGCCGTGCTGCGTCCTGTCCTACTGCGTGGGCCCTCCTACGGGTGTCCTCCGTGCCGCACACGCACCAGCACTTGCCCTCACTTGCACCTGCACCTGCATCTATACCTGTACCTGCACCTGCACCTGTACCTGTACCTGCACCTGTACCTGCACCTGCACCCGGACCTGCATCTGTACCTGCACCTGTCGCTAGCACCTGTCTCGCGTGTAACTCCTCACCCTAGCTGTACCTCCACCTCAGCCTCCTCAACCCACCTATCACGCATCGTCATCCATACACCCCACCTCCACATACTACACACCACTCTTCAGTCCATCTCCATCTTTTAATTGCTTGTAAATATATCTTTAATTGTTTTCTACCTCCCTTTCTTTAATTTAATTTTACCCTTAACTTTAAAGTTAAGCTTTCTTGTTGCTATATGACAGATTGACGTGTAAAAGTGTCTAAAAAGATCTACTTACAAAAATAAACATTTCATTTTATTTCATTTCATTAAAGATTCATTATTTACCATCGTAAATGTTTTGCTAGCGTTACTTGAAGAGAACCAGTAATCTACAAGGGTAGACTCCTAAATCGCAAAGTATTAGATTTATCAGTTACAAGACATATAAGCTATCAGAAGTAAGGTCTTAACTCTTAACCCTGTTCTCACAAAATATACGTAAATTTGGACTTTCAAGTGAATAGCATCCTTATTGCTTTTTTTTTTGCTGGTTTTATAGATTTGTAATCATTAGTATCAGCAATATAACTCCTTAAGTTAGAATTGCCCTCAAATGTAATTTACCCGACTACGGCAAAGCTAAAAGGAAGGGTATGTATGTTTGTATTTACGTAAATAGTAAAATAATACCTTTGTTTAAATCAGGTAGTACATCAGACCCTACAAATTATAGACCTATTTCTGTACTACCTACCTTTAGTAAAATTTTTGAGAAATTAATTTTAGATCAAATGCAAAGATTTTTTAATAAACACAAACTATTACATAGCAAACAGTTCGGTTTTACAAGGGGTCGTTCAACTACTGACCAACTGTTCAACTTATAGGACATATTTATAATGCATGGGAAGACAAATGCGATGCCTTGGGCATCTTTTGTGATTTGTCCAAGGCATTCGATTGCGTTCTTCACGAAACTTTAATCAGGAAACTCCGCCACTACGGAATCGGGAACACTGCTCTGGATCTTCTTACCTCATACTTGAGTAAGAGGATTCAGAGCGTTGACGTTAATGGAAAAAGATCTCCCGGATCCATAGTAACAATGGGAGTCCCACAGGGCTCAATTCTTGGTCCTTTCTTGTTCCTTATTTATATAAATGACTTGCCGTACCTCATAAAGGATAATCATGATATAGTGTTGTTTGCAGATGACACCACTTTTGTTTAAACTTAAACGTCAGCAGCAGGTTACTGACGATGTAAATAGCGCGATCTCTAAAGTAGTCCACTGGTTCAATGTTAATAATTTACTTTTAAACGAGAAAAAAACCAAATGTATTAAGTTTACGCTACCTCACGTTAGGCAGGTGAAAACTAATGTGTTGATAAAGGGCGAAGAATTGAATCCTGAAGACAGCACAGTATTCTTGGGCATAACTTTGGATGCTAAGCTTCAGTGGGGTCCACATATAGATAAATTGTCAAAAAAGCTAAGTTCCGCAGCATACGCTGTTAGAAAAATTCGTAATTTAACTGATATAGAGACAGCCCGTTTAGTGTACTTTAGCTATTTTCATAGTGTAATGTCATACGGTATTCTATTGTGGGGAAATGCCGCTGATATTCAGACTATCTTTGTTTTGCAGAAGCGAGCTGTTCGTTCAATTTATAAACTTAGTCCGAGACATTCGCTCAGAGACAAATTTAAAGAGATTAATGTTATGACTGTGCCTTCTCAATATATTTATGAAAATCTTTTATATGCCCATAAAAATATAAAATTGTTTAAAAAATACAGTGATATCCATGATATAAATACTAGGAACAAACACAAATTTGTTGTGAACCTACAACAAGGCTCAAGAAAATAGGTGGCTCGTTCAGATGCCAATGTATACGCTTTTATAATAAAGTTCCGAGCCCAGTTCAAGATCTAAGCCTTAATAAATTCAAATCATTTATTAAACGTAAGTTGTGCCAGAAAGCCTTTTATACCGTTAAGGATTATATCGAGGACAAAAAGGCTTGGGATTAAGCTGCTTCCAATTTTTTTTTATTTTTTACATATTGAATGTTTTTATTTTGTTTTTCTTTGTTTTGTTGTTGTTTTTTTTTATATATACACTGACATTAATGAATTTTATATACTATGACATTTGCTTACTTAGTAAAGTATTATATTATTTTAATTATTGTGAATGTGAAGACTATGTGGGTCATTGTATTTATATTATTCTTCTCTCTGTTCTCTTAGTTTTTGTCATGGTCTGGCAGTTTGAGTAATTAATGTGGCCTACCCAAATGTCCTTTCTTTGGTATTGTTCGTCGGATCGTTGAGCTCCTTAAGTTTTGAGTTGAGCTGCACGATTTCTGACAAATGCGTGCACTGACTGGACAGGTCCTGTCAATCTGTGTGGTTCTTTCCTCAAAAGACCATCTCAGACATCGACCTACATGGTCTTCATATGATCTGACCAAGATTATGTCTGGACTTTAAAAGAGACTGTGACGTCTGAGTTTGTTTCGGCCTTTCTTCTCAGACTAGTCAGATAGGAAACGCCGACCTCATCTAGTTTAAAATATGATTGACGTGTAAAAGTGTTTGTACAAACCTACTTACAAAAATAAAATCATTTATCATTTATCACGTCATTTCCACCATAGTGTTTACACTACTGAACTGATTTTGATGAATGGTATTAAATAAAAATAAAGTAAAACATAAAAATCATTTATTTACGACAAAAAAGTCCATAGGTAAGGCGAGGTTGTTCGTAACAAGAATTTTGCTTATAACTAATGTTAGTAATGGTATTGTTGCGCGCCACAATTAATGCGTAGTACATGGGGACATTAGTTACCACTAGCGCCATCCAGTATCGACTAGCAGAACTAATTTACCGGATCATTCTCACTAGTTCCACCAGCACTACTGCCATCTAGTATCGAGAAGCAGAACTAATAGATCCTTCTAGAAATGTCTATGCTAGAGCTATGGACATCTGTCAGTCGGGGCCGGTATGTACTCGAACATTCTAGATGTTTCTACAATAGAAGGTTCTAGAACTATCTGCGGCACTGTTTAAGGCCGGGATGAGCCACGACCAGGTAGACTTGGATCAGCGATACATGCGAATACATCGAATGCAATTTTCAAGTGTGACTTAAGAGCAATTGTGTTTTATAATTACTGTGTTTGAGTTGTTATTAGTGTTGTTTAATTAAAGTGTAACTTTTGGGAATTTATATCGTCACTTTTTAGTGTCACAAACCTGAAGCACTGTTACGAGCTTCAGATTCGTTCGTATTGATATTAAAAATAATTGTTGGTTTTGGTTTTAATAGATTCGTTATAGTCTGGTGACATGGGCTATAGAAATTCTCCCTTTTCATATGGTGGATTTTACACGAAAATTTATGAAAAATTACGTTGAGATAATCATGACAGGTTTGTTATCAAATGAAATTTATTGACGAGCACATTGCAAATGTATTACTTGCTTACTTGGCAAGCCTTATCGGTGACTCCGGTTTTTTTTCCGGACAACTTCATTTCTTTCATTTTATCCTCCACAAAGAAACTGCGAGCATAGCCCGCCCGGGTCACAAATTCAAGCTCACTCTCAGAGTTCACGTAATAATATCTTGTAGTTCAGACATATCTCGCATAGTAAACGGCCATGTCCGATATCGTAATTATACAATTTCTGCATTTTTACACATGTTACATATCCAAAAACTCTATTGCGAACTTGGATATAACAGTTTCGGCCTTTACAAGCTCCCATATCGGGGATCGATCTGCCGTGCGCATGATCTATTAACGAGTTACGACTACATAACGATACCCTGCTATGAAAGATGTTGAGTTGCCCCTTGTTTTGAATTTTGGGGTTTCTTCGGACTTTAGGTACTGCTGAATAACTATTTATGTCTAAAAGCAGTAGTTTTACTAACACCTGTGACGCATACAAATTAATTTTTAATAATAATTTAAGGGGGCAGTAAAATAAATACTGCAGCCACCTTCCTGCACCAAAGTCATTGTTTATTGTAACTATAATACCAACTGTTAAAGTAGCCTTTGCCAGTGACTTCGTCGGCGTGAATTTGGAATTTCCGATACAAATTTTATCCCCCTTTCCAATTTCACATCGATTTTCGATACGCTTATTCAAATATTTTTAGTTTCTTATTAACCAAAGCAACATAAATATTATATTTAAAGCAAAAAACAAAATTCTGTATAAAAAATAAAAATATAAAGGTAATATAGTAAATGTTAAAACTGCTAAGACGATATATTTTTTACGCGCATATACAGTGTTTATTAATTTTTCTTTCAAGATATATTTTCTTGCGCCTAAACTCCATGTAATAAGAAGCTCGGTCCAGTCAATATCTTTTACGTCAAAGTTAAAAATCATTCGGTCTTCTGTCGAAAGACTGTCGAATAATGCTGCAGTGTTTTGGTCCTCAAAGTGCCACTGGTAGAGATTAAAATAAGATAACGCCTTTGAAAACTTGTACATCTTCGTAGCTAATTTTACGAACCTGAAAAGTTAAATGTGTATAATTTTTTTTTGCGTTTACTTTTTTTTTTTGTTTATATGACTTTATGTTTTGTCTATCTATATAATGCGCATACCTTCTCTTTTTTCCAAGCATGACGCTTATTCCATCTATGATGTACGCAGGAATTAAATGCCACAACCAGGAGTATAACCAAAATAAAATAGGACTAGACGTAGTCCAGACGAAAGGGTATCCTACCATCATCGACGATGGGTACTTTCGGACTTCTTTTCTCATAATTTTGCCGAGCGTTTCTGTGATAAACAAATTACTGGTAAATAAATCACATAATTTAATTATTTTCTTTAGTAATCATCAAGACTATCATCATTATCTTTTATAGCCTGGGGGCCTACTCCGAAGTGCAAAGTGTAAATGTTCGGATCGGACCGACACATGGCCGAACCAAATATTATTGAAAAATGCGAATAAAGTTCGATTCGGCTCAGTTGGGTCGGGACCATAGTCAATATTCGAAAGAGTGTAGGAGTGTAGGATCGGAACCGACCGAGCCAAATAGTAACTTCGTAGCACGGAACGGCTGAACTTTCGGCCGATACTACTTCGGAGTAGACCCCCCGGTTACACAAACTGCTGAGTATAGGCCTCCTCCCTTTTATGCCATGTAGTGTGTGTCTAGTAATACTACTTTTTGTAAATGTTGCAGGCCGCGTATCGTCAAACGGTCCGTAGGACAGCCCCGGTTTCCTAAGGCCTCGTGTGTATTAGATAGAAACGATGTAAAAAGGTATGCTTAGTTGATTATCGGATAAACCAAAATGTTCAATGTTAATTTTACCTACCAAACGTTTTTAAAGTCTTACCGAAAATTACAGGGTTTCTAGATGACGGAGAAACGGAGTAGATCTTTATTTCATTTTCGCCAGTAGTTCGTTTCCTAGCCGTTTCCCATCCAGCAGCTATTATTACATTATTTACATAGTCTACCGGTATTAAGTCGGTGCGAATTGTTTCATCAAGATAATTTGCGTGCATTACACCTAAACCAATTCCATACATTAACTGAAAAGGAAAAAAAAACAATCAATTGAATGATTAAATTTCGAGACGAATTCAGTTTATCACCGTCACCTTCAAGAATGATAATAGATAGGTAAACGAAGTTTATTACTGTCTGAAGTGGTCTTTTGACCAAATCTGTCTTTACGTCATGGTAGGTTTTAATGTTTCTTATGTAACTCAAAGTTTTGACGTGAACAGCCAATGGACCAAGCTCAGTTTGACTAAATACTCTACATAGGTAATTTAATTTCCAAATTTTGAAAACTGTACTTTAAGACGTCCGAATTCCTTACACCCGTTGTCTCAAATGACGACTGAATCCCTGAATAGTTAACTTATGCCTATGATAGTTGTGTAACTGTTTGGTAGAAATAACATAGGTACAATCACTACACTTGACATAATTAAGAAAAGCAACACAAACATAGAAGAAAAGCTCAGCTCACAAAAACATGTAACTGGATGACCTCACATAATTTAGAAATTAATTATACAAAAACGAAATTAATGACTTTCCACCCTTATCAAAAAGCTCGTCTACATTTAAACTTCACCTTTAACGGCTCAAAATTAGAAACTGTTGAGGTATTTACACTACTCGGACTTATAATAGATAAACACATCAACTGGAAGACACAAATACAAAAAATCCGTTCAAAAATTTCAAAATTCTTATTACGCGTTACACACTTAGACACCGATCTAGACTAAACCAATACCCAAGCTAAAAATGCATTCTACAAGTCCCTACGTAATGTCTATAAAAAGGAGATGTTTCAAAACAGGCCCAGTATATGTACATTTGTAGGTACCTCGAAAAATCGAGAAAAATCCCTGGAATTCGGGAAAAATACAGATAAATTGCATAAGTGCATATTTTTCTTGTAATCATTTGATATTTATCAATTATTTTTATCGACTTTAGGTACTCTGTGGTTAAAAAACAATGACAGTATACCATAGCTCGACCATTGATCATAAATCATGAACAGTCTACTGTCACATCTTGTCAGACTAAAAGTACGGTAACGTAGTGATTCTTTTTGACAATGTAATATGACAGAACTAAAACACATCAAACGTCAATAATCAATCAACATGACAGCTTACCGCCATGATGGGTTTTTGTTGTGTGTTGCAATTTCAAGTGTACATTCTTGTGCTTTACTACCAAACAAAGCCAATTTCTAGTAATTGGATGATTGAAAACTGTTTTAATTATGTTTCCCCATTTTTTAGTATGGTGTACAAAGACCTGGCCGGGGCTCCATACATTTTGAAACATCTCCTTTACAATAAACTGCCTGACACAATAGAGAAAGAAGAAAAATTTAATTTATTTATAAGAAAGCTTAAAAAATTACTTATTAACAAATGCTACTACTCCTTAGATGAATATTTAAATGATAAACATAAATAATAGGAACAATAAAAGTATTATAATTAATAATAATTAACCACGCAATTTAGAGAAATGTTTAAAATATATAAATGACATGGTAATAACGAATAAATAATCATCATCATCATCATCTGCCTAGCCTTTTCCCAACTATGTTGGGGTCGGCAAAAATATAATCTAAAAATAATAATTAAATAAAAAAGCAATAATACTTAATTTAATAATTAAGCTATACCTAAGAATTATCCAAAGAATAACAATGTATATATAAATAAATAAACAGAATTATAATATATAACTTAATCTAAAATATTTAGGTATATTTTAGCAGGAAAAACAATACATAAACTATAAATAGGCGAAATGTTAGAATTCAATTCGCAATCTCCTGACTTTGGTTATATTTATTATGTGAACTAAAACTTGTTCCCACAAAAGCAACTTAATTACGGTATCTCCTAAAACAGGGCTTCCTCTCTTCTATCCTTTTTGCTGTGCCCTACAGGGTCCATAATGATCTAAATTATACATATGTATACCACCTAAGTACACATTATTGTAAAGTAATAAAGATATTGAGTATTGAGTATTAACTTGAATAGCCTTTTCGAAATCTAGTACTAGTGTTGTATATTCATGTTAACTAACTTAAGTTAGTACACTTACACCAGACGCTCCGTATAAAGTGGACATATCAAGCCATCCTGGCGTCGGTTCAAGTTTTGAGATAACCACTGAAACAAAAAAAAAAAAGTGTATTGCAAGAATAAATTGCCAAAGAGTACTAGCAAAACCAAAAACTCCCAAAACCGTCGTAGCCGTACAGAAACTATCATTGAACAATACAAACTCTGAGGGTTACGATGAACCAAATTTATTAAGACATGTACCAATGAAATAAGTAAAATGTTGACATATTTGATCAACTTGTCTTTTTCACAAGGAGTATTCCCAAAAGCGTTAAAAGTATCCATTATTAAACCATTGCTCAAAAAGGGTGATAAACGTGACATGAACAATATTATCGCCCTATAACATTAATACCCATAATTTCAAAAATATACGAGAAAATAATGTTGCATACATTTCTCGTATATTTTTATTCTCAGATTAATAAATTACTGCGAGAAATTTAACATTATAAAAAAACAGCAATTTGGATTTCAAAAAGGTAAATCAACAACGTTAGTCATATTCTCACTTAAAAACAATACTGAACAATTTAAACAACAACCGGTTGGTAACAGGACTATTCTTTGACTTATCGAAGGCGTTCGATCTAGTTACACACGCCAACTTATTACAAAAAATTAGAAGCTCTCGGAGTCAGAGGACTGCCACATCGATGGATATCGTCGTACCTAACTGACAGACAGCAGTGTGTCGCTGTTTCCAAACTGGACGCAACTAGGGACATGATAATGCATACGTTTGAATATCAATATGTAAAACGTGGTGTGCCACAAGGTAGCATATTGGGCCCCATATTATTTCTACTTTACATAAATGATATAGTTGATATGACTAATCACAAATGCCTTCTTTTTGCGGATGACATTTCCATAATTGTAACTGCTGACAAAAAATATAATTCAATTATTTATTTATTTATTTATTTATTTATTTATATATACTTTATTGCACACCACAAAAATACATAGCTTAAAAAATACATGGCACACTACAAAATATACAATGGGCGGCCTTATCGCATTACTGCGATCTCTTCCAGGCAACCTTAGAATGGACAGTGATTTTCTTTGACATAAAATGGGACTGTCGTTGGTGCAAACATTATGTATACAATAAACTAAAATAGATACACAAATATATACATATCCAACATTATAGATACATAAATACATACATACTATATATACAAGCAACGAAAAATAAAAGAAGACTGTAGATGATTGCAGTTAGGACAACAAGATCACAGCGACAAGTAGTGCTCCTTTACAAGTCTTTTGAACACCTGTAACGACTGCGCGCGTTTTATTTCAACTGGCAATGCATTCCACAAACGAGCGGCCTGGACAGTAAAGGATTTATCAAGGAAAGTTGTGGAATGCATTGGCATTTTGAGCTTCAAATTATCTGATGATCTTAACAATTTCGTGTGGGAGTCGCAAAGAAACTGAAAACGTTTCTTGAGATAGAGAGGGGTGGAAGGGGAAAAGAGCACATTAAATAGAAGGGAAAGAATATGAGCATTCCGGCGAAGGCGAATTGGTAACCACTTGAGCTTCAGACGAAATTCGGAAACATGGTCATATTTGCGCAAACCGAATATGAACCTTATACAAAAATTTTGAAGCCGCTCAAGTTTATCTAGTTGGTCTTGGGTAAGATCAAGATAGCTGGCATCGGCATAGTCAAGGATGGGTAGAAGAAGCGATTGAGCAAGCGCAATCTTGGTGGCAGTCGGTAGGAAATTACGCAATCTCTTCAAAGACGCGGCGGATGCAAATAGCTTGCGGCTAACTTCCTGCAGCTGGGCAGTCCAAGAGAAGGTCTTATCAATAAATATCCCTAAGTTTTTAACTTTATCGCTTATGGGAACCACTGAGTTGTCAAAACAAACTTGGGGAAGGGTCGTCCAGTCGATTCTAGAGACCATCCTGGAACTGCCCACTACTACAACCTGCGTCTTTATGGGGTTGACCATAAGTCCATATCTCTTGCTCCAGTCGCATATACGGGCCAGATCACGATTAACTGTTAAAATAGCCTCGGACAGGTTTCCAAGAGGCGCTCGCCAGTAAATTTGTAAATCATCTGCGTAAAGATGGTAAGAAGAAGTTAGTTCGTCGGAGATTGAGTTAATAAAAACTGCGAAAAGTAAAGGGGATAGAACGCCACCCTGAGGTACACCGGCAGACGTATTACTCCAGGAAGACAAGGTCTCTCCGATGCAAATACGTTGCCGGCGACCGAACAGGTAACTACGAAACCAGTCAATTACCGATGGAGATATGTTAAGAGAACAAAGAATGCCAAGCAAAACATCAAAATCAACAGTATTAAAAGCATTACTGAAATCTAGCAAAGCTAAAACCGTTAGATTACCGTTTTCCATGGCTGACCTTATATCATCCGTAATGTTCAGAAGCGCTGTGGTGGTGCTATGACCAGGACGAAAGCCAGACTGGAAGGAGTTGAGGAGATTATTTTTAGAGAGGAAAGGGCTTATTTGATTGTGGATTAGCCGTTCAAGGACTTTGGATAGGAATGGTAAGACGGATATTGGACGGTATTCAGAAAAGGATGTGGGATTAGACTTTTTAGGTAAAGGAATTATTTGAGCATCTTTCCACGAGCATGGAAAGACACCACTAGATGCCGAAAAATTAAGGATATGACAAATGACAGGTAGGATAACATCCAGCACAGGAACTAACATATTACGGCTGATGCAGTCACTTCCTACTGCATTGGAAGTAATCGATAGTATGCTCTTCTTAACATCACACGCGGAGAACTGACCAAAAACAAATGGAGAATAACTGGGAGTCGGAAGAGAAGAAAGATAATTCAATGTATTCGATTTTATTGTCCTATCAAAATTGGACGAAGCAGTAAAGTGATTATTCATTGCATTTATGTCTATGTCTTTTGGGATTGTCTCTTGTCGGGTTTTACCGACCCCCAATGATCTAAGAAATTTCCAAACTTTGGATGCGTCCCCATTTTGGACAGAAGCATGAATGTAGTGGCGATTGGCATTCCTACACACCTTGTTGCAGTGATTACGGATTGAGAGGTATCTTTCCCTGTTAGCATCATTAGCCCTACGCTTAAATTTGGCCTTCGCCGTAACTTTTTTGAGCATTAGCGCTTTTATCTCATTTGTTAGCCACGGCGCCGGCAAATGTCTAACCTTAACTGCTCGAACAGGTGCGTGATGATCGTAGAGCTCGATAAGCTTCGCCGTGAGAATCTTAACTTGCTCGTCGACTGAAGCAGAGGCAAACAGAGCAGACCAATCTATATTGCTGGCATCCTTGCAAAGATTATCAACGTTCATATCACCAAAATTGCGTTGCATGAGAATTTTAGTTTTAGCCTTAGGTGGGCGAATTTTGTACGACAGAAAAATCAGGTCATGATAGGAAAAGGCATCGGCTGAACATTGGCCATGCTTAGCGACGTGATCAAGGGAAGAGACAAAAATCAAGTCAAGAAGTGAAGGAGTAGAGTTAGGAAAATGATGAGTGGCACTCAGTGGAAGAATGGAAAGATTACAGGAAGCCACAAGATTAGTCAGAGACGAAGAGCGATGGTCATTTTTCAACAGGCAAGTATTGAAATCACCCATGATTATGCTATGACTGTAAGAAGGGACCAGCATTTCTAAGAGATTTTCAAAGGAAGAAAAGAAACTAACGCGTAAAGAGGGACAATAATAGACGCCCAGAAGTAATTTCGAATGGTGTAGTTCGACTTCGAGGAAGAGATGTTCACCAGCATTAGATGGCGGTGGCTGCGCTGACACATTAACAACAGAGTAGGGAATTTGCGTGCGGAGATATATGGCAACACCACCACCAGCACCGACAGAGCGGTCGTTTCTTATAAGCTGGAAACCGGGCAGAGAGTAACTTGTAGACGGGAGACAAGGTTTAAGCCATGATTCGGAAATAAGTATAGCATGTACGTTCTTACAGTCAAAGCTTGCCAGCATATCGTGGAAATGAGCCGGAATGCTCTGAGCGTTAATATGTACAACGTTAAAATTCTTAGGAACATCAGAAAACTGCGCTGCGAGACTGTCAGCAAGGGAAGGAACACTCACGAAACTGTCGTCGTTGCTTGTTATAGAGAAAAAACTACTATTATCACTGCTTACATCGATAGACATAAATATTTACCTAATATAATAAAAATAATGTAATAAAAATTATTCAAAAACCTATGATTTAAAAAAAAAACAAAAAAAGTGAACCGTTTAGGTAACTAGTCCTGCCGGTTGCGTTATTAATTGTAAAGAATTAAAACCTACTTACGCAGCTCGGGTAACAAAAGAAAAAGAGAGAAAAAAAAATTCTATGTAAAACATATCAGGAAAAACAAGAAATTTAAAAACAAAATTAATACAAAACAAAACAATTAAAAATAAAATCTACCAGTCAGAGACTGCCAATTGCACCGTTAGGAAAAACGAAACGCACCGAATAAAACTGACATGTTTGACACTGACAGTGACAACTGACAATATCGTGACATTAATTCGAACTGATAATGTAGCATATTTTGTACCACTTAAAAATTAATTGAAGGTATAACCAAAAGAACAAAAACAGGATTACCCGGACTTTGAATAAGACATCACAATGAAATCACTTCCTTAAAGCTGCAGCACGCTTCGACCTAGCGGTCTTCGCAGCAGCAATAACTGGGACTGAGGCTGGCACAGCTGATACTGGATCTCCCTGCTCGGAGTCACTGGGATTCGGAGCAATCTTGTCCAATTCAGCGAGGGACTCAATCCGATGCCGCGAATCATTAGGACCAAGGACATACACGCAGCCTGCCTTAGTCCAGCTCTTGGTGACACCGCATCTTTCCCTCGCAGCCAAGAACACATCATGTCGCCCCTTGGTTAGGAACTCGGACATGGTGACGCCGGTAGCCTTTAATTTGGCTTTAGAAAACCAAATCCTATCCCGAACCGCAAGACTGCCAAGTTTGAACAGGATAGGCCTGGTTTTATTAGCTACGGCTCGTCCCATCCTGTGACATCGGCTGATGTCCGCAACTGTGAAGTCACTCAGCTGTAATTTGTGACAAATTACTTCAGCAATCACCTTGGAAGTGTCCTCCTTCGGCTCCTCATCAACCCCATGCAACAGCAAGATCTTCCTCCGTCCCCGCATCTCCATCTGGTCTACACTACGAGCTAGTAGCTCCACCTGTTGCTGAACGCTGTTGAGAGCCTGCGTGATGAATGACCGGAACATTATAAATTCCGCAGCCAGGCTAGAAGTTGTGACAGGTGATGGCGGGGCCTTCTGCAGTTCATCTTCAAAGGCGGACATCTTAGTGTGAAACAACTCCCTTAATTCACTTAGAGTGCTTGCCAGTGAATCCATTGCGATGACAGTGTAGTGATAGTAGATAGTGAGAAAGTTGTGAATAGATAACGCTACACCAGCAGGTACCAACTATGTACTTTTAAAATATAGCATAAATAATTATAAATAATGATTCTATTAAATTATATTGAATTACTAAAATAAGAGCAAATTTTTTGTGTAACTATTACAACTACCCACGAGCGAATTCCCGACCATGAAGCTCACATCTATCTTCTTATACTTATAATAAATCTGTAGAAGTGAAAATTCTGTACATTGAAAATATCAAAAAAATAAATGGCAGGTGGTGTTACTAGACCGACACCGAACCCAAAAATGTGATTAAAAAAATGTTTGTCCGTCTATCTGTCTGTCTGTCTGTCTGTTTATTCAGGCATCACGCAAAAACTACCGGTTCGATTACGATGAAACTTGGTATAATTATTCTTTAATATCCTGGGCACCACACTGGGTAGTTTTTATCCCGGAAAAGTATATACAATAAAAACAAACTTAATTTTGCGGTTCGATCCCTAGACCCGATTACTGTACCAACCGCATATAATAAGTTTGTCCTAGGTTACGTCAACCGCAGTGGAGTTCACTAAGGTTATGCTCTGAATGTAGTGCTGAAGGTTGAATTTGGCTTGCACCGTTCGCAGCACACGCGTGGCGCGCGCCCGCCACAGATCGCTACCGTAAATAAGGGAGCGCACGCATTAAATTTTTGAACTTTGTTTTGAACGGACGTGTCGTGTGGCGAGCGTTCGTTCTTATTTTAACTGCTACTTGCAATTCTAAGCCGTGCTTTTCAGTGCGACCTTTTCATTTCTTTTAGTTTTTAGAGTTATTTAGGTTTATTTTTATAAGTCGTAGGTATAGATTTTAATTTTAAAGTAGTAGTATATTTGATAGTGTACGTAGTGACCGTAGGTTATTTTATAATACTGTTAGATAGGATTAGTCATTCGTATAGTTGTTAGTTTTTAGGGATTTTGCTTATTTATTGAGTTTAGTTTAGTTGTCATCAGAAATAGGTTTATTTAGGTAGGTAGGTATTTTATTTTCTGTTATTGAGTTTATTTTTTTTAAATTAGGTAGGTACTTAGGTAAGGATATTATATAGGTACCCTCTTAATCACCACTAATGAGACACAATTGGTTTTCTATTGTAATTAGCCACAAAGGGCCCGCGAGATAGATGGCATCTTGGGGAAGCATATACATTTTATCCTGTTAGCACGTTCCCTTGGGATAATTTCCGACATCCACGCGGGTGAAGCCGCGGGCAGAAGCTAGTAAATAATATAATTGACACTCTAATTAATTGGCTAAATAATAATAATCTATCTCTTAATCTTGACAAATCTGTATACTTACAATTTAACAAATATTATAATAATCATTTTAATTTTAAGATGGACATAGCAAAAATCACGCATGTGACACAAACTAAGTTTTAAGGTGTACCTAGTAATAGACGAACATTTAGACTGGAAGGCGCAGGTTGAGCATGTATGCAATAAAACAAATAAATTTGTATCTGCCCTTAGACAAATAAAAAAGGTAACAAATATAAAAACCGCCGTAATACCATATCAAGCATACGTTGAGTCCTCGTTGCGGTATGGACTAATAAAATGGGGAAATAGTACCGACTACAATAGAGCATTTTATCGCCCAGAAAAAATGTATACGAGCCTTATACGGGATTTCGTCCGATGAATCATGTAAACCAATATTTAAAAAGCGTGGTTTGCTACCGTTACCGTCATTATATATATATGAGGTGTGCATGTTTGTAAAGAAACACAAAGAATTGTTTAAAACAGCAGAAGAGGTATATTCACCAAGTCGGCGTGACCAATACACACTTGTTCTAGACGAGCTGCCTAGGTATGCTAAATATAATAAAAATTGTGTAGCTATGTGTGTACGTATATTTAATAATTTATCAAAGACATTAAAAGTATTGAATTGTAGACTATTTAAAATTAAATTATATAACTGGTTGAATGAAAATATTTTTTATAGTATTAAGGAGTTTTTAGAACACTAACGTTGACAGCACAATTTAGCATGCTTTAATTATAAGCAAAACATGATGGATCTAATTTTGTATTGTAACACCTTTTTATACCGTGTTTTAAGCAAATAAATATTATTATTACTAAGCAAATAAATATGATTATTATTATTATGTTTATTTTAACTTATTTACTAGCTGCGCTCCACGAAACCGGTGTTTTCAGGGGACCCCCGTCAGGATCGAAGTTCCTTACGCGATACTTGCAAGCACACACACTCCTTTGTCAAAGAGAGAGAGAGAGAGAGAGAAAGTATAAGGTTTTAGTTACTCTCATAAAGTTTTCGCCATCTTGGATTTTCAATTTGAACTCGCTATCGGGTTTAGCACCCTCAAAAACCATGAAAACTACACCCATGACGAAAAATTGGAAAGTGTTCGCAGCCGCCATCTTAGATTTATCAGTTTGACTTTATTATTGGCGTCGGTACCCTCGATAATCATGAAAACTATGTCTCTTTCGCCCTCTCTCACTTTCTACTATAATACAAAAGACAGAAAGTCGCATTGAGGGGAAATAACGCTTTTTGTTACGTCATGATTTCTACCAGTTCAATCAACCACAAGCTGGTTGATTTTTTGTTTTAACATGTTCATATAGCGATACCCCGATGGGTATCGCTATATAAACATGCTAAAAGGTTAAATTAAATAAGCTAGCTATACTCCGCAGATGCGATCATCTGCGGAGTATAGCTAGCTTATTTAATTTAACCCCGTATTTCCAGAGGTCACTTTACTACAAAAATAAAAATAAATAATAATAATGACAGTAGTAGTAGACAGTAAGATAATTATCGATGTATACCTACCGATAGCTGGTCGTACAACACATATCGGCAGGTCATTTCCATGGGTATTAACCAACTCTTCGGCGATCGACTTTGCAAATGTGTATGTGTTCGGCCAATTTTTTATCAAACTGCAATGTTATGAAAATTTTATAAACAATGTCTCTTGTTATAAGAACCATAATCACCACACTACTTATGACCCCAAAACTGACAAAAAATTTTAGGTCTCACCCCTGTGTAATATCATTTATTCTTTCTTCATCGACGGACTCAGCTAGCCCGATCATAGTGCTTGGGTCTACAACACTTTTGTAGAACTTTTCAGATACTTCCGTATTTATACGGTCCGTGCAGGCATTTGAGTATGCTGTTGAAACATAGACGAAAGATCTGAAGAAGAAAAACATTTTTTTAAATGACCACCGAGGAAATGGAAGAAACGGCGGACATAATGGCAGGTTGTAGAAAGACTTACGGCGCGATGTCAAAAATGAAGACAAGAAATTTATGTCACTTTGCGTAGAAAGATAATAAATGCCACAGTCCTCTCAGTTATTCTACCTATGATTTTGCGCATCACTGTCAAAATCTCAGTCACCTTTATTCTCGTAAAAGTAAAGCTGCTTTTAAAGAAAAAGAAAAGATGGACTTTTTAGAAATTTAGTTGCGATATAATTAACCTTACGGCATGCAAAATAGTTATGTTGCTTCTGACAGAGGTAAAATAACCGTGATTGGACTGTAAAAGGATCTTATCGCACTTGTATACATTGACAGTATGGTGCTATTGATAATTATTCTTTAATTTGTATTGCATAACAAGATGGCGGCATTACTTCTAATTTTGTTCAAGCGCCAAAATGTCATTACAACATCATTCATTCATATTTGTTTATCTCTATAGAGTAGAGATAAATCCCAAAGAAAAGATGGATAGATTATGTGATGAATGATATGAAAGAGAAGCAAGTGAATAATAGCGTGACGGTCGACAGGGGTGAATGGAAGAAGAAAACGTGTTGCGCCGATCCCAAGTAACGTGGGACATGGGGAGGAAGATGATGATAGAGTAGACATAAATGTAGAATAGTAGAAAAATAATAAGTAGGTAGATAGAAGAAATAGAATAGTAGTAGAAATAGTAGCAAAGAAGTAGTCTCAAAGTGTTTAAAATTTTCGAACCTTAATTTTTTGCATGCCTTGCCAAGTATAAGAGTCTCCCTGGTGCCTCGTACGTTGATCAAAGTCGCCACACGGAGGGGCTCATCAAACCTTGTAGTGGCCGCCAGATGGAATACAATGTCGACCTGGTTAACATAACAACCATTCAATCAATAAACTATGCCATACCCACTGCAGAGCAAACGCCTCTTCTCACGCAAAGAAGGCATGAGAAATGATCACTACGCTTGCTTAAGACGAGTTGACGATTTCAGAGTTATATAAACTATAAAAGTCCAGTTTCTCGACGATGCAGATGGTTCCTTCACTGATGTCAGTGAAGTACAAGACAAACTCAGAAAGAAACATTGTGACTTGCCCAGATTTTGCCCAAAACCTCGTGCATGAGAAGTAAAGTCCATACCTGTTCTGTAATAGCGTTCCAGTCTTTTTCACTTAAACCAAGTCCGAGCTCAGCCACATCTCCTGATACAGGCACGAGTTTTTCTGCGAAATGTGGTTGTTGTTCTCGCAAAAAATCGTACACCTGGAAACAATGATTAGTTAGTTAAGATCTAGGCGCATCATTTTATAACAGTTATTTTTTTACTACATTGACATAATGTCGCAATGATTATTATGGTAATAAATTAGTAAGAGAGACAAGATAGACAAAAATCGGCCCCTTTAATAGGTAATACGGGCTGGTGTCCCCAACTCCACGTCGATGCGCGTACTTTGCGCACGGATAGCCCTTTATGGTTACAGGTTAAAAATTCATTATTTGGCTTTACAGATATTTTATACTTAAGATTAAATAATATATAGTAAGCAATTTTTTTAACTTACTGGATCCTGTAACATTTCGATCAGCCTCTCTTCTATGGATTTACCTTTTTTGCTTCTTAGTAAGAGAAATATTTTTGATATTTTAGTCGCTCTAAAAATAAATATTCGGTCATTGTATTGTTATAGTACACGTATAATTGAAAACTGTTTCATGTTAATACAACCCAACACAAACTTAAGTTATATTATTATGTACATGTGAAAAAAAAATATTTAATTATTCACTAATATCCACAACCCTTCCTCAAGTTTCTTTTGACAACTCAGTGGTTCCTTTTAGTGATAAAGTTAAAAACTTAGGGATATTTATTGATAAGACCTTCTCATGGACTGCCCAGCTACAGGAAGTTAGCCGCAAGCTATTTGCATCCGCCGCGTCTTTGAAGAGATTGCGTAATTTCCTACCGACTGCCACCAAGATTGCGCTTGCACAATCGCTTCTTCTGCCCATCCTTGACTATGCCGATGCCACCTATCTTGATCTTACCCAAGACCAACTAGATAAACTTGAGCGGCTTCAAAATTTTTGTATAAGGTTCATATTCGGTTTGCGCAAATATGACCATGTTTCCGAATTTCGTGTGAAGCTCAAGTGGTTACCAATTCGCCTTCGCCGGAATGCTCATATTCCTTCACTTCTATTTAATGTGCTCTTTTCCCCTTTCACCCCTATCTATCTCAAGAAACGTTTTCAGTTTCTTTGCGACTCCCACACGAAATTGTTAAGGTCATCAGATAACTTGAAGCTCAAAATGCCAATGCATTCCACAACTTTCCTTGATAAATCCTTTACTGTCCAGGCCACTCGTTTGTGGAATGCATTGCCAGTTGAAATAAAATGCGCGCAGTCGTTACAGGTGTTCAAAAGACTTGTTAAGGAGCACTACTTGTCGTTGTGATCTTGTTGTCCTAACTGCAATCATCTACAGTCTTCTTTTATTTTTCGTTGCCTGTATATATAGTATGTATGTATTTATGTATATATAATTTTGGATATGTATATATTTGTGTATCTATTTTAGTGTATTGTATACATAATATTTGCACCAACGACAGTCCCATTTATTGTCCAGGGAAATCACTGTCCATTCTAAGGTTGCCTGGAAGAGATCGCAGTAATGCGATAAGGCCGCCCATTGTATATTATGTAGTTTCATGTATTTTTTTTTTATGCTTTGTATTTTAGTGGTGTACAATAAAGTATATATAAATAAATAAATAAATAAATAATATGTAAAACACGGGTTAAGTAGTAGGCATGCATTCAAATTTCATGATACAGTATTAAGACATGTACCCTGTAGGGGCACTGCAAATTTAATATAATTATCAAATTACGTTACAATTATAACATTGATTCTAATTATTACAATTTACGACGGGGTGTTATAAGTTTGAAATGTTGTGTGTGAGTGTGTGTGTATGTCTGTCTGTGGCATCGTAGCTTTCGGGAGCTACGATGCCACAGACAGACAAAAAAAACAAAATCAAAATCAGTTCATCCGTTCGGACGGATGAACTGATTTTGATTTTGTTTTTTTTGTTTAAAAGGTGAATTTGTCGGGAGTGTTCTTAGCTAAGTTTGATGAAAATCTGGCGAAGATGTAATCCGCCACAAAATGGCGGATTACATATTTTATCACAACTCCCTCAATATGGGTATCAAATAAAAGGGCTTGACTAGTAGAATACTATACACTATGTCAAATTTCAAATCCAGGATGGCCGCCACCAAAAAATAGTGAATTACATATTTTTTTCACGACTTCCTCAATATGGGTATCAAATGAAAGGGCTTGCCTAGTAGAATACTACACACTATAATAAATTCAAATTCAAGATATCCACCACCACAAGATGGCGATTTACAAAATCCTGATCAAACACCAAATTACCTGAATCTAAAACGAAAGAAAACAAAAAAATAATAATAATAAGGAGTCCCTACAAAAAGCATGAATTAAAAAATGTAATTAAAAATTTAAAAAACCCCCGACACAAAATAATAAAAATAGTATGGATGTAAAAGCCTAAAACAATTAAAAAAAAACTTGAAAAAATAGCCACAAATAGAACAAAAAAGGGTATAAACGTGCAACCCTTTAAAAAGAAAAAAATAACCTTGAAATTATGACCCTACGTACGTACGTACGTAAGCAAGTAGGTACATAAGAAATTTTTTGAATAAATGTTGTCCCGTCGGGGGACCGCTACCATTTTAAACTTTAACAGAACGTTAGGCTAATAATGAGAGCGGTGATTGTGATCATTCATGAAGCGTATCTGAATCGTGGACAGAAGAAACAACTTGTCGTGACATAACAAGCCCACTATGGCCACTATACAGTGTTACTATAAATTGTTACAAGGCATTTTTGGTTGTTTACCTGAAAAGTTTTTCAATGAGCTGCTTGCCGAGGAAGCCAGAGCCGCCTGTAAGGAACACAGTAGCGCCACAGTAAAACTGCTGCACGGCAGAGGTTCCACGTGCTGTCACTTCATGCACCGGCTTCATACGGGCAGTTATTTTTTCCAAGAATTCCTGGGCTGGATCCATTGTTTCAACTGCCATCGCGAAATAAGAAAATTCTGAAAAAAAAAAGTATCCAGAAATCGATTTGTTCTTTTATTTTTGGATGATGATCTTAAAGCTATTATTAGCCTTCGTGATGTTTCGGCCCGCCACCTCTGAACGAATGCAATACCATGCTATCCCACGGGCAAATATTTAAAAAGGGCATGACTGTCTGTATTTGTACCGTTTGACTTGTAAACGAAACAAGAACATACTTACACTAAAATAACACAAACAGTTGCACTTGATATACGAAACTCCGATGTTCATACGTCCACCACGCTATGAACGTCAGGCTAGACGGGTCCCAATAAATGATATGATAAATGATTTAGGAAATGTATAGAATAATATAATGTAATTTAATGTATACAAATTAATTTTGAAGGTGACTCACATTTGAACCTTTAGCTAAAAACAAGGTATGGAATTGTATGCAATTGTTTTTCACTAGTGTACGTCACTGTGATATATCACTGACATTCCTGCACCAGTTTATGTAATTATATCATGAGGTATATTCAGCCCCAAAACAATATATACATGGACAAAGAATCATTTTCATGTCACCTTTGTTCTATAACATTGTATTCACGTACAGCAACAAAACATTGTGCAATTTATTTTACCTAGGTACATAAAGCGCAGAAAAAACAGCGAAACAAACTCACGAGATCACGGTATTTATTAACTCTAGACATCATCTTAGCTAGATGATAATGAAGACCATGAAGATTAGTGTCTTTTTTTTTTTTTTTTGTGGATGGGAAATCATCAAATGACCCCTCCCGCTCTGGGTGGAGCAGAAGGGAGTGTCAGACTCTTACTGACTAAAACCCACCCGTGTTCCTTCCTTAGCCCTTTATGTTCCAGGGCAGCGGTAAACCCTTTCGGATGGTCCCGCTACCCTGGCAGGCTTCGGCCCTATGGGGCCCCGTCTCTTTTGCTGACATCTCTTAGAGGCGCGCGTGGAACACGTACGCGCCGTCCGGCACGGGCCTAGTCCTGATCGGACGGAGAGCTACCCATTACTCTCCGCCCGCAGGCCCGCGCCTACGGTGGCCGGGAGTCGTCACGCGGCTCCCGACGCCCGGAGCGTCTCCCGCGGCGGCTGAGGCGTGAGGTACGCAAAGTGCGTTCCCTCGCCCACCCCGCCACCTCCTTCGCTAGCATGACTGCTTCGCAGAAGGAGGTGACTGCCTCCCACTCCATCTCGCCCCGGACCATGGCTTGAACTAGGGCCGGACGCGAGAGGTCGCCGCCGCTGCCAATCGCCTCTACGAGGACACGGCGGTGCTCTGCCCAAGCAGGGCAGACCTCCACAGTATGCTCCACCGTGTCCTCTGGGCGATCCTGAAGATTAGTATCTGAGGTGGTATTCAGAGAAAATAACCACACAGATTTGATAAAATCTGTGTGGTTTCATTGCACACATTTGTCTATAATCGTGGAGTACCTACTTGAGGAGCTCAACTTGCAACTCATCGACTCGACGAACATTACATAAGAAAACACATTTGGGTAGGCTTGAGTAAGGTGAAACGAGTAGGTCCAGACTGTGCATCTCGCACAAGTGCTTTAATTCAGATTTTTATAAAGTACGCATATACAGTCACGAGCACGATTATGTCACCACTTGGTAACTTTCAAATGCGATTTTTTCATGAACTATGGAACGCATCGTTGAAATACGATGCATTACATAAACCTATGGGTTCGAAAATGCTATGTTCGTAACAAAATAAAATTTAATTAAAAAATAAAGGAATAAATCGCTTTTGACTAAAGCCGAGTGTATATATACTTTTGCTCGTAACTGTACACAGTTATGCAATAACAATGTATCATGGATTTGAATAGAATAGAATATTCCTTACAAACAAATTGACTCATTATGATAAATTAATATATAATTATCTACGCATGCCATTTCTATACACCACGACACGGTGGGCGCAGTGGCTGAGCGATCGACTGCTGCGCTGCGTGTCGCGGGTTCGATTCCCGCTCGGAACAAATATTTGTATAGCCTACAGATAGTTGTTCCGGGTCTGGCTATTTGAGTATGTGAGTTTAAATGTTTGTAAATGCACCGACGATACTGGAGTAATTCCTAGTATGGGGCACCGTTATAATTAATTAATTAATATAATGTTTATATACTTATCGTTAAAAATTGTGATGTTTGTCATGTTCCATCTATCCACCCCAACGCATCGCATCGTCTGCCAGAGCTCTTGCTTTGTTTTGGCTTAGCCTTCTTTCTGACTTATTCATTTTGCTTTGCTCCTTGGGGTCCTAGGGAGATGTTTAATAGCCTTCAGTCTTCCATAAAGATTGGGTTATCAAATACAAAAAGAATTGTTCAAATCCGACGGGAAGTTCCAGAGATTAGCTCGTTCAAACAACGTAGTGTACTCAACGTACTACTACACTTTATGATTCTCAGTACTTACACGTGTATTACAACGTCCTTACGCTTTCGCAGTTCAACCACTTCTGCCTTTCTAAAATGGCGCTACCACAAAACTTTTAAAATTTCTTATATAATTTTTTTTATTATTGTAAAGTATCTATGTCGTTTGCCAGGTCATGGCCTATCCGTATGCCAAACATCCAAATTCGTGCAGCCGTTTTGGTGTAAAAGCGTAACCAACAAACTCACTTCCGCATTTATAATACTAGCAGTGCCCCGCGGCACTATACCCGCGGCAATATAGTTTTTGCGTGTTAGTAGTTAATGCGTGAAAGAGTAAAATTTGCGTATATAATATTATTAAGTAGGAATAATTATTCTGCACTTCAATTTTACACGTTTAAAACTTTCCAACAATCACAGCGCAATGTCGTGACAATTGTAGTTGTAACATGTTGTGATACGCGGTCGTACGTCGACAATTACGTACGTGACGTCATAGCGCTTTCTACTTTGCGCCGCGTACAGATACGTGACGAGCATCGTGTGCAATGCTGCAAGTGTTCACACTTCTCGTTTAATTTGTTTTGGCTTTACTCAAAGGAAAGTAGCAGACGGCCACTGCAAAACCATTTCCAGTATTTATCTCACTTGCAGGAGGTCCAAAGTGCTCGTTCACTTGCACCTTTTTTTTCCGAGGCACGAAGCAGGTGTCTTAGTATTTATTTATTTATTTATAGTTAATTAAAACCGTACAACATCAATTACATTAATTAACATAGAGGACAATAGTTAAGTTGACAATAATATAATTTAAAACTAACATGGAACAGTAGAGGGAGTCTACCCTTGCCCCACGATTGTTGGGAAATTGTATCTATGCTAATTGCGCGGTAAACTCTGCTTGCGAGATGCAGGGAGATGACCGCTACATCGATGTAGCGGTACCTACAACGCCACATGCGAACAACGCGTCATACTGACGTCACGCAAATCCTGTATCTCGCAAGCAGAGTTTACCGCGCAATCAGCATAGATACAATTTTCCAACATCAATCGTGGGGCAATAGCCCGCCAGACACAACACCCGTCTGGTCGGAGGATCCTCCCTTTTCTATGGAGGTTGAGAGAACTTTACACCCTGTTCCTCATGCCTCTAAAGTATTAAATAAAATAAAAATCATTTATTTCAGACAAAAAAGTCCATAGGCAACGCAAGGTTGTTTTTAACAAGAATTTTGCTTACCTGTAACTAATGTTAGTAATGGTATTGGTATTAATAATAATTGTTGGTTTTGGTTTTGATATTTTCGTTATAATAATAATGATAACTACTTTATTTCAGACCATCGAGTCCATTTTGTTAGTAACAATGTTCATATTGACTAGTGTTAGTAATACTTAAAACTACCCACAACACCAAACATACAAAAGAAAGTAAACTCAGCAACAATCACCACTGCGCCATTCCATGACAAATGGCGCAGCAGTGATTGATGTAATTACAGTCCAGCCGACTAGCGATAATGCTAAGGATGCTGTTGACGCTGCCGCCTACTCTACGCACCAGGGATGCGCATCTTTTACGCATCGTAGCGTAAAAGGAGTCTACGCGATGTTCAGCATACATCCCTGATGCACTACAAAATCGCCGCAGCCCCATCAGCACCCTAAACGCATTATTAAATTGGACTCGGAGGGCACTTTAAGACTTTTGAGTATAGTCGGCCCACAGGCTGCACGTGTAGAATGATGTACAATAAGACCTAAAAAGTGTGATTTTGACTTCAGTCTGTCGAACAACGTGCAAACCTGCGCGCTACCATGTTCGTCCGCACCGCCAGCGCCCTCCGTTCCCTCTCGATGTCATCATTGACCTTAAGGTCAGAGGTCAGCATATGTCCTAAGTACTTAAATTTAGACACCCTACACAACTTTGTACCATTAAGCGTAATGTCGGGAAACACGTTACGTCTGTACTGTTGCCTCTGGCCTCAAAGACCATGACTTCACTTTTGAGTGGATTATATTTTAATCCGTGTTGCTCGACATAATATATGCTTCACAGATGGTAAGCATTTTCTTAATGCCACATACCGATGCACTCAGTAGCACCATGTCATCAACATAGCTTATGTTGTTTACATTAATCCCGTCTATGTGACAACCTACCCGGGTGCTACTGAGTGCCACAATCAGATCGTTCATGTACAGGTTGAAAAGGGTTGGCGAGAACAATCCCCCCTGCCTTACCCCGCACTCCAACCTGTACGCTTGCGACATGGTTCCCGACTATCGCACGCCATTGACGATTTCCGTACCAGTACTTGAAGATGTTTATGAGTTCTATTGGTAGATTAGTGTTTTCTAACTATTTCCATAGCATATCATAGGAAACCAGGGGCCTACTCCGAAGTACAAAGTGCGAATGTTTGGATCGGACCGACACATGGCCGAACCGAATATTATTGAAAAATGCGAAAAAAAATCGGATCGGCTCAGTTGGGTCGGGACCATAGTCAATATTCGAAAGAGTGTAGGAGTGTAGGATCGGAACCGACCGAACCAAATAGTAACTTCGTAGCGGAAAACGGCCCCTTACTTCGGAGTAGACCCCCAGGTCAAAGGCTCTCGAAAGATCAAGAGAGCATGGTGAACTGCAGTTTGACGTCTTGTGTAGTATTTGACAGCATGCTCAACACACAAAGCTGCACTTTCAGTGGATAGTCCGCCCCGGAAGCCGAACTGATTGTCATGAAGTTCAATGTGTTTGGTCAGCTGTGAGTTCAACATGCTGTCAAATACCTTCGAGACCACTGTGGCAAGAGAGATAGGTCTGTAGTTATTCCTATCTGATAGATCAGCTGTCTTATTTTTAACGATAGGTATTACAACAGATGTGAGTGGCTTAGACTAAGGTTAAACAACATAGCCAAAAATCTCGGTAAGTGGGGTCCAGCATGCTGCAGATTTTCAATGCTCAACCCGTCATGGCCGGGAGATTTACCTCTAGTCATTGATTTGATTATCAACTTCATTTCTCTAGTTGTAAATCTAAAACCTATCTTTTCATCGTTCTTAACATTGATCACTGATTGCGAGGACCCCAATGGCCATTTGACAGTAAAATGTTATCGAAATAGATCTGCTATTTCATCGGCATCGCTTACGCCGTCGATACAAACGGGAGTAACCGGTTTGTTATTCATTTTATTTGTAGCTTTCCAAAAAGGTCGAAAATCGTTTTTTGAGTGATGACAGGCCAAAATATCCATTTTTACCTGTTCTTCATGGTTCTGATACTATCTCAGTCGGTTCTTAAAAATTCTCCTGGCCTCGCTCATCTCGTTATAAATTTCACCTAAACTTGGTTTGGCATAGGTACCAACACCACAAATTAAATTTCTGTTTAGCTTCCCTGTGTGCCTCACCAACATGTAAGTTCCACCCTGCAACAGGTTTCGTTTTCTTACGTATTTGTTTACTATGTTTGCTACATTAAAATTAAGTCCAGGTGACATGGGCTATATAAATTCTCCCTTTTAATATTAATGGTGGATTTTACACGAAAATTTCTGAAAAATTACGTTGAGATAATCATGACGCGTTTGTTATCAAAAGAAAAGTCTTGACGAGCACATTCCAAATATGTATTACTTACTTATTATGCGAGCTATGTCGGTAACTCCGGTTTTTTTCCGTGCAACTTCATTTCTTTAATCTATACATATAATAAAACAGTAACGAAAGAAAAACTGTACATTGAGAATTTTCGAGAAAAAATAAGTGGCTTTTGTTAGAAAAACGTAACTGATGACAAAAAGTGACTTTTTAGAATTTTTGTCTGTTTGTCTGTTTGTCTGTGTGTATGGTACGGCTTCACGCCAAAACTACTGGATAGATTGAATTGAAATTCAGCAAAAATGTTCTTTGTAAACCAAGGAAGGCTTTAGGCTACATATTATCACGCCGTATGTTATAGGAGGTAAGCAATATTGATTTTAAAAGGTTTTTGTTCGTAATTTAATGCACAAAATAATTGAATGCACAAAATGACATGTTATTTATTTAGTAAACCATAATTTAACTCTGGAAACAAATTATCACGCTATCACCTACGGGGGAGGAGCTGTGAATCTTTATTTTTCTTACCTACGTATTCTGTCACAGCGTGTAATCTAACGACGCATATTTAAATGTTTTTTTTTAGTAAGCCATGCTATTATCTAGCTTTACACTATAAAAACTACGCCATTTAAGTAACTTGGGCAGAGAAACATAGTTTAATTTATTAATGTTAGTAGTATAATGAAAATTTTGAAGCAGCGCCATCTATGAGATTTCATAAAAATCAAATCAAGTTACATGTTAACACTTTTTGGAAATAAATAATTTAAATTTGATCATGTTGGCGAGGTTAGTAGTTAGTTATTTTTAAAATTCATAGATGGCAATGTGCATTTTCTTCATAAAAGTTGTATGGTATAGTTCGTTTCGACAAATTCAAGTTCCAACAAAACCCTCAAAATCTTGAGCAGAGTTGAGGAAGACAATTTAAAAAAACACGCTCTGTGAAGTCGACCAGTTTGCGAGATCCCTTACGTATGACGAGGTGCCTTCATATTACACGTACGACAAGCAAAGGGGTGTATTTAACCGACGTCGACGAGGAGGTGCTGTGGAAGGCTTTCCGGGAATTTTCAAGGACACCGCATTGGGTAGGGTTTATACCGTGCATCCGAATAATGGCGAATGCAATTTTCTGCGGTTGTTACTTCGCACTGTCCGAGGCCCAACGTCTTTCGCCTTTCTGAGGACATTTGATGGCGTGGAGTATCCCACTTACCGCGCAGCCTGCGTAGCACGTCACCTTCTCGACGGTGACGTGCTACGCAGGTCCGGGCGAAATGACCACCATACGAAATGACTATGTCGCTTTGTTCTCTTCAGAGCAAAAACACATTTATGACACCGTCCTTGAAAGCGTTGGGCAAAACCAGGGTAAAATGTTTTTCTTGGATGCTCCTGGTGGAACAGGAAAAACATTTGTTACCACTGGCATACTTGCAGAGGTCAGGAGGCAAGGCAAAATTGCTATTGCTGTAGCGTCGTCGGGAATCGCTGCCACACTACTTCCGGGCGGCAAGACGGCACATGCCATGTTTAAAATTCCCATCGATTTAGAGAGCGCCGAAACGCCTGTTTTTGGTGTGTCACGTAACAGCAATAAGGGACACGTGCTCAAGGATTGCTCTCTGATCGTATGGGATGAGTGTACGATGACCAATAGGAAGGCAGTTGAGGCCGTGGACAGAACCCTGCAGGAAATCCGCAGGAACGAACATTTGATGGGTGGTGTCATAGTTCTGTTCAGTGGCGATTTCCGGAAAACGCTTCCCGTGGTGACGCGGGGATCGAGGGCTGACGAGGTGAATGCTTCGTTGAAACGATCTTCGTTTTGGTCACGAGTTCGCACGCTGCGCTTGACCATGAATATGAGAGCTCAGCTCGGCGGCAATGCATGTGCTCAAGAATTCTCCGATGTCCTTCTAAGTCTTGGCGAAGGCACTCTACCAGAAGAGAGAGGTGGACAGGTGGTGCTTCCAGAGTCTCTCGGTAGAGTGGTATCCAGCTTAGAAGAACTCATTCGCTGTGTGTACGGGGACATCAGTCGTATACTGCACCAGCAGAATTCTTGGGTGTGTGAGCGGGCCATTTTGACGCCCAAAAATAATCAGGCTGCAGCAATTAACAAATGCATTCTTTCGGAAATTGAGGGGAATGAAGTGGTCTACACCTCGATAAACACTGTTGTCGAGCAAGATGACGCCACACATTATCCCGTGGAATTTCTGAACTCCCTGTCAGCAAGTGGACTTCCAGCCCATACCATCAAGCTGAAGATCGGTGTCCCGATTATGCTTCTTCTGTACCTATCTCCTCCGAAATTGTGTATCGGGACCCGCCTTAAAGTCATCTCGCTCCACAGACACACCATTGAGGCGAAAATTCTTACGGGTTGTGGCGTCGGCGAGGCAGTATTTATACCACGCATTCCTTTCATACCTCATAACTACCCGTTCCAGTTCAAGCGCGTACAGTTCCCCGTGAATGTTTGCTTCGCGATGACCATCAATAAGTCGCAGGGGCAGACACTGAGGGCAGCGGGTGTCGACCTCAGGACGAGTTGCTTCTCACACGGGCAACTGTACGTCGATTGCTCTAGCGTCACCAATCCTGACTCTCTTTACATTTTGGCTCCTGGCAGCATAACTGCCAACGTAGTTTATAGGGAAGTGTTGTAAGGTATGATACCTTTGTACGTATTTTTACTCTTTTGTGTCCTGGAATGTATTCTTGCATTATTTTCTCTATTTCCTTCAGTCACATCTTATGACTGAACTCAGCAGGATTCCCATATAACTCTCTTCACTTGCTTCGTTTCACTTGCTTCGCAAAAAAACTTATATTTTAATGCAATTTTAAAAGTTGTTTACTTATAATGCTATAGCGACACTGGCATCTTAGGTATTTTTGGTGCTGTAGAGCCTTCACGCAGACGACGTTGCGGGCAGCAGCTAGTTTTATCATAAAAAGAAACTGTGAGCATAGCCCGCCTGGGTCACAAATTCAAGCTCACTCTCAGTGTCCACGTAATAATATCTTGTAGTTCAGACATATCTCGCATAGTAAACGGCCATGTCCGACGATATCATAATAATTATACCTACAATTTTTGCATTACCTACCAAATATAACACATGTAACATATCCAAAAATTCTCTTGCAAACTTCTTGCCTCCACGTTTGGCCTACGTGGATATAACAGTTTCAGCCTTTACAAGCTCGTGTGATCGATCTGCCGTGCGCACGATCTATTTACGAGTTACGACTACATAACGTATACCCTGCTATGTAAGATGTTGAGTTGCCCCTTGTTTTGAATTTTGGGGTATCTTCGGACTTTAAATACTGCTGAATAACTATTTGTGTCTAAAACAATATTTTTACGGACTGCGACGCATACAAGTGATTTTTTAATAATAATTTAAGGGAAGAAGAAGAGATACGACTTTAATTTTGACAATTCAACAACATACATTGCGTTATTTACGTTGTTAAGAAATTATTACTAACAAATTATTATTTGGCTTTCAATAATGGCCAACTGCAAAAATACGGTGATAATAATATCACTCGGAACCTAAAACCAAACCAGGTCATTATCACTTTACGCAGGAGAGCCCAAGTCATATAAGTTTTAACTGACTTTTTAAGAAATTTATGGACCTTTGCTTCAAGTTTATATCTACAATTTTTAACAAATTTCCCTCGACGAAGACGCGACGCCTGCAGCCAAGGCAACGGGTGTGAAGGCTGCGCATGCGCAGCGCCCCAGGCTCCGGGCGCGACTGCGCCCCAGCCGTCAACTGTCGTGGCAATTTCATAGTGACATTAATGTAAATAATAGAAATAGTGATAAATGATAAATGATTTTATTTTTGTAAGTAGGTTTGTACAAACACTTTTACACGTCAATCATATTTTAAATCTAGATGAGGTCGGCGTTTCCTATCTGACTAGTCTGAGAAGAAAGGCCGAAACAAACTCAGACGTCACAGTCTCTTTTAAAGTCCAGACATAATCTTGGTCAGATCATGTGAAGACCAGTGATTTTGGTTTATTTTTTTGAGTGCGTGTATAGTATAGTTTATTAATTATTATTTTTTAGGTAAGTTTAATTGTAAGTTTGTGTTTTTATATATATGTTCAATGCCGGCTGCAGCGACGCCGGAAACTGTGCTAGTCAACCTGCCACATCGCTTGATGTTCAGTTGGTGAGATGTCCACATTGCTCACAGGCACGCTTTTTTAAAAGCGAACGGGGGCTGAAGATACACTATGGCAAGATCCACAAATCGCATAGTGTACCATTGTGTCCCCCAGCCGCATCCCCAACATCAACACCACTAGAACAAAGTTTTTGGAACTAGCAAAATTAAAAAAATCTACCCCTGTATTAAAGAGAGTTCCCCGGGGCGCGAGACGATCATTCTGTTGCAGCGAGTTTGGCGCAATGTATCCGTCTTGCGACCCAGGAGAACTCACAAAGTGCCTGGGAGCAATTACTTACCTTCCCTTATAGGATTTTGCATGTCCAAAAAAATTTGGCATCTAAAGAAACATTAACGAACCAAATTAAAGAAAATTGTAACAATTCGGCCCTAATTTAGATCCAAAATTACCTCCTTTCCATAACCAATCTCAAAAAGGATTATGTTCACATGTGGAATTCAAATTAAGTGAAGGTGACATCAGGGGTGCGGCCAGGATACTTTTCAGCAGCGATGTGGTGGCGCCTTACTCTCCCGAAACACTAACAGCTCTAGAGAGTAAACATCCAGCGCCTGCGGATGGTCTCACCTTCCCCGATCCCCCTAACCCTCCCGACCTAAATTCAACCTTCCTCAACGTTTCGGCTCCCCAGTTGTTTGCAGCCGTGAGCTCCTTCCGAAGTGGTTCCGCTGGCGGCCTCGACGGCCTGACTCCACAACATCTAAAGGATCTATTGAGTTCAGGCGCCGGGAAAGCTGGTGAGTTGCTTTTAAAGGAGCTTGCGGCCATGATTAATGATTAAGCTCATGCTTACCGGCGGTGTGAACGAGGCCGTCGTCGATGTCTTGTACGGGGCCAACCTGTATGCCCTGCGTAAGAAGGATGGCGGTATTCGTCCCATCGCCGTTGGGTGCACCTACCTACGTTGGGCGTACGGCAGCCAAAATATGCTGTAAGCTGTATAGTGAATCGCTTACAGCTAAGTTTCAGCCCCTGCAGCTTGGTTTTGGCTAGAAAGGGGGCTGTGAGGCTGCTGTGCATGCCCTTTCTACCTTTTCAAAGTCCAACAAAGGTGAGGTCATCCTCAAGGTTGACGTTAAGAACGTCTTTAACTCTGTGAACAGGGACACTTTGTTGGCTGAAGTCAAAAAGGAACTACCCGAAATTTATGGCTTCATGTGGCTACAGGCACCCTATTTTTTTTTTTTTTTTTTTTTTTTTTTAGGAGCGGAAGGGAGTATCAGACTCTCACTGACTAAAACCCATCCGTGTTCCTTCCTTAGCCCTTTATGTTCCAGGGCAGCGGTAAACCCTTTCGGATGGTCCCGCTACCCTGGCAGGTACAGGCACCCCTCTAAATTATTATACAAGGACAATGTTTTAGAATCTGCAGTTGGATGCCTACAAGGTGGCCCTCTCGGGCCAGTCATTTTCAGTTTTGCTATTCATCCAATTTTACAGAGACTAAATTCAAAATTTAATGTGTGTTTAAATTTAAGTATAATTAAGTATTTGGACGATGGAACGCTAGGAGGTAATGTAGACACTGTTTTGGAAGATTTACATCTCCTCAAACAGGAATTTTAATCCATTGATTTGGACCTTAACCCCTCAAAATGTGAACTTTACCTTTCTGACATAACCGACAGACAATTGACTCTAGATAAATTTATTGCAATAGCCCCACAAATCAAAATTTTAGACAAAAGTTCATTACACCTCCTAGGTTCCCCAATTTTAGAAGATAGTTTTTCACCTTTCATCGACGAAAAACTCAAAAATTTTAACGACATTTCGGTCAGACTCTCCAAAATTAATTTACATTCGGCATTCACCCTAATTAAATACTGTTGTTTTGGTCCAAATTTTATATATTTTTTAGGTTCTTCCCCTTTATGGAACCAAACTAAATCTGTTGGACAAAATTGACCACATTATCCGCAGCACATTAACAACCATTTTAAATGTGGCCTTGGACGACCGAGCGTGGCTTCAAGCCACACTACCCATCCGTTTTGGTGGCCTCGGCGTCCGCAAAATTACCAGTATTAGCTTACCGGCGTTCCTGTCCTCTGTCCACAACACCGAAAAGTTGACCGGGAAAATTTTAGCCCCCTGCCTGGTTGACTCTGAAGTGCCTTGCTTGACCGACGCGGTGAACGCCTGGAAAGCGGCTTGCCCGGATACAGATCGGCCTGTAAACCCATCTTCCCAGAGACAGTGGGATGAGCCGCTCTGCAGGTTGGTACGGAATAAACTTATCAATACGTCCACCAATACTGCTGAGCGTGCCCGCCTGCTGGCTGTGGTTGAGTGGGAGTCGGGGCTGTGGCTTCAAGCACTCCCTTCACCCAACATAGGCACTATGCTGGGTGACACCACCTTCCGGCTCGCTACCTGTCTGCGTCTGAGTGCTCCTTGTGGGGCTCCGCATCGCTGTCAATGCGGTGAAGCTGTCGACTGCCTCGGATACCATGGCCTATCCTGCAGTAGGAGCGCAGGTCGGATAGCACGGCACGCCAGCATAAATGACATCATCCGTCGTGCTCTTGTCACCGCCTGGGTGCCAGCTGTTTTAGAACCCAACGGCCTGGCACGCGACGATGGAAAGAGACCAGACGGAATGACCATAATGCCCTGGAAGTTAGGCAGACCTTTGGTGTGGGATGCAACATGTGTCGACACCCTTGCGCCATCCCATCTTCCTAGCACGGTGGGCTGTGCTGGAGCGGCTGCTGCTGGTGCGGAAAACCTCAAACGGCGAAAATATTCCAGCCTGATTGGGAGTTATATCTTCGAGCCGTTTGGGGTTGAAACACTAGGGCCATGGGATCCGAGTGCCAACTGGGTTTATTGAGATATCGCCAAGCGCTTAGTCGACCTCTTCACGTGACCAGAGGGCTGGCCTGTTTCTTGGCCAAAGAATTAGCATCGCCATACAACGTGGCAATGCTGCCAGCCTTTTGGGTACTGTTCCTGTTGACAGCGATGCGGACGAATTTTTTGATGCCCTAGATGATTCTTTGCTTGATTTTTTTTTTTCACATGTAGGTACATAATTGTATTATTATTTTAATATGTAATAAAACTTCGACAGTTAATTTAAGGAGGGAGTAAAATAAATACTGCAGCCACCTTCCTGCACCAAAGTCATGTTTTATTGTAACTATAATACCTACTGCTAAAGTTGCTTTTCCCGGTGACTCGTCGTCGTGAATTTGGAATTTATTTAATTATTTTTAGTTTTTGATTTTCCAAAGCAACATAAATACATACAAAGCAGAATACAAAATTCTATACAAACCATAGAAATATAAAGGTAATATAGTAAATGTTAAAACTCCTAAGACCATATATTTTTTACGCGCATATACAGTGTTTGTTAATCCATCTTTCAAGATATATTTTCTTATGCCTATACTCCATGTAATCATAAACTCTGTCCAGTCAATATCTTTTACGTCAAAGTTAAAAATCATTCGGTCTTCTGTCGAAAGACTGTCGAATAATGCTGCAGTATTTTGGTCCTCAAAGTGCCACTGGTAGACATTAAAATAAGATAACGCCTTTGTCAACTGGTACATCTTCGTGGTTAGTTTTACGAATCTGAAAAGTTATATTATGTGTATAATTATTTTCGCCTTTTTTTTGTCTATCTTTATGTTTTATCCAAGTTGCAATCCTGTCAACGAGTCAAGACCAACTAATGTTAATCAAATCCCTACCACTGCGACTGCTTGTCTACTTTGTACAAACATAGCTATAGCCAGTACGACATGTACCCCATCGGTGCCATGGCAAAGAGTCCCCACACAAAAACAAAAGAGAAATCGATTACCTGATGACACAGAAATAAATGAAATTTCTGCTAAAAGAATACAGTCAAGAGACCAAGAACTAAATAAAAACCGAGGAATGAACACTGAAAATATTCAAGAATCTGCATTGCCAGAATTAAACACAAGTAACAGTTTCTCGCTGTTAAACGTAGATAAACCGGCTCAGGTCCCCACCGAAACTAACGAAATCAGGAAACCTTCCAAACCTCTACCCAGAATGCTCTACGGCATTGATGACCTAGAGAAATTAACTGAGTTTCTCGAAGAAGTGGTTAAAAAAACCGACTACACATACAAAGTGGTTACTAAAAACCAGTTAATTATTACCACAGCCTCTGTTGAAACATATAAACAACTAATAGAACACATAAGAGCAAAAGGACTCATAGGGCACACTTTCGCCCAAAAGGATGAAAAGGGCATGAGAATTGTCATTAAACACCTGCACTTCAGCACTCCCAAAGACGCCATAGTAGAAGCGATAGAAAAAACTGGCAATAAAGTCAAAGGTGAAATAGTGACAGCACGTGCCAATGGGACAAAGGAGCCACTAAATACATTCTTTGTTAACCTATTCCCTCACGAAAACCATGACGTTAAAGAGATCAAATTTATATATTATCATCAAAAAATCACAAAACAAGATCCAAAAAGGAAAAATACAGTAATACAGTGCACGCGGTGTCAACAGTATATACTAAGAACAATTGCATTTAGTATACTAAGAACAATTGCATGCGACCCTTTAGGTGTGTAAAGTGTGCTGGTGAACACAAAACGATTGCATGTACCTTGGACAGGAACACCCCTGCAGTATGCACTCTGTGCTTAGGAAGCCACCCCGCTAGCTATAAAGGATGTCAAGTCTACAAAGAAATAGCTGCAAGAAAATGGGGAAACAAACAAAAACAAACACAAGCAAAAGTCACATCGAACATGGAAACACGGCAAGAGACACGCCCTGAAAAACAGAACACTAAACTGAATCCAGATAATGTACAACCTAAGGTACTCATCAAAACAACTATGGGGACTTCAAATTATACAGCGATGCTGTTAAACGAGCTCAAACGTCAGGAGATTACACTCAAAAGAATATATATAAGTGACCACAATGAGTCACAGAGAACAATTTCCAATAAAAAGGAAAAAGAAAACATCCCTATAGAACAAAACTATAGCTTGATTAACCTTATAATAAAACAGATGGAAAGGATAGATCAATTGTTATCTCAGATGAGCACAATGATGAACTTGATCATAACTCTTAAAAATAAATAAAGTGCGTTAATATCTGAAACTCATCTCAATGACCGCAAACTATTTAAGATGACTAACTATTGTGTATACTGCACCAACCACCCTGACAAAACCTCTCATGGTGGAGCTATTATCATAAAAAATAATATAAAACACCACCTACATAGCAACTTCAAAGAAAATTGGCTACAAGCGACTACAATTACCATAGATGAGAGAATTGGTTCCCTCAACATAAGTACGTTAGACTGTCCACCAAACCAGATGGTCCAGAATGATATTTTTGACATGTATACAAGCTGCTGTTTTGCATCCTTGTCAAATTTCAGGAGGCTGCTAGGAAAGACATTAATGTTCAAATTAAATTACAATCCCTGGTAAATAATGAATACAAACTTTTTTTTAGTTATTTAAGTTTGACAGTATTTCAAAATACACCACTTTCAAAGAACAGAATCGCGTTATTGTATCGTAAAAGCGGCCGCGTTTTTATGTGTGTGTAAAAAGGCAGTTACAGTGCAGTCTCAGACAGGCCGCGTTTTAATATGCGTGTCCCACAAACGTTTCCGAAAATTTGAAAGAAAAAATATCTACTTATTTTATTATTGATTCATGTCGAGAATCAGTAGCATAGTTACCTCCTTGAATTTGACGAGGTTGCAAAACAACATCTTGTATTTTAACACGTTGGGATACAAGTACATAAGTGGCGGAGACTGGAATTGCAAATATACCTGCTGGGGGTCTAGACTCATCACAACCAGAGGGCGTGAGCTGAAAAAGAGTGTTGAAACCCATAGACAAACACGGCGACAGCCGAAAATAAAGAATACTGGATATCCAACAGGCATTCGACATGGTCTGGCACGAGGGACTTTTGTATATAATGAAATCTCTTCTACCTAACTCTTTTTATATTATGATCTTAAAATCCTACTTAGATCAAAAGAAAATTTCAAGTTAGGTACGAGGACGAACTGTCTAATATTTATGAAATGAAAGCTTCAGTCTCACAAGGCGCTGTTCTTGGGCCCGTACTCTACTCGATCTTTACTGCAGATTTGCCTAATACTGATGATGTAGTAACGGCGACCTATGCAGACGACACTGCATGCCTTGCAAATGACAAGGATCAAACGCAAGCATCTCAGAAATTACAAATCCAGTTGAATAAAATTGATCTTTGGCTGAACAATGGAGAATTCAACCTAGTATACCTAAGTCAGTCCAAGTGACTTTTACTCTCCGGAAGGGTGATTGTGACCCAGTGTACTTGGGAAGCAAACCACTCCCAAATAGTAACTCATTAAAATACCTGGGGCTACATCTAGACAAAAGGCTTACCTGCTACCTTAACCCAACCACATTACGGCCAAGAAAAAGGCAGCTTCCATAGAGATGAAAAGTCCTTCCTGGCTCTTGGGAAAACAATCAAGGTTATCTCTTAGTAACAAAATACTTGTATACAAAGTCATAGTAAAACCAATCTGGACTTACGGAATAGAACTCTGGGGATTGGCTAGCAACTCCAATATCGAAATCTTACAAAGGTTCCAAAACCTAGCTCTAAGAACAATCTCGAGCGCACCCTGGTTTGTCAGAAACACAGAAAAAACACACGAGCATTTAAAAATACCAACAGTAAAAGAAGAACTATGCAAATAATGCAAAACATATAAACAGACACTGAAGAAGCACAGCAATGTTTTAGCCAAAAACGTTCTTAATACACAAGGGGATGTAATGCGCCTAAAGAGATGGAAAATCTTAAACTTGGCCCAGAGACAGTGAAAAGTTAAAGTTAATTTTATTGCTGAACCACATAATGTGAATGTTCAATGGAACACCACAAAAATAATCTCACACGAGGACTCAATCTGATTATGGCTAGAAAGCCAATCGATATAAGGACAAAACCAAAAAAAAACTACGTTTTGTCTATCTCTATATCATGTTCAAGTTTTCAGCTTTTATATTTTTCTCAGTAGATAATAATGCTCTTACCTTCTCTTTTTTTCAAGCATGACGCTTATTCCATCTATGATGTACGCAGGAATGAAATGCCACAACCACGAGTATAACCAAAATAGAATAGGACTAGACGTACTCCAGACGAAAGGGTATCCTACCATCATCGACGTTGGGTACTTTCGGCCATCATTTTTCATAATTTTGTGGAGCGTATCTGTAATTAATCACATCATTATTTTCTTTAGTAATCAGCAAGACTTTCATCTTCATCTTTTATAGCCTGGTTACACAAACTGCTGAGTTTAGGCCTCCTCCCCTCTATGCCATGTAGTGTGTGTGTAGTAATGCTACTTTTTTGTAATTAATGTAACAAGGTATGCTTAGTTGATTACCAGATAAACCAAAATGTTCAATGTTAATTTTACCAACCAAACGTTTTTAAAGTCTTACCGAAAGTTACAGGGTTTCTAGATGACGGAGAAACGGTGTAGATCTTTGTTTCATTTTCGCCTTTGGTTCGTTTCCTAGCCGTTTCCCATCCAGCAGCTATTATTACATTATTTACATAGTCTACCGGTATTGGGTCGATGCGAGTTGTTTCATCAACATAATTTACGTGCATTACACCTAAACCACTTCCGCAAATTAACTGAAAAGGAAAAAAAACAATCAATTGAATGATTAAATTTCGAGACGAATTCAGTTTATCGTCACCTTCAAGAATGATAATAGATACGTAAACGAAGTTTATTTCTATAAGTAAGTTTATGCAATACTTTTCACGTCAATAAAATTTTAAAATATAGCAATGGTGGGTGTTGCTCTATCCGACCTAAGAAGAAACACGGAAAATAACTTAGAGGTTTCTTTTAAACTCCACATTATATTGGTCAGATTATGTGAGGACCATCTAGATTAGTGTTTGAAATGGTCTTTTGACCAAATCTATCTTTACGTTATGATAGGTTTTATAGATTCTTATGGAACTCAGTTTCAACGTGAACAGCCCACGAACCAAGCTCAGTTTTACTAAATACTCTACATAGGTCATTTAATTTCAAAATTTTGGGAGCTGTACTGTAAGACGTCCGAATTTCTTACACCCTTTGTCTCAAAGGACGACTGAATCCCTGAATAGTTAACTTATGCCTATGATAGCTGTGTGACTGGTTGGTGGAAATAAAATATGTACAATCACTAATCACATGACATAAGATTAACTTTTTTTTTCTAGTTATTTAATTTAGGGACTTTTGTATAAAATACATGACAGTCCCATCGTACCTTATCGCAACAATAACACAAAGAATCTATCTAAATACCTCTTAGACCAAATATCAACTTAATCAGTAGACTTAAAACGAAGACTTATAAATATAAAAAGACTTTTAGTAGCGTCAGACAATGGCACAGACAAAATCTCATGAAACAATCCTATGTTATTTTTATTTAATTGTAGATCTTTTATTAACTTTTCCCTCTCAGTCTGAAAGCGGACACATTCCGTCTACAAATGCACAACGTCTTCTACTTTATCACATGTCTCACAATTTGGAGAGATGCACTTTTTCATGAGAAATCCAAAATTGTTGAGAGGCATGTGTCCAGATCTCAATCTGAGAGCAGTTACCAAATACCTTTAGGTTTAGATCTCATATTAAAATATTCCACCCAAAGTTGATTACATTTATCCTTATATTTTGGCAACATTTCTGAAAAATTCGGTTTAATATCCAAATCACTTCCTTTAAAAATTTCTTTATTTTCCAGCTTATCTACCTCTTCGTTTCCTTTCAAACCTATATGAGAGGGAATCCATTGCAGCCTCAGATCCAAGCCATTACTGGATAACACATCTACTTTTTAAATAATATCATAAGCTATCGATGCACCTCTGTGACCAGAGACGCATCGAGCTATATGCTGAAGAGCACTTTTGCTATCCACGCATATGAGTACTTTTCTGTTATCGATGGTCCCTGCATATGCAAAGCTTCCGAAATCGCAACGAGTTCCAACGACATAACGCACAAAGGAGAACTTATTTTAAAACATTTACTGTTTTCTGGTCTAAAGGGATCATAGAAGGCAGCTCCTCTTCCCTCAGCAGTTTTGGACCCATCAGTGTAAATAACATAATATTCACAATATTTATCTCGTAGTTCAGACACTGTAGAAAAATATATATAATTCGGATCATATGTTCTCTTAAGCATTTTAATTACCTCCAGGCTTCGAATAATTAAACTATGAATATTAATTTTAGTAACCCACGTTCTTAAACTAAACATTTCTAAAAGACGTTTAGTATCTAGATTTTCTTCCTTCACTTCCCTATATACTGTAGTCAATAGTGGCATTTCTTTATTTGACCAATATCTGATGTGTCCCAAACTGCCAAGTTCAGCCAACAATTTGTTTGTAACATTACCGACTATGGAGCAAGATTTTATACAAAACTTATATGCTAAACACTTTCTTCGCAAATACAGTAGAGGAACACAGAGCAAGATTAACTTGAATAGCCTTTTCGAAACCTAGTACTAGTCTTGTATATTCATTTTATCTAACTTAAGTTAGTACACTTACACCAGACGCTCCATATAAACTGGACATATCAAGCCATCCTGGCGTCGGTTCAAGTTTTGAACTACACACTGAAACAAAAAAAATAATGTGTAGGTATTGTAAGAATGAATTTCTGAAGAGTACTAGCAAAACCAAAAACTCTCAAAACCGTCGTAGCGGTACAGAACTAAAATGGATAGATTTTTCTAAGTAGCCAATCATTCTTCTTAACTACTGTAGCGGTACATAGGACTGATGTTTATTTTAACTTATTTACTAGCTGCGCTCCACGAAACTGGTGCTTTTGGGGGACCCCCGTCAGGATCGAAGTTCCATACGCGATACTTGCAAGCACACACACGCCTTTGTCAAACAGAGAGAGAGAGAGAAAGTATAAGGTTTTAGTTGCTCTCATAAAGTTGTCGCCATCTTGGATTTTCATTTTGACCTCGCTATCGGGTTTAGCACCCTCAAAAATCATGAAAACTACACCCATGACGAAAAATTGGAAAGTTTTCGCAGCCGCCATCTTGGATTTTCATTTTGACCTTACTATTGGCGTCGATACCCTCTATAACAATAAAAACGATGGCTCTGTCGCCCTCTCTCTTTCTATTATAATAAAAAGAGACAGAAAGTCGCATGGAGGGGGTCGCATAACGCTTTTTTGTTACGTCATGATTCCTACCAGTTTTCGCCAACCACAAGCCGCGTTAATGAGCTTCGTTCCAAAAATCATTCATTTTGGTTTTTTTAACCCCCGAATTTGTCGGGAGTGTTCTTAGCTATGTTTGATGAAAATTTATAAATATATCACTATGACAAATTTCAAATCCAAGATGGCCACCACCACAAAATGGCGAATTACAAAAAACCTGATTAAATACCAAATTACCTTAATCTTAAAACGCAAGAAAATAAAAGGAAAGAAATAATAAGGAGTCCTGACAAAAATCATGAAATAAAAATTAAATTAAAAATACCCCCGAATAGGTGAAACCCTATAAAAAGAAAAAAATAACCTTGAAATTATGACCCTACGTAAGTACGTATGAAATTTTTTGATTAAATATTGTCCCGTCTGGGGACCTCTACTATTTTAAACTTTAACAGAACGTTGGGCTAATAATTAGAGCGGTCCCCCGACGGGACAGCATTTAATCAAAAAAATTCATACGTACTTACGTTGGGTCAGAATTTCAAGGTTATTTTTTTCTTTTTATAGGGTTTCACGTAGTTGGGGGTTTTTTAAATGTTATTTTTTTTTTGTTTTGTTATGTTTATGTATCGATACCCATCGCATCTGCGGAGTTTAGCTAGCTTATTTAATTTAACCATGATTTCCAAAGGCCACATTACAAAAAAAAAAAAAAAATTTTTTTTTTTATTTTTTTTAGTAAATTCCTTTAAAAGGGTCATTGCACATACTCATCATTATGAATAACTTTTACTACGGGACCAATCCTGAAAAAAAAAATCAGTTGATCCATAGATTTATGTCCGCATAACTCGACATAATGTATACGAGTAAAAGTTGTTCATAATGATGAGTTCAATGACCCCTTTGAAGGATTAAAACGATCAAAATTTAACGGTGTAGACCGTAAGATACCTACTTATCGATGTATACTTACCGATAGCTGGTCTAACAACACATATGGGCAGGTCATTTCCATGGGTATTAACCAACTCTTCGGCGATCGACTTTGCAAATGTGTATGTGTTTGGCCAATTTTTTATCAAACTGAAATGTTAAGAAAATTTTATAAACAATGTCTCTTGTTATAAGAACCATAATCACCACACTACTTATGACCCCGAAGCTGACGAAAAATTTTAGGTCTCACCCCTGTGTAAGATCATTTATTCTTTCTTCATCGACGGACTCAGCTAGCCCGATCATAGTGCTTGGGTCTACAACACTTTTGTAGAACTTTTCAGATACTTCCGTATTTATACGGTCCGAGCAGGCATTTGAGTATGCTGTTGAAACATGGACGAAAGATCTGAAGAAGAACAACATTTTTTTAAATGACCACTGAGGAAATGGAAGAAACAGCAGACATAATGGCAGGTTGTTGTTGAAAGACTTACGGCGCGATGTCAAAAATGAAGAAAAGAAATGGGTGTCACTTTGTGCAGAAAAAGAATAAATGCCACAGTCCTTTCAGTTATTCTACCTATGATTTTGCGCATCACTGTCAAAATCTCAGTCACCTTTATTCTCGTTAAAATAAGGCGCTGCTTTTACAGAAATAGAAAAGATGGACTTTTTGGATTGACAACACGGTTAGCGAAGTGGCTGAGCGATCGGACTGCTGCGCTGCGTGTCGCGGGTTCGATTCCCGCACAGAAAAAATATTTGTAAGTCCTACATGTATTTGTTCCGAGTCTGGGTGTTTTGCTATCTATAATAATATGTATGTATTTACAACAAAAAAAAAATGTATATAAGTAGTTTATCAGCCATCTTGTTACCATAACACAAGCATTAGGTTGCTTAGTTTAGGACTAGATGGCGCTCTGTGAAATGTCCAGGGATATTATTATTATTATATATATACCAATAAATAAATAGGGATATTATTATATATACCAATAAAAAGTAATAAGGGTCAAAAGTATATGCAAGTTATTAAACTTATTTTCAAACTACAAAGTACAATTCAGACCCATCAATCGAAGGGAAAAGAGCTGCTTGACAAAAATGTGGAAGAAAAACGTCGATTTTGTATATTGGGACGATCCAAATGAACTGGTGGATAGGTTAAAATTATTAATTGCATTTCGAGATGCTGGTAACACAGGATTAGATAGTGAAATTATATATATCATTGAAGAATTACGTGAAAGTAAAATTATAAATAAATAAAACAATGAACACGCATTTTAAAATACATAGGGTATTTTAAAATGCGTGTTCATTTTTTTATAAACATCACAATACAATACACCTTAAACATGAACGTAGATAAATTCGGACATTATATTCATAAAAGAATGCGATTATCAGAGTTATTTGAGATTAATGAAAATACATTAATAAAATCAGAAAATAGAGATTTAAAAACATCAAGACTGAGAGGAATTAAAAATCCAGTAGAAGTTACCGATTCAGTGGACAAGGAATAAGTAGATCGATTAAGTGCTCATGTGATAAAACAATATAATACACTAATTGATACATTGCGTTCACAAAGTATTGCTGACGCACGGGAAACAGTTCAGGTTACTTTAAAATCCAGGATACCTGCGATTTTAAGTCATTTGTAAGATAAGTTTTATACTAAAGCAGAGGCTGATAAATTACTTCAAAAATCTCAGTAATGGCTAAACAGAAAATTGTTAATGAAATACACAAAGCAGCACGAAGAAAATTCCCTAGACGTCCTGTCATTCTAAAGGGATCAGCTTACCACAAGTCGATGACTTGTGGCAAGCTGATCTGATGGACATGCAAAACCTAAACAAATATAATAAAGGTTACAATTATATTTTAGTGGTGATTGACTGCTTCTCAAAGTATGCTTGGACAGAGCCATTAAAAACAAAAAATAAACTTGATGTTACTCATGATTTCAACAAATATTGATTAACAGCAAACGCAAACCTGATAATTTACTAACGGATATGGGAACAAAGTTTTATAACAACTCATTTCAGATGCTTATGAAGTCATACAATGTTAACCATTACTCATCATTTTCTATCAAAAAAGCTTCGATTGTAGAGCGATTGATTAAAACTATTGAAAATAAATTACATAAATATTTTAGTCTGAATGGAAACTATAAATGGCTCGATTTACAGTTACAAGTTACATTAAAGACATATAACAACAAAAAACATCGAACAATTGGAGTTAAACCAATCGAAGTGAATAAAGCTAATATGGCAGTTAAAGAAGAAAATATAAAAAAAATCATTTAAACATGCACCTGTTTGTAGAAAACCTAAATTCAAAGTGGGTGATTTTGTTCGAATCAGTAATACGCGTAAATGTCCAGTTCTTATATTAACCTTTTTAACGCCAATCACTTGTATACAAGTTCGAGATTTTCGTGCCCTCAGCGCCACTACTTGATTAGAAGTAATAATAGTATAAAATAAATTTACGACTTTTACAAGTCCTTTTATTTTGTTTTTATGGAAAATTGCCCTATTATAAGCCATATTTTTAACTTTTTCACACATAATAAGTTCTTGTTTGTTTTATATTCAATAGAAACAAAAACGCCAGAAAATATTTTAATGCCCCCAACGCCAAGTACATGATATAAAGTAAGCCAGTGATGGGACACGATGAAGACCTCGCTATATTTCATCTCGTCGAAACGATCATAAATACTATTATTGCAAGAAAATGAAGTGAATAGATAATATTTTATAAATATTGTAAACTATAAACTACGTTTTATTCACCTTAATCAAGAATAAATAGGTTTTCTAATCATTATCGATAGTGAAGCCCATCCTTACAAAGTGGCTAGTTGTCAGTGCGCACAACGCCACGAACTTGTATAGAAGTAAATCTGTGACGTCATAAGCGGACGGGTTTCAAGGTCATATTGACTTTGTGCATTTTAGTGTAGTGCAATGTTTACAACTTGCGTTGGCGCACGTGTTCTTACAAAAAAATGAGTGACGGTGAATATAACGAATTATTGCGTGTAGGGGATCCCTATACTTAGTGATGATGCCGGGGCGATTCTATGGGGATGATGATAAAATAAAACCGACCACAGCGAATGTCCGTTGAACACTGATTTATTGAATTAATGTACTTATACAAATTACCTTTGCTAGGTACAAAATGCTAAGCGCACAGAATGCACGGCGTGTGAGTCTTAAACTAATGTGCGGTTCCGTACATTGCGAGTTTTACAAGGTGTGGAGTCTGAATCAGAATTTTGAAATAGTTCGTCGTCTTGACATTCCGTTAAGTCGTCAACTTCCGTTTCAGGAATGTTCTTCCGTTTTCTATTAGTTTCTAAAAACAAGAAAAATCATTGCTAGTATTTTGCGACACCTATACCTACCATTAAAAAAAAAAGATCTGTAACATCTGCGTAAAACAGTCACTTACCCTCTATTTTAATTAAAAAAAAAACACGTAGAAAACCACGTATCTAGCTTCTATTGATTGTATTTGGTTCTATTTGTTGTAAGTAAACGAAATAAATTATGCATGAATCGGTTGAGGTTATGCAAGTGTAACTCGAACACAGTGAATAGAAAAAGAAAAATACCATAGACATCGACATCTAGACATTCTTATATCAGAAAGGATTTTGACGTGCTTCGAGCACCAACGACTTGATATATGAAGTAGAAGGATTACATTTGGAGACAAATAGGGATGTGCCTTCTAGAACACACGTCTAATAAATTTGCAATTCTTTTCTTTTATTACGGGAAATATATCCAGGTTTTCATATTGATTTTTTTATGAAATAAACAAAATATGAAAATACATTATCAGTTTTTATTTAGCTTAGTAAATTGGTGAATAAACACTAATTTAAACTTATAATATTATTTGTCGATAGGACATTAATCCCATCCCTACGTTTTACTACAGATACGTTATACATTTGTAGCGTGGCGCTGGAGGACACATCGCGTATTATATAGATGGGCGTTCAAAAGGTTAATGCATGCAGTGACATGTAAAAACAGTCGCAAATAAATCATCATTGAGTAAAGACGTTTGTTATTTTTTCTAAAACACCGTTCCAATATTGCATGAAAGTGAATCTTAAGTACATAAACAACAACATCATTCATTCATATTTGTTTATCTATATAGAGTAGAGATAAATCTCAAAGAGAAGATGGATGGATTATGTGAGGAATGATATGAAAGAGATGCAAGTGAATGAAAGCGTGACGGTCGACAGGGGTGAATGGAAGAAGAAAACGTGTTGCGCCGATCCCAAGTAACGTGGGACATGGGCAGGAAGATGATGATAGAGTTGACATAAATGTAGAATAGTAGAAAAATAATAAGTAGGTAGATAGAAGAAATAGAATAGTAGTAGAAATAGTAGCAAAGGAGTAGTCTCAAAGCGTTTAAAATGTTCGAACCTTAATTTTTTGCATGCCTTGCCGAGTATAAGAGTCTCCCTGGTGCCTCGTACGTTGATCAAAGTCGCCACACGGAGGGGCTCATCAAACCTTGTAGTGGCCGCCAGATGGAATACAATGTCGACCTGGTTAACATAAGAACCATTCAATCAATAAACTATGCCATACCCACTGCAGAGCAAAAGCTTCTTCTCACGTAAAGAAGGCATGAGCATTGATCACAACGCTTGCTCAAGACGGGTTGACGATTTCAGAGTTATATAAACTATAAAAGTCCAGCTACTCGACGATGCAGATGGTTGCTTCACTGATGTCAGTGAAGTCCAGGACAAACTCAGAAAGCACTAATGGATTGAAAGGGTCACATTGTGACTTGACCAGATTTTGCCCACAACCTCGTGCATGAGAAGGGATTCCAAAACCACTGGACCATCACGACATTCGGATAACGTACGAGTAATAGCCATTTAATCAATCGACTTTGCCATCCAGTTTGGTAACGATTTCTTAAATAAAATCCATGTCATACTTGTTCTGTAATAGCGTTCCAGTCTTTTTCACTTAAACCAAGTCCGAGCTCGGCCACATCTCCTGATACAGGCACGAGTTTTTCTGCGAAATGTGGTTGTTGTTCTCGCAAAAAATTGTACACCTGGAAACAATAATTAGTTAGTTAAGATCCAGGCGCATCATTGTATAACAGTTATTTTTTGACTGCATTGACATAATAATTATATGAAATTTTCATTATAAAATGTCGCAATGATTATTATGATAATAAATTAGTATGAGATACAAGATAGACAAAATTCGGTACGATTCATAGCCCCTTTAATGGGTATACGGGCTGGTGTCCCCAACTCGACGTCGATGCGCGTATTTTGCGCACGGATAGCCCTGTATGGTTTTAAAAATTCACAATTTGGCTTTACATATATTTTATAATTAAGATATCCTGTAGTACGCATATTTTTTTTTACTTACTGGATCCTGTAACATTTCAATCAGCCTGTCTTCTATGGATTTACCTTTTTTGCTTCTTAGTAAGAGAAATATTTTTGATATTTTATTCGCTCTGAAAATAAATAATCTCTCATTGTATTGTTATAGTACATGTTATAATTGAAAACTGTTTCATGTTTATACAACCTAACACACACTTAAATTATATTATTATGTACATGTGTGTTATTTATTCACTAATATGTAAAAACCAGGTGAGTAGGCATGCATTCAAATTTCATGACACAGTATTAAGACATGTACCCTGTAAGGGCACTGCAAATTAATTAATTAATTATCAAATTACGTAACAATTATAATATTGATTCTAATTATTACAATTTATATTATACTAAACATTAACAATTAAACATAATGTATTACCTACATTTTTTTTTAAATGAATCATTATTATCAATTCGTTCATTCATTTTAGGGCCACTTTTTCCATCGCCAGATAAAATAAAGGCCAGGAATAAAATTGACATGTGACAATTTTTGTATGAAATAAGTAACTGTTAAAATTTCAAAATTATTCCTCGTATAAAGTTATCAGATGATTGAGAAATCAGAGGTAATTTGTATGGATATTAGATATTTTTTACATATAGATAATATAACTTGAACCCTTTTTGCTCAATAAAATAATTGTGATTATTTATGAAGCGCATCTGAATCGTAGACAGATGAAATAACGTGTCGTGTTATAAAAAGCCCACTATACAAAGAAAGAAAGAAAGAAAAAGTATTAAGTGCGACTCGTACAGGATCATAAACCAAACTTAACACAAATAAAAATTATATAATAAAGTACCAAAAGAAAAATGAAACAAAAAGTCCTATGCGAGGCCAAAAGGCTCCTATCTCAGCATGATGCTTCGACATTTAAAAAATAAATGTCGCAGCGCTGGTATTCTGATAGGGCCTATACAGTGTTACTATAAATTGTGACTTTTTTGGTTGTTTACCTGAAAAGTTTTTCAATGAGCTGCTTGCCGAGAAAGCCAGAGCCGCCTGTAAGGAACACAGTAGCGCCACAGTAAAACTGCTGTACGGCAGAGGTTCCACGTGCTGTCACTTCATTCACCGGCTTCATACGGGCAATTATTTTTTCCTCGAATTCCTGGGCTGGATCTATTGTTTCAACTGCCATCGCGGATATGATAATTCTGAAAAAAAAAACGTATCCAGAAATCGATTTGTTCTTTTATTTTTGGATGATGATCTTAAAGCTATCAGCCTTCGTGATGTTTCGGCCCGCCACCTCTGAACGAATGCAATACCATAGGGGTTGCTATCCCACGGGCAAATATTTAAAAAGGGCATGACTGTCTGTATTTGTACCGTTTGACTTGTAAACGAAACAAGAACATACTTACACTAAAATAACACAAACAGTTGCACTTGATATAGGAAACTCCGATGTTCATACGTCCACCACGCTATGAACGTCAGGCTAGACGGGTCCCAATAAATGATATGATAAATGATTTAGTAAATGTATATAATAATATAACGCAATTTAATGTATACAAATTAATTTTGAAGGTGAGTCACATTTGAACCTTTAGCTAAAACATGGTATGGATTTGAATACAATTGTTTATATTTTTAATTATATCATGAGGTACATTCAGCCCCAGAACAATATATACATGGACAAAGAATCATTTTCATGTCACCTTTGTAATTCTATAACATTGTATTCACGTACAGCAACAAAACGTTGTGCAATTTATTTAACCTACATAAAAGCAGAAGAAACGGCGAAACAAACTCAGAGATCACCTATTTATAAACTCTAGACATTATCTTGGTTAGATGATAATGAAGACCATGAAGATTAGTGCCTGAGGTGGTATTCAGAGAAAATAACTACACAGATTTGAGTAAATATGTCCAGCCATTGCACACATTTGTCTATAATCGTGGAGCTCATCTAAGAACTTGAGGAGCTCAACTTGCAACCGCCTGTCGCAAGCTGAAATCCTGATCGACCAAGTGAATAATCGGGTTAACAACGTGGTGGCTGACGTGAAGAAAACCGTGATGGCTAACGTAAAGAAAACGCTGGATTACCTTAAACTTGGGGATGGATTTGCAGCTCCCTTAGCTACAACACCTTCGACGTGGATTCAAAGTGCCACCGATCAACGGAACTTCTTCCTGGTCGGCCTACAAAATCCAGTTTGAGGCTGTCATGAAGGCGAACGGTTGGAACAAAAGTCAGGCCATGACTGCCCTCACCCTAGGCCTACGCGACCAGGCCTTAACTGTTCTGGAAGCTCTCGGTAAGGAAGTGACTTACGAGCAGCTCCTTGAGGCATTGGAGGCTCGGTATGGCGACGCTCACCTGGAACACGTGTTTCGTACATAGCTCAAGGATCGCGTCCAACCTGCAGCAGTAGGCCCTTGAAGTGGAGAAGCTGGTCCGTAAAGCTTACCAGTCCGTACCTGCGCTTAATGATGAGAACCTGGTGCAGGCATTCATCGACGGCATCTGTGATATTGAAGTTAGAGCTGATGTGAGGCTCAGGCACCACGGGATGCTTAAGGATGCCTTGGCCCATGCACTGGAGGTGGAAGCTGTGCGGCAGGATCATCGTTCCTATCGCGTCAGGGAGGTTGCAGCGGCTACAGTTCGCGACCGCAATAAAGGATACAACCCTAGGTACTACGGCTGTGGGAAAAGGGGCCACCTTCGATCCAGTTGCCCTAAGTGAACTGCAGAAAGAGAAGACGGCCGAACTCCAGAGCGCAGTGCAGCTAACAGCACCGCCCAGCACCAGCAGCAGGGAAACGAGTAATAGCCAGGACTGCGGGGCGGGTGCTGGATGATGTTCAAAGAGCCCCAAGGGTTTCGATCACACAAACCCAAGACGGAAACAGCCTAATCATCAAGGGCGAGGTCAACGGAACGCCTCGTAAGCTGACCATAGATACTGGATCCTCTCGCACGGTTGTCAGTTCCCAACTCATAAGACGGTCCCTTGGGGACTCCGCATACAACCGAGAACGCAATAATTTGGTAACAGTCACCGGTCAGCGCATACCCGTCCATGGAGAGAAGATAGGGTTGAAGCTAGGCAACAGAATCTACCTGCATAATGTCATCGTGGCTGATATAATCGATGATTGCATCCTGGGCCTTGACTTTATGAGGAAGAATTGTTGCGAAATGGACGTCAAGCAAGGTGTCTTGAAATGTCGACAAGAAGAACTTTTCGTGGAAGGGGCGTTACCAGGGAACGTGTACAGCCTTAAGAAGATTGTTCTTCCGCCAAGATCGGAAACGATTGTGGCAGTTAGTCTTCCTCGGAATCCAGAGCAAACTCATCGTTGTGTACTCGTGGAGAGGAGACCTTCCATGGAAAGTGGCACAAACTTTGGTCAGAGCCACCGACATATCAGGGGTACGTGTGCTGAATCTTTGTGATCAGGAAAAGGTTATAGAAAAAGGCACACTAGTCGGTACTTGCGAGGAAGTGGATTGGTCGCGTCGATGCCAATATCTATCGACTGGGACCCTCAGCAAGGATGCACAAACGAGAGTGACCACACTTTTAGAAGACTGCCGCAGCGCTCTGTCCCAAAATGAAATGGTCAAGGCGAAGAAAAAGTTACTCAAGTATCGTGTGTGAAAGTGAAAGTAACAAGTATTTCATGGTTGTGATGGATTATTCACTAAGTGGTCGGAAGTCTTCGCCATTCCAAATCAAGAAGCTTTGGCTGTTGCACATAAATTAGTTTATTAAGTCTTTTATTGTTTTGGAGTTCCTTTAGAGATTCAAAGTGATCAAGGAAGGAATTTAGAGTCCCAAATATTCCAGAAAACTTGTCGAGTTATGGGTACATAAAACAAGAACAACTTGTTACCACCCAGAATCGGATGGAATGGTGAAACGATTTAATCAGACACTGGAGAGGTACCTAGCAAAAGTTGTGAAAAATCTGCAACGGGGTTGGGACAAGCACATACAACCGTTTTTGTTGTCATATCGAAGCGCTGCTCACGAAAGTACATCGGTGACACCAGCTTTCGCAAACTTTGGAAGAGAATTAAGGCAGCCTGCAGACCTGATCACCGGAATACCACCTGATGCCCCACGCAGTATAACCGATTATGCGAATACTTGTTAACCTATGTTGAGTAATTAACATTACAAGAAACTTAAATTATTTGCCATATGTCAGCTAGTCACGCTAATATACCAACAAATATAATAAAAACTATACGTACTATACGTACGGTGTCCCACAAGGGAGCGTGCTTGGATCACTATTATTTATCCTATATATCAATGACCTGCCTGATGCTATTGACTACCCCATGACCCTATTTGCAGATGACAGCACAGTAACTATAACATGTAATAATAAGGACGTGTATGAATATGACATTAATAAAACTTTGACATCAATAATAACATGGTTAGATAGGAATAATCTTAAAATTAATTTAGATAAAACGACGATAATGCATTTTAGTTAACGGGTACATGCTGATATTGACATAAAAGCCCTCTACAATGGCACAGTATTAAATAAAGTGGACGAAACAAAATTTCTTGGTGTAATGATAGACGCAAAATTGAACTGGAAAACACACATTGAATATATAAGCAAAAAACTGAGCTCGTCCGCTTATGTCTTATACAAACTGTCCTCAGAAATTAACCCAGATACGTTGGTGACGGCCTATCATGGACTGGTGGCGGCACTTCTGCGCTATGGAATCATCTATTGGGGTAACTCTACGGACACAAAAATAACGTTTAAAGCCCAAAAGAGGTGTGTTCGGGCTATGTTCAAGTTACAATCGACAGAAAGCTGCAGACCTTTGTTTAAAAAATACAAATTATTAACTTTACCGTCGCTATATATTTTTGAAGTTGCATCGTTTGTTAAGTCTAACCCCCAACTCTTTCCACGACAGTCTGACACTTTTCCGCGCAACAGACGTGACAATAGCCAACTTTGCTTGCACTCTGCAAAAACTGCCCTCATGGTGAAAAGCTTTTTTTGTATGGCCCCGAAAATATACAACAAAATACCACAGTCATTCAAAGCTATGACCACAAATCAATTTAAAAATAAGATTCGAAATTTATTAACAGACAAGTGTTATTATATTATAAATGACTTTTTGACAGATACCTTTTGACATGCTAGAAATTTTATATTATTATTTTTATATTATTATTCCTGTAAGTAGTATTAATATTCGTTTAAAAATTATTAATGAATGTTAGTGAACCAGTCTTTAGTCTTTGGTTCATTAAATTAATTATATTTTTGTTATACAAAAAAAATCATTTTGTACGCCTGGTCGGGCAAAACATGTAAGGACTTTCAAACTATATTTAAGATCTTGCATGCTTGACTTGTATGTAAACACATGTTTAACAAATAAAATATCTTTATCTTTATCAAGCTAAAAAATAATTAATTAAAGTTAAAATGTAAATAAAAACATACTACCTAAATAAAAGCCTCCAGGCATAAAGGGCGTGACAGCTTACATATTTATGCATTGCTGGGTTCTGGTCACATAGCTATCAATTTACAATAAACATTTTGTGAATTTGGATATATTCGCGTTAGATCGCCAAAAATTTAAGAAATATTTAGTGAATAGTCTACATTTGCGTGATGTTTAGTGTCTTTTCTTTTTGTTTGTTATCTAGTACTATTTGTCTTAGTTTAAAATAAGTACAGCCTCTTTATTCTCTTATTATTCTCTTACTGTCTTCTTCTTTGTGTTTTTGTAACGTGAATATTGTGTCTTCACTTTATCATTAACCTTGGTAATCTGTGGAAACGTTGTAGATTGTACATTTACCCACTTCCTTTGCTTGCCACTTCCTGCCACTTGCCACTTGCCACTTCCTGCTTTCGCAAACTTTGGAAGAGAATTAAGGCAGCCTGCAGACCTGATCACCGGAATACCACCTGATGCCCCACGCAGTATAACCGATTATGCGAATACTTGTTAACCTATGTTGAGTAATTAACATTACAAGAAACTTAAATTATTTGCCATATGTCAGCTAGTCACGCTAATATACCAACAAATATAATAAAAACTATACGTACTATACGTACGGTGTCCCACAAGGGAGCGTGCTTGGATCACTATTATTTATCCTATATATCAATGACCTGCCTGATGCTATTGACTACCCCATGACCCTATTTGCAGATGACAGCACAGTAACTATAACATGTAATAATAAGGACGTGTATGAATATGACATTAATAAAACTTTGACATCAATAATAACATGGTTAGATAGGAATAATCTTAAAATTAATTTAGATAAAACGACGATAATGCATTTTAGTTAACGGGTACATGCTGATATTGACATAAAAGCCCTCTACAATGGCACAGTATTAAATAAAGTGGACGAAACAAAATTTCTTGGTGTAATGATAGACGCAAAATTGAACTGGAAAACACACATTGAATATATAAGCAAAAAACTGAGCTCGTCCGCTTATGTCTTATACAAACTGTCCTCAGAAATTAACCCAGATACGTTGGTGACGGCCTATCATGGACTGGTGGCGGCACTTCTGCGCTATGGAATCATCTATTGGGGTAACTCTACGGACACAAAAATAACGTTTAAAGCCCAAAAGAGGTGTGTTCGGGCTATGTTCAAGTTACAATCGACAGAAAGCTGCAGACCTTTGTTTAAAAAATACAAATTATTAACTTTACCGTCGCTATATATTTTTGAAGTTGCATCGTTTGTTAAGTCTAACCCCCAACTCTTTCCACGACAGTCTGACACTTTTCCGCGCAACAGACGTGACAATAGCCAACTTTGCTTGCACTCTGCAAAAACTGCCCTCATGGTGAAAAGCTTTTTTTGTATGGCCCCGAAAATATACAACAAAATACCACAGTCATTCAAAGCTATGACCACAAATCAATTTAAAAATAAGATTCGAAATTTATTAACAGACAAGTGTTATTATATTATAAATGACTTTTTGACAGATACCTTTTGACATGCTAGAAATTTTATATTATTATTTTTATATTATTATTCCTGTAAGTAGTATTAATATTCGTTTAAAAATTATTAATGAATGTTAGTGAACCAGTCTTTAGTCTTTGGTTCATTAAATTAATTATATTTTTGTTATACAAAAAAAATCATTTTGTACGCCTGGTCGGGCAAAACATGTAAGGACTTTCAAACTATATTTAAGATCTTGCATGCTTGACTTGTATGTAAACACATGTTTAACAAATAAAATATCTTTATCTTTATCAAGCTAAAAAATAATTAATTAAAGTTAAAATGTAAATAAAAACATACTACCTAAATAAAAGCCTCCAGGCATAAAGGGCGTGACAGCTTACATATTTATGCATTGCTGGGTTCTGGTCACATAGCTATCAATTTACAATAAACATTTTGTGAATTTGGATATATTCGCGTTAGATCGCCAAAAATTTAAGAAATATTTAGTGAATAGTCTACATTTGCGTGATGTTTAGTGTCTTTTCTTTTTGTTTGTTATCTAGTACTATTTGTCTTAGTTTAAAATAAGTACAGCCTCTTTATTCTCTTATTATTCTCTTACTGTCTTCTTCTTTGTGTTTTTGTAACGTGAATATTGTGTCTTCACTTTATCATTAACCTTGGTAATCTGTGGAAACGTTGTAGATTGTACATTTACCTACTTCCAATGTAATCTTAGATGTAATATATAATGTACAATTGTTTGTTTTCCCTAACAAAATAAATAAATAAATAAAAGTATGTCACAAAATTACTACGCCAGCGATGACGCTGGGTCATATTTACCCATTTTGAGTGGATGCACGTATATCTCGCTATGTATGCGGCGTTGCACTTAGCATACCTGCGGTTCGGTTAGAAGGAGGTCATATCTCCAGCTAAACAAACGCTAAAATTGCACGATGACCGTAAAAAAGAATAATGACAGATTTAAGTCGCCTCGGGTTAGTATGACACAGAGTCATTGGCGCCGGGTTAAGAAGGTGGCTGAGACGGACTGGATGCGGAAGGCGGAGGACAGGGTGTTGTGGCGTAGCCTGGGAGAGGCCTTTGGGAATGTTTGAGGTTCGGAAAAAGAGGCATATTTATTGTACGTATTATTGTCCATTCACATTTTAGGACTTTAAAATGTAAAAAAAAAACTCACTTTTGAGTGAGTTTAAAAAAAAAAAAAAACAAAATGCGGTATTATTGTTGCGATTTAAATGAGGTGCCTATGTACACCACTATACCTAACGCTCTTTATATTTTTTTCATGGATTTGAATAGAATAGAATATTCTTTTCAAACAAAAGTCATTATGATAAATTAAAATATATAATATATGTACCTATATCAACGCGTGCCATTTCTATAATGTCTAGTGTAACTCAAAATTCACTCCTTTATCTATCGTTAAAAATTGTGATGTTTGTCTTGTATAAGACTAGTTGTCAAAAACATGCTCAGTAATAAAACACATCTCATATAAATAGTAGTGCGTAACGTACGTAAAACATTGTGCCTAGAGGTGCATGCAACGGCACATGGATCGTGGACGTATTTAAAGTTGTGTTATATCATTAAAAACTTATTTTCGTAAAGAAACGACCGTAAAAGTTGGAATTTTGACCTTCAATATCTCCGTAACCATTGTAGGCAAAAATGTGGACTGTATTTTAATATAGGTCAATAAAATTACGAGTCGCTGACACAACTGCCATTTATTTTATACGACATTCAAAACGAGTAAAAAACCATAAATGTATATAAAAAAGGTCGCAACACCATAGCAAAAGCAATACCTCAAACGCCAGCTACAGGCGATTTGCCTGATGTAAGACTTGATTGTTATAGTCGTCCATTTACCAATACTGGTTTAGACTACTTTGGCCCTGTGGGTGTGTCCATTGGTCGTCGTAGAGAGAAGCGATGGGTGGCACTGTTTACATGTTTGACAACGCGAGCAGTACACCTAGAGATTTTAGCAAGCCTTTCTGCAGACTCCGCCATCTCCTGCTTACGTCGTTTTATGGCTCGTCGAGGTGTTCCACGAAAAATCCTGTCACAAACGGCACCGCTTTTATTGGTGCAAACCGTCAGTTGACTGAATTTTTTTGCGACGCCGTGCAAGATTTTGTGGCCAATAATCAAATTGAATGGAGCTTCATTCCACCTGCGTCGCCTTTTATGGGGGGCTGCTGGGAGAGGCTTATACACTCTGTCAAGACAGCCCTTCAGGTGACTTTAAAAGAAAAAGCCGCAAGAGAAGAACTGCTACACACGCTTCTATTAGAAGCCGAAGCAATTGTAAATTCGAGGCCTTTGACATATGTTGCAGCTAATAATGAATATGAAAGTCTTACACCTTTTCATTTGTAGTAGAGGCAGCTCATCAAATCAGCAGTTACCTACCACTCTGGACGACGGAGTTCTTTCATTAAGAACTCCGTCTAAAAAGGCTCTTCGCCTCTCTGAGAATTTTTGGAGCAGATGGCTCAAGGAATACTTACCCCTTCTCAAAACAAAGAGGCAGCAAGGAGACGGTTATCGTAATTTGGCTGTTGATGACGTTGTGCTAGTCGTGGATCCTAACCTGCCCCGACGAGTGTGGCCTATGGGGCGCGTGACCAAAGTGTACCCAGGAAAGGACAGGGTTGTGCGCGTAGCTGACGTTGTCACTAAAGGCGGAACGCTGAAGAGGCCCGCTAGAAAGCTGTACTGAAAGGGCTCCAGTAGCTGCTGCAGCATCGCTGCACGGGGGGGAAGGAGTTGCGACCTTTTTTATATACATTTATGGTTTTTTACTCTTTTTGAATGTCGTAAAAAATAAATGGCAGTTGTGTCAGCGACTCGTAATTTTATTGACCTATATTTAAATACAATCCACATTTTTGCCTGTATTTATATTCTGGAAGTAGCTGTATTTGTAAAGAACAATCCAAATCGTTTCGAACGTTTGTCCGATGTATTTCCAAGAAGTAGGCGAGGCAATACAAAATTAAATTAGGTATTGTGTCAAACAACTCATCATAGTCATCATAATCTCAAATCTCAAATCGTTTATTGCAATCCATAATGTACAGACGCCAGCAGGTCAAGCTACCCGAAACTGTCAAATTTTCCCAATCAACTTTGAACCTTAATGCTTTAGTAATAAAGTTGAAAATCTATTAAAGAAATTTGACAGATTGTAGTAGCTTGATGTGCTGGCGTCTGTACAATTACAGGTGGTAAATAAAAGAAAAATAATAGAAACAATTATGGACCCTGTCCGGCACAGCAAATTTTAAATAGGTTGAGAGAGGAAGAGCGCTTTATTAATTTTCTTTGTAATTAAGTTAGAATTATTTTATATCCTATTAATTATTTCATACCTATATATTTATATTTCCGTTCATTCACATAATCTTATAATATTTTGTATGCTGAAGGCCAATTCTCGCAATCCAAAACGTTCAAAATCTAGTCGCAGTCTCATCCCGGCGACAAAGATACAACATACAAGCATTTTTTGACCGATTGAGACTGAGATCAGACTGTGAACGCTCTTAAAATTACGAGAATTGCCCCTATTCATTTATATATAATATTAATTATTATTAATATTGCTTATTTCTCTACTCGCTTAAACATTTTTCATTATTATTAATGTAGTACAATTATTAAGTATTGTATTATAATTTTATTTTCTTATTAAAATATATCTGTTATTCATAATTATGTATTGTTAGTGTTGAATTTATCCATCAGGATTATTTTATATCCTATTGTATGTATTTATATTCCATTTATTTACTTACTTATTCAATTAATATTTTATATACAGGTATATCTATTCATTTATTATTTATTTAATTATATTTATATCAAGTACCTATCATTTATTTCTTTACTCGTTTAAATTTTTTTCATTATTATTAATCGGATAAGCCTCGCGCGGGCCCATTACAATAGAAAAATCAATTGTGTTTCAATAGCGGGGTCTGAGCGATTAATGATGTACTATCATTATTAAGTATTACCTGTATAATTGATTTTTGTTATTTTACTTGTTAAAATATATCTGTTATTCACAGTTATGTATTAATATTATTCAATTTTATCCGTTAGATATTCTTGTACTGTGTAATAGATTTTTTTAATTAAGTACTGAAAGCAGTACATAATTAAAAAAATCTATTACACAGTACACTATTACAAATAAAACCAATATATTTTTAAATAAACTAAAGAGTTTATTTAAAAATATATTGGTTTTATTTTCTTGTTTTATGTCATCTGGTAATTTATTATATATTTTTATTGACATTGAATATGGACTAGATGAATGTAGTTTAAGATAGTTGTTTGACTGACAGACGCCAGCACATCAAGCTACCCGAAACTGTCAAATGTTCCCAATCAACCTTGAAATTAATGCTTTAGCGATAAAGTAGAAAATCTATTAATAAATTCGACAGATTGTAGTAGCTTGATGTGCTGGCGTCTATACTGTTAGTGGAAAATATTTTTGTATTTTTTATTTCATTTTATTTATTAGGTGTACCAACAATAACTGTTCACACTAATCTACAAACAAAAAAAAAACATGCGTTTAAACTCTACACATTTTATTTATTTTATTTTATTAATTTTAAGAAAACTTACAGCTAATACATTCGCGTAGTCAGAAGTAATATGTAGATGAAAGCCAATTACAAGTTTCCACTTATATAAGTTGTACATTGTAACAGTTACTTAAAGGTAAGTTACACCACATGAACAAAAACAATAATAAGTACCTAATTATGTTAGTTGTAAGCTACATATTGTACAAGTAAACTTAGTCAAATATATAACTATGTATTAGTAACATGTGCTAAATATTAAAAGCCTCATTTCTTTAAAAAGTTACGTACAGACAGTCCTAAAACTTTTACAATAAATGTGATAAGCAGTTCTGCCGATCGATTCTGTAAAAATCTCACCGTGAAAAGTTAGGTGAAGTGAGCTTAGAGTGAGCTGTTTATAGTGTCAATCCCTAGCATTAGTTGGAATGACAGCTCACTCCACGCTCACTTCACCTAATTTTTCACGGTGAGATGGTTACAGAATCGCATTGCTGTTCGATCTAAGCAACCGAACACTTCAAACGCAGCAGTTTAACAATGGTCCTTGTATCTAAGTGATAATTTTATGTATACTTTAACGTCAGTCCATTGTCATTTACGTCAAACGGACCGGGTGTATTCAAAACATTTAACATTAACATTTTACTTTAAGACATTTTACATTAGCCTTGAAGAATTTTTAATAAACATTTAAATTCAAATAGAAACAGTGCAAAAATGTAAATTTCTGGGGCCGCACAAGTTCAGAAATTTACATTTTTGCTTATTGAGAGAATCAAAGCGAAAATCAATCATATCATTACAACTATATAAAACCCTACGAAACTTAGCACATGGAGAGTTAGATCCCAACACCGTTCTTCTCATTGGAGAACAAAGTGGAGTAATAGGTTTGCGCGGAATTCTCGACGGAGCACGAAAGTTAATGAGTGCGAGCAGCGACGATGAGTCGGTATTTCCCTTCAAGATTTAGCTAGCAAACATTGCGTCGTTCAAACATCTTCGTTCTTCCAAGGTGTCCATGTTGAAAAATTTTAGTCTATTTTTGTAAGAACGAGTTTTTTTTTTAGTTATTCCCACAGAAAAAGCCAGATGCCAAACGAAGCGTTTTTAGAAACGTTCTAGACGCAAACTATTTGTAGCGTAGTGTGGCCGCAACACCACACTGCAATACTCTAATATGCGACGTACGAAACTCTGATAAAGTAAGATTTTAGTTTTAATTTGACGAAAACCTTTACATGTCTTATGACCAAACCCATAAACCTGGATGCTTTTTTAGAAATGTGATCTAAGTGTGGTGCAAGGGTTAGTTTTTGATCAAACAGAACTTCAAAGTCAAGAAGGTTTGTACGATTTTAGTTTTTTTTTTTTTTTTTTTTAATTTATTTATCATTTATAAAAAAGAATACAGGATTATTCACAAAAAATAGCAACCAAAAACCACTAAGGTTTAAACTTGTGCTATCACGAGTCTATCTCAATGTCAAACTATACAATGAAACATTTTATAAGTATGCGTCATTGTCCATACAATTAATAACATCATTATGATAGGTTATTCTTACGAGTTAGTATTTATTGAATTACCAAGTATTAATATTGCCATCATCAGCGTATTGTGTTTTATGCCAGTTTGCACTACGTACCTACCTAAAATATATTTTCAAACGGAAACATACAAAGTTTGTTGTTTCTTAATCTCCTAACTTGTGTTCCACCAACTTTAGGAACCGCCTCTTTCCCTGCATATGAAGTTGATCTTTATGTGTTCTCTAAACTCTAAAGTGAGGACATTAATTTCTTAGTATACTGAAAGTGCAAACGAGCATTATTGTTTTGAAGTACAGCGCAAAATTAAAGCACGTTCTTAATTCATCTTGTTTACAGAGATGACTTTCAAATCATTCACACATTATATCTATCTATATATATAAAAATCAATTGCTGTTCGTTAGTCTCACTAAAACTCGAGAACGGCTGAACGGATTTATCTTATCTTAGTCTTGAAATGTTCGTGGAGGTCTAGGGAAGGTTTAAAAGGCGAGAAAAAATGGAAATATTGCGAGGAAGATAGTAAAAACGACTACCTATTTCATTTTCCCATATAAACTGTTCTACTTACTTTCCTGTCAAACATTTGACGATCGTCCCTTCGGTACGGTAGACTCGGGTCAACTCGAATTGAAACAAGTATTAAATTAAGGGTTTTGAATAGTGTAGGTGTAGGGGGTAGGAGTAGGGTAGGTGTAGGGTAGGAGTAGGTTAGGAGTAGAGTAGAAGTAGGGTAGGAGTAGGGTAGGAGTAGGGTAGGAGTAGGGTAGGAGTAGTGTAGGAGTAGATAAGGAATAGAGTAGGAGTAGGGTAGGTGTAGGGTAGGAGTAGGGTAGGAGTAGTGTAGGAGTAGGGTAGAAGTAGGGTAGGAGTAGGGTAGGAGTAGGGTAGGAGTAGTGTAGAAGTAGATTAGGAGTAGAGTAGGAGAAACCGGGCAGCTAGAAATAATTTATATGGCAAAACAACCTTTGCCGGGTCAGCTAGTACTTGTTTATAATTGTATATAGTATTTATTAGTGTTAGCTTGTAAAAATAGTTATTAATTATATAAATCGACTTGAAAGTTAATTTGGTTGTTTGTGTCTATTTTCTTTATTTCTGCGATCACTAGTTGCTAAGTATAGTTTTATGTTAGAACATTAAAATAATCTCATTTGTTTTGTACAGTTTGTCATCACAATTATCTGACCCACCCTAAAAACAAACGAATTTGGACCCTCTGAATGTAACATTAAGGTTTATTCAATTTATATGAGCTTAACAGACAAGTGCTCGAGCACTCTAAGGACAAATACAGTAAAAATACAGACACGCAAATTTGATCTTTAACACGTAAGGTTAAGGTAAACCCACCCAACATTGTCGGAGCCACCGGCATTATATATCATTTTGTTAAGCTATTTTAATCATTATCTCGTTGACATTAAAGTTGAAAAGCTTTTAAGTCACACTACATAATTACAACCCAATCATTAATTTCGCGTATTTCCAACAAGTTCTTGTGGCTTAGCGGTTTGATGCTGGATTGGCAAAGAACAACATGTGGGTTCGAAAATACAGTCCACCTATATTATCAGTTTCTTTTTTAATTTGTTTTCATTTCTACAATATTGCTTGCATTATTAAAGAACGACCAATATGATTTACGCCTAATAACTTATCTTGTAGACAGGTGGGTAAATTGAAAAACTTTAAGTTCACAGAATTTATATTTACCAAGAATGTTTGGAAACGAAGTAAAAAATATATTTGCTTCGTGAGGTAGATAATAAATTCATCTAAGTGACAAAAGTTACACTACGCCTAATAGCAGTGACTGCGCTCACACATTTGTAAATCGTTTCACATAACTCGATAAGTATATTTAAGCAATTTGGTGTTACCAAACATAAAATCATATTTTTACATGAGTAGAATGTTGGAATTAGAGAGATTGGTCATCGACTTAATATAGCAGTAAGTGTTTTTTTATACCTATTTTATTTTATTGATTGTGATTAACGAACGCGTAGTTGGCTATTTTACCATTACATTCACTCCTTACAAGTTACATACACGGTTCCAAAAATGTTTTTTTTTTGTTTTAGAGAAATACGGTCAGTCTATGCCTAAGACGTTATGGAGACAATGGAAATATTCAGCGGATTCGTCCAGGAGCAAAAGCCATCAAGTATAGTCCCGAATTCGAACGCCACCGTTGTTTCAAGTCAAGTTGAAAATCCATTTTTTGCCCATTCGTGTAACCGCAATAAACCACAATATTTCAGTGGAAACAGTGAGAAGGCATTTACACGCTGCTGGGATAAGGAATTATAAACCGGCACAGAAAATTGCATTGACACCTGCTCATCGCGAAGAAAGGGTCCGTTTCGCCCAGGAATATTTAAATTTTATTTTTTTTATTTTCTATTTTTAAACACACCATGTAAGTAAATGCTCAATGGATTGATTGTTAAACCATTAAAATGTTGCAGATTATGCGGTGATGTTATTGTTATAAATAGATTGTTTCTATTTAAATAACATGTTTATTCACTACATATAGGCAGCTATAAATCTGTAAAGCATTTCACACATGAATTAATTTTCTCGATAGCAAACTTTTAAGCATAAGCATGCCTTGTTTAATGTTAATAAATGGTTAGATTTGATTATGGCATATTAATATAAAATGTAGGTATATTAATTTGGAAATATAAATGAGCATTTACTTATTTTATCTTACCTAAGTGTTTTAATGAAATAATAAACATTTTAAACTTGCAACTTTTTAATTTTATTTCTATACAAACTGCCCGTTTAAAAAAACAAGATCCTACGTCGTCCATTAAAGAAATGTAAAAAAAAAAGTGTAATAAAAAAAACAGCTGAGCAAAAAGCTACATTTAGGTTAAACTCGGTTTCGAACGTAGACAACGATGAACACCGCACTACCTTAGTGACCACAAGACCAACTCAACTCTTATAAGTAGCATTGAAATTTGATCTTAGTTGTTATGCTAGACGCAATATTCTAAAGAATTTGAACCATATAGTATACTTTCATAAAGTTTATTCTTGCACAGCACAAGCAGCCAACCTTTTCCTCGTGCAAATAGATTATTTTGTATTTTAAATAATCACTCCATTGAGACATGATGATAAAAAAATCTACCTACAAAATAGAAAATAAAAAATGGTAAAGAGACGTTGTTTTTGTAATTTAGTAAGACAAGGTCAAATATGTTTGAGCGTAGTCACTGCATACCCTTAGTAGCATTTGAATACCAGTTTTATAATAAATAATATTTATTTTTCAACTACCCACTTATTACAAGTTATGCGAAAATATTACCATTTTACAAAGTTTATATTTGAAGATTATCCGTCTATAGTTCTTTATAATAATACAAGAAATAGTTTTGGAATAAATTCTAAATTGAAAGCAAAACAATATCATCGTCGCAGGATTTGATCTCGCACCTTAATTTTCTCAGTCTTATACACAGACCACGAGACCAGAATTACTTGAACGCAATCATTAAAATAAGCTATTACACTAATTATATTATAACAAGTAGTTATAACATATAACCTAATGCTAACGTTATAAAGATGAAATTTGCGTGTCTGTATTGATTGTAAGTCCTCGTGCACTTGTCTGTTAAGCTCATATAAATTGAATAAACCTTAATGTTACAGCCAGAGGGTCCAAATTCGTTTGTTTTTAGGGTGGGTCAGATAATGTTGACGAGGAACTGATACCAAACACACTATGATTCATACCAAACTTCGGAAGTCGGTGTCGTTGGGTTCACACTTTCGTTGTTTGCCACCGACTTCCGAAATTAAAGTTATTTTTCACTTTGTAGTGTCGTTTTTGGAAGCCGGTTGATTTTTTTTGCAAAAAAGTTTTTAATTAAATGATACAAGTCAACGCATTTGCGATATATCAAAAAAAAAGAAAGAAAAAAAGTTTATTTGGACACAGTTCGTGAAACACAAAATTCACGATGGAATAATCCATCGTGAATTTTGTGTGCTGATGATACCATCAGCACACAAAATTCACGATGGAGTATTCCTATGGAGTATACTAGAGGGCATTTCGAGTAGATCGTAAACACATATTTAAAATTCAGATAAATAAAATTCAGATAAGCTATACGCGCGCACGCGCTTTTCACTTGCTCATTCTTTTTTATTTCATTATTTTACATCAATGTTCATCAAAAGTATGTGGCCAGTATCATTTTACACTTGGTGTTAAAAACTTGTTGTCTTTTGGTAGGTACTGTACTATATTTAATTAGGTTAGCTATAACTGAATTGCCACAAATGAAAAAAAAACAGCACGTCAACAATGGAATTTCATTTACTTTTCTGCCCGCTCTGCAAGTTTTAATTTATTTCTCAGTTCTATGTTTAGATTTTGATATGATTTATTTATTTGTCGGTTGAGAAACTATTTAGTTTTGGAAGTCAATTAGTTGGCTACAAGACTGTGTCTATGTAAGTTCTGAACTCCCAAAATACAAGTTGGACTTAGTTTAGGAGTTAGTAGATCATCTAATAGAATGCTGCTGTACAACCATCCAACATCTTAACAAATTTCACTTCACATATTAAGTTTTTGTTGTACTTTGAGAGCGAAATAAAAAGAATATTATTATTTTTTAGGTAGTTATTCCTGAGATGGCTCAAACTCAAGCAAATGTGTTTAAGTTTAACTTGTGAAGAATAACGTTACATTAAGCCTGTATTTGTAACTGCCTCGTTAAGCTTCATTTACACGGTGCTAGTTTGTAGCCTGTTGCATACCATAAAATTGAAGTAGCAATTGACTGGCACTGTTTAAACGACACGTACAATTGTTGCACGGGCAAGTCAGGTGCCGTTCAAAACTGGTATAGATGTAAACAGCACGTACAATAAAATTGCAATTGCAATGAAAAAAAAAAATGCAATGAAAATTTCCATTCATGAATTGAATGCGATTTTATTAATCGCATTCAATTCTGGCATGGAAATTTTCTATCATTCAAAATAAGCTAACGAAATAACTTGAGAAGACGTTCAATAAAATTGAATGAAATGTTTGGCAGCGTAAATATGGGTAGTACTTGAATCAATTGTACAAGGAAACCGTGCAACTCTGTGTTTAGACGAGCCAAAACTTGCATGCAATAATTGCCTTGGTGTAAACATAAGTCGCATGCAATTATTGAATGGCGAAATGGCTGTTGTATTTTATGGAAATCGCACGCGTGTAAACACTTGCATGCAATTATTGAATGGCAATAATTGAACGTGCTTTATGACATACAATTATTGCTCTTGAACGTTCCAGAAACTTGCACCGTGTCAATCAAAATCAAAATATTTTATTCCACATAAACCAACATGTGCACTTATGAAATGTCAGATGATAGGTGCACGGTTCCAATTGGTCGTTTCCTATGGAGAAGAGCCGGCAAGAAACTCCACGGTTACTCTTTTAAAAATAATTGGCTTTTACAATGTATTCAAAATACAGTAGGTATGGGAGGACAGCGTAGGCCTGTCAACAAGTACCAGGTACTTGATAAATTAAAATAATGGTCTATAGATCTAAAACCTACAAGGCCTACACAGTCCTTAAGGGGGCTTTAGTCTAGTGGCTGCAAGCACTACTGCTGAGTATGAGGCCAGGGTTGAATTCCCAGGTTGGGCTAAATTTTATTGTGTTATTCTATCAACAGACATGGGACTTAAAGATAACTGGCGAAACCCACACCATGTACACCCCTTCGGGTATATAGGTGTGATGATATGTTCGGCTGTATTTTCCAAAGAGGTAGGCTTCTTTACATTTCACTTTTATTAATATGCTTGATTTATTTTCACAGCACATAAAAGCACACTTCGAGATATTTTCAAAGTTCTACATTTTGGGATATTCATTCGAAGTTAATATACCTAGCATTGGAAGATGCAAAATTTTTCTAAATACTTTAATTAATGTGTTTCAGGACACACCGAAGTAGTATATTGGCTGGACAGCAGATGCCTTAAAATCACAACTAAAAGCTTACATAGGCGATCTCACTGAAGCACTAAGGACAAAACGCTGTATTAGTTCACATGATGTTCTACTCATGATCGAAGAAGAAGGAGTTGAAATGAGACAGGAACTAGAAAAAGCAAACAAATGGTTAGACAAAATGGAGATTTGTATGAACAAGCTTCGAGGGTAGGTCCACTTTGTTTCGTCAAAATTGTTCGTCTATGTTCCATTGAAAAGTGGACTTTTCAATGGAACATAGACGAACAATTTTGGAGTCAGCGTAAAAGAGGATCTTACTAGCCAGAGACTATGAGCCTGATTTTAAGTTTAATTCGGAGCTGGTGCTAATGAAAGACATTCCTCATCCAAGAGTGGCAGGCACATCTGGTGATTATAACCTCTCCTAGTATACCAAACAGCCAGTCATAGTATTCCATATAGAACTCGACCATGCTTCAGCACTATACGATTGCAGAATTTCCAAAATTGTAAACGAAATGCTTGAAACCAATTTATTGGAACAATTCGTAAACAAATGAATCTTTGTGATTACTATAATTTATAAAGACGTTATTTTGGAGACGTGACTAATTGAAATTATATTTCTTAAATTTACGGCTCATTAGATATTTCATTTTTATAATCACGCAGCTTTCATCGGTTTACTTTGTTTGAAAGTATTCTGGGCAACATGGAATGCTATTAATTAAAAAGCAAAACAAGTCGACTTATTTTCTCAAAATTCAATTTTGTTTGTAAACAAAAAGTGAGACATTCCTGTCCACAAAAGACCAGATATTCATCTTTCAATAACACGCCAGCAATGTCCCAAAAATGTTTCTACCGTCCCTCATTTTCAGCACATCAACGCCCAACAATTATTGCGGAGAAAATTACAAAATGAATTGAATAAAAAACGCTTTCAAAATTTCAATTTGTCCCTTATAAATATACGAGGCGTCTCCAAGCAATAATTTAAACATGAACGTCTAAAATTGGCTATAAATTATTAGTCAGAGCGCAGGGCTTTTGAATTTTGAGTAGAAAAACCTTTACAAGATATATTTGTTACAAATTACAAAATTCACGCCTGTCTCGTTATTATACGAGTATTATTTGTGAAGAGAAGAAAAGAGGAAGGTAAGTTGACTTCACGTGACTTATGGCAATGTCTTACATTCAAAGGAGTTCGAAATGGTTGAGGTCTTGGACATTAAGTGTTGAGCAGTGGTGGCCCAGTAGTCATCATCAATTCAGCCGAAAGATGTCCACTGCTGGACACAGCCCTCCCCCAAACACCTCCACTTCGACCGGTTCCGTGCTTCTTACATCCAACGGGTTGCTGCGGCCTTTACAACGTCGTCGGTCCACTTTGTGGGAGGCCTTCCAACGCTACGTCTTCCGGTTCGCGGTTGCCACTCCAGAACCTTTCGGCCCCATCGGCCATCTGTTCTGCGAACAATGTGCCCTGCCCACTGCCACTTAAGTTTGGCAATTCTGACTTCTTGCCAGCCCAGTAGTAACGGCAGCTACTTACGAGTTGTTGGTCGTAGGTTCGAACCTTGACAGGCGCTTTACTTTGTTTAAATTATTTCATCACCACTGCTCTCAAAACCTATAATAACCTTTGTTTAACCTTTGTTTTTCTATCTATAATATGTATGCATTTACAAAAAAAAAAAAATGTATATAAGTAGTTTATCAGCCATCTTGTTACCATAACACAAGCATTAGGTTGCTTAGCTTGGGACTAGATGGCGCTGTGTGAAATGTCCAGGGATATTTATTATATTATTATTATTAAAACCGTGAAGGAAAACATCGTGAGGAAACCAGCATTTCCTGGGCCCAAAAATTCGAAAACTTGTGACATTTACCAACCCGCACTAGACCCGCGTGGTAGATTACGGATTTATGACCCACTCCGGTCTGTGTCCCAGGAGTGGGAACATTATAGGCTGGTTATACATGATTATGCAAGGCCTTGGACTGCTAAGAAAGAGTGAACCCATTGCACTTGACGTTGACGTTGACATTGAATGCCTATTTTTTAATTCCTACATTCGCATAAATTACAAATATTAGTCGGAAACCCGAACCGTCCCCCGTCCCCGACGCCGCCGTCCGTCGCCCGTCGACTGGCTGTCGGCCCGAAAGTCTGACAACCAGTCTTACCAAGGGGTATCGTATTACCCAGTCACTGGGTTGTGGAGGTCAGTTAGGCAGTCGCTCCATGTAAAATACTGGTATTCAGCTGCATTCGGTTAGACTGGAACCAACACTAACATAGTTGGGAAAAGGCTAGGCAGATGATGATGATGATGACAGTTATTAGTCGGAAAGGTTGACAGAAAGAGACTGCATAGTTGCGGTTCTTGTCCATAGTTGCGCATTGGAAGGGGCAACTAGCTTCATCTTTCTGAGTGAACGAGTCCTTGACAATTCAAAAGTGCCTCTTATTGATTTAATTGAAATAAATTCTTTAAGTTTAGGTTTTGAGCCCACACGTTTGTTCTAGTAATATTTTCATAAAACGAAAAAATACGATGCCTTTATGTACAGTTGGTCAAGCTACCCGAAACTGTCAAATTTTTCCAATCAACCTTGAACCTTAATACTTTAGCGATAAAGTTGAAAATCTATAAAGGAAAGGAAATGGCTAAATTGAAGTATGGACGAATTTTCAGCAATGAATAGAAATGGCACCTGGCAATATGTAATGCTGAATAGCTGAATATTAGTATTTCATATAAAAAAAAATCAGGAACTTTTTATATCTTTATAATCCTGAAAATGAAATCGTGTAACTCCTACGTCAATAGGCATAAAAAAACTGCAAATAAATTCATTGCTATGAACTTTTACCTAGGTGTTACCCAAACAACACTAGATTTTTGTACAAAACCAAATCCCTATAGTAAAAGTACTCGAGAGGTGGGTTCTGGACGCTGAATGTGGCAACGCGCGCAAGAAAACACTCAGGCGGCAGGATTTTTCTGACTTGATTTACGTTGGTCAATAACCTACACGAATGTATAGCTAAGCCTTCCGGAAGTGACAACCCCATCAAAATCTGTTTGTTGATACATCCGTACAAACAGACTGACAGACAAACGCGCCAGGGGGACTTAGTTTAATTAGTATGTAGTGATTGTTAAATCCTGCCTAAACTAGATAACAAATACACTAAGTAACCAAGGACAGATATTGAAATGAAACAACAAAAATGCGATTTATTCTGTGAATATTTTAAGAACATTATCTAAAAAAGAAGCCGGAGCTGGTAATGTTCACACATCTGAACACTCTTCTTAGTTTCAGAAAATAAATCGTTTTGATTTCTGTTATCAAGAATCGATATAAAAAGTACAGATTTGATTTGACATTCTGGAAAAGCGATATGACCCCTCACTAGTTTGCGGTACTGTATTATATCCCCTTGAAGTTGTCATGTCAATCAAAAAAGCAACTAAGATACTTTTTTATGTTTAACAGTTCACGAAAGTTCTAGGAAATTATTAAACACTTGATAATTCATGAATGAATTTTTAAATATTTCGAGTTAATGTGAGGTATGGGATAGGAGCTATCTATGCTTGGGGCAGTCATTTAGCCATGTCTTTTTACAGATTGTAGTAGCATGATGTGCTGGTGTCAGTACATTGTAAAATAGCGTTAAGCTTAAGTACATAAAAAACTGCACATATCCTGTAACGGACGATTAAAAACCAGTTTTCCTGTTAGCAAGTATTTTTCATTATAAGCAATATTACTGGCGTGCTAATTTCGCCGGCAACTGACGGTAAATATAAAAAAACTCGCAACTACAAGCTACGGGGGATATCGTTTGTCATACAATTACCTCCGAGCCCGCAACCTTGTTAGTCGAGTTACAAAGATGTGGAGAAAGTTGAAGGAATCTAGTTACAATATTTGAGCGTAGTTGGCACAACGAGCCTAAGAAAAATATTGTCACACTGGTATGAGTAGTAAAATGAGATGCTAAGAGGGATGTGTGATATTACATGAATGGACAGAATTTGTAAAGTATTATATTATTTTAATTATTGTGAATGTGAAGACTATGTGGGTCATTGTATTTATATTATTCTTCTCTCTGTTCTCTTAGTTTTTGTCATGGTCTGGCAGTTTGAGTAATTAATGTGGCCTACCCAAATGTCCTTTCTTTGGTATTGTTCGTCGGATCGTTGAGCTCCTTAAGTTTTGAGTTGAGCTGCACGATTTCTGACAAATGCGTGCACTGACTGGACAGGTCCTCTCAATCTGTGTGGTTCTTTCCTCAAAAGACCATCTCAGACATCGACCTACATGGTCTTCATATGATCTGACCAAGATTATGTCTGGACTTTAAAAGAGACTGTGACGTCTGAGTTTGTTTCGGCCTTTCTTCTCAGACTAGTCAGATAGGAAACGCCGACCTCATCTAGTTTAAAATATGATTGACGTGTAAAAGTGTTTGTACAAACCTACTTACAAAAATAAAATCATTTATCATTTATCAATAAGAAATGAGTACATAAGAGGAAGTCTGAAAGTGGCACCGGTAGCTGAAAAGTTGTGTGGAAATCGGTTTGTGATACGAAGGAATGAGGAAAATGTCGTGAGGAAAGTTTTGGGAATGAATGTCGATGGCTATAAGAGTAGGGTGTACGGGCAGTTTGTCTGTACAGGGAGATATAGTATGTAGACTGTTGATGGATACGAATCACATGGGATGCATACAGGAAATAAAATCACTGTTCTGTGTCCGTTACTGATTGATCGATTTATTAGGTAAAATGTTAAATTATATATACATAAAGGTTATATGCTTGTTAAGGTAAAAACTAACACAATACATTTCATGTGGCGATGCTCGTACATAGGGGGAGACTAAAGAATTGATGGATGGACTATGTGAATGATGATATTGTTAGAAAGGGGGTGACAACCGAGATGACGATTAATAGAGAAGTATGGAAGAATAAATTGGGATAAGCTCTGCGAATGATGATTATACAAGTGGTAAAAGACGACGCACTAAATAGTCGAACAACATAAACTCGGTATGCTGATTCAAAAACAATTAGCCGCAAATCCGCAGATGTTCTTTTGAAAAATATGCTTTGGTCAGTACAGTTACACTTTTCCTTTACCAAATATTGCATTTATAGGTGGCATCCGGGACCGCGCTCCCGGTCCCAAAAGCCCCACGACCCATAACGTCCATATGCAAACGTCTATTTTAAACGTGAATTGGAGTTGAAGGAATAGAACATTTTCCCGTTTGTTAGTTACTAGCTGCGCCCCGCGGTTTCACCCGCATACGTTTCGATCCCGTGGAAATATAGGGATAAAAAGTGTCCTATATGTTAATCCTGGTTATCCGTGTGCCAAATTTCATCCAAATCCGTTCAGTCGTTTTTGCGTGAAAGCGTAACAAACATCCAACCATCCAGCCATCCATACAAACTTTCACGTTTATAATATTAGTAGGACTAGCTTCTGCCTGTGACTTTGTCCGCGTGAAATTTCTTGCTCCCCCGACCCCTCAGTCACATCGCCGCCGCCGCATCACCTGGCCGCGCTATTACCTACTTAATTTTTGCTTATCGTTCTTTCAGACTTTTTTTTTTCTCTGATCCTAATGGTCGTAGCGTAATGTGAGTAGGAAGGAGCCTCCCTCAAGAATTGGGCTATCAAATGCAAAAAGGTTTATTAAATCCAACTGGGAGTTCCAAAGCGCGTTCAAACAAACAAACTCTAAGGCTACGCGCAAACGAGCCACCGGACACACAGGACACAGTTCACATGCTTTTTCATACTTTTTGTATTGATTCAACGCACACGTGTGGCCGTTGGCGGCCACCCGCTACAGCAGTGCTCAACACCGCAGCAAGAGGCGACGGCCACTGGTGGTTGTGGCCGGTGGCTCGTGTGCGCTTACCCTTAAGCTTTATTTTTATATTAGATTGCAGGATTATATAATAAAATTATCAATTTATGTTTGTAAAACGAATGTCTCTTTTAGTAAGTGCTATCTTTGTAAGTCTGCACTCATAAAACTTGCCTGTTTAGTTCCAACGCTAAAAACCGAGTGGTGAAATATTTTACACGCTGCAAATTAAGCTTAAAACTATTTGCGTAAAGTACGTAGTTTGTGCCAATTTGAAGATTTGCTAGTTTATTTTGCACTGTATTGGTGTGCTCGATGGAGAGGTGAAAATATATATTTGACGGAGAAGGTATGTCTGTCTCTCGTTAACATCAGGCATATTTTAATTACTGTGGGCGTACTAGGGGTAGTATTGGTTATGCGCAATAGTAAAACGGTTTGCAGTTCAAATCAGATTACAATTCACGAACAAATCAGTCACACTAGCGAATCACACACTCAACGATACGGAACGCGAGACAGTTTCTATGCACATGTTGTTCGTACGATGTCCAATGTTTCGATGATCCTGAGAACTCCACTCACACCATTCTTGTAGCTGTCGCCCTCGTCCACCTCCACGAACTCAGGCTAGACTCTGTCTAGCGCCACGAGGTGGCGCTAGCGTTCCGAATAAACGAATAACTCCGACATATTTATTTTATGTAGGAAGGTTATAGAATAGATTGACAATGCCTTTATTATCAAACATAAACTATTTTATAATATTTATTTTATACATATTAGAGACAATGGGCAGGGCACATTGTTCGCAGAACAAATGGCCTATAGGGCTGAAAGGTACTGATGTGGCGACCGCGTACAGCAAGCATTGGAAAGCGTTATAAATGTCGAAAAATATTCGATCAAGCGAATCAATCTTCATTACAATCACTTGGACAAGCGACTATTTTTAAAAACACTCACGTTTAATACCCGTCCTACCTACCACTTACAACTTTAATCAATTGCATTAATTGCATCCTGCTGTTCTGTACGAGTAATTCTTGCATTCATCGAGTCCATCGGCGGAAATGGAATGTCGACTTTAGCCACCAAGATACAACGTTCAAAATCATTTGTAAATATACAATATACAAAAGACAATTTTATTTTAATCACTCGTATCGAACAATCGGACGAAGGCACCACAGACAATGAGCTGTAATTACGCCATTCTCTTTGACAAAAATCTGTTTTCTATTTTTATTATGAGTTGGGGAAATAGAAAATTCTTCAAGATTGTCTCCTTGGGTATACTCTTATGTCTTACTATTTTTATTCTTTGATCTTAGTCTGGAAATGCATTGAGAGTATCTTTTCTTTGTGATATGAAACGCCTTATCCACCGGAGATCCACTGAGGCAGAGAAACTATCTTAAAGCTTCATCAAATTTCTTGCCATAGAGTTACAAAGGCACCAGCTCCTAACTTGCACAAAAGTTTGGGTAGTGTGTGTGGTCTGCAAGTCATAGTACCATAATGATGAATACTGTACTGCATACCATACTGTAATAGTGTACTGTGCAGAGTGCAGTGGGTATGTATAAACTTAATACACATGTATTACGTACTGTCACCAAAAGAGATCTTTAAGTAATCACGGTCGTCGAATATAGTTGAAGTTTATTAAGAATCTGTTCGATGTTTTCGAATTAAATTTAATTTGTTAAATGAACTGTTTGTTATCTATTAATTAAATTAGATTTTATTCGAAAACATCCATCTGTTTCTTACTAAACTTCAACTATATCCAACGACCTTGGTTACTTATCTCCTTTGGTGACCGTACGTACAGACGCCAGCACATCAAGCTACCACAATCTGTCAAATTTCTTTAATAGATTTTCAACTTTGAAACTTTGAGGTTGATTGGAAAAATTTGACAGTTTCAGTTAGGTTGACCAGCAGTGCGATTCTGTAACCATCTCACCGTGAAAACTTAGGTGAAGTGAGCGTGGAGTGAGCTGTCATTCCAAATTATGCTAGGGATTGACACTACTGACCACTCACATCATGCTCACTTCACTTGAGTTTTCACGGTGAGATTTTTACAGAATTGACCGGCTGCTGGCATCTGTACTTACTTACATAAAGCGGAAGAAGTATTATGAATAAGGATTATGAATACATGATCCTTTATATACTTCTTTTGCTTTAAATTAAATTAAGTATTCATTTATTTCAGGAAGTTATTCCTATATAAAGCACTACAAATGACATAGAAATGTACGTAAAACATTACACATTACATTTAATTGAAAATAAATTACGTTCAAATTATCTGGTCATACACGCAAGTTGCTCTCATCTGCATTGTAAATATCTTTTGTTAGTTATCTTTCATTCATCCTCTAAGACCAGACCAAACCATCTAAGCATACCTACTCTTTTAGATTGTTGTCACTAAATCTTCTTTTAAACCTAAAACGTTGCTTTAGAACATCATTCCTCAGTGTATTTTTCTTAATTACACCACACATGCTTTGCAAGGAACGCATTTCCACAGCATACATTTTATATTCAAGCCTTTATTGTCACACCCAAAATTTACTTTCATTTTACATGTTTCAGGTATTTGTGAATAGTAGTCCTTTATTTGAGAGGCTGAGGCCACCCGCCACCTGGCGGTCAAATATAAAGAGAGACCTCAAAAAAACAATTACCAGAACTGACAACCTAAGACTGAATAACTTGGCGCAGAAAAGTGTGGAGACCCGACACCAAATAACAGGACCAGCGGGTCGATTCTTTAAAAATCTCACCGTGAAAACTCAAGTGAAATGAGCTTGATGTGAGTTGTCAGTAGTGTCAATCCCTAGCATTATTTGGAATGACAGCTCACTCCACGCTCACTTCACGTATGTTTTCACGGTGAGATGGTTACAGAATCGCACTGCTGGACCACCCTATTTGCGTAACACACTATCAATCTCAATCTGAATCATTTTGAATCTTGCTAATCCATTGCTTCATATGTTCGAAAAATGTGTCTGCTCCACAACGCAAATAACGCAATGAATGTTGTTGAACTGTCAAAATGAAACCCGTTGCTACTGATAGTGTTTTACGCAGTTAACCCACTGGGACGGAAGAAGAAGAAGATGCCTAGTCCTTTATTTGCAGATTTATCGATCTAATCACAATAATGACATCATTGTTGTCCCAGAATCTTAAACACATTGAAAGAATGTTGCATTAGTATTTAAAAATAAACATAGAATTTCTTGTTTATATTCATAAGTGTATGTTTATCATTACTTGTAGATGATTGAGATCCTCAAGTTGTATAAAATGTAGAACAAGTTTTTGCCTACGGATCCACTCGCATCGTCGCATTGACGCGTCGTACGGATGGTAAATCCCATCGGGCACATGCATAGTCAGCCTATAATGTTACCTCTGCCGGGACTCAGGCCTTCTCCCTGTGAGAGGGACTGGGCCGTAATCCACCATGCGGTCCCAGCGTGGGTTGGTAGATATCACATGTCTTCGAATTTTTGGCTCTAGTACATGCCGGTTTCCTCACGATGTTTTCTTCACCGTTTTGAGAGCAGTGGTGATGAAATAATTTACAAAAAGTAAGTCGCCCGGTCTGGGTTTGAATCTGCGACGTACAACTCGTAAGTCAGGGTTGTAACCACTGAGCAACCACAGATCTCGGAAATATCGCTTGTAGAAAATATGTTTTTTAGTAAGAGTTTGTTTGCATTGCACCATTCCCAGGAATGATATCTGACAAGGAAAACGCTCAATTTTTATTCCTTAGACAGCCCCTTAACCCATTGTGAGGATGTATTCAAATGAAATTCGCAGCATCTCAACTCTGCATTGCTTGGTAGTTCCGCAAAGAAGAATGCAAACTTTAGTTTTTAAAATAATGTCGCTTAAGTGAGTCTGGAGCCAAATAAATATTAAGTACTTGAATGTCTTGACATTACCTAGTACTGTATTTTGATACTCTCTTTAAATAATAATATACATAAATTATACCGGTCTACTATTGTCCTACTGCAGAGCAAAGACCTCTTCTCATATAGAGAAGGAACGAGCATAGATCACGCTTCTTCACGCTTGCTCAAGACGGGTTGGCGATTTCAACCTTATGTTAACTAGCTTATGCTAACTAAGTTCAGCAGTGCGATTCTGTAACCATCTCACCGTGAGGTGAAGTGAGCGTGGAGTGAGCTGGCATTCCAACTAATGCTAGGGATTGTCACTATTGACAGCTCACTCTAAGCTCACTTCACCTAACTTTTCACGGTGAGATTTTTACAGAATCGATCGGCTGGTTTTCTCACGATGTCTTTAGAAGTGAAATAGCTATTCGGTTTGGAGATATTTATTTTTTATCTACAAGTAATTTGTTTTGCTGTACATTTCTTGTTTTACTTAAAAAGAGTAAGGGCCCGATCACATCTACTTCAACTACACCGCAACGCAGCGACAAAATGTGGGCAAGCAGTGGTTACGTGTGAATAGTGTCGATGCAGCTTCTTGCAGTTGCGATGTGGTAACCACAAAATCAAATCAAATGGTTGACGCAACGTTGTGGTTGCAATGTGGCCGGCTGCTAAGGCGCGGTCTCGTTGGTGGCTGCGACGTGGCCTTGATGTGGTCGGTATCGCCCACAAGGTAGACTTTGACGGCCAAATGTGGTCCGTGTGAATAAACTTGAAATTTTAATATAAATAAGCACCCGTCCACGTGTGGTGGCTATGGCATGTGTTATCAGGCCCTGAAGTTTCCCCCTTCGAAATATTTTTTTATTTGTTACAACAGCATCCTGGAAGTTATGGCTGACAGGCTGGACTGCTGTATTGAAAGTCGTTGCTCCAGTATCTCAGCTGGAATGCGGAAGCAGTGATTGTTTTGCTGTGTTTGTTTTGTATAATTGTTGTTGTGATTATATCGCTAACATAGTTATAAGTTTATTTTATTGTTACTTATACTGTATGAGTCTCACGGTTACTCTCAATACTTTGTAACTATATTATTTTGATTTAAAAGAGTGTCCGTGGAGTTTCTTGCTCGTTCTTCTCCATAGGTACCTGCTACGCTTTGGAATGGGCAACTAGCTTCATCTTTCTGACTGACCGACCCCTTGACAGTTCAAAAGTGCCTGTAACTGGTTTATTTGAAATAACCCAACTAGCAAAAAGTGGTTTTTATACTATCCTAGAACCATAATTTATCGAGGACTATATGAGACTTATATCCACATATAAGTCGCGAAAAGGGCCCACTTTATAAGTCTACTTTTACTTATAACGTATTTATATTAGACCGCTGAAATGCCATATACGCCTATATTGCTCCTGTAATTGAATTACGTCAATGCAAATACTCCTGTTAATAACAATATAAGTAAGTTATAGTAAAAAAATAGATTAATACGCGCCTAGAAATGCTTCCATAAGCTCATATATTGTGAACAGTCAAAGTGAGTGTATCGGAACTTTTGTGCTCTGTAAAAAAATATTTTTAACATCTTGAGGGTTTATATGAATCAGAATTTATTAATGTCAACCATAGTTGAAAAACAAAATGTTAGTGTTGTCAAATTGTTAGTCATATAGCTTATCCGTAGGGGAACATGAATTTTCCGTGAAATCTATCATGGTTTTTATAACAATTTTAAAGCGCCTCTTGAAATTTGCTTATTTACATTTTAGTATTAATTAATATTAAATTTATATTATGAAGGCAGCTGACATTTTCTTAGTAAGCATTTCCAAGTGTGACATAGTGCTAAAATAAGTAGTTTTAGCATTTTCAAGTGTGACATAGTACCAATATGAGTATATTGGTTCTATATTGGGTTATCTCAAAACCGAAGAAGAGTCGCCATTGCTTGCAAAACTATATAAAGCGTGTTTTCGCCTTGTACTGGTCGTTACAAGCAAAAGTGGCTTCTTAAGAGTTTTAACCAGGATTATTTGAGATTACTTAGACAATAACACTACTGTGGAATGCCTATATAAATATGTCTAGGTTTAAAACGGCATACGATAAATCTAAAAAAAAAAATATTGAGAACATTTTATCCTACCGAGTGCTGTTATAATCTTGGTGATTTATTATTTTTAAAACGTGGATATGAAAATCATTTAACATTTACTTCTAAGCTTATGTTAAACCAAACTAGATACATAAATTACTTACAGTAGTTTATCTTTAATTTACTTATATTGGCCACAAAATATTAGCTTATATGAGACTATAGGTAAAAATAACAAGAGTAATTGCTCCTCAGTGCATATGTTCCTGGTACATGCTCCTACAGGAGTATTAAGATTAAAATGGCCCGCAGATGTTATCTTATAGGCGCATTTAAGTCTGATTTACCGGAGTAATTACTCTTGAGTGAAATTACTCTTATTTCATGCTTTTATAGGAGTCTTGATCCTATATTTGTCAGGAAATATGATCCTATATACGGATATAAGTACAAATTATAGGATACAACGTACTTGAGTAAAAACAGCATGTATTTATGCTGTTATAAGCGTAGTAGCAACCACCAAAACCTTCATCGGAGCTTTATAAGTCCACGTAGCATTATAAAATCGCATTCCAGGATTATTTTGCTAGTTGGGAAATGCTTTGAGTTTTGAGTTTGAGTTCTCAATATAGAATTAAATGATTAATTATTAACCAAACGCAACATGGTATTTTGGTTATTCGTAACATGGCCTTAATCCATTTTTAGCAGTAAACATTTAAATACCAGCGTTATAATCGTGATATTGGCTAGATATATGAAATAATAATTACTAACAATTGAAAACATGATAATTAAAAAACGAACCTAATCCGAGATTTAAAGCTGATCCGATAATACATAGCAGAAAGGCTAGGTAGATTGAATTTTTGCATACAATGCAAAATAGGCTTTATTTTAACCAGGCTTGGGGTTTTGTCTCGCATAGGGTCGTAGCATTATGCTGAGCAATGGACGTTTTGCGTGGATGTGACGCATGTTTTCCCCCAACTTGTTCTTTTTTTGGTATTTGTCATTTTTACCACAAATTTAAGTATTTTATTTTTTTCTGTATTATGCACAATCACACTAAATATTATAAAGGCGAAAGTTTGTGAGTGAGTGTGTGTGTGTTTGTATGTTTGTTACTTCTTCACGCTCAAACGGTTGGACCAATTTTGATGAAATTTGGTTTATCGCAATATTCCCACGGGATCGAAACTTATGCAGGTGAAACCGCGAGGCGCAGCTGGTAAAATATAAACCAAATAATTTCGCTACAAACTACTAACGTATTTCTATACCAGTTACGACCAAAGGGTAGGCGGTATCGAAGCCGTAAAGACAAGTTACGGCCTAGCTTATATTGAAATATAGGTAACCATGGGTGGGTATTATCTATTCGACTTTTATTCTTACACGTAAGTAATAGATACCGCATTGCACGTTTTACTGTAGGTATCGTAGTGGAAATGTGTTTAAGTTGTATGAAAAAAAAAATACTTTCACCGTGTCTAAAGGTCATGCCCCTCAATCAATCAATCAACTCAGCCTATCGCAGTCCACGGCTGGACATAGGCCTTCCCAGGCTGCGCCAAAACACCCTCTCCTCCGCCTTCCGCATCCAGTCCGTCCCAGCAACCTTCTTTAGGTCGTCTGTCGGTCGGTTGATACGCGGTCTTCACTCTAGGGGGTCTACTCCGAAGTAGTATCGGCCGAATGTTCGGCCGTTTCCTGCTACGAAGTTACTATTTGGTTCGGTCGGTTCCGATCCTACCCTCCTACACTCTTTCGAATATTGACTATGGTCCCGACCGAACTGAGCCGATCCGAGCATTTTTCGCATTTTTCAATAATATTCGGTTCAGCCATGTGTCGGTCCGATCCGAACATTCGCACTTTGCACTTCGGAGTAGGCCCCCAGGACTCGTCTGCTCCACCGGCCATCGGTCCTTCGACAAACATGGCCAGCCAACTGCCAATTATGTTTGCTTACTCTGCGCCTGTCTGCGCATGGCCCTCACTGACGGTTTATTTTAAAATAATATACATATAGGATGGCACGGACATCGACGCGCAACTCGTTAAAATGGATTCAGTACATGATTCTGAATTCCCCTGCGTAAATTTTTATTGTCACTTATTTTTTTTTATTTCTATTCTATCAATTTTGACCGCGTAGGTAAAATTTTACTTTATAAAATTTACTCATTGACAAAAAAAATCTACGCTAAGGGGAATTCATGGTTAAAGTTTACGTGTTGATGTCCCTGCCACCTTGTAGGTATAGATAAAGGCATTATATAATTTTTGACCGTCAACTCCTTTATTGTAATATAAATACATATAAATTATATTTTTAAATATTAGAATATAAAAAGTATACAAACATTAAAAAAATAGTAGCCCACCGGTATCGGAATCAGGGTCCAAGCTACGCCGGTCAGGGCTCCAGACAGAGGAACCTCCTGACAATGCGAGACGTGTCCAGAAGTTCCGCTTTCTGAATCAAGCCCTTGATCCAGCTGCCCAATAAGAGCCTCCTCAGGAACTAACCTCCTAAAGACTAGGTAGGTAATAATAAACGCTCAATAATAATTGAGCGTTTATTAATAATAAACGCTCAATAATAATTGAGCGTTTATTATTAGTCTTTCCATTTTAATATATTTAAAGCTGAATCGCACTAGCAAAAATGAAATAGGTAGCCGTAAATAGCGTTGAGTCATCTCAACACATCTCTCCCTTGATTTTGTATATATGTATATATATATTATAAGTATATTAGTAATAATATGTATGTGTATATAACGTATTTATGTATTTGTGTACCTAGTTTTAAGAGTTTTTTTTATTATTATTGTCCCTCTTAACCAAAGCACCTGCCATCTAATCTCTTCACCACCCTTGGTTGACTGGTAGAGAATGCCCAAGGCATTAAGTCCGCCTTTGTACCTTTTTGTGCGAAAAGTTTAAATAAATAAATAAAACGAAAACTCTGTCAATTTTTACAACATACAACACTATTGAGTTTCTTTTTACGTTGTCTTTCTTAGCATAAAAATGTTATTAAAAAGGCAATGCCTGAAATCATCCCCAAAATCCTAGTTTACTTTTGAAAAGTCATAAAAAAGAAAAATCGATACGTGGCATTTAAAACTCCGATATCCTTCAAGATTTCACCGAGAAAATCTAACTTTTCCACTTCAATAAGACCAGATGAACTATAACCTTAAAATATTTAGGACCTCTCCTAAAAATGTTGCAAAATATTCCGTACAAAGTCATATTTATCGTGTTCTAAAAGATGAAAGCTTAAGTACAAAGAATAAAGGAGCATTAAGTCGGATTTCTAATCTTCGGTCTGGGCTCAAACTATTATTAGTTTTGGAACGAAGTTGTTTTACACGGCTTGCGGTAGGAGTTAACTGGTAGATATCATCATGCAATGAGAAAGTGTTATGCTCCTTGTGACTTTCTTTCTGCGAGAGCGAGAGAATTTTCATGGTTTTCCAGGGCGCTGTATTCTATTCTTTTTTTTCCTCATGGTTATCGTTTTTATGGTTTTTGCTGAAGCCGATAGCGAGGTCAAAATGAAAATCCAAGAGGACAACAACTTCATGAGAGCTTTTCAAAACTTATGTGATCGCTTTGTATTAAAAACACGTGTCAAAGACACACTTTCTCTCTCTGTGTCTCTTTCTATTATATACAAGTGTATGTGCGTGCGAGTATCGCGTAAGAAACTTCGTCCATGACGGGGCCCCCCGATCGCACGCGTTTTTTTTTTGTTTTATACCCGATTTAACTAAGCTCACACATTGTTTCCTAATGGCTATGGCCTGGACTTCAGTGAATAGATTAGGTACTTCTATTCAAGCTGTCACCATTGTCCACATGATCGCTTACCTGATAGAATGAGGCGAGCGTTTGATCGCTTTGTAGGTAAATGAACATACAAAATTTGCTAAAAACCGCTTTTAAAGTCTTATAAATAAAATTTCATATTCACCGATAGGAAGCCTGTGTCCCAGCAGTGGTAAAATTATATACTGATTATCCATATTTAGTTGCCTAATCACAACAAACTGTTAACATCCAACCGAAGTTAACCTTGCAAATCGATCGCCAAAGCTATCCAAATCGCAAAATGCAAATCTAAACTATGTTCCAATAATGGGACGTTCACGAGTGCATTAGCCTGTAATTCGGACCAGAACGCAGGGATTGCAGGCATTTGTGATCGGATAATGTAAACGACTTCCACAGCCAGTGCGGAATGTATTGACAACTGGAACAAGTGTTGATGACCTCGCGTAACGATGTAGAACGCGTGGGCAAAGCGATCAGTGTAACAAAGTGATTGGTCTATAGAATAAATTCCGTGGGTGTTATTTGTGAAAAGAGCAAGTTTTAATAGGAATTGCTATGGCAACATTCGGTCTATTCTGTAAAAATGTTACCGTGAAAACTTAGGTGAAGTAAGGTCTATAGTGTCAATCGCTAGAATCAAAGAGGCAATTCTCGTAATTTTAAGAAAGTTCACAGTCTTATCTCAGTTCAATCTGTCAAAACTACCTCTAATTTCTCTTCATTTTTGACAAGTTTTTGACATAACTTGTCGCTGAGATGAGACTGCGACTAGATTTTGAACAAATTGGCGTTCAAGTGGAATGTCAGCTCACCTCACTTAAGTTTTACAAGAGATATTTACAGAATAGATCGGCTGTAGTTGTTAGAGATAGAGAAATTTAATGATAGAATTCCACGAATTAGTATTAGATCCATATCCATTATTATGGAGTTTTCAACAACAGGACAAAAACTTTAGAGCACGCTAACAGGTACTATTTCCAACTTATAATTCACTTATTTTCTAAGAAATTATGGCTCTACTGAACACACTTTCAAAGCATTTATTTCAATATAACCATTTACAGGCAGGTTTGAATTGTAAAGGAGTTGGTGAGTCTGAAATACGAAGTTTTTTACCCATTCCAAAGCGTAGTAGGTTGCTATGGAGAAGTACGGACAAGAACCTTCATGGACACTCTTTTAAATCAAAATATTGTTACAGGGTATTGGTTCCATCATCCATTTTTAAATTATAGGTACCTAAATATTGTGAGAACGATGTAGAAAGACGTGCACTGGCTTGTTCAGAATCACATTGTTTTACATTTTTGGCCCAATTCTGTTGCATATATGCCTATAATGTTCCCACTACTGGGACACAGGCCTCCTCTCTGTGAGAGGGAGTGGGCCATAATGCACCACGCGGGCTCAGTGCGGGTTGGTGGATGTGTTCACATGTCTTCGAATTTTTGGTTCGAGGATTGCCGGTTTCCTTCGCTGTTTTGCGGTGATGGAAATTTCTGCTGCGCTAAGCTTCATTTTCTCCCTGTTTTTTGATATAAGTGTTTATTTGCATTGTTTATTGTCCCGCTCTTCATTGTTTATGCCAATAATTCAAAAGCGTTGAATTAAAAATGGAAATATACGCGTGTTTATTGTTGTGAATACAAATACTTTCATCCTCTTTGAGGTCGGCCGGGCGTGCTACCTGTCATGTTAAAAAATGATAAATATACGAACGTGTTAAGCATGTAAATGGGTTTTGCCGAATTGCCAAAGCCAGCAAACGATAGTGATCTTCAAAAAAAAACTCTTCAGACACAAAGAGAGGAACATACAAACCCTTTGTACGGATTTATACATATGTTGTAGAAAAAAAAAATTGAATGTAGTAGTAACTAGCCACTTATGACTAGGTTTACAATAGACCTCTGATATTGCTTCACGTTCAAAATCAGAATGATCTCTATGTTGAACTGCTGCTACTGAAGAATCTTTCAAAATCATTGTCATATTTAGGTCTAAACGCACGTCGACGTCCCTAGCACCCTGTATAGCCTTGTCCGTTTGCACAATTTTTATCGAAGATTGAGTGAACTGACCTAGTTATAATTTGTATATCTGTGTGTATCCCTGTGTATCCCTCTGTTACAAAGTAATAAAACTGCCAACTTGAGAGACGTTTCATCTCACCCACTATAATAATGATTGAGAGAAGTGATTGATATCTTACCACGGTGTTAAGAAAATTAATAAGGAACTGCGATGAAGAATGAAGTTTTAAAGAAACATACAAACTTTTACAGTCCCCGCAGATGACATCTCAAACAAAAAGTATTTTATAAAGGTTTTTTTTATTCTTTATAAAGACAGATTAGTCCAAAGATTTTAATCGTTAGATTGGCCCTCACCGAACTTAAATGGAACGTTCATGTTGAGTTAGAAGAGCAAGCTCACACATCCGGCATGAAACTATAGATACGATTTTCAGTATGAGTGAATGAACATTGTCAACGTAACAGAAACGTGGCCATCTTTTGACGCGGCTTGGGGCGAATTTAACAATTTCGATTTATATTCTGACAACCAGTCTTACCAAGGAGCTTCGTATTACCCAGTAACTGGGTTGCGGAGGTCAGATAGGAAGTCGTTTCATGTAAAATACTGATACTCAGCTGCATCCGGTTAGACTGGAAGCCGACCCAAGATAGTTGGGAAAAGGCTAGGCAGATGATGAAATCGTTAATAATATTATTATCAACGATTTAAAATGGTTAAATACTTACAATACTGTAATAAGAAACTCAAAGTCTGCCTATACGCCCGTCATTGTAGACACAAAAGAATCTCAAGTTGAAGTTCCTCAAGGAAGAGTTCTGGCCGAAGGGTGTTATGTACCGCCGGTTTCGTGGCCGGCTACATGACACCAGTGAGCGAAACACGACGCAAACACTTCGTGTGCGTTAGTTAGTTTTTAGTGTACTTATAATGCTGTATGTATTTATAGTATTTTTAAGTAATATTAATATTGTGTTGTATGTGTTTATATGGGCCTGATGCCTGAAATAAATGGATAAATAAATAAATAAAAATCACATTAGGTAACAAAGGTCTTTCAAAGCTGCAAACTTGGTTTTACACTATTGGTATCTATCCTTACAAAATCCCAAAAAATCAGTACAGTGCAATTTATTTGTGACATAAGATCTTTTAGACGACTGGCCTACTAGGTACCTAACATTACACAATTGATAAACAGAACAAATCCTAATCGCAACACTATCATGTGTAGATTCTTATACAGGAAAAAAAATGACCGGTGCGCAAACTGTAACCATAAATTCAGCATATGATTCTAAAACCCCTAGGGTAGAAATGCGCAGGTTATAAATAAAATTGATGTTCCATACATCTTAACCGCGTAGCGTAAGTATTGGACATTTCTATAAAACAGCAGTTTTTGTTTTGATAACTGACAAAAAAGTTCTACGCTAGAGGGTTCTAGAATCAAAATTATGCTGAAGAATTCATGGTTACAATTAGCGCACTGGTTAAAAAAATCCTGTATGCATTCGGTACCGAGAAAAAACCCTCGTTTTTATTCTTCTCTACTTACAGAATACAGGTGAATACTAGCTCAGTCTAGGTAGCAGACTATGTTTCTAGGAAACATGAAGCTTTGTTTCTCCCGTGTTCAGTTTTGCCGGTACTATTTTAAAACACGAAGCGCTCCCTACCTACTATGAAATAACTAGTATGTACATATTGTACATCCTATGAAAATTTGTCGAAATACTGCATAAACACTTCATAGCGTCTGTTCCAATAAATTAATCAGAAATCATGCTAAATTCATGAATCAATCAATCTAAATTATTTTGTAGGATATTGCTAATCCATTGCTCCACATGTTCGAAAAATTGTCTGCTCAATAACGTAAATAACGCAATGAATGTTGTTGAACTGTCAAAATGAAAGCCATTGCTACTATTAGTGTGTAACGCAATTACCCAGTAGGTATAATTTTCTTGAGCCATCTCGAAAAATATTTATGTAGTAAAAAAATTCGCTCACCGCCGCGAACCTTCAACTTGACGTAGGTACGCTTTATCACGTTACCAAAAACAGAGTTCAGTAATAAAGTAATAACTCAAGTTAGATTAACTTTTCTTCTTGCGATAATGACATATTTAGTTACAACATGTTCCTATCTGATTAAGGGGAAGTAACAGTTACGCAATTAGTTTAACTTTTGTTGTTATGTGTATCTTTCGTTTATTTTCTAACTCATGTTTCTATGAAATGGCGTTATTGAGTTGAACGTTCGGTAGAACGCAGCCAGATTCAGTCTGACTAGAGAAATGGTCGTCTTGTGGCGGCATCTACATCGCCACATGTGAACTACGCATCGCACTGACGCCACGCAAAATCCTGTATCGAACAAAGTAGAGTTTACCACGCCACACGCCACGCATATTTATACAGGGTTATTTTTAAAACACCAACAACCTCTTAAGAGGTCATTGTACTCATCATTATGAACAACTTTTACTATAGGACCAATCCTGAAATCGTGAATAAAAAATCAGCTGCTCCCTATATTTTGACGAGTTATGCGAACACAAAATTAAATGTAGGGAACAGCTGATTTTTTTCTAAAGAAGAAGTTGTACGGTAAATTCGAACGATTAAGACTGGTACCTATCTCTGATCCGCCGCAAAACCGAAGCAGTTCCACTATGACATGTCCGTTGTACAGTCACGAGCACCAATATGTCAACACTTAGCAACTTTCAATTGCAATTTTTTCGTGAAATAACGAATGCAACGTTAAAATACGACACATAACATAAACCTATGGGTTTGAAGATGCTATGTTCGTAACAACATAATATTTCATTCAAAAATAAAGGAGTAAATCGCTTTTGAATAAAGTCGAGTGTATCTCGTGACTGTACGACCAGAAAAACAGAAGCGAAACTGCCTGTTCTAACATACCGATTTGATTATGATTCTATTCTGTTGCCCGAGGTTGCCCGCGTGATTTTGCTGATCTCAGGAAGCCGGTCACACCTCCGCGCTGTGTTCCGGAGCCGCGTTTATTTCGCACGTATTGTGGCAGTCGACAAGTTTATATTGCGAAACTTCCATTTATTTTTTATTTTACGGAGAAATTAATCTAAGAGGTCCGAAGTAGACATAAACTGTATTTACTTATTCGAAAGCGATAAAACTTTGCTCCAATTGCTGGAACTCTACTGTTGTTCGATGATGTTCCGGTACTCGAATCGCGACATATACCTAGTGATTTTAGTAATTAATATTAGTAATTTTTAGCAGCGGATTTGTTTAGCGGTTTTGCGTCAGAGGTGTGCTAAGGCCCACAACAATTGATAATACTTGTTTCACGCTATTAATTACTTAGTTTTAAGTCTTTATTCATGTCTATGGGTGATACTAATTGTGTTTGTCGCAAAACTTTACATCAAAATTCTGTAGGATAGAAGTACTTTCGATTAAAAAACTTACGTCGACGTCGCCCGTTCGTGCTAGGGCCTCTGTAGGCCCGTAGTAATAATGTAATGTTAATCTCATCTATGAGAGATAACACATGTATTTGGAAGTATTTGAAGCTTTATGTTTAGCTAGTTATACCAGTTTGGCGAGTTATTAGTAAGGAGTGCAATCGTCCATACTTGTTGCTTCAAAAATGTTTTTGTTTTCACGAAGCATGATTTTTGTTTTTTTTTTTAATATGTTCATTCATCAACAAATTCACATTTGTGTCGAACATTGGTTTTAACTATAGCAATAAATATAACACAAAATTAAGTAATCATCATAAAGCCAGAAAAGAGAAAAAAAAATTAAAAAAAAATTGCATTCCACATTGGTGAAAAAATTATTAGTCTTAATATTAATTTAACTTAATATTAGTTCAAAATTTAATATAAATTCAATTCAAAGAAATGTATGTCAATAAAATTCATTATGATGCAATGTCATAATAGAATCTTCTTCTTCTTCTTAAAGTGACAGTTGTAGTATGGAAAAACTGTCAATATTTCAAAATGTTTTCTCAGGATAAGACCTTTTTTTTTTTTTAGCCGTTAATGTTATACTGCTGGGAAAAGGCATCCCTACTCTCCTTCTAACTCTCTCTGTCCAGAGCTGCCAAGGACCAATCTTTATTAAAGGTATAAAAATTTGGTGAAATTCGCCATGTATCAAACCTTACTATACATTCACCAATCTGCTGCAACTGCCAAAACTATTCATTCTGTATAATCACGCAACCAACATTCTATCAAATTAAAGTACGTATATTAAAAATTGAAGTCGCTGATCGTGCCTGTTTGGTGACCGCAACAGGTTATGATGCGGTTTTCACCATCATTTACCCGCTATAATGTGTCACATGATGGGACCATGGTGGAACGTCATTACGTCATTCGATGGCTGAAAATCAGCGCTGTTGACGATAGGTTCGTCCGAAGTCACAGCATTTTTGCTGAGGAACGACCTGTTCTTGCACATATGCAACGCACGGCTTAATTGTTGTTTGTTTTGTTACAAAAATAGTTATACTATACTAGTTATTTCGCCACTCTGCAATTGGCATTTTTGTTTTTGTTGTTTGATTATTTTTTTATTGTCATTGTTTATTTATTTATTTATTTATATATACTCCCGACGCCCGGAGCGTCTCCCGCGGCGGCTGAGGCGTGAGCTGCGCAAGGTGCGTTCCCTCGCCCACCCCGCCACCTCCTCCTTGTTTATTTATTTATATATACTTTATTGTACACCACAAAAATACAAAAAAAATACATGGCACACTACAAAACATACAATGAGCGGCCTTACGCATTACTGCGATCTCTTCCAGGCGACCTTAGAATGGACAGTGTTTTGGGATCTGCCAATATCGTCTTGTTGTATTGTCAATGTCAAATTGACAATTAATGTGAGTTGTCATTGGTCCCTGGCCTTGACATCAACCAATAGGCAAAAGTGTCAACATTATTTTTTCTACGCTTGACTACGAGTTTTTTAACTAAGCGTATCTTATGTTTTATTTTTATTTATTTTTTTATTTGTAACTGTGCGTTCTGTTTGTGCAGAATAAAATATTTTTCTTTCTTTCATTTAGAGAATTTATTCTGGAATGTTCACGTGTACAATACATTAATATTAAATGTTCACGTGTACAATACATCTATAGGTACTTATAATAAATCTGTAGAAGTGAAAATTCTGTACATTGAAAATATCAAAAAAATAAATGGCAGGGGGTGTTACTAGACCGACACCGACCCCAAAAATGTGATTAAAATTTTTTTTGTCTCTCTATCTGTCTGTTTGTTCAGGCATCACGCAAAAACTACCGGTTCGATTACGATGAAACTTAGTATTATTATTCTTTAATATCCTGGGCACCACACTGGGTACTTTTTATCCCGGAAAAGTATAAACAATAAAAAACAAACTTAATTTTGCGGTTCGATCCCTAGACCCGACTACTGTACCAACCGCAAATAATAAGTTTGTCGTATGTTAGGTCACCCGCAGTGGAGTTCATTTTTATTCCTTTTAGTTTTTAGAGTTATTTAGGTTTATTTTTATATAAGTCGTAGGTATAGATTTTAATTTTAAAGTGCAGGTAGTATAGGTATATTTGAGTACGTAGTGACCGTAGGTTATTTTATAATACTGTTAGGTAGGATTAGTCATTCGTATAGATATTAGTTTTTAGGGATTTTGCTTATTTATTGAGTTTAGATTAGTTATCATCAGAAATAGGTTTATTTAGGTAGGTAGGTATTTAATTTTCTGTTATTGAGTTTTTTTTTTTAATGATGTAGGTACTTAGGTAAAGATATCAGGTAGGTATCCTCTTAATCACCACTAATGAGACACAGTTAGTTTTCTATTGTAATTAGCCACAAAAGGCCCGTGAGATAGACGTTCCCGTGGGTAAATTTCCGACATCTACGCGGGCGAAGCCGCGGGCAGAAGCTAGTTAATATTAAACTTACATATAACAAAGAAATCTCGATGTTTTATCAGGTTGTAAAAACCGTGCGAAGCCGCGGCGGGTCGCTAGTTACTGAATACTAAAAAAATGGCTCCTGAAAATCTGTCTGTGTCTCTCATTCGACCTTGGCACGCGAAACGTTTTCAATCTACGAGTAACTCATGATTTAAATGAATACTAAGAAAAAACATAGTAATTTTCACCGAGTCCACCGGTTGATTTGTCTTCAGCTAAGTCAATATTCCGACACACTGATCTGGAATTATTTTTCCAGCATGAGTCGTAAAATTAAACCCACCGAGAGATAGGTTTTCTACATGTATGTATGTACACTCTTACCAAGAGTTAACAGGTGAAAAGTTCCAAAATGTAACCATCAGAGGACGTCTTTCGCCTAAAATAATGATCACGTCAATGATGATGTGATCATTATTTCACGTCATCATCACCAGTCGGTACTGGTGATGACACCAGTACCGACTGGTGATGATGACGTGATCATCATTTTAGAAGAAAGATTTTGTTGATAACTGTACTAGACGGTGAACCGTCACCGTCTAGTACAGTTATCAACAGAATCTTTAACCACTCATCAATGTTAACCTCACTTTGATGTCATCATTACATCTCCTGATGAAATAAAAGTGAGGTAGACGATCAAAAGCATATTTTTCTTACCACACTCATAACGTAATTACATTCTCAAGTACCTCTTACCAACCTGTCTACAAACAAGAAAAAACGTCGAGACAAGAAAAAATATAATAATATTTCACTTATTTGGCTGTCAAGTAAACGGAATTAATAAATCACCCTCATTTCGAGCCCTCGGAATGAAAGCTGTAAGGAAGATGAGACAAAGGGGGCTATTTCCGATGATCTATCAAAACACTCAAGCACTGGTACAGGGGTTGACTAAAGTGCTACGAATATTGAATTATTTAAGGATTATTTATGTATGTTAAATAATACTTGTTAATAATTCCTCCTAAATGTTGACACCTTTGTCTATTGCTTGTCAAGGCCAGGGACCAATGACAACTCACATTAATTGACACCTACGCAATTGACATGTACGCTAGTTAACTTTACTGCTCAGCCATTGTCGTTTTACGCTTGAAACATAAATCGCAGCTGTAAGCTCAGCAAAACACTAACAGGGTCATATTAAATTAGCTAGCGAATCTTTTCCCGCGTATTGGGTATCGATATCGAAAACCATTTTACTTTTATTATTCGAAATATGATCAGACATCCTTAAATGATACTGAAATATCCATGTTAAGGCAACTCTACGATTGTTGGTTTGAGGTTTTTGGAAATTCGTAAAATAATATCTAAGTTAAACCAAGAAAAATTACAATACTATACATATATTTTTAAATTCCAACCAAACACGCGGAAAAGATAATATTTTAATAACAACGGCTGGTATTACTAAAAGAATTCAGTTCAATTCAGTCCACAATCAAATTTCTTCTCCATTTTCCAATGAATATTCTACTTTTTACAGTTCACAATAAAAAAAATATTAACTCTGTGATAATGTCCGTTGACAGAATCTAGTTTCCATGAAAGTTGATAAAGTTACAATGGCTATTGTCACTGCAGTAGCCAATATTACTTAATTAATACTGTAGCTGTGGTCTTTATATAGTTTCCTTTATCAAAATTTCCTTTATTTGCATAAATAAGGTACAGAAGGTTGACAAAATTTACAGAATTGTTCTCTTATTCTACCTTTAATTGCGGCGTGCAAATATGTACATATTTTATTGAAATTAATTATTGATAATAATCATGCAGTCAGTAAACAGATAATCCCATAAAATTGTGTCATTAAATTAAATAAATGTCACTATAAAATTGAAAAAATAATAATCATAAATGTCACTATAAAATTTGAAAAAAAAAAAACATAAATGTCAATAATAATCATGTCAATACTGGGAGAGATTCGGTAAACAATAATAAATTAAAATGACCGTGCAATTTACAAAACTTACAATTTATAATCCAAAAATTCATGTACACTATAAAAGCATTTTCCAATTAAAAACCTCGTCAAATTATTTTTAAATCTAGAAATCTTTCTTCCTTTCTTTGAAACATTATAATCCGGCAGACAGTGGTATAGTGTACAAGCTTGAATATTACTGTAAATTAATACCAAGACAATGGCCAAAAAAAAAAACATCTGTTAGGTTTCTGTTTAGATACCAAAAAACTCTGTAGGAGTAGTTTTATCAGTTTTCTTTGTCTTCAGTTTCATTAAATTAGTAAGCACAAGGTACAGACGACAGCACATCAAGCTACTACTACCTGTCAATTTCTTTAATAGATTTTCAACTTTATCTTTGAAGTATTAAGGTTCAAGGTTGATTGGGAAAATTTGACAGTTTCGGGTAGCTTGACCTGCTGGCGTTTGTACATAAATACACAAAAACCAGACCTCTGCCCGCCTGTGATATAAAAACTTCTCAAAATTAATTAGCCTAAAAACTTTCTTCAAACTTCATTTCAACATGTCATTTGTGTAAGCATTTTCAGACCTTTCAGTGGTCGCCTTCATTTTAGCTTCAACGTTTTTTAGCTAGATGGCGGTAGTCGTTAGGCTGATAAGGAAATAAGGTACTAAGGCACTGATAATACGGGTAAATGAGGTTGAAAGATGAGCGATAGTAATCTTTCCTGAACGTAATCCTACATAATATATATTATATTATACGAAAAGCAAATTATGGGATAAAAAATGTAAAGTACGGGAACATGGAGGTTTTGCAAACTCCATGAATACACGTACATAGGCTGATGCATTCTTCCCATCAGGTAGGCAGAAACCTTACATACTCCATCTTCTTTTCGCGTCAGTGGTACTCTGTCCCGTTGTTTTGTTTTTATATATAGTTTGAGGCCAGTAGGTGGCCACGTGGGGTCATGAAAGGAGCCTACCCGAGCGGCGTTAACATAAATCGTACTGCGATACAAAACGCTCGGCGCATCCTGGACAACTAGCGCTCGGTAACGCAGAGTCTAGCTAACTAATCCTTTCACCACGATGGTAAACTTAAACACTTATGTACATCCTATCCTACTTCCTATTAATATTATAATGATGGGTGGAAGGATGGATGTTTGTTACTCTTTCACGCGAAAACTACTGAAAAGATTTTGATGAAACTTTACAGTAATATAGCTTATACATCAGAATAACACATAGGATACTTTTTATCACTATATTCTTACGGGACCGACACTTATGTGGGTGAAACCGCGGGGTGCTGCTAGTACCTACATTAATAAAAAAATATTATAATAGTTTCTTCAGATATTGTTTTGCAGGGGTTGTAGTGTATTAATTAGATACTTATTGTTTTATTTACTATTACAACTTATAGCTATTTGTTTTTACAGGTAAGACCCAATACATTAATGTAGTCACAATTTCCGCACTCAAAGACTTCACTCAAAAAACAATTACACACCAGCGCCAACAAAAATGAAATATTTTAAACTGCTGAAATATACAGGGTGGCAGGGACATCGACGCGCAAACTGTAACCATGGATTCAGCACATGAGTTTAGACTCCATAGCGTAGAAATTTTTCGTCGGTTACAAAAAAAAAATCTTCTGTTTCAGCTGAGAGAAAACCAGCGACGTCGTGCTAGACGTCGCTGGTTTTCTCTCAGCTTTCGCAACACAAACACATTCGTTTTTATAGTTTGGGAAGCACTAACCACTTTTTCCCTCAATTCTGTAACACTTATTTCTTCTGTGTACACTAGTCTTTTAATGTCTCCCTACAAATAAAAGTCCAGCGGCAGTCTCTGGGTGGCAGCGAGCATGACGTCATCTGCAGTGCGATTCTATAACTATCTCACCGTGAAAACTTAGTGAAAGTTAGGTGAAGTGAGCTTAGAATGAGTTGTCAATAGTGTCAATCCCAAGCATATAGTTGAAATGACAGCTCACTCCACGCTCACTTCACCTAACTTTTCACGGTGAGTTTTTTACAGAATCGATCGGCTGCACAGCTCGACGTAGGCTGTCTCCACTTATTGCGTATAAATGAACCATCTCCACCAGTTCAACATTGGAGTAGTTTTCCGTCATCGTGCCGTATAATGAAATTATTTGTTACAAATAAAACTAAATTAAACGAGCGCGAACCGGGAAATCGCGAAAGACGTGCTCAAGGTGGCGACATTAATCACATTAGTTGAAATGTGGGCGTGGTTTAGGGAGATAGTAGGGCGCTGGCGACGAGGAGTGCGCGCGAGCAGGGGTAGGCAAAATTATGGTATCGTATAAGCGGCCGCGTTTTTATGTGTGTGTGGCAGTTACAGTGCGGTCTCACACAAGCCGTGTTTTAAAATGCGTGTCCCACACATGCCGATTTCCGAAAATTAGAAAAAAAAACCTATTTATTTTATTATTGATTCGTGTCGAGAATCAGTAGCATAGTTACCTCCTTGAATTTGACGATGATGCAAACCGACACCATGTATAATAAATTGATAATAATAGGTTCTTAATTCTTTAATTGTCATAGTATGTGCCACTCACAAATTAATTGTCTTAATTACTTATTTATTTACAAAATAAAATAAATATTATATTTCGTTTTAAAACTATCGCAAATTAATCTATTTTAAAATTATAACGCAACTTCATGACTTTGATAATAATTAACAAACTTGACTAAATCGCAGAGAAAATTGAAATAAACTGAATCTTGATACTTTTGTGTAACTAAATTAGACTGATGTATTTACGAAGATCTCGAACTAAAGATGTTTTGAATAACTAAAATAAATTTAAGTTTGAAACACAATCGCAGTGATTGTGTATCAAACACTAAATTGATGGAGTTTACAATATGAATAGTAAATAAAAAAAACAAAAATTCTGCGAATCATAAATGTAATATTTTACGAGTACTCTATTTGATATGAGAGTAATATGAATATGATAGTAGATAGTTTTACTAGAAATACCAATTAAGGGTCGATTTTTCCATCGCCAGATAACTTTTTTTTTATTCGGGGAATAAAATTGACGTTTGACCGATTTTGTATGAAATAACTGTCAAAATTTCAAAATTATTCCTCGAATAAAGTTATCAGATGATTGAAAAACCAGCCCTTAATTTAATAAATCTAAATTATGTGTATATAAACTGGGTAGATTGATATCAAAATAATAAGTTCAAACATGTTGGTTGGCGTGGGCGGGTTGAATAAGCGAACGTTACGTTGGAACTGAACAAAATAAAAACTTTAGAGGTGTCAAGGGACACCCGGATGGAACGAAGTATAACTGGCTTGCTTTCTATAAGAGAGAGAGAGAGAGAGAGAAACACGCGCACGCCACACGGCTTACAACTATAGCAAAAAGTGTCGTTCCAACTTTTGGTCTTAATTTTTTCCGTCTAGCCCCCTTTCGCAACGCGCGATAAGGAACTTCGTTCCAAAAGCTGGGGTTGAGTAAGCATTGTTTAGGTGGAATGTCAGAACTCCTTTTTATTTTATTGTTATTAGCCATTAATGTCCCACTGCTGGGCAAATACCTCTCTACTCTCTGTCCACCTCTCTCTATCCAGAGCTGCCAAAAACCATCCATTGCTTTACTACTGCTGGGGAGTTTGTTCCACCACTTCTTCCCAGCTATAGGAAAGTGAAGGGTAAACGTTTTGGGAGACTTATGTAATTTTGTCGATAAAATGTGCTGACTCTCAGCCTAAAATTAAAAAAAAAATACGGGACAAGGTTACGGTATAACTATTAATTTAGATGCCTAATTACGAAATGTGTCAATCAGATGTTCGATACTATAGTATCCACAATCTCATTATAATAAGGACACAGCATAATTAAGCAAAGTGGAGCTACAGCTTACAACAACTGTTGATGATACAAGCGAACAGATCTAAAAAACAAAATGACAAATTCTTATACAAAAAGTATTAAGACTTGTGTCACCGACAGTACCTACCTATCTATCAGAGAGAGCCAAGCCTCTAATAATGGCCCTTCTATTTTTTGTGACGTAATATCAGCAAGGCAGCGGTACGGACCGATGACGTAATTATATTAAAATTGCCTGTGAACATAAGCGAGTGCTCTCGCTGTATCGTGACGATAGATGATCGTCCTGTTTTGTGTCGTGGCTTGTATGTTGGTTGGTAGAAGTCACATGTCTTTGAATTTTTGGTTCGAACTTTTTGAGTGCGTTTGATATGTTTTTCATTGTTTTCCATACATAGGTTTCATATTTCCGCCGCACCGATGCTGTGTTCGGGTTTCTACAAGCACATGAGGCATTTCTGCTTTGTCTCGAAGGGCTAGTAAAAATTTGAAGATATGTGACATCTACCAACCCGCACTGGGCCCGCGTGGTGGATTACGGCCCACATCCTCTCACAGAGAGGAAGCCTGTGCCCCAGCAGTAGGAACATTATAGGCTGATTAAATGTGTGTGTGTGTGATGTTGACAAAATGTCGTGTCCCGTTGAAACGGCAAGAAAAGACAGTTGCTGAACGATAATAAAACCGTCACGACACAATAGGAACGATGTCTTAGGCCGTTTGTCCACTACCGGTGTTACCGGAATGTCACCGAGAAATGAGTTAATTAGAACCGAACGTAACATCCCAGTGACGGCGGCGCGGCGGTGGACAAATGCCCTTACCCTACTTATTATGCCTTTACTTTGTAGGTGTTTATGTATAAATTGCTTTCGTTTCGTTACGGAATCTGAAAGAAAGTGTCGGATGCTTGTCATTCCTGTATTGTCGCTATATATCGGCTATTAAGTAATTGGATAGCAATTCGTCACCCTTTAACGGTTGTATAACCTTATTAATCTGTTTAGTTAACCATGAATGATTGACGTTTATGGTGTTTTGGTAATTTTGTGAATAGACTGGGTTGAATTTAATTATTTCTATAATGATATTATGAAATTATTTGCTGGTTTTTTTATATAAGCCTTCCACCATATTGTTTTATTATTTATTCATACGAAATAATGACATATTATGTTCAAAATGGCAGAATATAAGTAGATACATAGACTACTAGTTACTTGATAGATTCCAGGGTCGAAAAAGTGTTATTGAGTTTTTCCTAGGCTCAGGGGATGAGCTATTTCCATAAACCATGCACAAATTCAGACTCGGGGCTGTTTTTGAGAAATTCCAGAAGGAAAAAACTTAACTATAATTATAGTTTCATGAGACTTGAACATAGCTGGCGGATTGTCTAACCCTTCGAGGTATTACAGCCGTGATGATAATACGTGTGTAGACAGAATACTCTGTAATTTACAACATAAAAAATTACAAATATGAACTTTTAAGAGTTACTTGAGGTTAATATGTATACACCGTTAAATTTTGTTCGTTTTAATCCTTAAAAGGGGTCATTGTACTCATCATTATGAACAACTTTCACTACGGGACCTACCCTGAAATCGTGAAAAAAAAGTCTGGTGTTCCACACATCATTTCGAGGCCCCACTATGATCACATTTGCAATAAGGCTAACCGCTTACTGTCTTTAACCCATATATGCCCAGAACTTTTTATGACACCGATTTTAATAATTTTCACATATGTTATTCATTGATTATCAGAAACAAGGTCTATGATAGTAATTTGTAGTTTTCAGTTCTGAAAGTTAGTTTTTTTCAGTGGGTCGAAAACGACCCTTTGGGCAAATAAGGGCGTACACTTATAGTAAATGCTGATAAGTTATTTATTAGTTTTTATTTATTATGCTGATCAGTTTAGTTTATTATTAGTTTAGACAAGTTAGAAATCTATATAATATGAAGATTGTTAGTTTTTTTTCTTCTAAACTACCAGTAATAAGGGATTGGGGGGTTTCAAAGTTTGTATGGAAGCATTTTAGCGCGCAGTCCGAATTACTCGAAACTCAGTATTTATACCTAATATTGAAAGTAAAGAATAATGTGTATCAGGGTTTCTTGAAAATCTACCCCTGACGGGCTGAAATGGGGTAGTCAATTTTTCAGGGGAGGATTTTACTGCTTGGCTTGATTAACTCAAAAATTAGTATAAATAATCTTTGAGTCAAGTTATGAATACATCCCAAACGATTTTTCAAAATTCCACCCCTGTGGGGGTGAAAAACGGGGGTACAGTTTATATGAAAAATCTTATTAATTTAGTTAATAAACTTGAAACTTGGCAAGAATACTTGCCTAAGTAAGTAATAAAGTTTATCATTATAAGTTTTTCAAAACTACCCCTCAAATGATGGTTTTCTTCGGAACCCTAAAACCTTTAAACCCGACTACACCTGATGAAGTGTATCGAATAATACAGAATTTAAAAAATAAAGTTAGTGTAGGATATGACGATATCTCAACAAAAGTATTAAAATTTGTTTCCGATGTTATATCTGGCCCCATTTGCCACATCATTAATCTTAGTATCTCCTCTGGAATTTATCCTGACAAACTCAAACCAACAATAATTAAGCCCTTATTTAAGAAACATGACAAAACTGATATTAATAACTACAGACCCATTGCCCTGATACCAGTAATATCAAAAATATTCGAGAAAGCTATTTATCACCGTATAGATTCCTTTTTCACGAAACACAACCTCTTAGTAAAGGAACAGAAGGGTTTCAGAAAAAATAAATCCATAAATATGGCAATCTATGATGTCCTTAATATTATAATGACAGATATCGATAAAAGAATTCCTATTAGTGCTATATTTATGGATATGACAAAAGCTTTCGATTTAGTTGATCATAATACTCTACTACGGAAACTTAATGCGTATGGAATAAGGGGCAAAGCACTTTCCCTTATACAATCTTATCTGGACAGTAGAACACAGTGTACGGAAATTAAACGAATTTCTATTATAGAAAAACAGGAACTTAAATATGTATCTAAAAAACGTGACATAACTTTTGGCGTACCACAGGGCAGCGTGTTGGGCCCGCCATTATTTTTGGCTTACATAAATGACTTTCCAAAACACGTCACTTTTCCTATGGTTCTTTTTGCTGATGACAGTACGATAATTGTTAGACAAAATAAAAATAGAAACTATGAATGTGACATCAAAGACTCATTGCAACAATCAATTAATTGGCTTGATCATAATAATTTAAAATTAAATTTAAGTAAAACTAAAATTATGCAGTTTAGACAAAGATTAACTACTCCTGACATAAATATATTATTTGACGATAACAGAATTGAAGAAGTAGAACATATAAAATTTCTGGGCTTGACTATTGACTCGAAACTGACTTGGAAAGAACATGCATCAATCCTTATAAAAAAATTAAGTCGCTTTTCCTTTGCTCTATACAAGCTTAGGAAAATAGTTAATCAGGCAGCTGTTATAGCTGCATATTATGGCTATGTAGATTCCACATTACGCTACGGAGTAATTTTTTGGGCGAATTCCTGTGACAAAAATTATATTTTTAAAGCACAGAAGAGGTGCATTAGATCGATTTGTAATTTAAAACCAACGGATAGTTGTAAACCTTATTTTAAATCCCTTAGAATATTGACATTGCCTTGCCTTTACATATATGAGACTGCATTGTTCGTCAAGAAAAACAGTAAATTGTTTAAAAAAGCTTCAGAGGAACGTTATAGATCAACAAGACCAGAATATCGACACGAATTATGTCTAAGAGCCTCAAAAACGGCCCTTATGCACAAAAGAATTCTCTGCATGGCTCCAAAAATATATAATAAAATACCAAATGCTATCAAAGATTTGAATTTGACACAATTTCAACGGAAACTTAATGATTTTTTAATTAAAAAGTGCTACTATGCCATTGACGAATTCCTTCTTGACAAAATGTTATAAACTGACAGTTATATATATTTTATGCTTGACAATTTGACTATAATTATTTATTGTATTTGTAATGTTTGTAATAATAATTAATTGTATTTTAATTTGTATTGTAATCCAAATTTTGACATTTTTGTTTTGTATACCATATTCTATTTTAAATTCTTATATTGTTAAAGAGTGTATGCCCAATGGGTAGCTTTTTGAGTTTCCATAGAATAACTGTAAGACCTGCTGTATCACCAAAAAGCACACGAATAAATACTTTGACTTTGACTTTGACTTTTCAAAAATAAAATGACCTTCAGTTACTCCTTATAACATCAGCTATATGCCAGTAACTGTTCCCTCAAAATAAGTTCCGACAGGCAAAAAAAACATTATAAAAATGTTTTTGTTCTGTTTTACGTAACGTTTACTACTTTTATCAATGATCGATGCCCGATCAATGCCGAATCGAAGCCCTACACCTTCCTCGTAGTCAAGTGACTTCAGGGCTTCGGTTATGTTGTCTGTAGAGACCATGGGATAGGACCACAAAAAGAAAACTTATGATTATAAAGCATGGTATGTGCCCACAGGGTCGTTACCGACCCACGAAAATGTATCGAGTGATTGCAATTAGACAAATAATTTTATTAGCAACATTTATAACAATATCTCTAAAGCACATATCCAGTTTACTATAAAAACAATTTTGGTAGTGAAACAAAATAATATACACAAAATATTAACTTTTTTATGCGCTTGAGCGCAGATTTTTTCAGAAATTTATTGGTACCATTTTACACTGGCACTTGTCAGATGAAATTATTGCAAAGTAGAAATGATATTGAGCTGTGCTCTAAAATTGGTCTTTGGACTATATAAAGATGACGTTGTAATAAGAATGCATTCATAAGTTCGCGGTCAGGGTGCATTTGAAGTAATCAAGTACTTTTGGGTCGTTACCGACACCCTGGGCATATATGGGTTAATATTACGAAATGCCAAACCATTTAAACATCCGCAAACTCTGTTAATACTGTACTATTCACTGGTAAGATCTATATTGGAGTACTGCTCCTCTGTGTGGTCTCCAATATATAACACTCACGTATATCGCATAGAATCTGTGCAGACAAGGTTTGTCAGAGTTTTAAGCGCGAAATATGGCCTCAGACGTAAACTACCCAATTACAATCAGCGGCTCACGCACTTTCACATGAAGAGTCTTGAGAGAAGAAGATGGGTTAGTGACTTAAGTACATTGCAAAAAATTGCTAATGGCTCCTTTGACATTCAATTACTTGACCAGATAAAGTGTAAAATACGATCTGTGCGCACCCCACAATTATTCAGTATTCCCGCTAGTAACAATAATGTTTTTGAAAACAATCCGTTATCTAGAATGTGCAGTCAATATAATGCAATAAGGTAGACTTGTTTTTGAACAGTTTTAATGAATTTAGAAATTCTACGAATTGTAATTACAACAGCGTCATTTATTAACTTCTCCATATTATTTTACCTTTACTGTCTCTAATGAAGCATGTTTAAACATTGTACGCTGTGTACAGTAATAATTGGACTTCAGATTTATGTACTGTATGTTGTCATAACTGTTCTGAATTGTCTTAGTCTGTAGACTGTCACTGTACTTATTAAAATAAAATAAAATGTGGTGTTTTTTTTGGGTCAAATTCCGCTTGTAGTGTTGTTACTTGAAGTATGAGTTGAGAAAATCTGTTTTCTTTTGTTTTATCACCTTTAGAAATGGATACCCATCACGTCTGTAAAGTTTACATAAAAAAAAACTGATATTTTAAGTAACTACACCAACTGCGATCAATGTCCCAAAAAAATCATTTTTTTTTTTGTTTTACTCGTATCTTGTTTAAGCCATGTCGACCAAATTAGCTAGTGAAATTCGCTAGCGGAGTTTCACTAGCTAATTTAATTTAACCTTGTATAAAAAAGGCTTTAAAATAAAGAAAGAAGCTCCAATTAAGTTTTTCACGTTAACTCGTCTCAACTATTATTCTATTTTATCTTGAACAAAATACTTTTCTGAGCTGTCACTTAGAAGGATGATAAATTAGTCACCTTAGGCTTTTCATTAGGCCCTTTAGCTATTTGGACAATAGCCTTTCTTCGTTAGGATTTCTTTTCTTAGTTTGATCATTTATTTAAGGGTTTGTATCTCAATATTTGTTCGATAAAGCAATTTTATTTTATAAAATAATTTCATCTATCGGTAAGATATTAAAGCCTTTTTCATATTTTTTTTAGTAACCTTCTCCGGCGCGCTCACAATAACTTACCAAAGCCCTGACAATGAATAATTCATGTTTTTTGAAAAATATTGATATTTTACTAATAATGTTTATTTATTTATTAAGGTACACCAACAGCTTCTATGTATTGTAGCTACAGTATAAATATCTTAAGTTTAATAAGATCACAATAGTCTCGGTCTTACACAGTCACCAATTCTAGGTTCACCAGCAATCACAGAAAGAAGTGATCATACATGTAGGCTAGAATTTAAAAATTATGGCAAAATCTTCTAATGTTATTCATATAATATAACAACCCTGTAAATATTGTAAATCCACAAAAATTGTAAACGTCAAGTAACTTTTGGTGACTGGGATTCATGGATATGACAAATAAAAGCTGCTTATAAAAAAAAATATATATAAATATATATCAGGTAATCCCTTATCATAGGTATTTGAGTTAGGGCTGATTTATCAATCAGCTGATAACTATTCGAGGAAATTTTTACAGTTATTTCATACAAAATCTATCGAACGTCAATTTTATTCCTCGAATAAAAGTTATATGGCGATGGAAAAATCAGCCCTCAGTCAATGAAACATTAGTTCAAACATTTGAAACTAGACTTTTAAATCATAATGTGGCATTACAGCTGAAATGGACAAGGGTCAACTAAACTAACTGTTGGAGGGCACTGTATATAGATTTTGGACATTAGCATACAAATCTTACACGCTTAATTAATTAGACTCAGATTGAACATACAGATGCATAAAATAAACATTCTTATAGCCTACAGAGGGAATAAGAAAGTGTATTTTACCTCGGAATTGAATATACCACCCACGACGCCAAAGACAATCTCACTCATTGCGCCAAAAGTGTTATCAAAAATTTTCAAGACCTTAATATTTCCTTTCACGTTATACGTAGGCAATAACTACATTATTATAAAGCCTTGTTCAGACTAAAGCACATTTTCCACTCAATAACTTACACAATCTGTAACGGACACGTCATGATATTCTGAAGTCATTTTTATTTTTTTATTTTGATTAGACTCTTCACCTGCACCGCATCGAATTTCCCCGATAGTGTCCTTGCACCGTTATAAATGTGCTCAAGTGTGGCCAAGCTTTAGGCCCTTTGTACATACACACACGTTTTTCTTGCCGTAAAAACTACGATTTTTTCGCCTGGTGTAGGCACAGTCGCCAGTGTTATCTATATGGATTACTATAGAAGCTTGTTGACGGACACATTGTTCTTAGGCGCGGTTTATACGACGTGTGTAGCCACGGTTGTCAATGTTGTATAAATCACTATGGAACGCACCTTGCGCACCTCACGCCTCAGCCGCCGCGGGAGACGCTCCGGGCGTCGGGAGCCGCGTGACGACTCCCGGCCACCGGGATCCGGGGTAGCTCTCCGTCCGATCAGGACTAGGCCCGTGCCGGACGGCGTGTACGTGTTCCACGCGCGCCTCAAAGAGATGTCAGCAAAAACGACGGGGCCCCATAGGGCCGAAGCCTGCCAGGGTAGCGGGAACATCCGAAAGGGTTTGCCGCTGCCCTGGAACATAAAGGGCTAAGGAAGGAACACGGGTGGGTTTTAGTCAGTAAGAGTCTGACACTCCCTCCTGCTCCACCCAGAGCGGGAGGAGTCATTTGATGATTTCCCATCCTCAAAAAAATAAAAGGTTGTTGACGGATAAATTTTTTCTACGGCGCGGTTTATACTTCGTATGTAGGCTCGGTCATCAGTGTTATATGGATCACTATGGAAGCTTGTTGACGAACGCGTTTTTTCTACGGGGCGGTTCATACGCCGTGTGTAGGCACAGTCGTCAGTGTTGTATGGATCACTATGGAAGCTTGTTGACGGACACGTTTTTTACCGTGAAAAAACCGTGCCGTGTACAAAACGTCAACGTCATACCCTAACCACAGTAGCGTAACAGTTGTGACACGCATCACGTCTTTAATAATAACGTCACTCTAGTCTCCAAGCAGACATATATTACACTGATTTTAGATTACAGGACGTCCCTTAGGGTTATACTACAAGGTTTTAGAGTCAATATCTTTTCGAGACATCGCCAAGCGGTTGGTCTACTCTTTACGTGACCAGAGGGTTGGCCTATTTATTGGCCAAAGAATCCGCATTGCCATAAAACGTGGCAATGCTGCCAGCCTTTTGGGCACGTTTCCTATTGACGTAATGCGGACGGATTGTTTGATGCCCTTTGATTCTTTCCCCCCCTTTTTATATCCGTCTTAGTTTAAGAGTATATTCTGAATCCTGAGTATTTATTTCTATACCTATACTCCATTCGGAAAAGGATTAGGCATTTAAACAAACCTTTTTTACAGTCCGTTCAACTGATTTTGACTTCTATTGCATTAGAAGCATGACAAATGGCAGCTGCAATAAATAGTTGGTATTGTAACCAGTCGTTTGCCATCCTTATGCCTACGGAATAGAAGTTAAAATCGGTTGAACGGACTGTAAAAAAGGTTTCTTTAAATATCTAATCTTATTCCGAAAGGAGTATAGTATATAATTCTAAGGTACGGATCAGGTGTAAAATTTAAGATGTATGAGCAAACCCGTACCTATCAATTGTGACGATATTATGCTGACATCGACGCGCAGCGAATAAATATAAAATAAAACAAATTTGAGTTAGTAATCAGCATAATTCGATCCCGTCTGTCCTGATACGTACCCCACAGAGGATGCTGTTTTAGCGTGTAGTCGCTTAGTTTTTAAGTTAAATAAGCCTTCGCTGGAGTCCTTAATTTTTTGAGGCACCCACAAGCAAGAACGGCTAAGCTGCCAACAACCACTTAGGCAGCTTACCTGCGAGACGCCATAAAAAAAAGTTAGCAATCAGTAGTTGCATAGCATCGTTTGGGTAAAAGCACTCATTCGCCGCGAGTCGATCATTTATCAGTTTTGGTTTGTTTGCGCTTTGTTCCAAACTTCCAATACACTAGTTGAACTCAAATCAGTTTACCATTTAATGCTGGTACCTTACCCGTACATATGTACGTTAAGAAATGAAAATGGGTTTACATAACGCAAGTAAGTACGTTTGTTTTTAGAAAGAAAGAAAATGCATTTATTTGCGGCAAACATGACGCATAAAAAAAGGACATAAACACACAAAAAAAAAACAAGTTGTTGAGGTTGGGTTGGGTTTTCTAAATGATTTGAACCCTGCCTTAAAATAGCCTCAAGACTCGTGCTTTTGCTTTTTCCCATTAACCTCTAACAAAATGCCGGTTACTTTCTTTAAAAATATAGTTGGTAAGTTAAAATAATACAAATAAAGGAATTAGACAAAACTTTTTTTTATGACTTAAATCATGTGAGTGGGTTCATTCATTTATTTATTCAGAAACAATTTACATTGTGTTGAACATTACATATTAAATAAAATAATCACATGCAGAAAGAAGTTGAGTAGGCATGTACCTTATATACGAAAGGAGGCTGAGAGGTGACCTATCATAAATGAATAACGCCACGTTCATCATAACATCAAGGTCACAAAAAAAGTAAAAGGACTACCTATCTGTAATAAACTAATAAATTAAATATGTCTCGTATACAGTGTCTGACCCTGATAGTAACTTCGCTAAAACCTTTGGGATGTTGCTTGACATGATACGTTCATTTATCTCCCCAGTACGTCCCTCGGGCGCTATACAATTTTTGTGTCAGTCCGAACTTTGTACAAAATGTTAAGGTCAATATTCATGTTTATTTATTAGAAGATCACAACTACGTGTCACAATATGATTATAATATCTAATTTACTGCCTCATTGCTCTAGTGGTCGCAACCGCTACTGCCGAGCATGAGTTCCCGGGTTTGATTCCCAGGTCGGGCATTGTGACATTGGCATTTTTTCCATCAGGATTTTTTCAGTAACAGCACGGAGTCTGTAGTTTAGTATGGCTTTTTACTTCATCATGGCTTGAACTTATTACCTCCTCTTATACTCCATCTATATACCTACTTATAATAAATCTGTAGAAGTGAAAATTCTGTACATTGAAAATATCAAAAAAATAATTTACAGGGGGTGTTACTAGACCGACACCGAACCCAAAAATGTGATTAAAAAATTTTTTGTCTGTCTGTCTGTCTGTCGGTCTGTCTGTCTGTCTGTCTGTTTGTTCAGGCATCACGCAAAAACTACCGGTTCAATTACGATGAAACTTGGTATAATTATTCTTTAATATCCTGGGCACCACACTGGGTACTTTTTATCCCGGAAAAGTATATACAATAAAAAACAAACTTAATTTTGCGGTTCGATCCCTATACCCGATTACCACTGTCTGTACTGTACCAACCGCAAAAACTAAGTTTGTCGTAGGTTGGGTCACCCGCAGTGGAGTTAATTTTTATTCCTTTTAGTTTTTAGAGTTATTTAGGTTTATTTTTATATGCGTCGTAGGTATAGATTTTAATTTTAAAGTATAGGTAGTATATTTGATAGTGTACGTAGTGACCGTAGGTTATTTTATAATACTGTTAGGTAGGATTAGTCATTCGTATAGATATTAGTTTTTAGGGATTTTGCTTATTTATTGAGTTTAGATTAGTTATCATCAGAAATAGGTTTATTTAGGTAGGTATTTAATTTTCTGTTATTGAGTTTTTTTTTTAATTAGGTAGGTACTTAGGTAAAGATATCATATAGGTACCCTCTTAATCACCACTAATGAGACACAATTGGTTTTCTACTGTAATTAGCCACAAAGGGCCCGCGAGATAGATGGCATTCTGGGGAAGCACATACATTTTATCCTGTTAGCACGTTCCCGTGGGATAACTTCCGACATCCACGCGGGCGAAGCCGCGGGCAGAAGCTAGTTCGGAATAAGATTAGACACTTAAATGAGATGTTTGCATTTTGGCGTGAGTACTCGATTCGGAATAAGATAAGACATTTAAACAAACCTTTTTTACAGTCCGTTCAACCGATTTTAACTTCTATTCCGTAGGCATAAGGATGAAATTTAGAGCAAAAAAGTGGTTACAATACCAACTATTTACTGCAGCTACCACTTGACATGCCACCAACGCAATATAAGCCAAAATCGGTTGACCTGACTGTAAAAAAGGTTTGTTTAAATGTCTTATTCCGAATGGACTATAACTCACGCCAAAATGCAAACATCTCATCATCATCTGCCTAGCCTTTTCCCATCTAAGTTGGGGTCGGCTTCCAGTCTAACCGGTAGCAGCTGGATACCAGCAGCAGCAACATGGAGCAACTGCCTATGTGACCTCCACAACCCAGTTACAGGGTAAGAAAGATGCAAAGATCTATGAACCATAAACCTTTAGCCATTTGAACGAACCGTTTTACGATATAGAAGCTGAGCACAAATGTCACGTTCCTGAAATTGATTACGTCAAACGTGGCTTCAGCGAAATCTGTCTCATTACGCCGTGTCCCAGCCTGGCTCAGACAATGTCTTCTTAATTAAGTGATATTAGATATTACAAGTATGTCGTGTATTCTCAGAATACGTATAACAGTTCCCGGGAGTGGAATAAAAGTGACGTAGGTTGTATGAAATTATATTAGATGGGTATTTCCATATAAGTATATCTTTTTTGTCTTTAACACCTGCCCCGAATAAAGTGATATGGAGTGTTTGGAGAAATGTTTTCCCTACATGAATTGTTTTGTTTCCACAAGAAGAAAAAACAATTGTGTATTCATCGATCATATTCGCAATACCACACTGCGCTCCAAAACACAGATTACTGCACCCTAATTGCGTAACACACGATCAATCGGAATCGGTTTCATTTTGACAGTTCAACAACATTCATTGCGTTATTTACGTGTTGAGCAGACAATTTTTCGAACATATGAAGCAAAGGATTAGCAATTTGCTTCAAAATGATTCAGATTCCGATTGATTGTGTGTTACGCAATTAGGGTGCTGACGTTAGTCGCTAAACTGAAGTGGGACTGGGCTGGCCACGTCTGCCGTATGCCCAATGAGCTGCGGGCCAAAATAACCACCACGTGCAACCCTGACACAGCCAGAAGGCGTCGCGGCAGACCCCGTAGAACATGGCAGGACGAGCTGGACAAAACAAACGACCAGTGGTCCACTTTAGCCCTGGATTAAAATAGCTGGAAGCCATGGGGAGATGCCGTACATCAGCAGTGGGATGATGCCGGCTAACACTAACTGTAACAGTATTCTTCAAAATATATAAACCACAAATATAAAGCAAATACAAAACATTGACTTATACAGGTTGGCAGGCACATCGACGCGCAAACTGTAACGATGAATTGAACCTAACCTTTTTTTTTTTTCTCGCTGAGAAATGCTTTATGCATCCCCGTCTCGCGGGGGACCGAGACGGGGTATGTGGGACTCCCTGTCGGAGGACAGTATACCCACTAAAACTCAGCGGTGTTCCTACAAACGCCGTAATGGGAGGGCTATGGGAAATCAATACTTCCACGGCCCTCCCGGCGCACGCCCGCCAAGATGGTATGGCGGGCCCCGCATGCCCCCCAAGTTGGGGGGCTACGGGAATGGCCGGGAACACCTGGCCATTCCCGTCCCTCAAGGTGGAGGCCTGTGCAAAACAGGCAACGGAGCCCCCGCACCCGTTGCCTGCTGGCCTCCACGCCCGCCTGAAAGGCGGGCCCCGCATGCCCCCCGCGTTGGGGGAGCTACGGCCGCAGAGGATAGGGAGAGCGGCAACGAAACACCGACACTCCTCTTCCCCTGCGGCCCCGCCGCGTCCGCCATCATACGGTGGCGGCCCCGTCAAGGCCGCGGAAGGAGGGAGAGCCTCTCCCGCCGTGGCCTCTATCCTCAGCCGCAATGTCTCCCTCACGGGGGACATCGCGGCCCGCCTCAGGTAGGTCAAGATGTCGCGCAAGCGGCACCGCAACCTACCCGTGGGCCGCTACGTCCCGGGCTAAACCGCACAGCCCGGACGAGCGGCCCCCGCTGGGGTTCCTCTTAGCTTCACCGTGGCCCAGCTCGCCACGGCTACTGAGCCCCCCCGCCTCGACAATGCGGGAACCCACCGGGGGGGATTGAACCTAACCTGAACCAACCTAAAACGGATTGTAATTTACATACATAATTATAATAAGTTCACGCCTTTTTCCCTATAGGGGCAGGTAGAACGCCACCTGCTACAAACCTTACTTACACTATAGTTGTTATATTTTAAACTAATGTATACCTAAATAATTTTGAGTGGGTGCCGTTTCAATTTAAGGCAATTTAGTGATCTTTGTTTATTGATTGTTTGGCGCTGACTCAAAATTACTTAGGTATACTTACATTCGTTTAAGAACTTAGTTATTAAGGTTAAATAAAAAAGGTTTATTATTATTTGCTTTTCAGTTTTCTCGACGGTTTATTTTTTTTTTGTTTAAAGTTTTCCCAACTATGTGTGTTGGGGTCGGCTTTCGGTTTAACCGGATTCAGCTGAATACCAGTATTTTAAATGGAGCGACTACCCATCTGACCTCCACACCCTCGTTACTAGGTAAAACGATAACCCTTGGTAAGACTGGTTGTCAGATTTTCGGGCTTCTGACTAACCATAACGACATGTCAAAGTTCCACGAATGACGGCTGGGACCAACGGTTTCTGAGGCGCAGAGGGGTCTCGGTATGTAAAGATAGTCACCCATCCACAAAACAACCGCGGCAAGCGTAGATTAACCTGATCGATCGACCTGTGTGGCTGTTATTATTTAGACACGGGCACCTCGGGCTACTTACATCATGTGTCCGATATTATATGCGTCGAGGAAGCTGAATGATGGCGAGAAGAGTTATTCAACAACGAAAAAGTCCACCATACGTGAGCTTTTTGCGAGTTCACGGTACCAGGATGAATAAATCAAACGAAGGTTTGTCGAATAACTTTCATAATTATTTCTATAAACGATGCTACGTTTAATATGGCAAAATAATCGTCATCTGAAGAAAAATTTGTATTTAATAAAAAAGGGTAATTTTCATAGCATGTCGCGAAAGTTATTTCTGCGGTTGAAACCGAAAATATTCCATATCTTAAAATATTATATCAATATATATTATGCTTAGCTGTTCTGGCTGAACAAGTCAGCACTCTTGCAATCTAGAGAAATGTGCTTCGGAGTATTTTCCATGTAAGGATCGTCCGTTTGACCCTGCAAACAAACTCACACACAAACTTTGAACTCTTGATTTGAATAGCATGAAGTAGTAATACTACTAGTATAAATTATATACTTATAATATCGGGGGGGGGGGGGGGGTTCTAGGTTAATTCTCTCCTGATTAAAAGGTCTAAGTAGCTAAATGTCCAACAGCGCGAAACGTCTCATGAGCAGTAGGTAAGTCTTATTAGCAAAATGTCTATGTAGCAAAACGACCAACTATCAGATGGTCTATATACTATATAATTATATGGACTATTTAATTTTGACAATTCAAAAGTGCCTGTAAATGGTTTAATTGAAATAAATTATTTGAGTTTGAGTTTGAAATAGCAGAACATATATTTAGCAAAAAGTCATTTTTAAAATGTGTACACTCATGATAGAATGTAAAAGTTATTTGTAAATTACATTAAAATTGGTTAAATTGTAAATGTACACAAAATGTATACATTGGTACAGACGCCAGCAGGTCAAGCTACCCGAAACTGTCAAATTTTCCCGATCAAACTTGAACCTTAGTGCTTAAGCGATAAAGTTGAAAATATATTAAAGAAATTTGACAGATTGTAGTAGCTTGATGTGCTGGCGTCTGTACATAGACGCACATTATGTGACATAGGGCTTGTTGGAGAATTGGTAAAGTCAGTTAGAAACATAATCTTTTTAATTATGGGATCCAACGATCCACACGCGCTTATGTACATTTAATCTTGTTACCATAACACAAGCATTAGGTTGCTTAGCTTGGGACTAGATAGCGCTGTGTGAAATGTCCAGGGATATTGTTATTATTGGTTTCCTTTCCTTGGTTATTACATGAATGAGGAGTTCCTCCCCAAATATTTTCGTAATTTCACTAACCATTATATAGCGACGCACCAAATACACCATCTGTCCTTTGGATAGCGGTAATAGTCTCCGAGTAAAATGGTTCTGTGTCATTCGGACAGGCGGACAGACAGCCAGACGGACATGACGAAATTATAAGAATTCCGTTTTTGTCATTTGTTGGCCACGGAACCCTAAAAAGGACTATAACCGCTGGGATCGATTTACGTCAGTCCGTGGTTGAGTGACCATTCTTTACACATCGTGACCACTCCGTGCTTCAGAGAGCACGTTCTAACCGTCCCGGTTGTCAAGTGAATACCCCAATAGGACTGCGCCTAATCAAAAGTGGGTTGCAGTAGTAGTAGCAAAATGTAGGTATCAGTATTTTGGAACTGGGACGTTTCTATGTAGGTGACAAAGCTATTTAGAAAATTGGTAAATGAAACTAACTTATGTGAATACGAGACCGGTAAGGTATCAGTAACATCTGAGTTTATAATACAGGGGGCCTACTCCGAAGTGCAAAGTACGAATGTTCGGATCGGACCGACACATGGCCGAACCGAATATTATTGAAAAATGCGAAAAAAGTTCGGATCGGCTCAGTTGGGTCGGGACCATAGTCAATATTCGAAAGAGTGTAGGAGTGTACGATCGGAACCGACCGAACCAAATAGTAACTTCGTAGCAGGAAACGGCCGAACATTCGGCCGATACTACTTCGGAGTAGACCCCAAGGCCTCATCATCATCGTGATCCTATCCTTTTCCCCAACTACGTTAGGGTCAGCTTCCAGTCTCACCAGATGCAGCTGCGTACCTGTATTTTACATGAAGCGACTGCCTATCTGACCGCCACAACCCAATTACTGGGGAATACAGGCCTAAATATAAAATAAAATTTATTAAAACATATTTCAATATAAACAATAATACTACTAACATGTGAGGGGCCCGTGAGTAAATAATAACAGCCACACAGGTCTATCGATCAGGTTAAGCTACGCTTACCGCGGTTGGTCTGTGGATGGGTGACCATATCGACATACCGAGACCTCTCCGTGTCTCGGAAAGCACGTTAAGCCGTTGGTCCCGGCTGTCATTCGTGGATCTTTGACAGTCGTTACGGTTAGTCAGAAGCCCGAAAGTCTGACAACCAGTCTTACCAAGGGGTATCGTATTACCCAGTAACTGGGTTGTGGAGGTCAGATAGGCAGTCGCTCCATGTAAAATACTGGTATTCAGCTGCATCCGGTTAGACTGGAAGCCGACCCCAAAATAGTTGGGAAAAGGCTAGACAGATGATGATTACTAACATGTGGAGGCCTGGGTCCCAGCAGTGGGAACGTTATAGGGTGATTATGTATATGTGTTATGTCTTTTAACAAGACAATATGTTAATTTTTTCAAAATAAACAATGTGTCCAATTACAAGGGTGAATTTGTATTTAAATACACATGCCATAGTGATAAACGATACCTATTATACTACAGAATACAAAATCAAAGTACTTATTTTATCATCCTGGCTCATTTACGAAATTCCTACTTTCCCCAATTTTTATATAAACTGATCTAAAATAATCTAGTCTTTAAACGAACATTATCTCTTGGCAATTTAAGTCTAATCTTTTTTTCCCAACGTGTCTGTAACATTTTCATGAAGAGCCCGATCTACACGATTTCTTCTTTTCAATAGTGTACTTAAACTGTATAGAATGGTGACTACACAGTAAAAACTTTCGCACGCTATATACACGGGATCCTGGATTACTTCGTTCTATGTCAAGAGCCTAATCCAGCCATTGAAAGAAAGCCTTTTAAGACGGTAGTCGAAGCTGCGCTTAAAGACCTCACGATTTATTTAATAGTTCGTACACGAATTTGAAAAAAATATACAGACAATTCGCGAAAATTAAACATAATAGAATAACAAATTCTGATATTGTCGTTCCGAATTTTGTTTATTGCCGGTAATTATACTACACCAAACATAATCTAACTTAAATTCAATACAAACAAGATCAAAATTTGTTATTCAACTCGGCTGCTTTACAGTACGAAAAAAAAAAAAATTGTCGTGCCCATCGGTGTAATTAAATAAACGCGTTTATCATAATTTATGAGCGCCGTAGCGCCGACGCTACGGCGTAGCGCTACGGGCTACGCGAGTCATTTGGGAGCTGGTACGGCATGATCCGGAGACTGCGCGTCTCCCAGTGCTACGCGGGCGACTATTCCGTTCAGACGTACTCGCCGTGTTTTGTGCGTACTAATTCGGCGCGCGTTAACCGAAGTACAGTTACCTACAAAGTTAAACACCGTTATCTCCTTAACCTAGTTCTACGTGCTGCAAATGTGATTTAATAAAAAAACGGTGAGTGAAGTGTAATTTTTTTTATGATATATTCTAGTGTAAAATTGTTTGAAGTGCCGATATCGTTTTCATATGATAAAGTATTCCCCGTTATTGTTGTAAAAGGAATCGTGCATTTGCATGGAAGATAAATTATTGGAGATGATTTTACGATTCGTTTAATCGTATTCTTTTGGTCGGTAAGCTTTGGATTTGCAAGTGACATTTTTATGTGACTTCGTTTCGTGGATTGTCGGAGCTTTATCTACCGGAATATAAAATAAGGTACCAACAAATTTAAGCATCTTCTTCAGTTGACAAAACAGGTTTTTCTGATGAGAGGCGTTCAGGTGTCCCATATTTCAGTGACCCGTGAAATCTGCTTATAGATAATTGGTAATGGACCCGAAGTTATAAATATCTAATATGATTACACGGATCTTTTTTCATGGCAAAATACTTTCAGCTAAATTAAGTTTTGTGTCCTAGAATAAGATCCCGGGTCTAATGTACACATTCCTTACTTAGGTAAATTGATGTTCGTGACATATTATTTGAGAAGAAAAATCTTCATTAAATTCTCTAGTTTGTCACCGAGGAAGCCTGGATTTACAGACCTAATTTTAGAAGGTTTTTGCCGTGAAATATGAACAAACACTTTTCTTTTTACAAGCTTTTATTTTTAATGCTTGAGTTTAACCACTGATTTTCTTTCTTTTTTTTTGGTCACCTGTATCTTATTTTTCCAAATTAGGATCTTGGTTTGTTTTAACAATTACTGTATCAAAATCGCTAATGATTATATCGTGACAATATGCAGATATGTTTATAAATATGTAAAAAGGGGCTCGTGGCTTTCTGATAACAGCTTCGTGTGTCGATTGAAGGATAAGCTACGCTTACTGCGGTCTGTTCGTGGATAGGTGACCGTGTATTACATATCGAGACCTCTCCGTGCCTCGGAAAAGCACGCCAAGCCGCTGGTTATTTGTAGATCTTTACGGAACCAGACGTTACGGATAATCAGAAGCCAAAAAGCCTGACAACTAGTCTTACCAAGGGGTATCGTGTTACCTAGTTACTGGGTTGTGGAGGTCAGATGGGCAGTCACTCCATGTAAAATACTGGTAGTCAGCTGCATCCGATTAGACTGGAAGCCGACTCCAACATAGCCCATAGTTGTGAAAAGGCTGGACAAAAAAATATCTACATGTTTTTTGAACAATAACTTTGCTGAAAGCACAATTTCATGTCTATTCAGTGTAGTAATTTGTGTGTATCTTATTTCATTACTTATGTATTCCGTCCAACTTTAACTTTATCAACATTGTCTTTTTGTGTATCTGTGGAGAACGTTGTTGGTTACACATTTGTATAACTCCTTATGTTCAATTTCCTTGTATAATATAATGTGTAATTGTTTGTTCTTCCGAATAAATAAAATAAAAAAAAATAAAAAACTTAGGATTTTATTAATTTCATACGCTTTAATAACTGACGCGGGAAGACAGGCAAACGAGAATATTCTTGTCTTCCCTCAATTCAAGAGACAGTGATTGTTTTTGCTAGATTAAATTCCAGACATAACTAGGATTTAGCTCCTTCATTTATCTATGTGACAAGACTAAAGGGCGTGATAAAATCTATCAGGAGATTGGATGATATCGTTCTCAAATGTATAATTTCAACATGAATGATTTAACCAATATTTTGTAACAATTTTATGATTTCAAAGAGTATATGTGGAGTATCTTGCCCTTTCTTCTCCATAGGTACCTACTACACTTTGGTATGGGCAACTAGCTTCATCTTTCTGACTGACAATTCAAAAGTGCCAGTAATTTGTTTATTTGAAATAAATTCTTTGAGTTTGAGTTTGATGGACATTCGAAACATGGAATGGAATGAATAACCACTTTTACGCCTAATTACAAATAATGCCTACATTTGAATTATACGAAATTAAATTGTACATTTACATTTTCGACAGATTTGCATCGAGTTAGCAACAAGGCTACCCTTGTTGCTAACTCGATACGAAATGTATTATAATTTTGAAATTGGATGGACATGATTTTGTGAAATTTTACAAATTATAAACATATATTAGAGTTCTAATTTCACTATTGTAGTCGCGAGAAAAGCGTTTTGATATTTGTTACTGAATTATGGCTTAAACATCTTCGATCAATAATAGTACTAGATTCCCGATAAGCGCTTCAAAAACGGCACGAAAAATAAGACCACAAATACCTTTGTGGTCTTATTTCAAATTAGTATGTTTTTAACCTTATTACTTAGACTTTAAGTTTCATTTTAGAATAAATGACTGAAAATTAAAAAATTGAATGATTTTATTTTCAAGCGACATTTTAAATATATTTTGCAATGGTAATTAAACTTTATGTTTAAGCATAAAGGTTTATAATAAACTGAAGTTGTTATGAGATTGAGATCATTGGGGCAATTCTCGTAATTTTAAGAACGTTCACAGTCTGATCTCAGTCTCAGTCTGTCAAAAATACCTCAAATTTCCATACATTTTTGACAAGTATTTGCCATTGATTGTCGCTTAGATGAGATTGCGATTATATTTTGAACGTTTTTAATTACGTGAATTGGCCTTCTGACTTTGAACTCTGTGTTCTTAAAATTATATGAATTGGGCAATTCTTGAACTCTGGGCAATTTTACATTAGATTAACAGGCCAATATATCAACCGCATCGAATAGCCTTAATAACTCACTAGACTTATGGACATAGGGCCCTCTCTAGTTTCGTTGCCAGTTATATATCTTAATAAATATCAACAGATTATTACAATAACAAACTTCCCGCCCCTGCTTCGTACTTAGCATTGAGATTTATTTCTTATATATATGTTTAATACACATAAACCTTTCGGAATAAATTCTTTAGATTATGGTAAAAACATGTCAAAACCCGTTGCGAAGTTTAGAAGAACAATGCAGTCACACAGACAGACACGGAAACAACAACTTTAATGTAAGAATCTTAGCAGGTGACGTTCTGAAGTTTCTGCCTGCCCCCTTGGGCGACAGTTTATTTATGCATGTATGTCAGTAGGCAAAAAATTAGCAAAATAAGCTAATATAGGTAAAAATAAAAAAAAAGACTGTAAAAAAAATATACAACTTTTATTCCGGTTATCCGGCCGACGCGCCAGTGGTTTCGCACACAAAAATTATTACGGCTTAACCTTACCCCAAAACATTCAGAATGTCAGTGAAAACCCTAATAAAATCCACTTTCATACACGCTCATATCAATCTGCTTTTATCTTTAACAATCTTGTACAGATCAAGGAATTGATATAAGTATCTTTAGTGACATGAATTGGAAAGAAATTGGGGTTAAAGGGCAAAGGTTAGAACATGACGGTATTAGTATTCTTAATGTCGATTGTCGTTATATAAGATTATAATTGCTTAGCAAACCTGTTACTTCTTCGCCTTTCGTATAAGGTTGAGAATAGCTTGCCGTGGTGATAAGATTAGGCAGTCGGCAAGGTTGCTAACCCTCAAAACGGTGAATGAAAACATCGTGAGGAACCCGGAATGTCTTAGAACCAAAAAATTGAAGACACGTGTGACATCCACCAACCCGCACTGGGCTAGCGTGGTGGATTACGGCCCACTACGTCTTACCGAGAGGAGGCCTGTGTTCCTGCAGTGGTAACATTATGGGCTGGTTATAAAAAATATAAACAGTTGGTAGGTAACAAGGCTAACTAAGGTGCGAGTTGTCAGTGGCAATTGAGCTTTCTTGAGGTCTTTTTTAATATTTGACCACCAGGTCTTTTGTTTATTTTATTTATTTTTATTTTATTTGAGCGCCTACTTAAAATTAGATGAGTTCTTATACTCACCGAACATAATTATGTTTTCAACCAAATTCTAAATTAAAAACAACATTAAAATTACAATTAAAATGAATATCGCATGCAATCAAATTAAAATCATAATCATGTTTTGGTAGATTTAGTGTAATTTGTACTACATGATCATCGTTGCGTCTTTTAATGTATCCATACCATCGTAGGCGATCCTTGGTAATTTTGTCAGTATAAATGATAAATGATTTTATTTTGTAAATAGGTTTGTACAAACACTTTTACACGTCAATCATATTTTAAAACTAGATGAGGTCGGCGTTTCCTATCTGACTAGTCTGAGAAGAAAGACCGAAACAAACTCAGAGGTCACAGTCTCTTTTAAAGTCCAGACATAATCTTGGTCTGTGACTGGTGCGAGTGAAAAAGGGTTCTTTCATTAACTACTTGCGAAAATTTTCTCAAAGATTAACTACCCAAACTGTAAGTAAACAAAGTTCTGGTTTCCTACAATGAAATTTGGCTCCGTCTACTATTTTAATCAAATTGTGAGAAGGATGATAATGGAGTTAGCGGTCTCTTTGTAACGCTGGTTTTTGCAGAACATTTATATAGTCACTGACTTTAACTTGCCAAATTAATTAGTAAGAAAAGGCGACTTGCAAGTATCCAATACGTGCGTAGTATTTTTTTTTGTATACACACTGTGTTTTTTAAACAAACAATCGTTCTAAACGTGAAGCCCATACTTGCTAAATACTTAGCAGTTAGCCCTTTATTTATAAACGTTACTTAAAATAGTAGCGACTATTTAACCATACATTTTTGACATTTGAACGGCACTTAACTTTTCCTACTCCTACTATCCTAATAATAATAAAATTATAAACGTGAAAGTTTGCATGGATGGATGGATGTTTGTTACTCTTTCACGCAAAAACTACCAAACGGATTTGGATGAAATTTGATACACAGATGGTTTGTAACCAGCATTAACATATGGGATACGTTTTATCCCGATATTCCCACGGGATCAAAACTTATGCGGGTGAAACCGCGGGGCGCAGCAAGTAATATTATAAACGTGAAAGTTTGTGAGGATGGATGGATGGATGAAAGGATGGATGGATGAAAGGATGGATGGATGAAAGGATGGATGGATGAAAGGATGGATGTTTGTTACTCTTTCATGCAAAAACTACTGAACAGATTTGGATGAAATTTGGGACACAGATTTTTAACACATAGGATACATTTTCTCCCGATATTCCTGCGGGATCTTATGCATGCGAAATCGAGGGGCGCTGCTAGTCGTTTATAAATAAACCCGCTAACGTTTCTCAAGAAACTGATGTTCTTTATGATAGACAAAACTGTTTTGTTTGTCTAGTGCGCAAGAGTAAGTGCCAGTTATTTACCACTCGCTTCTGCCATCGACTTTCGTCTACTTCACCATAAAGCATGTTATTAATTCCTACGGCCCACTCCCTCTCGTTGAGAGGAGCCCTATGTCCTAGCAGTAGAAGCATTATAAACAGGATTATGCTATAGCGTATCATCACTATTGAAATGTCCGTATATTTTTGAACAAAGATAAATAAAGAATAGGCTAGTTTCCTAAAAAAAACTAATCAAATCTAAAAAAAATCTTTGTCATTTTTTGTTTGATTGACAAAAGAAAAAATACGTGTCCATTATTTTTTAATAATCTAACTGACGGACTAAATATAAAAATCATTTTTTTACCCAGGCAACTACCCTATTCTATTATTTATATTTGTATCTTTTTTTTATTTTATTCTATTATTATAATTTTTTTATTTGGTTTTATTTTATTTCAATTTTTTATTTATTCGTTATATTTATGGTGGACACAACAAAGAATATTCTATTCATTCTAAGGTGACTGTTTGTAGTGCTGCTGGGGTCTGACAAGCTGCATTTATAATATCATCATACTGGGAGTGATATGAAGATTCGAATGACGTTATTGCGATGCACGCTATTTCGAAAAACTTTACGAGTGGTACGCCTGTTCGAAAACACAATGGGTCGAAAACTGTTATATCGAATGACGTTATAGCGACGCACGCTATTTCGAAAAACTGTTTGAATGATACGCTAGCACGAAAATCTTGGTATCAAAATCCACTGTTGCGAATAGCTTATTCCAATCTGAATTTGTCTGGGGATCGAACTCGCGACCCCAATAAAGCCTTATCTTTGTATTGGGTTTGGGAAACAAGAGCCATTAGAAGTATTATTTTAAGTCAACTTTTTAATTTCCTTAAGTATAATAATAACAAAGAAATCAACACATCAAAATTATAGGTGGTACTCATTACCAAAAGTAATGAGTACCACCATAATACTTCTCATGGCTCTTGTTTCCCAAACCCAATACAAAGATAAGGCTTTATCGGGGTCGCGAGTTCGATCCCCAGACAAATTCAGATTGGAATAAGCTATTCGCAACAGTGGATTTTGATACCAAGACTTTCGTGCTAGCGTACCATTCAAACAGTTTTTCGAAATAGCGTGCGTCGCTATAACGTCATTCGATATAACAGTTTTCGACCCAATGTGTTTTCGAACTGGCGTACCACTCGTAAAGTTTTTCGAAATAGCGTGCGTCGCAATAACATCATTCGAATCTTCATATCACTCCCCATCATACTACCCTGTCGTCACGAAACTTTGACAACTGACCTTAAGCCTTAAGTTTAGTAAGATTGAAGCAAAAGATGTCATGATCAAAGATTCAGTGCCAATAAAGCTTAGTTCTAACTTAGATAAATAGGGTCTACCTTATATTTTATTTAGAATGTCGGTAGTTCTAAATAAGGGATTCGCAAAGTAATAGAATCAGACAAGTTGCTTTGATACTGTAGTTCAAGAGTTTAATACAAAATTAGCCTATAATGTTCCCACTGCTGGGACACAGGCCTCCTCTCTGTGAGAGGGAGTGGGCCGTAACTCACCACGAGGCCCAGTGCGGGTTGGTAGATGCCACATGTCTTCGAATTTTTGGTTTTAGGACATGCCGGTTTCCTCACGATGTTTTTCTTCACCGTTTTTGAGAACAGTGGTAATACAATAATTTACAGAAAATAAAGCGCCTGTCTCGGTTCGAACCTATGAATTACAAATCGCGGCAGTTATCATTGGACCACCACTGCTTTCTGAGAGTCTAAAAGTTGTAATAGATATGGGATATAAAATACTGTATTTAGTCATTAGTTTAGACCACTTTAATAATACCTATCGTATATCAAGCGAAGTAGATAATTTTACAAGGAATGCTAATGTTTGTCCGAAGAGTATCTCATGAAATTGTAAACAAACCCTCTTTAAGATAAATTACGCGCTCGCTAAATTACAGTCAACAGCAAAAGTAGATGATTAAAATCAGAAATTCAATACTAATGAACGGAGTTCGCGTCAGAACTGTGTGGCGTCGAAGTGATTCAAAAGTATGTGATTGTAAATTATACCAAACATTTACTACTAGTGCCATATAGCTGCGAACTCCGTTCATTAGTATTGGATTTCTGATTTTGATCATCTACTTTTGCTGTTGACTGTACAACCCAATAAACTGTCTATTGTGTCTTTAAAAATTTAAATAATATTTTTTTTCATTTCAGGATAAAAACATTTAAGGTTCACAAAAACAATTTTACAACTAAAAAAATACCTATTACATTACCTACAGTAAAAAGTGTACTTATCTTACTACTTAATGTTTACCTCTACTTTTTTCGTTTAATTTCTTCAAGTAGCTTAGTGTTTAGTAGGTACTCCTGAAAGAATACACACTGTGAAGTAATACACAGTACGAGGTATTAACGTAATACATTAATGGCGTCCAGCTTTGGTTCCTATGAAAGTATGAGTAGTTCTGTTATATTATAACGGCCATCTTGAAAATCTGTCATTAACACCATTACTTGGCATAAAAGCGTAAAAAAACACTCCGTATTGGAACACCCCTATTGTGTGAACGTTTACCGATTTCTTAGTCAAGGAAAGCTTTAGTAACATAGTTTGTGTATAGTTTGGCTTTTAGGCTCATTGACATAAGGATGAGATTACAATGATTGACGTGCACTTGCGAAATGAAACATTTTAGTGAAGGCAGTATATTGTGAGTTGACAGTAAGAGAATCAGCGAGCTTCGGGTTCCATTGAAGCCATAAGTAACGTGCAGAGAATAGACAAAGATACATTTCCTGCAATGAAATTGATTTCTAGTATTTTTCCGATATGCCTTCCAGCGAAACACTTTTTCTTTATACTGTCGTTTTCTATTACTCCACTGACTATTGTTTTTATGTGGCTTATATTTTTATGTGTGTAGTGTAGATATATGTAATTATTTTAACGGTGTCTACGTTACATATTTTTCTTTAGCATTACATGATGCTACTTGCTGCATTATGATTGCTAACTCTTCAGGCCTGCTTTGTAGATCACAAATACGCATCATTAATTCATTAAAATTCTGCTGCGGTAAATTATTTACCGCAGCAGAATTTTAATGAAATTATAGCAATGACTTTTATTTTGACAGTTCAACAACATTCATTGCGTTATTTACGTTGTTGAGCAGACAAATTTTTCGAACATATTAAGCAATGGATTATTGACGGCACGGTTGGCGCAGTGGTTAAGCGATTGACTGCTAGGCTGCGTGTTGCGGGTTCGATTCCCGCACGGAACAAATATTTATATGGCCTACAAGTAGTTGTTCCGGGTCTGGCTGTTTGTGCATGTGAGTTTAAATGTTTATAAACGCACCCACGATACAGGAGAAATTCCTAGTTCAATTCAATATTTGTTTATTTATGGCAACTAAGCCCAATTGTTAGTAAATTTTTTCTTAATAACTATTGTTAGTAAACAAAAACACAGAGACAAAAAATAAAAAGAAAAGAAAAATAAAATTGCAAGGTTGGCTGTGGGGACACCTTTTATTTAAAAAAAAATAATAATAACCTTCAAAATCATTTCTATTAAGGTGTGTTACCTGATTAGGGTGCAGATCAGTTAGTTGGACCTTCTCCGGAGGTGGTGAAATAGGTCATACACAAAGTTAGGTGTATGTTATTCTGTATCGTATCAAAATTACTTCAAAGAAACTTTTTTTACCCGCAAAATAACCTTAACAAATTATCATTCATATCATTTAAAAAAAGTACCTCGCAAAAAAATCTTCCAGCACCTTTATTCTCCGAAATACTTTATAAAAACTCACCGGGCAGCGAGAAACTTCTTTGACATTTCCTCCTTTAAAAACTAATATTTCATTACGAAGCTCGACTTTCCTAACGGCGAGTTCAGGCACGTGCCCTCCCAGAGCAGATAGATACAGAAGGTTAGCTTCGTACAACTATCATAAATGCACTCACACATAGAGATACTTCACGCACAGCGAGTGCAAGTGCACTTGCCTTAACCGTACTTCGCAAAAGCATTATTAACCTATAATGTTTCTACTGTTGGCAGACAGACCTACTTTCTTCTTTCGAGAGAGAGTGCTATAATCTACCACGCCGACCCATTGTGGGTTGGTAGATGCCACATGTCAGCACCGTACCGTACCGAGTCTTCTTCGGTTGCGCCAAAAAGTGTTCTAATTGAGAAGAATGAGCTTACACAGCCCGCATGCGATCATGCATACAATTTTTTGTATGAGTGAGTGAGACAAACTATTAAAATTTCGCCGTCGAGAACGAAAAACGTCGAGAAACGTGACCATCTTTTGACGCGGTCGGGAGAATCTAACGATTTGAGATAATAATTTATTGTTGCAAAAAAAGTGTTAAAGTTATTTTCGACCAGTTATGGATAAGCAAAAACCGTGCGATACAATACAGTACTTAACTTTAGTGGAAAACATGACCTGTATCCTGTAGGTACTAGTTAAAAAAACTGTGTTACAGGAGACACAGTCTTCCATTTAAAATAAGACAGCGTATTGAAAATGTATGTATGTGTGTGTATGTATGTAATATGCGTATGTAATATTTGACTGGCATTCGTTTAAGATGCGTTCGTTGTTCTTGCTAATTATATTGAGCTGACCTTCTGAACCTGTCTATTTCATGCCTTAGTTCAGATTACCGCGATAGATAACGTGAATGGTGACGTCACACCGGATTATAATGACCGATGGCGCTCTATCCTTATCCCCGTAATTTATTTCGGTCAGGATTATTAGGAATCCGCTTTCCGGAATGTGGAAAGAATTCGACGTTTTCTATTTGGGATTTAGATTTTAGTGATTACGGAATGTGTTTTTGAAGGTCGTCTTTTAAGAATGGAAAGGAATATTATTGGACGTGCTTTCTATTAAAAAGTAGGCCATCCTGTATCTTTCCGTGTGTGTTGTATGAGACAGCTAGAAATTTCGTTTAAATTGTGTAATTGTTTGTTATCTGCCTAGCGTTTTTCCAACTATTTTGCGGTCGGCATCCAGTCAAACTGGATGCAGCTGAATGCCCCCACCCACTTATTAGGTAATGCGATACCCCTTGGTCAGACTGGTTGTCAGACTTTCGGACTTCTGATGACCCGTAACGACTGTCAATGATCTATGAATGACAGCCGGGACCAACGGTTTAACGTGCTTTCCGAGGCACGGAGGGGTCTTAGTATGTAAAGATGGTTATCCATTCACGAACCAATCTTGGCCACCGTTGCTTACCTGATCGATCGAACCGTGCACCTGTTATTTCTTAGCCACAAGCCCCTTAAATGATGTATTTGTTTGTATCAAAGAAGTCTTCTTTCTCGCTATATTGTGAGACATGAAATACCATTTGCCTACTGAGGAGCGAATGAGAATAATCACGAGTAAATACTATCAGGTCAAATGATCACAAAGATCTTCGAGCTGTGAGATCCAATATAAAAGCCCCTTTTTGCCATTACTTGTGATGAGAAGTTAGTATTCTAAACAAATAATTGTGATTGATTGGTTTTGAGTTGTGCCAAGCTGATGGCAATACGCTCACCGACATACACAAGACAAAAGACTAAAAAATATTATTGACGAAATGTGGGTATGCCTATAAGAAAACCCCTGCCTAACACCCGGGGTATACAGGCATGATTTTATGTTATTATAAACAATATAATCTACCAACATACATCCTCATAAGATTCCTAGCGCATACAACAGAATTATGATCACTACCCAAGAACTGGCTAGAACATTTGGATTATTATATTATTTAACTTAAGAGCTACGCCTTTGTACGGTGCTGCAATTTCCACTATTACTTGCCAACTTCAAAACTTCCTTATACGTCAAGACTTTTGCTAACTCTCTCTTTTCGGTTCAAAGATAAATGATTAAATTAAGTGCAGTGCAGTAGACGAAGTATTTATCTTTGGCAATCTTTTGACTTTGTTTTTAATAGTTAGACTTTCGAATTTCATTTTCATGCTCTTTGCTTATATGAAGCGGTTGAGCATTATTTTCCTTGTCATTATTACTTACTTTCTCATTTCTGTCCATAACTTCACCCGCGTGAAATTTCTTGTTTTAACATAAAATATATTCTATGACACTCAGGTATTCTGTTAAAAGACTAAAACCGTATGAGGGAACAGGGAGTACAGTTCATTTATCCTCCATAGAAAAGGGAGAATCCTCCGACCAGATGGGTGTCGTGTATGGTGGGCAAATAACCGACGCTTGATGCCGGGACATTGTATTTGTGCTAGTTGCCCGGTAAACTCTGCTTGCGCGATGCAGGAATTTGTGTGACGTCAGTGGGAGGCGTAGTTCACATGTGGCTGTGTAGATGCCGCCACAGGATCAGTAGCTTCAAAGAATACCCCTCACATACATACTCACAAATACCTCTTTATAGTATTAGTGTTATAGATAATTTGATAAAGAATTGTTTGGTTGAAGAAATGTACCTAGAAATCGTTTATAGTTTGTGTCCTTCGTTTTCAATAATAATATATATTTATCATTTTGCTTGATTTGTTATATTCTGCGTTGTGGTTTTGTTTTCGTTTCATTTTTTAAATCTTATTTGATTTCTCAAGAAAAATCCTTATGAAAACGCAAATATATTGATTTTTCGTCGTCCTTTACGGGAAGGAAAGGTACTCGAGACTATCCTGTTGCGTCTCATTGAATGCAATTTGTAAGAGTGTATTGAGGAAAATGGCCTTCTATGGAGATCTTAGATCGTAGAACGGCCTTCCATCATTACATGGTATTGTTATTTTCGCCCTCAATATCCTTGGGGACTTGAAAAGCTGAAATGGTAATGCACTCAAGATTGGCTTATAAATAAAGCGGCGTCTTTGTTATTGTTGTGAATTTATGTGGTAGATAAGAGCAGAGTTCTGAAAAAGGCAAATGGGTGCTGTTCTAGTTTAAATACCTTCCTATGTATTTATAGTCCGAACGAAGAAAAATTTTTTTTCTACCGAAAATTAATACTGTTATAAATAAATTCGGCCTTATTTGCATTTTCGGCCGAAAACTGATAAAAAAAAGAAAATTTAATATTTTTGTCGCGAAACGAAAATAAAAAAATGCAGAAGCTCTCGAAAAATAACAATAAGAACATCAAAATCCTTGAGATTTACCCAAAACCAACAGTTAATAAACAAAAGAAAAACGGGAAACAATATCTTAAACACGAGATATTAACCGGAATAAACAAATAAAAACAGGGTAATATCAAACCATTTAATTTCGTCAGTTGACTTGACAAATATCAGTATTGCAAATGGCCGCCGTCAAAGCGGGCTTAAGGTTTACTTACCTACTGACAGGAAAATGAGCATACACTTGGAAGTGCGTCTTACAGTATTTTGCCGTTTCTTTTTCCTCAAACATTTTTTAATATTATAATATTTTCCTTATGGAGTAACATATCATAGGTATCGGAATCAGTTCGGCAGTTTATCAGATATCAAGGTTTTTATTTATATTATTCGTACAGAAACTAGGGAAATAAATTGAGGTGATACTATTGTGGCACTGTTTACCTATAAGTCAATAATTGTAATATTATACCGGGTGGCAGGGGCCTCGACGCGGAAACTGTAATCATGAATTTAGCACATGATTCTAGCGTAGAAAATTTCCGTCGGTAATCAAAATAGAATCTGCTCTTTCATAGAAAAGTGCTATACCTACGCGGTCAAAATGTATGGAACCGCAATTTTTTCTTAATAACCGACGAAAAATTTTAACGCATGGGCATTCAGAATCATGTACTGAGTTCATGGTAGGTAACAAGTTGCGCCTCGTTGCCACGCTGTGTATTATTACACGCTGTATATCGTTGACCTGGCTTTTGTCTTATAAAAAGAAAGTCTAGCATATCTAGTCAATGATAAAAACTGCTTAAAATATAATCAATATGATTTGAGACGCATTTTAATATTCATTGGGTTACTTTTATCGTTGAAAAGGTATATAGATATAATAATAATATACAAAAACACCTGCTGAAATCAATTCAGCTGGGGTTATTCTTTGCTTTCACTGAAGGGCAACCTCTCGTTTTCTTTTTTCCACTCAATTCGATCCTGAACCAACACACATAAACATAAATAAAAATAAAAATAACTAGATACATAAGTTTCAATAAAACACAATTCACAATTATTTAATGCTTTTCAGACAATGTAAAAATACGAATGCCTCCCTTGCGAATCCTGTCAGTTTTTATCACGAAATAAACAAGCCGTTCGTGAGACGTACATGGGTATCCCATTATTTACGACTCGCGTAAAACAATGGTGTCTTTTACCGTCACCGGAAGGCTTGTTATACTTAACATATATTTTCTGTTCGTTATAACACCATATCGCTATAAGACTTCTGGTATTTTATGGATGTTGTTAATTCAATTGCTATTAATTTATTTAAAAGACGAATAAAGTTAGGTATTTACCTAAATTTCTAAAAGAATTAGGCCTCATTTACGGAGACGCGGAGCGTTGCGAGTCGCGTGTGGCGTGGCGTCTCGCGGCGCATCGTACGATTTTCTGTTTACGGAGCGGCGGCGCGTCAAGCGGCACTTCGCACGCGTAAACACAAACGTATGGCAATATAAGACGTTGTTCATAGAGACGCGGGGCGGGAAGCGTGGCAGTGCCCGCCGCTGCGCCCGCAGCGAATCCTCAAGCGTGTAGCAAAGCACGCGGGTTACTCAATCAAACCGACCAGTTTTAGGTTAGCGGAAGATGGGAGTGCAAATTAAATTAATTAGTAATTACCAATAATTAATTAATTAATTATTAAATAATTGCGTTCTGCACGTTCCAAATATGACTGGCAGAGAATTGCCGCTGCGTGCGCCGCCGCGATAAAGGCCGCGTGAGACGCGGAAGTGCCAGCCGCGGGCTTGGCCGCAAAAAACGCTCCAATTTCAAGCAAACGCGTCTAAAATCGCTTCTCCGTAAACGCAGTCATACAACGCCATATGTTTGAATTAAGTGCGGGCCGCGCCGCACAACGTGACGCGCGACGCCCCGCGTCTCCGTAAATGAGCACTAAGAATAGTAACTTAAACTCAATGCTTTTATTTCAATTAAACTTACAGGCACTTTTGAATCGTCAAAGAGTCGGACAGTTAAGGCAGACAGTTAGAAAGAAAGAAAGAAAAAGCATTTATTTGCGGCAAACATGACGCATAAAAAAAAGGACAAAAACACACAAAAAAAAAAAACAAGTTGGGGGTAAACATGCGTCACATTCACGCAAAACGGCCATCGCTCAGCATAATGCTAAGACCCTATACGAGACAGAGCCCCAGCGCTGGTTTTCAGCGGCAGCCGGCACTGACGTGTGACGTACAAAGTGCAGCATGCAATGCAGATGAAGCGAATGCAGTGTATTCATCATTATCCGTCGGCCTAGCCCCACCCCCTAACCAATCAAATCTTTTCAAATTACAAAGTCAAGTTCACAATGACAGTTGAAGGCATTGCTTCGAACGCAACGGTTGTGTCCTGTCATTTGTGTTAACTGATTTAAATTTAAAAAAATGAATACACTGCATTCTTAACGAGAACGAACTATAGTTGCCCATTCCAAAAGGTAGATCATTCATATCATAAATCATGATAAATCATAAATCAAGATAAATTATATATTACAAAATCCTGGGAACATAACTGCTTTGCGATCAGTTTGTAAACTCTTTTCGAATGATCTTTTATCCGTGAAATATGTGTGGGAAAACGGTCATAAATCCGCTTAAATTATACTAGGTACAAAAGGCTCGCCCTTTATTACATCAGACTTAACATTAATGGCGAAATGTGGATGAACAGACGCCAGCAAGTCAAGCTACCCGAAACTATAAAATTTTCCCAGTCAACCTTGAACTTTAACACTTTGGCGATAAAGTTGAAAATCTATTAAAGAAATTTGACAGATTGCAGAAGCTTGTCTGTACTATAAATACACCTATGCCTATTTTTTATCTTAGGAATAAAATCGTCATTTTCCAGCTTTTGATAAATCTAAACTAATATTATGCACGCAAATAAAAAAAAACACGCAAATCTTACACAACACTTCATGTTTCGGTACCCTTATAGTTTCGTCATGTCCTTCCGTCCGTCCTCGGCTTACCTTGCAAACGGTTAGTGCTAGAAAGATGATACTTTGCATGGATATGTGTATTTACCATGTCGACAAAGTGCTAAAACATAATTACGAAAAATATTTTTTTTGGGTTACCTCCACTACACGTAAAGTGGGGATGATTTTTTTTTCCCGCGTGTACCCCATAGTGTGGGGTATCATTAGATAGGTCTTTTAAATACATTGAGAGGTTGCTAAGACGATTTTGATTTAGGTATTCGTTTGCGAGATATTCAACTTTAAAGTTATTTTTTTTTTGTTAAAATATGGCGTTTCCCACCCCCCCCCCCCCCACTCTGAAAGCTAAATGGCTGGCTCGAAAAATCTGAAGAAATCCACGATGGTTGTCCATATGATGAACTTTGAAGAAAAACTATAACGGCTTAGATAACTTTGTTAGTTCAGAAGTTATAGATGCCTAACTTGTAAAATGCGCTTACTTGGAAAACTTCGTACAAAAATAACGAATAATAAGTACACATGTAAAATATTAAAAATGGACAATTATTATTTGAGAACACGGTTGGCGCAGTGGCTGAGCGATCGGACTGCTGCGCTGCGCTGCGCGGGTTCGATTCCCGCACAGAACAAATATTTGTAAGTCCTACATGTATTTGTTCTGAGTCTGGGTGTTTTTCTATGTATAATATGTATGTATTTACAAAAAAAAAATGTATATAAGTAGTTTATCAGCCATCTTGTTATCATAACACAAGCATTAGGTTGCTTAGCTTGGGACTAGATGGCGCTGTGTGAAATGTCCAGGGATATTATTATTATTATTGGTAAGGAACCCTTTGTGCTCTTAAAGAGTCGATTTACCCTAGAACTATTTTAACGTACATAAATCCAAATTGCAAAACCTTGCACACAATAAGACGATTTGCATCTTCTGAAATTGAATTCCATTAATTAATTTCAATTGATGTACTAACCTAGTTTGGGTAAACAACGATCACAATCTGCCCCATCCACAGGGTCAGAGGTGTGCTATCGAATTGTCGGTATAGGTCACTGAAGACGGATTGTGATGATTATACATTGGCTAGTGCAACAGTGTGCCCAAATTGAGCCATAAATGTGGCAATATTGTGAATAATGCGTTTAATTTCATACAATCAATTCCATCAATCTACCTAGCCTTTTCCCAACTATTTTGGGGTCAGCTTCCAGTCTAACCGGATGCAGCTGAATACCAGTATTTTACATGGAATGACTGCCACCACAACACAGTAACTGGGTATTACGATACTCCTTGACTTTTAATTTTATACCTGAGGGGCAATTCTCGTAATTTTAAGAACGTTCACAGTCTGATCTTAGTCTCAATCTGTCAAAAAATACTTCTAATTTACCTACATTTTGACAAGTTTTTGACATTTGTTTGTCGCCGAGATGAGACTCTGCGACTAGATTTTGATCGTTTTAAATTACGAGAATTGACCTGCTGATATTAAATTTAATTTTTGTTTTTGGGTAGGCTTAATTTTTTGTTTAACCCTTTGTGTGAACATGGATCTAAGCGAGACACAATAGCTTTTTAATAATTTCTGTAATTACGGCATTCAACCGGTAAGATTATATTGTTGTTAACAAGCTTTTATTAAGTTTTGAAACAGTGGCTTTAGGGATAATACTAGAAAAAATACTTTCCTCCAGCCACCAATTTGTGGGCTGGCAAAGTTTTGAAACTTTCTTTTTTCTATAGCTAGAAAGCCAGATGTTGTTCAATGAACACAGTTTTATTACACGAACAACATGTAAGTATATACACACTGTGGAGTTTCTAAACAGGTCTTGAAGAATCCGTGATGGCCTCATAAAAAATGAAGTGGTACGCATCTCATCACGTAAAAAAAAGAAAAATGTTCGCACGCACACGGCTTCTAGAAGTAAGTACTGAAGCTTAGCTATAAGCGTTATGGTGAATGTTTGGTACTTGTAGAATATGACAGACATTTCATGTTAAACATAAGATAACATTTGTAAGAACGTATGAAAAATAAACAGTTTTTCATCCACAAGCTAAAAAAAAAGCTCTCTTTTGGGCTCCCCCGCAGTCGAAAGATACACAGGTACTTACGTTAATAGTTATGAGCCATTCGTCTGAGCTTCCACAGTCCACTGGTCGTATGTAAGTCCATAGTACACTATATTCATCATCATCTGCCTAGCCTTTTCCCAACTATGTTGGGGTCGGCTTCCAGTCTAACCGGATGCAGCTGAATACCAGTATTTTACATGAGCTACTGCCTATCTGACCTCCACAACCCAGTTACTGGGTAATACGATAGTACACTATATTATACTAGTTTTATAACTGAGCTAAGTAAAAACAGCCGCACGGGTCGATCGAATAGATTAAGCTACGCTTGCCGCAGTTGGTCCGACGATGGGTGACCATCATCACATACCAAGACTCCTAGCTTCGGAAAGCACGTTAAGCTGTTAGTCCTGGTTGTTATTTGTAGATCTTTGGCAGCGTTACAGGTCGTTAGAAGCCCAAAACTTTGACAACCAGTCTTAACAAGGGGTATCGTATTACCCAGTACCTAACTGGGTTGTGGAGGTCAGATAGGCAGTCACTTCATGTAAATTACTGATATTCAGCTGCATCCGGTTAGACTGGAAGCCAAACCCAACATAGTTTGGAAAACGCTAGGCATGCCTAACCATTTTTTCTTTTATAAATGCAAAAGTAAATTTTGTCAGTCTGTCTGTTGCCTTTTCGCATCTTAATGGCTGAACGGATTTAAAAGTATACAAGCAGGAATAGATCATGACCCAAGTAGGACATAGGATACCTTTTATCCCGGCAGTACGTTCCTGTGAGATAATTTCGAACCCGTGGGTAAAAGCTAGTCTTCTATAGTTTAGCGCCACAGTAATCGATTCTGTAAGCCTTAGTCTACCCAACAATCTTCATCCTTCTACACGTTCTAGTATACAGAAAAACATACAGCCTCCTCCTAAAAGCACACATAGCTAAGCGTCATCACAAAATGCTAAGAGATGCGTCAGTGCAAGTATGTACCTACTATGAGAGCAATGTTCACTACAGGAACACGTATGGATGGTTGGGTATGAAAGGAACGACAAACATGACGTGTATTTGTGTTAGAATGTAGTGCCTGGAGCTGAGCTTTTACTGTTCCAGAAAATACCGGTAAAATAGGAGGTGTTCTCTCTCGTAGAATCCTTTACAACACGATTGCTATGAAGTCCTAGAATAAATAAATAAACTGAAACAATTTATTTTATCTAAATGCTATTATAATATCAATGAATATCTAAATGATAAATTTTAAATAAATAAAACAAAATAAATACATTTATTTATTTCAGGTAAATAACACCCATTCATAGTAGGTACACGTATAACTCACATCAAATAAAATCAGATAAAATTCAAATTAGATAAAATCATTACAAATCAAATTAAACGGAAACAGAATAAATCGAATTAAATTAAATCAAATTACTTTAAATAATCAAAACAATAAAATTAATATTGAAATTACATGTTTCGTAAAATATTTTTTTTAAATATAATAATATATTATATACAAACTTCAACTATGAATTCAGCATATGTTTTTAGACCTAGCAGACTTTTAAAACAGCTGTTTCATAGGAAAGTGCAATACCTGTTTTTCCTCGTCATGAAATATATTAAAGGAAAACTAAATGGCCTTGATTTTTGAGAAATTTTGAACGTGCTACCTTTTGTCCAGCCCTAGAGTTTTTACATATTCACTAAAACACAAGCCCTATTCAAACAACAAAATAAATGACCAACTTACAACAAAGTAATACGTAGAAAATTAAACTTTCAACAACAGACCTACATCCAAGAATCATTTCCACGTAATAAGCAATTGTTTCCCTCTGTACAATTTCATAACAGCCGGAGAGAGCGTTAAGTCTACAGTTGTAGTTGCTAGGTACTTGTTTTAGTTAGTAGTTCCATAGTTTCCATGTATTTCAGGTTTTGGTGTATAAACTAAGTATATTATAGACTACTACTAAACTACCCACCACTTTGATTACCAACAGGTAATCAAAGTAGTGGTTGGGGTAGTTTTAGGGCTTAATATTGTTAGTATTATTATAAAGCAGTGGCGATTAAAAGAGCATTTAACGTTTTCTTTGGAAAAATTAGAATTATGTATTTCACAGAAGAATTAATTGTAAATCATCATCAATATAGTCGTTTCAGTTGCAAGATGTCCAATGCTGGACAAAGGCCTCCCCCAAGCATTGCCACATAGATCGAAAAAAAAACTAAAAATTGTAATTGATTAAACTAAATCTAAATGGATTAGGAATCTGTTTGGGTAACGTAAATTAAAAAGACTATGTTTTTATCCTTATCTAACATCCCTCTTAATTATCAGCTGCTTATCCTTTTTCCATGTATGTTGAGGTTGGCTACTGGTGTCGGCTGCAGCTGAATATCAGTATTTTACATAGAGCGACTGCCTATCCGTCTTCCTTAACCCTGTTACTAGTTATATGATACTGACTGGTTGTCAAACATTCGGGCTTCGGATTACCCGTAACGAATATCAAAGATCTACAAATGACAGCCAGACCAACCGTTTAACGTGCTTTCCGAGGAACAATTCCTCTTGATACTGTTTGATAATCTTATCAAAGATCATCCACGCCCATCTTAAAAATGTTGTGGTTTCGCCATTTATTCCAAAACTTTGAAACGCTCAAAACTTTTCATTTGTTTCAAATCCCACGTGTTTTCTGAAAGATAGCCAAGAAGGTTATTCTTTAAACTTCATACCATCCATCATTTTTTTTATGTTTGAAGTTCATTCAGGAATGATCCATCAATTTTATCGGTCACGGTTTTGATTTAGAGAACAAGAATTTAATCTATATTTTTCTTATCGCCTAGTATTCTGGCAGTACTTTAACCCATATATTCGTTGAATGTAGTTTTAAGTGATACAAACACACTTAGTTTTGGCACTGTTTAAAGTGTTTGCCTAGATTCGGTAAAGATACATCAGAGTTATCATGACTAAATGCCCAGTTCCCGAAAAATATTACATTCAATTTCTTTTTTGTTGATTTTGTCAAAGACCTTGTGGCGGCATCTACATCGCCACATGGGAACTACGCATCACATTAACGTCACGCAAAATCTTGCATCACATAAGCTTTACACCCTTTTACTCAGGTTATACATATATTATATATGCCTCTATAACCTTAACAAGGTAATATTTTTTACATAAAACTCAACCGGAATCACAAACAGGATTCAAGCTACCGGTGGTTAGGGTTTCAGATAAATTTACCTTCGAACATTACATGTCTCAGGAGTACCGTTTTCTGAACAAAACTAATAATCTAACGGCCTACTGACAGTATTTTCTGATGTTAGTATATCAAGCAATCTTACGCCTAAAAATGTCTGTGGGACATAGCGCTCCCCCAAAAACCACCATTTTGACCGGTTCTGTGCTTCTTGCATCTAGCGGCTTCTTACTGAACTACAATAAGGAACTAGAACCCAAATGTTGAAAGATGATAACATAGATATTACATGGTTGATTGTACACGATCAACAAACAATAAATGCAATACAGTATGACGGCTATTTCAATGCAACGCTACAGCTTATGTTACCTCTTTCCTGAAGTATTTTAAATAAATTGTGGAATTTTATGAGTACTAACGTATCCATTATGAGGTTTAGTTGACATTTAAGACCACGTCTAGACTCCTTCCAAGTCTAGACATGTTTTAAGAAGGACATAATATATTTTAGCTTTAAGCAAACTCGACTCCGTAAAGCTGCCTATCCATTGAAGAGAAAAGAACCGGTCGAGGATCAATGGAAGTGCGCTAAATTCACGCCTCGTGGAAATTACCACAACAGTGCAGAAAACAGTTTTATACATTCCAACCGTTTGGTGTGTCAGCTCACTTTATCCCCTTCGAGGGCCTTATCCTTCATGCATCACGCCCTTTTAGTGCAATCCCCTTCCATAGGATAGTCTCTTATTAAACGCTATCGGTGATCTCTAGCGTCAGCATCAACTTCAAAAAGACTTGCAGTAAGGTTTTTAAACATCGCATCAGTACACTTATATAGCAAGCATCTTAGCCTATCTCTCTCTCTTTCTGTAGTCGGTCCCTCATGTCTGAGGATCGTGGTCAGCTTCGGAGTTTCATCTGGAGTGACTCCAGCGGTTTCTGTCCAGCGCATACATTACTACCGTGTAGAATTTTGAGGACGATGACCTGATCGCTCCATCGTGTTAGCGAATGCGCGGTCATTCCGACCACAATCAGTTTTTCCAAACTTTCATCGCCTCTGCGTACTATGCGTCTTGGCGTAGGATAGCAAGACGCTATGTGCGGCTGATGACTTTTATACGTTTCTTATATCTCCTCAAACTGCTTCACATTGCTCAACTCGCCTTTCTCAGCTTACTCACCCCGCTTTATTGGATAGGCAGCCCAAAAGTCCGTTTTATAAAAAAATCCTAGGTACTTATTACAAATAGATTTCTATCTCGGTCAGTTTTTGCTACCTTGACATTGACTGATGTGTCTTTAAGGGTTCGATAGGAGAAGGTCACATTTTGCGGCGTGGAATATGTTTTATGGCCTTGTATGTATTTTATTACCTACATGCTGAAGTTAATATAGTTTCACTTTGAAGTTGGTAAAGGTAATTTGGTTTTTGGAAATTACGTTTCTTTTTATGACCTCGCCTCTTATGCGGGGTTGTGGAGTCAAATTCCGGCCAGTAGCAATATGACTTTTAAATTTTATTCATTTTGTACCTTCTAAGTTTATCTTAGACGTTACTGACATTGGTAAAGGACAAAGTGGTAAGGGAAAACATCGTGATAAAACTTGGAACTATAATCAACAGAAGTCTGAAATCGGCAACCCGTCTTGAGAAAACTTGGTGATCAATGTTTGTGCCTTCTCAGTATAAGATGAGGCCTTTGTCTTTAGTGGAAAAATAATAGCCTGGTATAGTTGCGCGCCACAATTAATGCCTGGTACATGTTGACATTATTTACCACTAGCGCCATCTAGTATCGAGTAGCAGAACTAATAGAGTCAAGATCCTTCTAGAAAGTTCGATGCTAGAACTTTCTAGAACTATCGACATCTGATCTGTCGGGGCCGGTATGTACTCGAACATTCTAGATGTTTCTACAATAGAAGAATTCTAGAACTATCTGCGGCACTATATAAGGCCGGAATGAGCCACGACCGGACCAGAGTTGGATAAGCGATACAAGCGAATACATCGAAAGCAATCTTCAAGTGCGACTTAAGAGCAATTGTGTTTTATAATTAGTGTGTTTGAGTTGTTATTCGTATTGTTCAATTAAAGTAATTTTGGGTAATTTATATCGGCAGTTTTAACTGTCACGAACCCCGAAGCTCGTAACACTATTATTCAATCTTTGAAACGTAGAGTAGATTTGGTTAAGCTTATGTGCACTTTCTTTAAGGTTAATACGTTAGGTATTTTGGAATCTCACAGTTTGTGTAATGAACTCGTCGAGTCCAATAATATTGCTCGGAAAATTATTTCTTCTTGATGAAACATTTCGTTATATCATTGGATAAAATATCGTCAATTAATTGTGTGCACACAGACAATTAATTATCTCATTTTCAACGTCATCGGTTTGATTACGAATATACATAACTGTTTCATTGGATAATAGTGTATATATATATCTATTATAGTTTCTTATTGTGCACCAATGACAACCCCATTTTTTATATCCACGCAATCACTGTCCATTCCAAGGCAGCCTGGAAGAGATCGTAGAAAGCGATAAGGCCGCCCATTGTACGTTTTGTCGTGATAGTCGTATTTTTTGTTATGTATTTTCTGGTGTACAATAAATTATATATAAATAAATAAATAGTGGTGGTGGTCTATCCCTCACGAGAATCGCGTAATATAATAAACGGTTAATCTACATTCCACGCTAGAGTTCCATAATTATAATATCCAAATCCCTCAATAATTAAATTTTATTCCTGAAATGAAACAGTGACTAAAATGAGGTCATAGTGTTGCTTGTAATTTATAGGCAATTTACCTGTCAGTGTTGTTACGAAAATGCGTAATTGCTAGCATTTCAACATTCAAGCACAACTGGGTACTGTACAATACATTTAATTTAGTAGTTATAACCACTGAATTACTGTGTAGTTTGTACAGCACCCTAATAACGAGTACAAAAGTTCATTAAAAAATCATAAAAAAGAATCATTCTGAAGTTGCTAATCCATTGCTTCATCATATGTTTGAAAAAATAGTCTGCTCAACAAACGTAAGTAACGCAATGAATGTTGTTGAACTATCAAAATGCAAGCCATTGAAGCGATAAACTGTGAAAGCAACTACAACTTATTTAAGGGAAAACTTCTTTAGGCGCGTTGAGTGATTTTTGGTGAAGAAAATCTTATGGGATCCCGTCGCCGACATGCTAATGTTTTATGTTAAAAGTATATCTGAAGCTATGACTATGATGTGTTGCGCTTGGCCAGCAGTGAAAGCATGTTTAATTTTTAAGTATTCGCGGCTGTCGGCAGTCCCCATGACTGCGTGTTTTTTTTTTTAAATACATTGTTGTGTGTTACAACTTAGTCGTAGTAATGAACGTTGATTTCAGTGTAAATAAAATATATAAATAATAAATTTCAGTGAAAATCACCCTTGCTGCTACGGCATAAAGACAAATTGTACCACTGATGTACAATGTTGTATGTTTATACGAATATCGTGCTTGCAAATTATATTTTTTTTTGTATACTTTACTAAACTTACACAAATACAATATAAGTTTGGTATAAATGATGCATGGGTAGGAGCAGTGGTGGATAAGTGGTGATAGTGGCCGCGACTTACGAGTTGTAGGTCGTAGGTTCGAACCCAGACAGTCGCTTTACTTTGTGTAAATTATTTCATCACCACTGCTCTCAAAACGGTGAAGGAAAACATCGTGAGGAAACCGGCATGTCCTAGAACCAAAAATTTCGAAGACATGTGACATCTGCCAACCCGCACTAGAGTCCCAGCAGTGGGAACAATATAGGCTGATTATGTATATGAAGCTTCGGGCTACATAGACAAATAGCAACACTAGTAATCTAATCCAGCCCTCATTCACAGACTCTTTATCATTACGATACAAGTAGGTATGTATGCTATACGGCTGCTGAGACCCTCAAGCGGCGCAAATACAGTAACCTTACGGGTAACTACAGCTTTGAGCCGTTTGGGTTCGAAACGCTCGGGGCACAGAGCCCGAGTGCGCGTCTCCTTTTTAAGAAAATTTCTCGCCGGCTGATCGACACTTCACGTGACCAGAGGGCTGGGTCGTTGTTTGGCCAAAGAATTACCATTGCCATTCAACGTGGCAACGCTGGCACGTTTCCGGATGAGAGCGATGCGGACGAGTAATCTGACGCCTAAATATCCTTTTCGTTTTTGTATTTATTTATAATTATAGTTAGTTAGTTATAGATGATTCTAAATATCAAAATAAACAACATCTACTTCAATCAAATTCGGAACGAGGCTTGAATATTTAATTTAATTGGTTATTCCAGACATAAGCCCTATTGAATTCTGTCTCCTTGTGTTGTTTCTGCAGATAAACAAAATAATGTAGTAGGTATAATTTTGTTTATTGGTACAAACACTTAGAAAGCAGTGGTGGCCCAGTGGTAACGGCCGTGACTTACAAGTTGTAGATCGTACGTCGTATCGTCACTGCTCTCAAACGGTGACAGAAAACATCGTGAGGAAGCCGTCATGTCCAAAAATTAGAAGTCATGTGACATCTCCTAACCCGCACTGGCCCCGTGTGGTGGATTACAGCCCACTTCCTCTCAAAGAGAGAAGGCCTGTGTACCAGCACTGGAAACTGGGACCATTATGTTACGTCATAAGACTTACAAAGTTTAATTTGTACTCGTACAACATTTCCGTAAAGAAATAGAGACTTATTATTCCACGACACAAAACCGCTAGTAATTACATTCGTAGGTACCACAGCTTGTAAGAATGTGGACAATATTACTGGAACGGAATTAATTGTAGGGATTATCAGACTGTCTCTTGTTATTGTATCAGAACGGCCGTGGACATAACATAAGGAAATACGAGATGATTTTACGGAATATTTCCGAGAACTATTGAATTGAAAATATTGTATTTGTGCATTTATTTTCTATATGCACCATTAGACATGGCACACATTTGGTGTCGAGTTGCAGAGTCGGAACGACAGGCTATGGCACTCTGTTACTACTGGTCTCAGCGTCTGGATACACGGTGCACGCGCACACCAGATAACAGTTGCACGACTGCAAGACAGCATCGCACTGCGCTCGCAACATATCAATTGTATGAAAAAAACAACCAGCCGTGCGCAGTACGACTCCCGCACCGCTCCGGCGTTATCGCAGTCAAACGCTTAAATCGAAAGAGCCTTAGGAGCGCGTTTATTCGACATGAACTTGCTTTGCGCCTACACAAAGAGCTAACCGTGCCGTTACCGCGTGTACATACGGCTACACATCAAGCTATGCAAAACCAGTATTGGCTGACCGTTCATTGTGAGAAAATAATTATCATACAAAGTGAGGCTAAGACAAACTGGTTTTGTATAGCTTGACGTGTAGCCGTGTGTATTTACGTCGTTTAACTGCAACCTAAGCCGCGGGCACTGCGCTAATGTAAACTCGACTACTTTATGATTACCTACACAATATGGCCACAATACTCGTATGTTCGTTCGACAAGCCAACGTTGGTACAGTGATAAAGACTCACCCCAATTATATAGTGGTGACTTGAAATTGTATTCAGACATTTATTGAAATACTAGCTTTTGCCCGCGACTTCGTTCGCGTGGAATAGTGACTTCACCAATAGATGACACCGACTCTTGACCAATAGATGGCGCTGTATGTCCGGAATAAATTTTATTTTTTGTAATAAAAACTATCCTATGTCCATTCTCAAGTTCCAAACTATGTCTGTACCAAATTTCACACAAATCGGTTCAGTAGTTTAGGCGTGAAGCAAAGACAGACAGACAGACAGACAGACAGAGTTACTTTCGCATTTATAATATTAGTTTGGATTTAATTTAATTACTGAGTGTTATTGTTATTATCTGACATTTTTTTTGACATACTTTATAATTTATTTTCTGTAACTTTAATCTAAAGTAAATTCCTAAATTAGTATAGACTGAAAATTTCAAATGCTTATCACCAGCAAAATGGATGAGACTAACTTAAACTAAGACCATTTGATATACTCTATTTTATGAGGAATAAATGAATCTGAATCTATGTTATACTATACAAGGTGCAGATGACAATACAACAATAAATTAAACTTCGTAGGTATCTAATGACGTTTCCAGTCTGCATACAAAAATTCAATCAAACATTATCCAATAGTTTAGTCACTTTAGGGCTGATTTTTTAATCATCTGATTCGAGGAATAATTTTGAAATTTTGAAAGCTAAAAAAAAAACGTAACAAATAAAATAAAAGTAAGTAGTTAGTAGTTTAAGTATTTCATACAAAAACTGTCAACCATCAATTTTATGCGCGGCGATGAAAAAATCAGCCCTAAGCTAAACGGCTAATCGACAAAACCTGTAGCCGGCCCATCAATACTACTCACGTTTATTAAAAAAAAAAACACTTTTTTCGATGTTAGAATAACACTGGATGGTTATCAGAATAACACTTAGGATATTTTTTATTCTGGTATTCCCACGGGATCGAAATTTATGCGGGTGAAACCGCGGGGCGCAGCTAGTAGTGTATATTATAGACCTATATCCTTAATTCATAACAATAATGTCCGTTCGGATTCGCGGTAACGATCTGGGAATATAACACCGCCTTTCATTAAATTACTAACAAGATATCCAAATAATGTTGACGTCAAACCTTTCTCCCTGAAGACGATGTATGATCTCAAATTACTATTGAGGCCCTAGATGCTAAGACAATAAATTAACGAGCGAATTAGTGATAGCTACTATTGTCTGTCACTTTATACACGTATGAGTGCACGTGTGTGTGGTGATATCATCTTCTATACAGGGTTATTTTTCAAAGACCAGCCAAATTTAAGGATGTGGTACAGACCATCAAACTGAACAACTTTCTCCGTGGGACCAACATCGTAATCGCGAATAAAAATTCAGCCGTCCCATACATTTAGGTCGAGTAGGTATTGAAGTTTTCTATGGGACAGTTGATAAAATTTTCGCGATTACGCTATTTGTCCCATGGAGAAAGTTCAGTTTGATGGTCTGTACCACATCCTTGAATTTGGCTGGTCTTTGAAAAATAACCCTGTATATCTATGTACCATAACTTTTGAGTTATGGCAATTATGTTATTTTTTATTATGTCACTGTTTCTAGTGAATAGGTCGTTGGTGTACCTTTCAAATAAAATAAAATATATAATGAAAGCACTCCGATTTCCTCGTTATCAGAGTGGTTAGTCATGATGGATGGTTAACCAAAATAAAAGTCAAAGCACTTAGTAAAAACTTCTATTAAGGCGCTACAGTTCAATAATCACAAAAATATCACGAAACTAGGCAGCTGCGATGAGATTTTAAAAATGGAAACGCGGTTAATTAATTATGGGATGGCAAAGGCAACCACTCGCAAGCACATCTCGATCAAACACCGTCTTCTGTCACTCTTTCAACACGTTTAGCGCCGTGGCTGAGCGATCGGACTGCTGCGCTGCGTGTCGCGGGTTCGATTCCCGCACAGAACAAATATTTGTAAGTCCTACATGTATTTATTCTGAGTCTGGGTGTTTTTCTATCTATAATATGTATGTATGTATTTACAAAAAAAAAATGTATATAAGTAGTTTATTTGCCATCTTGTTACCATAACACAAGCATTAGGTTGCTTAGCTTGGGACTAGATGGCGCTGTGTGAAATGTCCAGGGATATTATTATTACTCTGACGTCTAACATTAACTTTCACAAACTTAAAAAAATGACAAATGTCAACAGACAAAGTGACAGCTGTCAACCCAGTGTTGCTTCTTACATTGACCTCACCCAAGTGTACTACTTGATGTTTCCTTTTAGTAATAATTTAGATGCCGATAAAATAATCAAAATAAAGTTGGCGGATCAGTGTTGACGCTGTGACATATTATACTCGTACATCTACACTATTGCACACTATGGCACTATTGTCTGGCACTTTTGCTGAACTGGGCCTTTTTGGTGCAGCCGTGAGGCACACTTTCCTGCTAATTTCTTACATCGGTCTATAAACTAGTTTTCTATTTATTCTTTTATTTGTTGTTATCTGATGTAATGTGTCTGGTGTATTGTGTCTTTTGGTCTGTGCTAAATAAATGTTTTTTCTTTCTTTCTTCTTTCTTTCTATCTACAAACATATAAAAAAATGGAAGTGTCAGTCATATGTAATGTCAAAATAACAGTTTTTTTAGTTAATGCATAATGAAAGAATAAACGGTAGGTAGGTACTTATAACAAAAAAGCAAATTTTAATTTTTTTGTCTGTCTTTCGGTCTGTCTGACTAGATTTTTTTTTTATCAAAGTACTTAAGCTAATTTATTGGACGCATTTGCGATACCAAAGGTAAAACCTTATTTTATTTTGACTAATATAAACAGAAGGAATTGCATGTTCGCCAATCAGCCTTACCCTTTGCCTTCCTTAGCCATCGTTTTTAACTTTACTGCCAATTTTAAACAGCATACCATTATTAGATAAAGCTAAACGTAGATATCTTATAGCCTTCTTTAACCAAAGAAGACATAAAACTAAATCTAGTATTCCAAAGATAACCAAGAAACGATTCAAACTCCCATTACGAGTACCAACCACCGCACTCATTGCCTCATAAGTAATCCTCTCAAGAAAATATCATCATTACGCTGTACGAATCAAACTGTTACCTCTGTAATTTGACCGTTCAGCGGCCGTTTCGCTTTTTATTAACTCTGCAGCCAACTTTAATTGCTTACACAGTTCTCGTAGGAACACGTAAAACTAGCGATTTGGCGCACCGCATGCAATTTTCAGCGCTATATTTGCTGGAAAGTACTAATGCGGATGGCGATATAAAAATTGTTTTTTTGTATGGGTTAATTTAGTGAGAGTATGATAAGGTTAGAGAATTATCTCGATAATGTTTTCTTAGTAGAGTATTAATTGAATTCGATGCTAATAATTTGAGCACGTGAAGCATAAATAAAGCCGCGGGGTTACAAACGTGGGTTAGTCTAAATCCACGTACATTTTACATGATTTAAGTAATCTTCCGCATGTTATACCGCACCGTGTATAAGTACCTACCATATCTTTCAGGGTCTCGTTAGTTTGAAAAAACCTTTTGTAAGGCCCTCACCACCTGTCCAAGATACGCATCTTGGTTCGACAAATTGCCGCGAATTTTGTCCAAGATAGGTATCTAGGTTCGACAAATTGCCGCGACTTTTTATTTTTTTATAATAAGATCTTTTACAATTCGTAGGCATTATATAACCCGAAGGCCGTAGCCTTTGTATTGAAATATACTGATATTTTTACGTGGATACTAGGTATGTACCTACCTAAAATAAGAATAATATATTTATTTGCTTTAAAACGATACATTTACGTCTTATTAATAAAATTATGATCTTACATGTTTCGCCATGGACTGGTATACAAATACTTAAACATGTTAAATGTAAAAAAATATAAAATACATTAATTTGTTAAAATTATAATTATAACATTTCTAATAACATTGGTTATTTTTGGTTGTATGGTAACATTGGTTCAAATAGATACGAAGCCCTACTTCGTATCTATTTGAACACTTAATGGTAGATCTCCCGATGCCTGATCCTGCTGGAAGCTGTTCCGGAAGGACGGGTTTGCGTCCTGCCGGAAGACTGACGCGGGACTTAATAAACTCTCCTTGAAAATGCTCCTAATTAAAGCCATAGAGTTTCATTTAATTCGTATTTACATGTACAAATAATTTTGTTTCTGGGTCTCTTAAAAGCAAAATAGAAATCAGAATTAATTATCAAAACGTTTCTGCACTACTAAATAGGTAGAACTCAGTCCGCATTAATAATCACATTCACTTTGTAATATTCTACCAACGTAGCACTTAGTTCGTGCTGTAAGCTAAATTCATTGAACTAGACACAACGCCTGAAGCAGTCATTGTAAAATTCCTGGCTTTACAAACCAGAGAAGAATAAAGTCGAGCCACACAAAAATGATTGTCAGAGTTAAGTGCGCATTGAAACAGTCAACTACAAAAATCATCGTTATTGACAACCTTGTTCTACCCACTCAAGTAAATAACACAAATGAATAATATAATAAAATATAATATTTAAATATTAATAATAATTGTTATTGAGCTGATTTTTAAGGTTCCGTAGCCAAATGGCAAAAAACGGAACCCTTATGGTTTCGTCATGTCTGTTTGTCTGTCTGTCCGTCCATATATCACAGCCACTTTTTTTCGAAACTATAAGAACTATACTGTTAAAACTTGGTAAGTAGATGTATTCTGTGAACCGCATTAAGATTATCACACAAAAATAGAAAAAAAACCAATAAATTTTGGGGGTTCTCCATACTTAAAACTGAAACTCAAAATTTTCTTTTCATCAAACCCATACTTGTGGGGTATCTATGGATAGGTCTTCAAAAATGATATTGAGGTTTCTAATATATTATTTTTTTTTCTAAACGGAATTTTTTTAAAGTTTTTGCTTAAAATGTGCCCCCCCCCCCGTAACTTCTAAAATAAGAGAATGATCTAAGTATTTTTTTTAATACGTCATAAATCGTAAACCGCAATTTACCTTTCATTCAATCAACTCAATGGAACCCTTCATGGGCGAGTCCGACTCGCACTTGGCCGCTTTTTTTATATTAATCGGGACGAATCGAATAATTTTGTGTCAAGGTATATTATTTGTAAAAGCAGCAGTGATAATCGATTTTTATCGCTGATCGCACTAGTGACGTGTTTTTCGTCGTTTGTATTTGTAACGCACGACAACGCCAAATAACCCAACAAGTTCGGTTTAATTTCGGACGTCGGAACTATACGCGCGTATACGCTCAACTGAGTACAAGTTAACCAGAGCATGAGCTCTCATGTTTGTACTCTGGGTGCCTTCCACGAAATTCAGGAACGATTCCGAACCTTTCAGTTATTATGAGTAATACCTGGAGGTTCGGAATCATTCGTGCGTTTTCGTACGACACCAATTCGTACGAACAGCTTTCAAAAGGAGTCTAGTTCTAGTATTACAATGAATCGCCTACGCAGAGTACTTTATATGTACAGTCACGAGCAAAAGTGTGTATACACTCGGCATTATTCAAAAGTGATTTACTCCTTTATTTTTCAATGAAATTGTATGTTGTTACGAACATAGCATTTTCGAACCCATAGGTTTATGTAATGTGTCGTATTTCAACGTTGCATTCGTTACTTCACGAAAAAATCGCAATTGAAAGTTGCCAAGTGTTAATATATTGGTGCTCGTGACTGTACTTGTTTTGTCAAAATAATGATGATGTTATAAAGTGAAGGTTGAATAACAAGGTCCTAAATGGTTATTGCTAGATGGAAATTGGTGTTTCTTATTTTTGGTCTAGGTTTTTGAGAGCAATAGGTAACACCTAGTGCTATTATACTTATTTTGAAAAGGGTGGTCCTTTTTAATATCGTCATCTGCCTAGCCTTTTTCCAACTATGTTGTGGTCGGCTTCCAGTCTAACCAGATGCAGCTGAATGCCAGTATTTTACATAGAGCGACTACCTATCTGACCTCCACAACCCAGGTATTGGGTAATACGATACCTCTTGGTAAGACTGGTTGTCAGACTTTCGGGCTTCTGACGACCCGTAACGACTGTCAAAGATCCACGAATGACAGCCGGGACCAACGGCTTAACGTGCTTTCTGAGGCTCGGAGGCGTCTCGGTATGTAAAGATGATCATCCATCCACAGACCAACCACGGCAAGCGTAGTTTCACCTGATCGATTGACCTGTGCGGCTGTTATTATTTAACCACGGACCCCTCTTAAGTGAGTTTTCTCAAATATAAAACATTATAATACAATTCCAGTCATCTGCAAAGTTTGTTGGCTGGTCTTAGATAACATACATAAGTAATAGCTTTTCATGAATATTCACTAACACTTTCCTAGTATTCTTAGAAATACGAACGGTAATTATTCTATCCCTTCCTATCGTTGACGTAATACAGATTTAACCTCGGTAAAAGGACTTAGCCTAAAGAACGTGACGTGCCCTAAATCTGACAAAAAATTTCACCAGTCCAGTGAATAATGATACTTTACTAAGGCCGCGTTCACACCAAATGTATACAGTACGTAACGTACAGTCGCTGAATGTGTGCTTCAAGTTCAGCCGATCGATTCTGTAAAAATCTCACCGTGAAAAGTTAGGTGAAGTGAGCTGTCAATAGTGTCAATCCCTAGCAATAGTTGGAATGACAGCTCACTCCACGCTCACTTCAACTAAGTTTTCACGGTGAGATGGTTACAGAATCGCACTGCTGAATGTATAAAAAAACGTCAGCCACCTACTAACTGTCGTTTGTTTTTCATACATTCATAGAGAAAATTGACGTGAGAGAAAATTTCAGTATGATTGTTTTTTATTGCTCAATGGGCCTTCTTTTGACCTCGATTACGCTGATGGAAAGCGATGGATGAGTTCTATGATGGACGAAACGGGCGTGCCTAGACATGAAAAGGGGAATAGGAAAGAACAGGCGAAAAATAGGGGAAGATCAAAGGAACGATTGATGGGCTGTGTCAAAGATGATATGGCTAGAAAATAGGGACCAAGAAGGGGACTATCGAGATGGCGACTAATAGAGAAAGAAACCCCCAAATTACCCAGTCGTCGGCTGACTATACGTTCGGTATGAAGGCGGCCTTTCTTACACATACAATACTTTGTAAACACCACTCCATACAACACGAAACTTCTATACATTTTTGTACACAAAGCTGTCAAAGTTCCGACCAACAGTCAATAGTTTGTTACTAGCTCACAACCATCAAACATGATCATATCCCAGTTGTTCTTGTTCGAGTACTAGTCAGATTCACATCACAGATTCACTCCAAATAGTTTGTGCTGCTACGAAGTTTTCGTAAGTTAGGAGTCAGCTAGATGTATGTGCACACACATACGACGGAATACACTGTGACATATTTCTATTCATATTGGATTTCTATAACATACTGTTTGTTGTTGGTTTAATACAAGACTGGTTTATTGTCGTAGGTTCTTAAAAAAAATCCCGAGATCCGTTTGAAATAACTATTCATTAATTAAACGTTTAAAGTACGACCAACGAGAAGTCATACGAAAGTTCATTTGCCTAAAACTCGACCGTGGAGTTGACAATCTATATCTATCTCATTCTATTTTGTGTATAATGACTCGTTCTCTCGGTAATAACATTTGGCGTAGCATGGCGTAGTTCTGTCTCCCACTCTAAACACTGCAAATACATAGAGTCTATCAATATTTGCATGCATTTTTAAACCGGCTTTCCTTATGAAAACATTCAGCCGTTGCCTTTAGTGATTGTAAAAAATATTATTGGTAGGATTGGGTTTTGAACAAAGGAACGGAGCATCAAATAGCCATATACACTCGTACATTTATGTATTATCTCTCGCACACACATAGACACTACACACAATCAAACAAAGAGAAACTACTTCGGTGCTTCAATGTTACTTTTAGTTCATGTCCGTATCTGGATTACAATATTGTGTCCAGTTCTCTCAAAAAGAACAATGTTTTGGCTTCCTTTCTTTGATACGATTTTTATGAGAAAACCTGTGCCAATTCTGACGTCGATATTGAGCCAACGTTTCTTTACGAGGACTTTACCTAACCTCTTTTGTTTTTCTGGTTATTTGTATTTTTGAGCTGGCTTTGCGTTTTTTATACTTCATCAGTAATTCCGTCTAGCCTTTTCCCAACTAAGTTGGGGTCGGCTTCCAGTCTAACCAGTTGCAGCTGGATACCAGTTTTTTACATGGAGCGAATGCCTATTTGAACTCCATAACCCAGTTACTGGATAACGCGATATCCCTTGGCAAGACTGGGGGTCTACTCCGAAGTAGTATCAGCCGAAAGTTTGGCCGTTTCCTGCTACGAATTTACTATTTGGTTCGGTCGGTTCCGATCCGTCACACACTCTTTCGAATATTGACTATGGTCCCGACCCAACTGAGCCGATCCGAACTTTTTTCGCATTGTTCAATAATATTCGGTTCGGGCATGTGTCGGTCCGATCCGAACATTCGCACTTTGCACTTCGGTGTAGGCCCCCTAGTTGGCAGACTTATATCAACTTCATGCGGGCAGGTTTTAAGTGGTTTAGCTATCCACAAATTGTTTATTGAACATCTCTGGTTCTTGAACTAAGGTCTAATTATAATATATATATTTGGATGTTAAGATAGCTGCAAGATTGCAGTCTACCATAGACCTTCATATACCGTTTTCAAGGTACAAAATGGTACTCGATTTTGGATGGCATTTCAATGAAACCAGAATGCAATATCCAATGTGGTTTCATAGTGGATTTTCTCATATCTCTTTTATAAATAAATCGGTATGCGAAAATTTAATTTGAACGTCAAGGGTACTTACATTTTCTATCAAAATAACATTCGTTTTGGATACTGAAGACTGCTGCAGAGTTATGAATATAGCTATATATTACTAGCCATATAAAACATGGAACTCACATCAAAATTGGATAATGGTACTTTTTATTGTCTGTCTTGCGTAGGTACCATATGTATGGAACGACTTTCTCTACATACCATAAAACTGTGAATATGGTTTAATAAAGACTAATATTTCTGACATGAATAAAAGTGTAGAGATGTGTGTATGATTCAATCTTTTAGTTTATACTAATAATATTATGAAGATGTATTTGTGACTTTGTATGTACGAGGTAATCTTCGGAACGACTGATCCGAATTCGACAATGCTTGCACTTATCTGAAGCTACAGTACTACATAGTACCAAAGGGTATATTTTATGTTAAAAACAGAAAATTTAGGCAAAAGATAGTGGCATAATAAAGTTCAGACTTAATGAATTGCAATCAAACAATGCATTTTTCAAAACGTTGATACTTGACTATTGTCGTACCTACACGGGTTTACTACTTATGTTTCATATAAGTTTCGTTTTTTTTTGTAATAAAAATACATGTCTCTTAATTACTTGCACGGTTGGTACAGTGGCTGAGCAATTGCATTCCGCGCTACGAGTCGCGGGATTAACTCCCGCTCGAAACAGGCATATTTGTACGGCCTGTATTGTACCAATTCTGGTGTTCGTGCATGTGAGATTTGTATTTGTGAGCGCATCACTCAATAAAAGAGCAGAGAAGAAGGTATTTTGATAGAAAAATGCTTTGTTTATGTAGAAAATGATAAAAATGATAAAAAAAATCTGACAATAAAATTTGTAAATGACATTAGGTTTGTAAAATAATATTTCACTTAATTATAATTCCAATGAAATTCATTTTATTGACAAGATTCATTTATGTGCAATTGACTATGTGTGATTATTATTACTTTATTATTATTTCCTTCTTTTTATGTCTGTTTGTGTTAATTAGAATGACATGTTAGTTGTTAATTTATAATAATATTGTATGTAATACATTAGTTTCTATGAATAATTGCATGCCGTAAGGTAGAATGTAGCGGTAACCTTCAGCTATTTGTATCATCTTAAACTTGTACCTACATTGATGGCAAATAAATAAAAAAGTAAAAAGTAGTAAAAATGTTAATCAATCCATCTGCCTAGCCTTTTCTCAACCATGTTGGAGTATTCTTCCAGTCTAGCCTGATACAGTTGAATACCAGTAGTTTACATGGAGCGACTGTCCAATCTGTTTATATGTATTCTAAGACATGTCAAAGTCTAAGTATTTATTTCAAATAGATATATAAAAGCCACTTTTGAAGGTCAAAATCTATATATAAAAAAATCAATTGCTGTTCGTTTGAGTTGCTAAAACTCGAGAACGGCTGGGCCGATTTAGCTGATTTTGGTTTTGAAATGTTTGTCGTAGTCCAGGAAAGGTTTAAATATGGAGAAATTGCGAGGAAGATAGTAAAAACAACAATTTAATTTTCCCATATAAACTGTTCTACCTACTTTCCTGTCAAACATTTATTTTGACGATCGTCCCTTCGGTACGGTAGACTCGGGGTCCACTCGAATTGAACCACGTATTAAATTAAGGATTTTGAAGAGTGTAGGAGTAGGTTAGGAGTAGAGTAGGTTAGGAGTAGGGTAGGAGTAGTGTAGGAGTAGGGTAGGACTAGGGTAGGAGTAGGGTAGGAGTAGGGTAGGAGTAGGTAAGGAGTAGGTTAGAATTAGGGTAGGAGTAGGGTAGGATTAGGGTAGGGGGTAGAATACCACGCGAACGAAGTAGCGCCGGGCAGCTAGAAATAATTTATATGGCAAAACAACGTTTGCTGAGTCAGCTAGTATACAATAAAATCGAATTGATTCTACATAGTCGCCCCTTCCAAAAGGTAGTTTCGTATGAAGAAGTAGTTACATATACAAAGGACAAACATAGGCTAAACAAAACGCGAAGAAAACATAAACTAACAAAAACCTTTACCGAAACACGTAATGTTTTCCTTCCATCCCGTGTCCCGAAACCGCATTAACACACTTCCCTAAATAAACATATTCAATACTAGAGCATTGGCATAAAACTACTTTACATCTGTGACCATACATTGGCGTTCCCAAGGGAAATCTGCTCGTATAGTTGCAAAAGTTCGGAATATTATTCACGTAATTTATAATATGGATCTGACTGGCAACTGGCTGAAGTCGCCTACTCGTTTATACCCAGTTATGAAACTACTTGATGTTCGAGAGTTCTGCTAATTACGTTGGCGGTATTTTTAGTTATATGTATGAAGTGAAAACTCTCTAGAACTCAGGTTAAATGATCCGGTGGGGGTCGTTAAACAGACGGACTACAGGTTTTAAGTTTATTAGCCCTAAAGGCATTAGCGGAGTTAATTTTTGACGGAGAACTTCTTTTATTTACAGTAACTGCTGTAATGCAGTTGGTTATAAGTTGAGAATATTGGCTGTGTAGTGGCTGCTTTTCTAACAAACTCATAGGGACAGGTTTTGTACGCGATCGCTCATCCATATGACGCACTAGCCTCTGCCCATCGCATCGCATCGCCTGGCAAGCAAAACGAAGTAATAGCACGCTTTTATTTAGTTTTTGCTTAGAATTGTTTTCGATTCTTTTTCTTTTTGCAAAGAATTTTTCAAATACGATCGTTTCAGAGATTAACACGTTCAAATAAACTCTTCAGCTTTATTATTAGTACGAGTATATAGATTTAGAATTGTAACTTTTATAAAAAAAATACAAAATGAAAATGAGACGTGAACAAGGCTTTTTACAACTACACCCAACCCGCATAAACTACGGAAGAAAAACTATCGTGTACGAAGGATCTAAAATATTTAATAAATTACCGAGAGACCTCAAAGAATCTAATTCCAAAACCACTTTTAAAAAGCTACTTAAACAATTTATGTAAAAAAAATCACACTCCCTACAATAGTGTCGAGTCACATCCAGTTACCGCTTATCTAAGTTACACGGATGCTTGTTTACATGTATCGAACGAACATTTTGTCCATATTGATTTGTAATCGACCCTCAAAACATTTATATAATCGGTGCGCGTCTAATTTTTGTAATACCCCAACTTTTTGATCTTTTTAAAGTATTTAGTTTTAATATTCTCATGTAACTGAATAGTCTAATTCTCATGAGAATAAATGATATTAAACCTCAACTTTTTCTGTAATGTTATGACAAGCTCGAAAAGATAGATAAAACATTCAACGATAGGTAATATAGGTATACTCTTTTGTTTCGTGATATAGAAGTAGTAACACGATAATAAGGTCAATTCCCGTAATTAAAAACGTTCAAAATCTAGTCGCAATATCATTTCAGCGACAATCAATGTCAAAAACTTGTCAAAAATGTAGGGAAATTAGAGGTTTTTTTGACAGATGGAGACTGGGATCAGACTGTGAACGTTCTTAAAATTATGAGAGTGGCCCCTATGATACGAACATTCACGTTCTATGACATCGAAGTAGAAATGGGTACTAACACGCAGACGCAGATGTTATTGTACTGACATTTACTACGTCATTGCGGTCACAATTAAACAGCGCTCACGTAAACGTTCACTTAAACGATAGCTTTTAGACAATAAACGCCTACGCATTTTCATTACACTTTGCTTACTTACCTCATTAGTTTTATTACTAGCCATTTTGCTAGGCGCTATTACGTCACCGACTAGGGATAATGGCCGACCTTCTTCTAGCGTTCGGAAATTTTTAGGAAAAATATTTTGTTTGAAAGTCATCGCCTCTAAACTTGGTAAGCTTGGAACTTTGTGAGGCTTTTGAGATATTTTAACAATCAAGGTGTACAGTCATTGTCCGGCAACTTTTGTTTTTGTAGGTGAGATGAATTTCAAGTGTTATATAATTAAAACTTACTGTATCCGCGACTTTGTTCGCGAGATGTCCGGTATCAATAATGTGTCGCTTAGAGAAGGCATAGGTACTACTCCTTTTTTGACAAGGAAAAATATTTTTTCTTTTAGGTTTTTTTTTTGCGCGGGAATATTCAGACAGTAAACCAAAATTTTTAATTTTGTTTTTTAGAAATACAGTTACTTTCATATTTATGCATATAATATAATATATGCATGTTGCAAAAAGTTGTTATTTTGACATTACAAGCCCTTAATACAATTTTATTTGTTTGTATATATTTAGATTAATATGGGAATACTAATTCAAGGTCTTCGCAGACCCATCAGCTTTGGTAATAAATTTGTACCATGTTTCAATACCTTGTAACCTTTATCACCTTGTAAGGTTATCATTGAATGTGTGCCAATTTAATTGAATCATGGAAAATTTTCAGGAGCAATACAGACACAAACACAACAAATACCTCAATAATGATGTATGTCAAATCTCAGATCACAGGCGTATTTATTCAACTTATTAACCATAGCAACTGCCAATTTTCTCACTTATCAATAAAGGTACCTCTCTCACAATTTCGTTCGCAATCCAAAATAGGATCATTATCTCGTTTCAAAATATCAAATGAGAGATGAAGAAAATAAATAGAAATGGAATACTGTAGGCACGAAATAATACTGGCATAAAATTAACAAATTCCCAATTATTTACTCAGAAGGCCAATTATCGTAATTTAAAACGTTCAAAATCTAGTCGCAGTCTCATCTCGGCGACAAATAAATGTCAAAAACTTGTCAAAATGTAGGCAAATTAGAGGTATTTTTGACAGATTGAGACTGATATCAGACTGTGAACGTTCTTACAATTAGGAGAATTATTGCCCCTCTGGTTCTTGCTGAAACGAGGTCCAAGTCGTTAATGAAATCATTTTCCGGGGTTTGATTTATTTTCGCTTGTCACCATCTGTGATGTCACTGCTTTTAAAAACAAACGGCCTGCCTGTATAAAAGAGAGTGTGAGTGTGTACTGCTAATAAACGTTTTGTTCTTAGCTTTTTCAAGGGTTTTTAATCAAAATTTGCTGTATTCAAAGAACAATTAGCTCATCTAGTTTTGTCTAGCATATTCAGCCTATAACGTTCCCAGTGCTAGGACACAGGGCTCCTGTTTGTGAGAGGGAATGGGCCGTAATCCACCACGCGGACAAATATCAAGTTTTCAAATTTTTGGTCCTCAATGCTGGTTTCCTTACGACGTTTTTTGTCACTGTTTTTGAGAGCAATATTGATGAAATAAATTACACAAGGAAGAGGGCCTGCCTGAGTTCAAACTTACGACCTGGAACTCGTAAATCGAGACTATGGTCCCGATTTATGCGTTTCAGGTCAGGAAAGAAAACTTAGTTTGGTTTAGGAAATTTATAAAATATTTTAATCTGAGAGTTTCGCGAGAGAATACTCTTATTATTGCCTCCGCAAAAATGTCTTTGGAAAGAAAGTGTGTAATATTAAATGGTTATTATTTCTTCGTTACGATCATACCTTATATTTTTGTATATTCATCGTTGGTGAGAAAACTCTTACATATTTTTCACGCCAGCTTACTTAATGTAAGGTGAGATATATACCTTGACATATCTGGAGTGTTATTTTATAAATTATGAACACATCTTTCTGCCGGGGACCGTCGGGGGGCTGAACTGGGGATAATAATTTTTCGTCAGCCCTAAAAGCATCACCAGGTTAAGTAAGTGCTTAAGGCAGCGAGCCAGGACAAATAAGTTACGTAAGGCATTTAAAGGCGCCTCAGGGAGATGCGGGATAGTGATGTGCGTTGGGTTTCATCGATAGTTTTTATCGACACGTAAAATTGCAAAGGGTTTTTTAAGATGAAAGGTAAAATACTTCCACTTGGTAAAACATAGGTAGATTTTAGATTTTTGGTCCGTAGTTCGTAATAAATTATCCTCGTTCAAATTCCTTACGCACAAAATGCTAATTAAAAACATATACTGGCCAGTCACGCATGTTGCGACTTTACAAATAAAAAAAGTTAAATATGTAGATATGAAAACATGTAAAACTATTTTTAATACCAACATAAATGTTTTATGACTATAAAAATAATTATTACAAACAGAAAATATTATAGCTGTGAAAATGACTTTTGAATGTTATGTTTAGCAATAGTTGTTATTATTGACGTTCAGAAAAAAGTGTTATAATTATTATAACTTATTTTGCAAATCGTTAAGAATTAACGCCTTAAATAGATTTTTACGAACTTTAAATATTGTATGTTGCTTTTAAATCTCACTTTTTACCACGTCCTGTGCCAAAATAACAGATTCTATCGATATTCATAATCGATACCAAACTAAGTTGATCACAACACTACTAAAGATCCCAACTTATCGGTCGAGTGTGTAACGGAAAAAGGCCAGGTAAATAGGCTCATTTAAAATTAAATGATGTCGTATAAAACTAAATTGTTCGCTTAAAGGAAGGAATAACGCAATGAAAAGAGAAAGTAATCAATTTGTAATCATGTTGATCCATCTTCATTACAAGGGAATGGGAAGTATTTGTAGTTATACAAGGTACTTTCTTTATGGGTGGCGAGATGACCAGCAGTGCGATTCTGTAACCATCTCACAGTGAAAACTTAGGCGAAGTGAGCGTGGAGTGAGCTGTCATTCCAAATAATGCTAGGGATTGACACTACTGACAACTCACATCAAGCTCACTTCACTTCACTTCGCTTTCACGGTGAGATTTTTACAGAATCGACCGGCTGGGCTCGTACCGCGTGGCGTGGGGTCTTATCCTCTATGTCATTTCTTTGTGTCATAGGCTCTATGACATAATGAACGAAACCGCGCGAAATGAACGCGAAATTGGCGGGTGTAGCTAAGGAATTCACGCGGTTTCAAAGTAAGGAATCGTTAAGTCGTCGTAGTGAATTAGGGTCCTGGTTTAGGGTGAGGGAAAAGAGTTTCTGGAAGGATTTGGGGAAGGCCTTTGCTCAGTACTGGGGCAGTAATTGGGTATACAAAAAGTACTTTCAACAGTCATCATCTGCCTAGCCTTTTCCCAACTATGTTGGAGTCGGCTTCCAGCCTAACCGAATGCAGCTGAATACCAGTATTTTACATGGAGCGACTGCCTATCTGATCTCCACAACCCAGTTACTGGGTAATACGATACCCCTTGGTAAGACTGGTTGTCAGACTTTCGGGCTTCTGACTACCCGTAACGACTGTCAAAGATCCACGAATGACAGCCGGGACCAACGGCTTAACGTGCTTTCCGAGGCACGGAGGGGTCTCGGTATGTAAAGATGGTCACCCATCCACAGACCAACTGCGGCAAGCGTAGCTTAGCCTGACCGATCGACCTGTGTGGCTATTATTATTTAGCCACGGGCCTCACGTACTTTCAACAGTATAGGATTTTAATCCAATATACCTCATGTATGCATGTAATATACCCCAATATATTTACACTGTTTGAGAAAAAAAATCGGTTATTTGCAATAATACGATGAACCAGTATTTTGACGATGTCACTTTCACAAAAATATAACTGCCTACTGGAAATTCACAAACCGATTTTCATGGTAATTGTGTTACCAATATACAAAATGGTGTTGCTATCAATCTATTGGTGTCACCTTTTTTTCTTTTGGGTGGGAAATCATCAAATAACCTCTCCTGCTCCGGGCGGATTCGAGCGGCAGGGCTTTTACTGACTAAAACCCACCCGTGTTCCATCAGTTGCCTGTGCCAGGGGCAAGGTAACTCTTTCGAACAACCCGCGACCCTGGATCTATAGGTATCCCTCAGGTCACGTTTAAAGATCATTCCATACATATTTAGTTACATGTTTAGTTAGTTGTTTAGTTGTAGTTTATCAGCCACCTTGTTACCATAACACAAGCATTAGGTTGCTTAGCTTGGGACTAGATGGCGTTGTATGAAATGTCCAGGGGATATTATTATTATTATATTTTTGTTTTAACTGAACAGACCGTTTAAAATATTCACCTACATTTTTACAATTCCATGGGGGGCTTGCAGCTAAGTAATAAAAAATAAATAAAAATATTTTTTTTTTATTCAAGTAAAAGTAAAGTAAAAATATGATTTAAGTTAATTACAATCGAGGAAAGTTAAATTGTAACTGTAATGTAGACCTGCCTGATCTAGGTTTATGAAAAACCTGTGTTTCAGGCCATCAATTTACACCAAACATTTAAAAAGAAGACAACAATAAATGTATTAGAAGCTAAATTGAAAAGAAGGTATACTGGTTAAATTATTTTAAAACTAGCTTAGGTAAAATATACAGTAATGTTTAGATAAATTAACGAATAATATTAAAGTACATAAAGTAGAGACTATTATCAATTAGGTAAAGGAAGAGACTTATAATTAGGGTAGGTAGATTAGATTTTATTTTAAGATTTCTAGTAGCTTTTCCGTGTCTGCATAATTGAGTTTTGCCAAATATTCCTGTACTAGCAGCTGTAATAACAGCCGCACGAGTCAATTTATTTGGTTAAGCTACGCTTGCCGCGGTTGATACATGGATGGGTCTTTACATAGCAAAACCTTTCCGTGGCTTGAAACGCATGTTAAGCCGTTGGTCCCGGCTGTCATTCATAGACCTTTGACAGTCGTTACGGGTCGTCAGAAGATCGAAAGCCTGACAACCAGTGGTACCAATGTGTATCGTATTAACCAGGTTGTGGAGGTCAGATAAGCCCATGTAAAATACTCAGCTGCATCTGGTTAGACTGGACGCCGACTCCAACATATAGTTGGGAAACGGCTAAGCAGATAATGATTTTTACAATTCCATGTAATTTCTTATTGACAAATAAATTGCTGTAACCATTTTCGTTTTCACATAACGACACTAATAAAACTCAAGTCTTTGAAAGAAAAAGAGCACAAACGCATGTAAACATTTCTGGATAAAAGCCTAGATCATGCAGAGAATATGCTCGCTCCACATTCGAGGAATCCACTCGAAAACTAAAAGTAATAAAAGTACTGTCATGCACAGGTTGCGCGTTCTCCCTGAAAACACATAAGTTAAATTTTATATGAATAAAACTGAAATATTATGCAGGTGATATTTCATAAGGTTTCGGGAGGTCCTCGGGAGCATTTGACTAAGTATTTTAGACGTAATGTTTTCTTGGTTCAGCTCTGGTTTCAAAAAGACTGAAAATTTTATCTTTTTCGCGTCTGTAAGTGCTGTATTAGATGAATAATGAGCGAGATTATATGGTCGCAGTGCTAGCTTTTGCCAATGAGGCTGAACTTTTAGAGGCACTTACGTGCAGCACAAATTTTTTGCTGATACTAAAAAGACAACTATCTTTCTCTTTATAATTCTTCTTCACATAATGTGCCAGTATCAGCTTTATGATTATTAATTATATAATTCATTCTGAGATTTAAAAGAAAACGTTCACACATGTTGTTTCTCAGGAACGAAGTTCCTCGCGCGTGTTAGATATTTCATTTTGATATAATTATAATATTAGAATATTGTTTGTTGGATAATGGCATCTGTCACATTTAAGAAGCCTGGGACCAACGTAGAAGTACTTAATTTGACTAGATATTGTGTTTACAAAAAACAACAGTCTTAACTTGTAAAAAACACTTAAATGTTATTGCTATAAATGATTAAGTAATATTTGATTATACTTGTAGTATATCTTAGATTTTATATTGCCATTTTAATATAATAGGTTGTTTCAAACGATTGGCACAATACTGTCAGTTGATGTTGATATACTTTTTGATGATATCTAAGAATTAGTAATCAACTTCTATTAAATTGATTAATTACCTTATAATGTTTTAAAACTGTTCTACTACATAAGATTTGTTTGTTATTACCTGTGTTAGAAGATATTAAGCTAAAATATATGATAATCTGTGATTGTTTCAAAATGGAGGTAGATGTTTGACGTAAAAGACGTTGGTAGTGTATAAAAAGGATTGTAACGACGTTATCGGGTCAGTTGCTTGGCAGATGTTCAGTTGGTTAGTTCTAGTGCCGTTATTATGTGGAATAGATCGACCAGTTGTCACGTAAGTTAAGTAATTTGATATTATACCTTAATTATTGCTTATTATGACTATGTTGTTCTGTAAGTTATATTATGGCCAATATTCCTAGCTATTGTTATTATGTTGCTATTATTTGAATTCTCTTGGACCGTTGTACAAGAGATAGAATTAATTATTTTTAAAGATAACGATAATTTATGACAACGTAAGAAATGTATTGATAGAATACTTTAATACTGCTTCCATGGAGTTTCTTGTCCTTCTTCTCCATGATGACCTAGTTTTACGAACGGACGACTAGTTTTCTGATTAATTACTGACAAGCCTAAATTAAAATAAATGCTTAGCCTTGTCTATCTGTGCTTTACTTCATGAAACCCTTCCCCTACAAACCATATTCAATAATAACCTTCATACACAGTAAATAACTAACTAGTAACCATTCTGATATTCAAGCTTGTTATTTGGGTAATATATAGGTACATATACTTCTAGTATATACTAAACAATCTAACATCAGAAGTGGGATTGACTCTGGCCTTTTAAAACCACTTACTAATGCATTTATTTTGTTATTTTCATGATTGATGTTGGAGCTTTTGGCGATCTTTTGAAAGCCGTTAGTCGGTGGGTCACTGACTCCACTCACACCATGATGATGACATTGCACTGCCGCCTTTGACGTTGAAGCTGCGGTGCTGCTTATTGCTGTATGAACTTAGAAAAGACTGAACCTCAATCTGCTGTTAAAAATATCGAGAAGCTTTCCGGCAGTTAGAAGTATCTGAAGTCGGTAAGGCCCAAGGCTCTTTTACATCAAAACTAAATGCAATTGGATAAGATACACACACACAACATACATTGAAAGGTTACATATTGCAAAATACTTTTTGATAATTATTATGAAACATTTAGTTCACGCTTGGCTTATAAAGGACGAACATTAGGGTGTTTTGACTATGTTAATTACGTGATAATTATTGAACCAATTGCTTTAAAATATAATTTGAGAATACAATAATATGAAAGTGTAGTACAATGCTCAAAAGTAGAATTTAGTGATTTCTGATGAAGTTATATTTGCTTATAAATTATCTTCTGGAATAGGATAACCTCATTTAATGTTGAGCTAAGACACATTATGAAATACTATCGTGTAAGTATTTTTTTTATAAAAAAAAGAGTAAGAAAAAAAAAAGTTAAAGATCCGCTGGGCGATCGTTTACTTGGTGCTTGTCTATCTCACCAGCAGCGGGTGGATTGGACTTGCATGACGTGGTAACCGATAAAATGAAATTTGTTTCCGCTGGTCGGTCATTTGCTTGGTGCAAGTCTATCCCACTAGCAGCGGGTGGAGGGGACTTGACACGACTAGGCACTTGGCAAAACAAAACTAAATTACAAATATAAAATTTGTCGGTCATTTGCTTGGTGCAAGTCTATTCCACTAGCAGCGGGTGAAGGGGACTTGACACGTCTAGGCACTTGGCAAAATAAAAGTAAGGCAAAACAAAAGTATGGTAAAACTAAAGTATGGCAAACAAAAGTATGGCAAACAAAAGTATGGCAAACAAAAGTATGACAAACAAAAGTAAGGCAAAACAAAAGTATGGCAGTATGGCAAAACAAAAGTAAATTACAAATGTAGAAAAAGGGTATCTAATGCACTTGGAGAGCGAAGTACTTGTCAGAATGGTCATGTTAGATGTTGGTTAATATTTTAACAGACAAAGATGTTTGTTGAATAGTTTTCAATAATGTTGTCAGATTGACCGAGCGATGAGGTATTTTAATTATTTTTATGATCACTGATTATTGTTTCGATTCAAAAACTGTTTAATATGAATTAACTAGACTTACTAAATTGATGATATCCCGATTTTATATTAGTAACTGTAAATTATACCGATAAGCAATTTATTATTTGATAAATGTAAGTACTTTTAGATACATTGGTGAAAAAAAGTTGGCTCTGAGCAACTAAAATAAGAAACATAATTATAACTTCCTGTTGAAAAGGTCCATATGAAATAAATTGTGTACTCCCACAGAGGAAGAGGTAATTTCAGAAATATAGTAGTATCTAAAGATAAATTAAGGCTATGGCCAGGTGTATGGACAGATGCATTTCCTAACAATGTATCAATGAATTAATTAAAATGGTATGTCAAATTATGTTTTAACTTTTTATATAAGTTTTTCCTTAGATGTATGTATTGTATACAATTAATGTGAAAAGTGGTCCATTGTACATTCCATAAATTAGATTAAAGAAATATTATTGGAATATTTGAAATAAATGTCTACTTAATGTGAGAAGTGAGACATACTTGATTAAGCGAATGATATTGTGGAGAAATAAGACTATTATGGGTGCTCACAATGTCTACTGTTAGAAGTGAGACTGTGATGCCGAATAGAAGTTCTACTTTTAAGTGTAGTAATTTACTTGTTTTTATGAATTAACTTGTATGATTAATGTATGTACTGGTATAAATATCAATATAGGTACTTCAGGGAACGAAGTACATGGCAGTATGGCCGTGTTAGATATTTCATTTTGATATAATTATAATATTAGAATATTGTTTGTTGGATAATGGCATCTGTCACATTTAAGAAGCCTGGGACCAACGTAGAAGTACTTAATTTGACTAGATATTGTGTTTACAAAAAACAACAGTCTTAACTTGTAAAAAACACTTAAATGTTATTGCTATAAATGATTAAGTAATATTTGATTATACTTGTAGTATATCTTAGATTTTATATTGCCATTTTAATATAATAGGTTGTTTCAAACGATTGGCACAATACTGTCAGTTGATGTTGATATACTTTTTGATGATATCTAAGAATTAGTAATCAACTTCTATTAAATTGATTAATTACCTTATAATGTTTTAAAACTGTTCTACTACATAAGATTTGTTTGTTATTACCTGTGTTAGAAGATATTAAGCTAAAATATATGATAATCTGTGATTGTTTCAAAATGGAGGTAGATGTTTGACGTAAAAGACGTTGGTAGTGTATAAAAAGGATTGTAACGACGTTATCGGGTCAGTTGCTTGGCAGATGTTCAGTTGGTTAGTTCTAGTGCCGTTATTATGTGGAATAGATCGACCAGTTGTCACGTAAGTTAAGTAATTTGATATTATACCTTAATTATTGCTTATTATGACTATGTTGTTCTGTAAGTTATATTATGGCCAATATTCCTAGCTATTGTTATTATGTTGCTATTATTTGAATTCTCTTGGACCGTTGTACAAGAGATAGAATTAATTATTTTTAAAGATAACGATAATTTATGACAACGTAAGAAATGTATTGATAGAATACTTTAATACTGCTTCCATGGAGTTTCTTGTCCTTCTTCTCCATGATGACCTAGTTTTACGAACGGACGACTAGTTTTCTGATTAATTACTGACAAGCCTAAATTAAAATAAATGCTTAGCCTTGTCTATCTGTGCTTTACTTCATGAAACCCTTCCCCTACAAACCATATTCAATAATAACCTTCATACACAGTAAATAACTAACTAGTAACCATTCTGATATTCAAGCTTGTTATTTGGGTAATATATAGGTACATATACTTCTAGTATATACTAAACAATCTAACACGCGCATAAAGTTCGCTCTCATAAAGTGGTCGCCATCTTGGATTTTCATTTTAATCTCTCTATTGGCTTCAGGGCCCTCGAAAACCATGAAAAATATCTCGCAGTGAAAGTTGCACGCAGGGGGCATAACGCTTTTTCGTTACGTGAAGATTTAATTTTCTACAAGTTTAATCCTGCCGCAAGCCAAGTTAATGAACTTCATTCCAAAAAATAGTGAACCACAAGGTTAGTAGCGCGGTGCACTGTCTCGGTTTCGTTGAATAAACGTTTGAGTACATTGTATACATTCAAACGTGTACGTTAATTTATTGCAGCCCATAAATATTGGATAACCTAACGCAGATTAAAAAGTAACAATTGATGAAATTCAAAGGAAATTCTGTTCCAAAACTGTTTGATTACTTTTCATTTTAGGTTAGATTGTACTGTTGACAGTATTTTTTTTATTCTGTTAAAAAAAAATTGTGCCACTGCCGGACAAATGTCTTGCCCATAATTTATTGTTCACTGTTATTTGCGCTGTGCCTTTTCCGTCAAAGCGAATAGAAACGACTCCAAATCGGCACGCCAGCATTTTTTATCGCCATTAAAAGTCGACATATTAATAGGTATCCTGCTTATATTAAACTATGGCGCTCACTACCTGGTCTTTGACCGAGACTCAGGAGTCCAAACTCAAGGTTTTCCAAAGTGTGATGGAGCGTAGCATCTTAAAAATTAAACTCATTGACTCATATATAGCTTTAAAAAATCAAGATATGGAAAACCACATTTGGAGGTTAAAGCAATCATTTCTCCAAACCCAAAGCTACCATAAAATGAAACCCCCAACACGAGCTCACGATGACTTAACATTTAACTTCTTAATGGTCTAAATCGACTGCAATCATTGCCGATAAGATCCGAACCCGTTCGTAATGTATGAGAGTCCATACGCTCGAACATACCAAAGAGTTTCCATTCGATTCTAGGAACGGAGCTAGCATTCATATTCATTCGCATTTTATCACTTTTCCTTTTACGAGAAACCGTTTTAGGTTATGGAACTTGGTTTTAGTTGAGGAGAATTGCTTGGAATTCTATTTTTGGTAAGTCTTCATCATTTTAAGTGTTTTTGTTGAGAGGTAGATAATAATATTGCTATGATACGAATCTTTTATAACCGTTCTTTTAGATATAAGGCGTAATAGGCGCGAAAAATACTATTGGTTTTGGAACTCAAACTATTTATTTCAACTAAACAAATTACAGGCACTTTTGAATTGTCAAGGGTCGGTCAGTCAAAAAGATGAAGCTAGTTGCCTATTCCAAAGCGTAGTACCTACCTACCTACCACCGTACCGTACCTACCTATGGAGAAGAACGGGCAAGAAACTCCATAGACACTCTTTTAATTACAATAATATGGTTACAAAGTATAAGTTACATCATGAATGTTAAAAGTTATGCATGTGAAGACGATGCAGAACGTTAAAAGCGTCCGTAATGAAATTACAAAAAAAAAACATTTCAAATATTAAATTAAATTAAAATAAGCTATGGCAGCAAAGAGTTGACCAGTCCCTACTAACTGCACTCGTTCACGAATACGACGCATAGATTAGCACTATTCAGCTCAACCACTTTGAAGGGAGCTAAATGATCCAACACATGCGCCACCATCAGCGAGACATTAGAGTGAGCATGACATACTCTCTGCCGCCAAGGCACATTCAAGTCAATGCCCAAATATAAACCAAATACGTGCTCGTGTCGGTACGAATAGTATATAATAGTAATAATTAGATCAAGTTTAAGCTCGATCAAGATAATATCCTTTTTTAATCCTTTGGGCTTTGAGTCGGATAAAATTGTAGGTAGGTAAAGGCGTACTTATGTATTTTTAAGTAGTAGCTACTTACTGTGTAGCAAAATAATCGTTCCAGGGATGTACTACTGCCATTTCTATTTTCCTGTTTGAGTATCCTAGGTACTAATATTATAAACGTGAAAGTTCGGATGGATGGATGGATGGATGTTTGTTACTCTTTCACGCAAAAACCACTGAACGGATTTGGATGAAATTTGGCACACAGATGGTTTATAACCAGATTTAACATATAGGATACTTTTTATCTCGATATTCCCACGGGATCGAAACTTATGCGGGTGAAACCGCGGGGTGCAGCTAGTATTTGTCATGTTTTTCTTTCATCTTTGATCACGCTTGTATACCCCGAAGGGTAGGCAGAGATGTACCTAAACCCACTCTTCGCCAATTATGTTTAAGTCTCACGAAAGAGGGGGCGACCCATTGCAGCTTTTTGTTTTTTCACTAAGGGCGAATTTCACCGAACTTTTATGATAATGAACGTATCTGCTTAGCCTTTTCCCAACTATGTATGGATGCAGCTGAATACTAGTATAAATAATGAATTTGATGATGAATAAATTATGAATTTTTGACAGTTTTTATTTACTTCGTTTTTTTTTTTGTTTTTAGTTTTTTTTGTTTGTTTTTCTGTCAGACGTCAATTTTATTCTATGGATAAAAGATCTGACTTTATTAAAATCAGACCTAAGTTATTTTCTTCCAAAAATGGTGACGTACCTATAGTTACGTTTCCGATAATACAAAAAAAAAACATTCCACAAGACCAAAACATCAGTGACCGCATCCCAAGATCCACAATGTCAGCTCTAACAAATAAGGTGGTTAAAGTATCACACCTAGTTTATTGGACACCCTATATACTCATCATGGGCCTACGGGTATCTCATAAAGAAAATGGCTGACAATATAATATGTGTACGGAATATAATAAGGGCCGGGCTCCCATCTTACGTGTAACCTGAGTATCACTTACCTCGGTCCCAGCCTTAGGCACCGGTCCTATCGCCGGCGATTTACGGGCAGCGAATAGAGCTAGAAACTAGTAACAAATTGGTGAGCAACGAGCAGCGAGTGGCGACGAGCGATAACTCGCTGGTATGCCTATGTACGGCGCGTGCGACCTTTTCCTTGTCACAGCAATGCCACAGAGTGCCTCTGACACTCAAAGCATAGACAAGCAATGAGGTTACGTCTGGCGCGGATTAAAAACAAATATTTTATTTGTTAATATTTTGCATATAATTATAATATTCAAATTCATTTATTGCGAATATAGGTATATAGAATTCAGATGTTATCGAATAATTTCGAGCCGCTAAATTCAGCCTTTCAGCATGCAATATTTTTAATTAAAAATAACAAATAATTTATATTTTATTATTTATTTATTTTTGGAACTACCCGTGACATTACAGCGGGCCCTATCGGAATACCAGCGCTGCGACATTTATTTTTTAAATGTCGCAGCATCATGTTGATAGGAGCCTTTGGCCTCGTATAGGACTTTCTGTTTCATTATTCTTTTTGTTACTTTAATTTTTTTTTTTTTTTTTGAGTTTATTTTGCGGTCTTCCTGTACGAGTCGCAATAAATACCTTTTCTTTCTTTCTGTGTACAGACGCCAGCACATCAAGCTACTACAATCTGACAAATTTCTTGAATAGAATTTCAACTTTATCGCTAAAGCATTAACGTTCAAGAGTTCTGTCGAAGCGAGCGCTGCTGAGCGAATTCTCTCTCTTATCGCTGCGTTTTTCGAGCGAGAAAATCGTTGATAGCTCGTCCGCAATGGGACAGGTGCCTAATATTCATTAGACGTGTACCAACATACAATATCCTACATGTGGCGTGGTCTGTAATAAGGTCAAATTATTTCAAACTTTTGATTAAATATCGGTTGGGTGCGGCTTATATTCTGATGAATACTACTCGTATTAAATTACCCCACTTTGACTTTGATTGTGGGTAAACTTTGATTATATTGTTAGCACTATATGTATATGTAACTGAGAGAGGCTTAAAGATAACTATTATGAAAATATCAGAAGGCCAATTTCTCGTAATTTAAAACGTTCAAAATCTAGTCGCAGTCTTATCTCGGCGAAAAACAAAATGCGAAAGTAACTGCCTGTCTGATATGTCTTTTTCACACCTTAATGACGGATTAGATTTCGATAAAATTTGGCACACAGGTGACCGATGACCGAGGTTTGTCTATTGTCCCTTGGAGAAATGATACTTTTACCCCAGTATGTTCCCGTGGGATAATTTGCATCGATCACGTGGGTGAACTCGAGGGCAACATTTGGTACAAAATAAATCTGCTTCCAATGTTACACTAAGCATAAGGCAATTTCAAAGAAGTATCGCTTTGATACGAAGTGTAAAGCAGTCACGTTTTTATCTCATGAATAAGAAAATTGAATTCATAATCGTTTTCAAGGTGCGCTCAAAATTATTGGTGTCATTTGCCTTTTGGTAAATGTGTCAGATATCATACATTTTATTTAGAAGAATATTAAATCGAGCAATGCATAATAGCATAATCAGCGTATATGTTCTCACTGCTCGGACACAGGCCTTCTCACAGTGAGAGGGAGCCGCCCATGAATGGGCCGTAATCAACCTGCAGACCCAGTGCGGGTTGGTAGATCACATATCTTCGAATTTTAGATTCACCACGATGTTTCCCTTCACCGTTTCGAGAGCAGTGGTGATGAAATAATTTTCACAAAGCTAAGCGCCTGTCCATACTTTAACTTCTTTTTTCATGTGGTCCCAAAATACCAATCAAAACTTATCATTGTCTTTATAGGTGGCATCCGGGACCGCGGTCCCGGTCCCAAAAGCCCCACGACCCTAACCTACGACCTACAACTCGTAAGTCGCAACCGTTACCAATGAGCCACCACTGCTCTCCAATGGGCCAATTAAGCAATTGGAATTAGTAAATTGGTTCATAATAGGTACTGTGGTAGATGAAAATGTATTTGACGAAGCAGTCGTAAAATTATGAATGATTTACTCGTACAATGGATAGTTGAACACCCTTGAAAATATTTTTTGTGATAAATATGTACTCAATGCTCAATATCTTTATCATTCTTAAGGCGCTCCCACACAGCAGTTATTTAACGTTAGAGAATGTTGCATAACATTTGTTGTTTAATTTTTTTAACAAATTGTAACAAAAGTTATAAAATAATTTATAACTTTTGTTACTGTTACTGTTGTGTTTTGTTACTGTTTAAAATGTTCTCTGTTCTTCCGCTTTCAAAGTTCGACGCATCCAGTAAAAGCGCCTTTTCTTTTGATTTTTCAAACAAAAAATAAAAGCCAAACCAATAAACACTTCTTCCATTTAGAGCCACTACCAGCTTCCTCGAAAGGAAGACCCAAACTAATGGTTACAGAATGTTATATGATAACAACTAGTTGAACCAGTGATGTTGTAGCAAAATGTTACACACTGTTATAAAATGTTATCGTGCTAAACAATGTTTTATAACGTTATATAACTGCTGTGTGGGAGCACCTTTAGACAAACTTAAAAGGGGAAGATACGTTACGCTCTAACATCGCAATCACTAAACTTGGGCTCGGTGCACAACTACATGCACAGAAACTGACACATCTGTGAACACAGTTGCATTCCATAATGTGACACGTAGTTTAGAAAAAAAAATGCGCCAAACTTCCTTGTGCATGTTGCGCCATACTACGTTACCATCATGAAAATCATTATATTTTCTAACTATAGTTGCTATTTACATACTAAACTGACATCAGATTTTTCAGTTAGGTACCAGAATCAAAACAGAAAAGAAAAGAGTTTAAAATCTGTGTTAGAAAAACAAGCAATATAAACGGATTTTATCTTAGAGACTAAAATAGTGAGAGGCTAAATGCAATTTCCTAGGCTTCCTATTTCCTCGAGAAAGTGTTTTTCAATTGGAAGTGTTTACTTATTTTTTTTTTCTTATTTAATTTGTTTGCATTGCATTTTATTCTGCATAAAAACTGGGATAAGATTTTTAATTTGCTTTCTTTTTATATATAAACGTGCGAGGAAATACTTTTGGCTCAACGATCATTTTCGTTCATACTAATGGTGATGTCACCATTATGTATGTGTGAAAAAGATCGCGTACTGTACAGTGACAGATGGGCGGCATAAGTCGTCGACTGGATGAGTAATATTTTGTTCATTATAGTCTCGATACGTAAATACAGAACACAGATAAGTAGACATTAGCTTGTATTTGTCAAATCCTCAACCCGACTTCGCCCGCTACCGGCCTTGAAGGCCCTTAGTACACGGCACGGTTTCTTTACGACGACGTGTTATACAGGGTGGCAGCATCGACGCGCAAACTGTAACCATGGATTCAGCACATGAGTTTAGACCCCAGCGTCGAAATTTTTCGTCGGTTATCAAAAAAAAAAATTCTTCTGTTTCATAGAAAAGTGCAATACCTACGCGGTCAAAATGTGTGGAACAGCAATTTTTTTTTTATTAACCCACGAAAAATTTCGACACTATAGGGTCTAAACTCATGTGCTGAATCCATGGTTACAGTTTGCGCGTCGATGTCTCTGCCAACCTGTATACGCGCGCGCTTAAAAAATCCTGTGACTTGTCCTGTGTTGTATATGACACGGTATGGTATACCGCTGTGTACGGTGGTGCCACCGTGTCGTCAACAAACTTCCATAGTCATCCATCCACCACGGCGAATAAACCGTAGTTTTTCACGGCAAAAAAACTTATGTGTACGGAGGGCCTAAACGTTTATTAGATTGATAACAATATTTTACGGCCATTTGGTTCGATGAGTCACTGCAAAATATTTGCAAGTCATCTCTTCTTCTTCTCTTCTAGGCAAGCACCTTATTAACAAATTGTTCAAAGTTTATATAAATAGCATACACCGCTTTACAAGTGACTTGACGCAGTAAACTACAAACTGCCGACACCGTATTCAAATCAAAGGTGTGAACCAACAGCCAAAGGTTCCTTAGTTCGTTTGACGCGTATTCGGTAACACGCGCTCACACGTCAATAGATACTTTGCAATGTGAATGCCGTGTGTCACTAAAGGGGCAACACTTCGCATTCAGAGCCTTAAGCGCTGATGTTCAAGCGGAATAGTTCAGCACAACAAGCTTATTGACGCTTTGGTTGTTTTCATTGTTGCAATGCTGTGTGTTGGGAAAAGTAACTGGTTGTCTTGGGAACCTTTCACGCCAACAAAATAAATGCCTTAAGTCCGTCTTCGTACAGTTTTTTTTTACTTGTGCATAAAGTTTTAATAAATCATTAATGCATTGACTGCACATTCCTCGCACTGTCTAATGCACCTTATGAATGAATGAAATGCAGCGATACCAGCGTGGCTTCACAAGACTCGATAAATCAAATGAACCCCAAGATTTTATTCGCACTAGCCCCTGTAGCCTCGTGTTGCATAACTGACTTAATCCCTGAGGCATTTTCTAACAAAGACAAAACTTTGCAAGTGCAACAAAAGGTATAGATAATTCGAAGAATAATAATAGTAATACATAGATATATCATACATATAACGAACATAAACTTTGTCAAGTGAAATAGCGATAACTAGAGGAGTAAATGAATCCAGCAATTTTATATGACAAATGTCTCAGCCTGAGGCATGCGTCACAGTCGTGGCTATCTTTTGAAGCACAAGCCTCACACTATCTAGACGCAACTTTAAAAAAAGGCGGCACGAGTAACCATTATCATAGCAGGCACCATAAGTAGGTAAGAAAAACAAAAGCTTATAACAATGCTATATGGAAGTCTTTGACTGATTCAAGGTCAGATCAATCAGTTAACTTCTGCAAAAGCAAATTGATCAAACAGTTAACTTCTGCAAAAGGAAATTGTATCGGTTTCGATATTATATTGGTAACGTCGTTTTAAGAATACCCAAACTCAAGTAAATACTTCTCATATATCAAAGGGTTCACAAGATCGTTTGAATAATGACAAGGCACATAGTAGTTAGTACTCACATTTCTCCTTACGACACCAACGTGTTAGAGAAAACCGGCACGCTATACACTATTCTTGCTCAATCATGCTGAATAAGTAGTGCAGGAGTATAACCAATACATCGCTTACTATCAACTTTAAGACAGGAGAAAATAAAGACAGAGGGTTCACAGTTACGTCGAAAACTAAACCTTGAATGACTATCCCTTTGAGTTGTTACTTTAGTGGGATCCTTTCGATGATAACACAGCTCTTATTAACCATCATGCGGTTTTGATTAGCAGAAGTCCCATACAATATATCCTTGTGCTTTTTTCTGAGGATTTGCTTTTTTCTGAGGATTTGCTGTTAAGAGAATGCCTCATGTCATGGTGGAATATTTAGTAAGACAAGGAACTTGTTCTTCAAAGAACGCCGGAAATGCTTTGAAAACGATAGCAATTCTCCTTCTTCATCTTCTCTTATAATTAATCTTGTAAGGTAATTGTGAAAATCTTGGAAGCGAGCTTCACCCGGAATCCTCAATCACAGAGGAACTGGCTATCCTACCTCTAACTGCTGAAATTGTTATGGCGACAGATTTATATAAGATGGTGGTAGCTGGCTAGGCGGACTTAGAACAAGCCCTGCCAGCAACCAAGCCAAGCAGAAAATTTTGCCCTCGCTAGGAATTAAACCCGGGACCTCTGGCTCCGAGGCAGGTGATCTTGCTACTAGACTACAGTGGCGGTTAAAAATTGCCCCGACTGTATTTAAAAGGTTGGTCTTAAATGATCTGGACAAAAGTGATAGGTTCAATTTAGACGATTACTTTCAGATTGAGCCAACCGCATTGTATGAATGTGAAAGCAACTAGTTGAATATCATCATCATCAGCAATTCAGGCAAAAACCATCCTCTGCTGGACATAGGCCTTCCCCAAGCACAGCCACTTAAACCGGTTCTGTGCTTCTCACATCCAGTGAATTCCTGCGGCCTTCACCAAGTCATCGGTCCACCTTGTGGGGGGCCTTCCAACGCTACTTCTACTAGTTTAATATAATTATTGTTTAATTGACCACCTTCCTCTACTGCATGAACTGAATCTTCTGCTACCACCTACATCTATTTGGTTTCCAAACCAACTATAAAATAACATGTCTAGAGCACGCCTTATATACGTGCTTATGTACTTGATCCCGGGTGCATGGCAGCTAAATCGATACTAAAGATGAATAAGTGCACGGTTCTCTTGAGACAAAATAATGGGTTTCTTATATCGGGCTCTTTTGTTTTAAGGCAAGTAACTTTGAGTATTTTTTTACTAGTTTGTTTTAGTGAGGGAATTTAGTGTGATTAATAGTTTTATGAAGCTTTTGTTGTTGGCACGTTAAGCAGTTGGCTGTCATTTGTAGATCTTTGAGAGTCGTTACGGGTAGTCAGAAGCCCGAAAGACTGACAATCAGTCTTGCCAAGGGGTATCGTGTTACCCAGTAACTGGGTTGTGGAGGTCAGACAGGTAGTTGCTCCATATAAAATATTGGTATCCAACTGTATTCGGTTCGACTGAAAGCTGACCCCAACATCGTTCGGAAAAGGCTAGGAAGATTGATTGCTTGAGGCTTCTGTTATTAGTTAGATCTTCAAAAGACCCGGAGAGTAAAAAAAAATTGTTTGTACGGATTCAATAAATTGCGGATTTTCGATAGACGTAATTAGAGAGATGAAAATAATACCTACTTAGAAGGTTCAAAGCACCCCGTGAATATTTGAAAAATGTTTATTATAGGAGTAAAGTTGGTTTAATTTTGGCCGTTGGTTGTATAAAGATCGCTCCCTAAGTTATTATCGCTTCCAAAACAATGACTATCATATTTGACTCGTTTTTAAACTGACACTTATTTTAATTTTCCAATTTTCCAAAAAGTATTTTAACTCGTTTCTTTTACACCCTATGGGGCGCATAACTAACAATTCACTTCGGTTACAAACCCTAAAAAAGAAAGAAATTCACAAAACAAACACACCACAAAGTAAGTCCAACGATCTCTAAAACCAGAACAAAGAACTTTATATCCTCCTTTAACTTACATTTGATATAACCATAACAAAACAAAGCACAAGTCCAAGATTGAAACTTATAACTGACGAACCCATTCCAACTGTATAAAAAACTGCTTAAAATTCTGAATTAAAATAAGGCGACAAAAGAATTGTGAATGAGAAAGTAGCAGTTTTGTATCGCTATAACCCGTTTTCGTCAAAACTCATGAATACAGTCAGGAAGGATGCTAGTTTCCCTGAGAATTGAGTCGAGTATATCATTTATGATAATTTTTTGGCGACAGGATTTTCAGGATCTGCGACTGTGAATGTTTTTTGGAATTATTCTGTACGGTGAACACCTAGATGAGTGCTAATATTATGCGACTTCGTATTTTCTTAAGTTCTGGGAAATGTTAATGAAATGCAGCATTTTCTTGCATACACAAATATACATAGTAGTTTCTTTTTTTACTTTGCACGCTTGCACGAGATGGGTCTTCAGCAACTTTATTAAGCGCTAGGCAACACTCACTGCAATACTCCATCTTTTCCACAAGTATGGTCTGTAATATTAGGTACTATACACACATAAACTTCGACCAGATGTTCAGACCATGGAAATAAGTATTTTTCATTATGGACACATTAATGAATTCTTATTTTTTGTTCATTTTTAACCCCCGACGCCGAGATGACGAGGGGGGGGGTGTATGTCTGTCTGTGGCACCGTAGCTCCCGACCGGATGAACCGGTTTTGTTTTTGTATGAAAGGAGAATTTTCATACAAACTAAATACCTTGACGTAAATCACCCGATATGCATGCCTCTTTATCTCTTAATCCGAAGCATTTGATACTATTTATTATTATAATTGCACTAAACGGCAACATAGGCCAAATTAAGAGACTTTCTTACTGCATGACTTTCTTACTCAATTAAATTTCATTAAATGATATTACAAATATCTGTGAAACGAAGCCTTTTTAAATACTTGTTAGATTTGATTTGTAAAAGTTATAGAAGCATTTAAGAAGAAGATTATGGATAACGTGAAGAATACGGTGTAGACTATATGAAACTGTGGCGGCGTTCGATTTCCGAACGCACCGTCTCGAGATGGCAACACTGACCGCCATGCTCGTAGAGAGAATGTTTACCGTTGATGAGCTCTGCTATTTTATAGTATTAATGTTAACTATGGATGTCTACTGTGAATTGTGTACCTGTGACTAATTACCAACAACCTGTACCTCTGAATTATAAACTGTGCAGTATTCTAACGGAGTGTATTATTACTACATGGGGACTGATCTGCATCCTATGATCATTATCCCCATAAAACCAAACAAATTTCCTTACGTTTTTTCCAAGCAAACATCTGTACATCACTCCCGCTATATTGTCACCGTTTTCTTCCAAACTTAAACCTAGTATAAATATTTGACAGCTCATTCTAAACTCGCTTGATTGTTTAAATGCAACCAGAGTTATTTTATTGCCGGCCTGTACTACATAAGGTACGACTTTAGCAAACAACAACCTTTACAGTACCTAAATACATAAATAAAAAATTGCGCTCCCTGCATATTGTAACTTTACAATTTCAGATCGTGAGGCAGCAGTCGCACTAGTTTAACAAAAGATAGATTAATGGGTGAAAGGTAACTGATCGTACTTGTGCATTGAGCACGCTATACTTTGCGGTGAATTGTAGACTATCGTCATTGTTAAACGTCCGGTAGACACTGGAGTAGTTGACAGTTGACACTGACAGATTCTTTATTCAAAAGTTTCGTTATTTCACCGACAAAGGTGAACTGAAGGCCAATTCTCGTAATTTAAAACGTTCAAAATCTAGTCGCAGTCTCATCTCGGCGACAAACAAATGTCAAAAACTTATCAAAATGTATTTTTTGACAGATTGAGACTGAGATCAGACTGTGAACGTTCTTAAAATTACGAGAATTGCCCCTCTGGTCGAATGTCACCTTTAAATGTAGGAAGGTCAATTATTTTCCAACATCTCTGGTCTGTCTTTGATCAATTAACTTCAAAGCTAGAAAACTTACAAACGAAATAATTTATTACGACAAGGTAAGTCAAAAACCGGAATTTGTTGGCGAACTAATTTATCACAATTTTTTCTTTATCCTTTCCACCAATGACACAAAAAAGCCAGTGGCAGTGGGGCAATTGCTTTACATACTATCAGTAGAAATAGCTTTCATTTTGACAGTTCAACAGGATTTATTGCGTGTTTTACGTACGTACAGACAATATTTTCGAACATATAGAAAGAAAGAAAGAAAATACGTTTATTTGCGGCAAACATTTGGGTGCAGCACCCTAATTGCGTAACACACAATCAATCGGAATCGGTTTCATTTTGACAGTTCAACAACATTCATTGTGTTACTTACGTGTTGAGCAGGCCAATTTTTCGAACTTATGAAGCAATGGATTAGCAATTTGCTTCAAAATGATTCAGATTAGGATTGATCGTGTGTTACGCAATTAGAGTGCAGAACAGACAAAGAAAAATCAGGATGTCTACTTTAAAATCTTGTACAACCCAATAATAAAATCTCTCCTAACAAAATACTAGGTATTTTAATTCCACAGAGTAGGCATAAAGACGGTATTATTTTAGGCCTTCTGGTAATTAGTGGTGCGGTAAAGACTTGAAGGGCCCGTAATGTTTTTGTAGGCTTCCCTTGAAACCTTGAAAACATGCTTTTGCTCTCAAAGGTTGGTTCCAACCAAATGGAGGGCTAAGTTCCACATAATGTACGGAATATGTATGACGTATGTTTAATGGGTTGGGCAAACTAGGTCAAATTAAAGCTAAGCATAATATGTATACATTATTCTATCTAGTTTCTGCTTTATGTCTGTTTTTTGTTGGATTAAATTTTGAAATTAGGCTCGCAGCTAAATAATAACAGCCGCACGAGTATAACGTAGACTAAAGGTTAAGTTACGCTTGCCGCGGTGAGTTCATGGATTGGTGATCGTCCATTAATATTGAGCACATTAAGTATCTGAAAAATCTACGAATCTGTTCTAGATCTTTGACATTCGTTACGGGTATTCAGAAATCAAAAAGTCTGACGACCAAGGGGTATAGTGTTACCCAGTAAATGGGTTGTGGAAGTCGCGCATCTGACCTTACTACAAGTAAAACATTCGTATTCAGCTGCATCTGGTTAGATTGGAAGCTGATCCCAACATAGTTGGGAAAAGAGGTTAAGCAGTTTGATTTAAATGTAAAGTTAAACAGTTTCTTGTGCAAAAAGCGTACTACAGTGTTAACGAGTTTATGAATGACATGCAATCTAATAATGAGATGATATACTGTAATTATTTATTTATTGACGTCACTTATTTTAATTTAATTTTTGATAATTGTTTGACATACATAAATTCTTAATTGACATAATTATTTAACATTTCCTGACATTTAATATTATTTATGACGGAGTTTTGTTTTATATAATTGATTAATGTCATTTGATAAATCAGTAGAGTCATAATTTGTAAAATTGCATGCTTTCAGACGGATTATGGAGAGACTAATATATATTTTGTATGTTACCTACCTATATTACCCATTTTCGCATTAAATGAATATGAATATGATTGAAAGCGCAGCTATAAAGAGTTTGAAACTTCAATAGTTAGATAGGTACATTTAAATCTTCTTTCGATTGACTTATTAGTCAAGATATCGTGTTTCATTCCGTCAAACGTCGCGTGTAACGTATCACAGATGTGAAGACATGACGTATGCTTTGAAGCAATTAATTCAGCATCCGACAATATTGCAATTTGATGCGCGATGCGGATTGGTTAATAATAGGGATAAATGTTGATTCAAAGATTGATGAGACCAATCTTCGTTAGGTGTCTACAGAGCCGGTTTGATGATATAGTGGTGAAGATGAAGATTTATTGGCTGAGGATTTTTTGACATAGGATAATTGAGGAGACAAGGAAATGTCTCTCAACAAGAAGAGAACATATAGCTACATAGGATGTTGTTAAAAAAGGTTAACGATCTATTTTAACATAATTATGATTTCGTGGACTATACAAGAAAAAAAATTAACCAGTGCGCACACTATAACCATGAATTCAGCATTATGACTAGGTTAAAACCGCTATAAAAAAAAACACACACACGTATCTTACAATCATATACACACACACATATTGCATACATGCCGTGTGTGAGTTCGCGTGTATATTAGTTGTTCCATACATTTTGACCGCGTAGGTTTATTTTGTGATAACCGACGAACAATTTCCACGCTAGGTCAGTAATCAAAATCTTACACTTCATGGTTACAGTTTGCGCACTGCAGTGCGATTCTGTAACCATCTCACCGTGAAAACTTAGGTGAAGTGAGCGTGGAGTGAGCTGTCATTCCAAATAATGCTAGGGATTGACACTACTGACAACTGACATCAAGCTCACTTCACTTGAGTTTTCACGGTGAGATTTTTACAGAATCGACCGGCAGGTTATTTTTTTCCCTTATATTGTTATATCTTTATAGCGTCCACGGTTTTCGTTTCCCCACCGAAATATTGAATGATTGTAAACTCTATAATCATTTAGATAACAGGAACTTATTTAATTTTCCTGTCACTCTGATACTAAAATTAAAAATATTTTGTGAGCAAAACCTTTTAAATTCTGTTCAAAAAATATTTCACTGCAAAAATTAAGTTACAAGAGAATATTATTCATTCAAAAAGTTGGTAACGTAATTACGCACAAGAAACCTAATTTTGGGGTGATTTAAAAACTTATTGAATAATTTATATTTTCTCATATTCCGTACCGCCCCGTCATTCGAGGGCGTTGGTATTCATCCTTTATACTCGTTCATATCATGAAAATACGCTCTAAGACCATTCATGTTTAAAATACTGTAAAAATCTACATTATTATTTTAACTAAATTATGTTCCCGATACCTTTTCCTCATTTTTTGTTCTCAGCATATATTAAGTATCAAATGTAGGCTACATTTTCACGAATATAATATTGTAATTTTAAGGCTAAAAATAATTATTTTGGCTTCAAAAGCTACCTAATTAAGTTGAAGTGCTTGAACGTATTTATTACGCTAATTACCACGTACGCGTACTCGTCAAAAATTGGCTGATGTGAATAATAATGAAGCGAACACCGTTTATTCCAAGAATGAGAATTAAATAAATATCGCGTGTGTATTTCAATTCAAGGAATATCAAGTTACTTTTCGTAATTGTGGTAAGCCATAAAACTGCTTTTTAAGCAATATAATTATCATAGGCTACCTGATTTTTAATTATCCGAAAAAAAACTGGAGTAACTGAAAGAAAATACGTGGCAATGGGCTGGCCATGTTTGTCGAAGGACCGAGCTTGGAAAAGGCCTATGTTCAGCAGTGAACTGCGATAGACTGAGATAGCTGATTTTAGGCGACAACCCTTACCCATTTACTACATGGGCAGCAATTTTCAGAGAAAAAAGTAGTCACCTATCAAATCAAATCACGAGTAATTTCAAATCAGGCTGAGAATCAGCGCTTTTCGAACGTCAAAATTACAAAAGACAGTCCTCCAAAACGCCCGCCCTTCACCACTTCCTAGTGCTTTCGCTGGAAAGAAGAAGTGGCGCAACAAACTCCCCAGCAGCACAGCTGTCTGTTCAGTTAGAAGAAACTTGATTGTATGTAATACTAGTTATGCAAAGTAATTAACATTATAAGACACAGAACATTCAATTATTTGCCATATTATAATGTCATCTAACCACGTCAATATACCAACAAATACAATAAAAACTATACGTACACAAGCCAAAAAAAAAATTGTAAACAAATCTTTCTACCTAAACAAAAGCCTCCGGCATGATAGCTTGCATTAAGTTTAAATAATATTATATATTAATTGTGAGAGTTCCTAATATTAGATAATGTACTCACTAGTTTAAGCCTAGCGTGTAATTATGGTTGTGTACATTGTGCACTAAATAAATAATTCAAAAACAAATTGATAATAATGATAAATGTTAAAATAAAATGTAATAATTTTTTGTAATTATATTTAATTGTTAGTGTTTAGTATATTGTAATAATTAGAATTAATATTATAATTAGTATTATGTATAATTTGCAGTGCCCTTACAGGGTACATGTTTTAACACTGTGCCATGAAATTTGAATGCATGCCTACTAACCAGTGTTTTACATGTAGCAAACAAATAAATAAATAAATACATATCTATGCAATAACTAGCTGCGACCCGCGGTTTAACCCGCATAAGTTTCGATTCCGTGGGAATATCGGGATAAAAATATCCTACAAATATGTTAATTCTGGTTATAAACCATCTGTGTGCCAAAGGACATTGCTCTGCGCCCATACATTGTTCGCCCTGGAACCAAGAGCATCGGAAAATTATGTGTTGTATTGTCAATCATTAGTAAAATAAGATCTTATTTGTGCAGTGGACTAGCCGCAGAATAGACATATTTCAAACAAGTATCAGATTTTGAGGTTATAATCGAACCATAACAACGAATATTAGGTATAGTTTTTCATAGCTCCGAGTGATGTTTAAGAAACTAAAAAACAATAACATAATAAGAGTGCGGGGCAGCACTAATAGCATCCTGAACGTAGTCGCTGACAAAGTCGACTCAACAGTAATGCAGGCTTTCATGCGGGTTCTAGTTAGACAGTGTTAAATGTATAACTGACCCTGCATATACATTATGTAACAAATGTAATGATGGCAATTGACTAACGTTAATTCATTGGTTAATTGTTAATTATTGTATTAATTCAATTATTGTAACACTTTTTTTTTTTTTTTTCCTTTACTAACATACCTAGTTCTTAAGCAATTTGTATTACTAACCAAATATGGACATTGTCCGAAATAAATGATATTATTATTATTTCGTTTATTTACTTATTTTTCTTATTTTACTACATTTTTAAATATTAGTATAAAAAAAAAACATTTAAAAATATAAAAAAATAGTGATCCACCGGTGTCGGGAGCAGGGTCCAAGCTACCGGTGGTTAGGGCTCCAGAGACAGAAACCTCCTCACAATGCGAGCCGTATCGAGGAGTACTGCCTTCTGAATCAGGCCCTTGATCCAACCGCCTAACGAGAGCCTCGATAGATGTTGATCGAGGCTTTCGGCTATCAGGCCATTGGCCGATACGACAATCGGCACAATGATAGCCAAGCTAACATTCCACATGTCAACAACCTCGTGTGCTAAGTCGAGATATTTAATTTGTTTCTCTTTCTCAGCTTTCACGAGGTTCCCGTCATGTGGAATGGTAACATCGACAATCATTGTGCGGCGCGCTAATCGATCTATCACCACTATATCAGGCTTATTTGCGACAATAGTCCTGTCAGTAATGATAGACCGATCCCAGTACAACGTGACATTGTCATTTTCAAGAACTGGGTCGGGCACATACTTGTAATACGGTACCTCAGAATCCACAAGTTTATATTTCAAAGCAAGTTGCTGGTGAATAATCCTGGCTACTTGGTTATGTCTGTGCAAGTACTCGCCGTTAGCCAAACGAGAACAACCAGAGATAATATGTCTGATGGACTCACCCGGACGGTGGCATGCCCGACATACGTCCACCGTCCCGTCCTTCATAATATGTCTCCGGTAGTTATTCGTCAAGATAACTTCGTCCATAATTGCACAGACGAAACCTTCAGTTTCCCCGAAGAGGTCACCAAAACGTAGCCAGGATACGGACGCTAAGAAATCTACACCGGGCTCATGAAGAGCCCGATAGAAGCGTCCGTGAAGCTCCTTGCTTTGCCATATCTTCTTGCGGTCATCGGTAGTAAGTACTACAGGTTTGCGCCAGTTCTCTTTCGCCATGGAGAGCGGGGTGAGCCCCTTGTCCACTGCGACCACATCACGGTGCATACCCACTTCGGCTTTTAAAAAATATTCCCTGAGACTGCACACCTCGCGGTTGTGGAGGGTCTTCGCATTTAAAAAACCTCGACCCCCACACTTCCGCGGGATATACAGTCTCATCACCGATGATCGTGGGTGATGCATCCGGTTTGCGGTCAGTAGAGTACGGACCCTTCTATCCAGGGCGTCGAGTTCAGTCTGAGTCCATTTGAGTATGCCAAAAGAGTACATCAAAACCGGCATGACCCAACCATTGAAGGCGCGCACCTTATTTCCGCCCGAAAGAAGACTAATTAATACCTTCTTCAGGCGACAAAAGAAGCGCTCCTTCAACGATTGCTTCATGTCAGTATCGTTGATGCCTAACGCTTCCGACATACCCAAATACTTATAGCTTTCGGATGAGGAGAGGGATCTAAGGTGTATGGAATCGGAAAGTGGAATTCCCTCGGTTTCCATAATCTTCCCCCCCTTTACATGCATGACTGCACATTTGTCCACACCAAATTCCATCCTGATGGCACTACTGAAAGTTTCAGTTACCTTCAGTAGTTCCATCAGATGCAATTTGTTGGGGGCAAAAAGTTTCAAATCATCCATGTAGAGGAGGTGAGATATGACCTGACCACCTCTCTTCAACCGATAGCCTAGACCTGAATCCTCCAGCAGTGTGCTTAGAGGATTCAGGGCTAAGCAGAACCAAAGAGGACTCAAACTGTCGCCCTGAAATATTCCCCGCTTAATCCATACAGGCTCATCATTCCCCTGGATCTGTCGACACCCTGGATAGCGAAGGACCGTCTTCCATTGCCCCATACACGACTCAAGGAAGGTGCGTAGAGTTGCATCTATCTTGTACAACTCCAGCACCCTCATGAGCCATGTATGTGGCACCGAGTCGTAGGCCTTCTTATAATCTATCCAACATGTCGACATATCCTTGCGGGATCGGCGAACCTGTTGGCTAATGGCCATGTCTATGAGGAGTAGCTCCTTAGTACCGCGGGACCCATTCCTACATCCATTTTGAGAGGCAGACATAATCGAGTTACTGTCAATGTGCGTGTTAATTTTCGCTCTCAAAATGGATGTAAGAAGTTTATAAACCGTCGACAAACACGTGATCGGTCTATAATTCTTGGGTTCCGCGGGACTACCTGACTTATGGAGCAGGTGGGTAACGCCTGTTGTTAGAAACTGTGGTAGCGACCCAGACTCTAAGGATGACTGGAACTGAGATGCCAGGCAAGTGTGTGAACTAATTAGCCATTTTAACCAAAAGTTATGCAGTCCGTCCGGTCCCGGTGATTTCCAATTCGGTAACGGACGGACTGCTCTGGCAACGTCTAATGGTGTAATTAAGACTGGTTCCATTGCTGGTATAGTTCCACACACTCGCTCGATATCCCGCATCCAGCCACCCTCAGCGTGACAGACGGGCACCGACCAGATGCTGCGCCAGAATGCACTCGTGGTGGCATCATCCGGGCGGCACACGTGCGTCACGTTTTGTTCAGGTCGCTCCCAAGCTCTATATACCCACCTCTCATCGCTCTGGAACATGCGATTCTGCGTGTATCGATCAACCCGCCGCTTATATCGCCGAATACGACTCGCCCATGCACAAACTTTTTGCTTCAGGAAGTCGATGCGCTCTGTGACATTGGACATGTATTCCCGAGGGCTGATTCCAGTCCCCGAAAATGCCTGTCTTACAAAGCGCATCACTCGTGGCCGTGTATTGCCCTCCCTGAAGCAGTATAGTTTGCCGATGAGTACCCTGGCCCCATCGATACGACGCTCGATCCTGCATTGCCAGGCTGGTACGGCTGGTTTTGGTCGAGTAGCTACGTCACAATTGGGAAACTTGACGTTAGCTAAACGACATGCCGCCACAGCCGCGCAATACAGGATCGAGTGTGTATCAACAAGATCCTCGCTGCTCTCGAAGAGCTTCGAGTTCTTGAGCTGCGAGTCCAAGGCACACACCAGCGCCCTATTTTTTTTGTGCATAGGTAGCCGTGGTATTCGGGGTCTAAGTTCGGTTGGAGTGGACCTATACTCGCGAAACGCATCCTCCAGTGCGCTCCTCAGTCGGACGTTGCACTGGCTACTTACTGTGTCAACCCTATCATCATCTTCTTCAACATGATTGAACCGCGGCGGGATGGCATCAGTAGTTGACGCTGGTGCCGCGGTTTGTATCGGAGTCGAGACGATTTGGTTGCCCAGTACCTCTGAGCGCAGCCTATCAAGTGCGATATCGTCCAACCTGTGATTACGTTGGATGACCCGCACCTGATCCGACAGTCGTTGGGCCGAGACGTTGACAGTTGGTTCCAGTTCCTGGAACAGAGACAGCATCCTATCACGGTACGCAGTGAGGTTAGTTCCCCCCTCTGTAGACCTGTAATATGCGCGCATGACGTTCTCGTTCATAGACTGAGTCCATCTCATGCGCTGCACACAACCACCGGTAGCGGGGACCCGGCTCGGGGCCGGATGGCCCCTAAGTCCCAAGCTCCTCGGTGGCCGGCCTCTCCCCTGCCGACGTACAGGTGTATTATTATTATTATTATAATACATTTAGCTATTTTTAGTACGTACCTAGATAATAAGGTATCTATATAGCTTTTTTCCAAAGCCTAAGTGTATGTAATTGCAACGTTTAAATGCAAAGCATCTAATTAACATAGGTACCTGTATTCTTAGCATTGGTTTCGGAATGAGATAAAATGTTTGTGTGTATTAATGTAAAAATAATGCTGTCTCCTTAAATGATAGTGGTGACCTAGCGCGGTAGATAGATGGCGTTAGTGTGCATTGATAAATGGCTGAGCTCTTTTGAGTGAATTTTCTAGTGATTCAGATTCAAAAACATGCAACAATTCATAAAAAAATCGATCGATCGATTACAATCGTTTGGGCATCCCTAATATTTTTCGATACGACTTGACGTCTAGCGAAGATGGCGGCGATGAATGTTATTAGTCGCGTAAAATACTTTAAAATGTTCATTTTGGCGTGCAGCTAGTCCGTGTTACAAAAGTATTTGCAACGAATTTAACAAAATAAACAATTAATTATCGTGTATGTCCGATATTTCTTGTGCACAGGGCGATTCTGGACAATGTCCTTTCATCCAAATCCTTTCAGTAGGTTTTGCGTGAAAGAGTAACAAACATCCATCCATCCATCCATACAAATTTTCACGTTTATTTATAGTAGGATACTCAAACAGGAAAATAGAAATGGCAGTAGTACATCCCTGGAACGATTATTTTGCTACACAGTAAGTAGCTACTACTTAAAAATACATAAGTACGCCTTTACCTACCTACAATTTTATCCGACTCAAAGCCCAAAGGATTAAAAAAGGATATTATCTTGATCGAGCTTAACCTTGGTCTAATCGTGAACTTCTCCAAAGCTGAGAGGGTTTTTTCAGGAAAAGCGTTTTAGACCTTAACTGATTTCCCGTTCCAATGATAATTTGGTAAGGACCGCGACCTTCTTTTAATCAAGATGAAAGTATATAAACATTTATATTATCTTGGCTATAGGATTCGAATAGAGGGTCGCAGCTATCAAAATTTTATTGAGATGAATATTCACACTGTATTTTCGATAGAATGGCTTCCTGAGTTGCCACAATATTTATCATTCAATTTAGGTTTATAGGTATTTATTCTCAGGAAAGACACAAAGTCCCTTGCATGAGAACCAAGCTTAAAATAAATTGTACGAAGTAGCAATTATGATACACCCATACAATGCATTTACCTTTTAGGAAGGATGTTTAATGTTAATGTTTTGTGTGTTCGATTAAGTGCTAATTTTTCCAACCTTAGATAAGTTTATCAGAGGAATCATTTTGAATTTTTGACAGTCCTTTCCATACAAAAACCGTCAGATGTAAATTTTATTCGACGAATAAATTTTCGGTCGATTGAAAAATCAACCCCAAAACGTTTAAAAAGCCGAATTTAAACAATTGAATTACTACCCATACGTTTCAAATTTTACCTGTCTTCATATAAAAGTATGCTGTGTAGGTACTTATAGTGACAAGCACCTTAGAAAAGAGTTACCAATAAATGGAATATAATAAAGTTGAAACTCGTTCATTCGTTCACAGGGGAATCCTTTGATGTTCGATGCAAAGTTGCCTGATCTCATATAACTTTATGTACCCTTAGGCTGCTTATTCTGGTCCTACTAGGCCTTGTAGAATTTAGATCTGTAGACCATTTTTTATTTTATTAAGTACCTGGTACTTGTTGACAGGCCTCCGCTGTCCTCCCATACCTACTGTAATTTGAAAACATTGTAAAAGCTCATTATTTTTAAAAGAGTTTAGTTTTAAGTATTGAATACAAAAAAAAAAAAGTATTGAATGCAATTCTTGTCGGCTCTTCCCCATAGGAAACGACGATTTGGAACCGTGCACCTAACTTCTGACGTTTCATAAGTGTCCATGTAGGTTTATGTGAAATAAAATATTTTGATTTTAACAATTATATAAATTTATACTGGGCAAAAGTTTCCATACAATGGGTGCCGATGTCGGCGATGAAGATGGACGCCGCCGAGGTCGGCCCAAAAAGCGGTAGCGAGATGACCTGGACGAGTACCGCGAGGGCTGGTTCGGGGTGGCGTGGGAAAGGAGTACCTGGAAGGACTTGGCTGGGTAAAGGCCTGCCCGCCTTTGCCCAGAAGTGGGACAGAAAATGCCAAAAAAAAAGACTCGAGAAACAATCCACACAGCCGCGGATAAAAGAAAGAAGTAGGTAGATTGTAATCATAAAATTTGAGAGGTGTTAAGGGACACCCGGATGGAACGAAGTTCCTTTCGATTAATTAATGAAGGGATTGTAATAAAATTTTATTTTCTTTAACTTATAACATTTTTTTTTCATTATTAACAAATAAAAAAACACAGACAAAAAAAACTGGCTTGCTTTCTATAAGAGAGAGAGAAAGAGAGAGACAGGCAGAGAAACACGCGCACGCCGCACGGCTTACAACTATAGCAAAAAGTGTCTCAATTTTTTCCGTCTAGCCCTCTTTCGCAACGCGCGATAAGGAACTTCGTTCCAATTATATGAGTACCTACGTACAATTATTCTCAATATTTTCATTCATTCCTGAACTCGTCTTCAGGTCTTCTTTTTTTTTTTTGCTAAAATAGTGCTAGAAAAACTATTCCATCAGATTAATCTATTCTATTCTAATACATCAAAATTACACTGTCACCAACATTTACCACGCCCTAATCTTTCTTTTGAAAATAATTTAGGACTACGTATGCTTAGTCTGACCCTCAATTATCTGAGGCGAACATCCCACCTGCTTATTAGCACTGGAGCATAAAAAGTCCCGCATTGCGCCACACTTACGGAAAGCTCATGTTATATTCAGTACATATAACAAAAATTAAAGTTATCTTATGTTATATTAATAATGCAGGCCTCTCGTGTAACACAAATTCTTGCTTACATTTTGGTTTGAATTTTTTTTAATTGTGTGTTCTTTTTCTTAGTTGGATAATTATATACGTCATTAGTTTTATTTGCTACTAGCTGTGTCCCACGGTTCCACCTACAGAAGTCTCGACCTTATGGGAATATCGGAATAAAAAGTATCCATGGTCTACACATTTGCCTAATTTCATCCAAATCCGTTAATCCCCTTCAGCTTGAAAGTGTAACAATAAACATAAAAATCAAATATTTTCACTTTCTAACAATGTGTTTTTCTCTTTATAATGTTTGTAAAGATAATAATAAATGGATAAGCAGAAGTTACACCTAACTATCATTGGATGCAAGCGGATTAGAACAGATCGAAGAAAGTACGTTAAGCCGTTGTCCTGGCCGTCACTAGTTGATCTTTGACGGTCGTTATGTTTCGTCAGAAACCCGTAAGTCTGACAACCAGTCTTACCAGGGGGTGTCGTATTACCCAGTAACTGGGTTGTGGTGGTTAGATAGGCAGTCGTTTCATGTGAAATACTTGTATCCAGCTCCATCCGGGTAGAATGAGAGCAACAACAACAACAAACAACCAACACATATTCCAACATATTTGGGAATAGGCTAGGCAGATGATGATCTAACAGTCTGTACCTACTTAGACATCTTCAGACTGAATGATGATAAATAATATCGTGCCACTTCTTGGGAGTTATAAAAAAAATGGCACAAATGTAAATATTCTACCTTCAGGTAAATTGGTTGAAAAAAAGGAACCACTATGTACAGTAAAAAGGCACGATGAAATATGAAAAGAAATATAAAAAAAGATGTAGGTAAGTTTTTATAGAGGTAGTAGTATACATAGCTACCCACTCATTTTATATTTAACAGACCATGAAACAACAAAGTAATTTACACGAAGCCTCCACAATCTTGTGAGACAGTAAAGAAAAGAAAACACAAAAGAAATCTCAGACTAAACCAAGACATAATAAGTAATTATGCTAGCAACCTCATTAGCTTACACTATCTCTAATCCAGGGCTTAGTAGCCGACTAACGTAATACCAGAGATAACCAGTTCACAGCTTAACATGGAGCAAAACAAGACTTTGCTGGAGTATAATTTTATTCTAGCTAACATGAGGTCACTTTGAACGTAGGGTAGTAAAAAGTTCTTTAAAAAAATGTTGCGTTTTTGCAGCATGTGCTCCGTTTTGTTTTAAATTTAACTTTTTAGAGCAAACTTGCCGTGCTTATTTTATTGTAAGTGTATAAGTGAGTAGGTATGTCTGTTTTGGTTTGGTACGGTTAGTAACAAAAGTCGATGATAATTTTAATTAAAAAAAATATGTTTTCCTTATTTTGTTGATCGGGGTATTATGTATATCATTATAACAAGACAATGTTGGTTTCTTCTATAATAATGATGACCTTTAACTTTTGAAAGCTAATAAATGTACGTTACATGCTTATACGCCTTACATAACAAAAAAAATAATAATCGCGGGTACATTTTATATTAGGTATTTATTTATTTTCACTTCAAGACACACACATCAGTGTAACCCTGGCTCTTTTACTAGGAGTTCCTGTATCACAAGAGAAGTGCGATAGATTAAAATCAGATACGTTATAGTTATGGTAAAAGGTAGATTTACAAATATAAAATTTTTATCTTCTGTAATTTGTATGGTGTACTGTACATATAAAGAGTATTCTATTCTATTCTATACAATTTGTTGCTATTAACCGTAGAGCCTAATGTAAGCCTAAAATTTGCTACAGGCGAAAAGAACTAAGCTTGGTAATAATTTATTGTTACACATCCCTGTTTTTCCTTGCCTCAATTTTCTCCATAAAAACTCCTACTAACAAGTCTTAGCTCTCCATAACTTTTGATTTCCTGTTATTAACTGGGTTAAATACTGTAACGACTCCATAATTACCCGTAACTAACTGAACTTTAATCCGGGAACTTTGTAGCTGAATCACGTACCCAGATAACCGGTCGCGGATAAACTGAACTGTTTAGAACAAAACAGTTGTGTTGCTGGCGAATTGTAATTGGGGTTCTGTGGGACGGCGTTCAGTTACTGTTTTCGTGGGACGGTTTGAGAACACATTGGGTGATTGATTTAATTTACCAGTTGTTTGAGAGAGAACATAAAAAGTCCCAGATTTTATCAAATCCATCCATCCAGCAAGTATATTATAGTATCTTAACTAATATTATAAATGCGAAAGTAAGTTTGTTTGTTACGCTTTCACGCCAAAACGGCTGAACGGGTTTGGATGAAATTTAGCACTTGAGTAGACCATGACCTGGAGAAGGACATAGGGCACTTTTCATCCTAGAACGCAGACAAAGTTGTGGGCAACAGCTAGTCTATTATAAGTGCAAAAGTAACTCTGTCTGATCCTTCGTAATGTAATGTAATGATGACTTCGATGAAATATGGCACGTAGGTAGATCATGACCAGCTTTGGGACATACTTAAAAATTATGTTAGTTTTTATTTCGGTGGTGCCTACGTTCCCGTGGGAGTCAATAATAAATTCTTAATCAATTATAAAACTCGACTCAGGCTGACATTCTTTGTTCAAGTTAGAAAGGTCCTTAAGAGAAAAATTCAGGTTGTGACTTTCTTATTTTATTCGTACGCACGACGACATTTATCAAGCAATACATTTCCAGCTGACTTCTCAATATGAAAAAACCCTATACAATGCAAGGTTGGCCAAAATTAGAAATGTAAGCTTGCTTTGTCATCGTGTGTACCTAATCACGGTGGATTTTTGAGATGTGATATTTTTTTCAAAATCTGTGAATCCAGATCATAGGTAGTATCAATTATTTCAAAAAGACACACAGTTTCCGCACACACACAGTTTCCTAAGATCGTTTCTCTGCAGCTATAACAATTACGGGACCTGCCCTTACTGCTCCGTCTCAAAAATTCACCCTTTATTCGCGAAGCATTTCAAAAACTCTGATTATGAGAAACTGAGAGCAAAACTTTTTTGCTAAACTTCCAAGAAAACTTCATCCAGTATTGAACTGAAAAGGCCAGACGATGAAACCAGAAAAATTAAACTGATGTACAATCAACTTTTGTTTTTAGAAATTATAAATGGAATTCTAAAAACAGAAGAAGACAAACTGTGAGCTATAGCTTATTGAGAGGAATATAATGGCTAATTAATACACAACATACTTGGCTATTATACAGGATAGATTATTGAGATGGGGCAGTAAGGCAAGTACGGACGCCAGCAGGTCAACCTACCCGAAACTGTCAGATTTTCCCAATCAACATTGAACCTAATGCTTTGGCAATAAAGTCGAAAATCTATTAAAGAAATCTGACAGATTGTAGTAGCTTGCTGTGCTGGCGTCTGTACCTTACCCGTTGTAGCTACAGGAAAACTGTCTTAGGAGACTGTTCTTAACTTTTTGACACATTTTGATCTGCAATCACAAATTTTGAAAAAAGTACAGAGAGCAAGAAAATGGGCAATTTTCGAATACCTACCATTTTGCTTTACCTCGTAAATTAAATGGCAGTTTAGCTCTTCTTAAAGTATTATATAGCTTCAAGCTACTAGTTAATAATTATAACAGAAGGCCAATTCTCGTAATTTAAAACATTCAAAATCTAGTCGCAGTGTCATCTCGGCGACAAACAAACGTCAAAAACTTGTTAAAATGTAGGGAAATTAGACGTATTTTTGACAGATTGAGACTGAGATCAGACTGTGAACGTTCTTAAAATTACGAGAATTGCCCCTCTGCTCAATTTGAGCGTGCCCTTGTGAAACAAATATTTTTAAGAAAATTATAAACGTTTTAAGGTGATCTTAACCTAACTTCTTCGTGGGATATTAAACAAAAACCCCTTGCGGATCATAACGAAACTGTAATTAGCTAATTGCTTATACCAGCATCAATAACAAGCCCATCAGTTATCTGACAGCACATCAACTGAACCCTCCCACGAACTTTACAGCCGACTCACGTTTCACAGATTCAGTTCAGATTTTCGACAGCATTGATTCACAATTGTCCTGTATTGATAAAAGTAAAGGTTTTCAAACGATTGGTTGTGTGATCAATTATTTAGGTACGTTTTGTAGTGAAAATTACGGAATTATTTAGATAATTTCACCAAACTGTCATAGATAAAAGAAAATGTATATGAAGTAACTGATGTAACCAAATTAAGTCGTAAAAACTAAACTCGATTCCTAAATAATAATTTAAATTCGATTTCATAAGCAAAACTTCTTTAAGCGTTTGTTATAGAATACAATAATGTATTTGAAATAACCGATATGTAACAAAATTAAGTCGCAAAAATGTAACCAAAGATACAAAATCATGGAACGAAAATAATTAAATTTAACAACAACCATAATGACAAAACTCCTTAACAAACTAAGTAACTAACACTTTAGAATTTAGAGCAACAGTACCATCGGAGCATTTTATTTCCCACCCTAGTACACGCTGCTGTAGGTACATTGTAGACAGCAAACGACAGTTCCTAGCCAGTTTGAAGGCAGTAAACAATTTGTGAAGTTTACACAGTTGTAAGCTTTCACTGCGGGCACGCCTCTGGCGTACATAAACTTTGTTTTGAAAATGAAACCGGATGGGGCACTTAGAGAAAGCGCCTTATGACTCCCACATCGATATTTTCTAAGTTATATTTTAGTTGGGGGTTTTTAAATGGGGCTGTGTCGGGGGTTTTGCATAAGTGCTGTTCTGCAATATGTATGTAAGTAGTTTGGGAGTATTATGGAAGTTGGAGACAGCGTACTCGAAGCTCTTGTATATACTCGTAGTGCGTAGCTACTTATGTTTCATAGCGGTTCAACTTATGTACTGTTTTGAAAAAGTAGGTGAGTTGTATCAAGCGTTTCTAAAGCGGTATTGATGCTCTATGTGTTTACAATTTTTATTTCTGTTTGTCTTTATCTCAGACTAAGGAAAAGAATAGACATGACATACCTATGAGAAAAACGTGCATACCTAAAATGTGAGTCTGGCACAAAGATGGCGGCTTGCGGCATGCGGTAGCCTAACACACTGCACCTACCCATAATAAATGCAGTCTTATGCAAGTTCGAACACTCTATACAAGCAAAATTTTCGCCTATTAACACAAAATTTTCTTCAAAACACTGAAACAAACAAGTCGCGATGACAACTGATGTACTTACTTGTTGGCTGTGACAAAACATGGCGACCGGCCGCATCACATTCCTATAACTATTGTGCGTTATGCCGAGTCCTTTCTTTCCTTAGTCTGAGGTCTTTATAGTATTGATTTAGATTTATACAACGTCAATCATCTGCCGAGCCTTTACTCAACTATGTCGGCTTCCAGTCTAATCAGATGCAGCTGAATACCAGTATTTTACATGGAGCGACTGCCTATCTGACCTCCACAAGCCAGTTATCTATATCTTCTTATCTATATATATATATACATATAATAAAATTGCAGAAAAGTGGTGTCTGTACAATGGAAATATATAAAAAAAAAGTAGCAGGGGTTGTTATTATATCGATGCCGAACCCGAAATAGTAATTAATTTTTTTTTTGTCTGTTTGTCTGTTTGTCTGTGTGTTTGTGCACGCTAATATCAGAAACGGCTTATTCGATTTAGATGCGGTTTTCACTAATATATTGTAGTAAGCTTCACTTAACAGTTAGTGTTTATTTCATGTCAATCGGTTCATAAATAAAAAAGTTATGTCAATTTAAAGAATCACGGCTAACATATTTTGTTAAGGTATTCTATCAGAGTACGTACACGCCTCGCGCCTGCGTGTCCGTGGCTATATAAAGCGCGCTGAGAGCCGCGCCGCTGACCCCCCGACCCTTGCCCGCTGAAGTGCCAGCCCGCGCCGTAGCTGAGCCTGTAGCTTTAAATTCCCCGACTGAGACCTCGGAGTTTGTTTCGGCCTTTCTTCTCAGAGATAGTCCTAGGAAACGCCGCGCTCATCAAAGCATAAATAATACTAATTCGATCCAGCCTGTCCTCTTGCTGCCCTCTCCCAGCGACGCCCTAAGCCGAGGTTCGTATCCCACAGGGGGTGCCCTTAGCGTGCAGTCACTTAGTTTTAATCTAGACGCAGCCCTGGCTGGAGGCTTTAAGAATTCTTAAGGCAACCACAGGATAGTCCGGTTGTAGTCACGACCTCTCAAGGTCAACTACGAGATGCCATTCATAAAAAAAAACGCGCCCCTGCCATAAGGATTGCGTGCGTTATTCGTAGCGAACGCACGTATCCTGGGGTCCTACTCCGAAGTGCAAAGTGCGAATGTTCGGATCGGACCGACACATGGCCGAACCGAATATTATTGAAAAATGCGAAAAAAGTTCGGATCGGCTCAGTTGGGTCGGGACCATAGTCAATATTCGAAAGAGTGTAGGAGTGTAGGATCGGAAACGACCCAACCAAATAGTTATTTCTCCACACACACACGTACCTCAAGTAATAGTGCTAAAGTAACTTCGTAGCAGGAAACGGCCGAACATTCGGCCGATACTACTTCGGAGTAGACCCCCTGGAGAGTATAGACGAATAGTTGCATTCGATTATTGCGATTCACTTGAATACTGACTGTTTGCATATTTCATTTATTTATATTTTAGGGTTTGTAGGTAAGGTTCTTTTTCTTAATTTTCATTAAAATTTTGTAAATAAATATTGTAAGTATTTGGTATAGGTTAGGCGGTTTTTTCCTTGATTTACTTATCTTAATTTTTATTTAGGGTTTGTAAATAAATATTGTAAGCATTTGTTATTATAAGGTTAGGCATTTCTTTCCTTGATTTTCGGTATACTTATCTTAATTTGTATTTAGGGTTTGTATATAAATATTATAAGTATTTGGTATAGGTTAGGCATTTCTTTTCTTGATTTTCTTTATTAAGTATAAGTTCATTAGCTCAGGTTAGTAATAAATTTTTCTAGCAATTCTTTTGTTTTATAAAGTTAGTACGTTTGGTTTACACGTCTTAACACTTATTACTTAAACTGTGATAATTTTAGACTGTATCTGTAAGTATTTATAATTTAATTGTTTACGATAGTACGTGTTTACTAAATAACTGTGTGTTATGTAGTATGTACTATTTTATTGTAAGAATGCCTCGAAGAAGATCCAACCTCTCCCAATGTAGCAGAAATGCTAAAAGGATGAAATTAGTTCCATTACAGGAATCTGAGGAAGTTCGTGAGGCAAGGCTCTCTGCAACTCGGGAACATCAGGCTAGGTTTCGTGCTGCAGAAACTTCGACTCAGCGAGAATCTCGACTGAGTTCAAATCGTTCTCGAATGATGACAACTCGAAATAGGGAAAACAGGGAACAACGAAAGGCGCGTTTATCTGTCGATCGCGAAACTCACGCGCTATCGCGTGCGTCTGAGACTTCTGCGAACCCAAAAATGGTTCTTAGAAATTGAAGCCCCCTAAAACTTTGCAATGGCACCAGGTTAAAAGTGACCAATTTACAACGAAATCTGATAGAAGCAGAGATTTTAACAGGGTGTGGAAAAGGTGAAAGTGTTTTCATTCCTCGGATTCCTCTCATTCCAAACAATTTTCCATTTAGTTTTAAACGAGTCCAGTTTCCAGTCAGCCTATGTTTTGCGATGACAATTAATAAAGCCCAAGGTCAGACGCTGAAAGTTGTGGGTGTAGATCTAAGTATCAGCTGTTTCTCGCACGGTCAGTTGTATGTGGCTCTGTCACGGGTTAGCAATCGAGCCTGTATGCTTTCATCCCCGATGCCCATACGTCAAATATCGTATACAGAGAAGCATTACTGTAAAGTAAATTTTTAGCTACCCAAACGACGGTATATGTAATTCAAAATAATATGTTGCCCGAAAAGTCACTATTCCACGCGGACGAAGTCGCGGGCACAGCTAGTACTTATAATAAATCTGTAGAAGTGAAAATTCTGTACATTGAAAATATCAAAAAATAAATGGCAGGGGGTGTTACTAGATCGACACCGAATCCAAAAATGTGATTAAAAATATTTTTGTCTGTCTGTCTGTCTGTCTGTCTGTTTGTTCAGGCATCACGCAAAAACTACCGGTTCGATTTCGATGTAACTTGGTATAATTATTCTTTAATATCCTGGGCACCACACTGGGTACTTTTTATCCCGGAAAAGTACATACAATAAAAAACAAACTTAATTTTGCGGTTCGATCCCTAGACCCGATACTGTACCAACCGCAAATAATAAGTTTGTCGTAGGTTAAGTCATGCAATGGAGTTCATTTTTATTCCTTTTAGTTTTTAGAGTTATTTAGGTTTATTTTTATATAAGTCGTAGGTATAGATTTTAATTTTAAAGTATATGTAGTATATTTGATAGTGTACGATGTGACCGTAGGTTATTTTATAATACTGTTAGGTAGGATTAGTCATTCGTATAGATATTAGTTTTTAGGGATTTTGCTTATTTATTGAGTTTAGATTAGTTATCATCAGAAATAGGTTTATTTAGGTAGGTAGGTATTTAATTTTCTGTTATTGAGTAATTTTTTTTAATTAGGTAGGTACTTAGGTAAAGATATCATATAGGTACCCTCTTAATCACCACTAATGAGACACAATTGGTTTTCTATTGTAATTAGCCACAAAGGGCCCGCGAGATAGATGGCATTCTGGGGAAGCACATACATTTTATCCTGTTAGCACGTTCGCGTGGGATAATTTCCGACATCCACGCGGGCGAAGCCGCGGGCAGAAGCTAGTTAGGTAATACGATGCCCCTTGGTAAGACTGGTTGTCAGACTTTCGGGCTTCTGACAACCCGTAACGACTGTCAAAGATCCATGAATGACAGCCGGGACCAACGCCTTAACGTGCTTTCCGAGGCACGGAGAGGTCTTGTTATGTAAAGATGGTCACCCTTCCACGAACCACCCGCGGCAAGCGTAGCTTAACCAGCCGATCGATTCTGTAAAAATATCAACGTGAAAAGTTAGGTGAAGTGAGCTTAGAGTTGCTGTCAATGGTGTCAATCCCTTAGCATTCGTTGGAATGACAGCGCACTCCACGCTCACTTCACCTAAGTTTTCACGGTGAGATGGTTACAGAATGGCACTGCTGATCGATCGACCCGTGCGGCTGTTATTAATTAGCCACGAGCCCCATTTATACAAGGTCAATATTAAAGTTGAATAAGGAGACGATCTCCATCATCTACCAACCAGCAATGCGATTCTGTAACTATTTCACCGTGAAAACTTAGGTGAAGTGAGCGTGGAGTGAGCTGTCATTCCAACTAATGCTAGGGATTGACACTACTGACAACTCACATCAAGCTCACTTCACTTGAGTTTTCACGGTGAGATTTTTACATAATCGACCGGCTGAACTGTGCTCGCATGGCTTATAACTGCCCACACCCTATAATTGAGAAGAGGCCTGTGTCCCAGCAGTGGTACATAATATGCTGATTATGAAGGCTGTTTTTTAACAAACAATCTACAGAAAAAGGAATTTTCCAGAAAAAAATCCATAGCAGCAGAAGTAATTCCTTCCAATCAATCAACAATGTTTTTTTTTATCTTTCTCTTTCATCTTTCGCATTACAATTTTGATGTTACCTTCAGAAAGGACTTATCAAAAGATTCAAGGTAACCTCAAGGATTTACGCCCTACCGCATCAAAAGGTAATCGCGTTGTTGCGCTGTTTTGTTTTGAAACATCTGAAACATGATGACGCAGTGACTTGGTTGTCATGGAAACGCTATTTAATAATGTGTGAGCTCACTGTTCTCAATATGGACACCTTTACGCATGACTATACCCTGTTCATTATTTTAACCGTTTTTTGACAGCTGTCTTAGAACGTACATATTCCAGATTACGTAAAAGTTAACTTTAAAAAGCGTATTAAAATACATATATATAAACTGCCTTATCTTATTGAATCATCTTATTTATGGCTTCTTACAAACATTATAATACCGTACGTGTATCAATCTATGTATTGTGAGTTGATGCAATCACTAGTTCCATCTGTCAAAAAAATTTGTGAGCTCACTGTTCACAATATGGACCCTTTTACGCATGACTAAGTACGGTGAGAGCAAAGCTACCGATTTAAATCTTTGTCTTTCCTCTGAAAACTTTCTTCAATTCAAGATACTTCAAATTTCAATATTACAACAAGGTCTGCTAATTCAACAACTCTGATATTCTCGCATTCAATTACATTTCAACACATTACAGCTTCCACAGATTTAGTCTAGACTCACCATTGTGTTGTATATAAAGGCCTTTGTCTTAGTACTATGTCTAGGTAATTGTATGACCTTTTTATGACCTGACTGTATTATTATTAGGTTCAAGGAAAAATGCTAAATATAATTATAGTGTATTGATTCTATACAGGCTTACATTTTTTACCAGTGCGCAAACTGTCACTATGAATTCAGGATTCTAGAGCCCCGTACGTAGACATATTTCATCGGTTTAAAAAAAAAAAAAAAATCTGCTGTTTTATCCTTTTAAGCGCTTGGCTAAATATCAAGTGCCCCTAGCGCGCAGCTACAAATCGATAAAATTTTAATAATAGTTTTAGTTGTACCACGCAGTAAATAGGACGAAAATAGATTGAAAAAATCATGCATGTTCTCTGTCCCAGAAGTACCTACGACACAAGCGGTAGGGGCACGGAAAAACCTTTGTGTCGCACAAGCGGCTATAGGAAAGTGCAAAACCTACGCGGTCAAAATGTATGGCAGAGCAATTTTTTTTTAAATAACCTACAAAAAATTTCAAGGGTGGTTCAGAATCTTGTACTGAATTCATGGTTACAGTTTGCGCGTTGGTTAAAAACTTGTCCTGTATAACAGCCCAAACTAAACGTCAGTTTGACGACAGGGTTGGCGCAATGGCTGAGCGATCGACTGCTGCGCTGCGTGTCACGGGTTCGATTCCCGCACGGAACAAATATTTGTATTGCCTACAGGTAGTTGTTCCGGGTCTGGCTGTTTGTGTATGTGAGTTTAAAAGTTTGTAAACGTACCCACAATACAGGAGTAACTCCTAGTATAAGAAACGTTTAAAAAAAAATTGTGCGAAATGTAACTCATGGTCCTTCGAATGTACCTATTGGCTGATAATTAGTTTTTGAAGTGAAAACTTCTTTAAGCGCGTTGAGTGACTTTTAGTATAAGAAAATCTTTTGGGATCACGTCACCCAGTATATCGCACGTACGTGCACATATTTGTGTAGGTATATTTTGTGCACATAATTGGTTGAATAAATTAGTCTGTAGCTATGAGTATGACGAGTTGCGCTTGGCCAGTAGTGATAGCATTTCATAATTTATTTTCACATCTATTGGCAGGCTCTATGACTGCCTATGTTTTTTTTTTTTTTGCTGACTTTGTCCCTTGCCACCGTGCCGAGAGGGGGCGCCCTAGGAGGACATCAGTAACGTAAATGACGTACGACGAACGTACGTTCGTAACGTTAGGTGCGTTAGTACTTGCAACCGGCGTGCGTGTATGACCAGCACCCTAATTGCGTAACACACGATCAATCGGAATCTGAATCATTTTGAAGCAAATTGTTAATCCATTGAATCATAAGTTCGAAGAATTTGTCTGCTCAACACGTAAATAACGCAATGAATGTTGTTGAACTGTCAAAATGAAACCGATTCCGATTGATTGGGTGTTACGCAATTAGGATGCAGAAGGCCAATTCTTATAATTTAAAACGTTCAAAATCTAGTCACAGTCTCATCTCAGCGACAAAAAAATGTCAAAAACTTGTCAGAATGTAGGAAAATTAGAGATATTTTTGACAGATTGAGACTAAGATCAGACCGTGAACGTTCTTAAAATTACGAGGATTGCCCCTAATAAGTATGAAAGTAAACGAGGCAAAAGGAGTATCGATCGTAGCAGTTTCTGCCTACACCCACGGGAATAAGGCGTGAGTATGTTATGTTACGTTATTTCCTTTAAATAAACGAACTTCATGTTTATTAAATCTATGTTATAAGATAAACGATAATATTTTGATATTCTAAAATCTATCTTTAGTGTGGGCGATATTTAATATTCCTACGCATAATTTTAACAGAGTAACAAAATAACCCGAACATTGAAATGCCAAAAAAACATTACAAAAGCCTAACTACCTCGCAGTTTAAAACAGCGCTGCGTCCACTTATACTAAAAACTGTACCTAAAAAAGAAAAAGTCTTTATAAGAAATAATAAGAGCATTTCGCACAAAGCTCAGGTCCCACTGTATTAGCCGGAACCCAGCGACACAAAGAGTTGTGAGGCCATAGCCTTATAAATATGTAAGACCTCTGGACTCTTGTCAAAAGCATGTTGCTTATTTACATACATAATGTATATCAACCTTGCTTATTTACATATATAATGTATTATTATTATCAATATTCACAGAGGAACGTCTAGAGGCAGTGACCTGAACTGTCATTAGATTAGCATGAAATAAACCGCGCTATTTGCTCGAACAAAACTATACAGGGTCAAATTAAATTAGCTAGCGAAACTCCGCAGGCGCGATGGGAATTGTTATGTTGTAAAACAAAAAATACTAATTTGATGATAATTTATTTTGGAGTCTACGACCGGTGGTAGAGTTGTTATATGAAGTTTAGTTGAGAAAATCAGTTTTTTTGTGTTTAGATATCGATACCTATTAAGTCTATGTACAGAAACAAAAATCGATTTTTGAACTGATATTTCAAGCAAATACAGTACATACGGTCGTTGACCTCAAAATAAATTACCATTCATCTGAACCATTCCAACCTGAAGGCCGTTTTATAAAATTAAGTACCTGGTACTTGTTGACAGGCCTACGCTGTCCTTCCATACCTACTGTAATTTAAAAACATTGTAAAAGCTAATTATTTTTAAAAGAGTAATCGTGAAGTTTCTTGCCACTCTTTTCCATAGGAAACGACCAATTGGAACCATGCACATAACTTCTTATGTTTCATAAGTGCCCATGTAGGTATACAGGGTGTTATTGACAGCCCTCCGCAAACTGATAGGGTGGCTTCAGTACATCATATTAAGATGACCGGTACATGTAATTATTTCAGGAACATTAAGGGAATCCATAAAACCAGATTTGTTTTATTACCTCACACGCAACGTATCGTTACCGTGGCAAAACGCACGTAGCGGACGGCAGCGCAGCGAGCTTGAGCGAGGCTGTTTTCAGCTGTTTTATTTACATAAATGGAGTGTTGCATACAGAGAACGTAAATTTAAATTGAAATAAAGGAATATCAGCAGAAAAAACGGCATAATTTTTTTTTTTCCTGAGAAAATTTCCAGTGGGATATAATTCAGAATAAGGAGCTGAATCAATCCTGTGTTTTTGTGGAGGGCTGTCAATAACACCCTGTATGTGAAATAAAATATTTAGATTATTTCGTTTTTGTTTTATCTTGTTTAGATATCGATTTGCACCACGTCTGCGGAGTTTAGCTAGCTAATTTTATTTGACCCTGTAGATATCAATTCTAAACATGAGAATTCTAACGATAACGTCATTGAGATGCTCTTGGAGTTCGCAAGAAAATTTATACAAGGTTGCCTATTTATGGAGAGAATAGATAATACACTATCTCTTGACGCGAACAGATCGACGTCTGGGATACCCCACACTTGGAGTAAAGCCTCCGAGGCTTGGGTGTATTTGTTATAAAAGAAATATGCTTGTTATCATGTCATACACGTTGTAATAAAGAGTATACAGAAATATTGCTTTGAAGAAATAGGCGGAATATGTCGTCTCTAAAGACGTAGGTGTACTTAGTGGAAATGATTCAAATGAATGAGATGTACCTACCTATATTATTATGTATGTAACATGGTATTCCTTTCCAGGAAAATAATAAATACCTACTTGTGAGTCAAAGTCATGTTGTGGGTTTTGTCCTTGTAAGGTCAAAAGGTCGGTGAGCAGTGTTGGCCCAGTAGAAATGACCGCGACTTACGTAGGTTGGAACCCAGACAGGCAGTTTTTTCTTCTTCGTTTCGCAGGCACGACTGAATTTTAAATCTTGTTGGCCCAAAACAGGCAATTTACTTTGTGTAAATTATTTCATCACCACTGCTCTGAAAACGGTGAAGGAAACTTTGTGAAAACCAAAAATTCGAAGACATGTGACATCTACAAACCCGCACCGGGCCCGCGTGGTTGATTACGGCCCACTCGCACTCACCGAGAGGAGGCCCGTGTCACAGCAGTGGGAACATTATAGGCTGATTACCCTTATGCTAAGGTGTCGTCAAAACTCATCTAAAATCTCAGTCTAACGACTTTACTGTTTCGAAAGATGGGCTATCAACAAGGCAAGTAAAGGGATCTTAATTTAGATTGTGGATTACTGTAGCTCAGGTCTGGTGGGGTACTTTGTGTTTTCATGTAGATTACACATTGTAAAAATAAATAGGTTAAGAAATAGTAATGTTTGGTAGACACCATTTTTAACTTCCGACGCAAAAACGATGGGGTGTTATAAGTTTGACGTGTTGTTATGAAAATGTTATTAGTAACAACGCTATTTAAAGTTAGTTTTTTAAACCCAGATACTAATATAACAGGTGTAATGTCAAATTTCTAAACTAAAAAACGCAAACACAAAAGACTTAAATAACAGATTATAAATCTGGGATTAAAAACGAACTTTAGCTGCAATTTGACAGTTATTTAGACGATACAGATGGAGATGTTCTTTTTATAATACGAACAAATCGATCAAATAAAATAGAGCAATCTCCAAGGACCTTGACCTATGATAAATGGCTGCAACGAAAATACTCAAGCAACAATTTGTAGACACTTAATTGTAGGCATAATACTAAAAAACACTATACAATCAACGCTCAATAGCATTTTTTTTTATAACCGACTAAAAATTTAAATTATAAATGATTTTTCACACCACCTGCTCGAAAATGTCAAATTATATATCAAGCAACCTTAACCTAAAGTGAGTCATTAGTGACCGGGGGCTCAGCCGGTCAATAATGTTGTACTGGATTTCATTATGACCCGCTGGTCAATAATGTGATTTGAATTTGGAATCTCACATGCTCAGCTAAATTGGCAGTATAATAGTACTAACAAACACCCTTTGGTGCCAGAAAGAGGAAAGCTATTCTCGATACGCTTTTTTTTTTTTTTTTTTCTTTTTTTTTTCGATACCCTTACTACGCTTGGATGATATTCTCGATTTCCTACAAAATCATAACGACTGCTTCTTCATATCGTTGCCATGTTTTCGAAGACATAATATTGTAAGAATAATAAGATAACTACGAACCATTTTTTAAAAGGAATGGAATAACATTAAATAATTATGTTATTCTTACTGTTTGTTTATTTAATAAATACTTTGTTTTTCGTACTATGGCTATTATTTTCTCACAGTAGGTGTAAAAAGTAGAGTATCCTCCTCTGGGCTAAAGGTGTCTTTGCCTTGGGCTAGCTTGAATCCCTCGCTGCATTCAGGATTCTTGTATTAACTCCCTCGCTTCGCTCGTGAGTTAAATCCCAAATCCTTCATTGCGCTCGAGATTCAATATGACGCCCGTGACATAAGACACAACTTTAGCCCCTCGGTGCATAATCTACTATTATTTTTGTAAGTAGGTTTGTACAAACACTTTTACACGTCAATCATATTTTAAAACTAGATGAGGTCGGCATTTCCTATCTGACTAGTTTGAGAAGAAAGGCCAAAACAAACTCAAACGTCACAGTCTCTTTTAAAGTCCAGACATAATCTTGGTCAGATCGTGTGAAAACCATGCAGATTAATGTCTGAGATGGTGTTTTGAGGAAAGAACCAAACAGTTTGAGAGGACCTGTCCAGTCAGTGCACGTAGTCAAGGTTCAGAATCTTGTGCTGAATTCAGGATGTCAGTTTGCGCGTCGATGTCCCTGTCACCCTGTATACACGCACACACGTAATCAGCCTATAATGTTCCCACTGCTGGGATATAGGCCTCGGATCCTCTCTTCGAAATAGTAGGCTGTAATCCACAACGCGGACCCAGTGCAGGATAGTAGATGTCACGTAGGACTTCGAATTTTTGCTTCTAGAACATCCACATCAACACACACAACACAGTTCCCCTCACGACATCTTCCTTCATCACAGCAGTGATGATGAAAAAGGGGTCCTTGTATACGCCTTTTTAAAACACTCACAAACGTTTACCTCTTGCAGACAACAATTCACATAATGCAAACCATTCTACAGAACATTGAAAAATTTAAACTGACATACTTCGTATTCCGGAACTTAGAATGGCTTAAGCCTTTGACGTTAGGCAGCTTTAAAGTTACAATGTGGTAAACGACTTTATATGTCCTCATAATATACGAACTTGGACATTGTTGGGGCCATAAATTCAGTTTAGTGCCTTTATTTGCATGGGTGCTTAGCCTTTGTATGGCGTTTAGGATTATGCAAAAATTATTACGCACATAAGTAATGGTACGGGATAAGTCGGCTGGATATTAGATCAGTTTGAGAACAACATAAAGGGTAATGGATTACCGAAGTTTAATTCAGCTTTTCATAAATGTGTATCATTGACCGTCACCGCGAAATGAACTATTCTCATAGTACAGGGACATCAACCGCAAACTGTAACCACGTATTCAGCACATGATTCTGAACACCCCTGCGTAGCACCCTCTATATTATTGGTACGTGAAATATAAAAGCAATGTTAAATAAGAGAAAACTTTACTAATGATGATATTCATAATGATTGTAAGGTTTATATTAAACTCTTTAGATAGCACAAACAAATCAAGGCGAACTAAAAAAATTAAAAATAAACAACGCTTCGGTACGGTCCTTTGATTGTACCTGGAAAAGTGTTAACTGGATTTACGAAATAATATTACACCAGCTAATGACAGCTCCAACAAAGCTCTCGACCCGAATGAGGAAGGAAATAGAGCGAAAAGATAAAAGAATTACACCGAAACAAGGATACAATACATTTATCAATTTTCAAACAATACAACATTCACGACTTTTAACAACAAATACTCAAAAAAATATTAAAACAAAAATCAAACATTTTAGAAGTAACGAAAGTTCTAGACAATAACGAGTGACCTAAATACGTTTGTTGCTATTTCATTTGCTAAATGAACTAGCATTAGAGTTCTTTTTTGAAGTAATTCAGTTAGTTTCAAACTTTGCATTCAGAGAATTCAATGGTAATTCTAGTTTTCTTTTTGATCTCAGTGCTTTCTAAGCCTATTTGTGAACTTTTTCTTGCCTCTATAGATTACAGTAATCAATAGCGTGCACACAACCTGTAACGTGTCATAATATAGTATAGTAAATTATAAGTTTCACGAGGGAAATTTCGTGAGAAAAGCGTTTTGTATCAATTTGATGGCTACAAAAATAAAACTAGAGAAAACCAGAAGTTTTTTACAATATTATGTGATGATTAGAAAGGGAGTGAAACCTACATTGCCGGCTAATAGAAATAGATCTATACTTAAATTAAAGGATATATCAACTTTTTTGGTAACTGTACTTTTAACTTCTTTTTTCTTGTGGTCCCAAAATACCAATCAAAACTAAGTATTGCAAATATATATGAGGGACATCCGGCACCGCGGTCAAACTCAAACTCAAATCATTTATTTCAATTAAACCATTTACAGGCACTTTTGAATTGTCAAAATTAAATAGTCGGTCAGTTAGTCAGAAAGTTGAAGCTAGTTGCCCATTCCAAAGCGTAGATCTCTATGGAGAAGAACGGGCAAGAAACTCCACGGACACTCTTTTAAATCAAGACATTTTTACAAAATCCTGGTTACATTATTCTTATTGCTTCTATATGTGAGAACAATGTAAAAAAACAAATTAAAATATAAAATTAAAAATATAAAGTTAAAAATAAGCCCTGGCAGTTAAGAGATGACCAGTCTCAACAGATGGCGCCCGTTCACGAACATGACGCCACAGTCCCCAGTCCCAAAAGCCCCCCGACCCGAAAAGACATGCAGCATCAGCCAAAATAGAGTAGAGTATGGACAGGAGGATGGTCAACCGACGATTCGAATCGGAGATCCTAGATCAAAGAAAAAATATTCGCATTGCAACCCCTCTACACAAATAAAAGACATTTACTACGATTATTTGAAAAAACCGTTAAATCTCATGCAAGTAAATTCAACTTACGATCACTCGCTGTAAAATTTTTTAGCGCTTAAAAATAAAATTTTTATTGTAAAAGCGTAAATAATCCGTAATTTACCGACTCCAGATTTATTATAGAAGCGATTTACAATGTAAGCACTGCTCGGAGTGCTTGCAGCAATAATGTGGAGTTGAAGATCGTAATAATGCGCCAGCCCTGAATACTCTTGGTAAATGCCAGGTCATCGTTTACGAGAACTTGTGCCTGAGAAACTTTGTGCATTCTTACAACTTAGTAAGCTGTCTTATGCAACCCTTAGTTTGAATTCGTATTTATTTCATAGTCTACAAAATTTATGGTGCGTTGAATTTGTAATTTTATGTTTGAAATTCTGGGATTTTTGTAACTTGAAAACGCAATTTAGTTAAATAAGGTGAGGATAACAATAATTTATCTTTCTGCAAGAATAATAAATCTATATAAATAAAAATGAATCACCGAAATGTACATAATTATGTTCGCGCATAACTTCCGATCGACTGCACCAAATTGGATAATTCATTTTTTGTGTTTGTTATTGTCAGGACAAGGTTTATATACACAATTGGACCCGGTAGGTGGCGTTGCTTTTTTATAGTTTCCATGAAGAATATTTTATAGTAGGTATGTATTTATAATAAACTCCCAGTTCCCAGAATAAAACCCCTAAATAAATACTACGTGCACAAACTAATACAGAGAGTTCTGACTCCATTCACCAAAAATAAACCAAGCAAGGTCTGCTAAATCAGTATTTTTATCGGTGCCCCTTTTCAGGTACCTACATTTAAAGGTTACGAAAACATTTATATGGGCAACATAACCTTATTCGCAAAAGGCATACGTAAGTACAACCTTGCTCTTCGTTCCTTTTGATTTCGAGTTGTGGGCGCAAAGACAATGGCCCAGTCCCTCGGGGCTTAAATTCGTTACTTAAAGCCAATAAGAAATGGCATGTTAGATTACGTATGTCAATATATCAAGGAAGCAGTATAAATTGGGAGGGGATTTTTTTGAGAACGATAAGGATTGTTCAAGAAAAGTAGGAAATGTTGCAGGGATTATTGACTTAGGACAAGGGGTTCAAGAACCAACAACCTAATTGGATTGTTCTTCATGTTCCAATGTACTTTTATAGTGAAAGTTGTAAACGCAAACCAAAAACTGTTGAGGGGTACTTTGAAATAGGGGGTTTGGGTTAAATGTCGCAGCATCATGCTGAGATAAGAGCCTTTTGGCTTCATATAGGACTTTCATTTTCTTTTTTTCTTTTTGTTACTTTAAAAAATATATATAATTTAGTTTTTTTTATTTTTGAGTGCGTTTAGTTTAGTTTATGATCTTCCCGTATCAGTCTCAATTAATACTTTTTGTTTTTTTAATACAAGCTACTTGAGGCGCTTGTGGCTAAGTAATAACAGCCGCACGGGTCGATCGATCAGGTTAAGCTACGCTTGCTGCGGTTGGTCCGTGGATGGGTGACCATCTTCACATACCAAGACCCCTCCGTGCCTCGGAAAGCACGTTAAGCGGTTGGTCCCGCCTGTCATGCGTGCATCTTTGACAGTCGTTACGTGTCATCAGAAACCCGAAAATCTGACAACCAGTCTTACCAAGGGTTATCGTATTACCCACTATTTGGGTTGTGGAAGTTATAGGCAGTCGCTTCATGTAAAATACTGGTATTCAGCTGCATCCGGCTAGACTGGAAGCCGACCCCAATATAGTTGGGAAAAGGTTAGGCAGATAAAAGGTTATGTTCGTGTATATACAAATTGTCTTTGTCTTTAATTACTGTACAATTACACCAACGGTGTAAAACCAATGTTTTACACCGTTTTAATTAAAGTAATAAATAAATAAATGAAATGAATAAAAGCTATCCTACTGGTACACGAAAAAATGGCTTTTAAATTTTGAGTAAGCTGGTGACTGTACTATTACAACATTAAATATACAACTACAATCCTTGTAAAACAGTATTGCAGGAAATCATCGCCAACCATGAAAAGCCGCTGGTCATCTTCTTCGTGTCGCTGGTAAAAGCTTACCTACACTATAATCATTTTGCCTACTAAAATTTTTAAACAAAACGAAATCGTGCAAATATCTAAAGAACTTCATCCATCATCTGCCTAGCCTTTTCCCAACCATGTTAGGATCAGCTTCCAGTCTAACCGGATGCACCTGTATTTTACAAGAAGCGACTGCCTATCTGACCTCTACAACCCAGTTACTGGGTAATAAGATACCCGTTGGTAAGCCTGGTTGTCAGATTTTCGGGCTAAAGTACTAGATTTAATCTAGTAATAGTTTATTGAATTTGCCGATACATCGAAAAACCCAATTTATTAAAATAGGTGCTCAGTATCTGAACAAAATAACAACGTCATCGACATGGCCTAGATCTCCTAGCCGCAAAAACTTGTTTGGGAGAAACCTTCACAAAATGAAATCACTCAATAACTGGAAAACAAACAATATTATTACTAAAAGCTCCATCTCGGAATAATGACGAAGCATAGCCATAATTTATCTTAAGTACGGAAGAGATCAATTTTTGTTCAAACAATGACTGTTCTGTGAGGACATAAATGGACAGTATTTTATTGACACGCATTCAATAGGAAGTCGTCAGTTACACGTCAAATAATAGTCAAAATTTGGCATGTTGTTGTTACAATAACATAGTTGTAGTGACTTAATAAAGGGAGGCTCGTAACATGAAGTGACTGTCTATCGGACCTCCACAACCCAGTTACTGCCCAAGTAGCAAAATGCAGTCCTGTAGTTGTTCTAGGAGCATTCATTTTTTAGGCCTATAGAAATCCTATAAACGTTTATAGAACCACATTTGGGCGCAGTTTATAGGACTATTACGCTCTGTGATCGTTGTATTACAGTCCGGTAAGGTGCAATCCGATTTTATAATAATCTTATTAGGTGCTCTTATAGGATACATTGTCCTATAAACGTTCGGTAAACGCACTGACTAAGGGCAATTAGTCTTCTAACGATCTAGTGCGTGACACGAATTGGAGTAATTGATCTTGTAACGATCTAGCGCGTGCCACTACTGGTGTAATTGATCCTACATTGATCAGCGTGATGTTATTAATAGAGCAATCGTTTTTCATTCTTTTTGTAACGGTGCCGTGCTGAGTGTCTTGACATAAAATATTTTAAAAGGGTATATAATCCACATTACAATATCCACATTAGCATAGTAAATTATATCTTTTACTTTTTGGGTAAAGAATATCTAATATAGTTGCGAAATTAATTTTATTGATAAAGTGTTCGAAGATAATTAACATGTCTTCATGCCCCTTCCAAACTAAACATATTTATTCATTATTTATTTGATAATAATTAACATACTATTATAAGCCGACATGAGATCGGATCATGCGCCATTATTTTGCATTTATCAAAACCTTTACAAGATTATTTTGTCAAAGTTAAGACTACTACAGGACATACCACTTCGCCACCATATTTTAGTTTTAGGGTTCCTTTAGAGAAATGCATCATAAATACCCCGCATGCCAATACATGTACTTAGTGTTGTGTCTTAATCAGTACCTACTAATATTTTCAACACTCTTCGGAGACGCTTACACTTTCTCCATAAAATTGATTTCGGCAAAGATAAAGATTGGGCAGTGTAGGGAATAGGGATGCAAAACGATAAATTAATATTTTATAATATTCAGTACATTGGTCAACAGTACCTACTTTTAAGTTATTTTTCGGTAAAAAACTTTTTTTGCGTTTTGATCTTATAATTACCTACGAGAATGGGATCACACACGCGATGGATTTTTTTCGCATTGTGGGCGCCCCACCACTCGCATACCGCCGGCCCCGCTAAGCTCTTCGGCCAACCCCGAATATTCTTTTCAAAATTTTCAGAAAAAATAACTTTGTTGTCTTCTTGGACTGTTTCATTTTTATGTTGTACGGAACCATCACAGACTTCACGAGACTCTCTTGTATTTAACAAGAATATCGATCCGCGCTCCGATTCTGATTTCATTTCAAGTAACTTTTTTGAAACTCTTCTTCGATAACTACCACTACGCTTAAATCGTTTCCATTTGTTTAGACCCATTTTTATTTTCTTGCTTTCTCTGACTAACAACAAAATGGCCGGTTAGTCTAGTAATAGCGAATGTAGGACACATTTAATCAGATTTTACCTATAAACGTCGGCGGGCAGGCTAGTTTCGTGCTAACAATCAACTAGAAGTCGCGTCTCAGATAAATCAATCCTATAATTTAATTGACCTATAGCACCTATTTCTAAGACGTTTATAGAAGTGCATGTCTTATAGAAGAATGAAACAAGACGTTAATAAGTATAGAAAATCTTATCAAATGCGTTTATAGGATCAAAATGCAATACTTGCTAATTAGTTTTATATTATGCGCTTATATAACTGCAAGTCCTAGTAAAAATCGTATCTAGTTATCCTATAAACGTCTATAAAACCAGATAATAGGCTCGAAAGTACCTGTAGCGCAAATCATCTTAGGAGATGCTGTTGAGAGATCAGTGATCCTAATCAAAGCGTCTATTAGATTCCTATTGGACGTTTAGTCTTATAAGTCGATTACTATAGGACTATTTTGCTACTTGGGTGGGTAATACGAAACCCCTTGGTAAGATTGGTAGTCGGATTTTCGGGCTTCTGACGACCCGTAACGACAATAATTATAATTATAAATATGACGTTAATTTATTTCATGTCATGAAGTTATAAAAATAACTAACATGGCTTACAAACCGCTCGGTTCTCTCAATTAAGATGTCTTTCTATCAGGAAAATCATAGTAAATCACTTTATTTATACCCCCTATATTTTCCCATAAAACCTGTCGGAATACCAGCATAAAGAAGGGTAAGAAAATTCATCGCCAACAACGTTTATCTTGTTAAGAAGCTGCAGCAAAATAACTTGTACAGCATTAGGTAATTTAGCAGAAGAAGAAAGAGCTCCTATCTCTTTCTAACCCGTGACGTCACAACCGAGTTCATTAAAAACAGGGTGTTGATTTAAACCAACAAGATTAAGGGAGTAATTACAGACGTGGATATAAATGCTTAAGATACACAACTGTTTAAAGCCTTGTTTTGGGAACAATTTGATTTGATTATGTTAATCTGAGTCCTTGGAGATGTTTTTAACACCCCTTTTCGTTTAGGGAGTTGAGAAGGTGTGGAGTCGTATTTAAATCAGTTTTATTACGGCGGATGTTCGTTCAATTTAATTACATCAAGCAAAATGTTTCTCCACTGTTCAAACTTATACGGTATCCTTTGTAATAAATGTTAAATCATGCAGACTTTATAATTACACAATAAAGAATAGATAGAAATGATAAGATCGTTTATTTTTCACTGAGCACAATGACGCAGATTTTATGCAACGGTTCCTGGTAAACTATTTTTTGGTCTTGACTTATGTATCTGAACTTACTTAATATCTTTGCTCCACACTAGGAATTAGTCCTATCTCGTGGGTGCGTTTACAAACATTTAAACTCACATACACAAACAGCCAGACCCGAAACAACTACCTGTCGATCGCTCAGCCACTACGCCAACCGTGTCGTCACCACACAATTGTCTATTGTTTAAAATATTAATAATGTGATCTTGAGATCTAATTTTCAGCTCTTGCCATTTTATTTTTAAAAAAACTTGAGGGGTGTCAAGCGACACCCGGATGGAACGAAGTTCAAAGAGAGAGAGAGAGAGACAGACAAAGAAACACGCGCACGCCGCACGGCTTACAACTATAGCAAAAAGTGTCGTTCCAACTTTTCTTTTGGTCTTAATTTTTTCCGTCTAGCCCCCTTTCGCAACGCGCGATAAGGAACTTCGTTCGAAAAACATAACATCTTAAAACAAAAAGAAAAAATGGGCATGACCAACCATTCATTAAGTACCAAATCCATGCCACAAACTTAGATTGGCAAACCAATCGAAAAACGCATACTCACACGAACTCAAACGAGCACGATCTACAGCAGACATCAGCAGACATGTCGGTGACGTCATAAACACGAGATTGAACGATCATGTCACACGGAAACAGTGACAGGGGTAGGGTTGTGTGCGAGAATTAGAGTTGTCTCCATATCCCAGACACGTCTCCATTAATGACCCGCGGGTTTTCCGCAAAGACTTCCGTATAGTTGCGTGCGGTTAATTATAACGGAGTGGATCAGGCGTGGCTTATTAAAACCCTATGCCTTCTTGTTAGCGATTATTGGTTGAGGATAGAGAACAAATGAGCGTTAAGGCGGAGTTCCATTATGAACTGATTGGGTCTGTGATTAAGGATGAATTAGTGGCGTTCGTTTCGAGTTGTACTATTAACACAGAGCTGCTAGATAACCGTGTGGCCGTAATAAGTACTGATTGATGCGGTACAAGACCACTGCAGTAGACAACGTTTTATTCTGCGGATATTGTGCAAAATGTAACAATTTTTATGAGAATTTCAACTATATAACTATACTAAACTGTCCGTAGTTTAGTTTTTATGCCTTTACTACTTTACTTTTTCAATTTTAGCGAAGCAAGGCAGATTTTCTTAAAAGTGCTTTTCAAAAACTAGCAAAATTCACAATCGGAAACATTTCAAAAAATCTATGCCTAGATTTTTTTCGAATCAAAAAAGACAAAGACAGAACAGTTATTATGCAGGTAGAACAAGCATCAATCCAATAGTTGGATGACACTGTGACAATGACAAGGAAACAAAAGAGGAGGCTGACACAGTTCCGTTGGACGTGCTATACGTCCTATAGACGCAGTTGTATGTCCTATGTTATAGACGTAGCTATACGTAGGGAATGCGATCTCGATCGAGTCTTCTCGTGGGAAGACAATCTCGTTCTAGAAATATCGTTCGGCCAATACGGTCGTGATCTCGAACGAGATGTTGAAACCGAGCGCGCACATCTTAGCACACCTTGCTTTCTGAGAAATCATTTTCAATGTAATAATTTATGGATTTATAATTGGTTTTACGTGATGTGTGTGCGGATTTGTATGTGTAGTGACTTTAATGCATGTACGTTGATTTTTTTGTTTCCAGATTCCATTATTATTTATTTACAAAATATTCATAACACTCTTTGATGCCTTAAGCGGGCGCAGCTTTCAAAAATAAAAAACGGCATTATTTAAAAAAATATATGATTTCGATGTTGAAAATTTCGAAAACGAGATCTAGCCTGATTACCGGGCGAGATCTCGAATGGCCAACTTCGACACTAGACTTAGCACACGATACCTCGATTTGCCAATCTCGACTCGAAATTGTATTCCCTAGCTGTACGTTTTATAGACATAGCTGTACTCTGTATAGACACAGCAGTACTTTGTATAGACGTAGCTGTACGTCCTATAGACGTACGTAGAGGGGTGGCCGGGAGGACAGCACTGGGTGGGTGATTAAGCTGGAAATGTCCTACATCGGTGCTGGCACAAAATATGAAGAGTTTGATCACAATTGTTTGGTGCTTTTGAAAACTGTGGACGTCTTTTGATTGATTTTGGGTTTTCAACTGTCGGAGATATTAAAGACAGCAAATAGCTGTCGAAAGAATAAAGGAGAACACGAAAATGTTGATAGTTTAAACCAAATAGATGATATTTGGTTTAAACTGTCAACATTTTCGGGTTTCTGATTTGTGAACAGCGTTTGGAGGACTCCTTTGATAGCATTGATTGACGTTCGATCCGACACGGAAGCGTATTGAATGTTTGTGTATAGTTATGCTGATGTGGAATTGTTGTAGCTTTATCTCGATAAATGGTCATGTGAAAAACGCCAGTAGACAAACACAGACCGTTATTCTTAGGTAGATTTTTTTGAATAGATTAATTAGAATTGTTATGTCTTTCATGCACCAAAGCCACATTTCCATCTTTATATTTTCTATTTTGTTCTATATATTATCTGCCTAGCTTTTTCCTAGTCCTTCCAGTCTGACCGGATGCAGCTCAATACCAGTATTATACATGGAGCGACTGCCTATCTGACCTCCACAACCCATTTACTGGTTAATACGATACCCATTGGTAAGACTAGTTGTCAGTCTTTCGGGCTACTGACGACCCGAAACGACTGTCAAAGATCCACGAATGACAGCCGGGACTTAACGTGCCTTCCGAGGCACGGAGGGGTCTTGGTATGTAAAGATGGTCCACGGACCAACCACGGCAAGCATAGCTTAACCTGATCGATCGATCCGTGCGGCTGTTATTACTTGGCCACAAGCCCCCCTATCTTATCAGGTAGGTAGCTATTTTTTTTATTCCGATTCTGATACCTATCTCGACCACCAGAATCTCATTAGAAGAACTGGCCTCTTTACACCACTTACTACCTATCAATTTTCTACGTGCGTGCCTAATAAAAAATTATCTCGTTGACAAAACAGCTTCATAACAATTTCATATCCTAAAATCCGTCCATACTTTCTCTAAAAACCTGCCCAAAACCGTTGTTCCGTTATTAAGTACTAAGACAGTGATTGAGCAGCGGCTACGGCTATCACTCCAATGACAAAATAATATTGTCAGAGCGACGGGGACAATAGATGAGCTTGACATGGGGTCCAGAAAGGATGACGTACGTACAATGTTATACGTAGGTATTGGGGTTGATTAGGTAGATAAAATCTATTCTCTTGTTTACGGTGAAGGCATCGTATCAAATATCGATTTTCCTACTCCTGGATGCGATATAAACTTTAGTGCAGCGTATATAGAATTCCACTGATAAGACACAGTCCTCCTCTCTTCGAAAGGGAGTGGGCTGTAATCTACCACGCGGGCCTAGTGCGGGTTGGTAAATATCACATGTCTTTAAATTTTTAGTTCTAGAATATGCTGGTTTCCTCACAATGTTTTCCTTCACCGTTTTGAGAGCAGTGGTGATGAAATTATTTACACAAAGGAAAGGGTCTAAAGAAAGATCTTGAGACTTGTCACTAGCAGCTACCCAATAGCAACCTTATTGCCACGACAATACACTATGATAATGACAGTGATGCAAAATCAGAGGTCACATAACTGTGAACTGACTGTAGGGCGTTACCACTAGCCCACCACTGCTCGCATACGGGTAACAACGTGCTATTTGACGCCTCGGTTGGAACATTGGCATTTTATTTCTAAGCCACTAGTTCAACTCCCACAAGAACCAAATAGTTGAATTGCCTACAGATAGTGACATCCATCAACCTGCAATGGGCCCATGTGGTGAATTTATATGTAATTTATGTGGTATACATAAAAAAACCGGTCAAGTGCGAGTCGGACTCGCGCACCGAGGGTTCCGTACAAAGTAGGTATGAAACTACAAATTTACGGTTTTCGCAACTTTTCCTTTATCTGTGCTAAGGCATTGCTTCGTACCAAATTTCAAGATTCTGAGTTCACGGGAAGTACCCTGTAGGTTTTGGTTCCCTTGTGATTGTCGAAAATTTGCAGAAATTTACGGCATAAACGGCTGTATCTTTTGATTGCGTTGGCTTGGAAATTTTTTCACAGCTCCAAGGGTCAGTAGACCTGAGTATTTGATATAAATTCCACCTGGATACCTCCACGCGTTCCTGAGAAAAAGAGTCTTGACAGGCAGACGGACGGACGGACAATAAAGTGATCCTATAAGGGTTCCGTTTTTTCCTTTCGAGGTACGGAACCCTAAAAAGAGTATTTTATTATAACTCCGTTGGTCTCGTGGTCGCAAGCGCCACCGGTCTCGACTCGTTCGGGCAATATGGTATTGGATTTTTTTCCACCAGTAATTACTCGGTAACATCCCGGAGTTTGGAAGTTACCGGTGTGATCCCCTGTGCCACGGAAAGCACGTTAAGCCGTTCTGCGTCACCTTCAGGTCTGGGTGTTAATGCGTGTGAGATTTGCGACTGCAAATACATTTTGCGATGCATGAGAAATTCCAAGCATTGTTTTAAAAATCAGAAAAGACAATTATCTGACGGGAGCCTGAATGAAAATGAATTTAATAGAACAACCGTTTGAATAAAACTACCTTTATTTATATCATCATAAGATATAAACAATGCAGTTTTTTTTTTATTTATCTAAAAAGTTAAAAATTTTTAGTCGTAGCCACAGAATTCCCTTAGCAATCAGATGGAAACACATGACGTCCATTCTATTCAAATTAAAAACAAACATGATGACAGGCCTTACAATGTTTAATTCGATTGCAGGATCGGAACTGAGCCTCAAAGGATTCGGTTTGTCAATTCTACAGTAAGCCCCCTAAGCTTGCATAAATTTTAAAGGAAGCCGAAGCGTCGTAGTAGTTACTGCGGTGCCGAATAATTAAGATTTTTTAAGTAGTCTGTAAGTTCCGTTCCTAAAACCTACTGACTGTTTTTGTATATGTGTGAAACTCTTCTGCTACTGACTGAACGACAGACAGACAACGTGCAATCTAATCGAATGAAAATTGTGATAACATTTAGAATGAAGGAAAGGAATTACCATTGATTGGCATTTTGGGCGTGTTTATATATTTTTTTTGTCTACACTACAAGCCAAAACCAGTGTTTACAAATAAACTTCTGAATGGAACGTTTGCAACTAGTTAAGTAGGTACAGATAAAAAAATCATTCGGGATCTTAAGGGCTATTTTTGTCTTCTCATTGCACGATAGAATTTGCTCTACCGACTCAGCAATACATATTGCGTCGTAATGTGTATGCTATTATACATTATAATAATAATTACATTAATCATTACATTTTATTCAAAAGTGTATGCTATTTTGATATTTGTTATAAAGTGGAAAATACCTGCCCACACCCCCATGCCCACTAACCTTACTGAATAGAGTTAAATATCCCCCCCCCCCCCCACTCAAGAGTTAAATATAGATTTCAATGCAATAGTCTGCTCAGAACCGTACCTTCAAAAGGTATTTTGTGTCCTAATTTGTTAAAGGACAAATTTGAAAATCGACGAAGATATAAAGACATGACTAACAATCAGTATATATGTATATTTGAATTAAGAACTTGAGATAATTTTCACTAACCTAAGTACCATAGTTTTTAAGAAACAACGATGAATTACTTTTTTGGCTTAACGGCCTTCTAGTTATAGGACGGCAGATTTAATGACCTTGACCTTTTGACCTATTGTGTAGAACTTTAATAATAAAGTACTACACACTATGTAAAACTTACCATTGGTCGATATTTTAGCTATTTTTTTTTTGTTCTTTAGAGTATTTTCGAAGTCAAAAATAACGAAATAATAATTTATTGAAACCCAAACTCAATTTACAGAAACTCTGCGTTCGATAACAACTGCTATCTACGTTTTTGGGTAACAACAACAGGATCGAATGGAAGGGCTGAGTGTTTACGCAGCACTACAGCTAGAAGAAATGCATGCCTGACTCTTGGTAACTCGCAAAGAGCGTACAGTTCAGTAGTTGGAAATCGAACAGGGTTGTGAGTCATGACTTTCAACACTGCCCTTTTAGGATGGAATGCGCCAGAGCGAAGTATACTGTTCGTAGTGTGGCAAAATCAGCAGATGTTCGCAGGTTTTAAAAAACAAATATAAATTTTCTGACCCTGGAAACCAAAGCCTCAATTTGCTCCTTCCATGTCAGCGTACTATCTATTATAACACCCAAGTATAAAATGGTGTATTTAAAAGACTCTCGGTTGTATTTTTGTAACTAGTGAAGTAACTAATAAGTACAATCAGAATAGTAACGATTCGTTCCTGGGTATCGCAACTGCGTTGACAGTAATAGAGTAGTGCTACCACCAAAATAACATCGTCAAGGTGGAACAATAGATGAGGTTGACATAGGACCGGAAGGGATGACGTAGACTAAGCCCACGTTCGCATGGGCGCAAAAATATTACAGCGGGATTTTATCGCGCTCTGTATTTTCAACACTTGGTATTGAGCCGAGCATTGAAAATCGAACAGAGTGCACCTTAGCGCGTCAAAACACCACTCAGTTGGATTTTCAACTCTCGGCTCTAAGAAGAGCGTTGAAAATACAGTGCGTGAAAAAAAAAACGTCATGGTGAGTCGCCCGCGTGAACCTGGGCTTATAATAATATTATTATGTCGTGTATTGTTCAATGTATATACAACCCTTACAAGCTTGAATGGGGTTATTGTGAAGCTGAAACAATAAAAAGGTCACCTCAATTGAATTAAATGACCTTGACCTTGAGATCGGTACTATCGTGTTGTAATTTATTATTTGAGTGACGCAATTCTAGGTAGGACGAAGGTCTAGTGGTAATTTTGTGAATTACCACTGAAATACCTGTGATTTACAGGTGGAGGTTTATATTGTATAAGGTAATTTGCTGGTTGATTACTTCTAAGGGCAAAGTCATAAAAAATGTCTGGCTGCAAGTGCCACTGTTCAGCATGAGGTCCTCTATCGCAGTTCAATTCTCGGTCGGGTGAAGTGATATTATACTCGTAGGTCGGATTGTCAGGACCAGTAGCAGCACAGACTCAGGATCTGTGCCCAGTTGCTGGCTCACCCTCTTTTACATGGAACTTTAAACATAACTGACGAAATGTATACAACTGCCAAAACAGTGCCCTATATCGCGTAATATTACAAAAAAGTTGGCAGTTCCTTCATCAGAGTTAAATATTTATGTCAGCTAATTTCAATCAGTATTATTTACTACCAAATTAACTTATAATTTATTATCTTTGAGCTCACTCGATTCTATGCCTAAACTCTGTAAATATGGGCCCATATACATTCATATACCCAGCAATATACGAGTATGTCAACACGAACCAAAACGTGAGCTGAATTAACAGATAAGATCTGATTATTGCCATGTTAATTTGGGAAGGGAAATAATAACATAGAACAGTGTTGATACCTCATTCTGTGTAATATTAGATGTATTTCAGTTTCTTTGTTAAAACGAAAGCATCAATAGTTTTTATGTGTTTCTTGAGCTCATTATTTATGACCTTGACCTTTGGAGAAGAAATACGACTGCTTTGAGTTTGGCGATCTGATTCCTTTTTTAGTTTAAGCTTGCAATAATATCATATTTTATTACTAACTTTGTAAAACAAATTGAATGACCTAACCTCGATGCCGATTTTTTTTTATTATCTGTAATTAACCTATCTTTCTTCAGTGCAGTGGTCTCTCCCATATCATTCCAGTATTCTTTATGATTTCCATCTCTAACCAATCCGCCAGATCCGAGTCCAGATCGTCACGCCAGCATTTTGTAGGCTTGCCTCGGTTCTTATTCGAGTTTATTTCCTTTGCAATTTCTTTTTGTCATAGCAAATAATGATTCCAAAAAGCGTCCTTACCAATTTTATAATTACATATTGGCGTGGCTAGCTGACATATGGCCAATAATTTAATTTTATGTGTTAATTACTTAGCACCTAGTATTGTATACAATCAAGTATCAAGTAATTTCTAACTGAACAGACAGCTGTGCTGCTGGGGAGTTTGTTGCGCCACTTCTTCTTCCCAGTGAGAGCACTAGGAAGTGGTGAAGGGGGGGCGTTTTTGGGGGACTTCGAAAAGTGCTCATTCTCAGCCTGATTTGAATAAATGACTTTTGATTTTTTGATTGATTTATAGCTAAAGAAACGATGCCTTTGATATTCTACCAAAACTACATCCCCATTTTCAATACTTCACACAGAAAAGTGTCTGTCCTCTCCTGCCCGGTAGTGACCAAAGTCAACGATGCCACAGGGCGGACGTCTCTGGCGCCACAACGGGGCCTGACATGTTACCCCAGTACAATGCTCCCGGTTTTCTACTGTCACTCGTTTTCATGTTACGAACGCATCTCGTGCTGAAAGCGTTCCGAAAGGAAATAAAAATGTCAAAAGACAGAATTGTATAAGCAAAGTACGCTAAAATGATTGTGTAACAAACAATTAAAACTTTCAATTGTTTTTTTAAGTTATTAAGGTTAATTTTAGGGTTAGGAGGAGTAGTAGTAGAAGGGGCCCGTGGCTAAATAATAACAGCCGCACAGGTCGATCGGTCAGGTTAAGCTACGCTTGCCGCGGTTGGTCTGTGGATGGGTGACCATCTTTACATACCGAGACCCCTCCGTGCCTCGGAAAGCACGTCAAGCCGTTGGTTCCCGGCTGTCATTCGTGGATCTTTGACAGTCGTTACGGTTAGTCAGAAGCCCGAAAGTCTGACAACCAGTCTTACCAAGGGGTATCGTATTACCCAGTAACTGGGTTGTGGAGGTCAGATAGGCAGTCGCTCCATGTAAAATACTGGTATTCAGCTGCATCCGGTTAGACTGGAATCCGATTCCAACATAGTTGGGAAAAGGCTAGGCAGATGATTTAGGGTTAGTAGATGAGGTTGTGGGTTCAATTCAGGGCAAGTACCGATTTGACTTTTTCCATTCATGTACTTTCTGAGTTTATCTTGGACTTAATTGATATCGGTGGAGGAAACCTGGAACCTAGTTCATTATAAGTCTGAAATCGCCAACCCGTCTTGAGCAAACTTGGCGATCAATGGCCGTTCCTTCTTTGTGTGAGAGGCTTTAGACCTCTAAGTAATTCTAAATATTTTTGAAGATAGCTGAATTAAAATAATACGTGTGGTAACATGGTTTAGTCACAGATTAAAGACATAAAAAAAAACAACTGTTTGCACTCCGGGAGTGCCGGCAAAAGTGAAAACTTGAATATTAACGTTGTGCATTTTTGATATTTTGGAATGCGGTCTACTCCCCCTCCGTCTTACGAATTTTCGATCAGGTCACGTGTCCTGACGCGAGCTCCGTCTTACGAATTTTCGATCAGGTCACGTGTCCTGACGCGAGCTCCGTCTTACGAATTTTCGATCAGGTCACGTGTCCTGACGTGAGTTTAGCGTTTTTACCCATCAACAAAAGTGCACAATGCCGCAAAAAAAGTTTTCACTTAAAACAAGAGAAAAATCCAATCTCCAACATTAAAATTCGGAAACTCCGAAACTCATTATCCGACCGACGCGACGTCAAGTGACGGTCAGCAAACAAAATCCCGTATTTACATAAACAGAAATACGGAATTTAATCTAGCATGAAGTCGTAACAGACAAATAATCCGCATCCCCAAAAGATAACATTCCGATACTAACAGGGTTTTGCGTACGGAATTTCTATTCCTAATTAAACTTATTTGGGGCGTGACTGAAATGACATCTGTGAGTGCCAGTAGCCCGGTAATGACATTGCCGGTGCCAAATGGACACTGTTGGCGGGGTAAGTCGGTATCGCGTAGTATGGCACGTTTTTGCGATCGTGTTGTGCCAATACTGGTATTTGTGTTTGAAATGGCGAACTGTGTAAAAAACTGCCAATTTTAACAATCGTATATTTTTTTCATCTTGCTTTAATCTAAAATAAACAACAGCTTGTAGCATAAAAGTCTACCTAACTTTCTATTACTACATTGTACCTACACGTACCACAGATAATAAAGTTTTCTAAGATTTTGCTCAAAACATCCCATTAAGAAACTAATTAATTGAAACAAGACTCAAAACACGAAGCGATTGCTTAATTAAACATTACTTCTTCTGATTTCAGATTCAAAACATTTTAATCCTAAACTTGGTATTCAATTACAAATCTGCAGGGCCATAATTCACTCAAAATTGAAGCATCATGAGGAGAATTCAGTGGCACTTGTGTTGAACATAACTTTATGAGAAACGGCTGTATTAATTTTGGTTTAGAAGTAATTAGATTGAAATTAACTTGTTTGTTGATGCGGCTGTTGTACGGGTTCCATTCTTGTTGGAGTTTGTGTTAGTTTGTGTGATTTTGAGGTTATAGTTGGGCAAGTGTCTAGGAAGCACCTTTGGAAGTGGGACATACTTAATTAGTGATAGTTCTCCTTGAAACAGCCGTAGGATGATGCTGGGAATGTAGGTTAAGACTAGGCTGATGAAAATCATTGAATTTTAAAGACACCAAACTACTTTTTTTTTTTTTTTGAGGATGGGAAATCATCAAATGACTCCTCCCGCTCTGGGTGGAGCAGAAGGGAGTTTCAGACTTTTACTGACTAAAACCCACCCGTGTTCCTTCCTTAGCCCTTTATGTTCCAGGGCAGCGGTAAAGCCTTTCGGATGGTCCCGCTACCCACACACCAAACTACTTAGACATATAGATACACACCGTATTGTCCGTATTGCATGTAGATTATTCTTTCATAAAAAAAAAGAAAATCAAAATTTACTTATTCAAACTAGGCTAAGAAGCAGCAAGTTTTGAACGTCAAAACAACATAAGACAAGTCCCCCAAAAGCCCGCCCTTCACCACTTCCTTGTACTTTAGCTGAGTAGAAGAAGTGGTGCAACAAACTCCCTAGCAGCACAGCGTCTGTTCATCGCTGTAGGTAATACTGTTACTGTTTATATAAGATCCATGGATACCACGAGACAGGCTCAACCTAGCGTGAAGTTCATAAGCAAAATACTTTTTTTGCGTCTTATTTTTTTTGACGTGACAACGTCTTATAAATTGGTTTGCCGGGTGACACTTCAAGAAACTGCGTTACGCTTCGCTCACGTTATTCGCTCACAATGAGAGCGAGTGAGAGGCACGCGTCCCTTCCACTCGGGCATGGTTAGCCCGCCTAAGAGCGAGAGAGACAGACATAAAAAGTGAAAGGCACGCGTCCCTTCAAAGTCGTTGTCACGTAAAACTTTCGCCCGTATACCGACTTTACAGGTAACCAATTTTTTTAATGTAAACCTAGCTATTAATGTAGACTTTATGGAGTCGTAAGCACTGTTTTTGACAAATATTATCTTATCTATCTTATATTATCATTTACCTGTCTGTGTAATTATGTATGTAATAGACTGGAAAATAAATAAATATAAATCTATCGACGAAAGATATTTGGATCAACAAAATATCTGTAGAGACAAAAATAAATGCTTCTAACAAGAATTATTGTTTAGTAACATCTAAAATATAAATAATAGTATTGGTTGTGTCATTAATTTTATCGAATGGTGGCAAATAAAAGCTCACAGTCGTCTCGTCTAGACCGTTTGACTATTGAAGTCCCCAAAAATAATTTCTCCAATAAACGCCATACTAAACGAAAATTCGATTTTCTATGAATCTATGGGAGCCATTGAACATCACACAATGTACGCGCGCAGCGGCGCACGGTGTACTAACGCGAAGAGCGCAGCGCCGGCAATATTAATAGTGTGTGTACAGACGACGCTATACGACGCGCACGCGCCAGAGCGAGATGGGTGCGCGATCATCGTGGGATGTCACACATACTTTTATGATTTTGGAAATCAGTATCCTCCCATTGGTTAATAAACCTAGCTACTGTCTGTCCAAAATTATTATGTAAGGAAGGATCACATACGAATAAATATGCAATTATTCCCTGCTGTGTTACGATTATTATTAATTTCTACATAATCCTTGTAAACCCAACAAATCCATCAACGAGTTCAGTTATATTTTCAATAGAAATAAGGGCAATGAAATCCTTGCAAATCCCCCAACTAGTGTTTGCTTTAACATAGCTAGAGAAGTTACCCAAATAAAGTTTTAATTTGACCTTCTACTGTTTGCGTAAATTAGGCGCGGCCTCTGTTGAATTTTACATGTTAGTTACATTAATATTCTGCTCAATTTGAGCCACAAAGTTTTCTTTGTTATCCTTCTTGTTTTTAGTTACTGTTTTCAAAAACGTATTTTAACTAAATTTTCATGTTTTAACGCTCCCGTTTTCTGTAAACAATTTGCTAATTTAGTTTTGTTTCACCACATTGTAAAATGGGGGATTTACATTAGGTTGATTTGGCCGGCCGTGCCGCTGGTCGCTTACCAAATCGCCTCACAAGCTGAATCGCCACCCCTTGTACACAGGTCGATAAAAATCGCAGGTTACTAGTTCATTTGGTATCAATAGGTCAATCTTCACACGGCGGGCGATCGCCTACGACTAAGCGTTTTTAGTACTAGCGGTTAATTTTACTTACTCTATCACTCGCAGCATGCGACCAGTCACCGCACAAAACATTATGTTACTCGATATTGTCAATGATTTTTTACATGACTGCATAAAAAGTTAAGAACTCTAATTGACTTAATAAATTTTTCATAAAATTTTGATATTCTGAATTGAATTTCAATCTTTTTTAGGTCAGGAGGGACCAAAAGACCATCAGGTGATTATCGCCTTTAAAACTTTCAAATTCAATTTGCAATGTCAAAATCTTGTGAAAAATTTTGGTAAGTTAGTGGTTTTTGGCAGTTTCAGACTGGGGTTAGAATACAAACGTTATTGAAAATACGGAAATACTTCTTTTAAGTCGTGAACTCACAACCTTTAAGAGCCACAAGAGTACAGCTAATTTTCTACCACTACCGGCTAATTTTATGTTTTTCTATCTAACCTCACTGAATACTTTAAGTCGACGTTCCATAGCATCTCCATTTAAAGCTTATTTATTATTTTCACCAGTACCTTTTACTAAAATAGCATTCAAAAAGACCTTTAGTCGCGAACTCGCAACCTTTAACTCTTCAATCCCCAGCATTAGCCCCAAGGCTACCATAACGCCATGACACTCGCTTGAAATTCTCCACCACTATCGGCTCATTATTTCTGCTATCCCACAGTTCATCCCCTTTGTTTGTCTGCGCGAGATAATGAAGTATCCTTTGCAGATCAGATAGCGACGGAGCCATTGTTGGAAACAATGGGTGACTTGTTTAAGAATTTCAAGCTAAATTTTCGTACTAAGTTTTTCGGTGATTAAGATAGTAAGGAACAAAAGTTCAGTTGTTGTCCAGGAAACTGGTTTTAATGTGAAATGTTTGCTTGAATTTTATTCTTTCTTTATTTACACTATTTTGGGTAGTTTTGACGTGATTTGAGATGAAACAAATGCGGTTTTAATTCGCTTCTAACAAGGTGGAGTGAAAACTATATTTAGAAAAATCTGTTTTAGTAATCGGTCTATTAATCGATATCGAAATCCTCTCGGTTACAAAAAAGTCAGCAGCAGCAGACAGCAGCAACAGATGGCGCGGCAGCAGATTGACGTTAGCAGCGCATTAATGTCTTAGCAGCAAGAACGGTTTTCGTAGTGCAATTGTTACTGATGTGTAGATAATGAGAAATACTTAAATATGATGGCTGTCGCCGTGCAAAAGACGGTCACATTATCTCACAGACATAAAAACATCTACATTTCCATTCTATTCGTTTGTGCTTCCACTTTATGCCAGCATCATGTAAATGAATTAATTTAGTCGGGATTGTATCCCTTTGTAGTCTGCTAGAAACAATATCAAGTGCTGCAGAGTGATTGAAAAAGAAAAGAAATGCGTAATAGGTAGTGATGTAATTTATCTTTATCTCTGTGAGCAGTGTTCAATGTATATAATAAATTTTATTCTTCTAAGTAGATTTCTACGAACACTTTTACACGTCAATCATACTTTAAGAACTAAATGGGGTCGACGTTTCCTATCTGACTATACCATAGAAATGTATGTATGGACTTACTCTGAGAAGAAAGGCTGAAACAAACTTAGAGACCACAGTCTTTTTTATACAATTCGGGTGCGGGTGACAGTCTGCCACAGTTCGTCAGTCCTTCGACTACCTTTTATCTATTTTGGTAGTTTTACTTATTATAGTGTGCTTAGGCTAAACGAACATAAAACCAGAACAAGAATAGGCATTATGTTATTGATACTCACGACATTTTAGTAGGTATACATAAGCCAATGAAGGCTCAGCACCCTTATTGCATAACACACGATCAATCGGAATTTGAATCATTTTGAAGCAAATTGCTAATCCATTGCTTCATAAGTTCGAAAAATTTGTCTGCTCAACACGTAAATAACGCAATGAATGTTGTTGAACTGTCAAAATGAAACCGATTCCGATTGATAGTGTGTTACGCAATTAGGGCGCGGCACCCTAATTGACCGGTCCCTGTTTACATAAATAAAATCGGTAGAGTGGGTAGGTATAAAATGTGCATTCGCTTGTTTGGTCTAAATTGATATTTAGGTGTCCTGAGGCGCGTTGTGATTTTTTTTGTCACTCCTCATCATGAGACCCACGCTTCATGACGGTTTCATTAAATTAATTGACTATAAAAGTTACCACCAAATAATGGCCTACTGAAAATAAAACAAGACCGCATCGTCATCATTGTGTATCAACCTTCCGAACTCATCAAATCAAATCAAATTATTTATTTTTGCAGAAAACACTGTAAGGAAATGTACATGTCTCAAGTGATTCTACCGTAAGTTATGAAAAATGTATAAAATCATGGTTTATCAAAATCAAGATTGACATTGAAATATATAAAATTAGATAAAAATATTTTAAGATATTAAATTATTGGAATGTCTTTCTTAAATTTACAAATACAGATTAATTATTTATTTAGTAATATTAATAATTAAATTATATCAATGTCATTTGTAGAATTATTACAATACATTAACAAATTAATTACTTGAGATACTTGCATAATTATAGTTCTATTACTTCATGTCACTGTGAGGTCTTGAATTTGGAAAAAAATATCGTTTGAGTAGTCGTTCAACGACATGACAGGGTACTAATTTTCACGCCTCAGCCGCCGCGGAAGACGCTCCGGGCGTCGGGAGCCGCGTGACGACTCCCGGCCACCGTAGGCGCGGGCCTGCGGGCGGAGAGTAATGGGTAGCTCACCGTCCGATCAGGACCAGGCCCGTGCCGGACGGCGCATATGTGTTCCACGCGCGCCTCAAAGAGATGTCAGCACGAGTGACGGGGCCCGATAGTGCCGAAGCCTGCCAGGGTAGCGGGATCGTCCGAAAGGGTTACCGCTGCCCTGGAACATAAAGGGCTAAGGAAGGAACACGGGCGGGTTTTAGTCAGTAAGAGTCTGACACTCCCTTCGCTCCACCCAGAGCGGGAGGGTTCATTTGATGATTTCCCATCCTAAAAAAAAAGGTACTAATTTTTATATGCGCTGCATTGCGTTAAACTATTTTCTCTAGCAAACCACATTCTCCACAACGGGACATAATAATAGCTTGTAATTGTCACGCTGCAGGGCAAATAACTTTTCTCTTAGAGAAAATGAAGGAACATTAATCATCACGCTCGCAGCCGGTTTGTTGGTCACTTCAGACCATTATGTCCTGGTTTTCTCGCGATGTTTTCCTTCAGTGCACTTATTATGTTCAAGATTAATTTATAAAATGATATTTCTGTGACCTTTAGCTCCCACTGCCTTCCTGATAAATAAAGAGCCAATAAACATAGTATTTCTGGATGACTTGGGATTAGAATAGATTATCTTAACAAATCAATTTGTTAGAATACAAGTTCAACTGATTATTTTATTTATAACAACTTCGTAACAGACAATTTCCCTGCTTAACTTTTTGCGGAGGCGGGGTAACTTCGTTTCTGAGTTAATCCTCATTTCCAGACTAGAAAAGAAAAGTTGTTTGAACGAATAAGTGCCATCCTAATCTCCTAATTCTATTACTGCCAGTTACTAAGAGCTGATTCACTTTGTTTTTTGCACCCATCACGAAAATAAAATCGGATTTCAATAAAACGGACAACGACTTTGGAAAGAAACATTATAATAAACTCGAAGTCTTTACCGAAATCACTATTGACACTATTCTATCGGTCGTTGAATAACACCCTAATGTAATAGAAGACAGCATTAAGGCGCCTCAAAAACAAATATTCCTTAACCCTCGAAAATAACCTTAAAAATACAAAACAAAGACCCATTGCTTTTTACTCGTATTACTTATTTTTTTTATAAACGTACTGCAGAATAGAGTTTAGATTTATACGGTTTCATAATACAAGTCGAGTAGAGAGAGTTAGATATTTCCGAGTACTCGATAAAAATCGATTCTAAAACGAGATATCGCATTCCTTCTCGATTCGTTTGTACTCGGATTACCTGTATAAGAACAAGTCTCGATTTTTTTTTGTTTTAAGATAAAGAAAGATGGAGTAGAGAAAGATCGGGTAGATATATTAAATAGGGCGTGCCTACACTATCTACTGTCTTTAAATTGAACACGCTGAAGTATTTGCACGAAGGCTGCGCTGACTGCGCAGTATAGAGGTATGAGGAACAGGATAAAAAGTTATTTATTTATTTAAACTTTTCGCACAAAAAGGTACAAAGGCGGACTTAATGCCTTAGGCATTCTCTACCAGTCAACCAAGGGTGGTGAAGAGATTAGATGGCAGGTGCTTTGGTTGAGAGGGACAATAATAATTTAAAAAAAAACTCTTAAAACTAGGTACACAAATACATAAATAGGTTACATACACATACATATATATTACTATAATATATACTTATAATATATATATACAAAATCAAGGGAGAGTTGTGTTGAGATGACTCTACGCTATTTTTTTAAAAATTTGTTTTGAAAATAACTCTGCAATTTCCGCTTAAATGCATACCGTTATGAGTGAACTAGTTATGAGTGAACTCTATAGAAAAGGGAGGATTCTCCGACCAGACGGGTGTAACTGTTGTCTGACGGGCAACTGCCCTCTCGACACCGGAAGTATGAGGAACAGGGTGTAAAGTTCACTCATCCTCCATAGAAAACGGAGGCCGGAGGATCCTCCGACCAGACGAGTGTTGTGTCTGGTGAGTAACTGCCCAACACGGTTGATGTCGAGAAGTCGTATGTATGCTAGTTGCACGGTAAACTCTGCTTGCGAGATGCAGGATTTGCGTGACGTCAGTATGACGCGTTGTTCGAATGCGGCGTTGTAGATACCGTTACAGAATCTTGGGTGTGAACGAGAATTCCACAGTTTGTATGTTTTGATGTTTGTAACTCAATCACGCCAAAACGGCTGAACAGATTAAGACAAAATTTGGCACACAGATAGATTTTTAACACACTATCAAATACCATATTGTAACCTAGCTGTAGGTAATATTTTAAGCCACTCATGTCGTTTTAACTTACTGTAAACCCGTGAACCCGCTTACTGTATTACCTGGACAATAAAATATTTTTCTATTTCTATTTTCTATAGCCTGAATTAATACGTAGAATTCTTGTTTTTATTCCGATATTCTCACGGAGTTAAGACTTATGCGGGTGAAACCAGGGGGTGCTGTTAGTATATAATAATAATACCAGCCTGTAACTGTTCCATTGCAGGGAAAAACCCCTTCTCATACAAAGAAGACATGAACACTGATCACCACGCTTGCTCAAGGATTGGCGATTTTAGACTTATATTAACAGTAAGTCCGGGTTTAATTACGATATTTTCCATAATCGATGTCAGTGATGTCTAAGATAAACTTAGAAAGTAATATCATGTTAGTACTTGCCTCGTGCATAAGAGGCGAGGTCTTAACTACATCACATAACGTAAATTCAAACGATATTTGAATTGGAAATACTCATTTTGCTCATAATATTGATTAACTTTGAAGACTTTATTCATATCAACTAATTGATACCATTTGTTCTTGTAGTATTTTAAACAAAAATGTTAATAGATACGATACTTGTATTATCGATTCAAAAATCGTGCCAATTTACGTAAGGATTTACTCAGCGCGTCAGTGCTAAGCCTACTGGTCAAACCCTAGGTTAGATAGATAGGATATTGACACTACCGAGTAATTGGGTTGCGGAGGTCAGATGGCAGTTGCTCCTTGTTAAATACCAACTGATGCTTAAGCTCATACTAGAACTAGCCTCTAACATAGTTTGGAAAGGCTAATAGACAGACAGTAGTTTAGAATATAATTATACATTATTGTAAGTAACCAGTTACGATGTTTGGTTTAATTAAGAAAATGATAGTGATCTAGACTTAGCCTTGTTTTAACTTTGAACTATTCTTGCCCTTCGATTCGTGTATAACTGTACTGTAGGGATGCTGTTAATGCACCATGGTACATTAGAAATGACGACCTCCACCTTGACCTTTAAATGGAACTCATCACCACCATCATCCAAAAATTTGATGACTATACAGTTTGCGCTTCATTGTCCCTAAACAGACTTACTTACTTTCGCATAATATTATATAGGATGGGTCCTATATATTATGCGAAAGTAAGTAAGTCTGTTTTCACGCCTAAATTACTGAACCGATCCTAATATTTGACAGGTAGCCTTCGACCTCAAGACGGATATTTAGGCAACGTTTAATTCTTGATATTAATTCACATATTATCCGTAACAGCTGGTATATTATACGATCTCTTGCTTTATATTATATATGTCAGGTATGTAGGACATACCTCCCATTATTGTTAGCACGAAATTGATTCACGTCTAATGATACCGCGTGGGTGGATTGTAATATCCGACCCAGTATTATGTATTAGGAATTCTATATGCCTTACATATTATATGCAAGGAACGGTTTGGTGTTGCTGTGGTATTTAATGTAATCGAATCTGTATGTCTCTGGAAAGTGTCTTTTATTGGTCCCGCAATGACCATTATGCAAATAAATAATACCAGTCTATACTGTTTCTCTACAGAGGAAAGTCCTTTTCTCTTACATAGAAGGCAATGATATAATTATCTGCTTTTTTTACGTTTTAATTGTAAAACAAATCAGTTTATAAAGTAACTACATCTACTTACTTATTCTAATCAAGTGAGTGGTATATACAGGGTGTTATTGACAGCCCTCCGCAAACTGATAGGGTGGCTTCAGTACATCATATTAAGATGACCGGTACATGTAATTCTTTCAGGAACATTAAGGGAATCCAAAAAACTAGATTTGTTTTATTACCTCACACGCAACGTATCGTTACCGTGGCAAAACGCACGTAGCGGACGGCAGCGCAGCGAGCTTGAGCGAGGCTATTTTTAGCTGTTTTATTTACATAAATGGAGTGTTGCATACAGAGAACGTAATTTTACATTGAAATAAAGGAATATCAGCAGAAAAAACGGCACAATTTTTTTTTTTCCTGAGAAAATTTCCAGTGGGATATGATTCAGAATAAGGAGCTGAATCAATCCTGTGTTTTTGTGGAGGACTGTCAATAACACCCTGTATTATGTATAGAGTGACTGGTAATTAGTGACCGATACTTAAACACATTATTGTACTCATCATAACAAACAACTTCCCCAAAGAAACGATTTTTTTTTATTTGTCAAGGTCATGACCCCAATCACCACAATAGAGTATTGAGTACCTAACAAGACAAATACAATTTTATTTGGGACACAAGAAAATAGGAGCATTTAAAACTAAGAAGTTAAATTAAAAACATCAGCAAAAAAGACCTGTGCAAGGCCAAAAAGACTCCTATCTCAGCATAATGCTGCAAATATGAAAAAAAAAAATACCGCAGCGCTGGTATTCTGACACTGGGTAATACGATTACCTAGTAGACCTAAATTAACTATCAATTCACATCAATATTCAGAACTTTATTTCATTGGACCCGTAAACACACTATCAAGAAGTCGCGAGTTTACTACATAAATCTACACAAGATACTGTATAGGCGACCTCGTAATTGCTATACCACTTTTGACCGTCATTGCTAGTAAGTTGTAATAAACATATTTTTTTTTTTAATGTAAAAACTTTGGCCCACACTAGAAATACTCCTGTATCGTGGGTGCATTTACAAACATTTAAACTCACATACACAAACAGCAAAACCAGGAACAACTACCCGTAGGCAATAAAAAATATTTGTTCCGTGCGGGAATCGAACCCGCGACACGCAGCGCAGCAGTCGATAGCTCAGCCACTGCGCCAACCGTGTCGTCATTATCAAGGCGCGGTAATAGATGAGTTTGACATAGGACCGGAAGGGATTTCGTAGAAAATTAAGCTAGACGGAAAAAATTAAGACCTAAAGTTGGAACGACACTTTTTGCTATAGGTAGTTGTAAGCCGTGCGGCGTGCGCGTGTTTCTCTGTCTGTCTCTCTCTCTCTTTCTTTGAACTTCGTTCCATCCGGGTGTCCCTTGACACCTCTCAAGTTTTTGTGAACTCATTCAGAGAACAAGTAAATAAATCCACCCTTTCCGCGATTTCGTTGAATGTATGCAAGGCGGCGTCGAAGGTGCTTTACCCAACAGGTAGGTCCGGCCGCGAGGCACCCCCAGTACATAACCCATTGAAAGCCTTTAGGCAATACAAGTATTTGTTCCGTGCGCGAATCGCACCCGCGACACGCAGCGCAGCAGTCGATCGCTTAGCCACTGCGCCAACCGTGTCGTCGCATATAATTATAACATTACGCCTGTATTCCCCGAAAGATTAGGCGGAGGTGTACGTATTATTAGGACACACATATTTTGCCAGTTATGTATGAGTCCCATTTAAAAGGGGGCGAGCTTGTTGCCTTCTACCGGGAACCAGCCCCGACTCAGGGCCATTACTAAGAAATTCTAGATAGATAAACCCAATAACACTGCTCACTCAATTATCTATCTGTCAAATAGACAAATAGCCCTCGGCGCTATTTAACATACTAAAACTACAATGCGTATGTTGCATTGTAGTTTTAGTATGTTAAATAGCGATAATTTGACAGAAAAATAACAAAATTGACACATTTCCACAACAGGTGCTGTTTCATAAAGCACAAAATGTATACAAGAAACTTGTAGAATTTGATTGTCAGATTGTCGCCAGTCGATTTTTTAAATTAAACTTCTTGTCATATTATAATATTGTTCGAAAACGTATCGCATCCCTGATGTGGCGGGTGCGTGGCAGCGCCAACAGCCTCTTGAAGACCGTATCGGATAGGGCTGATGGCCTTATATGGAAACACTGGACGAGGACGATAGTGTTGCCGTCTAACCGTGCCCAGAAGTAGTGTGTTATTGTCTTATTATGAATTATTATTATTATTATCGTATCTGACATGTTTTAGAATTCATTAATTAATTGAGGTATATGTACTAACACTAGCTTTATAAGTTGTTTATGTCTTTACTAACATAAGTGGATTGTACTATCTGACAAATAAATTATTATTATTATATTATTATTATTATGACGTGCAAAAGACATTCAACTTTAGGGGTGATAAAGCAATTACGAGGACGACTATACTATAACTACAAACGTATTCATACAACCAAAATCAAGACTACACACTGAAACACTTACTTACTACATATTATGGCCGTACGTGGGTCAAAATCTCGCAATATCCCTCCCAAACTCCATATCCGGTTTCCTTCGATTATTACTAAAGCCTTAATAATGATGCTAACGTTCGGGAAACATGTTTAGATGAATTATTACTTAGTAAGACAAAGTTGGATGTATGTATTTTAAAGGAAATTATGTTCTAAAGGGTGTGTTACCTTACCCATCGACGTCAGTTGGGTAACATGTGGGGGTTACGCGTGGTTTTGATATCCAATATGTTGTATTTAAGGGTCGGTGTGATCCTTTTTAGATTTATCTCAAAAGGCAACAGTACGAACTGACTAGTATACAGGGTTATTGGAAAAATACCAACAACCTCTTAAGAGGTCATTGTACTCGTCATTATGAACAACTTTTACTATGGGACCAAGACTGAAATCGCGAAAAAAAATCAGATGCTCCCTACATTTATATTCGCGGGTTAACTCGTCAAAATGTAGGGAGCAGCTGATTTTTTTTCGCGATTTCATGTTTGGTCCCATAGTAGAAGTTGTTCATAATGACGAGTGCAATGACCTCTTAAGAGGTTGTTGGCGTTTTTCCAATAACCCTGTATATTATCATCATCTGCCTGCCCTTTTCCCTACTATGTTGGGATCGGCTTCCAGTCTGCCCGGATGCAACTGAATAACAGTATTTTACATAGAGCGACTGCCTATCTGACTCCACAGCCCAGTTATTGGGTAATACGATACCCCTTGGTAAGACTGGTTATCAGACTTTCAGGCTTCTGACGACCCGCAACGACTGTCAAAGATCCTATGAATGACAGCCGGTACCAACGGCTTAACGCGCTTTCCGAGGTACGGAGGGATCTTAGTATGTAAAGATGGTCACCCATCCACGGACCAACCGCGGCAAACGTAGCTTAATCTGATCGATCGACCCGTGCGGCTGTTATTACTTGGCTACAAGCCCCTCTATAAAACTAAAATTCCAAACAATACCTAAAAATCCATTTTAACTTGTCATGTTTAAATATTTTATAATATTATATATTTGTACATTATTAATTAAAAATTAAAATTAAAAATTAAAATAGTTTATTTGTGTAACTTTCTTGTACAATAGTATTCTGTGGCTAGAACCTCCCAGTAAGCATGTAATAATGCTTGTGTTGGGTAGTTCTGCTCCTCCCTCGGATCAACATATTTTTAGGTAACTAGATAACTAAACTATTTTAAGTAATTACAAACAAGTACACAATGAATGAAAAGTTAAAGTTACTGGTATGATTTCTCTCTCTGTGTATGTGCATGCGTGTGTGGTGTTTATGTTCTGCAAACAAACACAGTCATGATAAAACCACAAGAATAGCAATATTCACAAAATGTAAAAACTTACTATAGGCTAGTCATTTAAAACATCGTAGGTAGGTCGCAAAAACTGCATGTTGCTCTGAGTTTTTTTTTTGCACAATATTGGCCATTTTAGCGCAGCCAAAGTTCAAATTGTAGAAAAATGTATAGGGTGACTTTTTCATAGAATACACGTTTTAGAAGTTATAATTCAAAAACTGAAAGAAGTCCGAAAATTTGAAGACTTTTCGAGTACCACGCAGTTTGCACAGGTCTTTCAAAGCTGCAAACTTAGTTATACACTATTCTATCTATCATAACAACATTCCAAAAAAAAAGTACAGTGCAAATATTTGCGACCTTACGCGGTTTTCGTGTCTACGGTGACCCTTCTCTTTTATCATATACACCAACACAGTCCACGTGTATCATTGTCACGAAAAGATAATTTAACACTCTGAAGCCCAAAACTTGTCCTACAGTACAGTCAACAGCAAAAGTAGATGATCAAAATCAGAAATTCAATACTAATGAACGGAGTTCGCGTCAGAACTGTGTGGCGTCGAAGTGATTTAAAAGTATGTGATTGTAAATTATACCAAACATTTACTGCTAGTACAGCTGCCATATAGCTGCGAACTCCGTTCATTAGTATTGAATTTCTGATTTTGATCATCTACTTTTGCTGTTGACTGTACAAACTCTAGCACAGTCTCCTCCTCAATACACGTCTAATAAAATCCCAAACTTTAACAATGCCGTCATGACTTTAGGCTGCTTGTTTAACATAATACCTTGGCCGTTAATTTAGGCCAAGTCGACCTTTCCAGAATGTAAGGGTTAACACTTATGAAAATGTAACAAAAGACCATTGTTAGCTGTTTCTTCTAAGGGGTTTGTTTGGCGATCTTAGCTAGTTGCTTTGTTGCATAATTTTCGTGTGCTTGTTATTTTTAGTGACGAAATACGTTATGAAAATGTAATTATGATGGAGTAGGTACGTGTGTCTCGTTATAATTAGCCATGTTTTAACTATTGTGGGCGTACTATGGGTAGTGTTGGTTATTGCGCAATAGAAAAACAGATTATAATTTACGAACAAGTAATTAGTCACACTAGCGAATCACACACTGTAGGTACACAAATCGACGATACGGAACGCGAGACAGTTTCTGAGCACAATGTTGTCCGTACGATGTCCAATGGTCAAGAAAGCTCCACACCGCTCTTGTAGATGGTGCTCCCTTCCACCCCCACAAACTCAGGCTAGACTGTGTCGAGCGCCACCAGATGGCGCTGGCGTCCCAAATAGTCAAACCGATGACTCCGACATATACCTCATTTTGAAAAAGCTGTTCTCTTTATATTGATTCCAAAAACCATTATTTTTGATAGTTGTTATAACTTCAATGAATATGTAAAAATGTAAACAACAACAATCTAAAATCAAGGAAATTCATTGTTTACCAAATTGTCTACCAGTTGAAATTATCCGAATATTTAAATCGCAAAGTTGTTTGAAATTGCTATATTATACCAAATTGACGTACATTGTGTCAATTTGATAAACATGTCATTTCAATGCTGTAGGTACTTCATCAGCTTGTCACCTATGTAAAATAGTAAATTTCAAATAGTAATTATGACAGGGCCACACAAAGGATGGAGTGGTATCAGCCCCAACTTACGAGTTGTAGGCCGTGAATTCAAACCCAAACAGGTACAGACGCCAGCAGTTCAAGCTACCCGAAACTGTCAAATTTTCCCAATCAATCTTGAACCTTAATGGTTTAGCGATAAAGTTGAAAATCTATTAAATAAATTTGACAGATTCTAGTAGCTTGATGTGCTGGCGACTGTACTATACTTTGTGTATTTTATTTCATCACCACTGCTCTCAACACGGTGAAAGAAAATATCGTAAGGAAAATGGCATATCCTAGAACCAAAAATTCAAAGACTTTGACATCCGGCAACCCATTGTGGGCCCGCGTGGTGGATTATGGCCCACTCCCTTTCACAGAGAGAAGGCCTGTGTCCTAGCAGTGGGAACGTTAGAGGCCACACAAAAGTTATGCTCAGTTTTAAACATTATACAAACTCACCGTGAAAACTTAGATGAAGTGAGCTGTCATTCTATATCAGTTGGAATAACCGCTCATTTCACCTAAGTTTTCGATTGACACTGTTGACAGCTCACTTTACCTTATTTTTCACGATGAGACTTTCACAGAATAGTCCGGCTGATGTCAAATCTACAATGCTTCTCAAACTAACTCGGAGAACTTCAACGAAATGTCAAACAAATAAAGTTATTTGATCATCATAATTTCTTCACAAATCATACTGACAACCCTTCAGTAAACTCGTTAGTAAGACTTCGCTGCATTTGGCCCGACTTTAAACTAGTTCAAATTGAACTAATGAAGTTGACATGACGGCTGTGTTCCAAATCTAATAGAATTGATATAAATGACGTTTTACATTAATGCTTTTTCTTACACTTCTACATATACATAATCAACCTTTAATGTGCCCACTGCTGGGACACAGGCCTCCTCTTTTCGAGAGGGAGTGGGCTGTAATCCACCACGCGAGCCCAGTGCGGCTTGGTAGATGTCACTATGTATTCGAATTTTTGGTTCTAGGACATGCCGGTTTCCTCACGATGTTTTTCTTTTTAACACTTCTACATATAACCCTATTGAATGACTATTCATGAAATATCAGGGTTATATGAACTTAAAGGGTTGTATTGATGATTTTAATGATTATAAAAATAAAATAAATAAAATAGCTTTATTTTTTCCTTGCACACTTTCCTTATGTCTAATACTTATTTAACATTATTAACTAAAAGTATATTCATATAATTTAAATTTAACTATTACTATTATTATTACGGTGTACAAGGACCGCTATCGATAGCGGTAAAAGCCTCCTCCAGCCGTTTCAAAGCTGTTCTATCTCTGGCAATTCTGCTCCATGTTCTGCCGGCTATCTTTGCGATATCGTCGCTCCATCTTTTGTGTGGTCTACCTGGTCTGCGTTTTGTGTTTATTGGATACCAGTTCGTAGTGATTTTTGTCCATCTGACGTCTGTTACTCGTTGTACGTGTCCAGCCCACTTCCATTTTAAGCCCAGTACTTTCTTGGCCGCTTCCTTTGCCTTGGTCTTCCTTCTGATTGTACTGTTTCTCACTCTATCTTTTAGCTTGAGGTTCATGTAGCTTCGCTCCATTCCTCTTTGGCATATTTTATTTTTTTCTATATTTCGTTTTGTAAGGGGCCATGTCTGACAAGCGTATGTGAGTGTGGGGAGTAGGCATGTTTCCAACGTTTTAGTTTTTAATTTAGTCGGTAGTCTCTTAAATATTTCTTTTAGTGTCCAGTATTTATTCCAGGTGTATTTGATTCTTCTCTCTATTTCTTTGTCGGTGCAATCTCTAAATGTAATGAGATGTCCTAGGTAGATGTATTCCTCGACGTATTCTAGGTTGGCAGATGAACATATGACTGGTGTTTTGTGTTTGTTTGTCATCAGTTTCGTTTTGGTTTGGTTAACTTCTAGCCCAACTTTTTTGCTCTCTTTGAATAGTGACTCTATCATAGACTGCATTTCATTTGGGTCTTCTGAGAGTAATACTATATCGTCGATTTTAATGATTATAATTCTGTAAATACATACTATTGTTACGGTCGCGAACCCTGACCGAATTGCAAAAACCGTAAGTAAATTCGAATTTCACCGGCTTCCCCCCCCCCCCCTTTTTTTTTGGGTGTGAAATCATCATGACTTCTCCGGGCGTGTGAGGACTGACTGACGGGACTTTTACTGTCTAAAACCCATCCGTGTTCCTTGAGTTGCCTGTGCCAGGGGCCACGGTATCTCTTTCGAACAACCCGCGGCCCTGGCAGGCATCGGCCCTAGCGGACCCCGTCAGTTCGTGCTGACATCTCTTTGAGGCGCGCGTGGAACACAACGCGTCGTCTACCCGGGCCTGGTCCTTACCGGGCGGCAAGCTGCCCATTGCTCGCCGCTCGCAAGCCCGCGCCTACGAAGGCCGGGAGTCGGCTGCTGACTCCCGGCCAGGCGTCTCCTGCGGTGACTAGGGGCGTGAGGGAATCTAATTGAATTAAAGGTATTTTACGGGCTTCCCCCTTAAATATCTTTAATTAAATTAGATTCTTTGCAAAAATCCGCGATTCTGTGGTCCAAGCACGTACGCGACGAGTAAATGTCACGTAAATTTGAACGATTTTAAAATTGAAAATACTCGTTTCACACATACCATCTTATTACAAAACGAGTTCTATTCTAACTTTAGCCCAAGCTTAAATCATCGGGTCTGGTATTGTATTTTGAACTTCGTTCGTTTATCTAACGAACGAAGTTCAAAATTTCATAATACAAAACTGACAACTTAGAAGAGGTTTGAACGTCAATTTTTATAATTCGAACTTTAGCTTTGTCGGAAAGATGTTCCAAATGAAAAAAATGTCTCGATAGTTTAAACCTTAAACCTTGTTTTGTATTCATATCTTTGGGTAGTAATAATTAACAAACAAAAATGCAACAGGGTTATTGTTCCGATCTGAAAATTAAGTTCGGAGCGCCACTTGGACCGAAATGTCGTGAATGTCGCTATGAAATAAAACAAAACCTTCGGTTTAAAGTAAGTTTTTGGTTATAAAACACGACAGACGTTGAGCTAAGGATTAAAACTGACAGATAAATAAGAACTCCGACCAAACTGATGAATATAATCAATGCTCGAGTATCGTTGTTAAACACGAGCCTTCACAATGGGAATCTTTGAACAGGACTATAACCAAAATACGTTAAACTCAAACTCAAATCATTTAATTCAACTAAACCAATTACAGGTACTTTTGAATTGTTAAAGGGCCGGTCAGTCAGAAACATGAAGCTACATAGTTGCCCATTCCAAAGCGTTAAAAAAGGACAGTCACGAGCACAAATATCTTACATTTAAGATTCAAACACGATTTTCTCCAAGAGTATTGATAGAAGTTTTATGGAGATACAAACATAATATTTTCGAAACCTTATTGTTATAAAATACCTAGGTCCTGTCTTAAAGATGTACCTAATCGTTATTTAACGGCAAAATTGTTTTTGAATTTTACGCAAATATTATATAAGGTAGGAGCGGGATCGTCCGAAAGGGTTACCGCTGCCCTGGAACATAAAGGGCTAAGGAAGGAACACGGGTGGGTTTTAGTCAGTAAGAGTCTGACACTCCCTACCGCTCCACCCAGAGCGGGAGGGGTCATTTGATAATTTCCCATCCAGAAAAAAAAAAAAAAAACAAAGTACTTATTTATGCATTTTACTGTACAGACGCCAGCACATGAAGCTACTACAATCTGTCAAATTTCTCTAATAGATTTTCAACTTTATGGCTAAAGTATTACGGTTCAAGGTTGATTGGGAAAATTTGACAGTTTCGGGTAGCTTGAACTGCTGGCGTCTGTACATCAATGACTATACAAAATATTTTTTACCAATTCATCTAGTTTACCTATGAAACAAAGCGCGTTGATAGGTATTTATACACATATTTCATAGGTAATATAAGGCACTTTTTAAAGAAATATTTTGTTAATCTAAATCCTTCACTGATGTGGATGTGGGAGCTGTGCCGTAAACTATGTTTCACCTTCTATCCTGCAGTGCAATTCTGTAAGCATCTCACCGTGAAAACTTAGGTGAAGTGAGCGTGGAGTCAGCTGTCATTCCAAATAATGCTTGACACTACTGACAACTCACATCAAGCTCACTTCACTTGAGTTTTCACGGTGAGATTTTTACAGAATCGACCGGCTGCCCTCTATGCCCCAAAAAATGCAGCCAAAGTACCCTCTGCGCTGCCACCATCGACCATTGGAAGTGGCGAAGATTTGGGCCAACAAGATTTAATGAACTGTCGTACCATCGACACTAAGACGAACAACAGAGTTTATAACATAAATTACTGCATAAGCATGGCATAATCATTTATTCATTGTAAAACATAGGTACATTATAAGTTGTTATTTGTTAATACGTTCAGGGCGCTATGCTTTGCCTCTAGGGCGTACAAAAGTAGTAAAGCAGTAACATGCAATATAATTAAAACAATAAATTAATATAAATATTACATGAATCACAAATAAAAAGTAAAATAAATTAGATCATCTCACTGAACAATGTCGATAAGTTAACTTGATAAATAATGTGTAGTGAGAATATTATAATAAAATGAAAATTGTCAGCACTTACTTATATAGAATGTTAAAGAAATTGAATGATGTCATAAATTATGTCATAATCAGCCGTTAATCTTGTCCCACAGCTGGAACGCAGGCCTCCTCTCTGTGAGAGGGAGTGGACACATACTCCACCACGCGGGCCCAGTATGGGTTGGTAGACGTCACATGTTTCCGAATTTTCGGTTCCAGGACATACCAGTTTCCTCACCATGGTTTTTTTCATCTTTTTGAGAGCACCGTTTTGATGAAATAAATTACACAAAGTAAATCGCCTGTTTTGGTCCGAACCCACGGCTAACATCTCTTCCATCGAGGCCGATATCACTGGGCATCCACTGGTCTTCAGACAGAAACATTCCTGACCTTATGTTATTCTTAAAAAGATTATCCGCCATCTCTTAAAACACCTCGCCAAAAAAACAGACACATTCCTGACCTTATGTTATTCTTAAAAAGATTACCCGCCATCTCTTAAAACACCTCGCCAAAAAAACAGACACATTCCTGACCTTATGTTATTCTTAAAAAGATTACCCGCCATCTCTTAAAACACCTCGCCAAAAAAATCTTCCACTCCATAATGTCCGTACTGGCACCTGTCGTTGCCGCCTATAATTTACGGTATATTTTAGTTTGTCGTGTCACCCAAGCGATGATATATAGTCCGTCCGTAGGAAGCAACTTTTAGCATGAATTTTAAAGTAGAAAACTTGCTTGAATTTATATTTTCGTATATTTAGTTAAGCCAAGAATCTGAGGGAAATGAATCTGCATATTAGAAACATGCTTTATGGCATTGCGAAGGTAAAGGAAGTCTGTGACTTTATTTTTATATTTTGGTTTAATGTTTTTGTAGAGTTGGAGATGAATTGCAAGTTGTAAGAAACTACTTTAGTTGTACTCGTCTTGATGCCTACTTTTTAGAACATCTTTAGCACTTAGTAAGATTCTTTCTGTCAATAATAACTTTGATTTTGGCCTATTAATTAGATAAAGACCGAAGGATTTGTTTTACGAATCTAACTATTGATAAGAATCTATACTAATAATAAAAAGCAAAACATAAGAAAAAAAGCAAAGCAAAGCATAAGAATGTATACTAATAATAAAGCTGAAGAATTTGTTTGTTTTTTTGTTTGGATGCACTAATTTTTTAAACTACCAGTTGGGTTTGAAAAAAAAATGCATTTGATAGCCCAGTCCTTGAGAAAGGCTCTAGGCTATTAAACATCACTTTATTAGGATCCGATATTAAGGAAAAAAAATAAGAAAACGAAAACGAAGTAATAGTGTAGGAAGGTGATGCGATGAAATTTTACGCGAACGAAGTCGCGGACAGACGCTAGTAAGTAATAAAAATAAATTGCTGATCTTACCCCGCAGAAGATTAGCAATTCAACAAGATAATTTACTTAAACATTATAAGGCTTAATTGAATATTTATTTATATTATATTATATTTCTTTATAACACAGCAAAATTGCTGTGTGATAAAGAAACGCGCGTTTTCGCAGTTTTTAAACTCAATTATTCACCGACAGCGCAAAAGTTAGAGGTTTCATGAAATTATACAACGCACTTTATTTTTCATGAAACATGACGTATGAAGTTGAATTCATTCAATCTTTTTTCAACTTTGCTGGACACGGAACTGAACTGAACGGATATTTATATGAATCTAAAATAAAACAAACAATAACTATGTATATTACATTTTTTTACGACACCAAAAATAGGATGAACTATTGTTATTTTGACTGCTGTATAAAGCTTAAGTTAGATAAATTTATTTTAATAACAATTGTGAATTAGTATTAAGATACTTTAAACAAATAGATTGCAGTTAAATTTCAGTGCGTCGTTCCCACGGAATGAAATGCACAAGCAATGCTCAGTCTATTTTAAGAATATGGACTGAGCGTAGCAGTTATCTGCTACGAGCTTATACAGGCGTAGCTGTGACGTCATTACGTCAGCTACGCCGTAGCATCCCGTAGTCGCTTTGAAGGTGAATTAAATAATAAAATTTATTTAAATTCATTTAATCTCAAAAAAAAAACTTTACATTCTGGTTTCGAGTAACACTGGACCCCACACTAGGATACTCTGTGTCGTGAGTCACTCGTGAGGTCCAGTCTCTTTCATCACATGGTTTGTATTAGCTGTAGTTTTTAAATTAAATTAGAGGGGCAATTCTGGTAAATTTAAGAACATTCACAGTCTGATCTCAGTCTCGATCTGTCAAAAATGCGTCAAATTTCCCTACATTTTGACAAGTTTTTCACATTTGTTTGTCGCCGAGATGAGACTGCGACTAGATTTTGATCGTTTTAAATTACGAGAAGTGGCTTGCTGATATTTTGAAAGTTTTAGAGTAGATAGATCATCGAGCATCTTCGGGTACTCTCGGGAAAGTGGTGAGAGTTAATGGAATGGGTTTTTTAATGGTGCCCGTGGGTCGGCCATGAAACTGTCCGTACTTAAACGCATTTAAACCCAATACATTACTAGTAATGTGGGTCAAGCTGACCACAGAAACCGGGCTATACATAGACTTATCTACAAACTATTTCAGAGGGCCTTTTAGTTAAAACTCTGTTTGTCATTTTCAAAGGCTTTTGATTAATAATTAATTCTTAATCCAGAGTACCAACCTACTTTCTACTTCATATATAATTCAAATTGTGTTGCTACACAGGTAATAATGTCCACTGTAAAATACATGAAAATACCGGTGACCAAAGTTTTGTTGACGTAATTCATTATTTGCGTTTTATGACAGGTAGGAAAGGGCAGTTTATTGCCTAAAACACGGAATGTAGTATACAAAATTGCGTAGTTTTTATTTTCACAACAAGTTCTACGAATAATAAACATCGCACCAGAAAAACAGGGTGAGTCTTAGGCTCCATTAAAGACAACATTACAGGACCACGCCTCGCCTCTAAAAACACGAGATTTTTTATTAATGTATTCCCTTTTGTTCTCGAAATAGTTTGGCTTTTGTTCCTACACAGATAAGTTTGTGTAAACAAAGACGAATGGGTGTTGCTCGCGTAATCTAGTACAATAAAAATGTTTGTCGTCAGAAAAAGTGTTTCTTTTAGGTTCTGTTTTTTTGCTTATACATATATGTTCTCGGGTATGTAAATGGTGAGAAAAATTTAATGCTGTGTACCTCGGATTGTTTCGTTTGATATGTTGCTTTTGTTTTTTCTGAGAGTCCCGTATCTAAGTAAATGTGTAAATCATGTCTGTTCACACGACAGTTTTCGGTCGTGTGGTTAATTTTTTTTTCTTTGTAGGGAAAACTATAAGAGGCTGGTGTTAACAATGGCAAATTTAATCATTGAACTCGTCACATGTCATGTAAGTTTGTTATTACGTATCATCGTAAATATCAGTCAAAAGAAGTCTGTTTCTAGATACGTGGTTTTTTTAAAGTTTAGTCTAAGTTAAATTGAAAGGGTGAGTCGTGAAATGTAATGCAATAAAGACTAAATCATCCAGTAAAATTATAAATAAAGTTTTAAAAAAATTACAAAATTCACTGTACAAATTAATAACTTTGATGACGCTCAAACATTCACATTGAGTAATGACTGCATCTGTAGATAAAGCTAAACGGCGTGTTAATGTCACGCAATATCTGTGTCGTTTAGCTGTCTATCAGACTGAACAAAGACTTACGCTTTTAGACAAACATTAGGTGACGAAAAATTCAGTGCCACAAAAAAATAGGGAATTATTTACTTAATTGATCCTCTAATAACGATCATCTTTTTTACCTAATGATCTTCTATTCATTTTATGGTTTTTAAAAGAAATATCTGTACCTCTAAAGTTGGTCGCAATTACTAGGCTAAGGAACATCACAAAAAGACGAGCTTATTATTAATATAATATTTTTAGGAAATCGAAACGGGAAGTATCTGGAGATCTCTTAAATGGCTATGATAAACATAATATCAACATTTTTCAAAAGAACACACCCTCTTCAAAATAAAATCTGTAATGAGCAACGAACACAACCTCTCTTCGAAATAACATCTCAAACGTTCACTTTGAGTAATGACTGCAGCTGTAGATAAAACTAAACGGCGTGTTAATGTTACGCAATATCTGTCTCGTTTAGCTTTCTATTGCGAGCAAGTAATCGTTATAGATGACCCTTTGTACCGAGTTGCTCAGGTGTTTAGGTTTTTATTTGTAGGAATTGCAGGGATACTTTTGTTGAAATGAGTGAGGAGTTTGTGGCTAAGTAATAACAGATGCACGGGTCGATCGATCAAAAGGCCAATGTTTGTAATTTAAAACGTTCAAAATCTAGTCGCAGTCTCATATCGGCGACAAACAAATGAAAACTTGTCAAAAATGTAGGGATTTTAGAGGTATTTTTGACTGAATGAAACTGAGATCAGACTGTGAACGTTCTTTAAATTACGAGGATTGCCCCTCAGGTTAAGATAAGCTTGCCGTAGTTGGTCCGTGGATGGGTGACCATCTTTACAAATCAAGACCGGGTCGTGCCTCGGAAAGCTAGTTAAGCTGTTGGTCCCGGCTGCCATGATCTTTGGCAGTCGTTACGGGTCGTCAGAAGTCCAAAAGTCTGACAACCAGAACAATCAAAGGGTTGTGGAAGTCAGATAGGCAGTCGCTTCATGTAAAATACTGGTATTCAGCTGCATCCGGTTAGACTGGAAGCCAACCACAATATAATTGGGAAAAGTCTAGGCAGATGATGACTTATTCTCAAAATGAGTTTTACATTGTTTTAATACGTTCGTCGTTCATATTTGAGACATGCTCTATTGAGCAGCTGGACAATTGTCAGCCTCCAGTTAGTCAATTTACTACTGAATAGCCAACGGCTTTGTTTAAGTTTAAAACTATAAATGGAGATATTTCAAAATGAACGAACGATGATGAATGATTTGACTTTGACTTTGTATGGAGCCCCGGCCAGGTCTTTGTACACCATACTAAAAAATGGGGAAACATAATTAAAACAGTTTTCAATCATCCAATTACTAGAAATTGGCTTTGTTTGGTAGTAAAGCGCAAGAATGTTCACTTGAAATTGCAACACACAACAAAAACCCGTCATGGCGGTAAGCTGTCATGTTGATTGATTAATGATGTTTGATATGTTTATTTCTGTCATATTACATTGTCAAAGAGAATCACTACGCGTTACTGTACTTTTAGTCTGTAGACTAGACAGTAGACTGTTCATGGTTTATGATCAATGGTCGATCTATGGTATACTGTCATTGTTTTTTAACTACAGAGTACCTAAATTGGCGAGACGCCATATTGAAAGTCGATAAAAATAATTGATAAATATCAAATGATTACAAGAACAATATTATTATGTAATTTATCTGTATTTTTCCCGAATTCCCGGGAAAAATATATATATATAATTTTCTCGATTTTTTGAGGTACTGTACTTATACTGGGCCTGTTTTGAAACATCTTCTTTGTTTAGCCGCTTTTATGCACGCGCGTTCATTGTTCAATATATTATAATATGAATGAATTGTACTCGTATTTATTCAACATTGGAACTCAATTTAGTTCCTGCACAGTGCACAGACATCAACGCAATAATTTACAAAAAGTGAAAGATCTTGATTGAGCAGAGTAGCTTATAAATGTATATTGAAGAACCGGCCTATTCTGTAAAATCCCAATGTGAAAAGTTAGCTGTGAAGTGAGCTGTCAATCTGCTGTCAAGTTGTCAACAAGCTGTCATCAGCTGGAATGACAGGTCACTGCTAGTTCACTTCACCAGAGTTTTCACCGTGAGATTTTTACGGAATAGATCGACTGTATTCATACATACATACATAAGTTGAATTAAAAACAAAACGATATCAACAACCCGAAGTCCGAACCTTTAACTCAATTAACGTCAACTCAAACAAATGAATACCCTTTTTATGCCGAAGCCCATTTTCAGTTCACAAAACAAATGGCCATTTATAAAGTACAAATTCGATGTGACAATAAAGCATTCCCGTGCTCTTTCCTGGAACAGAAGGCCACAAATTAAATCCTAGTTCACATTCCTCTCCCACATTGCATTCATTCGACAGGTAACCAAAACAGTCTTTTAAAGCATTGTGTGCTATAAATCAGTCAGCATATCCCATTTCAATGCCCATTCAACGAAGCCTTTACGGACCTGAAAAGCTTTTAATGATTCTATACCAAACAGGGTCCTATAGCGGCAATCAATGAGTTTATTTCACGCTGACGACCTTTGGTTAAACAGGGTAGGAAGGGTTTGGTCTATATTTAGCGGCGTTTTTGAGGGTTCTCAAGCGAAAATATTTTATTGTAGATTTTTTAAATAATCGGTTTTGGGTATAGCAACAGGGATTTTGGTATTAAAAGACAACAAAGTGCTATTGTTATACTCGCTACAATGTGACCACAACAGTGAAAAGGAAAGGACAGAACATTAAAAAGTATTTCAATAAAAATGCCATTAACAATGCCATTTGCACTTTAGAGACACTAAAAGAAAGTAAAAATGTAGTGTTTATCTTGCCGTGTCACTACGAAGAACCAAGAGAATTGGGTCACTGTCCTTGACGGAAAAGCTTGCAACACTCAAAGTTCGCCGCGCAAGCAATAATTGCTTCACATAATGCACGTGCAATAAAGTGAACTCGATTTTTTACACGGTTGAACCTGTGATTACAATTTTCAACTGGAACTTTTAGAACAATTTAATATTGTATCCCCATAGAATACATTTACCGTTTTTGGTTCTCGCACAAAAAAATTTCTTTCGGCAACTCGAAAATATTTTGTTGGTAAGAAGGGCCCCTAAGAGAAAAATATGACGACTAAAAAGTATTACGATATCAGCCGACCTATTCTGTATCTAAAACTCACGGTGAAAAGTTTGGTGAAGGGAACTTGAAATGAGCTGTCAATAGTGTCAATCCTTAGCATCAGATGGAATGACAGCTCACTTGATAAAATTTTCACAAATCCGATTGCAAACTCATCTCAACTACGTACAATTAATGTCAAAAACATTTCAAAAGTCTATTTTTTTGACAAATTGAGATTGAGATTAGAATGTGAACGTTTATAAAGAAGAATACAGGAATTGCTCCTATACTACCGTACAGGTTAATGAAGCTCTTTTTTTCGCGATAAGTAAAACAATGCAACGACAGAAACACACCAGCCCTTGAGAATGACCCAAGAAAACACCAAACTAAAGACGCTGGTCATAATGACCTTAATTGTTATATTTATTGCCCCATTCTCCTCTGAAATGGTGATAAAATGGCAGATAATGATCTAATAAACAAGACATGAAGACATTCGTTTATGTTTAATAAATTAATTTGCACCATTTTTATAGCAGACGTAATTATCGCGTATCATGTTATTATTAAGGACCGACAACTGAACATAAACACGACCGACAACTAAACATAAACAAGTATCTTACTTGTTTATGTTTAGTTGTCGGTCGTGTATGGTTCCAGGCCAGAGAAATTTACCACACATTTTATTTTACATGTCATCATCATTTCAACCGTCGTCATCGTCATTAAAGACGTCCACTGCTGGACATATGCCTCCCCAAGCATCACCACATTGACCTTGGCATCGACATCGGTCCTGTGTTTGTCGGATACTTAGGGTGATTTCGTCCTATCTTTTATACCTCGTGTATGTCTCACCCTGTGAGTTTTTGTATTTATTTCCATACAAAAACAGTCGGACTTCAATTTTATTCCATGGGTAAACTTTGGTAAAATCAGCGGTTAGTAAGGTTTTATTATCTGCTTCCTAAGCAAAAGATTTGGATGTTTCAAAGGCCTAAACATTACATGTTTAGGCCTGAATGTGTGTAAACATGTAATGTGTTGACATGGTCAAAACTAAATGTACTCAATTAACTACGTCAACATCTGCCTAGCCTTTTCCCAACTATGTTGGGGTCGGCTTTCAGTCTAACCGGATGCAGCTGAATACCAGTATTTTACATGGAGCGATTGCCTATCTGACCTGACCTGTACAACCCAGTTACTGGGTAATACAATACCCCTTGGTAAGACTGGTTGTCAGACTTTCGGGCTTCTGACAACCCTTAACGACTATCAACGATCCATGAATGACAGCCGGGACCAACGGCTCAACATGCTTTCCGAGGCACGACCCATGGACCAACCGTGGCAAGCGTAGCTTAACCTGATCTTTCGACCCACACATCTACTTAACCACAAGCCCCAAACTCAATTAACTACGTATCAAAACAACACTACGACGGGAAATCCAAATAAAACTTACCAAATAGATAAATTCCAAGTATAAACCCTAATTACGCATTACATACACGCTACGTTTGCTGTTGCTATCCCAAATAAAATAAATAAATTCATATTTCCCCGTCTAACTAAGCTCCAATTAATTTTAGCAAAAGCGTTTGATTAGCTGTACAAACAAAAAATAATCGATGCACGAATTTCCCGGAAAAAGGTTCCGGTGAAAAGTTTTTTTGGACTTAACTTTATTGCCTGCAGTCATTGCTTAATTGCCGTTGCGTATTCTGGGTCACAAGATTACCCGCTATTTAACCGATATTTTACTTTCACGTCTATTATGTAACTTGAAATTGGTCTTTGTGGACGACACATTAATTCTAATTTAGGTAAAGGGCACGGGTACGTACGAAAAGGTACTGTTTAGATTTTCTACTAACTTTAAGGCTGCGGATTACAAAACCATGTCGCGTAGAGTAGCTTTAGAATGTGTAAAACATTTTAGCTCTAAAGTTGTTACTAATTGGTAGGTAAATTTGGAGTGAAAAGTGCACTCGGTCGATCATGTTTTGGCTTTCCATCAGATAGCATTTGATAAAAATATTCGTCTTCAAGTAGTATTGTACCACATTTTTGGACGCATATTTTAATAACAATAAACTTTCGAGAGGCCAATAGGATTACATACTTAATTTTACTCATAAACGAAGCATTTATTGTAAGTATAGCCACGAATTGAGGTCAAAAAGTTTATATTGGCACTTATGAACATAAGGTTATGTGTAGGGATCAATTTGAGTCTTTTGTAGTTGACTCATGTTCAGATATTGTGGTTACCGCTAGTATCAGAAGAGATGCTTTGTATAATAAAATGTTTAAAGGAACGTTACAAATATTGCAATAATGTTCGTATTACAGCAACCAACTATCCGTCTTTCCCCGCAAAGTTATTCCTATCTTTCGCTTGAACTCGCGTGGGAATATAAGCAACAACGATAAATTTCTCTTTTATTCGAAGATCAGAATGGAAACTACGTATTAACCGAAAGCTAATCGTAAATCTTGAAGGATCTACGAGTTGGAAGCTGGCTTTATTTACAACTGCCCACACAGTAGATTTAAACATGGAACTAATACTCCAAAATCGGAATAGGATTTAGAGAAGACGTGTTACGGTCTCTAAATCCTTTGTTTTTTTTTGACATATAACTGGTTATTCTGGGATTTGAAGGCCAATGCCCGTAATTCAAAGCGTTCAAAATCTAGTCGCAGTGTCATCTCAGCGACAATTAATGTCAAAAACTTTTAAAAAATGTAGCGAAAACAGAGGTATTTTTGACAGATTTTGACAGAGATCGGACTTTGAACGTTCTTAAAATTACGAGAATCGCCCCTCTGATATACTTAATATATTAATTTGAAACGTGACGAACGCTAGAGTGATGTTATATACAGTGCGAAAAATTGCATAATCCATTGAGATATGTTTACGAAATTAGTTGGTTTCATAATAAAATGATTTTGAGACTTCACAACTAATCACGACACCACATTGATAAGTTACTCCGTCCAATAAGAACTTTTGGTGTGGTCATATCGCTTATTTTATAAACCGAACCGAACAACCGAACTACTGAACCAAATTAACCCGATCCAAGACACGTTTGTACGGTATCACATGAAGTACATGCTGCAATAACGTCGGCACCATATGGAAGTTTGTCCTCCTCGACTGAGAAATAAGGGTGTATGTATGTACATACACGCCTAAAGTCGAAGTCATTCGGAAGGAAAAAATGCTATGAAATAAAGTAAGATGATATCTTAGAGAAAGTTGCGTCTTTGAATAAGGATAAGTGGAAGAGGAAAATATTTTAGACCTAAAAATAAGGAAGGTAGAGCTTATTGTTGTCGAGCAACATTCTACACAAAAAAATCTCTAAATCTCAGTACCTCTTGACAGAGCGTCAAAATCCTTTTACACAGCGGTTAGATATCAAAATTCGCGAAAAAGGTTTTTGTTTTCATAAGCCATCTCTGGTGTTAAAAGGCTCTGGTATTTTTCATTTAACCCTCTACTGCTAGCAATGCGGTCAAAACATTAGTGGAGTTAGATGCGGACCGATCGTTATGGGGCCCCCGCGACCCGTTAAACGTTGTCCCGCTCATGATCCCCCTTTTTAGCATTTGAAGGGTTTGACCATTGAGCTTGACAGCCATGAATGCTGAAAAAAGATATTAAGACTATACATAAATTTTAAACGTTGCAAAGGGTGAAACAATGAAAGAATTAAAAGGACAATTATTTCTGTACAAACAATATTAACAAAACAATTTCGGACACAATCTTGCTTTTAATTATGTAAAGTTTCTTTTTTAAAGGGTTATAAAAAGTTCCAATGCTAAAATAAATACTGTGGAATAAGTGAGCAGGTACTGGTAGGTATGTAGGTTACATATAGGATACATTATTATACCAACTTGTTGTATTATGATTAACACTTTGAGGGACATTAAACGCCCATAGACGTAATAACAATAGAGTAGCCCGTGGCTAAATATTAACAGCCGCACAGGTCGATCGATCAGGTTAAGTTACGCTTGCCGCGGTTGATCGGTGGATGGGTGACTGCATCTTTACATACCGAGACCCTTCCGTGCCTCGGAAAGCACGTAAAGCCGTTGGTCCCGGCTGTCATTCGTAGATCTTTGACAGTTAGTACGGGTAGTCAGAAGCCCGAAAGGCTGACAACTAGTCTTACCAAGGGGTATCATATTACTCAGTAACTGGGTTGTGGAGGTCAGATAGGCAGTCGCTCCATGTAATATATTCAGCTGCATGCGGTTAGACTGGATCCCAACATAGTTGGGAAACAATAAAACAGCTGTTGAGTCTCGTTCAGTGTCATTTAATCGATAAAATAAATCTCAAAAGATACTGTAATATTATGACCGCTTTTCAATTACTTTAAACCAGCCAGGATTACAATCCATGCAAAATATTTCCAGGTCAACGGTGAATATCGCTTGATGATTGTATTTTCCGATTAATAAAACAGTTTCCACTGTCATTCTCATTCCATATTCATGACCAGAACTATGTCACACATCCTGTTTGATATACCAATATAAAATGTCGGAAACATTCATAACGTCACTGAAAAAGCTTGTGCATTGCTTTTAATATCATAATATCGGCTTCGTACTCGTTACTGTTCTTATTTGTTTTAAAACGTACGTCAAAGATGCGATATTATATTTATTATGTTTGCGAACCACAATAATGACCTCTATATTCTGAGGGGTAATTTTCGTAATTTTAAGACCGTACACAGTCTGATCTCCGTCTCAATCTGTCAAAAAATACTTCTGTTAGCCTTACATTTTGACAAGTTTTTGACATTTATTTGTCGCTGAGATGAGACTGCGACTAGATTTTGAACGTTTTAAATTACGTGAATTGGCCTTCAGGTATCTTGAAATTGTCTGGTCCGTATTTATGTAAGAAAACTTAAGGTTTCTGTAAACTGTAGTTTTAGTAAATGTCAAGTTACATCTACTGTATAACATGTTCCCACTACTGGGACACAGGCCTCTTTTCGAGAAGAAGTGGGTTGTAATCCACCACGCGGGTACAGTGCGGGTTGGTAGATGTCACATAGCTTTAAGTTTTTGGTTCTAGGACATGCCGGTTTCCTCACGATGTTTTCGTTCACCGTTTTCAGAGCAGTGGTGATGAAATCGCCTGCCTGGGTTCGAACTCACGACCTAGAACTCGTAAGTTAGTACCGATACCACTGACCCACCACCGCTCACATCATGTTTTTAGGCGTAAACCAATAATTGGTTTTATAATTGGAGTTCTTTTTCTTGAGCGAATCACACAAAGAAGTCGCGAATCAAATCGAAACTCGAAGTTACTTTTCCCATTTACTTTATGAAATTTTCTTTTATTAAAGTACGACCCACTTTTTTCAAACAATAGCAAAACTATAGACATGACGTTTCTATTTTAAAACCCGACTGTCTTTTGTTTCAGGTTAGTATTGAATTCCTCGCCGCAGTTCCACAAATCACAAACGGTGGCTGGGATTGGCACAGGGCTGCGGAAAATGGTAAAAAGGAAAGCTTTTATGCCTGTGTGTAATGTATGTAATTATTCAAATTACGACGACATAAATGTAGCGCAGTACAATCACGAAAATACTTTACAATTACGCAAAATCCAAAAACGTATTACTCGTGAAATAACAATTGCAAGTAGTAGTAGTATAGTACGGTTTCTACAATAATTATGTTCGTATCATCATAAAATATCTAATAATCATCATCAGCTTATAGCAGTCCACTGCTGGACATAGGCCTATCCTATTGCACGCCATTCAACTCGATTTTCGGCAAGTCTCATCCAGCTGCTACTAAAATGCTATCTAATAACACTGCAGAAGAAAATCACTTTTAAATCTTACGTAAGTGTAAAGTGTGCTCGTAACTGTACCTAATTTGCAACATGTTTCAATTTGAACTCTGAAATGATTTTCTTTTCTAATTTAAGATTGTATTAAATAAGCATCTTCTTAACCCATTTTAACATTTCATTTAGTAAATATAGCACTTTCTTGCAATCTAGAACACGACACAAAGTCTATTATCACTAGAATCGCAAAGCCGACTTCATCGCAGTCACATTTCCTTTAAACCAAATGGTAATTTCCAAAGTAATCCATGCCGAAGGAACATCTCATTGTTCTAATAAAGACACGGAGCGGAAAGTTAAACAATGGTGAGCAAACAAAGTCTTACAATAAAGAGATTAAGTTTATAAACGAACTCGTATTAGTATGAAATATTTTGCCTAAGTTGCCGGAATACGAGCTTGCGTTTAGAGGTATTTTCGCAACTCCGTTCTGCTTTCATTGGTACCAGGCTTGCAGAATTCTAAAGGAAGCTTTAAATGTAGAGGAAATGAGGTTTCTCAAAAGTAAATCTGTTCACGTATGTTCCCTGTGGGTTAAGTAGAGGTCTCTAATCGAGTGAGGTATTTCTCTCGGCGATTTAGTTTTATATATTTTTCAGAATGAAGTAGTGAGATCTTTTATAAGATGCATCTTAAACCGACACAAACTTATGCTGTAATTCTGCAAGACGTTTTACGAAGTAAAATACTAAAGGGAATTGATTTCTATGAGTGCACCGACATTAAAACTTAAGGGTAGGTAGGTACGACAAATGGTGTATAGGGTTAGTGTTTATCCAAGATATTTCATTATAGTATATACTTGGAATTTATTTGAAAAGTCATGACTATTACCAGCTGGTGACAGAAAAAACAGAAGAAACCACAAACACAACCATAAAAAATCTTAAATAAAGCCACATTACATCATAAAAAGTTACAAATAACATGATATTCACCGATGTAGGCTTTTGTAGCTAAAAGTTTATATTGTTCACAGAGTTTTACAGCCCTCGTTGTGAGGCTAAACTACCCGTGACGATGAGCACTGTAAATATCTGGAAACATCAAGCAAAGAATTATTATGGACCATTTACTTAGGAAAAGTTTTAAAAGTGGGTAGGAAAATAAACAGGTGCTTTTTGGTTGTAACTGCGTACCTAATGTTCTTAGGTTATTTACGTAATATTATCATTAGTACGCGTGATTATTTCTATTAAGTACGGGCGTTTTAATGGGTTGTGGCACGATAAAGTGGTAGGAAGACCTTGATTGCAGTTTTTTTGGGATCTAATATTTTCTTTGTGGTACCTCATCAGCTCATGTTACATTTTAAACCAACTGCTTTTAAAACTGGCCATCCAAATAATTATCTTTGTGTTTTAAAATTTAAACAATCAAACATTAAAAATGCCTTTTAAAAGTCTTTGGGTAGGTACTTCAGTGTACGCCGTAAACTCAATAAGTTTTCTTTTAGCATTTTATTTTATTTACTTCTTTCTGACGAAATAATTAAAGTTACGATCGTATCGTCTGGCAGTAAAGTGACAGTTTTTTGCCTTCGATTTATTTAATTAGACTTCTGTGACAGCCAATATTGGAAGCGTCGCAATATTAATACTATTATTTTGATATGAATGTCAAAACTGCGTCATAACACAGTGACGTCAGACAGTCAGGCGCAAAAATATGCAGAAATCAATGTATATTGGAAATCTTTGTCCAGCCATATACAGACCAGTGGTAGCCCAGTAGTAACGGCGACGACTTACGAGTTGTAGGTTGTGGGTACAAACCCAAATAGGCGCTTTGCTTTTACTTTTATCGCTGGTCTGAAAACTGTTTAGGAAAACATCGTGAGGAAACCGGCATATCGTAGAACCAACAAATCGCAGACATGTGACATCTACCAATTCGCACTGAGCCCACATGGTGGTTACGGTCCACTCCCTCTCACCGAGAGGAGACCTATGTCCTAGCAGTGGTAACACCTAGTACCTATAGGCTGATTATGCTGCCCAGCCATAGAATGATCGAGAATAAAACATAAATTCAAAACAAAAATTTTACCTTCTGGTAGAACACAATACATTTTCCTAACATGACTCCTAGACAATAAATTCAAAATAATAGGACGCCTTTCATATCATATGTCGGTGCGCTGTGTTTCGTAAATCAAAACATGTGTCGGATAACAGGATTCGGGAGCTTGTGTTCAAATCTCTGGAGTAATCGCGTCAATATTTCCAGTTTCGACCTCGTGATGTCATAATTCTGTAAACCGTTTGCCAAAAGGTTGGCATTAAAAGGAAAGAAATGTATTTTCGAGGATGGTTTTGAAGGTTATTCGGCAAATGTTGTGGTCATGAAAAAAATATACGAACGACTTGTAGTAATTAAAAAACAGCGGCGGTCTCACCCAGGATTAAAAGACCGTGGCGAATATGATTTAATCGCTTTGTCCATTAGGCCACAAGCCGTTTGTAAATGAAACAATAAAATAAATCTAAGGTAACTACATTTAAATCGCTTCTAGTATGTACATTTATTTTAAAATATCTCTTTGAAAAATGCTGAATAGACATTTCAACTGACTAAATTTTAGACGCTACTGCAATGAATACGAAATGCTTTCAAAGTAAATGATATTTCTAAAACGATTAAGAGACAAATCGCACCTCCTTCAATCATTTAACTGTTTTTGTTAGAGCACCTGTTGCTATAGGAGTTCTGCTTACCTAACTACCAATTTGTATTTCGCCAAGCAAATAAGTACAATATAATTTGGTTCAATTATTCCGTACACACACTACACTACACACTTTTACAACAACAATAACTCACACCCACAACCATACGGATCCTAACACACACACTCACACACCTCACATTTTCACTCTACGTGTTGATTGACCGTGCAATGATCAAAAAGCAGGAGCTATTCCGGTCACGTCTATGCTAAGCTCCATAACGCTTGACGAATTTAGCGATATTACTTCTGTTCACCACGAAAAGGAGGAAAAATTCGTGAAAAAAACATGTTTATTTTTTCATGGATTTTCTGGTGCTTTAAGGCTGGCGATAGGTGTAAAAGGCTCTCATTTTTTTATGTAAGGATTGTTTATTTTTGACGGAGCTTTGTATTGTGACTGTTAAAAGATGGTTGAGAAGTAGTAAGGTAAAAAATGTGAGATAGGATATTACGTGCGAGTACGCAAGTAAGTACATGATTCTGAAGACATTAACATGATTCTTTTTTTTTTTTGTATAAACCTTTTTTTTAATTGAAATTTTTCGTTGGTTATCAATAAAAAATCTGCTGTTTCATAGAATAGTGCAATACCTACGCGGTCAAAATCTATGGATAAGCACTTTTTTTTTTAATAGCCGACGAAAAATTTCTACGCTAGGGTCTAGAATCATGTGCATGCTGAATGTGGTTAGTTTACGCGTGGATCGCCCTTGCCGCCACTTGCTTGTATAGCTAATTAAACATTTTCATATTATTATTTTGTTTTTCATTTAAGTAAAATTAAATACTATCTATATAACGTTAATTCCGACTTTGTCGAAGAAAATATACATCATGTTTCAGCTTTTCCCTGAATTTTGACGTAAGCCATTCAAATAGAATAAGACCTAGGAATGAATCTTTTGATCTACTAAACCTTTTCAGTACCGGATTAGTTTTGCTCAAGCCATGTTATGAATGTGGATTTTAGGATTCCAAACTCTGAAAGGGCTGATTTCTATCTTTAAATGTATGTCTAGAGACTGACTGTTAGAGTAAGAGTGGGATTTTATCTTTTAGTGTGCCTTTGACTATACCAGAGGATAATACCTACAGCTTCAAGTTCGAATATGTTATTCTATAAAGATTTCTCGACTTGAATGTTAGAAACTATTATAAGAAGTTGTTCTAATCTTTTGTTATCTAGACACTGGCTTTTCGCTTACTCTATGAAAGATAACAAGGCAACAATAGTGTTTTCCTAATGTTCTCAGTTTTTCTGCTTACAAGGGTTTTAGTCTAGGTAGAATAATCGTTTTGTGTTAACAAAGACCTCAAGGTTTTAGTTAGAAATAAAGTTTTTTTATTCACAAGGAACTACTTAATTTTGACTTTCTTGTTTTTAAACGCAAAAAATAGAAACACCTGAAGTTCTCCAATCCTAAAACACCAAATGTACCTAAAATATAAATGAAAATCTCATGTAAAAATGTTTGACCCAATTTTAACACACATTTACAGAGGTAACTACATATTTCTAATTAATTACAGCTATCAGGCAAACCGGTTAGCTACCTTTTACCTAACAAAATAACCCATTTAAATTCTACCAATTTTCTAAAACGATAAGACTTCATCAGTCTGTTTTCGTTTCATTTTGCGATCGGCATTACAAATATTACGGGAATACAATCTCTCGTTCCCCGTCATTAAATCGACATACCTCTAATATCTGAAACCCCATACGAAATAACTTTCGGAAACAATTAAAATTTTACTTTCCTACCTAAAATACCGAGCATTATTACAACGAATATTTGTCCTGTTGCCGCCGAAGTGTGGTCACAGTAAAATAAACTTTTCCTTTCATAATCATGCTAAAAAGGAAAGTTTTGTTTTTGTTACGTGTACTCGAGTAAAACAGTTAATCAAATTGATAAAATAGACCCTCCCCATCGCTAAGTGTTCTGAAATGATCAATTTGGATGTTCAAAAGTTATTTTGATGTTACGGTAACGAAATAATTAAGAATTTAATCCAGTTTTTCATAATTTAGTAACGCATTTTCAACCCAGAATAGTTCCAATCTTGGGTAGAAAATGAAAGTACAAAGATACCCAGTAATCCATAACATACCTGGTAATTTCAACGCATCTCCAAACACACAGTATAGTGCCTATTCTGGGTTGAAAATGTGAATATTCCAGCGGGAATCGCTATTCTGGCGACCAAGATAGAATTTAGGCCCCTTGAAAATGGCCCAGATCCATAGCTGTGTTTACCCGTCTAGGCCAATAAGACGACCTTTTTCCCTCATTTGTGGTCTCATGGTAATATGGATTACTTTTACGAGTAATTTTCCCTTAAAACTTGCGGGTAAATTGAAATAGATGGAAGGGTTTTGTAATGTGGGCTTGAAAATGGGACTGTTTGCTTCCCATTTGCGCCATTATACCGTTGTGTGGTAAAATTAAGGAATTTTGAAGATATTTAATGTGTAGAGGACAAAATTATACACAGGACGTCGCTAGAACAGTAAAACTGTTCTTATCACAATTAAAATTTTAGTTTAGGCTTTTATAGTTTTTTAAATATAATTTTAGAGTATAATGGTTTCAGTTAAATGAAGGTGTTTTGTAAGTAGTTTGTTTAAATGCAAAGCTTGCTGAATTTAATTTTTAAAAGCAAGTTTCAAAATAAATACCAAACCAAACTAAAGTTCACTACCTAAAGATCCAAATAAATAATGCCCCTACTGTACTACTCAAAAAATAAACCTAATTTACAAAAGATAAAACATAATTCAGAAAACGTGCTGAAAAATAAAAATTCTTAATAATCAAAACCATCTTTGTTTGCGAAACAAGAGCTGCCTAGAGAGTAAACATGACAACATAAAGATTTATGGGCACAAGAATAAATCAGAATAAGGTGTGGTGACTAACAGATTAAAGTAATAAATTATTATATAAACGACAATCACGATAAACAAATAAATCAGAGGGAAAAACTGTGAACTCATAGTAATATGTCATGCACTAAGGATTGTATATTAATAAAATATTTTATCCGATAAACATGGAATTTATGGTCGATCTAGTAAACTCGCTGTATAATATTTATTGCAGAGGTTAAATTAACAATGCATTTCTGTTATAGCTACTATACAGGCTGTATAAACGCTACATACTTAGAAAGTACAGACTGTCAAATTTTCCCAGTCAATCTTGAACCTTAATGCTTTAGCGATAAAGTTAAAAATCTATTAAAGAAATTTAACAGATTGTAGTAACTTGATGTGCTGGCGTCTGTAGTACCATCCTCTTTTTATTCTCTTCTACTCATCGGAGTTTTTCATTTCACTATTATAGTATTGTTACTGTTTTTTTACAGGTTTTTTTATTTTTACCATTTATGTACACACATAATTTAAACAGACAAGAAAAACAGAACAGAAAAAATAGGTACAGAGGTGATGCTTATTTCACAAGAAATCTCTTCCAGCATACCCTAGACAGGACAATAGATACAGAGATGTAGACAGCGTGTGAAATAGTAAAGGAGACAAAAAATAATACATACAATTAAAAACAATTCACTTAAAAAACCAAACAAAAATTACGAGATATATACTAACATGCATACAAATAAACATACAACATACTTCTAAAATAAATATCACTAGAAATAGAATAGAATAGAATTTTCTTGAGTGTGATGTTAATTTTCACTCAGTTTAATTATATACTTTGAATAATAAGATGCACTTTGTACTGTGTTAGCTTAATGATCATTTAAGAACGGGATCATCTGTTACCGTTCCTTTTGGTAATTTTGGAGGCGGGTAGTCATTTTAAAACGGATGTTGCAATTATTCATCCGTGTACATAGTCACAGCCTGTGCAGCCTATCATTCGTATTATACAGAATATACTGTGAAGAACGGCAGTGGGGACCACACTATAGATTAAATCTATGTATACGTGGGGGTATCAAACAACTCCGTAACAAACATGTTACAGAGCATAATCCAAGAACTGTAGCAACCAATTACTTTGATAATATAGATTACTTTCCAAGTCAATAATGAAGAGATAGCATAATAAAAGAAAAGCTTACATTATTACCTTTGGCCTAGAAACATAATAATCTGAGAAAAAAAAAAACAAAAAAAAGTAGAATAAAAAATAAAAGTCTCACAAAGAAACTAGGTACAAATGAGACGGTAAAAAGAAAACTACCTAATACAAAGGATAAATGCGAAACCCAACAACATAATAGATTTTAAATCCTTGACACAATTACACTATATTACCGCCGAAGAGCTCATATTTCTTAACGAACTACGGCACGACAGGAAAATAATAGCAACACAAGAAGAAAAAAAAATTAATAACGACTCTTACTTGGCTGTAAAACTAAAATAAACTTCTTCTCTAGAGGGAATACGGCCTTTATTTGAAAAGCTCGACCTGAATATGAACCATACGATATCGAATCGGATCGATTGGAAATTATAATTCCTATTGCATACATCACAACATCAGTTTTGATTGAACATCATGAAAATTAGATCTAGTTGTCAATCCAATACGCATATTACAAACTATAAAACGCGTTTCTATGAACTAAATGTCAAAAAGTTATTAAGGATCCTGAAACGGAGGTCTAACGCCAGATGCCACAGGGGCAATTCTCGTAATTTTAAGAACGTTCACAGTCTGATCTCAGTCTTAATCTGTCAAAGTTTCCTCTTAGCTGTCCTACATTTTTGACAAGTTTTTCACATTAAATTTGTTTGGCGGCAAGATGAAACTGCGCCTAGATTTTGAACGTTTTAGATTATAAGAATTGGTCTTCAGCCGGTCGATTCTGTAAAAATCACACCGTGAAAACTCAAGTGAAGTGAGCTTGATGTCAGTTGTCAGTAGTGTCAATCCCTAGCATTATTTGGAATGACAGCTCACTCTATGCTCACTTCACCTAAGTTTGTGTGTAAATGTTTACAGAATCACAATGCAGGTGTCATAAAAAAACCTTAACTCGATCGACTCGCATTGCCCGTACGCACTATTACTTCGTTTTCGCGTACCGTTCTTTCTGACTTTTTTCCTTTTGCTCGACTCCAAGGATTCCTAGCGTGATGTTAAATAGCCTATGTCAAGAACAGGCTCATTTCTAAAAAAATCTAATTAGTCCGTCAGTTAGATTATCAAAAAATATTAGACTCGTATTTTTTCACCCTTTGAAGTTCCGCGTGACGTCCTGCCTTGTTACACTTTTTAGCATGGCGTAACGTCACGACCCCACGGCACTAATACTGGTATTCAGCTGGATCCGGCTAGAAGCCGACCCCAACATAGTTAAGAAAAGGCAGATGATGAACGTCACGACCCCACAAGCGCCGTGGGGTCGTGACGTTATCTTTGTCATTTTATGTTTGATTGACAAAAGAAAAAATACGTGTCCATTATTTTTCGATAATCTAACTGACGGACTAAATATTATAATAATAATTTTTTTACCCAGGAAACTACCCAATTGGGAAAATGCGAAATCATTTTTCGCGTTCAAAAAAACAAACAAGCTCTTCAGCTTAAAGGTAAGGCTAGAATTACATGCCATAAATATTAAAAATACTGTCCATTTTAACAAAAAAGTGCGCTTATTTCATATATGTAGGTATATGAATACGTATATTTTGTCTCTTATTTTATACTGGATCTGCAGTGATAATTACTCGTGCGTTCGCGTAACCTAGTTATTGGCTGCATGTTTGTAATATCGGAAACGTGTACTGATTTTGCTCTTCATTGGTTAAAGCGTTTGCGTTTGCTTTAGTGGTTTATGTCCGCAAACTTTAGGAACGTTTGTAGTTACTTCACAAATATCTTTACAAAAAGCTGTCTGCATAAATATTATTATACAGAATTGCACTTTTCTTTGACTAGTTATGAGCACTAATATAATATGTAGTATGTATAATCTTAGCAAAGTTTAAACGTAATTTTCTCCTAATAATGAATTGTAATTTTATGTTGTTAAGAAGAGAGTATTTTGGAATTCATACTTTTATGAAATAGGCATTATTTAGGTATTCATTGATTTACTGACTTTAATTTACGCCGTTAAAAATCAACTGCAGTAATTAAAAATTGACACACACGAGAAAAACGACAAACGATGAATATTATCTCAAAGTTGCAATCGTTATTCTACGAGAAAATTGCTTTTACAATTTGCTAAGTATATACCTACATATTAGTTTAGTTACAAAAAGAAATCGAGAACATTACCGTCTTTTTTCTCGTCTCATATTGAGAGCTACTGAGAGAAAAGACGTAATTTCTTAGCTCGGGTCCAAAGCGTTAGACACCGTGTGAACTCCATCACCTCCAACAATACAGATAAAACCTTTTTTCTAAATGAAAACTCAGCAAAAACTGCTTGTTTACCGTGTGGCTGTAATTTAGAAACGAAACAACACCCAAAAACAGTATCGTAAAACATAGAAGTGTTGACAATTTATAAAAGCGTTCAGTTGTTTTTGCTCCGTCGTCGTCGACAAATCGATAATATTATTCGATACCTTGACAAGTATATCGTGATTTCCACATTCTGAAATGGCTTTTATTTTCACTGCGAATGAAATGTAATTATTGTTTTAATTACACTTGAAACGTTACATGAAATTGCTCTTTCTGGCGAAATTTCCTTAAATAAAGCCGTTACTGATATAAACTTTTACTGAATATTAAGGTGAAAAATATCGACAGTAACCAGAGAAAAATAAATGACTGTTATTCTGTGTCAATTTTGCTCAAGGCTTTTTAAATTATATTGTAATTTCAATAATGTATTGATCAGACTTTAATTAATTATTAGCACTCCAAACCGGATCTTTATTTTCTTCTTATATTGTTAAATGTTTAAAAATGTATAAACATAATAATATATTGTTTTTAAGATTTACAATTTTGTGATGATATGAATAATTTTATAGAGGTATGAGGAACAGGTAAAGTTCATTCACTATCTATACAGAAGGGAGGATCTTCCGACCAGACGGTGTTGCGTCTAGGAGGCAACTGTCCGCCGACTGAAGGCCAATTCTCGTAATTTAAAACGTTCAAAATCTTGTCGCAGTCTCATCTCAGACAAACAAATGTCAAAAACATGTCAAAATGTAGGTAAATTAGAGGTATTTTTGACAGATTGAGACTGAGATCAGACTGTTAACGTTCTTAAAATTACGGGAACTACCCCTCTGTTGTCGGGACGTTATATATATGCTAGTCGCGCGGTGATTTCTGCTTGCGCGATACAGGATTTTGCGTGACGTCAGTGTGATGAGTAGTTCGCATTTGGCGATGTAGATGCCTCCACATATACATATACTAGACGATAGCGATAGCACTAGGAAGTGGTGAAGGGCGGGCGTTTTTGGGGGACTGTATTTTGTAATTTTGACGTTCAAAAAGTGCTGATTCTCAGCCTAATTGGAATAAAAGACCTTTGATTTTGTTTATTTTTTTTATTTTGCCACAACTTTCAATCGAATTATGACTTAACGTTGTATCTTTTGGTAGAATAACTCAACAAGCAAAATCATTACGTTTATCAATAACCTTATTTCGTCCAAAAAACTGCCCGAAACGGTAAACTTTCCTCACGTACGTAACTATGTTGGTCCCGTCACATAATTATTTCAACGGAAAACTTATTTCGTAACTTAATCCTGCCGTCGTTTCGGTTTATTATTTCAGTACCTTTTCATAAAACGACCTCATTTTTCGGATACGTTTTTAACGTACATTAACGTACGAGCTTATTTTGTTTCTTTATTTTCGTATTTACATTCCAAGTAAATATTTCAGGTCGCCTTGCGTTTCGCGGAAAAAGCGGCCGAGCGAAGACATTACCCTTTTCATTTGTTTTTGTTCTCTTGAATGTGAATGTTTTCGAAATTCTCCTTGTAAATACATAAATCTCAGCTCGCTTCAACCTATTCCTCCCTTTTTTCCCCTATTTTTCGTTGCAATCGTAGTGAGTGGTATTAAAAAGTATAAGTACAAGTGAAAAATATGACTTAAATATTTTCCTTTGGATGTTCATCGCTCGCTTGGACTTTTAACTTTGAACGTCTCACGCATTTTAATGTGTGACGCAATGACTTTGCAGCGTATGAGGTTTTTAATATCAAAGTTAAACGGTTTCAGCTTTGTATTTAGTTTTCCTTGCGCTGTGGGGTATTGCTTTTAGCCGGAGTTTATCATTGTTTATATCAAAGTAGGTCGGTGTTTCAAATGCCTTTTGTTTATTTGTAGTGATTTCATCTTCAAATTTCATAAGATTTTTTATCCCCTCAAAGGAGTCTGGAATTTAATACTGTTTGTAACCGACTTCAAAAAGGAGGAGGTTCTGAATTCGACGGTATGTTTTTTTTTGTGTGTTTGTTACGCCATTACTCCGCCAATTGTGGACCGATTTTCAAAATTCTTTTTTTGTTCGAAAGGAGATACTTCTGAAGTGGTCTCATAGAAATTTCGACAAGATCTGATGATGAGTTTCGGAGACAGACAACAGAACTCTTCAATAAATGCCAGCAAATCAACGGCTATTGCTGCCATCGCTTATGTATGTATTGTTTACGCAATCACACAACATAACGTCACGCCTGTACGCTCTAAAGGGGTACGCAGATGTGTTCAGTATACCACGGTGCACCATCATTTCTGTCAAAGTTGTTATTGGGGTACCTTTAATCATGTAAGTATATACGAATTTGTGTGGGGTAAATCCAACTAAAAAGTGAAAAATTAAAACTTTTTTGAAAAAAAAACAACCGCCTTCCAAAAACGACACTACAAAGTGAACAATAACTTTAATTTCGGAAGTCGGTGGCAAACAACGAAAATGCGAACCCAATGACACAGACTTCCGAAATTAAAGTTATTTTTCACTTGGTAGTGTCGTTTTTGGAAGTTTTTTTTTTTCAAAAAAGTTTTTTTTATTACTCTGTTTATCATCTGCCTTGCCTTTTCCCAACTATGTTGTCCAGTCTAATCGGATGCAGCTGAACACCAGTATTTTAAATGAAGCGACTGCCTATCTGACCTCCACGACCCAGTTAATGGGTAATACGATATCCCTTGGTAAGACTGGTTGTCAGACTTTCGGGCTTCTGACGACCCGTAACGACTGTCAATCCACGAATGACAGCCGGGACCAACGGCTTAACGTGCTTTGCGAGGCACGGAGGGGTCTCGGTATGTAAAGATGGTTACCCATCCACGGACCAACCGCGGCAAGCGTAGCTTAACCTGATCAATCGACCCGTGCGACTGTTATAACTTAGCCACAAGCCCCTGATTGCACTGGTAGGATTTCATATTCGCAGAACACGATACGTACGCCTATCCTGGCCTGTAAAGTACTGTAGCATCGGAAGGATCCTAACTGTACCAGGATTTATGAATAAAAGACTATTTACTTGTATATAGCGTAATATAATTATGGTCTTTAAATTAATAACATTTTTTATACAAGGTGATTTTTTAAAGACCAGCCAAATTTAAGGATGTGGTACAGACCATCAAACTGAACAACTTTCTCCAAGGGACAAATAGCGTAATCTAAAGCTTAAATTTGGCTGGTCTTTAAAAAATCACCTTGTATATTTATCCCTTGGCTGGTCAGTCTAATCTGACGCCTACCGCTTTTTATTTTCAAATTGTATTAGCGTTTATCTTTTGTTATGCCATTATCTTATAATTACCAAAAAGGTTGCGTGCCACAAATCATGCAGATCATAATCTCTACAGTACCCAATGCCACCTACGTGATTCAAAAACCCCACGTACAGTCAACAGTAAAAGTAGATGATCAAAATCAGAAATTCAATACTAATGAACGGAGTTCGCGTCAGAACTGTGTGGCGTCGAAGTGATTCAAAAGCATGTGATTGTAAATTATACCAAACATTTACTACTAGTACAGCTGCCATATAGCTGCGAACTCCGTTCATTGGTATTGAATTTCTGATTTTGATCATCTACTTTTGCTGTTGACTGTACCAACTTCTAATCACCCGAAGACTAAGCATAAAAAATACAATAAATTAGGAACCATTATCGTATCACACATAAAATATGAGCCCTAACAAAAAGGGGAGTAATTAATTCCCGCTCGCCCACCCGATAGGACTGGCCATCACTTTTTACGGTTATTAGCGAAGACAAATACCCCGAACTGAAAGGATTTTATCATAGTTGGAAAAACAAATGACCCAGTTCTCAAACATAAATCAATTTATATCTTGGAGGATGATCGATCAACCCACTTGCTTGAAAAAAAAGCAACAATGAAAAGCTTTTTGAGACCTGTCTATTTTTCAGTTTTAATAAAAATATTTTTTACGTTGATGTAGCTGTTATTTTAAAGCTTAAACTTTGTTTATGAGAAATGTTTTCAAAAAACGAGGTGGCCAAAAGTACGGTACAGACGCTAGCAGGTGAAGCTACCCGATACTGTCAAATGTTCTCAGTCAACCTTGAATCGAATGCTTAATGCTTTAGCCGTAAAGTTGAAAATCTATAAAAGAAATTTGACAGATTGTATTAGCTTGATATGCTGGCGTCTGTACCAAAAAACAGAAGGATACACCTTACAAGAAAATAGATTGTCAACTCGTTCAGGTCATATCAGATCAGTATAATATTCGGTTTTGTATTAACTTGATTCTGTTTATAGTATTACTATAAAACTGACCTATATATGTATATATTACTTCAATAAAACAGCACCTTTTAATCTACCAACCCGTACTAGGCTTGCGTAGTGGATTATGGCCCACTTCGTCTCACAGACTGACTGAAAAGGACCCATAATCTGTTAAGAAAAGTCTTTATCACCATACCCTATATAATATCATATTTTTCCACTTAAGGTCTACATCAGCACAATTTTTCTAATATAAAAATATCTTGTAGGTAAACTACACTGAAATGAAGAAGCAATCTAGCAACGTTATTACAAATAGGTACAATTCCTTCCCATCGTTCTAGGCTCACAAACGGCTCGCTGTACCGTAATCATAAATAGTTATTCGCCTGTTCTCATAACCAGGACATTTTCCACTCGCTTTCAGATCAAGTTGTAGGGAATTTATCGGTAGACGAAGAAATGGCAGCGATTGTATTCGCGTAATTAACTTTGCTATAGTTTATTATTTATTCGTTATTCTTTCGTGGAAATTCGTCTATTTTTGTGGTAAGTTTTTTTTTAAGAAAAAGGCGGCGTTTTTGTTTGTTATTGGACATTGGAAGGTGTAACCCTGATAAGTGTGAAAAACATTGTAAATATCTTCGGTAAACAATACCTCGACAAAATTGAATGATCCTAACACTCAACACTTTATTTGCGTTCCACAATGTATACGGTCCACAATAGTATATATGATTGCGGCATATATGATGACGGCACGGTTGGCGCAGTGGTTATGCAATTGACTGCTGCGCTGCGTGTCGCGGGTTCGATTCCCGCACGGAACAAATATTTGTATGACCTACATGTATTTGTTCCGAGTCTGGGTGTTTTTCTATCTATAAATTGTATGTATTTACAAAAAAAAAAAATGTATATAAGTAGTTTATCAGCCATCTTGTTACCATAACACAAGCATTAGGTTGCTTAGCTTGGGACTAGATGGCGCTGTGTGAAATGTGGGATATTATATTATATTATCTATATCTATACTTATAATAAATCTGTAGAAGTGAAAATTCTGTACATTGAAAATATCCAAAAAATAAATGTCGGGGGGTGTTACTTGACCGACACCGAACCCAAAAATGTGATTAAAAAAAATTTTGTCTGTCTGTCTGTTTGTTCAGGCATCACGCAAAAACTACCGGTTCGATTACGATGAAACTTGGTATAATTATTCTTTAATATCCTGGGCACCACACTGGGTACTTTTTATCCCGGAAAAGTATATACAATAAAAAACAAACTTAATTTTGCGGTTCGATCCCTATACCCGATTACCACTGTCTGTACTGTACCAACCGCAAATACTAAGTTTGTCGTAGGTTGGGTCACCCGCAGTGGAGTTCATTTTTATTCCTTTTAATTTTTAGAGTTATTTAGGTTTATTTTTATATGAGTCGTAGGTATAGATTTTAATTTTAAAGTATAGGTAGTATATTTGATAGTGTACGTAGTGACCATAGGTTATTTTATAATACTGTTAGGTAGGTTTAGTCATTCGTATAGATATTAGTTTTAGGGATTTTGCTTATTTATTGAGTTTAGATTAGTTATCATCAGAAATAGGTTTATTTAGGTAGGTAGGTATTTAATTTTCTGTTATTGAGTTTTTTTTTTAAATTAGTTATGTACTTAGGTAAAGATATCATATAGGTACCCTCTTAATCATCACTAATGAGACATAATTGGTTTTCTATTGTAATTAGCCACAAAGGGCCCGCGACATAGATGGCATTCTGGGGAAGCACATACATTTTATCCTGTTAGCACGTTCCCGTGGGTAAATTTCCGACATCCACGCGGGCGAAGCCGCGGGCAGAAGCTATATTATATAATATTATAATATACTTAGGTGATAACTTAAAATTATATGACGACATGATCATTATGGACCATGTCGAGCACAGCAAAATAGCAGGAGAGTGAAAATTTGAAAAACAATAAACACAACAACGACCTAAACACTTTAATTAGCATGTTGTTCCTACATTTGTCAAAGTCAAAGTCAAATCATTTATTTCCAGTAGGCCATTAAAAGGCAAATTTGTACGTCATAATTTACAAGACAATTTAATTGAATGGAATTGTCGCTTCGAAACCAGGTACTATGGCGGGAAAAAATAATAAACAGTATTGTTTGATAGCAATTTGCGACTACGACGTGATGTAGGTTCAATACTGTTTAGTTAAATAATCAAAATATTATTTACAATAACTTAATTATTATTTTGTCAGTTACCAATAACCAGTAGCAAAATAAGATCGAAGTACCAAGTTTTTTTATAATGCGTCCTGTCCCAATTCCAATGATATTTAAAGTCTAAGAAAATCTATTAAGTTTATTTTAAAAATCATTTTAATTCCAAATAGGTACTCGTACAAATTCAACAACAATTTAGAATTTTACCACTTAAGCACACATTGTGAAATACAGTAAATGATTGAGTTTTAAATATAAAAGCTGAAATGTGCGAGCAGATATGTGAAAACAAAAAAAAAACCTAACACACCACAACAATTAAATTACAAAGAGAACAACGCAATAGCCACCAAAATCAATTGAGCTTAACTGCCTAATGTTCGACCAGGCACGAAGGCACGCACACACATCTATCTATCATCCAATTATTAGCAGAAAGCCCCTGTTTAATCATCCTTGGCTAACTAAACTGTGATTATCGAAGCCCTTACTACTGTTGATTTGGAGATAATTTATTAGAATTGTTAGGGTTTCAGTTTTGCTATAGGCTTGGGTATATAACTATATTCTCGAGGTTTGATCTATGTCTTTTGAAATTCTGGGATTTTTTGGATTCGCTAGACGAAAAAAATTAAGACCAAAAGTTGGAACGACACTTTTTGCTATAGTTGTAAGCCGTGCGGGCGGCGTGCGCGTGTTTCTCTGTCTGTCTCTCTCTCTCTCTCTTATAGAAAGCAAGCCAGTTTTTTTTGTCTGTGTTTTTTTATTTGTTCATAATAAAAATAATATTATTAAAACTTTAAAAAAAAATACAATTCCTTCACTAATTAATTGAAAGGAACATCGTTCCATCCGGGTGTCCCTTGACACCTCTCAAGTTTTTTATTGATTTTTAGACGAAAGTCCTTCTCTTCGTCTTGTCTCGTTAGTGTCTCATAACATTTTATATTAGCATAATCAGCCTATAATGTTCCCACTGCTGGAACACATGCCTCCTCTCAGTAAGAGGGAGTAAGCCGTAATCCACGACGGACACACCGACACGTCTTCGATTTTTTTTTGTTCTAGGGCATGTCAGTTTCCTCACCATGTTTTTCGTCACCGTTTTGAGAGCAGTGCTGATAAAATAATTTACACAAAGTACAGCGCCTGTCTGGGTTCGAAACTACGACCCACTGCATTTCCTGTAACTGGGTGGTACTTATATAATTTTTCTCTTAATATATCTCATCCTATAGCAAATGGAATGTTCATCATGCTTTGCTCACTGCGTCATCATCATTCTTCTGGGGACTTTTGGGGTCAATACAGCTCATCTACTTCTATCAGTATCTCCTAGTCATCGCAGAATTCACTCGTAGCGTTTTAGTGATTCAGGACTCCGTGAAGTGTACGAAGCTAGGTTAGGTAAAACGTTGATGAAATAATGTTGGGCTAAATAACCACAGCTTTTCGCAAAACATCTGTAGGTGTTCTATTATTTTCTAAACGGGTCTCGGATCCTCGTTTTTTTGTTTTTGGTTGTTTTAATGTCATTTTGTTACTGTTTATATTTCCTGTGCGTGTATCAAATAAAATATTTTTCTTTCTTTCCTAGACGACATTCGTTTACCGTTTGGACAAAGGTCAAAATATTCCCAGACTATTTCTTTTTCTATTTAAAGAATTGATAGGTTAACAATATTTTGACAGGACAGCACAATGCTCATTTTCATTTCGATTTTTAAAAGTGAGTAATGAGTGAGATGTATTCGAGTCCTTCGGTCAATAGTTTCATGAAACACTCTAACAATGAAAAATAACACACATTACATGTTTTACTGACTCATTTTTAATCAGAACCATACTTTGATTAAAATATAGAATTCAATTACAGAACTACTACCTAGGTATTTACTAATTGATTGACTACGGAAAAACATCTGACAACACTTAACTTTGCACACACGATAAAATACCTGCAATTTTTCACTCCAATGATCGAAAACGGTTCCCAAGTGAAATATTTCCTCAGCACCCAAAAGTGCCTTATATAATATTCAAGTCATAAGCAGCATATCCCGCTCAATCATTCGACCATTAGTAACTGAAATTCGCACTAACATATAAAAATCGAATTGGGTCGAACGTCGACACACACTGGCATATGATGGATGTTTGTATAAGAGGAACGCTTTGCCATCTCCCGAATAAAGTGAAGAAATATTAAAATTTATGTACAACACCTTCTCACGTTCAGAATAACGACGTATGGAAACGAACCAAGGTCTTTCATAATATGACGGCAGGGCCAGACTAATATGAATGTCGCCTTATATTTGGTACGTACCGAGCAATCTTTCTCGTGATTCAGGTTTCAATTGAAAATGAAGTAAAAGAGGAAGTGAGCGTTTCATGGAGGAAATAAAGCTTTAATATTTGTTTTTATACGGTCTGTTAATCTACGGATTGTTGGCGTCTTCTCAGCTTTTTGATCTCCTGGTAGATTGCTACAATAAAAGGATATTGTTGTTGATATAACCACGCGTGACGAATGACTTGTTTGAGTAGACTTGGTTATTAGCAGGCAGATGCACGTTTCTTCTTATCCCATGATACAACTCATTTATTAAAAAAGGGAATTTATTGTAGACTATTGACAGATATCATCATAAGGACAAGAGAATGATAACATTCAAACGTATCTAAAGACTGATCTTCTAGTTGAAGTATAGAAATTGTTGTTACGCACACGGATTCATCCTTAATTCATAATAACAAACGAGACATAATATGCAAGAACAATATTTGATTATAGAAAGAAAAAAAATTGTTTATTTGCGGTAAACATGACGCAAAAAAAAACATAAAACACAAAAAAAAATAACTACGGGTTGGGGGAAACGTGCGTCACATCCACACAAAACAGCTATTGCTCAGCAGAGCTGAACAATATGTTAAATAATTTTAACCTAACTAATAGGTATTTCATGGTTTCCCAAAACCACAACTACACTAATCCTAACCAACCTTAACATTTAACAACGCAATCCTTATCAAACGTCTTAAATGAAACATTGTACATCATAAACAGGCTATTAAATAACAAAACAGTCCATAAAACCGAATCCAAGCCCTGATTAATTCACCGTTCCTAAATCCAAGACTTAACGGCTAAGGCATTTAATCATAACAGTAAGGATAAGGAACGTGATAAATGTGATAAATTCGGCCGCAACATCTCTAAGACTTCTTACCCGAGATGTAGTGGCGAAGCTTATGTCAAGGACAAAGATTTATTTCGTATAGTTTCCTCTTAACGACGTGGAGCTGCGAAGTAGTCAAAAGATGATGGTACCTTAGCATTTAATGCAAGAATATTTAATAATGATGATAATGAGCATGGCGTACTGATAAATAAGATGATTGGATTGATTGCCGCTAACAAGCCTGCAGAGTCGCAAAACTCGCAGGTAAAATTAGCGGGAATACCAAAAGGGGGTAAACGAAGCCGGTCGAAACCCAACAAGGTTTTGAAAAGGCAGGGTCCAGAGAAGTGAGACACGTGCGACAAGGATGGTTTCATCAAGGTGGAGAAGAAGAAGAAGAAGAAGCCTCCTTGTCAGAACCAGTGCGACACCTCGCCGGCGGGACCTAACATGCTGCTGCGTCCAGCAATCCCGACGACGCAGCTGTACGTGTCCAGACTGCACCACTCCACGAAGGTTGACGAGATCGTTGAGTACATGCGTGTGAAGACCAACTGGACTTTGAGGATCGAGAAGTTGGAGTCGCGTCAAAACACGAACTTCAAGTCGTTCGTGGTGCGTGTTCCGACACATCATCTTGAGAAACGTCTCTCTTCCTTGAGGAACGCCTCAAGGAAGAGTTCTGGCCGAAGGATGTTGTGTACCGCCGATTTCGTGGCCGGCTACATGACACCAGTCAGCGAAACACGACGCAGACACTTCGTGTGCGTTAGTTAGTGTTTAGTGTAATTATAACTTTGTATGTATTTATAGTATTTTTAAGTTATATTAATACCTAATGTATTGTATGTGTTTATGGGCCTTGATGTCTGAAATAAATGGATAAATAAAATAATGTAGAATTTAACACGGTAATAGCAAATGTCAACAAAACCAACTTTGAAGAGTCCATTGGCTAACTAAAGCTTTGCGAATAAAATTATTCACAATTAGTCAATCCCCAAAGTCGTTACATCAAAAAACTCTAACAAAATTTTAAATATAACATCAAATATTTGAACTTTGTAAACCACGTTAATTAACAAAGTCTGTCGTTTTAATGCTCAGTCTGGATGAAGTACGAACGACACTGTAATCAGAATATCATGAGGTTTCAGTTTAAAGCCGATTTGGGAATTAAAATATAGTTGGTTTTAGATCATTAATATTCTGTATTTTCCATAAATTAGTAATTACATTGTCATAAGTCTGCGAGGAACGTAACCTTTGAATAATTGGTCTGTTACCACTTGGTTTATAATTATGAGCGCGCCAGAAACTATATTGGTTTGTTATTGTGTCGATGTTTACTGAAAAGCCGGTTATTAATAATGAACCAGCAAGATTGACCCCCGAGGGAACGCTGTTCTTTTAAATATCGTCACATATGGAGGGCTCTTGAAAAGCTAAAACAATTGAAGCACGTAGCCCGCGCGGCATTTACCTCAATTTGAAATTCTTTATGACAAACGATTAAAAAATACCAACAAAACATAAAAAGCATCGACTGTTATTGACGCTCTATTTTATTACTCCAACAACTCCGTTGTGATAAATAAAAACAAAATATAGCTGTCAGTGTTTCATTCTGTCACTAACTGTGCGTGGTGTCGCGCTGTGTTTGTTGTTGCAAATTGAAATGATAACTCTTTCACAAAACTGCATCGGCACATACTGTAGATATACGGAAAAATATATTTGTCTATTCGTTTAGATATTTTCTTTTTTGTTGTTACTATATCCCGTTCATTATTTTCTTAGAATGAGATATTTATTAATAAGAATCAAAGGCAACAGAATCGTTTAAGATTCTTCAATTAGTCAAATTGTTCTTTAAATATTAAAACTCACTCTTGCGGAAGAGAAAATGAACAAAAAATATTATTATTACAATGTATTACACACTTTGTCTTAGTCTATAAAAATACTCCAAAAACTGTATAAACCTTGAGTCAATAAATAATGTAATTGTATCAAAATTAAAAAATATATAAAAATAAATTGTTACTATAATTGTTTGCTTAATTTTCTTTGTATGTCGGATTTAGCACTCCCTTTTCAGCAATATAAATATACATAAAATCTAATCCCCGAATATGGCTTAGGCAGAGCCAGATGGCTTAGGTAGTGTGGGTGTACCTGTGGTGAAGTACACCCACATTTCACCAGTTCAGCAATATGTATGAACAATATGGATGCATTAAAAGCAATGCCATAAACTCATTTAACAGCCTTTCTCAAATTACAATCCACAAATGCCTGCAGGTATCTGTTTATTACACGTTCGTTTGTAACGATCCATTACTTTTATTAAAATCCAGAAGTCTTCCCTGAACAATTAATTACTTTACCCGTTCGAAAAAACTGGCATCGCACTTCCGATTAAACGAATACCGAATCAAATTACATTTTTTTCCACAACCAGAAATCAAGACGAACAAAATAAAAGCGAACGGTTCATATTAAAATAACTTAATTAAAAATGCTTTCGAATCATTCATTATACATTTTCCTTCTTAATCGCCGTTGAAATCCGGTATTTGTAATTGGAAACTCCGAATGTCGAGTCTCTTTTTTATTTTCATAACATCGCCTGTTAAGCTGCTTACTCATTTGTGAGGTTCGCTTACAAATTTAATACAGAGATTACGTTTTAGAAGCTACTTATTTTTATTAGTAGGTATTTTGTGTCTTATTACCCGGAATGTTACAGTAAAAATATTTTTATGTTTCGTCCGCTCTCGTATTAAAAGAGACTGTATCAAAATATAAATCTTCTATGTATGGTCCTCGTATCATAAATAGAAATAAGGGCTGTAACAAAGAAGAATATATTCTTACTTTGGATTTCATAAAAGAAAAGGAAACTGCAAGTTGAAAAATAACAACACATTGAAAAAATAAATGAATATATCATGTTCTATTACTAACAATATTTGTATTACCCTTTACTTTCTGAATTTCAGAAACATTCTATTAAAAATATCTTCACGATAAATTAAGAATAATATGAAAATCCTTGAGGCCCCTTTTGATGTAAAAGGCAACATTAAATAGCTTAATTCCCTTTGTCTTTGTTTCAGGTAGGAGGTATGCGGGCTCCGAAGGTACCCGCTACCTTGCTACTGTTGCTCTTCGCAATAGAAGCTCTAGATGCCAACAGAAGAAAACAGAAAGAGAAAATCATACCAGCAGCGATAAATATATGCGACATCAGTGACAGGGACTCCAAAGTCCACTGCTACTGCGAATTCAGCCAAGAGATCAACGAAGCTGTGAAAACAGAATGCTGGGTCTTCAACGGAGGAATAGAAAGAACAGACCCATTATGGACAAGCTTTACTTCACAATCCAACATAGAAACACTAGCCTTCAATGTAAGAGCAGATGGAGGTCTGGACTTTGTACCATCGAAAGTACTACGATATTTGAGAAAAGTAAAACAATTCAGCATAAAATACAGCTCAATCCACAAGATAGAGAGTTACACATTTGTCAACGTAACGTCTGTACAAGAAATGACGCTCACTAAGAACCAGATTGTCTATCTTGGTAAACATGCGTTTTATAACTTGCCGAATTTAACCATACTCACTTTAGATGAGAACAGGATAGTTGAGCTAGAAACTGAAGTGTTCTATGAACTACCGGCACTCCAGAAATTATATCTCACTAGTAATAACATTACCGTCATTCACGATGGAGCGTTCAAACATCTTGTCAACCTAATTGACTTAGAACTCGATAGAAATAATATAAGCGAACTCAAGAAGGAGTGTTTTTATGGACTTGCAAATCTGAAGCGATTAGATTTAAGAAGAAACCAATTATCCAAACTTAATTCGTTTACATTTACTGAACTGTGGAATCTCCAGACATTGTTATTAGATTATAATGAAATTTATATTTTGGCCCAGAGGACGTTTGATGGATTATCGCAATTAAGGAAGTTGAGTTTAAGCCATAACAAACTTGTAACTTTGGCCAGTAGCCTATTTGAAGGGGTCAGAGGACTGGCCGCCTTAGACTTAAGACATAATAAATTAAAGAGGTTCACATTCGAAAACCTCCATCCAATATACGACAACATGAAGAACCAAAACAGCTACATCTACTTGGAAGGTACGTAAATCCATATTAATTAATTTAGGGACTTTAAATAATCTTTCAGTAGCAACAAGTATCAATAACACAGTTAATTAGCAAATTATTTTCACATATTCGAAGTAAAATTTAACAATCTAACAAAAATCAATTAGTTTCAACAAACGGTGCTCTCAGAAATCATCATTACTCCAATTAGGGAATTAATTAACGTATCAATTGTTACAGGGAACGAATTCCCGTGCGACTGTCATCTCGCATGGATGCATAAGCTTCGTCACGAGGCTAAAAGCGTCAAAGTGCGAACATCTCTCGAAAATTTCATTTGCAAATTCAACGCGGAGCCTTCGTTAAATTCACACTTTACTTACTTCGAAAGGACCGTTATCGGATCAAACAATTTGTACGATAGCGATGACAAAAGTCAAATAAGAGATTATTCGGATAATCCGGATGATTTTTTTCAAGACGAAACAGACGACGCTTACGTTGATGAACCAAAAGCTGTTAAGGGTGAAAATGAGAGGACATTACTTCAGATCCCAGTGGAAACACTGCCTTGCCCTCCGGATGTCAAAAGTGTGACCGACAGAACGTACACCTACCCGTCGCAAAATGAGGCGAAAGATTACAGGAACTTAATCCAATCTTCGAAGTCGAAATCAATCGATTCGAGCTTTGCCGTTTTACTGTCAGCGTTTATGATATTAATATGGACCACGCGAATGTAAATATAAAGAGAAATGGAGACGTACGTTTGTGTTTACTTTGTTCTCCTTTGAAGGAATATTAAAATCATCTTATTTGCCAAGCCCTATTATTTTTCATGATAGATTCAATAAGCTTATTAGCAATATAAATAAGAACTGTCAACCACACACAAAGATGTGCATAATTATGTAAAAAAAAATTACGTTTTGAATTTCAAAAACCTTATGAAATTGTAAATAGTAATATAATTCTATGTAAAAAATGTGATATAAAGTATAAGTATAATTATGATAGACCTTGTCTTGGAAAAATAAATTTTATCGGTAGGGTACTTTTCTAAAAGAAAACTTGAATTTTTCTCATCATGGAATTTCATTTATATTGTTGCGAATCTATTGAGGAACTTTATGTAAATATTTAAGATATTAAAAGAAATTGGTTGTACATAATGCGAGTAATTAATAGTAAGGAGAAATGAGAATTTGAATGTATTCATATGTAAAAAAAATATGTAAAATGTCTTTTGCCAATGTCATTGAACCTAACGATAAAATATATTCATTTATTGATAACGGACGAGACAACTCAAGCATTGGAATTTGCTATATCTACGTATGAAACATCTAATATATATTGGTATATTACAGAATGGGTATATATGGCTTTATCAGCAATGTTCATGCTTTAGTTGGCGTCTTTTTGTGGTGACTGAACACAAGAAATACTAAAAATGTAAATTATCATCACACTTCACTAGTTCTATTCATCGTGCAGTGAGCGACGCGTGCATAAACCATAGTAATATCACGTAATATGGAAAAGGATTTCTTTAACCTTCACGGTCTAGTTACAAAAAGGAATAAGCAGAGATGTATGTATTGTCATACATTTAAACGGATGGAAGACGTTTCACATGCTCAATTCCAACATTCCTAAATAGCTATGAATCTAGGCATCTTAGAAATCGTAAGTAATCAGAAAGAATACTTTGTTTTATTTGCTGCGAATGGACTACATATATACTCGTAATGTGAAAGAAATTGAAACGCTGAATTCAGTAACGTAAATCATGATGTGGTAGATATAGAACAAGATGCGGATCAAAGTTTCGGTAATCCTGATAAAAGCACAGATGTTCCCAAGTATATACAAACACTAAATAAATCAATAAGAGAGGGTCTCGTCCATTACCAAGTTAAGCCTTATTTCCCTTATTTAACACTATTTTGTTTGAAGCCCAAGTATTTGGGCAAACAACCCAGCACTGACCGCAAACATAGCATTTAATTGAATCACTACATACAACTCTGAGGTTGTGTTAATATTAGATATTCTGTTAATGGCACAAACATCCCTAAATGCTAATGCTTCAATCAGAATGATTAGAGGTAAATTAAACGTTTTATGTGCTAATTTTACCATGTAATGTTTATTTATTTTGATATTTACTTTTGGTTTAATGAACACACTGTTACAATTGAATTTTGTATATGTATATTAAAGCAAATATGGATAATAGTAAGAATTTAGAATTTTCGTAAATGAATTTCGCAATGGACTCTGAACTATGTGTAACGAATTAAGGTCCTGAACAAGTCCCAACATAAGTATTATTATTTAGTTTACAATATAATCATGTTTGTTGCTCTGTATTTACAAAAAATAAATAATACGCCAAATTATTTTTTGGTTCACAATCGAAATAATAATACAGATAAATAGGTTTGTGTCAGTGTAATTAATATTTAAGTTTATACTAAATTATACGTTCTGAAAGCTTATATTTAACCATGCTCAAATACAAATCTGTCATTGCGTTAGGCAACATGCCAATAGGTAATTAATTATAATGTTACCAAAAGCTGCACCTATATATAACACATTGACATTAAATTATATCAACTAACCTCGTTATTTGAATTTTATATTGCTGTTTACATTTATTTAAGTTTGGTCACTCTGCATAACATAATACAGATTTCTCCTTGTTATGTATCTCGGGCACTTAGGCTTATTGCGTTCTCCATTTTGCTCAAGGTAATTAGTCACGCCCTTATTAGCAAACAGGTTAATAGAATCCCGGCTGTCATCTGTAGGGATAGCAGCATCCTTGGTAAGTTAATTTCAAAACGTTCTCTGTGTTATTTTTTTGAAGTGACTCGTCTTATTATAAATAATTAAAGTCTGTTTTTTTGCCGTGTCTGTCTGTGTGACTGCGTTGGTTTCCAAACTACGCAACAGATTTTGATGTCATGGTTTTCACTATCATTTTAGAGAATTTATTCTGGAAGGTTTATGTGTGTGCCCCGTGCGAAGCAGGGGCGGATAGCTAGTAATGTATAACATACAAATAGAGTGTTTTAGTGTACGCTAAAAAAAGCATATATATACAAACTCTTTGAACCGTAAACCGTATGTTGCTTATAAAATAGAAAACTCGTAACTTGGGCGTTAATATGACATTGAGTTTGCGGAAAAGTTCGGTATTGTAGAACTTCGCCTCTGTTACTCAAATACTCATACCTGTATGAGTATAATAGTCTCTGTCTAAACTTTCATGTATTATATTATTATCAAGGTCTGATTATTGTAATATTTTACAGGCGACTTTAATGATGATAAACAAACTTTATTTAAGAAACATGACAACATTGTAAACAGATATTACATTTACAACATACACAAGTAGTATCCTAAAAAATAGGTCCCCTGGCTCCCAAACTAGGTTTATACCTGTGACTTAGTTGTCAGTGTTCCTACATTTAAAAAAACATTAGGGACGTATGTCGTTGGTTATAAAAAATGTGCTGTAAAAGAAAACTAAAAGGCTAGCAACAATTAGACGAAAGAAGTAATTTACTCTACAATCATATTGAAAAATCAACTATCTCATACACACGACAATATACCAAGAAAAGCTTTCGAATAAATCTCGTAAAGGTATAAAATAAGACACTGTTAAATACTATTCATTGAAACACTAACATTTCTCTGGAAGGTCGCCAATCGGATACGGATAGTATCGAGTAAGTGAAAAATAACTGCCTTTAAGAAAACCGGCGATACATTTTGCTAAAATATAGCATTTGATTATTTATAGGAGCACCAGAAAAAGCTGTTACCTTAAATATCATAATTAGGAACAATATGTATAGTATGTTTTATCACAAAAAAAAAACATATTGAATAAAATTGGCCCCAACAAGTAACTATCAGCATTTTTAACTCATGAAGCGACGGGCGCTTTACTTGTGTACATGTTGTGAATGTGTGTCTAAGCAAAGGAGCTCTCGGTACAGCTCGCGGCACGTAAGTTGAACCAAAATGGCGGTCGTCCGCGCAGGTACAATTATGGATTGTGACCGATTGAGACCCGAAAATGTGTTAACTATGACCTTGAATGCGTAGTAACAGATTTCCGGGTCTTAATCGGTCTCAATCCATAATTGTACCTGCGCGGACGACCGCCATTTTGGTTCAACTTACGTGCCGCGATCTGTACCGTCGGAGACGATGGCAAAGTCGGAAGTGTGTGTGTGTGCTGACGCTACTCATCTTTACGCACACATTCACATAATGTTCCTCCTTGCTAGGACACAAGCTTCCTCTTTGTAAGAGGGAGTGGGCCGTCATCCACCACGCGGACACAGTGCGGGTTGGTAACGTCTTCGCATTTTTCTTGTTATTAAAATAGTTCCTTGTTAGACCAAAATTATTGAATATTTTCTTCTTTTGCGATAATAACGTAACTGGTTTGCCGGACCTTTTGAGGTAGTTGTTTCAAATAATGACGGTTTAGATTGCCATTTTTAATTCTAAACAAACTCTGATCATAAAAAAAACTTACACAGTTTAAAAAATAATTTAGACAAAACATTATTTTCTGGTTAAAACCGGTAATTCAATACGATACTCTGTTTCCGGCCTTTTGTAGAAATGAAACCTATGTATTGTATGTTTGCTCAAAGAATTTGAGCCATTTATACTGGCTGTAATTAATTACTTTTTGATTATTCTGAAACCCCTTGTTTCAACCCTCTTACAACTTGAATGAATATTTTTTTTGAGTCGTGGTAAAATTAGCACAGAACCATCAATAATATTTTTAATGAATTCAACATTTCAACCATGTAAGTCTAACTTTATAATAAAGAGTCACTTGTGTATTATATTTTCCATACTTAAGTTACATACTAGGTTATTAAATGTAAATAGTTCTTTGTAAAGTAATTTATTAATGAATACTTTATAATTTCATTAAAGGTTGATGTTGGAAAAGTCCTTGTTTTTTTCTTTTAATCTTTAACACCTTAGGGTCAATTCTCGTAATTTTAAAAACGTTCAGTCTGATCTCAGTCTCAATCTGTCAAAAATACCTCTAATTTACATACATTTTGACAAGTTTTTGACATTTGTTTGTCGCCGAGATAAAATAAAAAAAAAAAAAACATAAAAATTATTTATTGACATAAAATAATTTGTACACCAGAGTATAATAATAATAATAACTTATTTATTAAAAACGTTTACAAAAGGTATATATTTTATCCAGGAGTGGCAAATTTCCCATGCATTAAAAATTTATAGTGCTTAAAAATAAACTACAACTAAAATATTTTTTTAATTACAGGTGCAAGTAATGATAGTTCGGAATTCGAGTGTTAGGTAGCGACCCACCCGAACTAGGTTTAATTCAAACCTGTGTTTCAGGCAGTATTGAATTCTCTGGCTCCTGCACTAGTTAAAACTATGTTGCAGGAGCCAATGTCCTCCCGTAATTAAAAAAACACACTTTCGCTATTTTATGACAGATAAAAAAAGAGTAAAGAGACTTTATATTTTAAAACAAAATGAATATAAAAAACAAAGATGACACTGCGACTAGATTTTAAACGTTTCAAATTACGAGAATTGGCCTTCTTATGTAATATCTACCTATTATATACAGCCTCAAATGAAATTAGCTAGTGAAACTCCGCAGCCATGATGAGTTTTTAACCGACTTCAAAAAATTAGGAGGTTCGACGGTATGTTTTTATTTTTTTTATTTATGTGTGTTTGTTACTCGATTACTCCGCCAATTGTAAACCGATTACCAAAATTCTTTTTTTGTTCGAAAGGAGATACTTCTGAAGTGGTCCCATAGAAATTTCATTAAAAACGGTTCAGTAGTTTAGTTTTTAAACCAAAATTACTAGTAAAAATTACAACTTAAAAGTGATAAATAAAAACTTTTTTGCAAAAAAAAACAACCGACTTCCAAAAACGACACTACAAAGTGAAAAATAACTTTAATTTCGGAAGTAGGTGGCAAACAACGAAAATTCGAACCCAACGACACCGACTTCCGAAATTAAAGTTATTTTTCACTTTGTAGTGTCGTTTTTGGAAGTCGGTTGTTTTTTTTTTGCAAAAAAGTTTTTATGGTATTTAAACATGATTAAACAAAAAAAATATTAATTTGATGACTTTTTTGGGGTCAACCACCGCAGTTAGTGTACACACTTGTAATATTAGTTTAAAATCAGTATTTTGTGTAAACTTCATAGACGTATTTGGTATCGATTTCTCAACGCGATTAAACAAAGGGAAACAGATTTGCCCATCTCATATTTACTAATTACTCAACTACCCGCGGTCAATCCCCAAAAAAATGCATCAAATCTTTTTAATTTTTATTTTATCGTGTTTATAAATCGATACCTACCAATTCTGCAGAGTTTCACTAGCTAATTTCATTTGACCCTGTATACTAAATTAATACCAAAACTTAAAATAAATACGATTGCGATGACGAAAAGCCACGGTTTTCTAGAAGAGTGGTGACCGCCACATAACAGCCGCAGTGAAGGCTGTCATGAAAATGATTGCAGAGGGAGTTGACTCTACGGCCTCAAAATACGCTCTAACAAAACACACCAACTCACTTTCATAAATAACGTTCCCGTGACGTCGTTCGCTCTTCGATCAATAATATAGTACTAGATTCCCGATAAGCGCTTCAAAAACGGCCCGAAAAATAAGACCACAAATACTTTGTGGTCTTATTTCAAATTAGTATGCTTTTAACCTTGTTGCTTAGACTTTAAGTTTCATTTTAGAATAAATGACTGAAAATTTAAAAATAGAATGATTTTATTTTCAAGCTCCATTTTAAATATATTTTGCTATGGGAATTAAACTTTATGTTTAAGCATTAAGGTTTATAATAAACTGAAGTTTTTAATATTATTAAACTTTTCTCTAAGAAATGTAGATGTTTACGTGTGTGCAAACGTGGGCACTTGAGCGACTGATTTTTGTTCCTGATCCTTAATCTAGTACTATTATTGATCAAAGCGTTCGCTGGTAAATTTCCGAAGCAATATAGCAGCTACCGCATTTCTAGTAAACCCTATATAGTTGAAACACTCCAATAAACCGACGGAGATTGGCCGATGACCTTGTGATGACCGCAGAAATTTGCTGGATGCAGGAAGCAGAGAACTGCACCCTAATTGCGTAACACACAATCAATAGTAATCTGAATCATTTTGAAGCAAATTGCTAATCCATGGCTTCATAAGTTCGAAAAATTTGTCTGCTCAAAACGTAAATAATGCAATGAATGTTGTTGAACTGTCAAAATGAAACCGATTCCGATTGATTGTGTGTTACGCAATTAAGGTGCCGGTCGAAGAAGCAGCAGTGGACGTCTTTCAGCTGAAATGATGATGATGATGTGTCCGTTTCAATGGCGCGGCCACGACGTTTTTTTTAAAAAAAAACCATGCCAATATTTTGTAACAATTTGTAAAAGTCGATTCCCAAAACCATAAATTTGTCAAAGCTATGGTTAAAAAGTTATAAGGGTTTGAACGTGGCCGCGCCATTGAAACGCGGCGAACCGCGCGGCCACGGAGATCTTTAAAACTAAGCATTGCAGAGACCTGAAATTTAGGTAAATAACAGATTGAATTTGTAAAAAATTTGTAAAAATATAGAAAAAATTCCTGGGTTTATATTTTAGGAGCTGCAAGACTTACAACCTCATGGCCGCGCCATCGAAACGGTGTGAAACACGTTATCGCCGATATCTTGCTGAAAAAGCATCGCAGACGTCTGAAGTTTTTTGTAAAACCCAGTTTTGAATTTGTCAAAACTAGTAAAAATACAACAAAAAATCCTAGGTTTATATTTCAGCAGCTGTGAGACTAAAACCCCGTGGCCGCGCCATTGAAACGGTGAAAAATACGTTATCACCGATATCTCGCTGAAAAAGCATCGCAGAGGTCTGAAGTTTTTTGTAAAACCTAGATTTGAATTTGTCAAAATAGGTAAAAATGCACAAAAAAATCCTAGGTTTACATTTCAGGAGCTGTGTACGGAATCATCAATACGTCTTGAATATGTCGATAGGGTGACCATGGCTTATTGTTTACAGAACACTTTCCACCTATTTTATTGGAATTTATATCTCAAGGATTCTAAATTAAATTAAAATGAAACGATAAGGTGCAAAAAAAATATTTATTTCTTTAAAAATCACATAAATTACAGATTGTTTGCTTACAGTAAGATACTTACACTAAATTTCTTTCAAGATCACAGATTCTTTTCTTATGTTAAGATATATTTCTTATTAATACTACCTCATGGCCAAAGACTTTTTCTAAATGTAAAAAAAAATGACATTTCACACAAACAATCCTAATCATCATCTATAAGACCATATGTTAAATTATGTATTGTCATAGGTTGTTCAGAACTTGCGTGCGTTCCGGTTTTATTATCGTCATAACAAATCATTGTAGAATTATTTAATAAGCAATGACACTTGTAATGACCAATCAGACCTAAAATCGGGGGAACATACTCCACAGCACCTATCAGTTCATATTTTCTTTGATTTATTTTGATATAATGCGGTATTTCTTCGAGCTTGATTTTGTCTGTGCCATTAAGATCAAATAAAATAATGTTATTTAATTCGTATCTAAATCTCTTGGTTTCGTTGTTACATTTCAAACAAATTTTTAAATTCGAGTCATCTATAATGACAGCATCTTCCAGTCCTCCGATTCCGAATAAATTGATGATTTCTATATTAATAGACAAAAATACTATGGTTCTTTTTGAGTGGTTGGCGCACGTTCCGGTTAAACATTCTATAACTACATTGGCACTGTATAAGTGCTCTAAAAGTATGTGTTCAAATATAAAAGCCATATTACTGTCGCATCCAAAAGTATTGTTTTCGCTTTTATAATATTTAGTGATGATTTCCTCTCGTAGATTATAAGCAGTATTTAAATTTAAAGATTCTGTTAATATTTTTATAAATTCGCGGATTAATTTGCTTGTGCATGTATTAAATATTTGTTGAATGTGAACGTTTCGTTTGTATGCAAATGCTATCAAAAAGAAAACTGAGTCAAACGCACATGTATTAGTAATGATCGTACTTTTATTCATAGAATTGACTAAATTCCCATTTTGCATAAATAATACCGAGATATTCTTCGTAGAATATCCCTCTCCCCCCCAGTTTTCAGTATATGAAGGCTTTTCTGTAAATATGGAATCAGAAGAAAATGATTGTTTTCTGTTTATTTTATTTTTTTTACACTGTGTGTATTTTTCCTTTTGTAACTTCCGTTTTCGGCCCTTGTTTGTTTGTTGTTTTGTATTACCTATAGTTATGTGAAGATTTTTCGCGGCTATTTTTGTCTCCCCCAATATAAAATTGTAGTGTAAAATTATAAATTCATCCACGTTGTACCTATGCAGTCGTGTTTCAAATAATAAGTGTTTTAAAGTTTTGAAATAACTTTCAATAGCTGACGATGTTGGTGACTTATTTTCTGATTTGTAAAAAGGACACATGACGTTGCTCCACAGAGGCAGTTTGATCATTAACCTTTTAAGAGTTGATACTAGACTGGGTAAGTAATAGTCATTTGGTTTTTCTGTTTTGTTTTTTGTTTGATTCAAGAATTTTTCTTTATTCACAAGCTCATCAAACCAATCTAAAATATTGTCATCGTCAGTTATTGTAACATAATTATCAGAGAAATCTTTTTTGTCGTTTTCTTCAACTGGGTCTTCTATCTTGACCAACAAAGACTTGAGGTATTTCATAGAAATTTTACAAGTCTCATTGTTTGAGAATTCATATTTGAACGTACAAATTTTTATAATATGACAGAGTACATTTTTTATTATTTCAAAATTATCACAATCTTTCACAAATAAAATACTGCGAATGTAAAACATTTTAGTATTTATATCAACATTATCGAAGCATCGCAAGTTGTATATGTTTTTGACAAAGTGACTTGTGTCTAATCTTAGGAATACTTGAGGCAATTCGTTACTTTTATTCATTAAAACTAGAAAAGATTGTCGTAGATAGTCTCGGACTGATTGATAAATAGTAAAAGCCCGAACGTTTGCTGCTATTAGCGCTGAAGAATCGTCAGTTACAATCTCGTGAGGCGCAGTACGTACTTCGTTGTGCCATCTTTTCAACCAAGACGATATAGAATCCGTTGTGTGATTATCAGTAATCAATTGGCAAATTGCTGTCGACTTAATAGTTGAAGACGTTACCATGGCAACATAAAGGAACATCCGTTTCGTTAACAAAGATCCATCTGGGAGTTTGATCGTTCGGAAGAATGATCCAGTTGCATCTATGGTCATTGTGACAAGAGGAATTTTCTCCATATACGCCTTGTAGTATTGGATTTGCTGTTCACACCAATAGCACAGATGAAAGATCGGTACCAAGGTGAACTCGCGGACAAAATTTTGGTATGTTGCCGACATCATGAGAATGCTCAAGATTGGGTCAGAGTGTAATCGATCACTTTGCCTTTTCTCGTGCTTCACTTTCCTCAAAGCTTCCATCGTTGGTAGCACTGGACAGTTTACACTATCATCGTCTTTGATGACAACGGATGCAATTTCTTTGTGAATAACTGTTGCGGGCTTATATTGCAATTTTTTTGCTAGTTGCCGTCTCTTGTACGGTGTAAGCTTCGTCTTTTTATTTGGATCGTGTGATATTCTAATATTATCGGTATTAAATAGAGTGCAAGTCATTGTCACTGTTTTATCTGTAGCTGCCTTGCTCGTTATTTCTAACATGCAACTGCATTGTGAGCACTTTCCTTTAATCAGAACATTGTGGTCTTCGTCGACGCGCTTAGTTTTGAAAACCCATGTGCATGGAAATCTTGTAGATTCCCACACTTTCTCTCGTAGTAAGCAGGCCCACTTGTACTTAGGCAGTGTTTTGTACTTTTTATGTGTTGAGGTAGTATTAGGATCACGCCGGACGTAATTAACTGAGACGGGTTGCACTTTCTTCCAGTCGTATACATCCAGTAAAAAAGTGAATTCTTTAGCACTTTCAAGTTCTTTTGAGGTACATTTTACAGGTGAAGAAACTATGCTACGGCACGAAGGAGAAGTTGAGGTGCTTTGTGTGAGTGAACTTTCTTCATCATATCGTTGGCCAAAAATCGTCTTAAAATTTCTCTTCAGTCTCATGAACAACGAATACGGCGTTATTTCATTGTTCAGTTCTTGAGCAATACTTATAAATACAGGATTCTTGTATGATATGTTTTTATTTCTGCAAGTAGCTGCATACTTAAGAAATTTTTTATTCAGCTGCGCCGCATCAATTTTCGGTTTCCTACCTCTTAACATATTTCTGTAACAAAATAATAATAACCTTTTCACGGACCAGAGCTCAAATTATATCACAGGTGGGCCGCCGCGCACCAAACATGAACCAATCAGAAATCAATATGCTAATGACTCTTCTATTGTAGTTGCAAGCCTCACATTCCATAACGATGACGTCATGTTTTATTGCACTGAACCTCAGTTTGCCAAAAGTTCTAGGAACATAATCGAGTACCTATTTATTAGTGTTATTCCTAAGAGTGTTGGGTGCTGCGATGTTTAAAATTAAACTTATCTTGAACGTCATTTTTAGATTTCATTGTCAGTAGGTCTTTTAAAATGGAAACAAAATATTTTATTTTTTTCTAATCTTTGAGCGCCCGTAGCTCGAAAAGCGGCAGGGATACAATAACATTTCTTTGTCATTTCTGTTTGAGAATGATGTGTTCTTGAATACCTACTAAGTTTTATTTTGACCCACGCACGCATTACATACCCTCCCATACAAAAAAAACACAAAATATTTTTTTCTCGGAAATAGTAAGCTTTTTTACAAAACGCTACTAACAAAAGTTGTTTGTAATCAAAAGAGGAATACGTAAAAAAAAATCAACTCAAAATATACACACTGACTCACATCGATTCCTATGTCCATAGTTTTGCTAAAGTGGACCAGTGTGCGCCGCCCGCTTATCGTCTGCATATAGGTGGGTTTTAACCTGGGGGTGGCCCAGGTTAAACCCCACTTATATACACATAAACAATATTCTAATTAATCACAAAACGTTGAACGTTATTACTGTTACTCGTCGCGCCCCAAAAACAGACTGACTTTGAAATGATTTTTTAAATCGGAAGGAACGACGCCACAGATTTTTTTGTGTTTTTATATCAACAAACGTACTAAGATTCGTTCAGAATAAATCAATAGCAAAGAATTAGCGTTTGGCCGTCTCATGGCCTTCTCTGTTTGACTGTTTTATAAAATATCATTGATTATATTCATTAGACTTAAAGATGGGAAAGTATTAAGTGGTAAGAGAGTAAGTAGTATGAATTACTTACCTTGATAAGAAGTATTAATTTCTAATCAAATCCTGAGGCGTAACGAAGTCGGTAGCTAAATTAGTCGCTAGTGCGAACCACTGGATTTTGAGCAAGTAAAACTTGTTTCGTACTTTACGGGGACCAGACGACTGATCGACAAAAAGCTTTTGGCGGGGGAAGACGGGGTGCGATGGCGGGATATCTCATTTTGGACTGCTGTGATTGGTCAAGATAGTCAGCCTTCGTCTCCCGCGCTGCACCCGCGTTCCGTTCGCTCCTGTGTACTACGAGTCTGTGGCCATGTTAATTCTTTCAGTGCTATTCAATGTTGGAATGTATGACTTAATTACAGGGGTTATTTCTGGCAAAATTTAGTCTTAGAAATACTTAGTTATAAGTTTGAGTATAAAATTATTATTCATCAAATTATGCTATCTTACAGGAATTACGAATGCCGTGCAAAGTTATATGTTATGGTTTTTGCACGTGTACTCAAAACCACAGTATTTTCAGCTATCAAGCAACGACGTTATGAGAATTTGACAATAAATTTGGAAGAAAATATTCTTAAGACATGTGGCGCATCTACGATAAAAAAACCACGTTTTTTTCGGGAACTATACTTTTTTCGGGATAAAAGGTACCCTATGTCCGTCTCCGTATACCTGAAGAACTATATGCAACGTTTCAACATGATCGGTTCAGTGGTTTAGGCGTGAAAAGGTAACAAACAAACAAATAAACTTACTTTCGCCGTTATAATATTATATATATAATAGATGTTGGCTGAGCTTGCTTTCAATGAAACAATTGTATCATTGTAACACAGTGGTTTTAATAAAAGTAGTTATAAGATGACTGGTAGATATAAGATGACTTAACACAACCGTAGCTAGGCAACAACAACATAAGATGATTAGATACTTCTAGAACATTACATTAAAACCTTCATGGTTCAACACCCCCACTTAATCCACTATGTTGTGTGCAGAACACATGTTTCTGCTTACCAACTCCCTTAGTCATCATATCAGCAGGCATAAGGGTAGTCTCACAATATTCAACACAAATAACCCTTTGCTCTGCTAGCTCTCTAATGAAATGATATCTTATATTTATATGTTTGGAACGTTTTCCAATAGCAGGAGAATAAACTAGCTTACTGGCACTTTGGCTATCACTAAAAATAGTAACAGTAGTGTTATAACCAGTCAGTTCAGAATATAATCCGTTAACTGATATCACTTCCTTAGCGGCCTCACAGATTGCGATGTACTCAGCTTCAGCAGTACTTAACGAAACACAACGCTGTTTCGAGGACTGCCAAGACACCGCAGCACCACCGAAAATAAGGGAATAACCAGAGAAAGATTTCCCATCAGGCCCATTTCCCCAATCTGCATCTGCATAGGCAACTAAAGGCTTATTACATTTTTTGTAACAGAGCGATAGATCCGCTGTCCCCTTTAAATACCTAAGCACACGTTTCAGTGCCGCCATGTGAGTAGAATCGTTGCAGTTATTAAATTGACTCAGCATCGTAACTGCATACGATATATCAGGTCTTGTACAACATGATGAACGCTCAGGTTCTTCTCAACTGCCAGTGCTAGTAGAAGACGAATCGACGACATTTTGACTACCGGTGCAAATGTTTCAAAATAGTCTTCACCAGGTTTTTGCGAATAACATTAGCGTCTAACGGTCGATCAACTAATTCCCAGGTTTTATTCACCTTCAAGGAATTGAACTCGTCCTTCATCGCTTCCAACCAAAACTTCTTGTCAGACCGTTCCATAGCATCCTTAACAGAAATAGGATCAGGACCTTCTGACACATGGAAATTATACACCATGTCTTTTTCCCGCTTCGGAACCCTATTTCGAGCAGGGTACCGTCTTGAACTTTGCAAGTCTTCTGCCACAGGACGCTCTAAGTCGGCAGAATCTGAACTTTGCAAATTCTCAACGTCAATAGAGTCATAAAAATTTTCTCCAGAATCCGATCTCGTCAGTGAACTAGCCCTCGCTGTACTAGATGCACTTCCAGATTCTTCTTCATTCGAACTAGCCACCGGAACCCCCACTGCAACAGGACCAGCAATACTTGGCACCTCTGGTTGAGTAGTGGAACAACTAACTCCTGGAATGTCATACTGTAAATCTATGACCACAGCATCTTTATTAGAAACAGGAACAGCAGCTTCTTGTTTTTCTTTAATAACCGTGGGAACATTTTCCATAAAAGTAGCATCTCGAGCGATGACAATCCTCGTTGGATCATCCTTCAAATTTATAAATCGGTACGCCTTCGAATTGGTCGAATACCCAGTCATTATCATTTGAATCGTTTTAGGATCAAACTTCTTGCGACTATGATCCTTTACCAGAACCTGAGCTCTACATCCGAATATTTTCAGATTCGATAGATCGACTCTTTCTCCTGTAAAAACCTCCTCTGGAACTTTATCCTTAAGGGCCATTGTTGGAGATCGGTTCTTCAGGTACACGGCACAACCAACAGCTTCGCCCCAGAATCTCTTGTCCAAACCAGCCTCATGCACCATACATCTAGCCTTCTCAGTTATTGTGCGGATTGTTCTTTCCGCCACTCCATTCTGTTGAGGAGTGTAAGGTACTGATCTCTGGTGTTGGATCCCCTGTTTCTTCAGGAAACCTTGAAATATTGTATTGGTAAATTCTGTGCCATTATCGCTGCGAAATTTCTTTATTTTCTTTCCCGTCTGATTTTCAACTAGTGCCTTGAATTCCTTGAATTTAGCGAAAACTTCGGTCTTGGATTTCAACAAATAGCCAAATGTTTTTCGGCTGAAGTCATCCACAAAAATCAGGTAGTACCTGTTACCTCCCCAGGACTCTACTTCCATAGGGCCTGCTAAATCCGAATGCACGAGTTCAAGAAAGTCTTTTGCTCTCTTACTTTTACCTTTTGGAAACATTTTGACGCACTCCTTCCCTTTACAGCAACCTTCACAAGGTTCCGTGCTCACCTCTTTAAAAGTCAGCCCATCTGCCAAACTTTTTAACTTCACCATCAGAGCTCCACTCAGGTGACCTAGTCTTCTGTGCCACAAATCAAAACTAGTACGAGAAGATTCTTCTGGAGGACACGTCAGAACCATTGCTGCTTCTTTACCTAAAACATATAACCCTTGTTTCAGTGGTGCTGTCAATACTGGCTTTCCGATTACTTTTACCTTGTAATCCTTTTGGTAAACCTTACAACAAGTCTCATCAAAAACAACAGTGCAACCCTTAGCACACATTTTGCTAACGGACAGCAAGTTTGTCGTCAAACCTGGAAGCATAAGTACATCTTCGAACCTCACAGAGCGCCCCATGACATACACATCCCCTTGTTCACTAGATACAATTTTAGTATTATTCGCGGTCGTCACTAGCTTAGAAAAAGTGGACTGTCTATCTTCTAGAATATGCACGTCAGACGTCATGTGTGATGTAGCTCCGGAATCTACGACCCAATGGCCCTCACCAACCGTCATAGATAGAGCGGCCATTAGACCCGAGGTCTCTTTACTGCCTTTGTTGTCTTCAGACTTGTTTCCTGATTTACGACGTTGACACTGCCATTTATAATGCCCTTTCTTCTTACACAAATGGCATATAACTCCCTTTTTGGAGTTTGACATCAGTGCCGTTGCCGTGTCATCTTCTACCGTGTTCATTGAGCTGCTTTTCCTCAAGCTTTCTTTGAGCAACGCTGCCTGCACATACTCTGTCGTAATCTTCATGCTTGAATGCTCCAATGTCATCACCAGAGGATTGTAGGCATCAGTTAAACCGGCCAACATAATGATCCCAAGAAATTCATCATCCAGACCTGCCTTTATGCTAAGTAATGACTGGTTGGTTGACAGGATGTCATTGAGATATTCCTCCATTAACGAAAACATTGTCAATTTGGCGTTGAATAATTTCCGCAACAGATACAGCCGTCGCAGTAACCCGCCGTCAGCATAAGATTTTTGCAACGCTTGCCAAGTATCCCTAGCTGTCTTGAGATGCATGATCATAGGATAAATATTTTCCTTGCACATGAGGCAGATCTTACTCCGTGCTTTGGCATCCTTTCTTTTAGCCTCCGCAGAGTCTGCCACAAAATCATCATTCACACACTCCCATAGATCAAGGTCGATCAGGAACATTTCCATGGCAAAAGCCCACGTACCATAATTGGCTTGGCCTGCCAATCTCTCAACACTTTTTACAACAGCTTGTTCCATATTCGAAACTGAGATACTCCTTTTATTTTGCTCAGATATTACACCAGATCACGTCTGGGCCCATAACCTGTTGGCTGAGCTTGCTTTCAATGAAACAATTGTATCATTGTAACACAGTGGTTTTAATAAAAGTAGTTATAAGATGACTGGTAGATATAAGATGACTTAACACAACCGTAGCTAGGCAACAACAACATAAGATGATTAGATACTTCTAGAACATTACATTAAAACCTTCATGGTTCAACAATATATAGTAAGGATTTTCATTTAATTTAGAATCCTTGAGTTATTCTAATATAACAAGTGCAGTTTCTGTAAAAAATAAACCATGGTCACCCTATTGAAATATTCAAGACGCAGTAAAAATTAATCATTATGAAAAAAAAAAAAATGCCTACTGTCGGCAATTCTACATAATCATAGGTGTTATCTACAAAAAAAAAAAACTCGCTATCACTTACTTTCATCGAAAGATAAGCACGACTTATTTCTACGCGATACTGTACTACAGCTCCTGAAATGTAAACCTAGGATTTTTTTGTGCATTTTTACCTATTTTGACAAATTCAAATCTAGGTTTTACAAAAAACTTCAGACCTCTGCGATGCTTTTTCAGCGAGATATCGGTGATAACGTATTTTTCACCGTTTCAATGGCGCGGCCACGGGGTTTTAGTCTCACAGCTGCTGAAATATAAACCTAGGATTTTTTGTTGTATTTTTACTAGTTTTGACAAATTCAAAACTGGGTTTTACAAAAAACTTCAGACGTCTGCGATGCTTTTTCAGCGAGATATCGGCGATAACGTGTTTCACACCGTTTCGATGGCGCGGCCATGAGGTTGTAAGTCTTGCAGCTCCTAAAATATAAACCCAGGAATTTTTTCTATATTTTTACAAATTTTTTACAAATTCAATCTGTTATTTACCTAAATTTCAGGTCTCTGCAATGCTTAGTTTTAAAGATCTCCGTGGCCGCGCGGTTCGCCGCGTTTCAATGGCGCGGCCACGTTCAAACCCTTATAACTTTTTAACCATAGCTTTGACAAATTTATGGTTTTGGGAATCGACTTTTACAAATTGTTACAAAATATTGGCATGGTTTTTTTTTAAAAAAAACGTCGTGGCCGCGCCATTGAAACGGACACGATGATGATGACTCCAATAACAACATAACCGCATTAAATAATGGAGTTCTTAATCCAAAGTTATATTTTAGTACAATGTATCAAGCCAGACTCTAAATTGCGTACGCTATCTACTGACTTTTCCCAAATAGACTCCGCTCAGAATCCAGTCTAAACGGACAGGGTTAACTATTAAAACTTTACATGAAGCCAACAAAACTCTGACGGCTTTGGCATCCAAAACCCAATTACAGGCCAATACTGTAGTGTAGTCTGTGAAATTTACTTCGAACCGCATTCAAGTGAACACAAATCACATACAGTTTGGAGCAAGTAATTTGTTTTTGAGCTAAATCTTCGCGGATTCACATGCCCACTGTTGGATTTCGTATTCTTTCATAATTTACATTGCAGGGTAGACGTAAAATTGACTTGCAAAATGCGTCACTATCCTATCATGTCCCATCCTTTTCCCACATGCACACCTGGACTATTGTTGTTCTTGTCACCACCTACGGTGACGGTTTGAAGACCCTCGCACACAAAATCGAGAGTAGCGTTACTGAGAACATCTCCCCTTGTTAATTTGTTAATAACTTTACGGTTGCGAACTGCCGCAAGTCCATTTTGCGAACTATTGAAAAACACTACGAAAAGTGCGTGGTTATATGCTGAAGGGTGTCTGAGTGCTTCCTCGTGTGCTCCCCTGAATCCAGCAAGGACGCGAACCCCCTGCCGACCGACGCGAAGGCCAGATATTGAAGACGGCGAATTACAGGTCAGTGGTGCTGCATGTTTCCTGCAAATTCCGTTGTCCATCTTCACAGGTTCGTCGTCCTAATTCGTGTCGCATTTGCAAAGTCAGACATACCTACGTACTTTTGAACCCTCGTATAATACAGTCCACTATTTTATCAAACCAGCTCCCCGCGTCTGGGATAAACTCAAACAAAATTTATTTTTCCGCTCACTTATTGGTGTTAGGCGCCACCACCCACGCCGTTCCAAATATTGATGCTGTGTAACACTGCATTTTTTTTAAGGAAAACTTGCTTTCCGAGGTACTTAGGGATTAAGTGAACGGATGCAATTTAATTTTGCAGATCAATCTATCCACCACCAGCTAATTCGTAGTACAGACAGCCAGCACATCAAGCTACTACAATCTGTCAATTTTTTTTAATCGATTTTGAACTTTATTGCTAAAGTTTAAGGTTGATTTGGAAAAATACATTGTCCGGAATCGCCCTTTGCACAAGAAATATCGGACATACAATTGTCTATTTTATTATATTAGTTACAAATACTTTTGTAACACGGACTAGATGCACGCCAAAATTAACATTTTAAAGTATTTTACGCGACTAATAACATTAATCGCCGCCATCTTCGCCAAACGTCATGTCGTATCGAAATAGATTGGGGATGCCCAATTGATTGCAATCGATCGATCGATTTTTTTATGAATTGTTGCATGTTTTTGAATCTGAATCACATTTTGAATGTATTTCGAATATACCAATAAAACAATTCAATCACCATTCCATATTCCATATATTATTATTCCCTAAAAAGTATAATTTAAAAAACCTACTTAGTGTGCGTTCCACCAAACTTTTATACTAGAGAATACCTGATACTGATAATAAATTTTAAATTTTTGACATATTCTCCATACAAGAACTGTCAGATATCAATTTTATTCCGCGGATAAAAGATATCTGACTTTGGTAAAATCAGCCCTAAGTATAGGTATGAAGGGTAGCGGGATCGTCCGAAAGGGTTACCGCTGCCCTGGAACATAAAGGGCTAAGGAAGGAACACGGGTGGGTTTTAGTCAGTAAGAGGCTGACACTCCCTCCGCTCCACCCAGAGCGGGAGGGGTCATTTGATGATTTCCCATCCTGAAAAAAAAAAAAAATTATATGTATGAATGAGGTCATACTCGATTTTAAATAGGTAGTTAGAATAATGCTAAATTGAACAAAACCTCCACATATGTATATCATCACGATCATTATTCAGGGTTTTCTAATGATCGTTTAGAAAAGTGTGTGGTTTACTTCTAACTAAACGAATATTTACGACAGTTATTAATTTAAATAACCCTCATTTTGGGCTTCGCCGCAGTCGGGTAAAAAATATTTATCGTTAATGAATACATTATAAATATTTTCTTCAAAAAAACAATATTTCAGACTAGATACAGATGTTTTTATGTATATTATTACAAGTATATAGAGTGTTATTATAAGTAATGTAGGACATTGTATTATTTGTAATGGTATTAATATTATCGTATGACAAAAGTTGATGTAATTTAGTTTGTAACGTATGGCCATAGTAAATCTTAGGAAATATCTATAAATCGTATCGAGTTTGCCACCCCATATTTTTGACGTGACTAAATGGCGGTTGTCAGTTGTTGTCAGATTCTATGCATTTAAACGTTGCAATTACATACACTAAAGGCTTTAGAAAAAAACTGCATAGATACCTAATTATCTAGGTAAGTACAAAAAATAGCTAAATGTAAAATCACTGGGAGCTATGAAAAAATATATCTAATATTCGTTGTTATGGTTCGATTATAGCCTCAAAATCTGATATTTTTTTTAAATATATCTATTCTGCAGCTAGTCCGCTATAAAAATAAGATCTTATAGGTAGGAGTTTACTAATGATCGACAATACAACACATAATTTTGCGATACTCTTGGTTCCAGGGCGAACAATGTATGTATGGGCGCAGAGCAATGTCCTTTGACAGTTTCGGGTAGCTTGATGTGATGGCGTCTGTCTGTACCACTAGCTAATGTTATGGTAGCTAATTCGCCACGGAAGAGTATAACACACTAAACGAGATCTTCCTACCTTTTGTTGGACTCAACGCATAGAACCGCTGCATTCCGTGGAAGCTTCAAATTTGCTGCCACTCGGTGCTGCATATTCCACCTCTTTTTTTGTTTAAAAAAAAGTGGTCACTTTTATGTAGTTGACACTTCCCGTGACGTGAATGGTTGGCTTTTACCTTGGCCAGAGACTATCGTCAGCGATACGGAGGAATTTTTCGACGCCATATTTTAATTTCCTAATAATAATAGTTTTAGTTAGGTTAGGTTAAACATTTTTAATTCCACGTGTTTCTTTTTGGTGTAGATAAAAAAAAATCTTTCTTTTCTTCACTTTCAGATATTAATACTTATAAAGTGTGGTTTGGGGCTGATTTTTCAATCATCTGATAACTTTATTCGAGAAATTATTTTGTAATTGAGACAGTTATTTCATATAAAAACTGTCAAACGTCAATTTTATTCATCAAATAACAGTTATCTGGCGATGGAAGTTGGAAGCTGAATTTCTTGCTTCCCAATAGGTTTTAGTACCAGGAAAGCAGATACGAGAGAAGTTTGTCTTAGCATGTTGGCATTACCTATCTAATGCTCAGAATTAATTATAATTATTATGTTTGATTAAGGCACACAAATTAGGTAGATAGATAATACCACAACACAGAGGCAGCAAATTAATGACGAAAATTTACCTTAAGATCTCTGCACACAGCGGGCGGACAGCGATGCGGCGCTGGCGCGGCGGCAGTGTTCACACTGCCGCCGCGCCTTTCTTTCATTAAAAAAAAGATGTTGATAGATTCAGACATGGAAACGCTATTGGTCATAGTTGCGCTAGATAAGAAAAAACAATGTAAACGGAAATGGGTGCATGAAATAAATCAAAAACTCGCTCGCAGCCCGTCACGCCCCTCCCCGCCGCTTCTGACTTGTATTTGCCGCTCGGCGCGGCGGCGGCGGGGCGCAACGTTTACCGTCGCGTCGAGCGGGGCGGCTCTGTGTGGCCTCGTCCGTAATATCTAGTACATTACAACTGCTCAGCGTCGCGTCACCGTCCCGTCCCGCCCTGCCATATAGTTCATATTGTAATGCTTAGAGGTAGGTCCCCATAGGGCCGAAGCCTGCCAGGGTAGCGGGTACATCCGAAAGGGTTTACCGCTGCCCTGGAACATAAAGGGCTAAGGAAGGAACACGGGTGGGTTTTAGTCAGTAAGAGTCTGACACTCCCTCCTGCTCCACCCAGAGCGGGAGGAGTCATTTGATGATTTCCCATCCTCAAAAAAAAAAAAAAAAGAGGTAGGTAAGTGTGCAATTGTGCATACACACGAGCGACACGCGTTTACGACAGAGGCAACTGCAAACGTCGACGCGTGTCGGCAGCTGCCATCGACAACATACCGCTCGCGCTCCTGCTCTTTGTCGTCGACGCGTGTCGGCGCCTGCCGTCGACAACATACCGCCCGCGCCCATGCACTTTGTCGTCAACGCGTGTCGGCGCCTGCCGTCGACCACATACCGCTCGCGCCCATGCTCTTTGTCGTCGACGCGTGTCGGCGGCTGCCGTCAACAACATACCGCTCGCGCCCATGCTCTTTGTTGTCGACGCGTGTCGGCGGCTGCCGTCGACAACATACCGCTCGCGTCGATGCTCATTGTCGTCGACGCGTGTCGGCGACAGCCGTCAACACGTGTCGATGGCTACCATCGACAACATTCCGCTCGCGCTCATGCTTTTTGTCGTCGACATGCGACGCTCGTGTGTATGCACACCAAGTAATAACGAATAGATGTTTATCAAATTGACTACTGACCTAAATTGGTTGTACTATCGCCAAAATCTATATCTGACCACCGTAAGAACTATTCCTGCTTGCAGCGCAAATTTTTAGTCGACTTATAAGGATCCTCTTTTGTTTTACTTACGGACGCAGCTGCGGTCATCATGTGCACGTGATTTTGTTTTAGAAATGGTCAGGGCGGCAATTCTCGGAATTTTAAGAACGTTCACAGTCTGATCTCAGTCTCAATCTGTCAAAAATACCTCAAACTTCCCTACATTTTGACAAGTTTTTGACATTTGTTTGTCGCCGATATGAGACTGCGACTAGATTTTGAACGTTTTAAATTACGGGAATTGGCCTTCTGATGTAGGTTTGCAAATCACAAACTGTCATTCTTTTACAGTTGTATGAATTGGCACGGAAATAACACGGCAACTTCACGTAGTATAACAATTTGATAAACAATTAAATTTTCATAACAGTTAGTACATAACTAGACTGTTATCTTTAACAGACTTACTGATTTAAGTTTGAGCGCCCCACATTAGCTTCTACCTAGTTAACTAAGTTCAGAGTTGGTCTGCTTTCAGTTTGGGTCTGCGGTAGCTTATGTTAGTGCAGCCAAATCACATCACTATGTATTCTCGCTAAACTAAACCAAGCACTCACAGGAGGCGAGCAAATCTAACAATACTGGATTTCGAATAGTATGTTTACGAAGGGCTGAATTTTCAATCATCCGATAACTTTATTCGAGGAATAATTTTCTTATTTTGACCATTATTTCATACAAGAACTAAGGCTAAATAATAACAGCCGCACAGGTCGATCGGTCAGGTTAAGCTCCGCTTGCCGCGGTTGGTCTGTGGATGGGTGACCATCTTTACATACCGAGACCCCTCTGTGCCTCGGAAAGCACGTTAAGCCGTTGGTCCCGGCTGTCATTCGTGGATCTTTGACAGTCGTTACGGGTAGTCAGAAGCCCGAAAGTCTGACAACCAGTCTTATCAAGGGGTATCGTATTACCCAGTAACTGGGTTGTGGAGGTCAGATAGGCAGTCGCTCCATGTAAAATACTGGTATTCAGCTGCATCCGGTTAGACTGGAAGCCGACCCCAACATAGTTGGGAAAAGGCTAGGCAGATGATGAACTGTCAAACGTCAATTTTATTCCTGAAATAAAAGTTATCTGGCGATGGTAAAACAAAGTCTAACAGGAAATATGAACATGATACCTTATTATATTATAATTATAAACATAACATAACAACACGCCTTGTACAATTATAACATCATGTCTGTAGGAAGGGTTAGGCAGGGTGTAATTAGTCTACACGCACCAGTTATGTTTAAGTAACATGTAATTGGGGGCAAGGCTGTTGCCATCGACCAGGCACAAATCCAGACTTCGGGCTGCTACTGAGTTTTTTTTTTATCCCGCATTGTCCCAATATTGAGCAAAGGCCTTCCCCAAATAAAAAAAAATAAAAAAATACTTCAGGCATCCTTTTCTAGAGCCATCTCGATCCAACCCTTGCGGTGCGTGTGTGGGTCGTCTCACAACCTCTTCTCGGGCCGGCCTCGGCGGCGCAGTCCATCCTCAGACACCAACTGGGAAATTACAAATTTGAGTTCATTTGATTTGAGTAAAAACCGGAGGGGACGCCCTAAAAAGACATAATATAAAGACCTTATTGGTTCTTCAAAAAGATCAGCCGCTCGATTCTGTAAAAATCTCACCTTGAAAAGTTGGTGAAGTGCGCTTAGAGTGAGCTGTCAATAGTGTCAATCCCTTAGCATTAGTTGGAATGATAGCTCACTCCACGCTTACTTCACCCAAGTTTTCACGGTGAGATGGTTACAGAATCGCACTGCAGGAGCTTAGTACTCGCAACCGGCGTGCGTGTATGACCAGCAGGCCAATTCTCGTAATTTAAAACGATCAAAATCGAGTCGCAGTCTCATCTCGGCGACAAACTATGCTAAATGTCAAAAACTTGTCAAAATGTAGGGAAATTTGACGTATTTTCGACAGATTGAGACTGAGATCAGGCTGTGAACGCTCTTAAATTTACCAGAATTGCCCCTGAATCTGTCAAAAATACGTCAAATTTGACGTATTTTTGACAGATTGAGACTGAGATTAGACTGTGAACGTTCTTAAATTTACCAGAATTTCCCCTCAGATGTATGAATATAAACGAAGCAAAAGGAGTATGTAAGGATCGTAGCAGGTGGCGTTCTATAGTTCCTGCCTACTCCTATTTAAAGCAAAAAGCAGTAATCATTTGAAACACTGATTGCTCGCTTTACGCTACGCTACGGCCTTTCGTTCCTCCTAAGTGCTCAAGTAACTAAGTACCAGCCAGGACATTAGTCTACAGAATTTAAAAGTTGTGGCATTCCACCAACCGACGACTCTGCAGCCACTAATGTATAGCAGTAAAAAACTTATCAGACAGAAAATGCTGGCTGACAGAATTGCAGAATTTATTTCGATAATATGTTTTCAATGCGAACACTGATTGCTGCCAAGAGACCGCTTAGCTTGTAGGAGTGTTGGCAAGTAAGATGTAGGGGAATTGACTTTTAGGAAAAAAGAAAGAAACTAGACTTTGAGTTAGAAGTTTTAGCTAAACTAGATAAAATACAATGGAATTGCAAGCAAAGGGGGTTTCTCAGTCTCAACATTATAACTAATTAAATATTTCACACACATACATCACAAATTCAGTTGATCTATAGATAGTCCAATAAATGGTTGATTGTTTTTGTTTTTTATTATCATGGCTGTTTTAAGGCATAATGCATAATCACCCTATAATGTTCCCACTGCTGGGACACAGGCCTCCTCTCTGTGAGAGGCTGTGGGCCGTAATCCACCACGTGGGCCCAGTACAGGTTGGTGAATGTCACATGTCTTCGAATTTTTAGTTCTAAGATTTATGTCACAACAGAATGGATTATGGAATATAAGGAATACGTTTAAAGAAATTTCGCGAGTAACGATATGTACTTAGTTTTGTAAAAACACTTCCGGATATCATCTCAGCTATCAACATTGTTGAATGTACTCATTCAACAACCACTACTACTTACTACTACGTACTTTGGGTTACTACCCATAGTACCAATATGAGCTAAGTGGTTATATACACGCGTGCCACGTTGCCAACGGCAGCCGTCGACACACATCGGCGGTGGCCGTAGACGCGTCGATGGTAGCCGCCGACACGACGAACTGCATCCGTCGACGCGTCGGCGGCTGCCGTTGACAACGTGCCGCTCGTGTATACGAGTACGTGCTCAAATAAACTAGTGGCACGTCGCCCAAACCCAACATCAATGCATACCAATGAGACCCAAGAAATATTAAATCAAGTTTCATTTCCACATCAGTCTTGAGCTTCAAGCTTAAAGATGTCTGGCATCAGCTGCTTCCCTTGTACATAAATAATGACAGTAGCGGATCATGTTAATCCGAACCCCTCATTTAAATTTCACAATGTGGGTTGATAAATAGGTGATTCAGTTGGATTTTCCTTCCGTATAAAATTAAATATGTATTGTATAAATAAACGACTTATGGTTTGTGTATTCACGTGAATGATGATGGTTTAGTTGTTATGTTGACAGTAATGGGAGCATGTATTGTAGTTGTGCTTCTCTTGTGTTGTCACGGATTAGTACCTACTCATATACACGAGTGGCACGTTGCCAACGACAGACGACGCGTCGGCGGCTTCCGTTGACGCTTCTACGGTTGCCGCCGGACGAGTGTGGAAACGAAACTTGATTTAATACTTCTATTCTTGGGTTCTTATTGATATGCATTGATGCTGGGAACAACGAAAGGCACGTTTATCTGTCGATCGCGAAGCTCACGCGCTATCGCTGAAGTCTGAGACTTCTGCGAACCCATAATGTTTCTTAGAAATTTAAGCCCCCCAAAACTTTGCAATGGCACCAGGTTAAAAGTGACCAATTTACAACGAAATCTGATAGAAGCAGAGATTTTAACAGGGTGTGGAAAAGGTGAAAGTGTTTTCATTCCTCGGATTCCTCTCATTCCAAACAATTTTCCATTTAGTTTTAAACGAATCCAGTTTCCAGTCAGCCTATGTTTTGCGATGACAATTAATAAAGCCCAAGGTCAGACGCTGAAAGTTGTGGGTGTAGATCTAAGTATCAGCTGTTTCTCGCACGGTCAGTTGTATGTGGCTCTGTCACGGGTTAGCAATCCTAGGAGCCTGTATGCTTTCATCCCCGATGGCCATACGTCAAATATCTTATACAGAGAAGCATTGCTGTAAAGTAAATTTTTAGGTACCCAAAAGACAGTATATGTAATTCAAAATATGCTGCCCGAAAAGTCACTATTCCACGCGGACGAAGTCGCGGGCACAGCTAATGTATTAAATAAATATCAATGTGAAATAACTTACAATTTATCATTAAGGAATTCTTCAATGGTAGGTATAATAACATTTTTAAACCGACTTCTAAAAAAGGAGGAGGTTTGTTGAGGTATCCGTCTATGGACCACCACGTCCACCACCATAGATCCATTTTTCGAATATCTTGGATGTTAGAATAATTGGATTGGATTTGTATTCAGAAGGCAGTACTCCTCGATACGGCTCGCATTGTGAGGAGGTTCCTGTATCTGGAGTCCTAACCACCGGTAGCTTGGACCCTGCTCCCGACACCGGTGGATCACTATTTTTTTATTTTTTTTTTATACTTTATTTTTATATTTTAAGAAATAGGTATTTAAAAATGTAATAAAAAAAGATAAATAAATGACATATAAATAATAATAAATAAACATATTTACAAAAAAAAAATATTATGATCAGCACCGTACCTTTTGATCAGCAGTCAAGCTTATCCGCTACACTAATGAGGCGATGAAATCTGTTCACGTAAAACATAAAAGGGTCCAAGGAAGCCAGCATACTACAGAACCCGTTTTCAGAGCCCCCAAAATTCCATGTGAGGACATGTTGAAAAGTTTTTACTACCCCCAAAGGGCGAAACTTCAGCACTGTTTTAATTAGTTCAGAGTCATCCTGACATGAAATGTAGGTGAGCACTCATCACGCTTGCCTGTACTTTATCTTCATATTGGAGTAGTTTTGTATTCGTGTTGGGATCAACATTTTTGGAAGTTGGGAGGTATATTTTTGTTATGTAACATCACGCCCGGTTTCCCCGTACTGTTAGGTAGAGGTGTGCCTGTAGCATACCCACATTATTCGCCAGTTATGTTTAAGTGCAATGCAAAAGGGGGAGAGCCTATTGCCATCATCATAACCAGCCTATAAAGTTCCCAATCTCTGGTCAAGCAATAATGGTGAAGATCGATTCATGAGTCGGGACTGTTTCACTGCTAGTTTTGCTATCATTATTCGGAGTTCAGCACAGTAGACATCTGCTGTTATTGCTTGACCAGATCGGAGAAAGCTATAGTGAATAAAACAATGCTGAGATCACCAAATAGTTACCATTACCTTTTTATTGGTAAGCTTTGCTTTAGGACACTGTTGCGGCGTTTGACCTAGGGTCAGCCATTGCATTTTTTGCTTATGGTTATCGTAAAGAATCCACTTTTCATCACATGTCACAATTCGATCCAATATTCCTTCATTTCTGTATCGATTCAACAAGGCAACACAAGTTTCAACACGCGTTTCTTTCTGCAGATCAATCAAATCATGAGGCACCCATTTCTCATATTTTTTATTTTATTGATTTGACGCAAATGAGTCAATATTGTTGGTAAGGTAACGTTAAACCATGCCGCTAATTCCTGGGTAGTTTGGCTCGGATCGGCTTCCGCCATCTCTTTCAATTCATTGTTATTCACCTGTGTGGGCGGTCTTCCACGTGGTTCGTTCTTCAAATCAAAGTTTCCATCACGAAAGCGTTTAAACCAAAATCACACGGTGCGTTCATTAGCAGTCCCCTCTCCAAACGCAAAATTGATATTGCGAAGAAGAACTTCATAGTACAGTCTGTCATCACTATTATCTGACCCACCCTAAAAACAAACGAATTTGGACCCTCTGGCTGTAACATTAAGGTTTATTCAATTTATATGAGCTTAACAGACAAGTGCGCGAGCACTCGAAGGACAAATACAGTAAAAATACAGACACGCAAATTTGATCTTTAACACGTAAGGTTAAGGTAAACCCACCCAACATTGTCGGAGCCACCGGCATTATATATCATTTTGTTAAGCTATTTTAATCATTATCTCGTTGACATTAAAGTTGAAAAGCCTTTAAGTCACACTACGTAATTACAACCCAATCATTAATTTCGCGTATTTCCAACAAGTTCTTGTGGCTTAGCGGTTTGATGCTGGATTGGCAAAGAACAACATGTGGGTTCGAAAATACAGTCCACCTATATTATCAGTTTCTTTTTTAATTTGTTTTCATTTCTACAATATTGCTTGCATTATTAAAGAACGACCAATATGATTTACGCCTAATAACTTATCTTGTAGACAGGTGGGTAAATTGAAAAACTTTAAGTTCACAGAATTTATATTTACCAAGAATGTTTGGTTACGAAGTAAAAAATATATTTGCTTCGTGAGGTAGATAATAAATTCATCTAAGTGACAAAAGTTACACTACGCCTAATAGCAGTGACTGCGCTCACACATTTGTAAATCGTTTCACATAACTCGATAAGTATATTTAAGCAATTTGGTGTTACCAAACATAAAATCATATTTTTACATGAGTAGAATGTTGGAATTAGAGAGATTGGTCATCGACTTAATATAGCAGTAAGTGTTTTTTTATACCTATTTTATTTTATTGATTGTGATTAACGAACGCGTAGTTGGCTATTTTACCATTACATTCACTCCTTACAAGTTACATACACGGTTCCAAAAATGTTTTTTTTTTTGTTTTAGAGAAATACGGTCAGTCTATGCCTAAGACGTTATGGAGACAATGGAAATATTCAGCGGATTCGTCCAGGAGCAAAAGCCATCAAGTATAGTCCCGAATTCGAACGCCACCGTTGTTTCAAGTCAAGTTGAAAATCCATTTTTGCCCATTCGTGTAACCGCAATAAACCACAATATTTCAGTGGAAACAGTGAGAAGGCATTTACACGCTGCTGGGATAAGGAATTATAAACCGGCACAGAAAATTGCATTGACACCTGCTCATCGCGAAGAAAGGGTCCGTTTTGCCCAGGAATATTTAAATTTTATTTTTTTTATTTTCTATTTTTAAACACACCATGTAAGTAAATGCTCAATGGATTGATTGTTAAACATTAAAATGTTGCAGATTATGTGGTGATGTTATTGTTATAAATAGATTGTTTCTATTTAAATAACATGTTTATTCACTACATAATAGGCAGCTATAAATCTGTAAAGCATTTCACACATGAATTAATTTTCTCGATAACAAACTTTTAAGCATAAGCATGCCTTGTTTAATGTTAATAAATGGTTAGATTTGATTATGGCATATTAATATAAAATGTAGGTATATTAATTTGGAAATATATATGAGCATTTACTTATTTTATCTTACCTAAGTGTTTTAATGAAATAATAAACATTTTAAACTTGCAACTTTTTAATTTTATTTCTATACCAACTGCCCGTTTAAAAAAACAAGATCCTACGTCGTCCATTAAAGAAATGTAAAAAAAAAGTGTAATAAAAAAAACAGCTGAGCAAAAAGCTACATTTAGGTTAAACTCGGTTTCGAACGTAGACAACGATGAACACCGCACTACCTTAGTGACCACAAGACCAACTCAACTCTTATAAGTAGCATTGAAATTTGATCTTAGTTGTTATGCTAGACGCAATATTCTAAAGAATTTGAACCATATAGTATACTTTCATAAAGTTTATTCTTGCACAGCACAAGCAGCCAACCTTTTCCTCGTGCAAATAGATTATTTTGTATTTTAAATAATCACTCCATTGAGACATGATGATAAAAAAATCTACCTACAAAATAGAAAATAAAAAATGGTAAAGAGACGTTGTTTTTGTAATTTAGTAAGACAAGGTCAAATATGTTTGAGCGTAGTCACTGCATACCCTTAGTAGCATTTGAATACCAGTTTTATAATAAATAATATTTATTTTTCAACTACCCACTTATTACAAGTTATGCGAAAATATTACCATTTTAAAAAGTTTATATTTGAAGATTATCCGTCTATAGTTCTTTATAATAATACAAGAAATAGTTTTGGAATAAATTCTAAATTGAAAGCAAAATAATATCATCGTCGCAGGATTTGATCTCGCACCTTGATTTTCTCAGTCTTATATACAGACCACGAGACCAGAATTACTTGAACGCAATCATTAAAATAAGCTATTACACTAATTATATTATAACAAGTAGTTATAACATATAACCTAATGCTAACGTTATAAAGATCAAATTTGCGTGTCTGTAAAGTTATCGTATTTTTTCATCGAGGCCTCGTGCACTTGTCTGTTATGCTCATATAAATTGAATAAACCTTAATGTTACAGCCAGAGGGTCCAAATTCGTTTGTTTTTAGGGTGGGTCAGATAATATTGACGAGGAACTGTACCATGTGAAAAAAGTTTCACTCAAAAATCTCAAACCATGAAGGTTCTATGTCAATTCGTATTCGTACTATTACAATAAAACGGCAATTTCATACTTTAACCCCTATTATTTTTATTTGACAAACAACAAAAAATTGATATATAACAAACGTTGGCTAGATATATCACAGACGACAAATTACATAAGTATAAATAGTCCTTCCTAAGAAACCGTCAGGTCAACTTAAAATTCGAATACAAGTGACATCTACCAACCCGCACTGGGCTCAAATGGTAGTGTTCCCACTCCCTTTCGAAAAGAGGAGGCAGTGGGAGCACTAGAAGCGGATTAATATGCATATAGTCCTCTTTATCGATTTCGATAACGTTGATTAATATTATTATAATAAAAAAAATTAAAATTCTCGGAACCGACTTAAAATATACCCACGACTTGTTGATGACATAAAAAATCTTGTTATTTTGTATCAAAAAGGGACACGATCACGGCTTTCATCGGCAATCCCGGTTTCGATAATAATATAAAGAGAAAATTATAAATCCGAACAAAGCAGGTACCACGTCATCTCATAAAGGAGAATATTTCGTAATTTCGAAATTAATTCTCAAAGGAATGTATTGTTGACGTATGAAAGGATTATTCTTTAAAGTAACATTTATTCTTTCATAATTTATAACCTTTGTTTCAGAACGGATTAATTTTTTTTCCTTTTGTTCTCAATTTTGTGTTTACTTTTGACTGTAAAAAACTTAAATCAGAAAAGATTTATACACGAAATATCTATAGAAATAAAACCAGTATCACACTCGATCTGCGTTGCTCGTTTAAAAATTATGCGAGTAAAACAATATGAGCAAAACCCCCAGATTTTTGCTACGTTCAGAAAAATGCCGCATGCACAGAAAACCTCCCATCGAAATGCTCGATATCAAAAATATCCTTCCGAAAGATCGCGTAAAAAATAGTAAGGTAATAGGTAATACGGGCTGGTGTCCGCTTCTCCACGGCAATGCGCGTATTTTGCGTACCTTACTAGTAAAAAAATAGTAACAGATTTATTGGAAACACAAACCAAATACAAATTCTGAAAAAAAACAAAACAAGAATTGCACAACTCCATATCGTTCCCATATGCGAATGAAAACACATAACAAACGAAAAGAAATCCTATTCCAACAAACGAGGGATTACTACAGAATGTTTCCTAATTAAACTGACTAGTATTCAAATCGCTAGTTTTGCATGATCTGCGCTCGCCTCGAATTTATAATGAAACACACATAAAATAAAAATAAAAAATTATTCAAAATTATTTATTAATCACAATTTGTACAAGAATAGAATAGACAGCGACCCCCAAACTAGGCATTTGCCTGTATCTTGCGAGTCATGCACATAACAGATTGACATCACCTTAATTATGTTCGCACATTATTTATGTTACGATCTCAGCCCTTTCTAGTGCTCTTGGGTTGAGTAGTGAGAAATTACACCACAAAATTGCAGAAGATGTTAGATAAATAAGGGGGAAGGTGTAGGGTCCCCGAATGTTGGTGTCAGTCCCCAAATGTTGGTGTCAGTTGGGTTTGAGTTGGTAAATGCTTGGAATGTGGTTGAGACAATGTTGACGCGTGTTTGCCGCATAATTTGATGTACGGTGTGACCATTAATATTAATAAAGGGAATTGGGAATTAGGATGGATAGTTTGCCTTTATGGTGTTTAGAATTAAATAGTAATGTCGAACGATTCAGATATTCATCTGACTGCAGTGACGCTAAAAGAAAGAAGAGCTTGGTTTCCCGAAAGATAATTGAAGTATGTGTCCGAAAGAACCCTTTCGCACCGCGGTAACCACCGCTGCCCTGGAACATAAAGGGCTAAGAAAGGAACACGGGTGGGTTTTAGTCAGTAAGAGTCTGACACTCCCTTCCGCTCCACCCAGAGCGGGAGGGGTCATTTGATGATTACCCATCCGCAAAAAAAAAAAGTACTTATGTGAAATAAAATTGTCAAAATATTTATTTATTTTACCATTTATGTACACACATAGGATAAACAGACAATGAAAAACAGAACAGAAAAAATAGGTACAGAGGTGATGCTTCCTTTGCTTAATGGTGGTATCTAATTAGTAATTAATAAATTCGTCAATGCTGGAAGCACAGAACTGGTCGAAGTAGCGAAGGGAAGGCCTATGTCCAGCAGTGGACGTCTTTCGGCTAAAATGATGATAACAACAACGTTTGTACACAATTACACATATGTCAGCCAGCAGAAGCTACTACAATCTGTCAAATTTCTTTAATAGATTTTCAACTTTATCTCTAAAGCATTAAGGTTCAAGGTTGATTGGGAAAATTTGACAGTTTCGGGTAGCTTAATGTGTTGGCGTCTGTACAAATAACTTTAAGACTATTTAACTCATGGTCCCGCCTCGTATGATTATACCCCTTTATAGCCCGTGTATAAACTGTGTAAACAGTACCTAATGGAAAAGATTTTTATCAGAGACAATCGTTTTCGCTGAGAGCTGCTTCATGAAAATTGTCAACCGGCGTGCAAGAAAATGTAAAACACCTACAATTTCTAAAAATGTGTAGTAACATTTCGGAAGTAATAAGTAAGTAAGTAGTTTATGTAATTTCGGAGGAATGACCGCTATATTATCAGAAAAATGCATCAAGAACCTTACCGGTTCAGCAATCAAGGACGAATCAGTAAAATCTAAACCACCTCCGTTTCAAAAATGTTTTGGACAAGGTCACACCTTCCTAAAAAAAACATCTATCCACCCAAACCTACATTTCATTAGTGGTTAGACTTCTACATTTGCCTATTCGATTTCAACAGTAGCAAATTAGCAATCACCAAATCACTGATTGCAGAAAATATAAATTAAATATATCGAAACAGAAAACTGCCACTGTTTCCACGTGAAAAATGTTCTGGAATGTTTTGATCTATCGTACTACTGAACCATACATTTCTATCACTATAAAAAATCAGCAAAACCAATATGCATGAAAGTTACCTTTTCAAGATATCCAATAGGAGATAGGGTTCCAGACGTTTTTAGAAGAAGCCTCATCATAAAATTGACGACGCTCCCTCTCATTCTACACGGTAGCAGGGACGCGCAAACTGTAACCATGAATTCAGCACATGATCCTAGACCCCCTAACGTAGACAGTTTTCGTCGGTTGTCCATAATATATATAAATAAGCTGTTTCATAGAAAAGTGCAATGCCTACGCTATCAAAATGTACCTATGATCAGCATTTTTTTTCAATAACTGATCCAAAATCCAATATAGGTAATAGTTTGCTCGTCGATGTCCGTACAATTCTGTATATTCAAAATATGTTTAGAGGTATCCTTTCGTCAGATCCAAAAAGTATCCCAAAATAAACGAACAATTCATTCAATATTAATTTCGCCACCACAAAGTGATTAGGCAGCAAATACTACTCCCAGTATTAATAATTGTTCGCGGAAGTGGTCATTTGCCCGATCAAAGACAAGCGTAGTTCACTTGCATAACTTTTGACTCGACCATTCAAATTGTATAATATCTGCATAGAAGTTTCCCTGTGTGCTTGGTAGTTCGTGATTTAACTCTTCACTGAGTTTGTTAAGTTCATTATGATATTTTGAGCAATTATACTTGATGAAGGATTGGCTTACTTATGTGTTTTAGTCGTAAATCTAAGTGGAACATGTGAAGGGAATTGTATAAGTTACAGTGTACAGTATGAGACAAAGTAACAACGTGTAAAATGCTTGCTACCTATATGGCTCCTTACAGACACCGTCTCCCCTGTTCCGGGCTATTGCTAAGGTCAAAGTTTCAAAGAAAGGAAGGAATTGTGCGCACGCTTGCGTGAGCACACTAAGCTCACAGCTTGTACTGTCTTTCTTTTTAGCAAACTTCCTTCATCCGTGATATGAATGGCTATGTAGGTACATACTGAGTATAGGTATATTCGATGAAGATTCTCTCATTTCCCGAGTGCGATTTTAGTAAGCCGTCTTCGATTTCTGATTGTTCAATAGTTGCGCTCACGAATTTCAATTCGGTAATGATATGAATAATATTATTCCGATTTAAGCAAAGATTAAAATTCACGCAACCAAATCTTCCAAAAGCCGAATACTACGTAACTCAAGCCCGTATTTCTAAGGACGGCATTCCTGCAAAACCCTTCTCAATTCTATATTACTCTAATATCCTACAAATTCTACAGATTTACATCTCTCACTCACTTATACTCACTCACACACATACTCATACCCACTCATGCACACATTTGATCGAATGTAATCTAACCTTAAAAATTAATTTATGTAAATAGTTTTAGCATAAAAATTATACGTTTTGCTTTTTGAATAACACAACTTGCTATGGAAGAGCGGACTCTCCTAACACAGGCACTATCTGCCTAAAAGGAGGATCCAATCACAAAATTTTGTTATACCCAAACTTGTTTTTACCAATAAACTATTTTTATTTTTTTTATTATTTACATTTAGTACTAAAAACAAGGGCTAAATTGTGTATAAACTTTATGCTCCGTCGCAATCCACATGTGACGTTATATATTGCGTAAACACAGCCTCTTACGTTCCATAAAATCGTAAGAGATCCGTGACGTAATACGTCATTTTATTAAATGTCGCACGAGGCGTGTCATGCCTCCTAATTTGGATATTTTTGGCTGTTTCTTGGTGCAAATTATATTCCCGTTCCGTTGATTCCTGATTGACCCAGTTCTAGACAGTGATCGGAGTAATCCGATGTTTTGGAATGAATGGGAAAGCAATCGCGATTCAGGGAATCAGTAATGGCCTGGATAAGGAAATGAGAAAAATTGTATTTCCTAAAAATGTTTGTTTGGGGATACTGGGAAACAAAGAACATGAACTGGGATCAATGGAAATCTGTTAGAGTTTAATTTGTTACAGTAAAACACATAAACGATACTCGTTCCATATCCGTATTATTCGTAGACTTTGATAGGCATTTTTTGTTATTCTTCGAGCTAGCTGTACGTATGCACCATACATACTGGAACCAGGAAAATATTTAAACTTCTCTGCAAAACCGCAGTCCTTTCTATGCAATTTCATTCAAAACAAAATTTTTGAGCTAGTTTTTTCAACCGAAAACTGTGAATCCGGGAAGTGCAGTCAGTCACTTTGAGCGACGTTGCCAGACACATGCCCTGACGTCCTCCCGTACATTTCCCTTCTTAAAATCTATTGCTGTTGTCTCCGATGTAGGCCCCAGAATAGTTTAACTTTCGGTAACATTCTCCTATTAGCGGTTTTGGTTCGGTGCCCTAAATTTTGGTCACAGAGGAAAATCTCTGGAAACCTCTCAAGCTAACTTCTCTCATTTGTGAGCTTTGATAGCAATCTGTTATTAATGGTAATCTTAGGCTTCAAGTTTTGATGTCTTTCATGTAAAAGGTACTTCGAATATACATATTCTCGCTCTTGTAATTACTTAAGAGATAAAGTACGCGAACCGTTGCTGAGTACAATATCAGAACTTGAAACAGTTGTCTAATGTGTATGTATTATGAGCTCATGAAATCATTGTCTGACGTTATTGAAAAAGTTTTGATTGACGCTTTGTCATGTTTCGGAGGGATTTCTTTGGAGATGTTAAGCATTATTTTGACAGTTGCTACATTGCAAATTAAATAAATCAGATTGCTTCAACAATTCAATCGTCTTTAAAGCTCCCAGTGTACTTCTCAATGTTACTTATTTGTGGATAAGAACCTGTCGCGTTATAATTCTTCTTAGATTTATTTATTTTTATTGCAATCTATCATTCTTGCAGACATTTAGGAGCTATATGTTTGGTATTAGTGACTGCTCCGTTTATTGTTAAAGCCTCTTGACTAAGGTCTTGAGGAATCTTTCTTTTTAGTCTTCTAGAAAATATTTGGGTGTTCATTAGGTTTACTGCAAACATGTTCGGATGGTTCGTGATTCGGTCTTTGATATGGTATTGTATAAAAAATAACCGTAGCACGTCCACCAAAAATGGCTTTTAGATGGCATATTTGAGTGGCTCAGTTAGCTTTTGTATTCCCAGTCGTAAGGGGTTACAAATATCACCTAACACGAATAAGCACTTTACTCGTATACTAAACTAAATGACAGAGCCTACACTTCTATCACGTTACGATTTTATTAAATTAATAAAAGTAACAGTATTATTTTGACCAAAAAACCTCTCTCGTCATTCAAAAAACACTGAAATTTACGTGTTTTAAACAGAATATTATATAGCATCCAAAATTAATCATGTTTAAAATCTCGATGGAAGCATTTATTTTTAAAAACATTTTTCACGCTCGATTTTGTTTAAGAATTATTACACATTGGAGTTCTGCAGGGTACTTGCTTAACACACTCTATACAACAATGCGTGACAATACAACATTGCGTTATTCATATCGCCGAGCAAACAAATTATTTAAACATAATGAAGCAATTGATTAGGAATTTTCATAAAATCCTTGTTACGGAATTAGAGTGATGTACTACAGCAGAACTCAAATGTAATTATGCTACAATAATTCTTAATTTTATTTCAATAAACAAAATTGAATCTATTTCAACTAGTAGGCCTTGTAGACTTTAGAAAGACTGTCAACAAGTACCTGGTATTTGTTGACAGGCCTACGCTGTCCTCCCATACCTACTGTAATTTGAAAACATTGTAAAAGCCAATTATTTTTAAAAGAGGAACCGTGGAGTTTCTTTCCAGCTCTTCTCCATAGGAAACGACCAATTGGAACCGTGCACACTGACGTTTCATAAGTGCCCATGTTGGTTTATGTGAAATGAAATATTTAGATTTTTTATTTTAAAGTATTTTACGACATAGACAGCTTTGTCTTTTGCCTCATTTCTCAAAGGATGCAGGACTGCAGGTAGCTGTGCATGACGGTCTATAAGGACGTATCGACTTATAATTACGTCGGAGCACAGTGTATTCGGGATTGGCTGATGATGCCGCATTTTGCCATAAAATCTGACCAGCTTTTGTCTGTAGCATCGCTCGCGAGGAGATTTATAATTTACACATGAGTGGAAAGCAACTTCTTTTATGGTTTAAGACATTTATTTCCCACAACAGAACACACACTATTCGCATTCGCATAGTGAGAAATATTGGTTCTAGGTCATGCCGATTATCTCTCACCATATATTTCCCTCACCCTTTTGAGAACAGGTAATGAAATAATTTACACAAAGTAATGCGTCTGTCTTGGCTCAAACCTACGACCTGTAACTCGTAAGTCATGGACGTTACCACTTGACCACAACAACTGCTCCTGTACAAAAAACTTTTTAACAAAAAATTGAACCGCCGAAAAATCTGAAAAGCAAAAAATAATAAACCTTTTTTATTTAACCTTAATAAGGTAAGTTCTTAAACTAATGTAAACTTAAAAGTATACCTAAGTAATTTTGAGTCGGCGCCAAACAATCAATAAACAAAGGTCACTAAATTGCCTTAAATTTAAACGGCGCCGACTTGAAATTATTTAGGTATACGTACATTAGTTTAAGAACTTCAGTTTTTTCGGCGGTTCTATTTTTTGTTAAAAAGTTTTTATTTTATAGTTTTTTGTAGCTATACCTAATCTACTAATTGTTTGCCAAAGGGCAGGAGACATATGTGGCACTGAATAGAGTAATAATACACCACTCAGCATTAAAATCTGTGAGTGAACAATAAATCACCCCTATTTTCCCACCCTTAGGGTTGGATTTTCTTTTTCAAATTTATATGGGACCAACTTTGGGTATACCCTTTCTAATAAAAAAATAATTATCAAAATCGAACTATTCTGTAAAAAGTTATGCTTGGTCATACATAAGAAAAAAAAAAATACGTGTCGAATTGTGAACCTCCTCCGTTTTTTTTCGTCGGTTGAAAAAATACACATTATTAATTTATCAAAAACCCTTTTTTATACATTACGCGAAATGACATTTGTTCGTATTTATTTTTTACATATTCCCTAAACCAATATACTCGTAAATAGGCACCTGCCGCCAAACGTTAAACATTTGTTTTTTATTTTATTTTCATACAACTAACAGAAGCACGTTTATTTTATTTATTAGCGTTATTTATGTTAGTTCACAAAACCAAATGTCATTTTGTCGTGCCGTTTGTGGTTATAACATTTGAATTAAAGGTTTTTGTAATAACATTTTGAACGCGAACTATTCGTGGCCATGTGTTGCATAAACATAAAAAGCTATTAGGAAGATAGTGATTATAAAGTTACAAGGACTGAAATAGTCTATATTTAGCTTAAAAATGTTTTAGGGTGATCCCTAAAACATTTTTAAGCTAAATATAGACTATTTAGACTAGTGTTGATACACTAGCCACGGTTTTATAAAAAGACGAATAGATATTACCTATAGTTAGAAGAGTAGGTACATATACCATACTATATACGAGTAGGTACAGTACCCAAGATACAGACTAACTGTTTAGTTTGGGGTAATAGTAGCTGTAAGTAGTATTTTAAGCAACTAATTTCGTCTCAACTTGTCAAGTTAACCTTTGAACCTGCTTACCGTTTTGGATCTGGACAATAAAATATTTTCTCTTTTTTTTTCTATTTTTGTTACTTAGGGCAACTTTCACTATACTTTTATACCCAAAATAAGTCTTAAACTGAGAATAAATTTTGAATATTTGACAGTTTTTCCATACTAGAACTGTAAGACATCAAAATATATATATATTCCACGACAAAAAAAAAACTGAATTTGGTAAAATCAGCCCTTAGTAGGTTGGCAAACACGGGGCCTTTATGAAAAGATAACATCAACACCTGACTATGTAAACCTACATTTTAACAAATATGACGGAGAAGGTATGTCTGTCTTTCGTTAACGTTACGATGTTCAATGTTTCGATTCTCTCGAGAGCTCTGCTGACACCGCTTTTGTAGCTGTTGCTCTCGTCCCACCATGAACTCTGGTTAGACTCTGTCTAGCGCCACGAGATGGCGCTAACGTTCCGAATAGTCAAATGAATGACTCCGACAAATAAATAAATTTTGATTCTGATTTTTAACGCCACGTTTTTTATACGAGTATGCTTGCAACACTCAGGTCAGTACCGACAGACTTAGGAGATTATGTAAGTGTTTAATTATATTGTGTAATTCCCTGTAATTTCCCAGTACATATACCCTTCAAACAGGAACAAAGGAATACTACTTCGTGCCAGAAATTAGGAGTGAGAGCTTCCTGGAACTACTTCGACTCAACGAAATCTGCTTCTACAACTTTTACTGTTACTGCATCAACAAGAGCAGTGGTGGCTCAGTGTAAGCGGCTCCGAATTGCGAGTTCTTTGTGTAATTTATTTCATCACCATTGCTCTCAAAAACTGTAAAGGTAAACATCGTAAGGTAGCCGGCATGTCCTAGAGTCAAAAATTCGAAGACATGTGACATCTACCAACCCGCATTGAGCCCGCGTGGTGAATTACGGGTCACTCCCTCTCACAGAGAAGGACTGTGTCCTAGCAGGGGGCACATTATAGGCTAAATATGCTTATGCTACTGCATCAACAACAACACATTTTAGTCCATCATCTAAACACCCCATAAACAAACAAATATCCAAATCCTAAGCCCCAATAATTTACAAAATTCAAACTAACAAAACGTATATATTAGTTCGTCACAATATCCATACATCGTTAAAAGATGGAAACAGGTGTCTTTAATATAGGAATATAAAGCAACCACTTTAGAATGACCTTCCCTTCAAATCTTTCTATTAGGAGTATGGATGAAGTAGGGGTAGTCATAGGTATGGTGACGGGTCAATTTATGCTGGATAGCGTAGAATTTACTGTTAGGGACGGAAATTAAGGGGGTTTCAAAGGTTGAAGAGCGGGATTAGCTGAACGCAGATTATTGGAATTGTTTGACTTTACAGCCGAAATCCGAGCTCTTTAGTTTTGGGAACACTGTTGTTAATTTAGATTATGTGCCTTTGTTTTATGTAAATCTAACGTTGATTAAGTATTGGTAGCGTATGTAAGGGATAGGGTTCAGTGTAGTTAATTGAGCCGATATGTTCGCTGGGTCCATGTTATGTTTAAAATCTTTGATTAGCCTGTTACCCTTAATAGTTTTAGTAACAGATTATTTAGTCGATTCAAGCTGGACCCAATGCTAGTCTTCCTTACGTCACAATCGAAGTTTGTTCGTTTTTCCATTAAAATTATGTAGTAAAGTTGTGTTACAACTCCACCCATTAGTTGCTGATTAAAGCAATCAGCATGAAATAGATGATCATCGGCATTTCATAAGCCATTTTCATCATTTATTTTACACCAATACACAGACACATAACATAGTTTTTAACTTCTATAGCTATCATAGTTTCCATTGTAATTTCCATCCATTTGATTTTTTTTTTTCCAAAATAAGAATCTGTTACTGTTTGTTACTACATCTTCATCCCCTGCCCTTATCCCCAGTATTTGAGGTCAGCGTGACATTTATATCCTTCTTTGCATCTCTGTCAGCCATCATCTCAGTATCCATCCGCTTCCCAGCCAAATCATCTTTCACACCATTTGTTCCATCGTGTTTTTTTGTCTACAACTGCAAAAGTCTTGGACCGTATCTAATATCCTAATAGTTTATAAATTACGATATACTAATAAAATAATACCCTTATATCTGTTGTTGACAGAAATATCGATTCTATTAGTGTGGGCAAAGGTCACCAACTAGCTAATAAGTACACGAAATATCAACTAGGTACTAACCTTGTGTCGTAAGACGTAATATAAACGATCGTCGTGTGCTCTGTGGTCAACTGTCATGTCAACAAAATGTCAGTTGGTTTTTTCATGTCAATGGAAAATATACTTTTCCTTACAAAATTATATCGCATGAATATTAGAGTTAACTATATCTATTCCTTGCGTACTTTCATTTTCCGTTCTTCAATATTTATATGTGTTTTACGTATGTGTACTTAGGTCATTATACCAAGTTATTGAACGTCATCATCTTTCATTTTTACCCACTTCACGTTTATTTTGTTAGGCGAACCCGAACGTGTCTACGCGCCGGCAAAAGCCGCGCACGAATTTCCCGAACAACTGAGTGACAAATAATCGCGACGTTAGCACATTCACATGACGATCGCTTATATTAAGATAATTATGGTAGTTGATATTTCGTTTTAGCAATAAGGACTTATTACCTAGTTTGTAGCCTTTACCCACGCTAAAAGGATCGATATTTCTGTCAACAACAGACTCTCTGGCTTAATTGGTAAAGCCATATCGAGCCTAAACGGAAGTAATTACTAGTACCTATAGAGATTAGACGTATTAAGAAATACTTCAGCGTTCAGCTATTTCATCAGGTATGTTATATACAGAATGATTTTTTTAATCTCCATCCAAATTTTTTTTAGGCTTTAATTGTTTTTAAAGGTCTTTTTTCTAGGTTTTAGGCGCTGTTCAGAGACACTATTAAAAATATATATATATACCTCTGGTTGATGAGGTCTAAAGATAACTAGTCTAAGTCAAATGTTTAATAGTCTTTTGGAAAGGTTCTGTAACGGAGAAAGATTGACGACCTAATTTTATTTACCTACAGCTATAAGCTGATAGAGCACTATAATAGTGGATGGACTATGAAAATAAAATATATATAATATACTACTACAGGAACTTGCGATGTTGAGATTATGAAGAAATCAGAAAAATGTGAGTAAGATTTATTAGAAATAAGCCATTTAGATAAGATGATAGCTGATGCTGATGGCTAATGGACGCTGGTGATGGCGCCCAACAAGTGGCCAAATTCTGGGCCGAGTCCATTTAGATTGCTATCGACACGCTGAGAAGAAGAATGAGATGATGAAATTGACTATTTACTTAATTATTAATATACTTTATTGTACACCAGAAAATACATAACAAAAAAAAATACGATTATTAATACAAAAATCACAATGAAATGGGCGGTCTTATTGATTATAGCCAGACTAAAAACTAAAATACATCCTACCCCACACCTATCTACATACTTTTAACCCGACGAGCGGAAGGTTAAAATATGTTATTATGTATTAAATTCATACGATCCCTATAAGGGTTTGTTACACCCACCTTACGCTCGCAGGGTAAGACAATTTTCAATAAAGTAATGCTACACAAACCAGGTTTACCCCAACAAATCGACAAACCCAAGAGCAAAAGCTAATAACATAAATAATATCTAACACAAAGACAGAACAAACGATCGACCCTTGCCTTTTGACGTCAAGAAGCTAACACTCCACACATGCCCTAACGACTACCATCAATTAAAGCATTAGTTCCCTTATAATGCTTCCATTGTCCCATGTGAGCGTCAAACGCGTATACGTCGCCACGTAAATAGGTCTGGCGTAACGGGAGACAATCGTTGCGAAATTGGAACCACAAACTGATGTTACAATAGATTCAAATTCTACCCAATGTTTGTCTATGCTTTGATAGTTTTGTCATAATTTGCATGATGAATTTATAAACAGCGATTTACGCTTTTAACTTGAGTATAATGATATGATTGAATTTGTTGAATTAAAATAATGGAGAATCAAAATAACTAACTTGCGTTTTATGTCGTAAAGTCAAAGCATTTATTTCAAGTAAGCACATAAAAGGCACTTTTGAACGTCATATTAGCCATGTGAATGGATACGAGAACTCTTTGTACATGTAATTCTCCTGCCCTTATCCCAATTTATTTGGGGTCGGCGCAATATGTCTTTTTATTCCATACTTCTCTATTAGTCGTCATCTCGGTAGTCACCCCCTTTCTAACCATATCATCATTCACACATTCCATCCATCGTTTCTTTGCCTTCCCTTCCTCTTATAGCCATCGACATTCATACTCAAAACTCTCCTCACGACATTTTCCTCATTTCTCTATAACACATGCCCATACTATGACAACCGATTTCAACACACAACAACAACAAAAACTTATAACTTTAACTCTCCGTATATGTAAAAAAAAAATGCTAATAATGTATCTTGCAAGGATGATATAAGATGTATGTAAGAATCGTAGCAGGTGGCGTTCAGTGGTTTGTTTATGTGTCATACAAATCATCCATATATATACATAATCAGCCTATAATGTTCCCACTGCTGGGACATAGGGCTCTTCGAGCGGAAATGGGCTGTAATCTACCACGCGGCCGTAGTGCGGGTTAGTAGATGTCATATATCTTTAAATTTTTGGTTTTAGGACATGCCGGTGTCTTCACGTTGTTTTTCATTTCCGTTTTCAGAGCAGTAGTCATAAAATTATTTACACAAAGTAAAAGCGTCTACCTAGGTTCGAACTTGTAATTCGGGGCCGTTACAACTACTGCTCTGCTGAGTCACTATTGATCATAAGTACAAAAAACAAAAAATATAAGTCTTCTCTCTGACTATTTACCTTAAACCTATGTATTGTGTACTGTAGAGGCTTGTCTGCCAAAGACGACCTCATATGATGTAGGCCGGCTATATTTTAGCGCGGGTTCCATTCGAACGTTCAAGCTAGTGTCAATTATTTTATATTAGGATTTTTGTTTTAGAACAGTCAGTGATTATTCAGACATAAATATGTAAAGACGTGCTCATAATATAATCATAAGGAGTCGTAACGTTGTTTGATTCCTCCCGTTACCTCAGAGGGCTCGTCTAGCTCTCTATAGTACAAACTGAAAAAAGTACACTGCCAAACCAATAAAAATGCATCTGAGTGCGAATTTGTTGCTCAACCACCTAAATACTAACATTTCCACATCGTGCATCGTGTCGCATTAGTCTTACATCTAGGACGATGGGTCTAAGAGGTAACTGTGCCCCCCTTCCACCCCTACAGACCTACCTTCCCTTCTCGTTGGAACGTCTTAAGCCTCTCCTCGCGAAGTGCCATTTGGCTTGCAGTAATCCTTTTTTGTTTAGCTTTAGACCGTACCCTAACGTTGCTGAGCAACTACTTAAAAGGTAAACTGTTATATCTATGTGCAGGTACTTTCATGTTAGTTGTGTTATGAACTTTTACATGCATATCTCTGTCTATAGGAGCTAGGGTTGCCAACTCTTTTTCAGTCAAAAAAATAGTTTTAAAATAATTACCCAAAAATTATAGTTGATAGCGAAAAAACAAAAAAAAATATAGGTAGTAAAAAAAAAATAGTAATAGTAAAAATTTACTTAATATATATATAGTAGGTTTTACATTACTTTATTTCTTAAAAGAATACTTTTTGCTACTTTGAGCCTTCATAGCTATTAGTACAACTTAAATTTAAATGACTAAATACCATTAGAACAGCTTTAATTAATTTTAAACTGGCCCTATTGCGCTCATCTCGCTATTTATCATTCATTACAGAAAATATACGCTCTGTATTATAGGCGGATGCTGCCGGAATTAATATTATTTTTTAAATATTCGTAAAATCTGCATCACTCAAAACTTGTTGCCATTTTTCAACTGTACTTTTAGAAAAAAAAAACATCAGAAAGAAGAATATCTAGAATTTTACTCATCTGATTTATTTCTGTATACAAATCATTAAGTAGCTATTACCAAAACACAAACTCGGAGGAGAATCGCGAAATTGAAAATCTGTCAAACTCAAAGTAACACACCAAAATTGCTCAGAAACATATATTATTACTTAGTGGGTTTTATGCCTAATAATATAGTAGTTTCGCCTACTACATACTTTTGTCAGAAATATAGCAGTCGGGCCTCTAATACAGTAGGATACTATTATATATTATAGTAGGGATGGCTACCCTAATATGAACCCTTTGACCTTGTATAGGACTTTCTGTTTCATTTTTTCTTTTTGTTACTTTTTTTATTTTATATAATTTGGTTTTTATTGGAACGAAGTTCCTTATCGCGCGTTGCGAAAGGGGGCTAGACGGAAAAAATTAAGACCAAAAGTAGGAACGACACTTTTTGCTATAGTTGTAAGTCTGTCTCTCTCTCTCTCTCTCTCTCTCTTTGAACTTCGTTCCATCCAGGTGTCCCTTGACACCTCTCAAGTTTTTTTTGACTATGTTTAGTTTAGTTTGTGATCTTCCTGTGCGAGTCGCAATAAATAATTTTTCTTTCTTACTATCAATATATATTTAGTCAATTTTTAGGTTTTTTTATTTATTTTTTTCGATATTTTCGTTCTTTTTGTGATAATAAATGTGGTGTACAATAAAGGATCCTAACTAATAATAATATTATAAATGCGAAAGTATGTTTGTTACGCTTTGACGATAAACGGCTGAGCGGATTTGAATAAAATTTGGCACATGGGTTGACCATGACCCGGAGTAGGACATTCGCTACTTTTTACCCTGGATCATAGACGAAGTCGCAGGCAACAGCTAGTAAAGAAATAATTCTGTAAAAGTGTGCTAAAAAACTCAATAATAAACCGCCCGATCTGAATATTGAACCCACTAGGTTAATATAATAATAACTTTATTTCGGGTGGCATAGACCCATAGAAACCTTAACAACCAACCTTAACCTTTACATTAAAGAGGCTTTAAGTCTTTTGTATTCTGTCAAAACCAATAGCTTACAAACGGCAGTTTCGATTGGGCCAAAGTTTCGTTTCGGCGACTTTTTCGGCGAAGCCAAAACCGCGGCTGAAACCAAAACTGCAACCAAAACCGAAACCGAAACTTCGTTCCTACTAGTTATCTAAAATGTGAGGGTAGTAGGTATACGTCTTTATCGCTTGACCTCTTCTAAAGATAGATTCCGAAGTGGTCAACCAGCATTACAACTTATATGAAACTAATGAACTCGAAGCCAAACTAGTAATAGAAAAGCAAACTAAACTAATTTCCTGATTCAAACGAAGTGATTCCGTAAATAACTTCGAGGTACAGTTCCCCGTATCAGAATCAACCAAAGTCGTAGTACTACTTTGATGGAGTCTTTGGCCATTACGTGGAATTAACTAAAGGTGCACGGAAATCTTTGAAACTTATACTTAACTTATATTATGCTTATATTATTTGCTTTTGTAATCAGTTTTATTCAGCTTTATTTCGCCCTCAGGCTAGGTGGAGCGACGATTTTCGCAGGATAGCTGGTAGCAGAGATGAGAGTTGCCGAAAATCGAGTTGAATGGCGTGCAACAGGAGAGGCCTATGTCCAGCAGTGGACTGCTATAGGATGATGATGAATCAGCTTTATTTATAACTAGCTTCTGCCTGCGACTCTGTCCGCATAAAATTTACACACATTTTTTGACCCACCCCGTCGCAACGCATCGTTTGCTCGCGCTATAACTTCATTTTAACGTGATGTTTAGTAGCCTATAGCCTTCCTCAAGACTTGGGCTATCAAATGCAAAAAGAATTTTACTAATCCAACTGGTAGGTTCAGAGATTAGCGCATTCAAATTAACAAACAAACTCTTCAGCTTTTTTATTAGTATGAATTTAGATTTCGAATAAATTCCGTCTGTGTTAATTTAAGCACCGAAGACGAAGTAGAAAACCGGCCAACTACAAGTTGGACTCTCGCTTTGAGGATTTTGTACAGCCCATTGAGGATTTCATACATCTCATTGATTTTAAATTTGATCTGCTTGCGAGAAATAGGATTTGCGTAACGTCACGAGCAATGCGTAGTGCGTAGTTTGAGACGTTACAGCAGTGCGATTCTGTAACCATCTCACCGTGAAAACTTAGATGAAGTGAGCGTGGAGTGAGCTGTCATTCCAAATAATGCTAGGGATTGACACTACTGACATGTCACATCACGCTCACTTCACTTGAGTTTTCACGGTGAGATTTTTACAGAATCGACCGGCTGATGCCATCACAGTCCTGTTACGTTTCTATACCCTAGTCGACAGATCGGGCATAGCCCTGGAGCTGAAAGTCATGGAGAGAGGCCTCTGATCAGCAGTAGGAGGATGCAGGCTTTCATTAACCAGTAAGTCAGTTGCCACACTCGATCGTCAAACCATTTTACTTCATGTTTTTACTAGGACCACAGTACGTACGAGTATTTCACACTCAAGTTAGCTCGTGTCGTGTTTGTAAACTATTCCGACTAATGTCAATACAGAGCGTAATGGCGTTCAAACATAAAACAACCGTGTTTATTGTTACTGTATATATTCGTGTGAGGTTTGCTTGCTCTTTCACTGGAAACTTTCCAGTTGTTGTTTGTAGAATGGAATTGTCTGCTGACTAAGGTTTATTCAGATTAACCAGTTGGTTTGCTCTACTGGCTAAACTGAATGTGGGTCATACTAGTTCGTGATTTTTAGGGTTCCGTACTACCGTATTAAAGAAGAATAATGAAGAAGAATTTTTTTTATGGTTGTTATGCTCTCATGCAATATGACGAAGCAAAAGTATTATAGAAATTTTTATTTTATTTTATAATCTTATCTTATTTGTTAATTTTATTATGTAACAAACTAATGTTATTGCTAATATTATAATGATTCAAAAATTTAATCGAATAATCGTTCACCTTTTGATAAGAATGTTGTGCATGCCTATAGGTGAAATATTTACACAGTATTGAAGATTCATAGACGACTTCGCCTTGGAGTGTAAATGTGGTTCTGTTTCACAAACGATGGAACACGTAATACCATGTCAACATTAATACCACGTTACAGGAACTGATGGACGCTAGTGATGGCGCAAAATATGTAGCTGAATTCTGGGCCACCATCCATCTATCACCACCATCTGGATTACCATCGAATCGCTAAAAAGAAGACACTATTGAAGACTCGTAATCAACCTTTTGTTACTATCCTTCTTTTAAATATGTCGCAGGACTGCCTTGCATGATAAATAAATATAACTCCACAATTATCACAACAACACTCTTACACTCTCCTACGATGAAACAGAAAATATTATTTATACTTAGATTAGCAACATTATACAGTCTAAACGGACTCCTACGCTCTCGCTGACGTTCACAACATACACACCCCCTAACTCACACACACTCTCGAACACATACTCACGTTTACACTCTACACTTTATTTTGTAAAAATTGATATCTATACATCTATATCTATACATCTATACATATAATAAAACAGTAACGAAAGAAAAACTGTACATTGAGAATTTTCGAGAAAAAATAAGTGGCTTTTGTTAGAAAAACGTAACTGTTGACAAAAAGTGACTTTTTAGAATTTTTGTCTGTTTGTCTGTGTGTATGGTACGGCTTCACGCCAAAACTACTGGATAGATTGAATTGAAATTCAGCAAAAATGTTCTTTGTAAACCAAGGAAGGCTTTAGGCTACATATTATCACGCCGTATGTTATAGGAGGTAAGCAATATTGATTTTAAAAGGTTTTTGTTCGTAATTTAATGCACAAAATAATTGAATGCACAAAATGACATGTTATTTATTTAGTAAACCATAATTTAACTCTGGAAACATATTATCACGCTATCACCTACGGGGGAGGAGCTGTGAATCTTTATTTTTCTTACCTACGTATTCTGTCACAGCATGTAATCTAACGACGCATATTTAAATGTTGTTTTTGAGTAAGCCATGCTATTATCTAGCTTTACACTATAAAAACTACGCCATTTAAGTAACTTGGGCAGAGAAACATAGTTTAATTAATGTTAGTAGTATAATGAAAATTTTGAAGCAGCGCCATCTATGAGATTTCATAAAAATCAAATCAAGTTACATGTTAACACTTTTCGGAAATAAATAATTTAAATTTGATCATGTTGGCGAGGTTAGTAGTTAGTTATTCTTAAAATTCATAGATGGCAATGTGCATTTTCTTCATAAAAGTTGTATGGTATAGTTCGTTTCGACAAATTCAAGTTCCAACAAAACCCTCAAAATCTTGAGTAGAGTTGAGGAAGACAATTTAAAAAAACACGCTCTGTGAAGTCGACCAGTTTGCCAGATCCCTTACGTATGACGAGGTGCCTTCATAATACACGTACGACGAGCAAAGGGGTGTATTTAACCGACGTCGACGAGGAGGTGCTGTGGAAGGCTTTCCGGGAATTTTCAAGGACACCGCATTGGGTAGGGTTTATACCGTGCATCCGAATAATGGCGAATGCAATTTTCTGCGGTTGTTACTTCACACTGTCCGAGGACCAACGTCTTTCGCCTTTCTGAGGACATTTGATGGCGTGGAGTATCCCACTTACCGCGCAGCCTGCGTAGCACGTCACCTTCTCGACGGTGACCAAAATTGGGATGACACCCTCGCGGAGGCGAGCGTCAGTGACAGTCCCAGCTGCATGCGTCATCTGTTTGCCGTCATCTTGGTGTTTTGTGGAGTCGCGAACCTGGTAGCTTTGTGGGAGAAGTATCGCCATCATCTGTCTGAAGATTTTCTACGAGCTTTGAGGCGTGTTACTGGAGATGAAGTCGAAGTAACTGATGAACGCGTGCTGAACACCTGTCTCAGTTCACTTCAAGATGTGGTCATTTCTATCGGCGGCAATCCACTGATCAAATATGGGTTATCAGCTCCCACATCATCACCGTATAAAGACCGTGGAAATCGGGAGTATAACGCTGAGACAAATTACGATCCGGGCGAAATGACCACCATACGAAATGACTATGTCGCTTTGTTCTCTTCAGAGCAAAAACACATTTATGACACCGTCCTTGAAAGCGTTGGGCAAAACCAGGGTAAAATGTTTTTCTTGGATGCTCCTGATGGAACAGGAAAAACATTTGTTACCACTGGCATACTTGCAGGGGTCAGGAGGCAAGGCAAAATTGCTATTGCTGTAGCGTCGTCGGGAATCGCTGCCACACTACTTCCGGGCGGCAAGACAGCACATGCCATGTTTAAAATTCCCATCGATTTAGAGAGCGCCGAAACGCCTGTTTTTGGTGTGTCACGTAACAGCAATAAGGGACACGTGCTCAAATATTTGCTCTCTGATCGTATGGGATGAGTGTACGATGGCCATTATGAAGGCAGTTGAGGCCGTGGACAGAACCCTGCAGGACATCCGCAGGAGCGAACATTTGATGGGTGGTGTCATAGTTCTGTTCAGTGGCGATTTCCGGCAAACGCTTCCCGTGGTGACGCGGGGATCGAGGGCTGACGAGGTGAATGCTTCGTTGAAACGATCTTCGTTTTGGTCACGAGTTCGTACGCTGCGCTTGACCATTAATATGAGAGCTCAGCTCGGCGGCAATGCATGTGCTCAAGAATTCTCCGATGTCCTTCTAAGTCTTGGCGAAGGCACTCTACCGCAAGAGAGAGGTGGACAGGTGGTGCTTCCAGAGTCTCTCGGTACAGTGGTATCCAGCTTAGAAGAACTCATTCGCTGTGTGTACGGGGACATCAGTCGTATACTGCACCAGCAGAATTCTTTGGTGTGTGAGCGGGCCATTTTGACGCCCAAAAATAATCAGGCTGCAGCAATTAACAAATGCATTCTCTCGGAAATTGAGGGGAATGAAGTGGTCTACACTGTTGTCGAGCAAGATAACGCCACACATTATCCCGTGGAATTTCTGAACTCCCTGTCAGCAAGTGGACTTCCAGCGCATACCATCAAGCTGAAGGTCGGTGTCCCGATAATGCTTCTGCTGTACCTATCTCCTCCGAAGTTGTGTAACGGGACCCGCCTTAAAGTCATCTCGCTCCACAGACACACCATTGAGGCGGAAATTCTTACGGGTTGTGGCGTCGGCGAGGCAGTATTTATACCACGCATTCCTTTCATACCTCATAACTACCCGTTCCAGTTCAAGCGCGTACAGTTCCCCGTGAATGTTTGCTTCGCGATGACCATCAATAAGTCGCAGGGGTAGACACTGAAGGCAGCGGGTGTCGACCTCAGGACGAGTTGCTTCTCACATGGGCAACTGTACGTCCCTTGCTCTCGCGTCACCAATCATGACTCTCTTTACATTTTGGCTCCTGGCAGCATAACTACCAACGTAGTTTATAGGGAAGTGTTGTAAGGTATGATACCTTTGTACGTATTTTTACTCTTTTGTGTCCTGGAATGTATTCTTGCATTATTTTCTCTATTTCCTTCAGTCACATCTTATGACTGAACTCAGCAGGATTCCCATATAACTCTCTTCACTTGCTTCGCTTCACTTGCTTCGCAAAAAAACTTATATTTTAATGCAATTTTAAAAGTTGTTTACTTATAATGCTATAGCGACACTGGCATCTTAGGTATTTTTGGTGCTGTAGAGCCTTCACGCAGACGACGTCGCGGGCAGCAGCTAGTCTAAATATATAATTGATTAGATTTTTGTTGATTTATATTTTGTTACTTTCGATATTATTTCTTATCATTTTGTTATTTAATTGATCTCAAACTGTTAATTTTATTTTGCTTAGTTTGATCTCACGCTGATGGCAATGCATATTCTAAGTTCTTTTATTTTATTTTAATAAATTTTAGTTTAGTTAAATTTTAGTTTTTGTTTTCCTGTCTTGCAATAATCACTATGTACCACACTTTGAAAATGTCGCAACTCTGACTCCCAAGATACAGGCAAGTGCGTAGTTTGGGGGTCACCGTCTATTCTGTTCTTGTACAAATTGTGATTAATAAATAATTTTGAAAAAACAATACTCCTCCATACTTCTTGATCCCTGTTAAGACCTCATTATTTCAGGATATAAAGTTACGGAAACATCAGATTATTATGAAAACGGAAGAAACATTTAAAGAACAATAGAAAATAATACTTTGGCAGCAAAGTGAAAAGATAAGTGGCTTAACAATATCGAATAACATTTTGTCAGCGTTTTCGAAAATTTTCTTTTGGAAAAGGAAGTAATTTAAAAAACAAAAGTTATTTTTAGACTGTAAACGCGTTATTCATCATCATCTGCCTAGCCTTTTCCCAACTATGTTGAGGTCGGCTTCCAGTCTAACCGGATGCCCCTGAATACCAGTATTTTATATGGAGTAACTGCCTATCTGACCTCCACAACCCGGTTACCGGGTAGTACGATACCCCTTGGTAAGACTGGTTGTCAGACTTTCGGGTTTTTGACTACCCGTAACGACCGTCAAAGATCCACGAATGACAGCCAGGAGCAACGGTTTAACGTGCTTTCCGAGGCATGGAGGGGTCTCGGTATGTAAAGATGTTTACCCATCCGCAGGCCAACCGCGGCAAGCTTAACCAGATCGATCGACCTGTGCGGCTGTTACGCGTTGTTATTTGTAAATAACTTCATGAGTTTTTTACAATATTTGCCGCGCGTTAATGTTCACTCAATAGCGGTCAATGCCCTTTCCCTAATACTCGTATCCCTCCGTAGGAACTCAAACAATAAACTATGTATGGTTTTTCTTTATTGGAACATGTTGAAGATCACGAGAAATATTGATTTAGGACGTTAACAGTTTCTAGCAGTTTTTGAAATAGAAAATGTACGCGGGTCAGTGACCGCTATTGCCATGCTAACGCGCGAAAACTATATTAGTGTAGGCAGAAACCAAAGTCCATTACCACATCAGTTTTTTTTTTGTGGTATAAAATGAGAGAAAGAGTTTTCTAATGACTCTTATCTTATCAAAGATACTTTTATGGACATCAAAATAATACAGTAGGTCGCACGTCAGTGGTAACTCTTTGATCTTGAGCTGGCCTAGCGTAGTACGGAGTTTCAATCGAAGAAGAGACTAGATTATACTGGTACTGTTTCTACTGACCTACGGCCATACAGCACGCCCGTGCTTCGGTAAGCCCGTACAGTTCTCCAATACAGAAACCAAGAGTATTTCGCATAAACTATCAAACTATCCAGTCACGTCTTAAAAGGCTTCAATACAAGATTTCCTCTCCAAACTAAATTATGTTTATCTCAAAACCCCGATAAGTTTGTTTTTGTTATCTCCCGTTGATACTCGTATACATAACATAGTTTCTAGCTTCCGCGAACTTGTGCGATGTTTATTTTTGCCTTTGTTGTGGTAAGATAAGAGTCGGTACACAGACTTCATTACGGACACTGAAATCTTAGCGATACAAACGTCAGTACAACATCCATTGCGCATTTCGTTTTGTAACTTAGTAAGGTATTTCGTAGTCAGCGCGCAATGTATGTCGAAATTGGTTTCTGTGAAAAATGTCAAGTTATTTCATGGTGTTAAGAAACTGTGGCGGGAGCTCGAATTGAATTTCTTGGTGGAACTTTACTTAATAGATTATTCCGTTGAAATTTATTTCCTGAAGGCTTCAAAGGTCGTCGTAATTGCTCCGTATTCCGAGTTTGTTATTGATTTGAAATTGATAATGTTTCAGAAGGCTTTTTTGGTAAACAATATTATGGACCAGCAGTGCGATTCTGTAACCATCTCACCGTGAAAACTTAGGTGAAGTGAGCGTGGAGTGAGCTGTCATTCCAAATAATGCTAGGGATTGACACTACTGACAGCTCACATCAAGCTCACTTAACTTGAGTTTTCACGGTGAGATTTTTACAGAATCGACCGGCTGCTTTCATTTATTACGTGAAGGTATAATTTTTAGACACATACAATATTCTAATATCGAATCTAGTTACGTTCACAAAAATACACAAAATAAGGAAAAATCAAGACAAGTATTGGTAGGTATGGTAACATAAATTGTACTGTAACTGTAACTTTATTTAGGTAAATAGTTTTGTGAACACACTAGACTTTTGCAGAAATGTAATATTACATCATTGACAGAAAGTTGAGGAGGGGCCCGTGGCTAAATAATAACAGCCGCACAGGTCGATCGGTCAGGTTAAGCTATGCTTGCCGCGGTTGGTCTGTGGATGGGTGACCATCTTTACATACCGAGACCCCTCCGTGCCTCGGAAAGCACGTTAAGCCGTTGGTCCCGGCTGTAATTCGCGGATCTTTGACAGTCGTTACGGGTAGTCAGAAGCCCGAAAGTCTGACAACCAGTCTTACCAAGGGGTATCGTATTACTCAGTACTTAACTGGGTTGTGGAGGTCAGATAGGCAGTCGCTCCATGTAAAATACTGATATTCAGCTGCATCCGGTTAGACTGGAAGCCGACCCCAACATATGTAGTTGGGAAAAGGCTAGGCAGATGATGAGAGATGACAGTCGAAGGAGAAGTGAAGAAGACGTTAGTTTATAGACAGAAAGAGGCGGAAGGAGAGTAGGGAGGACCATGCGTTGGGATATTAATGGGTAAAAAGAAAAACTGCCTGCCTGGGTTCGAACCCACGACGTGCAACTCGTAAGTTGGGGCCGTTACCACTGGGCCACTACTTCTCTCAAAAAAATACATTGATATTGTTTATAATCATTTTAAACCATTCACGATAGTACGTCACAATGACATACAATATTTTCTGCTCGCGTCATTTCGGCCTACATTTCACGCGGTGACGTTGTGTCGCTGCTATAAATTATCAAGAAATTAATATTCACAGCAGACTGACTACCAAATTGTGTTTGTGGATAATTTGAATGAAGCTGATAAAAAAATCAAACGTCGGAGATTTTATTAGGGGGAAACGATGATTTAGCTATGAACAATATGTTGTTCTTGAAATCTACTGTCGGACTCAAATTTAATTTTCCTAACGTTACATATTGGATTAATTATTTCAGAAAATTACAACAATACCTAAGACAACTTGCTACGATTCAGCTACGCGCGTAGTAGTGAACCGATGCGATGATGTGCTACGCGCCGCTACGCCGAGCTACAAGCGATTTATTGGTAACTTAGAGAATTCGTTGTGCTACTTTACTTCCTAGCTTACGCAAGGAATATGTTTTTGCAACTTTTGATATTAAAAAAGTGTAGACTAATTTGAATGTTTTTAAAAGCTGAACTGCTTTGTTTTTGCCTTTGGACATGTTTGATGCTGTACTGTCTGACAAAATGTTTTAACCAATAAAAAACGTCCTCTTTTATGATGTAAAACTTGTAGGACCAGGTCCCTATTCTAACTAACCGTAACACAGTTACAAAAAATCTTAAATGATAAATGATTTTATTTTGTAAGTAGGTTTGTACAAACACTTTTACACGTCAATCATATTTTAAAACTAGATGAGGTCGGCGTTTCCTAACTGACTAGTCTGAGAAGGAAGGCCGAAACAAACTCAGAGGTCACAGTCTCTTTTAAAGTCCAGACATAATCTTTGGTCAGATCATATGAAGATTATAATATGAATATAACATAGCATAACATCAGTGGTGTAGTGGTTGCCCAATAGCCGCCACTTATGATTTGTAGGTCGTAGGTTCGAACTCAGGCGGGTGCTTTACTTTGTGGAAATTATTTCATCATCACTGATCTCAAAACCGTGAAAGAAAACATCGCGAGGAAACCGGCATGTCCTAGAACCAGAAATTTGAAGACTTGTGACATCTACCAACCCGCACTGGGAACGCATGTGGATTACGGTCCACTTCCTTTTGAAGAGCGGAGGCCTGCTCAAACTCAAATCATTTAATTCAACTAAACCAATTACAGGCACTTTTGAATTGTCAAAGGGTCGGTCAGTCAGAAAGATGAAGCTAGTTGCCCATTCCAAAGCGTAGGTACCTATGGAGAAGAACGGGCAAGAAACTCCACGGACACTCTTTTAAATCATACAATTTTTACAAAATATTTGATTGACATCATTCGTGTTGAAATTACTATAGTATAACACCCACGTTTCGTCAGTAATGTTTAAGTCCCATGTCAAAGAAAGCGAGCTTATTTCCATATGAATTCGCTCTAAGCTTCACCATGCGTGAACAACCAAACAAGAATTTTCCCACAATTTACTAAACCAAAAATTCACCAATATTCTATTACATCAGTTCTATTGAGGCCCGCAGAGAAATCGCCAACAGCCACCAATAAATAGAATTTCCGACAAATTCTGTACACTATTTTACTATGTGAGGTAAGTACAAAATAGATAAGTACAGAAGGTTGGCTCCGCTCCATACATCGAGTGAAGACAGGCCCCATACGCACACAGCCGTGAGGCACACTTTCCTGCTAATTTTTTACATCGGTATACATTTTATTTAATCTTCATTATTTGTTTTTATCTGATGTATGTATCTGGGCCCGTATTCCCGTAATTTAAAACGTTCAAAATCTAGTCGCAGTATCATCTCGGCGACAAACAAATGTCAAAAACTTGTCAAAATGTAGGGAAATTAGAAGTATTTTTTGACAGATTGAGACTGAGATCAGACTGAACGTTCTTAAAATTACGAGAATTGCCCCTCAGATGTATGTATTATATGTCTTTTAGTCTGTGCTAAATAAATGTATTTTCGTTCTTTCTTTACATAGACGCTTACGTGGGGCGATCTCAAACAAATGCCAGTCGCGAGTGCGTTTGCACTCGCTGTACGTGAACCGTGTCAATGTTTGCGTGCGTTTACATTCCTTGACCTTCTGTAACTATTTATTTTGTGACGTAAACCTGCATATTGTTTACATAAACATTTTGTTTATAAAGCCCGCGATAGAGACCGTATTTACCAGGAGTAGCAGTGGTAAATGGAAATAGTGTCCGTAAGGGTATAAGGGGACTTTAACATTTTATCCAGGTAGGTATCGTAAAATGCAAGTGAGGAATATAATAAATAAGGACTTTATTCTTGCTCAGACATGTTGAAAGATTACAATACTGAAATATTTAAAGAACAAAACAGAACAATGACTTCATTTTTCGAATTCAATAACATTAGTAGTGGCGCCCAACGCGGGACCCAAACAAACGCTATGGTTAATCAATAATTTCCATAACTTTATCCTGCAACTTTAACTTTATTACAAGTGTTTTCTTTAGATCAGTTCTAAAACACCGAGCCAGTTATAGAATTAAGAACCTAAATGTTATAGAAATGCAGTTCTGTATACAAAAATGACAGCCTAGTTCAGTGCTAAGTTGTCATTTAAGTATTAAGAACTTTGCGTTAATCGAAATAAAGTTCGGAGTACTAATACAGGCTCAAAGGCTTAGGCTAGAAGTAAAGTTAGATTTCATTTTGTAATAAGACGGTTGGAGACTGTAATAATATCACAATTTGCATTATCTTTTTGTAAAAATAATAATATTCCAAAACAAACAGGTTTCGATTCAAGCTATTTTTTTACCGACATTTTTTAATTTACCTACATGACTTGTTAAAAACAGGTTTAAAACGCATGTAATACTCTAAATGGATTTCAACCAAACCTTTTATCAGTAAAGGTAAATAGCGATCCCTCTATAAAACTCTATACACGAAACAAAAAACTTCATTTAAATAGAGTGGCCCAGGTCATAACAACAATGCTGTTGGTCAAGCTTCAAAGATTTTTAAACCTTCTAACATGAACACAGGCAGCAAATTGTTTTAGAGCGCCGTTTTGTTTGTGCAACACTCGAGCTATCTCGGGCTATCTAGAGGCGTGCTCCGAGAGACCACACTCGAGCTCACAGCACAGATATTGCTTTATTTTTACAACTACAAATGCCAGGATTTTTTGTTAAACGTTTTAATATCCTGTCTTCTATAAGATTTCTTTCAATAGAACTACATGCTCTAAATCGCGTTTTGTTCTGGCTTTTGTTCTCAGTTTTCTTTTCTTTTCTAGAGTGCATTTAATGCCTTGGTTTATTCTTAAGAAAAAGATATACTTTATAGTATTTATTTTATCGTAAGATGAATAAGTAAGTAGTAGCATTTTAGTAAGTAAGTAGTTTTGTAGTATTAAGGTTTTTACAAGTAGAACAGCCGGTCGATTCTGTAAAAAATCCACCGTGAAAACTCAAGTGAAGTGAGCTTGATGTGAGTTGTCAGTAGTGTCAATCCCTAGCATTATTTGGAATGACAGCTCACTCCACGCTCACTTCACCTAAGTTTTCACGGTTTTTGGTTACAGAATCGCACTGCTGGTCAGTCGGGGCCGGTATGAACTCGAACATTCTAGATGTTTCTACAATAGAAGGTTTGGGAACTATCTGCGGCACTATATAAGGCCGGGACTAGTCGCGACCAGTCAGACTTGGTTCCACGATCGAAGCGAAATACATCGAAAGCGATCTTCAATTGCGACTTAATAGCGATTGTGTTTTATAATTAGAGTGTTTGAGTTGTTGTTAGTGTTGTTTAATTAAAGTGTAACTTTTGGGAATTTTTATCGGCAGTTTTTATTATCACGAACCCGAAGCTCGTAACAATACATAAACTTACGCGTTCTGTTCATGGGGTACCGTAAAGATACAATTTTAATAATTATTAGTTTCACAGGCTTAGTTGGTTTTTATAATTAGTAAAGCACGCCATGTTAATAATAATAAGGAAACAGGAGACTAAAAATTACAGCTTTAAAGGCTGTACCTTGTTTTCCTCAATTTCAAAATATATACTAAAACCTTTCCCCAAAAATGTCTTATTACGGTACGTGTGCTCAACTTAATTATCAAGCTATTATTATCTAAAACAGAGCGTTTGTCAGAAATTTTCATATTCAAAATAATATAATGTACCCACAATTACGAATTAAACCTCCCCTGGTATAATAGCCAATCTCGCTCTACATTTTATTGAGTTAATGGAAAACGAAGCTCTTGTTGGGGAAAGTAAGTTGGAACAAAAGTAGGACAGTTATTAAAAAATCTGCCCAACAAGTCAAGATTGATATGATAAGGAAAAAATCCTTTAAAAACGTTTGTGATGCTTACAAAGATTGTTATTTCTTCATGTTAATGTGATCGTCGGATTTGAGAGGACTAAGGGATTCTTTATTTTTGAGTTTTCGGTTGTTTGTTCTTTTACCAGAGCACTGTCGTGCGCACTATTTGTATTATATGCACTTTAAGTGATATGAATGTAGATATACTTAATATACACTGTATTATTTATTTTATAAACTTAACCGTCGTAATAATAACCGTTTTGATACCCAAATTCCTAATTGCATTCATCACAACGTCCACTACTGAACATAAGCCTTCTAAATTGAATTGCCTCTGCAAAACTAGGATATGACTGGCAAACGGACAGATACGACGTTGATCCCCTACAAGTGGTCCGTTCCATCATAATATTTGATACGGAACACTGAAAACAGCAAAACATTCTGTAGCAAAGCGGAGAACCAACATTCATATCGGAGTACCCGCAGATTACACCGCCGATGTCGAACGCGTCTTACAAACGTTTTAGAAAAGACTTAATTTTCTGCTTGACTTTGTTATTTTTAGTAAAATTCTAACTTATTTTATGCAGAATAAATAAACGCACGCTCGTTCCATCATAGACCCCATCCATCAGGCATGATCAAGGTCAAGAGCAGGTCCATTTAGCAATTAAAAAAAAAAACTAAAAATTTAGTACCATGCTGGGTGCCAAAAGCCTCTTATGGCGCCCAGCTGGGACTTCAAATTGAAAAGGGATTTTCAACTTCTTTTACGTCTTTGGACAAGTCAGTGAACCTATCAGTAAAATGCGACAGTTTTGTTACCGAATGTTTTCGAATATCATGTCTGGTAGTCTCCGGCCCGTTAACAACACACTAATGCATTTTTATGGAACATAAAATTTACCAGTATTCCCCATTTTCCGTAATGGTCCCTTACTGTTCACGGCTAATGCCAAATAGCTAATGTTCTCTGTGTCCCATTTATAAATCAGCATACAAGCACGCTAATCCAAAAAACAAAGCTTATAATTTCCCTACCCACCATAAAATCCTTTTTTACGTATAACGGGCAATTTATTTTAAAAAAAAGGCAAAGAGACTGCAAGCCGTCGCGCCGTGGTTGACATTTAACTCTGCGATAAATTCGCTTACCCAAGTATTAACCTAATTAAATCGGGTGACCCATTGTACCCGCAATGCACTCAACGGTTACCAATTTTTTGGATCCAAGCCAAAGTCAGTTTACCCGATCGTAATAACTTTAAGAGTACCTTCAAATAAATATTTTCAATATTTTTGCCGCAATGTATTTGCTTCGGTAACTAAATGGTCGGGCGATATTGCTTCTGTATTCTACAAAGAAATATTGGATGTGCACTTTGGTAAATTTGATAATGTTTGTTCAAAATTAAAGAAGGCTTGTGTGGAATTGAGATTTATATTAAAACTAGCAACTAGCCCTTACTCTGCATGCTTTAACGTTTTGACAAAACATTGTTACTTCTTTATTATAATAAAATTGTAAGTTAAGGTACATGGTTTACCTAAACTTACTAACTTACTTATTTCCGGAATATATTTTCAATCATGGTGAAAACCTCATCAAAATCCGTTGCGTATTTAAGAAGAACAATGCAGTCAAACAGACAAACACGAAAAGAGACTTTAATGTATAATAAATATACAGGTATTTATCGATTGCTTCGTTTTACTAAAAACCTGTGTAAGAGGGTACCTACCATTACTATTCTACTGTCTACTAATAAAAATTACTGTTATTTGTCTGCTAAAGAGATGATTGTGTGTATTTTGCCTTATGACCTTTCAATGAAAGGATAATAATTGGAAAGCTTATGTTAATAATGAAAGGTTCTGACAGGTACTAGGTAACTAGACAGTGATGGTTTCTCAGAAGTTATTATACCATCGTACATAACTCCCAATTTCTGTCGTAATAATATAGTACTCGTATGTGCCGTGAAGGCAAAGTGAAGACTGGAAGATATATTTACCTAATTGTAGTATTCATAGCTCGTGACTTTACGAGGGAGGAGTACCCGGTTTCTGGTATAAGTCGTTGAATGGTTTCGTTTACATAGCAACAGAATTTTACAAAACATTCTATAATGTTAGACTAGAAAAATATAATATAAATACAACGTTATCGAAAAATCTTCGTCTAAAAATACATTGCTGATGTAAATTATCTGTTTTCATTTTCACCATTAAAAACAGAATGGATTCTATTACATAATGTTTTTTTTTTGCTATTATGTTTATTTTTGTTGTATAAATGTAATTACTAATACACTGATATTTTGATGTCAAACTAATGCAATGTATATTCGTGGAGTTTTTTTCGAAACAAATGAATTATCATTGTTCACTCCTATATTCATTGGCATATCAGATATATAAAAAAAAAATACGGATTCATCGATGCAGGGAGCAGAGTCCAAGCAAACGGTGGTTAGGGCTCCGGAAACAAGGACCTTCGTTATTAATATTATTAGTAAAACAATGACATAGGAAAAAAAAATTATCAATATTGTTTTATTACGACTATACTATATTTTGGATGTTGTCCATTTTTGTTATTAATATTATATCTACAGCTTTTATACTAACAATAAGCATGAAAAATGTTTGATGAGTAGAATTTTACTTTTTACTAAATAAAGTATAATAGTAACTGGTATGACAACTAATGTCATAATATTTTTGACATCAACTTACGCTATGAATGAAATTCTACCGCATTGTAGCATTTTTTATTTTATTTTATTGCAGATCTACTGCCTAATAATATCAACCATAAGAAGCTACAGCGGCCTTGTTCATACCTAAGTACAGCACGACTTTTTACGGCGGTCTACTATCCAGCCTAAATATCTTGCCTTAAAATGAAGTAAAAACGGCCTCATAACTCCGATAAAAGTAACCCATCAAGTTCATAAACCGTGTCTCCATTACGGCGGGTTATAAACCCCAATCCATATCTCACGTCACAACACTCCATACAACCTTATAAAAACTCAGGAAGCGTTCGATTTGACGTTTCCACAGGCCATGAAAAAGTGGATTGGTGCTATCAATATCCATCATGTGGCAACTAAATTAAATTGCCGTTACGTCCGAAGCAAAATCCCCTGAGGCCGCCTCTGTCATCCCCCTGTCTCTACAAACGGGTCGTTTTATTAAAACTGCAAAAACGGACAGTCGCAAACAAGGGTTAAGTACGAAATGATGGCTTTATGCGCGATGGCTCTAGTACTGTTACGCCGGATTAGGTCCCAAAGCGCCAAATATTGACTTTTACCGCCAGTTATTGGTACCTTCAATGGGAAATAAGGTCGTAATGGTCACGGATTTTGGGACAAGTTAAATAAATTCTGGCGGTAGCGTAAATTGTTTTTTGTACCTATGTTTATAGGGGACAGTATCGTTTGAGTTTTATTTAGTATTTACAGAAAGGGTTTAATCGAGCTGAAAGTAGCGAAAGAGCAAATGTTTTCTTAGGCAGTTTTCTCGATCAACCTGAACCATTCGAAAGTGATACAAATCTGCAACTGGATAAAAAAACAAAACGTAACAAGGAAAACATTCTACACACACATCCATTTGCTATGGAGTACGGAATTCATAAAAATCACTGCATGTGACACTCCTGACCCTAAAACGAATTCGATGACACGCCATTTGTCCGGGTCGGTTCACTGCAGATAGATTTGATTGCATTAGATTTAGTTACACGTTTACTACTGCCGCATCTGGTTAGTTCCGGATTCGGTCTGTTACATGCAAGGGATTGTGATCTGACGATGATATGCACTTTTACCGCTCGATTGACCGACATTTTCGAGAGTAAGCAGTCTTATTTGAAGAAATAAATATTAAAATTAAAGAAAGAATAATATTGAAAGGAAGAATAATGTTTATTTGGACACAGTTTGTGAAACACAAAATAGAAATAAAATTATGTGATAACAACAATAGTGTGTGTGCCTGCGCCATTAAGGTTCATTTCAGCATTAATGCCAGACAGATGGTCTGAAGCTGGTTTTCTAAATAATCTTAATTTCTCCGTCACTTGGCCCTAAAGGTTAGGGCCAAATTACGGAGAAATTAGGATTATTAATTATTTAAGTACAAGAGAACCAACAGATATAACATAAGGATATCAGTCATTTAAGTGGCACAGATCCAATTACAAAATCCATGTCAAATCTCTCCCAGTAGAAATCATAATAACTATGATTAGGTAGGTTACAATTCAGTACCTTAGGTATTTGCATAACATTTATTTTCAATGTCAATTTGAATCATTTTAAAGAATATTGCTAAATCCATTTCTTGCTAAGTTCGAAATATTTGACTGCTCAACAACGTAAAATATGCAATGAATGCTGTTGAACTATTCAAATGAAAACCGTTCCATCACTAAAATAACTGATGTCACACGGAAAGCTGCCACGCTTAAATGAAATTGGGCTGGACACATCTGCCGCATGTCAGACGATCAGTGGGCCAAACTTACGACCCAGTGGGTCTCGCTTAATGGCAAACGACATCGCGGCAGGCCCAGACGGAGATGGCCGGATGAGCTGGACGCGTTTAATAAAGATTGTTCCTTGGCAGCTCTGGACAGAGAGAGTTGGAAGGAGAGTAGGCAGGCCTTTGCCCAACAGTGGAACATTAACGGCTAATAAAAAATCATTTCTGAAAGTCTATCATTATAATTTTAGTATATTATTACTAATGCTCATCATCTGCCTAGCCCTTTCCCAACTATGTTGGGGTCGGCTTCCAGTCTAACCGGATGCAGCTGAATACCAGTATTTTACATGGAGCGACTGCCTATCTGACCTCCACAACCCAGTTACTGGGTAATACGATACCCCTTGGTAAGACTGGTTGTCAGACTTTCGGGCTTCTGACTACCCGTAACGACTGTCAAAGATCCACGAATGACAGTCGGGACCAACGGCTTAACGTGCTTTCCGAGGCACGGACGGGTCTCGGTATGTAAAGATGGTCACCCATCCACAGACCAACCGCGGCAAGCGTAGCTTAACCTGACCGATCGACCTGTGCGGCTGTTATTATTTAGCCAGGGTAGTATTACTAATGCTATAGGTAGAAATAATAACAGCCGCACAGGTCGATCGGTCAGGTTAAGCTACGCTTGCCGCGGTTGGTCTGTGGATGGGTGACCATATTCACGTAATAAATATTAATACAAAAATAATAATAATAGTAGCGCCTACCCTCGAAGTATTAAAAAAAAAATTAAAAATTTAGAAAATTTTCCTAATGCTATCGTGGTGGACGTCAATCAGGTCACTGCAGCTATTTAAAATTTTACACATTCGCGGAATTGGTGAGTTAGCACCTAATACAGTTCTACGCAATGGCAGGTAAAGGGTTAATTGATGTACAATGTGTAAGGCCTTTAAAGACGTTCATTATTCCGTTTATTTACCAAACAAATGAACCGGACCACGATAATCTTATTCGAAGGTGGCAAAGCACGAGTAATAAATACACCGATACACACCCCCGAAAACCATTAACCTCCTTTCCGCATAGCAAGTTGGGTAAAAATAAAATTTACAACCCCATTAAACGGAGTATGCTAAACACACGGCTATGTGTATTCTTATTTTTATACGGCTATTTCGAAGCTTTACGCAGTGTGCACCGGCACAAGTGTAGGCAAATTCACTCTCTTTAAGTTGATGTAGAACCGGCACACAGGAATAATTTATGGTTGATCTGAAGCAGTAAAGTTAAACAGACTATGGAAGCAGAAAATGCGGATATCGTACGAAGGCTACGGTGGGTATCATGACATGGCATAACCCGGTCTATTTTACAGGGTTATTTGAAATTGACTAGCTAAACTTCGGAAAGGCGATGGGTATCGATGTCTGCACACGATAAAATAAAAAAAAGATTTGTTTTTTTTTATGCGACGTCAACGACTGCTTTTTGTGTTGTTACTAGAAGTATGAGCTGAGAAAAACGATTTTCTTATGTTTTATCCTGTCTAGATATCGATACCCGTCACGCCAGTGAAGTTTACACAGAAAAAAAAAAACAGATTTTTAACTGATATTTCAAGTGACTGCGATCGATGGTAAAATGATCAAATTATTTTTTGTTTGATCATGTTAAGATATCGATACTCGTACCCATTGAGTCTGCGGATTTTAGCTACCCAATTTAATACCATAACCTTGTTTAAAAATTTCATTGTGACAACTTTGGTGAAGTGAACTGTCATTCTAGCAGTCGACTCATTCTGTAAAAATCTAACCGTGAAAACTTAGGTGAAGTGCTAGCTATGAATCACTTCAACTAAGTTTTCGCGGTGAGCATTTTACAGAATGGGGCGGCTGATTCTAGAGATTGACAGTTTTGACAGCTCAGTTCGACTAAGTTTTCACGGTGAGATTTTTACAGAATAAATCAGCTGAAAGCCAATTCTCTTAATTAAAAACGTTCATAATCTAGTCGTAACCTAATCTCAGCAATAAGTAATGTCAAAAACTTGTCAAAAAATGTAGGGGTATTGAAGGTATTTTTGACAGATTGAGACTGAGATCAGACTGTGAACGTTCTTAAAATTTAGTCATTCATCTAAAAACTCAAAAAAAAAAACTCAAAATATTTATTTCAAATAAACCAATTACAGGCACTTTTGAATTGTCAAGGTCGGTCAGTCAAAAAAATGAAGCTAGTTGCCCATTCCAAAGCGTAGGTACCTATGGAGAAGAACGGGCAAGAAACTCCATGGACACTCTTTTAAATCATAATAATATTGTTACAAAGTATTGGTTACATCATTCATGTTCAAAATATTATGCATGTGAGAACGATGCAGAACGTTAAAAGCGTCCGTAAATTCACGTTCTTCAGGGATTTATTATTACCTATTTATTTATCCATCACATTTATAAGATGTCAACTTCAGTTTATCCTGTTCAGTTGGCGTAGCCAAAATCTACTTGAAAACTTAATTCCTACAACTATTTATCCGTTTCGGTTATTGAAGAAGAAATTAAAAACAAACTTTGGATTTATGTTTTTAATACCTACATAACATAACATCACCCCTTGTTTTCTCGAAGGGTTGGGCAGACGTATACCTATTAGTACACCCACAATTATTCACCAGTTATGTTTAAATAACATGACGTAATACGGGGCAAGCCTATTAATTATGAATTCAGCACATGATTCGGCACCCTAATTACGTAACACACAATTAATCGGAATCTGAATCATTTTGAAGCAAATTGCTAATCCATTGCTTCAAAAGTTCGAAAAATTTGTCAGCTCAAAACGTAAATAACGCAATGAATGTTGTTGAATTATCAAAATGAAACCGATTCCGATTGATCGTGTGTTACGCAATAATGGTGCTATAAGCCCTAGCGTAGATTTTCGGCGGTTATAAAAAAAATGCTGTTTCATAGAAAAAAGCAATGCCTACGCAGTTAAAATAAATGAAACAGCAATTATTTTATTAATAACCGTAAAAAAATTCAACGCGTTTCAATTTCAGGGGCGTTCAGAATCATGTACCTACTGACATGGTGATGATGATCTGGGCCCGTATTCCCGTAATTGAAAACGTTCAAAATCTAGTCGCAGTCTCATCTCGGCGACAAACAAATGTCAAAAACTTGTCAAAATGTAGGGAAATTAAACGTATTTTTGACAGATTGAGACTGATATCAGACTGTGAACGTTCTTAAAATTACGAGAATTACCCCTCTGATGTCTGTGATCATGTGTGACAGGTTGCGCGTTTGAAGTCCCTGCCACTCTGTATATACCGACATGGTAAAAGGATAAGAAAGCGAATCAAAAAGGTTGGTATAACGGAGCTTCCTTTCCACGGTGCTCCGAACATACTTGAGTACCTATCACCACTTGTGAAGTAAATTGAGGGGCTTGTGGCTAAGTAATAACAACCACACGGGTCGATCGATCAGGTTAGGCTATGCTTGCCACGACTAGTGCGTTTATGGGTGACCATCTTCACATACCAAGACCCCTCCGTGTCTCGGAAAGCACATTAAGCCGTTGGTCCCGGCTCTCATTCGTGAAGTTTGACAGTCGTTACGGGTCGTCAGTAGCCCGAAAGTCTGGCAACCAGTCTTACCAAAGGGTATCGTATTACCTACTAACTAACAGATAAACAGTCGCTCCATATAAAATACTGGTATTCAGCTGTATCCGGTTAGACTGGAAACTGACTCCAACATATGTAGTTAGGAAAAGGCTATTCAGATGATGACCACTCGTGAAGTATCTTCTTGAAAATATTTGCCTAAATATTGTTCTTACCCCATTTTTTCCCGTTCAAAAAAGCCCTAAAATCTTATAAAAACTGAATACATTTTACCCTAGAAGCGTTCCGAAAATCGATTAAAAACTTTTAATAAAAGGATTAAACTGAGATTGGGGAGATTTAAGCGAAATCAAATAACTTACGTCAGCTTTAATATCGTTTATTTCAAACGCTTTTTATTACTTTGGGATGAGCAGAAGTTTAAGAAAATATTGAGAGGCGATGATTTATGTCGAAGTTTTTAAAAGAAGTATTATGTACTAGTTGTTGCTCGCGGATTCGCCCGTGTTCGACAATTTTTTTACGGAAACATACTACCAGGATAAAAAGTATCATGATAAATTTATCATTTATCATGATTTTATTTTGTAAGTAGGTTTGTACAAACACTTTTACACGTCAATCATATTTTAAAACTAGATGAGGCCGGAGGAGAGGAGAGGACTAGAGGAGGCCATGTATCCTAATCCTGGTCAAAGTATACCGTGTGTGCCTAATTTCATCAAAATCCGTTCAGCCGTTAAGTCTTGAAAAGGTAACGGACAGATAGACAGAGTTACTTTCGCACTAATAATTAAGTAAGTATATGGACATCGTCAAGCGTTATGTAACTTCCAGGGTAATTCTTAGCCACTTCCTTTCATGAATTAAACTTACGAAAAAGTGTATGGAAGTATGGATATGGATACAATACAATTAGGTACCTACTATTGATACTCTGGCAACGTTTTTTGCAAAAGGAAAAAAAACCTTTTCCATGCTTTTATAAACCGATATTACCATTTCAATGCCCTTTTACAATCCACTTATTTAAATAGAAAATGTTCCTATAACAGTATTCTTTTGGGATGCATAGGCAATCCACAGGAGACTCGTATGAGAGATGGATACAGACAGTGCACAAAAACCAACTTTGTTACGTTCTGAGAAAGTTATTTATTGGTCTTTACGACCTTTCCCTCTTATGAGCTGGATAGAAAATAGCTGAAACACTCACGATGTTTGTGATCCCTGTAAAGTATTGGTATACCTGCGTTATATTACTTCTTTGGACTTAGGTACTTTCTTAGCGGTCCAGACTTTTTTTTACAAAATAGTCACACTATAATAATATATTCTGTATATAGGTAGGTATTTAATAATAAAATAACCCCATCGCCGTATCACGTTGACGTCGTGGTGGGGCTGGCGCGCTTCGAAGCCTGACTAAGAGAGATACAGAAACCCGCAGGGCAGCATGTGGCGTGTTGGGCAGTAGCGACCCCATGGACACTACCTCCCGGGAGTAGTCTTGTTCCTCACCTCTGGCTTACCTTGATTGGCCGGCTGGAGTGTACACTGACGAGGAACTGACCTCCCACCTCTTTCTTGCCTTTATTGGCCGGCTTGAGTGGAGATTCGCAAGAGCAAATGTGCTCGGGGGAAGGAAGTATTCCAGTAAGTGCTCGTAGGGACCATCTTCCGGGCTCTGGGATTATTCTGAAAGCCATGGAATACCTCTCCATTCCTCAAGCACTTCAGGACATGTTGCCTCCTTGACGCTACGTCACTATGTGCTAGCGAATTTTTCCGGGGGCCCATTATTGAGTATGCAAGTCACTCCCTGCCATTTTATCCGTGTAGGTCTATATAAAACATTGATCAGACAGGGGCCATAGTTCTTTTCTTGGTAACCAGCCCACTTTAGCCACCCAAACCCATAGTCCAATTTTTTATTTTTCCATATCCTGCAATAGACCTACACCAACCGGGGGTTGTCCTTGGGTGCAATTGTATAGTGCATACAGGGATAATCAGTTGGTGGTTGGTACATTTCATTAAAATTTCCTAAGGGGCCTCTGCGAGTTGGCTTCGGCCCCTTGTACGCCTTCCAAAGGACCGGGACGTCATGTTCCCGATATATGTAAATACATGAAAATAAATAATAATTATTCACGAAAACATAAGCTTTGACAATCAAGTTTACAGAGAGGTTTGCAAACATAAGTAAATTTTAGACAGTGATTGGAAACAAAACGTAGGAAGTAGGGTCAAAAGTCTAAAGATATAAGTACCCCAAACTAGGAAAATCCTGTATCTTGGGAGGACTTCTCAATGAACCTACTCAGCCTATCGCAGTCCTCTGCTGGACATAGTCTTCTGACAGGCTGCGCCACAACAACCTGTCCTCCGCCTTTCGCATGCAGTCTGTCCCAGTCACTTTCTCAAAGTCATCGGCCCATCTAGGTTTGGCGTTCTACGCCACGCGAAGTTCCTTACCGCGCGTTGCGAAAGGGGGCTAGACGGAAAAAATTAAGACCAAAAGTTGGAACGACACTTTTTGCTATAGTTGTAAGCCGTGCGGCGTGCGCGTGTTTCTCTGTCTGTCTCTCTCTCTCTCTTTGAACTTCGTTCCATCCGGGTGTCCCTTGACACCTCTCGAGTTTTTATATTAAGCTGAGCTGGTGGTTTAACAGTCGGTTTTTATTCGTAACGCCGGCTGTCGCCGAAAACCAGTGCTGGGGCTGTCTCGCATAATTATGGTCGTAGCATTATGCTGAGGGATGGCCGTTTTGCGTGGATACGACGCATATTTTCCCACAACATGTTCATTTTGTGTTTGTGTTCTTTCTCTGCGTCATGTTTACCGCAAATAAACGTATTTTATGTCTTTGGTTTCTTTCTAACACACGTTTTGTGTACTTTAGTGTGTCGTTTAAGTGTAACCAGTAAAACCATAGTAATTTTCTGGTAGGTATTTCATGAAATCCTCGTGGTTCAATGCAAAGTCCAGCCATTAACATAATTCTTTTTTTATTTCAATATTCAGCAGGGCTTTATTTCAGCTTAACACCCAGATCAGTATCAGGCCACCGAAGGCATATTTCCTCGTTTTATACGATCATGTATTTCCATATTCTGCTCGTACCCTTGAACCCCCTAGTTTACGACAGGGTTCTACACATACATATATGTATGTATATGTATGAATGTACGTACGTAGGTATGTATGTAGGTATTTTTATGAGATATCGTGCTCATTCGCTTTTATGTGTTTCAGACGAGACAATATTTATTATTAAATGTTTTTTTGTGAACTTTGGCGGGTTATGGTATCGCGATCTCTTCCATTTTCCAGTAATATTTTTGTTAATATTTAAGCTTTCATCATCCTGTTTTTTCCTACTAAACTTAACCCAAGTGATAATACATGAAACCATCATTTAGCCTAGCCTTTTCCCAGCTATGTTGGGGTCGGCTTTCAGTCTAATACGCGGATACAGCTGAATACGCTACTAATGCTATTTCATCATCATCCTGATAAGCCTATAATTTTCCCACTGCTAGGACACAAATCTTCTCTCAGTGAGAGGGAGTGGGCCGTAATCCACACACGGACCCAGTGCGAGTTGGTAGATGTCACCATATCTTCGAATTTATGGTTATAGAACGTAGTTTGTAAATAAATAATGAACACAAAGTAAAGTGCCTGTCTAGGTTCGAACCTAACATCTACAACTCGTAAATGGTTAACTATTCGAATTAGAAAAAAATAAATTAAAAATAGAATTTCTCTGAATTTCCTCTGTTCAACCCTCTAAAACACGACCTCTTGATGAGCGAAGACAATAATTTAATTATCCCCTTTATACTTCAAAGAATCTGAACTTAATATTATAATTATTTATTTATAAAATTTTCATATCGTCACTAATAAAATTGTTGTCAAAGTGGTTTGGAAACAATTCCGCCATTAATTTTATGTAATTGAATTCTGCTTTGCACAAAGCTGCTGTTAATTTTAATCTAAACTGAAGATTATAATATATTTTACAATGTTAAGTATTGTTAACTTTGACGGACGGGGGAATGTTATCTCTTTATCAGTGGATAGTGATGAGTTTATCACATCACATTAATTGACGACACCGTTGGCGCAGTGGCTGAGCGATCGACTGCTGCGCTGCGTGTCGCGGGATCGATTCCCGCACGGAACAAATATTTGTATTGCCTACAGGTAGTTGTTCCGGGTCTGGCTCTTTATGTATGTGAGTTTAAATGTTTGTAAACGCACCCACGATACAGGAGCAATTCCTAGTGTGGGGCAAAGTTTTTTTTATTTTTATTAAAAAAAATTGAGAGGTTTCAAGGGACACCCGGATGGAACGAAGTATAACTGGCTTGCTTTCTATAAGAGAGAGAGAGAGACAGAGAAACACGCGCACGCCGTACGGCTTACAACTATAGCAAAAAGTGTCGTTCCAACTTTTGGTCTTAATTTTTTCCGTCTAGCCCCCTTTCGCAACGCGCGATAAGGAACTTCGTTCCAAAAAAAAAATTAAATTACATATCCAATAGGACGTTTTACAACACTTTTTATTTTTATAAATATATCAATTAATGGTCCACTGCTGGGCAAAGGCCTCTCTACTGTCCTTCCACTTATTTCTGTCCAGAGCTGCCAAAGACCAATCTTTATTAAAGGAGTCCAGTTCATCATGCCATCTCCGTCTAGGCCTGTAGTGATGTCCTTTTTCTAAAATATTATTTGACACTATCTCATGTAAATGCATAGAGATATCACATGACGAATAATAGTAGGTCAACGACCTGTGGCCGGCAAAGATAGTTCAAAAGTGGCCATTTCGAATTACTCAAACAATGCAAAAAAATAAATCGAACACTGTAATTAAGACTAGCAGTTTAAAAAAGAGACCGCGCGCTGTGAGTGTGCGAAAAATTGATAATTGTGTTATAACTCCCATGTTAACAGACAGAATATTTATTGAATGGGCTTAAAAGTTAATTGTAAAGAGTCTTTGTGTGGGTGAGTTGCTGCGGAGTTAAACTGGTTCGTGTTGCTGTAGAGTTAAACTGGTCTGTTGGAGTTTTGTGTGAGGGTGTAGTATACTTAGAAAATATCTGTCAATGAAATGAAAAGTTAGGTATTCCAGTTATTAATTCGTAGAATAAATTAGTTCTTCTGTATCGCAATCATTTAAATTTGGAAAAAAAATTCATCTCTTCTACAATAGCCATTAATTAACATTAGCTTCATCAGCTTATTCACTTTATTGCGGTTCAGCCTGTTCATCTTGCAAATTACCAACACATTTGTGTACTGCACTCGACCGTAGAACGAACGATATTTGGTGAGTTACTAAACGTTTAGTTACTAAATTACTCATCACTTGACTAAATTACTAACGCAGTCCGAACCAGGTTTTTAGTCATAATTTCTATGCGCGAAATGTCGCTGGATGACGGGGGTGAGGGTTGTGGAGATTCGTATTTCGTCAGCGCGAGAGACGACGAAGGTAGGAGTCATAATGACAGTCCATGACGGTATGTGCTTAAGGGTAGTTCACAAGTCAACTAATTCGCGCAATTAGGGGTATTATACATGGCGGATGTCCGAGCGGCTATGACACCACGTGTCGCTGCGAATCTCTCATCTGTTGGTCCTCCATTATGGACGTGTACGTGCAGGTTTTTGGAAAATAATACTCGCAAAATAACGTGCTTATTTTACTCACAAATATCCACAGATTTTTTTTTCCATAATATTTAATTTTTAGCAATACAAAAATATAATACACAATAAAAATAAAAAAAAGTCATCGTCACCGCCGCCATGACACGCACAACCCCATTCAACCCGTTACCCGCTCTAATTCTAAGCCATAGTGTTGTAATAAACGATTACAACTTTTAAAAAGTATTACAATAAATTAACTAAATCATCGCGCGCCGTCATACATGCTTAATACCTCTGTATTCTCTAGTACGTAACACATTCTATGCAAATATATGACTTTTGTTTTGACACCTAGGTACACAAAAATGTAGCAGACTTTAAAAAACCCAGAAAGTACTTTCCAACATGCGCGAAAACAGCTGAATCTACCCTCAAACAAATCTTGCTCACAAAAATGCATAGTAGACTAAATATTCCGTCGCTTCCCGGTACGACTTCACAAATTCCGTTTCGTTCCATACGAGTAAAAACTTTTTGTATACCTTCATCAAAAGCATATTTTAAAATTGCTCTCAAAGGATGGGGAAGAAAAAAATAGTTAGGAAAACTTTTCGTGCGAAAACAAGGTTTCGAGTGGTTCTGATATGAAATGTAGAACCAACGAGGTTAAAAAGAACGTGTGTAACAAAATATCGTGGTTTTGCGAAAAGGAAAAATCAAACGCCTAAAAAGTTCAGTTTATTTCTGAAACGGAGCTCTTTCAACTTTCAACTGCATTAGACTCGACCCCTAAGATACAAGCCCTGCTCAGTTTGGGGGTCAAAGGTCAAAAACAAAGTACAACAGTACTTAATTATGATTTAATGTAAGCTTTACTGTTTGTCATCACTATTTTTTTTTTTTGCCAATAAAGCTATTTGTATATTTTTTGTGCATTGAAGTCTCTGAGATTTCTCTAAGCGAGAATATTTAACAGAAAAAAAAACACCTCCAAAAAAATAACCTTGTCACAAAATAGTCTCGATAATTTCGAAGCATAGAACAGCAATCACATAGTACAGACACACAACCTTGAGCCTAATGCTTTAGCGATAAATTTGAAAATCTATTAAAGAAATTTTACTGATTGTATTAGCTTGATGTGCTGGTAACTCTGTACCTAGTAACAGAAACCTTAAAAATCTTACGTTTAAATTATTGAGATTAGGTTAATAAACAAGACTTCTTTGAACTTATTAAACGTTTTAAATAACTGCACAGTAAAAGTTTTACACAATAGACATCAGGCGACAGACGCATGCAAGTGGTGCCATCTCGCGTTACAATATAAAAGTAAACAGGCAAACAACAAATAGCATACAGCCTAGAATTAAATTACTTATAAAATTTTATCCAATATAAATTCCCACATCTGTAACTTCCACTTAGCTACATAGAATCGCACAACTTTAAAATAGCACAACCCTAAAAAAACCCTTTGAGAATTCAGATCTCAAGTACGTAATCATTACAAGAAACCCAATACGGCTCACACAGGTTGTCAAGGAAACCGTATTTACAACTACTATTAATATCAATTAACGTAATAAGTGCTTCATTGGTTTAATAGCTACGTCTTTTAGAAACCATTGTTTGATCAATTTGGAGGTATTCGTATTAGGAATATTGACTAATTGAAAGCGAGGGAGCGAATTAGTGAATGGTTGGAAATGAGCTTAGTACTTGTATTTGCAGTACCTATATTATTTATTATTATTTCTGAATTTTCTTAAACTATACCGGTTGATTTTTTTATCGCCTGGAGATAAACAGGGTATAAAAGGTGAACGGAGTAGAAGGCTACAGCACAGAAATCTCTTTTTTTTTAATTTAAAATAAAGAAAAAAAAACGAATAAATCGACAAATAATATAAAAAATCAACATTAAGACACCCTTCTCTACGCGCGGAAATTTCATCAAATTCGTAGCGGTGTTTGTTGTATATTCATACTCTTTTATTCAAAAAGTTATGGATATAAGGTCTTTACTCTATACTTGTCATGTTCTTTTGACTTTTCAATAAAGCCAGTTCAATATGCTCCTGCATTATATTTTCTTATAATATTTATATCCTTCCAACACGTTATCAGCACGAATTATAAGGTGTTATATGATGACAGGGTATAATATGAGTTTTCACGGTATTCAAATGTTAAAAAACCGAGATGGATACCCAACCTGGAAGTTCAAAATGCGGATGCTTCTCATTCATGGGGAGCTGTGGACGTCCATCACTGGGTATGATGATTCTGATAAAACGGCGGAGGATGTGCGCTCTCGTAATGACCAGAAGGCGTTGTCAAAAATATGCCTTACGGTTGACGAAGCAGCAATTTCGCATGTGAGAAATGCGAAAAACGCCAAGGAGGCTTGGAGTGCTTTACAAAAAGCTTATGAAGATAAAGGTATGGGTCGTAGGCTATCACTAGAGCGTAGACTTTACAAATATGCCTTAATCGATTTCCAAGATATGGAATCGTATATCAACGCCATAATGAGCATTGCTCAAGATCTTGAAGATATTGGTAAGAAGATCGACGATGGATCTTTGGCTGCGATAATTCTCGGAGGTTTGACATCACGATATGAACCGCTGATAATGGCTTTAGAGAATTCTAATGTTGAAGTAACCAGCGAGTTGGTTAAGGCGAAGCTGTTAAACGAGCTTTCCAAGGACCCTCACCAAGACCAGGTGGCTGCGCTACGTTCAACAGGTTCTGTTCTGTTCTGTGTCGGTAAAGGTTTTCAAAGGTACAGATTGCCATCATCATAAGGAGGTGGAACAGGCTGTTGTAAACGAAGTGGCTCTCTCTGCGCCAGCTGCAATTGAAGGATGGATTATTGATTCCGGTGCAACAATTCACATGACTCCGCATCGCGAGTGGTTCAGCAGTTATCGGCCTGTACAGGGTGGAACGATTACTGTGGCAAATGGACAAAAAGTGGCGGCTGTTGGAATTGGTGATGTATCAATAGATACAGGTACTTTGGCGAACAAGATAGAGAATGTAGTTCACGTTCCTGATTTAAACTGTAACTTACTTTCAGTTGATAAAATAGTAAAGAAAGGTTACTCTGTAGTTTTCAATAAAAAAGGCTGTACAATTTATGACACAAAATGTGATGTTGTAAATAATAAAAATGTTTTAGCGTATGGTTCTGAATGTAATGGGTTGTATACTTTGAATTGTTCAATTAATATGTTCAATAATGTTTCAGCTAAACTTGTGCACTCTGATTGTTCCAACTTCCAGCTTTGGCATATGAGGTTAGGACATTTATGTCGTATAGGCATGGATCTACTAAGAAAAGGTCAGGCTATCGGCGTAGAGTACACGGACGTTGACAAGGAACCATGCATACCCTGCATAGAGGGTAAGCAGGCTAGAAAGCCATTCAAAAGTTTGAAATACAGAAAAGCTACGTCACCACTTCTATTGGTTCATACCGATATTTGTGGACCTTTTTCTACTAATTCGTTTACAGGTAATAGGTATTTTATTATTTTTGTAGACGATTATACACGTTATATTTTTGTGTATTTTATTTCTTCTAAAACGGAAGTGAAAACCAAGTTTTGTTCTTTTCATTCATTTGTCGAGAGACAGTTTGGTGGCAAGATTAAGGCTATGCGGTCGGACAATGGCACTGAATTCATGAATAAGGAATTGATGGATTATATTCAGTCTATTGGTATCGCGTGGCAAACGACTGCACCTTACAGCCCTCAACAGAATGGGTCACCATCGGCAGCAGTGCCAAGACAAGAAGTTCTTCCCTCCTCTTCACCTGGGAGTAGCGAAATAGATGTTCCGGATGTTCCTAGCATGGATACTTCTTTCGTGGATGCTGAGGATACTGATGTTGAAAACAGTGAAGCAGTCGATCAGAGGTCAACAATGTTGATGATCAGCAACCTAGGCGATATCCTTCGAGAGATCGCAAACCACCGGATTATTTTTCATATAAAACATTGCTAGATGATGGATGCGACGATCCAAACAGTTATCGGGCTGCGATTAGCAGCGACGAAAAAGATAACTGGTTTTTAGCAATGAAAGACGAGTATGATGCCTTAGTCAGAAAGGGCACGTGGGTTTTGGTAGATAAACCAAAAGGTAAAACTTGTATTCCTAGCAAGTGGGTTTTCAAGTTGAAGCGAGATGCGAACGGTGATGTTGTTAGACATAAAGCGCGCCTAGTAGCAAAAGGTTTCCGACAGCAAGAAGGTGTCGACTATCATGAAACGTTTTCTCCGGTTGTGCGTAACTCATCTTTGCGAACCTTGTTAGCTCTTGCAGTGCAGGAAGATTATAAGGTTCGGCATATGGATGTGGACACAGCTTTTCTGAACGGAGATATAGATGAAGAAATCTTCATGACACAGCCAGAAGGTTTTGTAAAGGAAGGCGATGAGTCGAAAGTTTGCTTATTGAAACGGTCTCTTTATGGGTTGAAGCAAGCACCAAGAGCCTGGAATACAAAGTTAAAACAGACTTTGTCAGTTCTTGGTTTTATGCCGACATCTGAACCATGTATTTTCAAAAACAATTCGTACTCGGACTCCTTGGTTCTTGCTGTTTACGTCGATGACCTCCTAATTTTGTATAAAAAAGAAATTACGTTTGACAATTTCAAATGTCAATTTGTAAAATATTTTTCATCAAAAGATCTTGGACAAATAAATTTCTTTACGGGGATAAATATTCATCATAATAAGGATGGGATGAAATTATCTCAAAGCATATAGCACATATATTGATAAGTTGCTCAAGAAATTCAATATGCAAGATTGTAAGGGTGTGTCTACACCTCTGCTCAAGAAAACACTTGAACCTGGAGTAGGTGAGTGTGAGCACCCATACAGGGAGTTGATAGGCTGTCTCATGTTTTTTGGCTGTAAATACAAGGCCAGACATCGCATACACCGTGAGTTGCTTAAGTCAATTTAACTCAAAATTTGATCAGTCACATTGGAATGTTGCCAAACGATGTCTTCGTTACCTGAAAGCAACAAAAGATTGTGGTATTACATACAACAAAAACAAGGTAATACAACAACTTTGACGGGGTTTTCAGATGCAGACTGGGCAAATTGTCCAACTGATAGAAGATCATACACTGGGTTCTAGTTTGAACTCGCAGGCGGCCCTATTTCGTGGGAAGCTAAGAAACAGCCCACAGTGGCTTTGTCGTCCGCTGAAGCCGAATATATGGCATTGGCTACAGCAGTAAAGGATGCGTGCTTTTTAAATAAAGTAGTCGTATCTATAATAATTCATCATCTGCCTGACCTTTTCCCAACTATGTTGGGGTCGGCTTCCAGTCTAACCAGATGCAGCTGAATACCAGTATTTTACATGGAGCGACTACCTATCTAACCTCCACAACCCAGTTACTGGGTAATACGATACCCCTTGGTAAGACTGGTGGTCAGGCTTTGATTTTAAAGATGATCAACCGCTTATTTATTAAATTATCCCCTCGTATCTATAAAAAATATCAAACCAAATAGCCCACCTCGATCTAAGGGCAACAAAGGACAGTCGGCCAGAAGATTGGCTCTGGTGTTGTAAACTCACAAGCTCATCGTGTATCGATTCACGATCAAAAGCTTACTAACTAGATATTTTATTCAAGTTAGGATGACAGTCAGCTCTTTTCGAGCGTAAAAATTACATAAGATAAGGCAGTCTCCCAAACGCCCGCTATCTTCAATAGTTCCTAGTGTTCTAACTGGGAAAAAGAAGTGGCGCAACAAACCCAGCATAAGCGGCCTATTAATGACCTCAACTGCTGAGACAAAGGCCTAAAGAGTCGTATAGCAGAGCAGAGCCGTAGGGTAGATGGCCGTTACCCACCACGCGGGCCCAGTGCGGGTTGGTAGATTAAAACGTTTTGCAAACGTCAGGCTTTCATAATCACCAGCAAGGCGAAAACCGACCTTGTGTCCTATCCCTAAGAGTTTTTCCTCTTTAACCTTGAACTGCTAGCTCCCACAATTATTTTCCTATGACCCTTATCGCAAAGGTCACCTTTAAACTTTTGAACACATAAATTCGTACCCTATGGATCATTAAACAGTAGATGAATTTATGTACGAGTATAATGAAAATCGAATTCTCATTAAATAGTCTACGTAAAAAGATATATTCACGTTGGTTCGAACTTTCATCTATTCTCTGCCTGCGAGATTTTTGACTTCTATTGTGACTAAATTTTCGGTTCGACGATTACCAAGTCACCGCGACGTGAGAAGGTCAAACTTTTGACATTATATCCATTCAGATTTTTTATGTTAACTAGGTTTTTTATTTATTGTTATTTTATTTTCTTTAATACAGGGTGGCATCGACGCGCAACCTGTTATCTGGATTCAGTATAATATGATTCTGAACCTCACTGCGTTGGATTTTTTCATTTGTTATTTTATAAAAAAAAATCTGGTTACTATTATGTATAAAAACATTGTTTATTTATTACATTGGTAATAATGATTGTGGTAAAAAAATATAGTTACATTACAAATCTACGCACGAACTCCGTCAGGCACGTATAAAGGTCTAGTGTAGTACTTACTTCATTAATTTTGGTTTGTTTTGATTGTCAGCAGTGTGACTGTAGCGGTATCTACAACGCCACATGCGAACAACGCGTCATACTGACGTCACACAAATCCTGCATCTCGCAAGCAGAGTTTACCGCGCAATTAGCATAGATACAATTTCCCAAAATCAATCGTTGGGCAATTGCCCGCCAGACGCAACACCCGTCTGGTCGGAGGATCCTCCCTTTTCTATAGATGATGAGTGAACTTTACACCCTGTTCCCCATACCTCCAAATGACTAATGGCTGATTTTTCAATCGACGGATAATTTTTATTCGTGGAGTAAAATTGACGTCTGACAGATTTTGTATAAAAGACCTGTCTAAAGTTCAAAATTATTCTCTGAAAATATTATCTGGCGTTGCAAAAATCCGCCCTAGGTATATTTACAGTTACAGAAATCGATTCTGTTAACGATTCTGAACAAACTACTTACATGTGCATCAATTCAGTTACACATTGTATGTAGATTCTTATCATTTTGTGAATGTGAGAACGTTGTAGGCCTTGTACAATCATAGAAGCTTCGATTGGTTGACCATTTTTTATTTAGTTAGTACAGACGCCAGCAGGTCAAGCTACCCGAAACTGTCAAAATATCCCAATCAACCGTGAACCTTAATAATTTAGGGATAAAGTCGAAAATCTATTAAAGAAATTTGACAGATTGTAGTAGCTTGATGTGCTGGCGTCTGTACCTAGTACTTGTTGACAGGCGTTCACTGCCCTCCTATATCTATTAACAGTGTAATTTGAAGACATTGTAAAAGTCATTTTTTTTTTAAAGTAACCGTTGAGTTTCTGGTCGACTCTTCTGCACAGGAGATACCTAGCTTCTGATTTTTTATGAGAGAGCATCTGAATACTACTAATTATGCAGGGAGCGACTGCCTATCTGACCTCCACGTTGACAGACAATTTTGTCATACTTGTCATCATTTGCCTAGCCTAACTATATTGGGGTCGGCTGTTAGTCTAACTAAATGGACCTGAATGCTAGTATTTTACATGAAGTGACTGCCTATCTGACCTCCACGTTCACAGACAATTTTGGCATACTGATCAAACAAAGGTAAACACCATAAAGGTGTTATTTTTACATTATTATCGATTTTATTGATTACGTATATTCCATTTTGCCTTCCGGGCTGTGCCGAATTATGCCGACCAGAATATAATGAGTGATATTATTTCCGTAAATTGGTTTGTACAAACACTTTTACACGTCAATAATATTTATTAGAAAACAACCGACTTCCAAAAACGACACTACAAAGTGAAAAATAACTTTAATTTCGGAAGTCGGTGTCGTTGGGTTCACATTTTCGTTGTTTGCCACCGACTTCCGAAAATTAAAGTTATTTTTCACTTTGTAGTGTCGTTTTTGGAAGTCGGTTGTTTTTTTTGCAAAAAAGTTTTTATTTTTCACTTTTAAGTTGTAATTTTTTTTACCAGTAATTTTGGTTTAAAAACCAAACTACTGAACCGTTTTTGATGAAATTTCTATGGGACCAATTGGGAAGTATACCCTTTCAAACAAAAAATAATTTTTCAAATCGGTTGGCAAGCGACTGAGTTATGCGCGAACAAACATAAAAAAAAACAGCATCCGAATTGGGAACCTCCTCCTTTTTTAGAAGTCGGTTAAAAACTACAGCGATCTGATCAATCATTCTAGTCAAACTGATGGCCAAATGCAACTCATAAGTTCAAATGTTGAACCCATATACAGAAGAAAGTTTTTTTTATATTTCCATGGTTGAACCCGTCGAAGTCCCGAAGTAATTCCGAACAACTCTAAGTAAACCCCTATCTTTCTGTCTCTCTCCTTCTCTTTACTCATTAAAATTTTGCAATCCATTTTGTGTACCTAAACAAACACTTATGAAACTCGCCACCAAACTTTCATTAAGCTGTTTGTGATAGCAATTTTAATTGTCAGCTCTAAAAGATAATGTTTCCTGTTAGTAAAAAGGTTCATATCTTAATCTAAACATTTATTCAAATTAGGCTACAATAAATATGTACATATATTTGTACTGAAAAAAAAAAACAAGCAAAAGAATCACAGGGCATCAAAAAATTCGTCCGCATCGCTGTCAACAGGAACAATGCCCAAAAGGCTGGCAGCATTGCCACGTTGTATGGCGATGCTAATTCTTTGGCCAAGAAACAGGCCAGCCCTCTGGCCACGTGAAGAGTCGACTAACCGCTTGGCGATATCTCGGAAAACCAAGTGGGCACTCGGACCCCATGGCCCTAGTGTTTCAAATCTAAACTAATAATATTATAAACAGAAAGGATTTGATTTTTGTATGTATGTTTGTTACGACTTTACACTAAAAGGGCTGAATGGGTTAGGATTAAATTTGGCACATGGGTGACCATGACCTGGATTACGACATAGATATGATATATGAACATGGGACATATGATAATACTTTTTATCCTGATATTCCCACAGGATCGAAACTTATGCAAGTGAAACCACGGGGTGCAGATTTGAATAGTATTTACAGTGTCGGTAAAATTACAAGCGTGTACATACAAGCATTTGGACGCAACGCTACGCGTCATTGCAATGACACGTAGGCATGTTCTAGCTAGAAAGACGAGACCGATGGGGCGAGAAAAGCGGCTATACACAGTTAAGCCATCTGCTATCACTAATTTAGAAAAGCACTAGCTGCACCCCGCGGTTTTACCCGCATAAGTTTCGATCCCGTGGGAATATCGGGATAAAAATATCCTATATATTAATCCTGGGGGCCTACTCCGAAGTGCATAGAGCGAATGTTCGGATCGGATCGAAACATGGCCGAACTGAATATAATTGAAAAATGCTAAAAAAGTTCGGATCGGCTCAGTTGGGTCGGGACCATAGTCAATATTCAAAAGAGTATAGGAGTGTAGGATCGGAACCGACCGAACCAAATAGTAACTTCATAGCCGGAAACGGCCGAACATTCGGCTGATACTACTTCAGAGTAGACCCCCTGGTTATAAACTATGTGTGTGCCAAATTTCATCTAAATCCGTTTAGTAGTTTTGTTTGGCGTGGAAGAGTAACGAACATCCATCCATCCATACGCACTTTCGCATTTAGTAGGATTTACGATTCGTCATTTAGGAGCTACAACCTCCAAACAGCCAGAGAAAAGCTTCAAACAGATCTTCTTCCATCAAGTGCTTAAACATCCTAGTAGTTTTGAACTCCAGCTATCTATTTAGAGGCAAAAACAAAATGCGGCGGGCCGTGCTGCAACGCAACGCATTGCCAAAAGCATCACTCGTGTATATTTTCTAAAAAGTCAGAATAGAACGGCATTAAGATAGACTTCAGCTGCCACCAATAAAACTAATACTTATTATTTAAGAAAAATACACATTTTTCTTAAATAATTTTAGTTTTATTACACACACTTAGTTGCAGTACACACTGCATAACAATTATTATTTACAATCAATGACCAAACAGTTTTCAAAACTTACCGCTGACAATGTTTAAAAAATACTTTTCAAACTATATTAATAGTTTACAAACTAAACAATGTTTAAACAACAATGTACAACAATGTTTTAAAATACTTTACAAACTACATATTAATATAGTTTGAAAAGTATTATTTAAACATTGTCATCATTCACAGACATTATACCATTAAGTACTACTTAGAAGACAAATCAATAGAATCTGTAATTTGTAAGTTAGACTAATTGACATCGCTAATTGTGAATACTTTTCACGCCATGTTATGGCAGGATATGCTGTAACACCTTATGTACTATATTCTACCTAATAAATATTTTGATTTGATTTATTTGAATAGAATATAATACCAACACGCACTACAGGCGGGTCGCACCGCACTTTTTTGTATAAAAATGCGTTGTGCTGCGGCCCGTTGCGGCTGTAATGTGCACTTGGACTAAGAGCTCCAACATTGCCGATGGAACTTCGTCGAGCATTTCCGACGTTTGGCCCCCAAACTGGAACGGGCCGGGGCCGCCCTAAAGCGGCTCTTGCCCAACCTGAGGGGGCCAAACGCCTCCTGCCGGAGGCTTTACGCGGGGGTCGTGCGGTCCATGGCCCTATATGGGGCCCCGGTATGGGCGCGTTCACTGCGGCTTCGAGCCGCACACTACCTGAACGCGCCCCAAAAGGTGGTAGCCGTAAGGCTGATCCGGGGCTACCGCACGATCTCAGGCGAGGCAGCAAGCCTCCTTGCCGGACTGCCACCATGGGATCTGGAGGCGATAGTCCTCGCGCGCCTATATGATTGGCGCGCGGAGGCACTACGCCGGGGGGAAACTCCGCATCCGCGGCAAACCGCGGCGGAGCGGACGAACCTCCGGCGCGATCTCATGGCGGCATGGAAGGAGCGACTATCGCAACCCAGCGCAGGGCACGCCACGATAGCGGCGGTAAGACCCCTCTTTGAGGAGTGGCTAGAGAGACGTCACGGCGCTCTCACCTACCGCCTGACGCAGGTCCTCTCCGGACACGGATGTTTCGGGAGGTTCCTGCACATCATCAGGCGGGAGGAGACGCCCGGGTGTCACCACTGTCAGGATCGCCCAGAGGACACGGTGGAGCATACGGTGGAGGTCTGCCCTGCTTGGGCAGAGCACCGCCGTGTCCTCGTAGAGGCGATTGGCAGCGGCGGCGACCTCTCGCGCCCGGCCCTGGTTCAAGCCATGGTCCGGGGTGAGAGGGAGTGGGAGGCAGTCACCTCCTTCTGCGAAGCAGTCATGCTAGCGAAGGAGGTGGCGGAACGCGCCTTGCGCACCTCACGCCTCAGCCGCCGCGGGAGACGCTCCGGGCGTCGGGAGCCGCGTGACGACTCCCGGCCACCGTAGGCGCGGGCCTGCGGGCGGAGAGTAATGGGTAGCTCTCCGTCCGATCAGGACTAGGCCCGTGCCGGACGGCGTGTTCGTGTTCCACGCGCGCCTCAAAGAGATGTCAGCAAGTGACGGGGCCCCACAGGGCCGAAGCCTGCCAGGGTAGCGGGACCATCCGAAAGGGTTTACCGCTGCCCTGGAACATAAAGGGCTAAGGAAGGAACACGGGTGGGTTTTAGTCAGTAAAAGTCTGACACTCCCTTCTGCTCCACCCAGAGCGGGAGGGGTCATTTGATGATTTCCCATCCTCAAAAAAAAAAAAAAAGAGCTCCAACATTTAGACTTGGGCCAAGAATTAGCATCGCTTCGAACTATAAGTGTCCTGGCTTTTCGCCACGTTTAAGTTTTTCCGTACTTAATTAGATCCGCGGTTGTTTTTGGTAAGAAAAACAATACTATCTTGCTTTGTGAAGTGAACGAGATTTACTTGAGAGAGATTAGGGAAGATGAGAAAGTATAACGTGTATGTGTGGTGCAAACTGTCAATATAAGTTGGTTATTAATAAATAAATAAATAAAAAAAAAATTACTTGAAAAGCTTTTTTTTGTCTGCAAAAAAAAACTTTAAATACAAAAAATTCAAATAATTACAATTTCTTTATGATAATGATCATAATCATAAGAATTATACTTAATGCAACCGCAGAGAAACCTTCCGTCTGGATATGATTTAGAGTGGCCTACGTAGATACTGTGGAGATTTTAACATACATGGGAAGAGCAGCATCGATTAGGTCCCACTAAATATTAATAGTTTTTAATTATTATGAATTTATAAATACCACTCTTGCGCTAGCAGAACTGATTCAATTAGTAACTTTGTGTAGTGTTTGGGTCACCAAGATACAGGCTGTGCCTAGTTTGGGACCCGCTGTTAAATCAGTCCAAGCTTTCTGTTGGTTAGAACTTCATGCTAATACTTATGTTTGTGAACTATGTTTACACATTCATTCATCATTCATTTTCATTCATTGAATTTGAAACGCACAACGCCATCTCGGCAGGCCGAGACGAAGATGGCGGGACGAGCTTTACTTTTACCGAAAATACTGGCCAACACTTGCCAAAAAACAGAATAGTGTGAAAAAGGGAGATAGGGCTTTGCCCTGCAGTAGGACAATACAGTCTAGTTAGAATAGAATAGAACAAAATGGCTTTACCATGCAACCTTCAAGGGAAATTTTATCTATTTATTTATTCATTTTACCATTTATGTACACACATTTATTTTTTAAATACCCAGAGGGTATTTATTTTTTTATTTTTCTGGTGACCCTTGTGACCACCCCTATCACCCACCTTCGCAGCTACGTAACCTTTTGGGACACCCTGTATAAACAGACAATAAAAAACAGAACAGAAAAAATAGGTACAGAGGTGATGCTTATTTCATAAGAAATCTCTTCCAGCATACCTGAGATATGACAATAGATACAGAGATGTTGACAGCATGTGATAGAGCAAAGGAGACAAACAATAATACATACGAGTAGAATCAAAAAACAATTCACTTAAAAACTAAACAAAAATTACGAGAATATACTATTTTATAAGTTGATGACATGCATAATGTGATAAACACTATTTAGAAGTATAGAAAAAGAGTAAAGATTCAGCTCAGAGGCTGACAGCTCACGTCATAATGTAAAATAAGTAGCATCAATCTTTATAGGGTCTTAGCATTATGCTGAGCGATGGCCGTTTTGCGTGAATGTGACGCATGTTTACCCCAACTTGTTTTTTTTGTAATTTTTTTTTATGCGTCATGTTTGCCGCAAATAAATGCTTTTTCTTTCTTTCTTTCTTTGGAATAATTCATCATCACCTGTCTAGCCTTTATCAAACTATATTGTGGTCGGCTTCTACTCAAACAGGATGCGGCTGGATACCAGCATTTCACATGGAGCGGTTGCCTATCACACATCCACTGCCCAGTTAACTGGGTAATACGACACCCTTTGGTAAGAGTGGTTGTCAGAGTTTCAAAGTCAAAGTCAAATAATTTATTTCAAATAGGCACATAGAAGGCACTTTTGAACGTCAAAAATAAAATTAAAATAAAATTGATTCTAGTCGCCCCTTCCAAAAGGTAGTTTTCGTATGGAGAAGAATGGGCAAGAAACTCCACCGTTTCATCCTCCACACTTTCGTGGTTCTGACTACCCGTAACCATCAAATTATAAGATTAATATAGAATATGCCTTTTTTTTATTGTTCCCGTTAGAGTACCTCCCAAGTATGCAGCTGACAGTAATTATTAGGCGAATAAATACCCACCTACTCTTAAATCGATCTAAATTCTTAGTAGTAATTTAGCACAACCGCTTCTACCAACCCGCACTGGGCCCGCGTGGTAGATTACGGCCCACTCCCTCTCACAGAGAGGAGGCCTGTTTCAAAGCAGTGGGAACATTATTAGGCTGATATATTAATGCTTCTACTATCTAGGTTTATATATTAGAAAAAAAAATATTATAATATAATTATAAATCTCTCTAGTGCCTAAACGTGTATCCACTCCCTACGACTTATTATGAATAATCTAATATTTAACTTCTTTTATATAAATAATAAGCATGATGTCTTCTGAATAAAATATTATCGGAATTAAAGTTTATTATTTTTGGAACTACGAGGGCGTATCACGTGTCGTACTTTTATAACATTATTTTCAGTTATCTTTTTCAATCTATTTAAAAAAATTACATTGGTTCAGAAATAGCGCGTGTCTGGGGTGAATTTTCAAATGTGCGTGGATTTGCATATATTATTATGTTTTTTTTGCAATTTTCTGGTCAGAGTCAGGTAATGTGTTTATGATTCGCGACGCGACGGTAACAAATGTGTATTTACAGAATCGTAATCATTAAAGTCGTCGTTATAACTAAGTTAAAATTAACCTAAAATGTCATGATTTCATGAAATTTTCATTCCTTAAAGTAATTGGAACTAATCGGAGTTGTACACGCACTTTTGGACTTTGTCCCAATAAACTCGTTACTTGTCAATTTGACGTAATATATTAAATGTCACACTTTTATCTCACTACTTTTATTTTCTGAAGGCCAATTACCGCAATTAAAAGCGTTCAAAATCTAGTCGCAATCTCATCTCAGCGACGATCATTGCAAAAAACTTGTCAAAAATTTAGGGAAATTAGAAGTATTTTTGACAGATTGAGACTGAGATCAGCACCCTAATTGCAAAACACACAATCAATCTCAATCTGAATCATTTTGAAGGATATTGCTAATCCATTGCTTCATAAGTTCGAAAAAGGTTACCTTCATAAATTTGTCTGCTCAACACGTAAATAACGTAATGAATGTTGTTGAACTGTCAAAATGAAACCGATTCTGAATGATCGTGTGTTACGCAATTGGGGTGCAGACTGAGAACGTTCTTAAAATTACGAGAATCGCCCCTCTGTTGTCTTCCGTTTAGTTAGAAGCTTTTGGGCGCATTATGTCCAATTCTCAAAATGTCCAACTGTCCAATTCTCAATTGGTCCAGTTCGCAACTGGTCCAGTTCGTAATTGGTCCAGTTCGACCGGAACTTTTACAATAAACTCCAAAACATCTTAAAAATATGACAATGAAAGGACGGGGGCTACTTCTTCCGTCATGTTCTTTACGAATTAACGTCACAAACACACTCCATCAAATTTATTACACAACTCGAAGCTTAGCAACGAGAGACGTTTATTTTTACTCACTGCCTGTTATTTCGATGCAGGACACAAGTCTTGGGGGCATCAACTAATTTCTTATTTGACATCTGTCCTACGTCTTATCTTAAACTGTTACATTATTGAATCACCCGCGTAGAAAACTTGGCTCAAACATGACGAGTACTTTTCGAGTTTGACACATAATATTACTTAGTAATAAGTAGAAGCTTCAATATTCACTTTGTGTTACGAGTACACATGTTCATGAGGGCCTTGGGGCTAAATAATTACAGCCGCGGGTCTTGAAGGTTAAGCACCGAGGTCGGTCCGTGGATGGGGGACCATCCATTACATATCGAAACCCCTCCGAAACACATCCGAAACACCCGAAAGGGTTTACCGCTGCCCTGGGCATATTAACATAAAGGGCTAAGGAAGGAACACGGGTGGGTTTTAGTCAGTAAGAGTCTGACACTCCCTTCTGCTCCACCCAGAGCGGGAGGAGTCATTTGATGATTTCCCATCCTCAAAGAAAAAAACCCCTCCGTGCCTCGGAAAGCCCATTAAATCGTTGTCATTTGTCAACAATAAATAAAAATGAAAGGCGTATTTTATATTAATCTCATAATTATTCCTTGGATCGGGTTGTTACGGGTAGTCAGATCCCCGAAAGTCAGACAAACAATCTTACCAAGGGGTATCGTGTTAATCAGTAACTAGGTTGTGGTGGTCAGATAGGCAGTTGCTCCATCTAAAATAGTGGTATTCAGTTGCATCCAGTTAGTCTGGAAGCCGATCCTGATAGAGTAGATGATGACACGTGTTCACATATAATTTGCAAACACGTGTAAAACCAAGAAAACTAAAATTACCCAAGTTACTTTATTAACTCTGGTCTACATACAAGGCTGAGCGCCTATATTTTACCTAAGTATACAATTTAACTATTTGTTTCTAATTTCATCTTTTAGGCCTGCCTACTGATTCTCAATTTCATTTTCTAAATTTAATTTGAAAATTAAATTCGAGAAATTATTATTCTGCGTTTTCCCAAAAATATAGTTCTCGTTAAAAAAAAAAAAATAGAATACACTTATTCTATTCTCACACGGAAGAATGAATATGGAATTTTGATGTTACGAGTTTATTCCTATTAAAACTAAGGGTATCAAATTGCTAGTGAGAAGAATATTCATACTCGTGTAGGTATTATTTTCAACCCGGACTAAGTAATGCCCGACCCCTGGCTAAATAATAACAGCCACATAGGTCGAACAATCAGGTTAAGCTACGCTTGCCGCGGTTGTTCTGTGGATGGCTGACTATCTTTACATACCGAGACCCCGCCGTGCCGAAAGCACGTTAAACCGTTAGTCCCGGTTGTCATTCGTGGATCTTTGACAGTCGTTACGGGTAGTCAGAAGCCTGAAAGTCTGACTAACTGGGTTGTGGAGATCAGACAGGCAGTCGCTACATGTAAAATACCGGTATTCAGCTGAACCCGGTTAGACTGGAAGTAGATCCCAACATAGTAGGGAAAAGGCTAGGCAGATGATGATGTAGTGCTATTATCAACCATATGATGTGAAACTACTGGGTGAGTTGTATTAAAACCAGATCTGTAAAGCTCATTTAAAAGGAACAGCCGGTCGATTCTGTTAAAATCTCACCGTGAAAAGTCAAGTGAAGTGAGCTTGATGTGAGTTGTCAGTAGTGTCAATCCCTAGCATTATTTGGATTGACAGCTCACTCCACGCTCACTTCACCTAAGTTTTCACGGTGAGATGGTTACAGAATCGCACTGTTGTGTCAATAAACAGTCAGTCATGACAGTCCAGTCCTAAATTTATGATTGATTTTTATGTCTGATACGGGATTTGAAATAATGACTTTTATTCATTCCCTTCTTATTTACAAAATGTCCCACGTATATCAGTCATCTCGTTTCTGGTCCTGTGGGTATCATAAAAGACGATTGCCCTGTAAAACAATAACAGTGACACATAAATATTACAGTATTTTTATCTCACGAAGCGACGCGCGCTTTACTCCCGGCTACGAATTGTACAATGTGTGTGTGTGTGTTTGCGTGTGTGTATTATGTGCCGACGCTAATCGCCTTTCCGCACACATTCAAACCGTGTTTGAATACTTGGCAACCACAAGCAAAGCGAACGTCGCTTCTCATGATAAAAATACTATATAATTCTACTGAACATTACTCACTTCCGAGGATTAAAATACAGAGTAAGGATTCGGAATATTATGAATTTGATGTACAACAATACAATTTAAAAGAGTGGCCGTGGAGTTTCTTGCCTGTTCTTCTCCTTAGGTCTACTACGCTTTGCAATTTGCACCTAGCTTCATATTTTCTGGCTGACCAAAAATTGCCTGTTAATAGTACGGAGTAAAACCGTAACCACATAACCGGTATAAGCACTCTTTGACTTGAATTCCATCATGCATTATACCAAGAATAAGTGTTAATGTCCTGAGAATAAATTTTGAATTTTTGACAGTTCAGTTCCATATTAAAACTGTTATTACATACTAGAATTTTAATCCTCGGATATATTATGTCTGACTTAGGTTAAATCAGCCTTCAGAAGTAAATCTAGCAAGTAAGGATCACATTATGTCTGATAAACATACTTATCGTAAGAACTAAAGGAAAGGGAAGCTTTGCTCTGCAGTGGGCTACAAGCTAGATTATATTAAACTATACAGGCGGAAATAATTTTATATTACCAATGTCATCTCATCATCTGCCTAGCCTTTTTCCAACTATGTTGGGGTCGGTTTCCAGTCTAACCGGATGCAGCTGAATACCAGTATTTTACATGGAGCGACTGTCTATCTGACCTCCACAACCCAGTTACTGGGTAATACGATACCCCTTGGTAGGACTGTTTGTCAGACTTTCGGGCTTCTGACTACCCGTAACGACTGTCAAAGATCTACGAATGACAGCCGGGACCAACGGCTTAACGTGCTTTCCGAGACACGGAGGCGCACCATGTCATCTACAAAACGATAAACATTACACAATAATCTCTTTACTAAATAACTTATTTTATTCCTGTCCTTATTTTTTTTTTTCACTTTTTAAGTTACTAAATTGCTTCTTTATCTTACAAATCACTGTTGGTATGACTACAGCGGGTTAACGCAATATTTTGTACTTATAACTAGATACGACTTTTACGGTTACGATATGACTTAGACATGTGGAAGCTTGAAATGAGCATCTAGTATGCATAAATAATAATAATAATTTTTTTGAACCAATGTTACAGTTATTACCTTAAAATAACTTAACATCGTCTGTCTGTAACCGTTAGCGATCATCTTTTGGATCTTTACGGTGGTCCCCAAACTAGGCGGCGCCTATATTTTGGGGACCACTCAACACGACCGAATTCGGTCGCAAAGTCCTGTCACTCCATATATTACACCTGTCAATCCGGGACTTTGCGACCGAATTCGGTCGTAAAGCGATCGCTATGAATGTCGAGACTGCAGCGCCAGAGTTATGATACATAATGCTATTTATCACTGGAGTTTATGTAAGAATAGGTAAGTAATTTCAAATGATCATATAAAACTAAATTAAATATTGAGATCAAAGTGAACGTAAAACTTAAATCGTAAATGATTAAAAACAGAAATAAAGCTTAAATTGCACCGAACAGAGCCTAAAACTAAGAATATTAAACAATTAAAAATAAAATGTTAAACGACCAAAAATAAAATGCTAAACAGTGAAAAATAACATGTTAGATAATCAAAAATAGGGTGTGGGTGTGTTGGTGTGTGCGCGTGTGGTGTGTAGGTGTATTAGTGTGTGTGCATGTGGGGTGCATGATATTTAATTTTGTGGTTAGTCAAAACCGTGAAGGAAAGCAGCGTGAGGAAACCGGCATGGCATAAAACAAAAAAATCGAAGACATTCAACCCGCACTGGGCCCGCGTGGTGGATTATGACCCAATCCCTCTCACAGAGACGAGGCCTAAGTCCCAGTAGTTGGAATATTAACAGCTGATTATGCTTATGTTAGTCTGTAAGCTTTCTATAAAACAAAATAAATAAATAATGTCATTGCTTCCAAAACTTCTAAAACAAAAATTGCTATCTAGACAGAATAAAAAAAAAACTACTCCCCATAAATTGAAATGTTAGTATGGACATGTTACGTTGTTTTATTAAAAAAAGTACAAATAGAGAGATTGGTTTTCAGCAACTGTATTGGATTTCCAATTTGTTTAACTAACCCGCTGCTGTAGCAGTTGTTGGTAAGGGAAAGTAAACTGTAAAAAATCCATGGATACCCATTCAACCCTTTAAAAATTTTAATATTTTGGGGTAATATTCATGTAGAAAACTAATTAGAGGGGGAGCCTATGACTAAGTAATAACAGCCGCAAGGATCCATCGATTAGGTTAAGCTCCGCTTGCCGTGGTTGGTCCGTGGATGGATGACAATCTTTACATACCAAGACCCTTCCGGTCCTCGGAAAGCAGTCACCACATGGAAAATACTGGTATTCAGCTGCATCCGGTTAGACTGGAAGCCGACCCTAATATAGTTGGGAAAAGGCTAGGCAGATGATGAGACATGTAGAATACGAATTAAAATGTACCTTCTGAAGTTTTCGAACAATGTTTACTCATGTAGGGAATTGTATAATCAGGCTATAACGTTCCCACTGCTGGGACACAGGCCACCTCTCTGTGAGAGGCCGTAATCCACCACGCGGGCCCAGTGCGGGTTGGTAGATGCCACATGTCTTCGAATTTTTGGTTCTAGGACATGCCGGTTTCCTCACGATTTTTTTTTGTTTTTAGGGTCTTGATTAGAATAATATTGTTGACTATGGACATACATTGATGTTGTGTAAATGTCCCTTTGCCTCTTTGCATAAGTAAACATTACATCAAAATGCATGAAAGATTTGGTTCTTTATTTATTGTCCAACTTACTACTACTATTTAAGAGGGGCCACCTATTAAGTAGTAGTGTTGAGAACATCTGTGTAAGATCTGGGTGTCCCGAGGGTTTCTGACCGAATGAGCCTATAATTATACCTGTAAGTGTCAATACAAGAGGTACAGCAAGATTATCAATTTAAGCCCCCTAAGCATCACCACTTTGACCGGGTCAAGGGGTTTACTAATCTACCTAAGCGCGAAATTCAATTTTAATTTTACAAAAGAATCCATAGATTTATCCAAAGTTACGGGCGTATTCTACACCGTAAGTGTACGGCGATATTAATATTATGTAGTTCGGAGCCCGAAAGTTTTGATTTGTCACTTGTTTTGCCGGATCAAGAACTTTCAGAATTTCCCTTTCCCAAAATGTCCCTATCCTGAAATGTCCCCTTCCCATAATGTCCCTTACCCAGAATGTACCTTTCCCAGAATTTCCCTTTCCCAAAATGTCCCTTTCCCAAAATGTCCCTTTCCCAAAGATGGGCGGGATCTTCGTTGGCGGACAAGATAGTGTTTTATGAATCCAGCGGATTCCTGCAGTCTTCAGAAGGACATCAATCCACCTCGTGGAAGGTCTCCCAAAGCTACGTAACCCCAATCAAGCCCCATTATACTTCCTTCTTAAAAACTCCCGCACGTATGTAGGTAGGCACTAATTATCAGCAATCCGTAAAACCGTGTTACATAACAAATCAATACTTTGTTATTTTCACTTCGTTTCCAATAGAAATGCCAATTCATCATTCACAAATGCGGTACTTCGGACCTAAAGCTCGGCTCCATTAGGTGGTTCCTCGAAATTGATGGTTAAATCAAAACAGACTGATATTCGATATCATTCCGGGTTTATATTGGTAAAATGGGTACGAAATTTTGATAAAGGTGAGCTCTTTGAACGGTTTTGGGTGATTTTATAAATTTAATTATTGGTTTTTGGTATTTGTAAATGCTTGTTAAGTTAGGATTGTTGCAACGGTAGAGAATTATGCTTTTAAAGGTTTTTGAAACGGCATCGGGGACATGAAATCATCAACCAGTCTTGGCTACACCGCGAGCTGGTGGGTGGCTGGTCTGGCGAGCAAGCATCGTTTCTTATTTTTTACCCGACTACGGCAAAGGCAAAAGGAATTGGAAAGGGTTATGATTTTAACAGTCCATGTATGTATCTGTGTTTGTACGTATTTTCCACCGTAGCTCCTTAACTACTGAAACAATTTTGATGAATGAGGTATAAATAGATTCGTAACTATGGTCCGGATAACATAGGCTACATAAAGCCCCCTAATTTTAATATGGCGGATTTTACACGTAAAATTCTGACCTCGAAAAAAAATATTTTCATGACAAAATGTAAGAACGGCTATTTTAGTCAACTTTCAACATAGCCAATTAACCAACCAGCCCGCCCGCCCCGCCAGCTCTCAATCTTCTATGTATAAGAAGAAACCTTTGCTCTACAGAAACAGATTGGTATTATTATAAAGACAAACATGTTTAAAACTTTGCAAAAAAAATAAAACATTAGTGAAAACTAAGTAGGGAATTTAAATAAAGCCTGAAGCGACATTGTACACTGTCAATTCCAATACCTCGTGTTTTTTCTTTATATTATTATCTAATCTAGGTCTTCCAAAAAAAATCTCATTGTGTCTCGTAAAAAATGATCATGGAATTCGCCCAATCGTGTCCTGTACAAAATTGGGTAAATTGAATCTTAGGATGTGATTACGACATCCAAAATGTACTGAATGCTCCAATTCAAATTTCTATTGCGAATAATTTCAGATTGAATAGGGGATTTGTCGAAAAACGATTCGTGGGGGTTTTATTATTCGTAAATCGGGACTTGAAGGCCTTATTATGGTGCCGACGTACGTTTTACAATTTAATTTTAATATCAGTTTTTATTTGTAGGAAAGTGAATATCGTTTAAATGCAGAGGGATTACTTGTATTTTGATTGGATGCTGCGTTGACTGGGAATGGAAAGTATTTTCCTTGAATAATATCTGTTTGTGACTTTTCCTGGAAATAATTATATGTACTGGGGCTTTAAAGGTAAGGCAGAGGTGTAGATACCTTAAAACGGGGTGAATATTTTAAGGTATCTACACCTCTGCCTCACTCTTCAGGAAAACAAAGCGTGATGTTATGTTAAGACGTACGTCTATTTCTGCAAGCACGGACTGAACCCTCAATATTCTTTCAATCAAACTCTAAATTAAACAAAAACAAACCCTCCTGATTACTTCATCAAAATCTTTCTAAACCAATATTAAAACCAGGACAATTAGCAGGAACCGCGACAGTTACACAAGGATTGCCGCCATTTTGTACTAGCGAGAAAATTAATGTAGAAGTTGAAGTTATTTCGTTCCTAATATTTTACCTTGTAATTAAATCCTGTGAGGTTTCCAAGCAGTAAGTTGGGCTGAGCTGTGTGTTATATTACGTAATTGGTCGGGAATATATTTCTGACATCCAAATTGCGTTACCGTCAAAAAGTTATTTGCCAATCTTTAGCGGTTTGAATTAAACATGAGTAAAAGGACAATTTATACATACAAATAAATAAAATTGAAGTCTGCTCGTTATGTCAAAAAACAGCTTTTTACAAAATTAATATGAAAGTGTATACGGTACTTATAACATTTTTTTTTAATGTTGTCTGTTCGATTCGTTCGAAACGGCTGGACCGATTTTGGTGAAATTTGGTATAAGGATACCCTGGAGAAGGACAAAGTCTACTTTTTATCGGCTTACCGCGCGGGCAAAGCCGCGAACGGAAGCTAGTCTCTGATAAAAACCACTGATTGAAAGTTCAACAAAACGAAACACGTGTCTGTCGTTTAGGTACTTACAATAAATGTTTGATTTGATGTTGATGTCTTATTGACATCAACATCAAATCAAAATCGAATACACGTGCTAAAGGAGATGAGATAGGTAATAATAAGAGGCACGTGCCAACGAGGAAAAGGGATCATTAGAGTTGTAACAAACAAGAAAAAAACAGATTTCCTAATAATATTCCGAGTTGATTATCGGACCGGAACCACAAGTTCCATTTACCGTGACATTACTTCGTAAGAGTTGATTAAATCGTAAGCAGCTTCCATGGACTCAGAATTAATCCTGTAGCGGACTGTGAAATACAGCTGAAATATTATCAGAATTAATTAACTGATTGGGAAGACGTATCCATCCGCTCGGAAACATTGAACCCTTATTTATTTATTACTAGCTGTGCCCGCGACTTCGTCCGCGTGGAATAGTGACTTTTCGGGCAGCATATTTTGAATTACATATACCGTCGTTTGGGTAGCAAAAAAATTACTTTACAGTAATGCTTCTCTGTATACGATTTTTGACGTATGGCCATCGGGGATGAAAGCATACAGGCTCCTAGGATTGCTAACCCGTGACAGAACCACATACAACTGACCGTGCGAGAAACAGCTGATACTTAGATCTGCTTTATTAATTGTCATCGCAAAACATAGGCTGACTGGAAACTGGACTTGTTTAAAACTAAATGGAAAATTGTTTGGAATGAGAGGAATCTGAGGAATGAAAACACTTTCCACCTTTTCCACACCCTGTTAAAATCTCTGCTTCTATCAGATTTCGTTGTAAATTGGTCACTTTTAACCTGGTACCATTGCAAAGTTTTGGGGGGCTTAAATTTCTAAGAAGCATTAGGGGTTCGCAGAAGTCTCAGACTCACGCGATAGCGCGTGAGCTTCGCGATCGACAGATAAACGTGCCTTTCGTTGTTCCCCGTTTTCCCTATTTCGAGTTGTCATCATTCGAGAACGATTTGAACTCAGTCGAGATTCTCGCTGAGTCGAAGTTTCTGCAGCACGAAACCTAGCCTGATGTTCCCGAGTTGCAGAAAGCCTTGCCTCACGACCTTCTTCAGATTCCTGTGATCGAACTAATCTCATCCTTTTAGCATTTTTGCTACATTGGGAGAGGTTGGATCTTCTTCGAGGCATTCTTACAATAAAATAGTACTTACTACTTAACACACAGTTATTTAGTAAACACGTACTATCGTAAACAATTATTTTAAAGAAAATTAAGAAAAAGAACTTAACCTACAAACACTAAAATATAAATAAATGAAATATGCAGTCAGTTTTTTTTTTCCTTGAGAGGCCGTGACTACTTAACCGGACTATCCTGTGGTTGCCTTAGGAATTCTTAAAGCCTCCAGCCAGGGCTACATCTAGATTAAACTAAGCGACTTAGACTAAGCGACTGCACGCTAAAGGCACCCCCTGTGGGGTACGAACCTTGGCTTAGGGCGTCGCTGGGAGAGGGCAGCAAGGGGACAGGCTGGATCGAATTAGTAGTATTAATGCTTTGATGAGCGCGGCGTTTCCTAGGACTATCTCTGAGAGGAAAGGCCGAAACAAACTCAGAGGTCTCAGTCGGGGAATTTAAAGCTACAGGCTCAGCTACGACGCGGGCTGGCACTTCAGCGGGCAAGGGTCAGGGGGGAGAATTTACTTGGGGGCGTCGCGAGGGACCTCGGCGGCGAGGTCGGAATGTCGGTAATTTGTGTTTGTATACTGTACTGGTTGCCCTATCGCTCTCCTGGAGGAGGGTTATGGGGTCATCGGGGTTGTCGAGAACATGCCTTGGACGGCGAATTTTACTGAGTTTGGAGGGGGTGTAGTTGGCGGCCGCGACCACCAGAGGGTTGGGGTGATTAGCGGCTGTGGCAAAGAAACGCTTGGAGAGGCGTTTCATGAACTGCTGGATAGTGGGGATCTTGAGATCAACATGGAGGATCTCATTGCTAACGAACCAAGGGGAGTTTGTGGCCTTGCGGAAAAATCGGTTCTGCAGGGTTTGCATCCTATGGATGTGACGGGGCTTTGCGTGAGCGAAGACTACGCAAGCGTAAGTCATTATGGGACGGATGCATGCTGTGTACAGGCGCTTTTTGCACTTGAGTGACAGCTTGCTGCGTTCATTGAGGACGGAATGATGGCAGCCTAGAGTGAAAGAGGCGCGCGAACCGACCGTCTTTATGTGCTCTGAGAAGGTGAGGAGAAGGAGAAGAATAAAACAAAGGTATTTGGCTCGCTTTTCCCAAGGGATCGGCTTGCCGAACATGGTGATTGGTGGAGGGGGGTGGGTTGTCGTCTGGGTCTCGAATAGAGCACCGCTTGACTCTCGTCGGTGTTGACTTCGATTCGCCATTTCCTGAACCAAGCAGCCAACTTATTGACTGCGGTTTGGAGACGAAGTCGTAGTTGGATATGGCTGCGACCAGTGTAATAGATGGCTGTGTCGTCTGCGCACAGAGCCAATTGGGACTTAGCATCTTTAGGGATGTCGCTAGTGAACAGCGTAAATAAGAGAGGGGCGAGTACGGAGCCCTGAGGGACTCCTGCTCTGATGGGGGGCAGCGGCGCTGCTCTCAGCGCGCTTTATATAGCCATAGACGCGCAGGCGCGAGGCCTGTACGTACTCTGATAGAATACCTTAACAAATGTTCGCCGTGATTCTTTAAATTGACATAACTTTTTTATTTATGAACCGATTGACATGAAATAAACACTAACTGTTAAGTGAAGCTTACTACAATATATTAGTGAAAACCGCATATAAATCAAATAGGCCGTTTCTGATATTAGCGTGCACAAACAAACAGACAAACAGACAAACAGACAAAAAAAAAATTAATTACAATTTCGGGTTCGGTATCGATATAATAACAACCCCTGCTACTTTTTTTTAATATATTTCCATTGTACAGACACCACTTTTCTACAATTTTATTATATGTATATAGATTTGTGCACAATTTATTACATTAAGTATACTGTTGACATTATACTAGACGCCATAGCGTCAATATTTTTCGACGGTTATAAAAAAAAATCTTCTGTTTCACCTACGCGGTCAAAATGTATGGAAAAACATTTTTTTTTTTTTAAATAACTGACGAAAAATTTTCTACGCTATGGGGTCTAAACTCATGTGCTGAATCCATGGTTACAGTTTGCGCGTCGATGTCCCGCCACCCTGTATATAAAGGGGCCAGTAACAGTCACAATACCCCCCGTAGGTACTAGTTAATACTATATTACAGTGGGGTAATATTCCTCATTGCTGTGATCCGTAGAGTAACAAACGAGTGAGAACTGAAGATAAATAGGCTCCATAGAGAAATGAACGCTAAATAGTATGTATATAAAACCTATTTATGTATTTGTGTACCTAGTTTTTTTTTATCATTGTCCCTCTCAACCAAACCACCACCTGCCATCCAATCTCTTCACCACCCTTGGTTGACTGGTAAAGAATGCCTAAAGCTTTTGTACCTTTTTGTGTGAAAAGTTTAAAAAGAAAATTAAACTGAATGAAAAACTTCCCTTAATTTAGCAATGAAATTGTGACACTTAACACTATCTTAGCTTATCTGTGATTGTGAGTGTGTAAGTATGTTTGATAGTTCGTCTATATGTATGAACTTTGCTATTTCAGAATTTTAAATGTGTCCCCAATATTATTAGCAGAGTTTGAGCATTTGTTTTCGTACAATCTTTTTAATTATGTCTGAATTATATGTATTTCCGAAAACCTAGAATTACATTATATATGTATTATAAATACGGAGCTGGGAATAATCTTCTAGGAAAACATTTTATTTATCAGAAAAACATTTTTTTATTTTTTAGGTGGATCTGTGGATAATTATTCCACATGGCTAGAGGATAAGATTAAAGCTTCGGTCAAACTGAGGTTAAGTCCGCGTGGAATGCCGGACTAAATTTACTCGCGCCAATTGTGTCTACTACTTTGTCTGGAAGTGTTCAAAATGGCGCTAATAGCCGCGTGACCTCCTAATCATTATGGGTTCGTATGGAGACAGAAAAACTTCTCAACCTATCCCACAAGTGTGCAGTAGTGCGCATCCTTGTGAAATAAAATATGCTTTAAGTTTCCGCAACAACCGTCGCGCCCAGACGTGTCCCGCGTCCCGCGCAGAATTCGCCATGGCTTTCTCAAGAAATGGCGAGAAGAAGCTCCACTTTACTTCTACTGATTACCGTAAACCAATAGGTTAGGTTAGGGGTGCATAAGACTTTTGATCTTTTTACATTAGGCGCATCAAGATTGCTTCGAATTATAGAACAACTGACCTCCTTAAGTTTTAAATTTATATGCACGATTACAGCTGACAAATGCGTGCACTGACTGGCCAGGTCTTCAATCTGTGTGGCTTTTTCCTCAAAAGATAATTTCAGAAATCTACATTTTCTTCACATGATCGGGCCAAGATTATGTCTGGACTTTAAAAAAGACTATGACCTCTGAGTTTGTTTCGGCCTTTCTTCTCAGAGTTATAGTCATATAGGAAACGCCTCTTTTTTCTCATTTCTTAAATAAATTGCAAACTATAGTTTTGTATAATTTAGAAGCATTTTTTAAATTTTGTAAATGTAAGAACCATGGATCAGTTTTTTTATATTTTGATGTTGACTTGAAAGAGCATGGCAGTTGAGAATATGTCATGCTACCTTAAATGTCTCACTGGTGTCTCATTGTTCTCACTTAAAGAAGCAATAAGAATAATGTACCCAGGATTTTGTTATAATATCTTGATTTAAAAGAGTGTCCGTGGAGTTTTTTGCCCGTTCTTCTCCATAGAGATCTACATTTTGGAATGGGTAATTAGCTTAAACTTTCTGACTATTTAATTTTGTCAATTCAAAAGTGCCTGTAAATGGTTTAATTGAAATAAATGATTTGAGTTTGCCGACCTCATCTACATAGTTGTGTAAAAGTGTTTACAAAAACCTAGTAACAGAAATAAAATCATTTATCAACCACATTAAATGCATAAAATACACCAATACCTAGATTCATTTAAAAATCATTGCAAAAGTGGTTTGGAATCGACAATTTGTTGGTCTTTGTACACTCGCTACTATAAATCTTTTCGCTACATGGCAGCGGGATCCACCGACTGCAATACATGTTTTATTTATTCAGAAACATTCTAGTACATAAATGTTTTTAGTATTTCCATTTTTCATTCGACGAGTGAAGGCTTGAGCTAAAAGTGTGCGAGTTGATCAATGTGTTAGGTAGTGCTGCGTTTGTGGCTATTCTAGGGATGAGTCTGTTATTTACACATTGGAAAGTGTGCCTCGGAAAACACATATTTTTGCTATCGGACTAACGGTTTTGAAGGGAGTGGATGCATTTGACCATACATTTGATGCATTCGTCATACCTATGAGCAGTGGTGGCCCATTGGTAACGGCTAAAACTTACGAGTCGTAGGTCGTGGGATCGAACCCAGACAGGCACTTTACTGTGTGTATTTACTTTTATCATCACTGCTCTCCAAGGTGAATGAAACCATCTTGAGGAAACCGGCATGCCCTAGAACTTTTTTCCTTTATCTGTGCTATAAAACGTTGCTTCGTACCAAATTTCAAGATTCTGAGTTCACGGAAAGTACCCTGTAGGTTTTGATTCCATTGCGAATGTCGAAAATTTGCGGCATAAACGGCTGTATCTTTTGATTGCGTTGGCTTAGAAGTTTGATTTTTTCACAGCTCCAAGGGTCAGTAGACCCAGTAACTGGATTGTGGAGGTCAGATAGGCAGTCGCTCCATGCATGTAAAATGCTGGTATTCAGCTGCATCTGGTTAGACTGGAAGCCGACCCCAACTTAGTTAAGAAAACGCTAGGCAGATGATTACGTATCTTGTTTAAGAAACCTTTTTAGTTTCATATGTAACCTTTTGTGTTATATTATAAATGTATAGATTTAGCTGCTAGTGTGTCTTTCCAAATAATAACAGGAATACCTCTCCACTCTCCACTCCTCATAAACACCTCAGGACATATTGCCCCCTTGTCGCTACGACACTATGTGCTAGCGACCGTTTTCGGGGGCCCATTATTGAGTGTGCAAGTCACCCCCTGCCATTTCATCTATGAATATTATAACTATCATTGGTCAGGCAGGGGACATAGACCTCACATAGTTCAAGGTAAAGCTGGGTATTCATCAGGCAACATTTGTTAATAAACTGTTATGACGTGTTTATTAACAAGTTTACCGTATACACTGTTTCTGAATCTTGGCAGTCCACACGTGTCAGTTGTTGCTAGGATGTCGCCCGAGGTAGTAGTGATACTCTGTGCTGTTTATAAACTCGCGCAACACACATCCAAACCTGTTGATTTTTGCTTATAAACTAGATGTTTCGTCTTGCTCTCCGCTCGAAGTGGGAAACACGGCAACATGTTTGAAACAATGTTTCATCACCTTTGTTTATTACCTTTTTACTTTGTTTTCAGAGATGATGAAACATAGTAAAACACTGTTTATAAACAGTGTTTATTAACAAATGTTGCACAATGAATACCCGGCTTAACCGATCCACTATAGCCACCCACACCCATAGCCCAGTATATTTTGTATCCATGTTCTGCAATAGTCCTGCACCAACCGGGGGTTGTCCTTGGGTACACTTACATGGTGCATACAGGGATAATCGACGGTTGGTGCCTCCTCATCATTTAGAATTGTGTAAAGGGCCACTGCGAGTTGGCTTTGGCCCCTAGTACGCCTTTCAAAAGTCCGGGACCCCAGGGTCCCGACATATGTCAAAGACAACTAAAATAATAATAATGTCAAGTACAAGTGAACAAAAAAATATTAAAGCATAGGAAAGTCTCACAGCCGCAGTCGATCACATCTATTTCACCTTCCTATTCATTTAGGTACGAAGTTTATAAAATATCAGACGTTTAAAAACTTCGCGAAGTCAGGTGAATATTTCTATTAAGATCGTCGCAGGTCAACTTTTACTTTGAAAGAGCGTTTACTTTCGCAAATTGGTATGAAAGCGATAAGAATCTAAATGGATTCAGTTAATTAAATCTTCTTTTTAATCTATGATCTTTAGGCATGTCTAAGGTAAAAGGAATTTATTCAAGGAATACGCAGAATTAAGCTTGGAATAAAGATTTAGTTATTCCTTATGTATTAGGTAAATACAATGTAAGAACAAGTACTTATGTCTTCAATGACTAAATGATCTATGTAAAGGCTAAAATGCCATGATTTATCGTAGTAGGTCTTCGGATAGAAGGATTTTTTTCCCTCGGTCCTTACCTATATGACAAAATCAACAAAATTATTAATACTGGCTGACTTTTTTTTTTAATCAAAGGATATCATGAAAAAAAAAATATTTTTAATTTTGTGAATTAACCATAAAATATATGCCATAGGCTTCGATTCCGTTCCTATTTTATATCCTGTTTTGTTCAGACGGTTAAAAAAATCAGCCGGTTTATATCCAATCGGTTCGGGTTCGGGGTTCGGGGGGTTCCGGTCCGGGTTTTTCGGTTTAAGTTTCAACGAGAAACGAGAGACGACGTTTGTTGAGTTTTCATGGTGAGATTTTTACAGAATAGCACTACGGTGCTATTCTGTAAAAATCTCACCATGAAAACTTAGGTGAAGTAAGCTTGAAATGATCCACCAGCAGTGCGATTCTCTAACCATCTCACCGTGAAAAGTTAGGTGAAGTGAGCGTGGAGTGATCTGTCATTCCAACGAATGCTCAGGGATTGACACTATTGACAGCTCACTTCAAGCTCACTTCACCTAATTTTTAAATACATCAAACTTTGTATATTACAAACTTTAAGCGTATTTTTTATTGTTAAATTTTGTAACACGTGTGATTTCAGTAATTTTGGTGAATACAATTATTTATTTATTCATTATTGTGAATGAACCAAACTGATGCAAAAAGATAATAATATTCCTTCGATGTAAGCAGGCAAGCAAAATTGCCTTACACAAGCATGAAATATGTAAGTAAATTGACATACTTTAGGCGTCGCAATCATCAAATAAAAAACAAGCAATCGCAATAAAAATCATTCCTCTCAAAATAACAACACACATACTTCAAAAATCTTCTCTCAACCCTCGGCTTCACCAACAGATTTACAACCCTTTGTTACTAAAAAATAAAGAACAATTTCCCTCTTATCAGAGCGGCGATACCGAGAGAATTAACGTGGCCTACGTGACTGTGGTCTCAAAGACCGAATTATACAATTTTTTTCCTCAAAAACCCGGGACTTGTATTTGCGAAGCAAACTGACTGCCCATATCTGATTCGATAGGCTTTTCAATGATATGAACAAACAAGGCTTTTTGGGACCAAATTTGTGGGATGATTTGATGTGGAATATTGTCTTATTTGGGTTTTTGTGAATCTTCGCTTGTAGGACAAACGATTCTATTAGTTTAGGTGGTTGACTGAAAGATTTTAGTAGTGGTATTTTTTATTTTTTATCAAACAATTTTTGGATTTTAAAGGACTTTATCCTTTAAATTAAAATTAAAAAATCTCAGAGAACCTAGGCAGGCACTTTACTTTGTGTATTTACTTTTATCATGACTGCTTTCCAAGGTGAAGGAAACCATCTTGAGGAAACCGGCATGCCCTAGAACCAATAAATTCAAAGACACGTGACCTCTATTAACTGGCACTGGGCCCGCGTGTGTGGATTACGGCCCACTCCCTCTCACAGAGAGGAGGCCTGTGTCCCAGCAGTGGGAACTTTATAGGCTAATTATGAGGCTTTGATTAACTTGACTTGACATATAAGAAGTACTTTGTATGAAGTATGATTAGGCATGAGGAAATAACAGAAAAATATGTACAAACGTAAGTACTTCTTAGTTATTTCTTTCTTTCTTTTTTCTTTTTCTTTCTTCTTTTATTTTACTTATTTCTTTTTTTTCTCTCTTTTTTTCTACTTATTTAATTATGATGATGACAGAATAGAATACTCTCGGTCTGTGTAGCAGTGACCCAGTGCTCCAGATATTTGATGGATGTCACCCACTCTAGAGCGGTCCCCGCGAGTGGTACTGCGTAGGTCTTATTACCTGCTGCAAAAAAGAGCGAGTGCCTGCTGTGAACAGCAGGCACTCGCTCTTTTTTGCACTATATCTAAGACCCTGGGCCTCCGCATATCGCTCACACACCAACAACAGTGTCCTGAGGGCGCTGATCGACATCGAGCACCATGTCGTCGGCGTAACATATGTTATTGACAATTGTTCCGTCAATTGAACCACCTACCATAGTGCCGCTAAGCTCACGAACCAGCCATCAATATACAGACAGAAGAGTTTCGGTGAAGTCAAACCTCCCTGCCTAACCCCACACTCCAGCCCGTACGGATCGGATAGCGACTTCGCCCACTTCACCATACTGGTTTGATGGCCATATCAATATTTAAACAATTCAACCAGCTTACCCGGAAGCGTTGTCTTATCATACAACTTCTTCCACGAAACACCATAGGACACCAGATCGAAGGCTTTTGATAGGTCAAGAAAACATGCATACACAGGGGTCGTTGTCCTGTCCATATAGTATCGAACAGTGTGCTTGAGACAGAGAACAGTATGCTCAGTTGACAGACCCGTTCTGAAGTCAAACTGGGCATCGTGTAGCGACAGATGTTTATTTAACTAACTTTAAAATGCGTAATAAAATAAATATATAAACTACCTTATCTTATTGAATTATCTTATTTATGGCTTCTTACAGATATTATAACACCATACATGTATCAATCAATGTATTGTGTGTTACTGCAATCACTAGTTCCACCTAACCTGAGAACATCATCAATAAGTTCAATGTAAGTCTTTCTAGTAAGGGCATCCTCTACGGCACCATTAATCTCTCATTTTTATTTTCTCTAAAGCTCTATTTTTATTAAGACACGACTTCTGACTGACTTTAGAAATTATTAAATTATTTGTAAACTAGGTTCGAAAAAACAATTTGCTTCATTATTCGCAATTTTAATGCTTTATTAAATAATTTTTGGTAAATTTTATCAACAATGTATTGTAATACGTGGAGGTAAATATTTGTGTTAAATTGAATTAATTATTTCGTTATGCCTGAGTACTGATGCAAAACCAATTATTATAATTAAATGAGACTACAAAAACTGTTGCAAAATTTAATGTTGGATGTAAATGCTGGATTATTGTGCGTTCTAACAATATCGTTGCTGACATTATCGTAATTATAAAATAATGTTTTCAATTAATAACAATAAATAATAACAGCCGCACAGGTCGATCGGTCAGGTTAAGGTACGCTTGCCGCGGTTGGTCTGTGGATGGGTGACCATCTTTACATACAGAGACCTCCGTGCCTCGGAAAGCACGTTAAGCCGTTGGTCCCGGCTGTCATTCGTGGATCTTTGACAGTTGTTACGGGTAGTCAGAAGCCCGAAAGTCTGACAACCAGTCTTACCAAGGGGTATCGTATTACCCAGTAACTGGGTTGTAGAGGTCAGATAGGCAGTCGCTCCATGTAAAATACTGGTATTCAGCTGCATCCGGTTAGACTGGAAGCTGACCCCAACATAGTTGGGAAAAAAGGCTAGGCAGATGATGAATTAATAACAGTAATAGTCCTCCAGACCGTAGGGGCAATTCTCGTAATTTTAAGAACGTTCACAGTCTCAATCTGTCAAAAAATACTTCTAATTTCCCTACATTTTGACAAGCTTTTGACATTTGTTTGTCGCCAAGATGAGACTGCGACTATATTTTGAACGTTTTAAATTAGTAGAATTGGCCTTCGTGTTTCGGTCATGGCAGCTTATCTCAACGGAGACTAGCCTTCGGTGCGGCAGATATTACAGTGCACAGGTGTGTGCGCAGACAAACAATTAGTTGTCTTGATATCGTGGTATTCGTATTGAGTCCCATTCTTTCTCTCAAAAACATGTTTTTTTTTTGTCCAGTTATATCAAAATCAAAAGTCATTTATTCACACTTGGGTGACAATCAGCACTTTTTGAACGCCAAAATTACATAAGACGGTCCCCCAAAAACGCCTGCCCTTTACCACTTTCTAGTGCTTTTGCTGGGAAGAAGGAGTGGCGGTGGTGAGTTTGTTGAACTAATACACTGACTTCCAATAGTTACAGGTACCCACCTGTAACTTTTAGAAGTCAGTGTATTAGTTTCAAGTTTGATGCGGAATATTAAAACAAGCAGGAATAAGGCTCCAACTCAATTAATTCATCATTCACAACACGGTTAGCGCAGTGGCTGAGCGATCGGACTGCTGCGCTGCGTGTCGCGGGTTTGATTTCCGCACAGAACAAATATTTGTTAGTCCTACATGTATTTGTTCTGAGTCTGGGTGTTTTTCTATCTTCTATATACTTATACTTATAATAAATCTGTAGAAGTGAAAATTCTGTACATTGAAAATATCAAAAAAATAAATGGCAGGGGTTGTTACTAGACCGACACCGAACCCAAAAATGTGATTAAAAAAATTTTTGTCTGTCTGTCGGTCTGTCTGTCTGTCTGTCTGTTTGTTCAGGCATCACGCAAAAACTACCGGTTCGATTACGATGAAACTTGGTATAATTATTCTTTAATATCCTGGGCACCACACTGGGTACTTTTTATCCCGGAAAAGTATATACAATAAAAAACAAACTTAATTTTGCGGTTCGATCCCTGGACCCGATTACTGTACCAACCGCAAATAATAAGTTTGTCATAGGTTACGTCACCCGCAGTATTATCTGTGCGACCTTTTTATTCCTTTTAGTTTTTAGAGTTATTTAGGTTTAATTTTATAAGTCGTAGGTATGGATTTTAATTTTAAAGTCTATGTAGTACATAATTTGATAGTGTAAGTACGTAGTAACCGTAGGTTATTTTATAATACTGTTAGGTAGGATTAGTCGAGGGGCCCGAGGCTAAATAATAACAGCCGCACAGGTCGATCGGTCAGGTTAAGCTACGCTTGCCGCGGTTGGTCTGTGGATGGGTGACCATCTTTACATACCGAGACCCCTCCGTGCCTCGGAAAGCACGTTAAGCCGTTGGTCCCGGCTGTCATTCATGGATCTTTGACAGTCGTTACGGGTAGTCAGAAGCCCGAAATTCTGACAACCTACCCTGTAACTGGGTTGTGGAGGTCAGATACGCAGTCGCTCCATGTAAGATACTGGTATTCAGCTGCATCCGGTTAGACTGGAAGCCGACCCCAACATAGTTGGGAAAAGGCTAGGCAGATGATGATGAGGTAGGATTAGTCATTTGTATAGATATTAGTTTTTAGGGATTTTGCTTATTTATTGAGTTTAGATTAGTTATCATCAGAAATAGGTTTATTTAGGTAGGTAGGTATTTTATTTTCTGTTATTGAGTTTATTTTTTTTAATTAGGTAGGTATTTAGGTAAAGATATCATATAGCTACCCTCTTAATCACCACTAATGAGACACAATTGGTTTTCTATTGTAATTAGCCACAAAGGGCCCGCGAGATAGATAGATGGCATCCTGGGGAAGCACATACATTTTGTCCTGTTAGCACGTTCCCGTGGGATAATTTCCGACATCCACGCGGGCGAAGCCGCGGGCAGAAGCTAGTCTATAATATGTAAGTTTTTACAAAAAAAAAAAATGTATATAAGTAGTTTATCAGCCATTTTGTTACCATAACACAAGCATTAGGTTGCTTAGCTTGGGACTAGATGGCGCTGTGTGAAATGTCCAGGGATATTATTATTATTATTTTATCATTGACATTGAAATATGGTTGACCAATCTAAGAAAAATCAAAGACCGTGCAAAAGGCATAATCAGCCGATGATGTTCCCACTGCTGGGACACAGGCCTCCTCTCGATGAGAGGGAGTGGGCCGTAATCTACCACGCAGGCCCGGTGCGTGTTGGTAAATGCACATGCACAATGTCACATGCCTTCGAATTTTCGGTTCTAGGACATGCCGGTTTCCTCACGATGTTTTCCTTCACCGCAATTTAAGCAAAGTAAACTGCCTGCCTGGGCTGGAATCTACGACCTACAGGTCGTAAGTCTCAGCCGTTACCACTGGGCCACTACTGCTTTCTCTTCTCTTTCTTTTCAGCTGCCAAAGTATGTGGCACAATAAATTAATTAGTGTCGAAGTCCAGTCTAATCACCACTCAAAGGCTCTTCAAATAGGTGCACTCCGGGAGTGCCGGCAGAAGTGAAAACATGAATATTAACGTTGTACATTTTTGATATTTTGGAATGCGGTCTACTCTCCCTCCGTCTTACGAATTTTCGATCAGGTCACGTGTCCTGACGCGAGCTCTGTCTTACGAATTTTCGATCAGGTCACGTGTCCTGACGCGAGGTCCGACTTACGAATTTCCGATCAGGTCACGTGTCCTGACGCAAGTTTAACATTTTTTACCCATCACAACAAAAGTGCACAACGCCGCTAAAGAAGTTTTAACTTCAAAAGATCTTCGTTTTAAAACACTCTTTATTAATAAGACTCTTTTTAAAGACTGAGAGCGTAATAAGCAAAGTGATACCAGTTGTTTCCCCTTCAAAAGACACCACCTGCGCGTCACCCCTTCAATTATTCAAAGAATCTTTCTCTTACATTTTGTATAATGAAATTTTAATCATTGCTCTGTCTTAAGTCAGCACTTATAACGCTGGGTGGATGATTAATTTTTTATGTCGCACGAAATTTGGCTGCCTCGGCGTACAACCCATCGTGACGAAAATAATTTAAGGTGGAAAAAGGAGAGGAGGAAATCGCTGATGAGCCTAGTTATACCTACTACCTAGTACTGCCTACTACAGACTTATAGAAAATTGATGAAAAAAGGAAGTAACCAGAATGTAAAAAAATATAGTAGAAAACTGGTCGCAAAACCTGATGTAATTATGGCACTGTAAAATAGTGAACGATTTTTGAAGCATATTTTTAACATGCTTGTATCCATAGTGAGGTACCACTGTTGTATTGTAGCGGTATCTACAACGCCACAAGCGAACAACGCGTCATACTGACGTCACGCAAATCCTGCATCTCGCAAGCAGAGTTTACCGCGCAATTAGCATAGATACGATTTCCCAACATCAATCGTTGGGCAATAGCCCGCCAGACACAACACCCGTCTGGTCGGAGGATCCTCCCTTTTCTATGGAGGATGAGTGAACTTTACACCCTGTTCCTCATGCCTCCAAAGTATGATTGAAAATGAAGTAGAATTAATAATAGGGGGTAACGTATTACCCAGTAACTGGGTTGTGGAGGTCAGATAGGCAATCGCTCCATCAGTAATACTGGTATTCAGCTGCATCCGGTTGGACAGGAAACCGACCCTAGTTGGGAAAAGGCTAGGCAGATGATGATGATGACCCACATTTAATTACAATTAATATTGTGTGACAATATAATTTAAAAGAGTGTCCATAGAGTTTCTTTTCCATAGATACCTACTACGCTTTGGAATGGGCAACTAGCTGCATATTTCCGACTGACTGACTCCTTGACAATTCAAAAGTTCCTGTAAATGGTTTAATTGGAATCACCCTCACGTCGATAGATTTCATCGGTTATTAAAACATAAGTTTATATTATTTTGAGCGAATCTTTGACTAATTTCTCATAGCAACTCTTTATTAGTGGTCGTAATGGCAATAATGTCATTTGGTTTAAATAGGTTTTTATTTATCTTTTTATGTACCTATATCCTTTTATATTTTTTTAATGTAAGAATGTTCTAAGCCGTGTAAACTGTAGATTTGCAGACCATTTTCTATTTTATTAAATACTTGGTACTTGTTGACAGGTCTACCATATCTATTAAAACTATACTTTGAAAACATTGAAAAAACCAATTAACAATAATAATATCCCTGGACATTTCACACAGCGCCATCTAGTCCCAAGCTAAGCAACCTAATGCTTGTGTTATGGTAACAAGATGGCTGATAAACTACTTATATACATTTTTTTTTTTGTAAATACATACATATTATAGATAGAAAAACACCCAGACTCGGAACAAATACATGTAGGTCATACAAATATTTGTTCCGTGTGGGAATCGAACCCGCGACACGCAGTGCAGCAGTCAATCGCTCAATTATAACGCCGCGCGCGCGCGTATTATTTCGCGTCAATTATTTCTAAAAGAGTAACCGTAGAGTTTCTTGCCGGCTCTTATCCATAGAAAAGGCCCAATTGGACCCGTGCTCCTAGCTTCTGAGTTCTGACGTTTCGTAAGTGCCCATGTAGATTTATGTGATATAAAATATTTAAATTTTGATTTTAGTCAAAATCAAAATTTAAATATTTTATTATTATTTATTATTTATTTATTACTTTAATTAACACGGTTTAAAACCTATTCTGGAAGATAAGAAGAACATTTAATATTCAATGAAACGTATAAGTTAATATTTCCTCGCTTCGAAATATTATGAGTAGCCCACTATAACTGTCGGGACATTAGGGGAAATGTTTTGGGGTTTAATTAGTCTCACAGAAGATCTGTTGGGTAGCGATAAGCAATTTTACGTTTATTTGTCAAACGGGACGGTCTGGTCAAATATCCTTCGTATAATATAGCAAAGGTTGGGTTGAATTCTCTATGGTTATGTTTGGGTAAAATCAGGCGACTTATTGTGTATTTGTTTGTTCCGACACTCTTACAAAACAAAAATATTTGGTCCTGTGATCCCTTGAAAACTCCGTAAAATAAGAACTTTTTTAGATTTATATAGAAAAAAAATTAATATAAAAAAAATTAAAAAAAATAGGACCATAAGGGTACTGTTTACAACATACATATGAATCCTACTAATAATATTATAAACGCAAAAGTTTGTGAGGATAGATGAATGGATGAATCTCTTTCACGAAAAAAGTACTGAACGGATTTGTTTTTTACTTTATATCCAGGATTAACACATAGGATACTTTTTATCCCGATGTTTCCACGGGATTACAGCTAGTAATGAATAACTACATCCATGGCTAGGTAGTAAGTATTTCTTGCAATAAAAAAAACGCGAAAAAAGGAAGACCGCGACCATTAGAGGTGTTTCTAGCAAGTTAAAAAAAGTACAAAACCTCGGTTTTTTGGTTCCTTGGATCAAAGAGAAAAGTCTCAAGTACTGTAATATCTTAAGAAATCACAAGTATTCATTAAAAAAAAACTGAGAGGTGTCAAGGGACACCCGGATGGAACGAAGTATAACTGGCTTGCTTTCTACAAGAGAGAGAGAGAGAGACAGACAGAGAAACACGCGCACGCCGCACGGCTTACAACTATAGCAAAAAGTGTCGTTCCAACTTTTGGTCTTAATTTTTTCCGTCTAGCCCCCTTTCGCAAGGCGGTTGCTTTCTATAAGAGAGATAGAGAGAGACAGACAGAGAAACACGCGCACGCCGCACGGCTTACAACTATAGCAAAAAGTGTTCTTCCAACTTTTGGTCTTAATTTTTTCCGTCTCGCCCCCTTTCGCAACGCGGGATAAGGAACTTCGTTCCAAAAACAGTTTTTCAAGATTTATTCCCACTTGCAACACAAATTACATTAAACATGGTTCTATTTCTGCCAATAGTTTGAAGATGACAAAGACAGAATGATGTTTTAAAATCGTTTAGTGTCAAATTCATTTAGCGATGTCTTGTAGCACATAATCAGCCTAAGATGTTCCCGCTGCCGAGACACAGGCTTCCCTGTCTTCGAGAGAGATTCGGCTGTAGTTTACCACGCGAGCCCAGTGCGGGTGATGTCACATTTATTTATTTTTTATTTTAAATAGAACGGCCGAAGCCAATTACACTATTAAAACATAATAATATAATTTATTTATTTAACACATTCATGCATTCTTCTCACAGAAATTCAAACATTCTGACAATATCATCTTCCATTCATTCGCAAACATATCAAGTTCTGTGTTTGAGTCCAGGAGAGCGTTAATAGCGGCTAATGTCCGAGGAATAGGTGACATGGAGTGTGCAACAGTACGGCAAGTTGGAACAGCCAGTAAGCGGTGTTTTCTGCCACGACAGTAATTGTCTGGGACAAATAGATTCAAGATATCAATGTGGAGATCAGGAACATCAATAATTCCCCTAAGAATTTTAAATATAACAGTCATCTGATCGCGCGACCGTCTTACTTCTAGAGAATTGAAACTTAAGCAACCCAACAGGAATTTAGTGGGATACAAGAAAGGGTAAAACCAGTACAAGCGCTTGTAAAGGTATCTAAGGAATGCTTTTTGAACTTTTTCTAAAGCTAACGCATACTGCTTCTCAAAAGGATTCCATACGCACGCACTAGACTCAAGCTTGCTACGGACCAATGCCCCAAAAACAAGCTTGATAACGTGGGGGTTGTGGAAGTCACGACAGTTCCTTAAGACAAAGCCAAGGCGCCTGAAGGACTCCTTAGCAGTGGATGTGATATGGTCGTGAAAAGTGAGCTTACGGTCGAATAAGACTCCGAGGTCTTTCATGGAATCAGTTCTTGTAATTATATCTCCATTCAGTTTGTATAGAAAGTTTACTGGGCGCCGCATTCGACCGAAAGACATCACGTAGCATTTTGATTTATTGAATTCCATTTTATTTTCTAAACTCCACCTATATACTGAATCAATGTCTGACTGCAAAGCTTGACAATCGCGCTCAGATTTTATTTCATAAAATAGTTTTAAGTCATCAGCATATAAGAGGGATCTGGCATTCGCAACTACATCAGGGAGGTCATTAATCATCAAAATGAAAAGGAGAGGGCCGACTACCGAACCTCGACTCACACCTGAGCGAGTGTGGTATGGGAGTGACTCGTACAAACCTAATCTGACAAACTGTTGTCGGTCCCGCAAATAATCTGCAAGAAGCCGTAGAAGCCCTGGTGCAACACCTATCGCACTGAGCTTTGCCAGCAAGACGTCATTGTTGACTCTGTCGAACGCCTTTTGAAAATCAAAGTAAAGAACGTCTACCTGGCGTCTGCGATCAAGACTAGTAGAGATATAATTAACTAGTGTCAGTAAGTTAGTATTGACAGATCTTTTTTCGCGAAAGCCATGCTGCTCATTGCACAGGTACTGTTTCACTTGCTTGTAAATTCCTTGATGTAGGACATTCTCGAAAACTTTCGCGGGAGAGGATAGTATCGCTATTGGACGATATTCATCGACTGAAGATTTAAGTGAGGATTTCGGTATGGGAGTTACACGTGACATCTTCCATGGTGGCGGATAGACTCCAGATTTTAGTGCCAAGTTAAAAATGTGGCTTAGGGGCCGAATGAGAAATTCCTTTCCCTCTTTTAAGAACCACGGAGGAATATTATCAGGACCAATAGAACTGTTGAGTTTTATTTTATTTATTCCGGTGCTTATATCACTTTCAGCGAAGTTTAGTATATTGACGTAATAACTGATATTGCAGTTGCTTGGATTGGCTATATTATCGAGATCTAACTTTGGTACTTCAGTTTGGAAGACGCTCGCGAAATAATCTGCGAACGCTTCAGCAGCTGCTACACCACTGTGAATTTTACCTTTGTGGGTTACGTTAGGCTCAAACCCGCCTTTTGATTTAAGGTTAGAAATATGTTGCCAGAATTCTTTGGGGTTTTTCTTAATGTTCCCTTCGATGCACCTAATGTAAGTATTATAAGCAGTCAATATACGAGACTTTAGGCGAGATCTATAGTCAGAGAATTGCTTATATATTAGTTCACATTTACTCTTTTTCCAGGCGGAATGCAATTTAACTTTTTTCTGGATATCCTGAATAATATCCGACGTAAACCAGGTAGGATATCTTCTAGTTATCTTTCTGTTTCGTTGTTTTTTAGGGACGCAAGCGTCAAACAAGCTGTAAATAGTAGCATAGAAAACTTGAGTGCTAGTGCGAACGTCATTGGATGATAAAACTGCATCCCAAGATACCTCAGAAAGAAGTTCGTTAAGTAGTTTGCGATTGCATTTTTTTAAAATTCCAGTCCCTACTACGGTCGACATTACTGGGTTCAAGTCTTTCACTTTCATTCGATGATTGTAACTTTACCTAGATGTCCAGTGGCGGATGGTACGCATCAGGGGGTACCAAACCTTCAACTGCTGTTACAGAAACGTCATGTAGGCTTGCACTTTCCTGAACTAAAACAACATCCAACATTCCCCCATGCGTGTTCTCAACAACATTTCTTTCACACATATTACAAAATGTTAGAAAATAACAATAATAATTGCGAACATTTAAAGAAGCACTGTTTAAGTTTATATCGCCTAAAATGATAACTGTTCCTTTTAAGTCATTTATAAAACTTTCCACTTTTGTAAACCAGGTCATATAATCACTGTCAGTGGCACTTGGTTTTATATACACAACGCACACGTAAACAGGGGAACCATGCCAAGTGAAACTCGACCAAAGATCCTCACCGCAGCCTGTCTCAAGTTCACGTCGACGGCGCAGGACTATGGGGGTGCGTGCCATAAGCAGCACGCCTCCACAAGGTGTACCTCTGTCCCGCCTTAACACATTCCACTCGCTATTGACGAGTTCTGTATCTTCAACCGAGGTATCCAAAAAAGTCTCTGTGGCCGCTATAAAATCTTGTTCAGCTATGTGCAGATTGTTGCGCCACATCCGGAGCTTTGATTTAATTCCACGAACATTCTGGTATATACAATTCATTTTTGTAGTTCTGGTGCTCGCTCTGAAAGCTGCTGTAGGGCCGGTCGCAATACCAGCACTATGTTGCCTTGTCCCTCCGTGTAAGCTGTTCATGAAAGGGCTGTGGGGCAACTACACGCTGGCTGTTAGACTGGACGGAGGACGGTTTCCTATAGTTAATCCAAGCCTTGATTCTTGCATTTACCGGCCACACATCTGCGGAATAGCAGCGCTCATAGCATGCAATGGGAACGCCAATTTTGAATGACTTGTAGTTTCCTCTCGGAGTGAGTTCATCAACGGTACAAGTATCAGTGTCACATAAAGTGCGAAGGTATTCTCCAATTTCATTGGCTGTAGACTCCATGTTCCATAGGTGTAAGTACTTACGAGCTTCTACGGCCCTTAGTGATGTTACACCAGGGCCAGCAGCTCCTTGGATTGACACTGGGCGACGAATTTTTGATTTTTTTGTTACTCGCGTCCATTCCTGGGAGTCTGATGCTTGTGAATTAAAAGAGGCAGTCTGTGTCACCATTTCAGCTGGCGCAGAATCGGTATTGGGTTCACTTGAGCTGGCACAAGGGGGGGCTGGTTCAGACAGGGGCTTAGTTGAGATGTCCTGCTCTGTACTGCTTGCAGATGCTAGTGGCTTACTGTGAGTGTTTTGTTCCAGACGATGTAGTCTAGTGCTCAGTTCCGCGATGGTGTGCTGCATAGAAGAGTTTTGAGTCTTCAGGTTCTCCATTGCTAATTTCAACTCTACGTGCTCAGCGACGATACCCCCAATTTGGTTTTTTACCGCACTCATAGAAACTTCCGCGCCTTTGAGTTGTTGCTTCACTGATAGAAGTTCCTCACTCAATAGTATGCTTATACTATCATTGATTTTTGAAAGCATACTGCTTAGCTGTTCTTGCAGTACGTCTTGTACAACATTACGGATGTCATCAGTTGTCAAGGTATTACAGGAATTTGGGGGCGAGTGCAGTGCTTGTCTTTTAGCGCCTCTCACGGTAACATTAGCATTGAACCGAATAGGCGTACTATCACCCCTGGGCACTTTAGGATTTTTGCTGGAGCAGGACGGACAATTCCAAGCTTTGGAGGCAAGGAGCTCATCGTCGTAATTTGTTAAGCAGGCAAGGTGAAATGCTTTTTCACAAATCGTGCAATTACGATAATTCCCTTCATCCAATCCACCATCGCAGCATCCCCAAATCATTATTTTGTCAGCCAATGTAGACATTATTAGTCTTGGTACGCAGTAATAGATACGTGTGAGCACGCCAATAAATACCTAACGCGCAGACTAGCGAAGTAGCAGGCGAGCGTTCACTCGCGGTCAGCCAGTTGTGATATCAACAATACGCTCAGTAACACGGAGTGACACAGAACCCGATCCCTTCCAACTAGGGGACACCGAGCGCCACTGTGTACAGTGGGCGGAGCGATTTCGCTACGTTTGACACAGAGCGACACAAAACGCGACTCTTTCCAATTAGTTAACACAGTGTTTTTTCTCTGAGTTCGTTATTTAATTTTGTAATAAAAATGGTTATAACTTGAGAATCACTTGTTATTTTTAAGTTCTGTTTTCACTATTATAGATTACACTTGTAGTGGAATGTCACAGTATATTTGTTAAAAGGTTTATTTCGGTTTTGCACGTATCACGAATTTAAAAACACGGAGCTCGTTTTGACACAAGCACAACTATAGACATGCACGCGTTCTACGCGTTCGTTTCGTTCACATGATTCTAGGACATGCTGGTTTCCGCATGATGTTTTCCTTCACCGTTTGATGAAATAATTTGCACAAAGTAAAGTCTACCTAGGTTCGAATCCATCGACTCGTAGTCGAGGCCGTTACCACACACTGTTTAGATAGATAGATAACACGTTTATTCAGTGCAACAAAAGACACAATACAAGCAATTAAAAGAAAAAACATCAAAAAAAGGTGAAACGTAAAAAAAAAAACAAAGATTAAAAAGCTAAATTAACCCATAGACACATAGTACAAGTAAATATAAGGGTCGATCACTCTGGGCGGTGTGTGTCTCATGGTTGCACCAAATGGGAGTCCAGCTCAGCATGTGACAGGTACAATACCTGACGCTGGTATTCTGCTGCATCCCGTTAGTGACACCCGGATGTCGAGAAGACACATCTGAGTTTCAACAAACTGGTACCTACATAGTGCGGCGCGTATAATAATGTGGTAAGTACCTACCCACATCTTAATTGACTTACGTTTGAAGATGACAGAGCCAGAATTATATTTTAAGTTTAACAAAAACATTGAGCGTTATTTAAATGTACTTAGCGATTTGTAGTGCAAGAGGCCCGTAATGTTCTTTTTATTTCTCTCTTTTTCGTAATAAATCGTGGTGGTTTTACAACTGTTTCAAAATGATACTTCACTACCGGAAAATACGAAATGTCGCTTCCTACAAGTTCTGCAGGAGAAGACGGGAAGGCTTAAGCTTAGTCTGGGACATGGTATAATAATATAACTCCGCCTGGTACTCTCTTCCGAGACTCGGGAACCACGTGACTGACACAAGCCTACGTCATCATGCTGTTTACAGGTTCTCAAACATAAAAACGTGGGAGAATTTTAAATAACGGATACAATTTAGGGTAAAAAACATATAAATGAAAATTATAAAGAAATAGTTCAACTAATTAATCATAGATATAATGTACCCACGTAACATGTTATGTTGAAATGTGGCAATGTTATTGTGACGTAGGTTTGTGTCACTCTGGGAAGAGAAGACCATGTTTTATTAGACTATGGTCTGGGACTATACATTCATTAACATCACAGTCTTTTGTTTTGACAGCCACCAAGACATAACAACACCATTTTCGTGAACTGGAAGTTATTTTTGTCCTGAATGCTAATTCTCGTAATTTAAAACGTTCAAAATCTAGTCGCAATCTCATCTCAGCGACAAACAAATGTCAAAAACTTGTCAAAATGTAGGGAAATTAGGAATTTTTGACAGATTGAGACTGAGATCAGACTGTGAACGTTCTTAAAATTACGAGAATTGCCCCTCTGTTGTAAGTTGTACCTATACGAAGTTGTTGTTGTAATGTTGTCCTGTTATATTTGTTGGTAAATGGTCGCATCATCAGTATAGTGTTCGTGCGTTTGGATGCTAAACATATGTTGGGTTGAGTTTGATAAAAATTGTTTTCTCTCAAATTACTCTATAGTAGCGGGGTAGTTGCGTAACACACATACTAACAGTAGCAAATTCATTTCGAAAGTTCAACTTCATTCATTGCGTTATTTATGTTGTTGTGAAAAATTTGTACTTCATCCTCAAATTCAAATGTTTTTATTTTATAATGTAAACAAGGGGGGGGGGGGTGGCTAAATAATAACAGCCGCACAGGTCGATCGGTCAGGTTAAGCTACGCTTGCCGCGGTTGTTCTGTGGATGGGTGACCATCTTTACATACCGAGTCTCGGAAAGCACTTTAAGCCGTTGGTCCCGGCTGTCGTTCGTGGATCTTTGACAGTCGGTACGGGTAGTCAGAAACCCGAAAGTCTGACAACCAGTCTTACTAAGGGGTATCGTATTACCCAGTAACTGGGTTGTGGAGGTCAGATAGGCAGTCGCTTCATGGAAAATACTGGTATCCAGCTGCATCCGGTTAGACTGGAAGCCGACCCCAACATAATTTGGAAAAGGCTAGGCAGATGATGATAGTACAAAAACTAGATCCAGTTTTGTTAATAGATATTTCTGGTACCAGGAACACTGCGAGGAATCTCCTCTAGTGCAATCCAAAACACACACTGATCAGCTGATCATCATTCAGCTGTATCTCGTTACACTGAAATTGACTATGTGAGCAGCCGGTAACGTGATCAGGAAAAATAATAATCATTACTTTTATCGGAATCCAATCATTATGTAATATCGAAAATTCAAAGGTATACTTACGTAAGTTTGGAGCAATATTTATTATACTATCTGTACTTATGTTGATTCGTTTCCAAGTATTCGTATTTTGTTTTTTTGGCCATAAAGAGCAATTTTATTTTTCTAGGAAAGAATCAAATTTGATCCAAAGAAGGACAAACCGCTTTAGAAATTATTTATTTAAAATCAAACGGGACTGTCGAGACTATTCAGAATAAGCCATCACCATCTTTAATATTATGCTAACTGAGCAGAACGATAAATAGTATCGCATTAAAGCAAAGCAAACTTGCTTCAAAGGCGTTACAGTACAACTGTACCAGAATACAGAAATGTCACCGAGTATGGAAATAATGAAGACGGTATCCGTAAAGCGTAAAGTACGGTCCGATAGGACGGCAATTCGACACGACCGGAGAGAGATCAGGTACAGGACCAACGGCTTAACGTGCTTTCCGAGGCACGGGGGTATCACACCGCGTGATATGAGAGAAGGGAAGAGGAAATGCACCTGTGTCTACGTGCACACTTGTGCACAATAATACCTCCCGCGCCGTAGGCTAGTATCCGTTGAGATTGGCCGCCGTAGCCGAAATACAGTCTGGAGGACTTTATTTATCTACTATATAAAAATAAGTCGGGTTTTCCTTCCTGACGCTATAACTCCAGAACGCACGAACCGATTTCCACGGTTTTGCGTTCGTTGGAAAGGTCTCGGGCTCCGTGAGGTTTATAGCAGGTAGCAGTAGGGTAGGAGTAGGGTAGGAGTAGTGTAGGAGTAGGTTAGGAGTAGGGTAGGAGTAGGGTAGGAGTAGGTTAGGAGTAGGGTAGGAGTAGGGTAGGAGTAGGTTAGGAGTAGGTTAGAATTAGGGTAGGAGTAGGGTAGGAGTAGTGTAGGAGTAGGGTAGGAGTAGGGAAGGAGTAGTGTAGGAGTAGGGTAGGAGTAGGTTTGGAGTAGGGTAGAAGTAGGGTAGGAGTAGGGTAGGAGTAGTGTAGGAGTAGGGTAGGAGTAGGTTAGGAGCAGGGTAGGAGTAGGTTAGAATTAGGGTAGGAGTAGGGTAGGAGTAGTGTAGGAGTAGGGTAGGAGTAGGGAAGGAGTAGTGTAGGAGTAGGGTAGGAGTAGAGTAGGGGGTAGGGCACCACGCGAACGAAGTAGCGCCGGGCAGCTAGAAATCATTTATATGGCAAAACAATGTTTGCCGGGTCAGCTAGTTGGCTTATAAATCTTGATTGATATTGAGAAATGGGACTCACTGTCATGCAACCTATTATCATCACCTAAGAGCCGGGTTGCTAGTCGAAGTTGGAGGGACAACTAAGGCAGATTATTCACTAAAACGCGCCACGTGTCTGGGCGCATAATAATGTGCCCCCCGCGCGTGATATTTTACATACAAATTCAATAAAAACGCGCTTCCGTGCGGGGAATTTGGCTCCGTCTTCCTCTTTTCGCCTTTTCTTCTGTCGATATAAATACTACCTAGCTATAGGTGTAGTTATTCATCATTAATATCTTGTAAGCTGAACCTAGCCTTATTGCCCTATAAATAAAAATCAAATTCTTACTTTAACTGTTACATAAACATTTATATACATTGTAATCTGGTGCTGTTTTAAGGAGGCTTGATGCTATATTTTTTTTTTTTAATTAGGCTCTTTGGTTTTCTCACTGCGCAAGTTTATTATACAAATTAATAAGTGCGGAGCCGCTGCGCCCCGTCTAGACGAAGTTTTAAACACTGGAGACTACTTATAAGTTTACAGTTTAAGTATTTACAATAATATAAATAAATAAAATTTTATTTAGGTCCTTTTACAAAGTAATACATTTACAAAGTTATAAATACTTAGTAGTACCAAGTTCTTAACAGATTGGCTTAAATACTAATATAAAAGCTAGTTTAATTTACACGTTTTTAATTACTTATGAAAGGTGCGTTGGTACATTATAACTTGAGTAAGAAAAACCTGTGTTTCAGGCCATCCCCATACTAAGCGATCAGCTGATTGTTTGTCCATAGTTAGTTAATTTTTTAAATAATAATATCCTACTTATAGTAGGTACTAAGTACTAAATGCAAATAAAATATTACCTTTAGAATTGCTCTTTGAGCACGTTCTAGAGGGAGTAAAATAGACTTTGCAGCACCGCCCCATGAAATTATGCAGTACGTAAGTACAGATTGGCACAAAGCTAAATATACCTGTTTAATTAATTTAAAGTCAGCAATGAGGCGTAAACTTTTAAAGATATATATGAGTTTACGAACTCGAGTACATTGCAAATCAATGTGTTTACGGAAGTTTAGGTTTGTGTCAACTGTGACCTAAAATAAAATCATCAACACCAAAATATGATTCAAACAGTATATTCTAGAAAACATACGATGCTTGTAATACACCCGAACTCTTAAAATGACACGTATTGTCATTATTCAAATACATGAAGAGGATTATTCCTTTGCACATTCTTCTAACTTCTGTAATCCTGGTACTTCCAGTACACATTGGATAGTTGTAGTCTCCGTTTCGTAAAGGTTCATTTGGAAAGAGACTGGAAAGATTATCCCAAAATTAAAAACGTATCTAAAAAAGCATGCTTGCTGGATGTACGTATATCCAAACTCTCATAACAACACCTAAGTAAGTAGGTATCATTATCCAAATCCTTGTCGTCAAATACATGAAGAGGATTACTCCGTTGCATATCCTCCTTCCTTCTGTAATCCTGGTACTAGCACTGCACATCGGATAGCTGCAGTCTGTGTTTCGTAAAGGATCATTTCGAAGGAGACTCAAAAGGATTATCCCGGTACAGTTCATTCAGTTGACGAAGGTTTTAGAAACTATAAAGAGACGTATTTGTGGTTTAATGTTGGGACGTTTTAAAAATTGATTTTGTATGTTTTCGTAGATGAATTAGCTATTGAGAGCTTGGTAAATTAAAACAGATTTGAAACTGCTGGTGTTGATTTTTGTTTCCTTATTTTTTTATTTTGCTTCGTAAATAAAGTGTGTTAGAAAATGTCGAGAAAAAGAAAATGTCTAATTCAACTAACAAGGTAAAAGAAAAAGCTTGTCAGGTAGGTAGCTGAAAAAAACCTGTCTAATCCCAAAAACAAAAATGCGAAACGAAACACACGAAGTGAATAAAAACAGACGTAACTTAAGGCCTAATTCTTTTTTGCTCAAACCTTTTAACCATCTAATGCCGTTTTACCTGTACCTAATGAGTTTCATGAAACGGGGTCAGTGTTCAACTCCGAACTATATGAGAAGCAATACTAAGTCTTAGCTGCTAAAGCTTCATTGGATTGAGTTTTCTCTACTGAGCCATTGATAATTTTGTTAATTTTGAACGTAAAATGAAGTTATCAACTTTTACTTTTTAATGTGCGGACCGGGCCTACTTATTCGCTGGAGACAGTGCATTACTTGGGTTGAAACATTTAGGTATAAGTGTTATCTTTCTGCGGATATCATTTAATAGCGACTAAGTTTAGAAACTGCTCAGAGTGCACAAAATAGGTATATGAATGTAGAATGGCAGACCAAAATAAAACTTGATGACAATTTTAACACCGATAAAAAATGTCTTACAACACTTCTGGGTCGTTTGGTTGTTCGAAATTCATACTCTGGGTTGCTAGATCAATACTTTTTTATACAAGTAATGCCGCACTCACACGTGATGTGTTCGGAAATATTATTAACCAAAGAAAATGATAGAATAGAATACTCTTTGTTATGGCATATGGGCACTTATCCCACATTGACAGCGATGCGGACGAATTTTTTGATGCCCAGTGAGCTCTTTCCTTTTTCTTTATTTTTTTTAAATTAGATTCTTGTATGTATTATTATATATATACAGGGTGGCAGGGACATCGACGCGCAAACTGTAACCATAGATTCAGCACATGAGTTTATTTTCGTCGGTTATCAAAAAAAAAAAAACTGTTTTATAGAAAAGTGCAATACCTACGCGGTCAAAATGTATGGAATAGCAATTTTTTTTTTTTTTGATAACCGACGAAAAATTTCGACGCTATGGGGTCTAAACTCATGTGATGAATCCATGGTGACAGTTTGCGCGTCGATGTCCCTGCCACCCTACAATTTACTGTTTGTAAATTGTAATTAAGGCTTTTTGTTCCAGGGTAGCGGGATCATCCGAAAGATTTACCGCTGCCCTGGAACATAAAGGGCTAAGGAAGGAACACGGGTGGGTTTTAGTCAGTAAGAGTCTGACACTCCCTCCTGCTCCACCCAGAGCGGGAGGAGTCATTTGATGATTTCGCATCCTCAAAAAAAAAAAAAAAAAAAGGCTTTTTGTTAGTAGTGTTGTCTTTATTATAACACCATATCAATGACAGATATCATTGTAGAAATATTCAGCTAATTGTGAATAGTTAATTGTTAGTTGTGGAAGTCGTGTGTTTTTATGATTTAATTAAATTCCTACACAAATATTCCATTTTACTTTGATAAATCGTTGTAATAGCGAAGAGAGCTAATTTAACTAAAGAAAGTTCTACAAACACTATTTAAACTGTCCCACAAAACGAAGCACCTATCAACCAACTCTAAATAGTTCCCAAAAACTTTAAGTTCTCGCAAATAATCTAACTAAGTACATTATAATTCCGACGGTGCTACATTTTGACTGTTCAATTCTCCTCCGATCTCATTACAACTTCGCACAGTTTGTTTAATTGGCTACCCACTACACGGAATTGAGCCACCTGCGCCAATTTAAATTGACCTCCCCCACCCCTTTAACAACCTCTCACCAAAGATGGATAAGGGGGAAACGCGAAAAATAAAAGAGCTCTCAATTAATTGGTTATTTAAATGCAACAGTGTCGGTATAGCTTTTGCAAGTGTAATTGTTGTTTTCAGTGGTTTTCAGCGCATGAAATTGTTGTATGGCCGCTGTGAATAATGGCTTTACTGCCTTTGCTGTGGTTTTTGGATGATATTAATATAGAAATGTGGAATCCGCGCCAAATGTTGGTATTTGAACGTAATTTGACTGTGAATAAAGTTAAAAATGTTGAAGTTTTGCGTGGCATGTGTTTTGTTGTTAAAAATGTTAATGAACTGTTTTATTTTGTCAATACTCGTATGATACCATTTTTCTATTTCTGCCCTTTATTTACTTTACTGATCGTGGCTTTGAAATGATCCCTTGAAGTCCAGACCGGTCTTTTTTTACGTAATGATCCCTTACACTTACTTCTTTAATGAAAAAAAAACTCCATTTACTAGATTTACTAGAAGATATTTCCGTATAAAGCCCATTCCACATCTTGCAGGTGCGTGGTTTTAGTGAGATGGCATTATAGGTGTTTGGTAAATGAATAACTTACTCCGTTGATGTTTTATGTTTAACACACTGACCTATATTATACAAGTACACTGGACATCATACTATTTATAATAATAATAATTTATTTAATAAAAACGATTTCATAAGGTGTAAATTTATCAGGGGTGCAAATTTCCCATACATTTATAGTGCCTAAAAATAAACTACAATTAAAATTTATATATATTTTTTTTTAAATAACAGGTGCAAGTAATAATAGTTCGGAATTCGAGTGTCAGGAGGAGGAGGAGTGTGTTTCGAGTGTTAGGTAGCGACCCACCCGAAAACAACAACAACCCAACAAACAAACAAACCAAAGACCGACCGACTGACCCACCGACCGGGCGACCGTTCGACCGAACTATGACAAAACAAAGATATTTTATTTTCGCCATTTTGGCGCTGCTAACAACGTGAGCGTCTGTGGAACTAATATTATTTGATAGTGAGTTTTACAAAATGCTCATACTCTCATGATAAAAATGTTCTAAATGTCTCGTAGTAAATACAAAATACACAAAAAAGTAGGTTCCACGATTTATTAGAGGTCAGTCAGTAGTCTAACAGTTTAATGATCCTTTTACAAAACGAATAAAAGAAAATTCAGTGATAATTATGATGCCACGGTAAAGCATGTCATTCAGTCTATATTGGAAGTGAACGGAAAGACCCGACACGCGCGGTTGTTTTGGTATGTGGATGACACTTGACGTTGATGACGTTGACAGCGTCAAATTGGCGAGCCGCGGTGCCAACAGTAGGTAGAGTCCGCGCAAACTAAGTCTGCGCGCGTTGTCTAAATCGGAAATAATCGTTTGCCGCCATCTCGATGTTTATATCGAGTATCAAGAGAGTGTGCTGAGTTCCGTGTTTTCGAAAATAAATTTTCGCCATCATTATGTCGAATGTGAGTCTTGAAGTTCAAACACGCGCGCAGACTTAGCTTGCGCGCACTCTATATACAATTTTGTAATAAGGTGGACAAATAGTAATATTTTTCACTATCTTCTTTATATAGTACAGTCACGAGCAAAAGTATGTATACACTCGACTTTATTCAAAAGCGATTTACTCCTTTATTTTTTAATGAAATTTTATGTTGTTACGATTATAGCATTTTCGAATCCATGGGTTTATGACATGTAATGTGTCGTATTTTAACGTTGCATTCGTTATTTCACGAAAAAATCGCAATTGAAAGTTGCCAAGTGTTGACATATTGGTGCTCGTGACTGTACCATTTTCTACACTCTGTGACCACAAAAAGAAATCTCTTTATGTCGTTTGAATAGAAATTTTTAGAAATATTTATCGTAAAAACCTGTGAAAGACATCGTTTGTCAAATCGGATGTAATTTTGCCCAGAACCGCCCAGTCTGGCATTTGTCCTGTCGAGAACCGGTATTAGGATGCTCCTATATTAAATAATTGAACCACAGCTTACTGTGATGATGGCTTGCAGATGGAGCTTGTAAAGCTGCTATGGATGTGTGTATAGAGCTGCAAATACGAAAATTACATTTTTAAGTGTGTTTTTTTTAAATAAACCACGTTCAGTAAACTAAATTGTATTATGTTATTAGTATACTTGTATTATTTTCTTCGTTATCTTGATCTCCAGAAGCCAGTTACTGAGTAACACGAAAACCTTAGGTGACATGGTGGTCAGACATTCGACTTTTCGTCAATAATTTGACGTTGTGGCGATAAAATAACAAAAGACTCACCCACCAGCTAAATAAAAAACTTATCCCAGTTACTAAATAAAATTAAAATATTACTCTGCTCTTAAACTAACCTTAAAATAGACTAATGATCTCAGAGAGGTGATATTTAAAGAAATACAAGCTCAAACATAATCTATTTTAAGAAACACTGAATCTAAGTGTGGGTAGTCAGTAATTAACGTATAGAAAACATCGACTATTCACAAAATATTTTCAGAGACTTTGCCTATTCATATAAAAACATGCAATTAACCTATACAATCTCCCTTTTATATACCGTAACGTAATTTCATTACCACCTTTCAATAACCATCAGAGCTCAATAGTTTAATAATTACCCGGTAATTAGCAATGAAAGGTTTTTGTGTTGTCAGTACATTGCTGTACCTACTCGTATTGCTCCGAACGATATTTTAATGACACTGAAATTAATTACTGTTTCAGCTGAAAACTTCGGTATCAATTCATTTGGATTTTGATAACTTAATCGCTTTTTTGGGGGATGTTATGTTTTCATTAATCTGTTGAAATTATTTTAGGTAACAATTTTATTTATTCAAATTGGATTTTTGAGGCAAAGATATGGTGCTAGTCTTTGAAAGAGTAACTAAGGAGTTTCTTGCCCTCTCTTCTCCATACAAAACTGTCATTTGGAAGGGGCAACTAGAATCAATTCTATTTTCTAGTAAATTTCAACGTTCAAAATTGCCTTTTATGTGCATATTTGAAATAAATGATTTGACTTTGAGGTTGGCAATATATAGGTTATATTTGAATATATCCCTATCGATTTAATATTGTCAACGCACGTTAAATGAAAAAAAAAATCCATTGGAACAAATGAATTGTAGCGTTGCCACGCTTCAGTTCATTCATTCCAATTTTCACACAGTGTCAGAAACGACGCAAAATTTCAATTTTTTATGTCATCATTGTCGTTTTCATGGTTTTCGAGGGTGCCGATAGTGACGTCAAAATCAAAATCTAAGATAGCGACAACTTCATGAGAGCATCTAAACAGTTATACTAGATGGCTCTGTATTAAAAACGCGTATTATATTCACACTTTCTCTCTCTCTCTCTCTGCCTGTGCGTGCGAGTATCGCGTAAGGAACTTCGTTCCTGACGGAGATCAACCGACGGCGCGAGTTTTTTTTTGGAACTCTGTGAGCTATAATGACGATGACGTAGGTACAAGTTAAAACATATATATGTCAGAGAAGGTATGTCTGTCTCTCTTTAACATCAGGCATATTTTAAGTAATGTGGGCGTACTATGGTTAGTGTTGGTTATAGCGCAATAGAAAAATGGTTTGCAGTTCAAATCAGATTATAATTTACGAACAAGTTAGTCACACTAGCGAATCACACACTGTAGTTACACAATTCAATGATACGGAACGCGAGACAGTTTCTAAGCACATGTTGTTCGTACGATGTCCAATGTTTCGATGTTCCTGAGAGCTCTGCTCACACCACTCTTGTAGCTGTAGCTCTCGTACCCCTCGAAGAACTGAGGCTAGACTCTGTCTAGCGCCACGAGATGGCGCTAGCGTTCCGAATAGTCAAACGAATGACTCCGACATATACGTAATGTACGCAATTACCCCGCTGGTCATACACGCACGCCGATTGCGAGTATTAAGTGACCTTTCTGAAGAACATCACCAATAAGGTTATAATAAGTCCTTCTAGGGCGTCCCCTCCCGTCCTTTCCTTTTGTTAGACGACTTTCACAAATTAAAACGTTAGGGTGTATTTACCACTCTGAATATTCCCTACAGTGATTGCCCCGACTTGGGGCGTGTCTATGGGCGGGACACTACTCAACACATTAGGAAGCATCCTAGACGATGATGGAAAATACGTATTAAGCTTTGAGTGAACAACATCCGTCGTTATTTATGTTTATTACACGAATCTAATATAGCCTTGCCGACTCTATTTTGCTCAGATATTTGAGGATCTTTAAGGCAGTAGGGGAAAAGATGTAGAAATAATTTTTAGAATTATTACCAACATTTTTGGTATTACTATTAGTAACAAAAACAACAAATCAGCTAATTAAACTTAGCTGCCGTATTATGTCTTTTATTATTGTCATTTTACGGACGTCGAAAGGTGCTTTTTACACCTCTTGACTTATGCCTCGCCTGGTGGAAAGCGATGGATGAGGTCTACGATGGAATAGAAGGAAGATGCCTATTCACTCTTGCTTTGAAGACGTTATACGTGGAAGGGAACACAGACGCTGGCAGACAGTTCCACACTTTGGCCATGCGCATGATAAATGTGGAGAACCGCTAAGTACGTAGTCGGTATATCGATATATATATATATATATTACCTATATAGTGTTAACCACGCCTTAAAAAATGCAAGATACAAAACTAGTAAATTATTCACTTTGATTTGAAGAACACTTAAAGCACACACTAATTTTCTTTCATCAATACTATGTCATATAGGAGTCAACTTAACAGAACGGAGCTAAATGTCCTTCAAAAACGCTCAATAATGTAACTAATCTAATATTGCGACATATTCGCCAACAACGTAAACAAATATGAGTTTATGGAAAAATAACTTTAATGCCTACAAAATAAAATTCAGTTTACGCTACAACTTCAAATATTTTTATAACTTTTTCAATAGTGCTAGTCACTCTGAAATCATCTTAATTACCATTAAAATAAATTTGATATTTGTTTATGGGTTCTACCTGAATTAAAGATAAATAAATAAATAAATTTAACTTGAAATAACGTCAATTTGAAACATAAATATAATTCGAATATAGGTAAGGTAGTGTGTGTAAGCACCACACCCTACCAGGGTGACCAGTTAACAAGTCTTCCAGGGACACCACAAACAAACTCCTCTGTAGCACAAAGTTCGTAACGTCTTGGTTCTAGTAGGTGTAACTGACATGCCTCACTTACGGACCGTAGTCGGTAACTTCGGGATCGATATGTTGTTTACTTTGCCGCTGTTTGTTTTGGTCTAATAATGTGTTGCTGATGTAGGGAAATTGATATGGCAAGATACACATAACGACACGACAAATAAGTCATCTTTATCTCAGCATGTTTTTGAAAAACCACTACAAACGGATCTAGGATATAGTTTCTGCTCTTACCGCTTTAAAGGAACCACGATGCTGAGAAGCGACTGACTAGTCACTAATAGATGACGCCACAGAATCTTGCGTCATGCAAATGAAAATAATAGATTACGTGTAAAGGCGTTGCGGTTTGTCAAGAAAAATGAAAATAGCGGCGACCGCTCTTCGATACGGTAGCTTTACTATGAATATCACATGAGTATATGCCATAATCGTTCACAATTATAGGTATGTAACTATGTATGTAATGCATACCGTAACACAGTTAAGCAGAAGAAAGTCAATCATGAACGCATGCATGACTGTTACTGAAAGTACCATTGTTTCCACATGCGATGCGCAACCGCGCGGCACGGAGCTGCAACTGAGAAAATACACCGATTGACCGATATGTAGGTAAGTATAATTTATTATGAATACTTGAATGCAGTTATTAGTCTAAATTATTAATTAAGATTAAATGTTTATGATAATGAGGAATTATACGTTTATTGGTATATGCTAAAACTAGCTGTAAAACTAGCTGCGCCCCGCGGTTTCACCCGCATAAGTTTCGATCCCGTGGGAATATCGGGATAAAACGTATCGTAAATGTTAATTCTAGTTATAAACCATCTATGTGCCAAATTTCATCTTAATCCGTTCTGTAGTTTTTGCGTGAAAGAGTAACAAACATCCATCTATCCATACAAACTTTCACGTTTATAATATTAAGTAAGATTACAGCGGTGAAAAAGGAAAATAACGTTTCTAAATAATGTTTCCTGAGTTGTACCTTTTGAAAGATATTTTTTGGGAAAACTAGTAATTTTTCATTTCATGGATGACCGCTTCTAGTCCACGAAAACTAGACGTAATATATAATTATTTTATTATCACTTTCTATACTTACAACACATTTATTTACATTACATATACAGACTTTTATTTTCTTAATTTTTTACATTGCCCTGTAAAAATCTTTCTGCAATCTGTATTTTTTCTGTTATATTTGTTACTAGCTTCTGTTCGCGACTTGGTGCCGAGTGAAAGTACTTGTTCCCCCGTCCCACACGGTCGCAATCATCGACTGCCAGCGTTATTACTCTTTGCTCAGCTTCTAAGGGTCCTAGCGTCCGCCAGGGCTGTGGGTTATTCGAAAGAGATACCGTGGCCCCTGGCATAGGCAACTGAAGGAACACGGGTGGGTTTTAGTCAGTAAAAGTCTGACACGCCCTTCCGCTCAGCCCAGAGCGGGAGAGGGCATGTGATGATTTCCCACACAAAAAAAAGGGTCCTAGCGTGATTTGAAATGGCCGCCAATGATGGATGGATGGATGGGATGAATGGTTTGAATGACCTTTCGCAAAAATTGGGCTATCAAATGCAAAAGATCTTGTCCGATCCGACCGATAGTTCCAGATATTTGCGCGTTCAAACCAACAAAAAAGAAACAAATTCTTCAGCTTTATTATTAGTATATAGATTTGTTATAAGCACCTGAGTGAGATACCTGAGATACAAATTTAGTCCTTGTTCAGGTAGAATTCAATTATTATACAACATGGCGCTACAATGGCGACATTAATTTAACACACGGGTAGGGCTAGTGGCCAGTAATCATAAAAATTATAACAACATAAAAAAAATCGTAACTTGAAAACTTCCACCTGCGCCGCGCGCCGACATAGGGCTCTCTCTCTTTCCTTTGATTCGTCTTCTCTTTGCTCGTTAATTGTTTTAATTACATTGATGAGATGTTATGATCCGTGACCCCGGCAAATGACCCCTGCGCTACAGTTCTTTAAGTCAGGTTGATCTAAGATGCTATTTTATAAAATCTATATATATAAAAATGAAACCCGTTTTCCGTTGTCACGACATAACATGAAAACGGTTTGACCGATTTGGCTGATTTTTTTTTGTAGTTTTCTAATACTCTGTACAAGGTTCTTACGGAAAAAAAAAATAAGAAAGTTGCTTCACGCGAACGAAGTCGCGGGCGAAAGCTAGTTGTTAATAAATAAATAAATATTAATGTTTAATTAAATTAAAATACATTCATAAAACTACAACGCAAAACCGTATACGTGTGTTAAATTAATGTCGCCACGCTGTATACCTCTAGTTTAAGGCTATTGTAATATTTCAAAAAACAATATTTAATTGTTGTTTTTCGTTTCAACGGTGTCAAAACGCATGAATCATAACTCAATCTCCATCCCTATCAATTCTCAGAGTAGCGTGTATCTACAAACGTGGTACAGACAAGCAGATTAGGAAACATCTCCGATATTAATTAGTCAGGATTCAATAATATCACTGGTATTGAGAGTAATGAGCGGTCCGACAGCATCTCGTTAGCTTCTAGATTAGGCTGCGTATTACAATACAATGGAGGTGTACAAAGTAGGTATGTGTATAGTGGAGGACTAATTAATCGGGTATGAGTCTAGGCTTATATTGGATTTTAGAAAGATTTTATTTTTTAGTGTCAGCATTGCAAGGGTTAAGCACACAAGTGAAGTTGAGTGTCTGTTTCCAATTACATCGTTGAGAAGCTCAAAGTTATAAACAATTTGCCATAAAGCAAAATCGATCTATAATATCAACACTTACTGACACTAGACTTAGACACAAGTCTCCTTTCTGGGCTTCTACGATGTCATTTTAAAATTCAAATTCCATGCCAACGGAGTTGGGGGAAAGCCGATCTTAACACTAAATGCGAAAGTGAGTATGTTTACTGTTTGTAATGCTTTCATGCTAAAACGGCAGAACGGATTTCGATGAAAAAATACCATGATATAAAGAAAGTCATAAGCTTCTTTTCATCCTGGATCGCAGACGAAGTCGCGCAATAGTTAGTATTAAAATAATTCTGTAAAAACGAAATTTTTTATAGCTTAGGTTAATTTAGGAACACTTGCACTAGTATTATATATCTGCGTAGGTGTTATAAATTGCCCTCATAGTGTCATAAATTATAATTGTACAGTCAAGGTAGATGTTGTAAAATAATGTAAAACCCTTGTTAAGCCTTGTACACAGTACCCATGTTGTTTTGAAAGATAATGCTAAAATAAACAGCGAGAAATAATATCTTTTTCTAAATGATGAAAGACCTAAAATTGTTCAAGCTGGGTATTATTTTTTTTCAGTCAATTATAATACGTAACTATACCAGAGATAGGTAGACGATGTATGTCATGTCCTACGTACCATGCACCGTCCCATCGGACTATGAGAGTCAGGGAAAAAAAGAGTGCACCTGTTTCTGAGTACACACTTGTGCACTATAATATCTTTCGCGCCTGGCTGGTCTCCGCTGAGCTTGGTCGTCATGACTGAAATTCGGTCTGGAGGACTTTACCATGTAAGTACGGTCAGCAACAAAAGTCGGTTAACACTTTAGTTGTTTAAATCTTAATTATTGAGCAAAATATTCATAAAAAACATATAGTAATAGAATATTTAAGAATAATTAACTCTTCGCTATTACATGAAATAGAGAAAACCAATGTATCGCATCATTTTGTATCAATTTAGATGATTTATAAAAGTAACAGTGTTAATTGACTTTTGTTGCTGACTGTACCTACATAGGTCGTGGTTCAAATCCGGCTCGAAGAACCATGTAGAAATCTCACGAAAAGTAGACCAACACTTGAAAAAAAATACCGGAGGCTCCAATGTTGATATGTTTGTAACGTTTTGATGAAGTATCCATTAAAAAGTTATATAAACGAAGAAGAAAATGTTTGCATGATTTTTTTACGAATCTGCTGTGTATCCTTATTTCCTCGAAGTACGAAACACAAGACAACAAACAAAAAACATAACTATCAAAATATAATAGTTCTAAAAAGTTTTGCAGAACGATTTCACGGAATAATATCAGAAGTGTGCTCAACATTTTTTCTCGAGGCGTTGTCTTGTTTTTGAAATTGGTGAAAACAAATCCAATTCCCGAGTTGGATGTTGGATTCAAATGAATAGCGAGTGGGAATTCAATTTGTAAGTCTTTCGTAGGCAGACGCGAATAGTTTCCAGTAGTTTATGGAAATTTTAAAGGTAAAAATCTGCGGTGAAATGGCTATGTCAGCTGTTTAGACTTGAACCAGCTGCTCCAAGTGAAGGAACTACTTTTAAAAGCGTTGCTGACGACGATTTTAACAGTATATGACGTGTGTTTCTGTACTGATGTTAGAGCATAGCTCAAGAACTACTTATTTAAAATTGATAAAAAACGAGTCAATTATTTTTTCAAAATTTAGGAGCATGGAGGCTGTTTTTTGGAAAATAAATGAAGCCAATATTAAAAGGAATAGAAATATTATAGTTGGCGCCCCTTGGGTGTGCTAAAAGAAGAAGGTTCGTAAAGAAGAATCTAAACGTTTAAATGCAACTTCATTAGGACGAGCGAGATTTTCAACTTTATCGTTAAAGCATTTCAGTTTCGGGTAGCTTGACCTACTGGCATCTGTACAAATTTGTACCAGCTCGTCTCCGAGAGCTTAAATCAATTTAAAGTAGTCACTTAAAATATTATAATAAACCCCTCTATTAAAACCCATCGTTAATAACAAAGATAATACACAGTAACATTAATAAAGGCAAAACCATCTGCGGTTAGCAATACTCATACATGTTAATGAAAACTAAAAGCTTATACAAATATGAATTGAAGTCGATTGGAAAATTCATTTGCTCCATGAAGCGGATTGGAAAACATTTATGCGATTGTACCGAAAATAATTAATGGAAACATTTGGTTTGTTTTTAATCAATAGTGTACTCATAAAAATATGTTGCACACGAGAATTTTGATGGTTTAATGGAAAATAAATAAATAACAATTTTACTGAAATATTCGATGCACATGCCAAATATTGTTTATAATTATTTTTTTGATGAAGTAAACAAAACAGAAAAAGACATGAATAAATTCAACATATTTTTCGTTTTTACTACTATAATGAGAAGTAAAGAAACATAAGGAAGAAGAAGTCATGCTGTGCCAACCCAAGCTGTGCTGTGCCAAAAAATCGGAATAACAGCAGAAGAATGAGGTGTTTCTCATTTACTTCTATACAAAACAACGTTTAACAAGCTTAGAATTCGAACAGGGCGTAAGGGACAGTGATGCCCAAACTGTCACCATGAATTTCAGCACAGCATGATTTGAAACACCCCAGAGTGGAAATTTTTCGTCAGCTGTTCCATTTTGACTGTGTAGGTATTGCTGAATTCATGGGAAAAATTTGGGCGTCGATATCCTTTTACCGTATACTTTCTGTATTTTAATTTGATGAATGCCAGTCAATGATTTCAATATACAATATGGAGACGGTAATACAACAATAAATACTACAATTACTTGTACCGGTCTGCTGACTATACAGCAATAAAAGATGAACTCAACATCGTTGACTGGCAGTACGAGTTGGCCCACAGGTCATTGGACGATGCCGTTGCATTCTTTTATGATATCTTATATAACGTGCACACGAGGGGCCCGTGGCTAAATAATAACAGCCGCACAGGTCGATCGGTCAGGTTAAGCTACGCTTGCCGCGGTTGGTCTGTGGATGGGTGACCATCTTTACATACCGAGACCCCTCCGTGCCTCGGAAAGCACGCCGATGGTCCCGGCTGTCATTCGTGGATCTTTGACAGTCGTTACGGGTGGTCAGAAGCCCGAAAGTCTGACAACTAGTCTTACCAGGGGGTATCGTATTACCCAGTAACTGGGTTGTGGAGGTCAGATAGGCAGTATGTAAAATACTGGTATTCAGCTGCATCCGGTTAGACTGGAAGCCGACCCTAACATAGTTGGGAAAAGGCTAGGCAGATGATGATATAACGTGCACAACACTTATAGATTAAATTTAAACTATCTAAACTTAAAGATCGAAATTGAAATGATTTTTTTATAATAACTGAAATTGAAAAAATGTTTTTTTTTTTAACTAAATAATAGTGATGGGGCGATTATGAGTTTTGCTAATCTTTGGCTAGCTATAGTGACTAAACTATTGGATATATTTGGTTGAATTTTTGTACACGTACTGAGAACTTTTTTTTTTTATTGACAATGGGCTCACTCTTGACCTCAATCCAGCCCAGAGGCAGGGATGAACTTCATTAGACATACACATTTTTTGTCGTAATTTCTCTGCAACTTGTAGAAGTCACGCGACACCAGTAGTGTTCAAGATTCACTTGCTACATGAAACATAAAAAAATCCAAGCTCAAAAGATAGGAACCTACACTGAAAAGGAAAAAGATTAACCTCTACTTTCTGAGAACCCAACTCGTATATCACACAAGTCTCATAATAATGCACTGGATGCAGCAGAACTTGTCGGCTCTAAACAAATTTGAACAAGTTTGACGACAAGGCTCGCGACGTTGCTACCACGCCAAACTTACTCGTGTGCTATCATTATGCATTTTTGCTGTACCCTATATTGAAAAGTTTTAGCTGGAAGACTTGTATACGGTACAGTGTGTTGGCCGATTTCTATATCATAGTGGGCGTTGTTATTAGCATTATTTCTTGCATATATTAAAGCGTAGTACAGCAAAAGATTTCGGAGGAATTTCAAGTTAGAAATGTCCTAAGTGGTGGTAATCTGCTAGTACTGTCATTGTCAAAAAAAAAACAATTACTTAGAAACACATTCCAACTTAAACTTGTCCTCGTTTTTGGGAAAACGCTAGGGTCGGCTTTGAAACAATTTTGTCGACCCACTCTGCTAAATGGTTCCTTATTTGGTTTACAAATTATTATTATGCAATTGTCTCACCCAAAAACATCCAGGCGGCCCTCCGGAAAAAGGTAAATGCCTTAAAATCTTCATATCGTCAGCGTAGCGATATGAAATCGTAGGCCGAAATCCTGCAATAAATATATAAGAATATCTATTATTGTAATAGCTAGCTCTAACAGTTTAGGAAGGGTCTACAGAAATCGATGAAAAACTCCACGATACGGCTTCTCAAGCGGTGGCTATTTACATAACTCGGGATCGGGGAAAGGTCACAAATGGCCCCCGCCATTCATCATTCTAACGTCACTCAATTTTGTTAGCATTATATGTAAATAACGCTATATCCTTCTGAGAAACTAACGTTTACGTAACCTATATCAATTTGGTTACGCTTCGAATGAAATGGACATCTTTATGTAGAACCTTTTTGTGAGCCCACTAACGGAAATAGACTAGTAGCTTTACGTTCACAGCTCTTTTCTGGGATGAAATTACAGTTCAGCGTATTTTTTATCCTTTTATTATTACGGGGCTTAAGGAAATGTTTTTGAAATAGATTTTTATAGCTCACAGTAAATATTTTTGGTCCTAATGCAATGGCGAAAAACAGGACCTTTGAAAATTGAAGCCTGTACAAAAGTATTTTTAGGAAATGTAATAGACACTAACAGTTTCTTACCTTAAGTTATACGGTAAGATTTTTTAAGCGTGTATTATGTATATAATATTTTATTTAAAATCACCCAAGTGACCACATCTATGTGAGTTACACATGTTACCCTTATACGTTATGTTACTTGTGCGTTATTATATATAAATGAAATCAGTTAATCACTAAATTAATTAATCATTAAATATCACATGTCAAAGCATTTATTTCAAATGGGCACATAAAAGGCACTTTTGAACATCATGTAAAAAAGATTCATTTTTAATCGAATAGGTATATGCATGATATATAATTCGTTCATGATTGGATTCTTCATTATATGATTCCCCTCGGAAATATGATTATCCCGAACGAAAAAGACGGAGGAAGAAATACCTATGTCCGTATAATGTTACATTTGATTCAATTATGTCCAAGGCGATTTGTACCTTTCGGATTTGGCATATTAATATGGCTTCGATCCTTGTTCCATACATCCTTATCTATATCTATGTTTACATCGAATTCGTTTAAAAATACATCAGATTTGGCCTCCTACTCGATTTGTTGAATGAAAGATATTTCATTCTTAAATCCGCGTTACTATCATCATAGGCTTTTTATCTTAGCATAGCAATAAACTCAATAGCACACATAGAAAAAATACTCGTAGATATGATTTACAAAGGCATTTCTTTTGATCAATTAAAATATTCCTGCATAGACAGCAATTATCGCTTCAGTATAATACACCTACACGAACACACATTTCCATAATACCTTCCTTTGTTCACTGACACAGCAATATATGTATTCTATGACGTCATCCCTAGTTTGAGTGACATAGTGCTCGTCCAGATAAAACGGTTTCACGCGAGAATAGAACCGCGCGTATGCACTGGTATCAGGCGGTAATCCTCATGCGATGCGGACTGGAATATTAAACTCATGGGTTGTAGTGTGTGCACGTTTGCGTTGAATATTTGCACGTCATCTGGCTGTGGACGTTGCGTGGCTGTTTGTTTTGGTCTTAGAAAATTAGCAGTAGTATTTCTAGAGCTTGGGTAATATCTTGTCTTCTACATCTACTACTAAGCATTGACCTGTGTTTGTGTGTTGTGTTTCCGTTTGAAGGATATAATTCATCATCATTCTCGCCTTATCCTATTTTTTTTGGGTTGACACGGTATTTATGATTCTTCCATAGTTCTGTATCAACCGACATCCCAGTGGAACAGTCAGCACAGTTAATTAGTTTACATAGCGGATACATCGCTAAATGTCATTATTATTGTGTGGGTATACATAATATACACACGCGGTTAAAGATAAAATAAACGGGTTCACAATGAAGGAATATGAGCCCATATTTTAGGCAAGTATAATAAGGTTCGCATAGCTAATTGGTGTAAGCGCCTACGATAGCTACTAATGTAAGCTAAACGACGTGAGTTCGATCCCAACTGAGGAATCTTGTTTTGCTGCTTTTTACTTTTTGTTTTCTATTAAGTAAATTTTGTGGTAATAAAAGATCACTCAAGCAAAAAAGTATAAAGTTAATTAAATAAAACCAAAAAAATCATTTTATTTTTTATTAGATAAACATTGGTATTGGTTGGAATGAGCGAGTGTTTGTGTGCATAACAATGACTTCACCCACACATATAATGCAAACCAATTAGTTTGTTCCACTGTACTTACTACTTTCTTGCTATTTTTTTCAAAATAATACTCTTTGGTCTTATTCACCACCTTTCCACATAGTCTTAAAGGATTATTTCCTATGTCCATCAGATATAAGAATAACAAATTAGAAGCAGTGGTGGCCCAGTGGTAACGGCCTTGACCTACCAGTTATAGGTCGAAGGTTCAAACCCAGGTGTGACTTTTTTTATTGATTTCATCACAACTGCTCTTAAAACGGTCAAGGAAAATATCGTGAGGGAACATGTCTTAGAATAAAAAAATCGAAGACATGTGACGGCCCACTCGCTCCCACAGAGAGTACCCAGCAGTGGGAACTGATTATATTATGTATTAGAATAAAGAAAGAGATGAAGGAAAAGCTATTTCATTTAGGTACTGAAAATATAATGCCAACAATAGGTTACATCGCAGTAATTAATTAATTAATACATTTAAGTGCTTCCTTTGCCATTATTATCTTTCACTTAATCCTGTTTGGTCTTCTTCATTCCTTATACCACCCACATTTATACTGTTAAAGGTCATATCATATTTCCATCAGTTATAAAAATAAGCCATTTCATTTACTGCAAAATATAATGTTTAGTGCATATTCGCAGTTTGCTCGTTTTGCATTAACCGCTGCATCTGAACACGGTCTTATTCAGCAACCGCAGTGAGTGATCTAACCGCAATTTTGTAGTGCAGCAGGAAATCTCTATTTTCTTCTCCATATTTATTAAAGTGTAACTGTGCAGTATCGCGTAGTATTAACGTTATTGCTTTATTAATCTTATGACCTATTTAGTACAATAGGCAATGCTTCAATGGAGAATCGTGATTATGTATGTACTTGAGTGAGCGTAAATAATTTGGTTTGATTTGCTGTGGTTTTGGTTGATAATTTTATTCTTCAGAAGAATAGACGCTGTTCATCAATGAGAAGTAGGACCAGGTGGTGCTGATCACCTGAAATGAGACGAAAATATTAGTTGTGCAGACTTAGATGAGACTTTGTTTTTTATAAACTAACAAACTGTTAATCTTGCTAGGCCAGCAGCTCTTCTTGCATATATTTTCAGTGAAAGTGTCTGGAGTTGATTTAGTATTGAATATCAACAAACCAAACATAAGTGGGCCTAGCACGAACACACGGAGCAAACGCAACGTTAAGTTCGACCCCTAAGATTTTTCTTTTTTCTTTTTCACGTTAAACCAGTAACTTACCTTGGTAAACATCTTCATAGACACTACAGTGTATTTAAGGGACGTTAAACAACACGGTTTTTGGGATCTGAAATAGAAATAAAAGAAATGATATTTCCTCTTTCAACGTCACAGAAGTGTCACCTTTGTCACCGAATATAATAACTCCATGTCTTTTCCTTTTTATACAAAAAAAAACATGATTATACCTATATTTTTTGTGTAGTATTAATAAAGAACTAAAGTTCTTAGTAACTTATTACAATCTAGCCTAATATACTTATAAGAAATTTAACTGTAACTTAATATTTTACGTGATAATATTACGTTATAACTAAGAATGTGATTTGAATTTGCACTATTACACAATTCCCTAGCACTTTCTTAGGGTCTAATAATTAATAAAAACACTTTGTTCATGTGTTACAAGTCTAAAGCATAGCATTGTTACTATTATTCTCTATTTATACTCAAATGGTTTAGTCACCTTGATTATACCAGCTGACTTTTTTCCCGTCTGGACAACAACAGGGTATAAAAGGTGAACGAAGTAGAAGCCTATGGCTCAGATATCTCTTCTTTGTTTTCAAAACCTAAAATGAATTTAACTTGCCATTAAGTATATACTATTACTTATTTGAAGTAAACTTTTCATACTCAAACAAATAAATCGACAGATAATGCAAAAAATTAATTTATATATACTAATTTAATTTATATATGCGCGAAAATTATCAATGAATTTGTAGCAACATTCAATCCTTGAAGCCGGCCGATGGTTTTAATTAAAGGATTGAATGTAAAAAAAAGAGATTTTTTTTAATTTTTTTGTGAAAAAAAAGAGATTTCTGTACTTCTACTCCGTTCACCTTTTATGCCCATTTTTTGTCGAGACGGTAAAAATATTCAGCCAGTATAATACAATCAACCTAATATTGTTTTAATGTAGGGCTAAGAGTGTTCTTATCCAATGAAAGAACAAGGATTGATCAGTACACTTAGTCACTATTGCAGAACCCTTATCACAGAACCTCACTCAAGACTCAAGTATTACTTAAAACTAGTTTCAGCCAATCAAATGGCTTTAACTAGTTTAAAGTAATGCTTGAGTCTTGAGTGGACTTCTAGTTTCTGCGTGTTTTATTTTCGTTTTAGAGGTTTTATCGTAATTCAGTTTGATTACAATTTTTACACATCATCTTTTGCCTTGCCTTGAACAAGGCAAAGAAAGCCAAGGCAAAGAAATGATGTGTAAAAATTGTAATCAAACTGAATTACGAAGGCAAGAAATGTTTCGCTGACCCTAAGGTCGGCGAAACATTTCTTTATCTTCCATACTTCTCTATTAGTCGTCATCTCGGTAGTCACCCCCTTTCTAACCATATCATCATTCACACTGTCCATCCATCGTTTCTTTGGTCTTCCTCTACTCATAAAGCAGTCATACTCTAAACTTTTTTCACGATATTTTCTCACATCAAAAAATATCATTTTATAAATCTTCATCCAGTCGACAGCGATGTGGATGAATTTTTCGACGCTATATAAAGTATAAGTGTAAGTGTAATTAGTTTTAGTTAATTTAGGATATTTTTTTATTTTTTTAGTATTATCTTGCAAATAAAATTGTAATTCCGTTTTACAAAAAAAAAAAAAAGTTGAAATTACATCAAAAAATATTAAAATCAATCTATGTGCATCAGTCTGAGAAGTGAAAACCAAAATATATGTTAAATATTTAATTTGCGTCCATTAACATGAAAATGTAAAGTATACATATATACAAGGTGACAGGGAAACTCGACGTATTCCTCGAAAGGGGTTATACTAGAGGTCATTAGCAACAAATTAGGTCCAGTGAACTAGGAGTCAAAACTGGATGGTAAAAAAAAATGCTATTAAAGACCTTTTATTTCTGAGATTATGTAAGTTTTGCAAGCATTTATTTTAAAACGATCACTTATTTTTCAACTTTCAGAAAAGTATCAATTTAATGTTAGGAGTGGAGTAGTTTTTTCTCATAATTAATTGTTTCTGGTAACAAGTCAGAAAATGTCAAAAAAATCAAAGAATCGACACAGCTCGGTAACCATCCAAGTTTGAACCTTAGTTAACTAGACTAAACTTGTTCCTAATGACCTCTAGTATAACGCCTTTCAAGAGATACGTCGAGTTTCCCTATCACCCTGTATATTCTTTAAACTGGTGTACAGGGTTATTTGTAAAACACCAGCAACCTCTTAAGAAGTCATTGTACTCATCATTATGAACAACTTTTACTATGGGACCAAAACTGAAACCGCGAAAAAAAAATCAGCTGTTCCCTACATTTGTGTTCGCATAACTCGTTAAAATGTAGGGAGCAGCTGATTTTTTTTTTCGCGATTTCATGTTCTCTTAAGAGGTGGTTGGTGTTTTACAAATAACCCTGTATTGTCATTACATTGGAATATTGACTAGTATCATTCAAGTAGGATATTTGTCATTAAAAATAAAAGCTTTAAGGCTCCTCGCCACAGGCGCGGTATTATCGGTCGATAATATCAGACACGTTATTACGATATGTGTTTTCAGTAAATTTTGTATTAGGACGGTAACGAAGTTATACACTGCTGTACGGCTATGCCAATAATAACGACGCAACAGAAGTAGGACGCTTGCGTTCCTCCGTCCTGCGATATTCCGATTTGAGTTCTTAAAACATTTTGTATTATGAATTTATGACACATAAGATCTTACACACACCTGTGTTACTATCGTAGTAGTTTGGTTACTTTTTATTATGTACCTACACCATAAAAATTACAGATATAAATGTAGAAACTTTACAAGGGGTGACACGATGGCGGTCTTGTTGCTAAAAGCGATCATTTAAAGACAACCTTTGGATTGATTAAGGAAGAAGGAGAGACAGTATTGCAGGTCTTTTATGTAAAAATTTTACAATAAATACATACAGAAAACATCATACTTATCTATAAAATATATTATATAGGTACAATAATAATCATGAAACAAGTACAAAGAACCAAAAAAATATTTTTAAATTCAAATTCAATTCAAATCATTAAGGAGAGAGATAGTCTTTTTATCATAATTTAAAAAATGGTCAAAGATTGGGCACGCCTTTTTGACACGGAACTGCACTGCTTTCACTGTAAAAGATTTATGAAAGAAACTGTTGGAATGCTTCAATAAAAAATAAAAATAAACAAAATATTTTATCCCATTTATCATGGGCACTTATAAAATGTTAGAAGCTAGGTGCACGGTTCCAAACTGTCGTTTCAAGTTTTCCGTTAATGTTGTGTATGTTAGTACTTACATTCTGATGATAAGCAGTATAGCCATATTGTAATGCTTTCCGCCATTGTACCACAAGTTCTCATACGCCGTGTCGCCTATACTTGAACTCTGGAAAATATAAAACACATTCACATAATATTCATTCATTCAACATCCTTATTTTTTTGACATAACACGTTGCCCTACCCAATGTCGAATCTGAAATATCATTATCATGTGTTGTGTTTTGCCGCAATACCTTCAATATAGAATACAATAATGGAATTGTGCAAAAATATAGGTATTTACAGTCTGGACCTCAAGCACGAACACGCGGAGTAAAGGTAGGAAGCGTTTATGTTGGACCTCTCACGCGGGTCACGGGTGACCCCCATGGCTCGAATGCTTCAGTAAGATAAGGCTCACCGGTGAGCCCTGTGGCCTGAATGGAAATACTCGAGTTTTCATTTGGCGTGAGTCAGTTCATCACTTATAACAGCACCGCTCCGGCAGAGGAAATAATTATAACTTGTCATTCAAGTTAGGATTTTATATCAAATGTATTAAAGTAAATTTTACGATGACAATACAGAATAGTCAGGTCTGTCACACGTCACGCTTCTCGGTGACGAAACACCTGAAAGCGGTAGGTATATATGCTGGCGACCCCTCGCAGCCAGCACTGCTGTCTACTTGTCGCCTGGAAATTATTCTCTTCTTCGTCGAGTGCAATAGCTACGATTGCCAGTTCGCGTAAAGTAAGCTGAAGTAGAAACGCGTGCTTCTCAAGCGAGATGATTCACTAATGCTCGCAAACCGGTCTGTAAGCTGAAAACCAGCAGTTGGTGCGTGAACGGTGAGCTACCAACTAGGACGCGGCGGGTTAACAACAAGCTATAAACTCACCGGTGGCGTGCCACCAGCAAGCGGCCGTTGCTGACGGGGTGTTGGCGACAAGCGGGTGGATATTTTCCGAGGCGCTGCCAGGCTTTTACTGCGCTGGAGCGGTGCGGTTATAATAATGAGTGATGACCTTAACGTACGTAAATTCAAACGAATTTAAAACTTAAAATACTCGTTTCACGTAATAAGTATTTACTTAGTTTTAACTTTATTCATAAATATTTAAATGATACTAATTGTGCTTTTTGCAAAAAATTAAACCAAAATGCCATTATAGGATAGTTACATTTACAAATCAATAATCGTTTGAATGTACGTTGCGCAGTCATGCTAAGACCCAGAGGTCTTCTATTATGAATCGTAAAATTACTTTTAAAGGCAAGAGCCTTTAAAAGTAATTTTACGATTCATAATACAGTATTTAACTGTCTAAACTTCTAAAGCATGCATTCGCAATATTAAAATTAAGTATAAACAGGGAAGGCTCTTGCCATTTATCACTGCGCTCTTATGAAAAACCAAACTTTACCTGCATCAGAACCCCGGCTTCGGAAGCGACTACTATAAAGGATTCTCATTAATTAATAACACTTTACTTAATAAGTATTAAAAGTTATACCGCCCCTGTAAGTAGCTCGGCGTAGTAACATAAATACAAAACGGTCAACATGGACGAGGCAATCCCTATGTAGCTGACCAACATGTAGCCAAGACCGCGGGCGAACTGGAACACAAGAGAGGATACAGAAGGCTTATTTAATGCAGCAACACACGTCATTTTCTTTTTTTATTTCCTTTCATTCTTTCTTTAATTTATTAAAAAAGAGACTTCGAAAAAAAAATTACTGCTACCTTGCTACCTTAACACACTATCTCTACTACAACCGACAAAGGATCATAGACACAACAATTGACAACACGGTTAGCGCAGTGGCTGAGCGATCGGACTGCTGCGCTGCGTGTCGCGGGTTCGATTCCCGCACAGAACAAATATTTGTAAGTCCTACATGTATTTGTTCTGAGTCTGGGTGTTTTTCTATCTATAATATGTATGTATTTACAAAAAAAAAAAATGTATATATGTAGTTTATCAGCCATCTTGTTACCATAACACAAGCATTAGGTTGCTTAGCTTGGGACTAGATGGCGCTGTGTGAAAAAAAAAAAAAATACAAAATAGAAACACATTACAGACTTCGATATCTCAGTATGTGAACCCGACAGCAATGGTTCAGGTACTGACAGTCAAACTTCCGTGCAAATACCCTCAAGATGCTGCTGAAGCTATCCCAAACCCTACGCACCAGGAATGAGCATCGTTTTGGCATAGTAGAACAGAAACAGTATGCTGGCGACTCGGCGAACATCTCTGATACGCTGCATAATTTCGGCAGCATCATAAAAATGCTCTTTGAATGCATTGTTATATTGCACACGCAATGCGTTGTACTGTCTGCGCATGTATGAGACCCAAAGGCTACTCGTGTAGAAAGAGCAATTATGTAGGTGTGAAACTGCTGTAATATTCTGTTTTACGTCATATTTTACTGTGAAGATACCCAGCTTTTGTGGAGTTTGTTAAACATTTTATTCGAGCTCAATTGTTTGAGGATGTTCTTTCACTGTTTTGAGAAAGAACGTTGAGCGTAGAGCACAAATTGAATGCGATGTACTACACAGAGCAAAGAACTTTTTAATAAAGTACAGATTCTACGAACGGCCTCATTTTTTCCGACTTTCAGCACGAATTGGGTAACCGATTCAACTTTTCTGTAATTCGAGCGGCTCTTTTTAATAAAATCATTGTGGAATCTCAATTTACATACAAACGATTTGAATTACGCCGCTGTCCGCTGCGGCGTTCGAAATTTCGGGATGTTATTCGGTAGTTCATAATGGGAATATGAAATTGCAAATATCGAAGCCGTTGAAAGAGATCCTGATTCTGATAGCTATAAGTATGCATATTGACTATTTCCTTATTATGATTTTGTTGTCCAGGTTTCCTCGTTTGTTATCACCGTACATCGGAAACGTACCTTCCTACATCATACAATTATTTTTTTCTTGCCAGGTTTTCTGCGGCGTAATCGCGTAACAAACTATCAGTAGCATAGGGTTTTATTTTGATAGTTCAACAACAACGTTGTTGAGCAGACACATATTTCGAACATTTGAAGCAACGGATTAGCAATATACTTCAAAATGATTCAGATTGAGATTCTTAATTTCTTTCCTTTTTTAAAAAAACGTTGCCCCACACTAGGAATTACTCCTGTATCGTGGGTGCGTTTATAAATATTTAAACACAAACAGCCAGACCCGGAACAACTATCTGTAGGCAATACAAATATTTGACCCGTGCGGGAATCGAACCCGCGACACGCAGCGCAGCAGTCGATCGCTCAGCCACTACGCCAACAGATTCGTCAGATTGATAGTGTGTAACGCAATTTGGGTGCCGAAATTTGAGTTAAATACACACACACACATAATTAAATTATAAAAAATTATTTAAAAAACACAAAATTAACAAATAATAATAATGACAACTCTTAACACTTTTCAGTTGCAAATGTAGATTATTTTGTTGTTCCACGATTTATGTTAATTTTTAATCGATCGATTATAATTGAAAAAGGAGTCGCTTCACTATAAGGGAACAAATGACGTATTTATTTTATTAAATACTAATTGAAATGAAAATAGAAACCCCACAAATTATTTCAATGAATTTAAGTCAATAATCAATTAAAATAATATTATTAATTATACATTAACTCAAATGGCCATACGGGTCAAAAAGTGAATCTAAAAGTGCTCAATCTCCTTTGTTTAGTAGGTTCTTCTAACTACATACCACACAAAGCAATAACTCACCCACCTGCAACATGAAGCTGAAAGCACACGTCGTGATCCCAACAAACAATAGATCTATGAATACCATCCCGTTGAAAACGTTATCCAACTGTCGGGATAACCTGCCAACAAATAAAATACATGTTTTATTTATGTCCACCCCTATGTCGGCTTTGATGGCGAACAAGGGGTTAGAACGGGAAACACTTTAGGTGGCAACAAAACATTTTTTGGGACAGGTGTATTTTGATGAAATATGAGTTTGGAGAACGGAGGGGCTTGTGGCTAAGTTATAGCAGCCGCCCGGCTTAGGTTAAGCTACGCTTGCCGCGGTTAGTCCGTGGATGGGTGACCAGATTTATACAGGGTGGCAGGGATATCAACGCGCAAACTGTAACCATGAATTCAGCACATGAGTTTAGACCCCATAGCGGAGAAATTTTTCGTCGGTTATTAAAAAAAATCTGTTTAGAAAATAAAACTTTTATTAGAATAGAAAACTTTTATTTCAGACAGGAGTCCATAGGGTTAGTAACAATTTTACTTAACTTCTAGTGTTAGTAGGTGACAGACACAGATGTATAGACAATTAAAACTCAGCGTGGAGCTGCATCCACCTCCGCAACATCGGGGAATCACACCGATCTGCGAACGCGCCAATACCAACGCAATACCTACGCGGTCAAAACGTATGGAACAGCAAATTTTTTTTTTAATAACCGACGAAAAATTTCAACGCTACGGCGTCTAAACTCATGTGCTGAATCCATGGTTACAGTTTGCGCGTCGATGTCCCTGTCACCCTGTATACCAAGTGCCTCGGAAAGTACGTTAAGCCGTTAGCACCCGCTGTCATTAGTAGATCTTTGCCAGTTGTTACGGGTCTTCAACAGAAGCCCGAAAGTCTGACAACCAGTCTTACCAAGGAGTATCGTACTACCCAGTAACTGGGTTGTGGAGGTCAGATAGGCAGTCGCTCCGTGTAAAATACTCGTATTCAGCTGCATCCAGTTAGACCTGGAATAGTAACTATGAAGAATTCGGTATCTCTGTGGCTTTGGAAGTTGACGTACGACCAAACGGAGAATATGTTGACCATCCTGAAATAGTGATACAGCAGTTTGTCGGCTTGACCTAAAGAATCTAATATCTAAAATTACTTAATTCTCTACACACCCTCTCACACACATATACTCACCTGCTTCACCTTACACACCTAGAGGACATAAACCTTTCATTATTTTTATATAATTATGTTCATATTATAATAAACTGTTTCCTTTTGTTATAAAGCTCATACTTGCATACCCAGTCCGAGGGCTTGAGGCGCTGCGTGCTGAAACTCAGTCTATAAACCTAGTTCGGCAGCAGATGCTAATAATTAGACACAATTGTAACTGATTTACTCTTAAGCATAATTTTAAGTAGCTAAGGCAAATTGTGTAACTTGTTTATTCTTTTGGTCTAATAATATATTTATAATAATGATAATATATTTAATATTATCATTATTATAAATATATTATTATTATAAACCGACCCCAACATAGCTAGGAAAAGGCTAGGCAGATGACGATGATGATGATTACAGTGCTAATGTTCCCGCGGACGAAAGTTTCCGCCGCGACATAATTCGACTTCTGCATTACTTCTGAATTCCTAGTGTGGGATAACGTTTTAAAAAAATAAATAAATAAAAATAAATATCAGAGTCTTGTCGATGCGTCTAATGTGCCATAATTATACCGGCTTGTATACCTACTATACAAGGTGGAGACAATCATTTTAATGTTAGGATTTATTTGATAGTTCCTAAATACTCCTACTATGTAGTTATTTCCAGTGTTTTCATTAATTGTCGTATTGTCATCTCCACATTGTATATACATAATAATCATTGTCTACGAGTGTGACTTGCAACTGAGCAACTAGCAAGTAGCTACCTACTTTTTAAAACAGAATAAGAATCAGCAAACTAGTTTCATGACAGATTGAAGTCCAAAAATATCCAGGCCACGACGAAATTTTAGTGTTCCATGAAAAGAACCAAAAGAAGCACAAATTTTGCTAACACACCATAAAATAAGAAAAAGTAGGATCACTAATATTACATAGGCCATTGGTCTCGCAGGGTGAGGGCATCGTATAGCGGAAAAAACTTCCGATAATGTTGGCACGAGACCAGAAACTGTGGAAGCCATAATAGAGATTAATTAGATGAGTTTGGCTGAAGTTGGAGTTGTCAGAAAAACTTCCATGTGGTCCAAAACTAATAAGTAGCCCTTATCCAGATAAGGCTACTCGTAGTAGGAAAGAAACTCCCATCTTCTATATATTACATATATTATCACCTATACATAAAAATAAAATTGAAGTATGTTTGTAACGTCAAAATAACAGCTTTTTATTAAATGCATATATATGAAAGTACTTAGGTACGGTACTTTTAACAAAAAAAAAACCAAAAAAAACTATTTATTAAATTAAAAATTTGAATTTAATAAAAAAAAATAAAAAATTGTCTTAAATAAAAAAAAGTTGTGGCAGAACGTTACGGGTAACGCTTTGAATCGGACTTAGAACACAAGTGAAAGAATTCTTACAGTCAACAGCAAAAGTAGATGATCAAAATCAGAAATTCAATACTAAACGGAGTTCGCGTCAGAACTGCGTGCCGTCGAAGTGATTCAAAAGTATGTGATTGTAAATTATACCAAACATTTACTACTGGTACAGCTGCCATATAGGTAGCTGCGAACTCCATTCATTAGTATTGAATTTATGATTTTGATCACCTACTTTTGCTGTTGACTGTACAACGAACGTTTTTTCAAGAACTTCACATTTTAAAATGGATAAACAAATCAAGAAGAAAATGATGAACAAAATTGCTTACCTATTTATTTATTTTTAGACAAAATTTTAAATTAACTTACGGCCCTATTTTGTTTTAGTAGTTTACAATGAAAACTATAATAAAGCAAAAATAATAATAATATTACTTACCTTAGCAACTTCTGGTGTCTTTTCACAAACGATTCTATGCTAGGACCTTCATTATCATCAGTATCTACGTCATTACTTCTTTCTAGATTCTGTTCTGGCTTCACCTCAGCTAGATCATGCCTTAGCATCATAAATTCTATTCCCAGTAGTGCACAAGACGTTGTCATCATCAACGCGGCACCCATGTACATAGCGACAAGGAGGGTAACTGAAAGATATAGAAAAATTAATACAAATAATGATACAGGAACCCTGCCTCGTCGAACAAGTTGGCAATTGCTACTATTGAGCTTGAGGTCCTGGGTTAAACCCAATACAAATATCAGTCTCAATCTGAATAGGTTTGAAAGATATTGCTAATCCGTTGCTTCATAAGTTCGAAAAATGTGTCTGCTCAGCAACGTAAATAACGCAATGAATGTTATTGAACTACCTATTAAAATGAAATCCATTGCAACTGATAGTGTGTTAAGCAATTATCCCGCGAGTCAGGCAAAAAGTAAGTAAGTATAAGTGTAGTGTAGTGTGTAGTAAGTTTTAAGTTATATTAATATTGTATTGTATGTGTTTGTATGGACCTTGTTGCCTGAAATAAATGGATAAATAAATAAATAAATAAAAAGTTATTAGGTTTGTACACACGCCAGCAGGTCAAGCTACCCGAAACTGTCAAATTTTCCCAATCAACCTTGAACCTTAATGCTTTAGCGATAAAGTTGAAAATCTATTAAAGAAATTTGACAGATTGTAATAGCTTGATGTGCTGGCGTCTGTACATGTGGAATAGAATACCTACTCTTTATTTTGTACATCATATAAGTTACAGATACAAATGTAGAAATTATACAAAGGATGACACAGTAAAGCGATCTTTTAAAGACTAACTTTGGATGGATTATAAAGGGGAAAGAGAGACCATACTGTAGTTTATAACAATTTACTTTTACTAGTGCAAAAAAAAATAACCGTATTTGAAAAAAAAAACACTACAAAGTGAAAAATAACTTTAATTTCGGAAGTCGGTGTCTAAAAACGAAAATGCAAAACCAACGACACCGACGAAATAAACTTTATTTTTCACTTTGTGTTTTTTTTTGTAATTCGGTCGTTTAGTAAAAACTTTTTCACAAAAAAAAAAAAACAACAGACTTAAAAAAGAAACAAAGTGAAAAATAACTTTAATTTCGGAAGTCGGTGTCTAAAAACGAAAATGCGAAAGACACCGACGAAATTAAAGTTATTTTTCACTTTGTTGTTTTTTTTAATTGGGTTGTTTAGTAAAAACTTTTTAACAAAAAAAAGTTTTTTTTTTGAAGTTGGTTGTGACTTCAAAGAAAAAAACTACAAAGTGAAAAATAACTTTAATTTCGGAGGTAGGTGTCAAAAAAAGAGAATGCGAAACCAATGACACCGACGAAATTATTTTATTTGTATTATACTTCAGTCTTCAAGACACATACATAGATTCCAAAATCACAAAACTTAGTGTCTCACACTCCTACGTACAAACAGTTAATTTAGGAAAGCAATAGGTAATATTTCACAAAACTAAGCTTCATTCACCATTTCAACTTACTAGAATACAACTGGAAAATATATACTAGGATATAAATCCTCCAATTCGTAGTTGGCTTTAATGGGTAGCACGAAACGAAAGGTAGAAGTAGCTCGCCGTCCTGTTTTAATATAAATCTCCGGAACAAAGTTTCAAATAACGGTGTTAGCAAGTATGCCATCGAGCCGAACACGGTTGCCCAGAAGCTGGCTGAAAATATTAGTTCATGTGAAATTGTTTGGTTTAAAAAAAATAAAAACTTGAGAGGTGTCATGGGACACCCGGATGGAACGAAGTTCAAAGAGAGAGAGAGACAGAGAAACACGCGCACGCCGCACGGCTTACAACTATAGCAAAAAGTTTCGTTCCAACTTTTGGTCTTAATTTTTTCCGTCTAGCCCCCTTTCGCAACGCGCGATAAGGAACTTCGTTCCAATAATATAATTATATTATGTATATCTACTTCTTCTTTATGTCGCTGGCCCTTTTTTTTTTTTTTTTTGGGTGGGACATCATCATATGACCCCTCCCGCTCTGGGCGGAGCGGTGACTAAAACCCACCCGTGTTCCTTCAGTTGCCTGTGCCAAGGGCCACGGTACCTCTTTCGAATAACCCGCAGCCCTGGCGGCATGTCGCTGGCCCGACTGTATTTTAAATCTAGTTTTCCCTAAATTTTGCTACTTCCACGGCGTTGAAATACACAGTCGATCGATTCTGTAAATATCTCACCGTGAAAAGTTAGGTGAAGTGAGCTTAGGTGAGCCAATAGTGGCAATCCCTAGCATTAGTTGGAATGACAGTTCACTCCACGCTCACTTCACCTAAGTTTTCACGGTAAAATGGTTACAGAATCGCACTGCAGGACAAGATATGAGGTGGAGCAATGGTTTGCAACATAGCTCCATAATCACACCCTACTGCCGTTTCGTCAAGGTACCCCACTTTACTAGGTTGGACTTACATCTTCCCACTTGTGTCGGGAGATGGTTCTGAGACTTCCAAGTGGACCACGGAAGGTTACACCCTGCAGGGAGATGCTCCTTTGGTGGTAGGTAGTAAGTAGGAAGAGGAAGAGTATTCTGCCACCGTAATATATGTATGTATATAATTAAGGAACGTACTTTTGGAAATTTTATAATTAAGGGAAATGCGCTAAGATAGCCCTTGAAATTCGAATTTACTTACTTTTCTTGCAATTCGCAGGTCAGTGTCAGTTCGTTTGTTGATTAAAATATGATTCGCGACCGTAGCAAATATGGTTTTACAGAATGATAATCATTAGAATCAGCAATACAACTCCTTTAGTTAGAATTGGCCTCAAATGTCACAATTTCATGAAAGAGTCATTCAATAGGGTGAACTTGGAGAGATGTATTGAGAATTTTTATGATTATACTTCCAGAACCAAAAATAATTGTTTGTCAGGAATCATATTTAGATCGACATACAACCTGACACTAACCTACAAATTGCAAAAAACGTAAGAAAATTTTCATTCACTTTAAGGTGATTCCTCTAGTGTGTAAATTCGAAACTTCTTATGTGTTTTGCATATTGTGGCGCTTCTTACGCTGTGTATTGATAAAAAATTAAATTATGAAAAAAATATTACTAAACTAAAACCATTTGATTACTATTTCTCACTACTATTACTAGTTCTCAAAATTTATTTGCTGCAAATCGTCATAATTTCACGAAATAGGCTATTTCCACGAATCCCACTTGACAGTAATAATTCTAAATCTGTAGATTGAAAGGAATGAAACACGTGCCTAGGTGCCCACCTAAGTAGCCCACGAAAAACAATGATAGTAAAATAATAAGATAATTAATTCTACAGCAAAAAAACTAAGGGCTAAACATGATGGAAACATGATAAATTCAAACAAGTTAATCAAAAAAGTGGGTACAGCTTTACGTAAAAAATAATTTAAACCGTTCTAATTACAATCTTATCAAAACTGACACCTGAAAAGTATCAAGTTTACCTTAGTTTAATTGTTGAACGAGGCTTAGGCGTAGGAGGCATAGGAGTTAGGGCGGTCGCCCAAGGCGATTTTTTTCAGTGATTTAGTAGCGCAAAGTGACCGCGATACAGTGGCGATGCTGTCGCTGGTCATACCAATGCCCACGTAACTACAATTCTGTAACGATACTATCGCGATACAGTATCGATATAGCCACGTTGCAGAAATCATACAGACGCGGTGTCGTATCGATACAGTGGTACGCTGAAGTGGCTGCATCTGTTTGTGTCTTCAAAACCGCGGCAACCCCAACTGTTCTTTTACATGCTACTAAATCGCTACACAAAGTCACCTTGAGCGACCGCCCTTAAGGCCGATATACACGGACTGCTTGAAGCATTTAGGATGGACTGCTTCAAGCTGCGACTGCATAGTGAACTACAGTCTTCTACGTACACACCTAAACGAAACCGCTCGAACAGTTGCAACTGCTTCGGGCGGTCGTGCGGCCAAGCAGTCGCCATAAGGCATACACTGACTGCTCGTGAGCTGTCGACTGCTATCGCGCAGTTACCTGATTTGAATGACGAGCAGTTGGTATCAACTGCTCCAGCAGTTATCAATGGCAGCTTCAAGCTGTTGACTATGACTGCAAGAGCGGTCCGTCTATGTTGATCAATCGCTAACTGCTCGAGCAGTCCGTGTATGTCGGCCCTTAGAGAAAAAACATTTCTAATTTTTTACTGCTAAACAGTTAAATAATTATCTATACTTATAATAAATCTGTAGAAGTGAAAATTCTGTACATTGAAAATATCAAAAAAATAAATGGCAGGGGGTGTTACTAGACCGACACCGAACCCAAAAATGTGATTAAAAAAATTTTTGTCTGTCTGTCTGTCGGTCTGTCTGTCTGTCTGTCTGTCTGTCTGTCTGTCTGTCTGTTTGTTCAGGCATCACGCAAAAACTACCGGTTCGATTACGATGAAACTTGGTATAATTATTCGTTAATATCCGGGGCACCACACTGGGTACTTTTTATCCCGGAAAAGTATATACAATAAAAAACAAACTTAATTTTGCGGTTCGATCCCTAGACCCGATTACTGCACCAACCGCAAATAATAAGTTTGTCGTAGGTTAAGTCACCCGCAATGGAGTTCATTTTTATTCCTTTTAGTTTTTAGAGTTATTTAGGTTTATTTTTATATAAGTCGTAGGTATAGATTTTAATTTTAAAGTATAGGTAGTATATTTGATAGTGTACGTAGTGACCGTAGGTTATTTTATAATACTGTTAGGTAGGATTAGTCATTCGTATAGATATTAGTTTTTAGGGATTTTGCTTATTTATTGAGTTTAGATTAGTTATCATCAGAAATAGGTTTATTTCGGTAGGTATTTAATTTTCTGTTATTGAGTTTTTTTTTTAAATTAGGTAGGTACTTAGGTAAAGATATCATATAGGTACCCTCTTAATCACCACTAATGAGACACAATTGGTTTTCTATTGTAATTAGCCACAAAGGGCCCGCGAGATAGATGGCATTCTGGGGAAGCACATAGGTACATTTTATCCTGTTAGCACGTTCCCGTGGGATAATTTCCGACATCCACGCGGGCGAAGCCGCGGGCAGAAGCTAGTGTAGATTAAATCTCAATTTTCAAAAGCCTGTTGACAAAGCATTGTGCTGTCAAATTAATCTCATCTCATTAACAATTGGGATTTGTTATAATAGTCAAACTACTCCCAATTTTTTTTATATGTATATAAGACTAGCTTACGCCCGCGACTTCGTCCTTGTAAAATTTCTTGTTTTAACATAAAAGATATCCTATGGTACTCGGCAATACTGTAGTTTTCCATTAGTGAAACAATTTTCGGAATCGGATCAGAAGTTAACGAAAGTTAAGATTACACCCTACATACAAACATAATTTTTACCTCTTTATAATAAGATTTTCCAATTAGAGACCAAATCTGGATTTCTTTGAGGTCTTCGCAATATGTCTTTTCTATCCATACTTCTATATTAGTCATCATCTCGGTAGTCATCCCCTTTCTAAGAATATCATCATTCACACAGTCCATCCATCGTTTCTTTGGTCTTCCATATAGCCATAGATATTTATACCTAAAACTTTCCTCACGACATTTTCCTCATTCCTCCGTATCATATTCTCATACCATGACAACCGATTTCCACACAACCTTTCAGTTACCTGTGCCACTTTCAGACTTCCTCTTATGTACTCTTTTCTTAGCCCTCATCCCTCGTAGCATTCTCAGGTCACCAGCCTGCAATTCGGTTTAAAGACATTTATTTTCTCAAAGAACATACAGTTCACTTATAGAGAAACTTAACTAAATTAACAATATGTTGTAGATTACATTACGACGTCGAGCCATCCAATAAACAGCTCCATATTAATATTGACTTTCATTAATCCTTTTTGTGGCCCAACATTCTGATCTATACAAGACAGACAATCCTAAATAATCGTTAAGTATAAAATTTGTAAAAGAATCACCTCTGTTAATGAAATTCAGTCGCCAGAGCAGTCTATCCTTCTCTTGTTTCTGACTCGTGGTAAACTTCACCCTCCATTGAGAACCAAGTTCTTTTATCAATGCAGATACTTGCCTTGTCTTTGGCATCAATACTATGCATTTCAAGATGGCTGAAAAAAATATTTAGTGAAGTTACGCTGAATAAAAAAAGTTTTAAAATAATAAAAGTGGGTACAACATAACTTAGCCATTTATGAAAAAAAACATCGTTTGTATAAAAAAGGACGATTTTATGGGCGGATTTTTCCAACGCTTGATAATTTTATCCGAGGAATAATTTTGAATATTTGACAGTATTTGCATAAAATCTGTCAGACGTCATTATTATTTCACGAATAAAAATTATCCGTCGATTAAAAAATCAGTCCTAATTGTTTTAATAAAATGAATGAAATAGACACTTATTCAACTTTGTGTAGAAGATTAAAGTCATGAAAAAATTGGTAAAGGGGAAAAAAACGTGTTTTGCAATTAGCAGACCTATTGTTTGATATTTCATGAAATAGTCATTCAATGGGTAATATTTAACATACATTTTATGGACTTAGAGGGTGGTTGTTGATTTTAATGGTTATAATTTTGTAAATACACACTTGTTACTGTATCGAATCTCGAAATTATGTTAAAAAAATCAAAAATTATTTACTCCAATTAGGCTGAGAATTCGCACTTTTCGAACATCAAAATTATATAAGACGGTCCCCCAAAACGCCCGCCCTTCACCACTTTCTAGTACTTTCGCTGGGAAGAAGAAGTGGCGCAACAAACTCCGCAGCCGCACAGCTGTCTGTTCAGTAAAAAAAAAAAACTTGCTTCTGTAATATAAGTATGTATGGTATCACGAGACAGAGAATATTAAACAAAACTACATATATGTACAAAACAAAACCCGACACTGACCTGCAAATTGCAAAACACATAAGAAAAAAATAATTTCGTGGGCTACCCTTGTGAAGAAAGAAAGAAAAAAAGAAAAATATTTTATTCTCCCATAAAACATACCATGGATACTAATCAACACAGAAGGCATCAACTGAGCAAATTGCGTCATATCCTGTCCTTTCAACAGTTCGGGCATATTTAGGCTCAACGCCAAGCTATGGATGAAGACAGTTCCAATTATGTAGGAGAAACGCCAGTATTTCTTGAGGAATGGCTGATCGTCTTCTAAATACCTGTCAGTAAGAAATGTAAAGTCAAAGAAATAATTCTACCGTCTTTGGCATCAAAACTATAACAGACCGCCGATCTATTCTCTAAACATGTCACCGTAAATGATTATTATTATGACTAAAATAAAAATTCTGTTTTTTTTTTTATTTATTGTATGCCTCAACGGCGGGTCATAGCTAAACTTAATTATTTAAGACCTGTATTTATGAGGTATACCTATAGTCCACAATAAAGATGATTTGATTTGATTTGATGGACACTAGTGATGGCGCCAAATACCTTCCATCAATCAAATATAAAGTCAGCATTATAAGTCAAGTCAAAAAATGCAGTAGGTATGTAGATGGGATTTTTTTTTTTTTTGTCAAAATGAATACCTACCTGATATTAAAAATCTTCAACAAATTAAGACTGGTCTGGTACGTTTTTGCGAAGTCTTCAGGGAAGTCTTTGAGAGCCTCCATCTTCTAAGGTTACTTGATCGAGTGTTGTTGCGAAAATGATGTATTTTTCCCTAGAGCTTCCGTTTGTTTGCTTGGAAATCAAATTATTGGACAACTTCGATGATTTGTGTTATTACTTTTAGAGTTCCTTGTGAAATGTTTTTAGATAGGATACTGATTTTGAAAACTTATTTTTTATTATGTAAGGTTGATGTTTTTCTGACTACTTACTGAGAGAATACGTTCTTGACACCTGTCAATTTCATACTAACAAATACGTGTTTTGCGTTGTTTGCGGGCCCAGCATGGGTTAGTTAGTCACTCATACATTTAGTTACAATTATGTTTTAATTTTAACCACGAATACTTAAATATTATGTTAAAAATAAATGAACTTCAAAATCATTTAAATATTTCAAATTACTCATTGGCTAAAATATTCCAATGTAATGGCCAGGCCAGATTACGATCTTTACCTTAGAGTTTTGACAATCATTAAGAAAGAAGATAAAATTAGCTATAATAAATTGCGGTGATTTATTCAAAAACTTGCAGAACCATGAATATATTTTAATAGTTCACTCACGTACACATTCACTTATTATGATTTCCAGAAAAATTTGCAACATATAATTTTACTAGCCCCCCAGTGGGTGAACATTACTTTCTATTACCTTCGTGTCCTAGCCATATTATTTGTGCTGGACGTGTAATCTGCGGAATTACGTATAAACACAAGACTATGAAGGTTTAATGTACAGTTATTTTGAGTTTTTTTTTTTGCACTTACCTGTAATCAAAGTAAACGGCGGGTTTGTAATTATTGTTTGTTTTATCAAATTGAAGGGTGAATCAACGTTTTGTTTTTCCTTTGTTTATTTTTTTATCTAAATCTAAACTAATAATATAATATTAATGTAATATTTTAAAGAAAATATTTGATTTTTTGTTACGTTTTCACGCTGAAACTGTTAAACGGATTTCGATTAAATTTGGCATAGGGGTAGACCAGGATAAGGTTATAGAATACGTCTAATACATAAGTCTGGATCCTGTGGGAAAATCGGGATAAAAATATCGATTTTTCCACAGGATCCAGACTTGTGCAGGTAAAACCGCGGGACGCTGCAAGAAAGGAGATGACGCAAACTTTTTTCTATTTTAGAAGTATAATGCATTTACAAATAGGTACACCGTTAAATTTTTATCGTATTAATCCTTAAAAGGGGTCATTGTTCTCATCACTATGAACAACTTTTACTACGGGACCAACCATGAAATTGGAAAAAAAAATTAGTTGATCCATAGATTTATGTTCGCATAACTCGACATAATGTATGGATCAACTGATTTTTTTTTAGATCAGTCAAATTCAATCATTCCAATTTAACGGTGTATACACAAATTTCCCATAAATTAAGATCTAAGAATGATTGTTTCAAATGGCATGCTCAGACTCGTAGCAAATAAAGTCTATTGGTCCATTTCCAAAATCGAAATAAAAAATAAAATGTTTCAACCCTTTTAATTCAGCTTACTGCATGAAAAAAGAGCTATTTTATTTCCAATGGATGTGAACGAAGAGCCCCGAACATGACAAACGGCAACAATGTATTTACGATACGAAATGTATGATTCCAGATCAATTGTTGTTGAAATATTGTGGAGAATCCGCTATTGGCACTGGCAAATGCTCACTTTGAGGCATTTCCAGGACTTTTGTACTTATCTTTCATTTTGTTTTGGCAATTGCCTTTATATTATTTAGGCTGTAATGTTTTAAGGGTGATGGAATTGGGATATTGAACAGGAAGAAGACTAACAATTTTCTCATTCTAGGGATTTAAAACAGCGCTGTTCAGAAGCAGATCTCGCCGTGCATAAAAGATGAACCTAAAAGACTTCGATGGATTACAAATTCATTTGCCTAGGCTTTTCACAACTATGATCAGTTCGGCTTCCTGTCTAACCGGGTGCTGCTAGTTTACATGGCGAAAATGCCTAGCTGACCTCTGCAACCCACTGGGTAAGTAATACGACACCCCTTGGTAAGACTGGTTGGCAGACTTTAAAGTGATAGTTGATAGTTGTAAACTCCGCTATTTGCGGCTGACTAATGAGTATCTATTACGGCCTTAGGTGAATATTGTGATAAACGTATCAGATTCTCCAATTAGCAAGGCCCAGGCAGCTCTGAACATTAGGTACCGCACAATGGGCTACCATTCGCTAACATGGTCGCTGCGACCAACGTTATACATTGTATTATTAAAAAGTTGGTCGCCCTACTATCCAAACACGAAACCTATGTCACTATGTTACTTTAATTTCATAATAAGGCTATAATGCTGCTGAGAAATTAAGGCCTCCTCTCGGTGAGAGGGAGTCGGCTGTAATCCACCACGCGGGCCCAGTGCGGGTTGGTAGATGTCACATGTATTAGAATTTTTCGTCCAAGGACATGCCGGTTTCCTCACGATGTTTACCTTTACCGTTTTGAGAGCAGTGGTGATGAAATAATTTAGGCAAAGTAAAGCGCCTGTCTGGGTTCGAACCTACCACCTACAACTCTTAAGTCGCGGTCGTTACCACTGGGCCACCATCTCTTTAACTTACTTTTATAAGATATTAAGAAACCAAGGACAGAAAACTGACTACACTTTTCGTAGTACCTAACTTAATGAGAATAAATTTCCCTCCTCCAAGCTGATGGTTTATTTAAATGGCAGTGAGCCCCTTGCTACAAAATTAATTACGAAAAATAAATCATTTATTTATGTGCACAGTCCAAAACAATTCATCTTCTCGAATTTAACACCTATTCTTCAGAAATTCGCTCCTAAAATACGAGTAATTTATTGGGCCCTGGGTAACGTTACCGAAATCCATTATGAAAATAATGGTTCCTGAGTACGGGACCCTACCTCGATGTCCGCTTCGATTAGTTGAACAAACAACAAAGCTGGTCCCTGGTTCTACGTTTTACGTAAGTTTTGGTCTGGCGGTGGTAATTTGAAATGATTAATAATAAATGTTGTGTGGTCAGCTGTACCATAAAATGCTTTGATACCCTTAGTTCTTGCACTTCAAATTGTATTCAAACACCAAATGTAGTAAATGATCACTAAATCATAGCAAGCAAATTAATGTGCTATTTTTGCCTAAATAAACCACTATGATTGCCATAAAATGTAGGTTTATTACCAAATAAAGTATTATGATGCCATTTTAAGTTATGTCTTCGGCTTGCTGCAAAGTAGATAGACGTGGTTAATTAAAAAAAAAATGGTTAGGTAAGGTTAGGTCAGAACTGAGACCTCCTACGCACGAGCCGAGCTAGCGAAGCGAGCGGTGCCGCGGCAGCGGACGGCGAGTGCCAGAAACGACTAGATTGTATAGAAAAAAAATATGGAAAAAAACAGATTATTTTTTGCAGGCTGTCGAGAACCGAACTGATTTATTTGGAGTCATTTTGCATAAATAGGATAGCGAGATGTTAAAACTTTGGTTATAATAAGTTTACATTAGAATGCGGGTTTAATTTTGGTGATAATTTACTATTTTTGTCTGTTATAAATGTTACTATAATATCTGGTGGTAAGTTAAATATAAGCCTTTGTAAAATATTTATTAAACAGAGTTGTGGAGATCAATAAAATATTCAGACGAGATAGTCTTTTTATGTTGGTAATCAGCCTAGGCTAGTAAATTATAAATATACTTAATTACAAAATAAATGAATGAAAGCTCTCAAAACGGTGAAGGAAAACATCTTACTTACTGACAGGTTATTGTTATTAGTATTAACTTATTTATTTATTTATTTTACTTCGATGGTCCTAGTTTTTCATCTGTGACTTTAAGTGACAGGCTATGTGACCAGAACCCAGCTATGCATAAATATGTAAGCTGTCACGCCCTTTATGCCTGGAGGCTTTTATTTAGGTAGTAAGTTTTTATTTACATTTTAATTCATTATTTTTCAGCTTGAGTACGTATAGTTTTTATATTTGTTGGTATATTGGCGTGGCTAGCTGACATATTGCAAGTAATTTAATTTTATGTGCCTTGTAATGTTAATTACTTAACGCCTAGTATTGTATAGTATCAAGTATTTTTATAACTGAACAGACAGCTGTGCTGCTGGGGAGTTTGTTGCGCCACTTCTTCTTCCCAGTGCTAGCACTAGGAAGTGGTGAAGGGCGGGCGTTTTTGGGGGACTGTCTTTTGTAATTTTAACGTTCGAAAAGTGCTGATTCTCAGCCTAATTTGAATAAATGACTTTTGATTTTGATTTTATCGTGAGGAAACCGGCATGTCCTAGAACAAAAATTCAAAGACATGTGACATCTACCAACCCGCACTGGGCAACACAACAAACGCAACACACAACACAACTCTCTCTCTCTCTCACTGAGAGGAGGCCTGTTTCCCAGCAGTGGAAACGTTATAGGCTGATTATGTAAACAAAATGATGAGCGAATAAATCTCATTAATTATGAAAATTCCAGGTTCGGTTTCATTGGCACCTTTAAATTAAATACCTTTGAGTTTAATTACATTTCATTGACGAAATTAATAGCGAATCAAAACAATTAACTGAGTATCCAAAGTTTAGACGGAAACGGTAAACTTTCCATTAATTCATAAACTTATTTCAAAGTTATTATCAAATTGACATTTTCTCATCACGGACACAAAATGGCGCCGGGAAAACAATGCCTGGATTTTGCATCAATAGCGAAATGGGACGGAATTATGGTTCATAAGTCTTCTCGGCTATAAAGCTTTCTTTTGTACTGAAAATAATTTGAATGAAATAAAATCCGAGTACAAAAAGAATAATGTTCATACATTCAAATGTATGATGATATCGGTGTGGTTTATGGTACCTGTTTCGTTTATTATTTATACAGGGTTATTGGTAAAACATGAACAACCTTGCAGGACTGGATTACTTACATCGTAAACAACAACTTTTGTTCTAAGACTTTTTACAAAACATAATACATTTACCAAAAACAAACCTTTAAGATGTCGTTGTTCTATCTAACCCCCGCTTCCCCTACGCTGAATTTTGTACTAGACACGGTAGTTAGTTTACCTAACTAGCGCTTTATTTGCTTCACGTAGAATTCGTAACAGAAAATGGAATATTTCAATTCGTTTTTGATGTGATGTAGATAGTTATATTATGACTTTTATTTCGATATTAAAATAATAATACATAATTATGTACATGTGAAAAAAAAAAAAAAATAAACAAGCAAAAGAATCATTCGTTGAATTGAAATATTTTATTTTTGTATGAAAGTCTGATGAATTAATATAAGTCATAGAACAAAAGTTGTTGTTTATGATGTTAGTAATAGAGAGAGGAGAGAGAGAGAGAGAGAGAGGTTAGAGAGAGAGAGAGGAGAGAGAGGTTGTGAGGCTGAGAGGTTGTTAATGTTTTACCAATTAACCTGTAGGTATATTTTCTTGGTATCGGTAACTGATCTAATAAAATTCAATAAACGAAAGCATAATTCAATTATTTAAAACGGAGTCGCCGCTAGCTACGGCAATTATCAATATCTCTACGCCATGGTGGAAAAATTAACTATGAGCAAGGTTTAAAACCGGGCTGATTTACCCTTGAGCTTCGATGAAATAAAAAGAAAAACATATATATGATGCCTGACCTTCATCCTTCATTCAGAAATCTTAGTAGGTAGCGATAAATCATGAGGCGAATCACATCATCCCTTAGACAGGAAACTACATGAGGATCACGACCGCTCTGACAAGAGTATTACGAAGAGGAAGAAGAAGAACTTCGGCTTTACAATGTTCTAAATCGCCAACGTTTAGTAAGAAAGCATGATGCTCTTAATATTCCTTACTGCTCAGTATGAGAGAAGGTATTTTCAAAGCATTAAGGCAATAACAGCTGCGGACTATATTTTTCCTACAAAAAACAATTACGCAAATTGTATTTTTATAACTGTTAATATGAATGAACAAAAACTGTAACAACTGCGACCGGATTACTAGCTTAAAGCCGCGTATATTTTAATATTAATAGCACCACTTTAATAGGTAAAGGGCTTTAAGTTTGAATTTATTAAGGCTATTACGTATAATTTATAATGCTCAACCAATGAGCTTTGAAATTATCCGTATTTTTTAATAAATGTTAGTACTGACCTGGTCTAGATTGGGTAATAAACTTCTGAAAACAATTGTTTTGTTTAACGATATGGGTTGCAATTATTACAAATAAGCCTGTCAACCCCTCCAGTTAAGCTAAATAATGCTGCAATAAGAGCCGGTCGCAATTAGAGTTTTGCCCCTCGATCGACATTTGCTGGGTTAACATCAGACGATCCAGTGCGCTCCGATTGAGCGCGGTAGGAGCGCGATTCAAATTGGTGGTCAGTGTGGACGAGCCGTGCACGATTCGAGCACACGCTGTGGAGCGGCCGATCCGAGCGGATTTTTGACAATGCCCAAAGGCGCACGGTTGTGTGTGGATTGGACAATCGGCAATCCATATCCAGTGCGTCAAATTCAAATTCATTTATTGTTGCGTATTCAACTGCACTTAATCTAGGTAAAACGTGCATCGGCAATGGAGCGCACGGCAGGGTCACGGGTTTCCTAAATCGAATCGTGCAGAAGAATTTCCGATTCACGATCGTCGGTCCATGATTGTGGATCGTGGAACGCCGATCCAAATTTGGATCGTCCGATGTGGACCCAGCTACTCAGATAACACTTAACCCCTGACCATCTAGTCAGCCACGCTACCAACCTGCTGATCTGGTAATGGTTTTACCATGGCATGAGGGAACCAACTCATATTCTAACTCTTAATGATGGGAAAAGTAGTCACTACAATTTCAATTTAACCCTCAGCCGAACGAATCCTTCAAGATTTCTACACTGAAGAAAAAAGGATAAAAAGCTTCATAAAATACCAAAAAATATTATGTAATCTCGTAATTTCCATAAACAACCTTTTACCTATACTTATCTGTATTCATAAACGAAACTTGAAACTGTAAGCCGATCAACAAATTTTGTTGCGTAACCTGTACGTTTAATAAGATCGGGTACCTTGAAAGAACTTTGTTATCACTTCAACTTGGCAAGTTTAGGGGTCCACTTATCGTGGCCCTTATCTTAGTCATGCCACATCAATATGTTACTCCGGGCTCAGTGAGTTAATAATGTGTTGGATAACCAAATACGTAGTAAACTTCAATGATGAAGTATTCGACATTAGTCTTTGTCTTTGTAACTGAAACTAAAGATATTCTGAAACCGGTGAGTGAATTGTAAAAAACTCGTTGTTTTTATTTATTTATTTTACCATTTATTTAAACACATACATATATACAGACAAGAAAAAACCAGAACAGAAAAATAGGTACAAAGGTGATGCTTATTCTTATTTTATAAGAAATCTCTTCCAGCATACCTGCGATAGGACAATAGAAAAAAATACATAAAATCATAAACAAATTCACTTAGTAAATCTAAACAAATATTATGAGAATATACTTAATACATGCAAATAAACATACATACTTCTAAAATAAATATCACTGGAAATGTTAATAATGATAACGTAATCAATACATAAACAACTATTTTTTTTATCCTTTATTAAAAAGAATCAGGTTCTTAATAATTAATTACAATCTAGCCTATAAGAATAATGAGCAATTTTAATCTAACTTAATTTATTACGTGATAATTATTTCAAAACTTAGAATAGTGTTTATTGTACTTTACATAAGTCCGTTACACTTTCTTAGAGTCTGATAATGATGATGCAAGCACTTTGTTCATACACATGAACAAATTGCATAAATAACATGGCACGGCATGGCATGGTGTCATTGGCACTATTATTTCTACACTTTTTACACTACACTAACTCTAAAAGGTTTTGTCCGTTTTAGTTTTCGCACTATATTTGTTTGGTTTAACAGCTGAATTGCCTCGATGTTCACATGTCGGTGGAGTCGGTGTTCATGGGCATCGGCGTTGGTGACGGGTTCCATTTTTAGATCACGATGGAGATCGTCATTTAGGGCGCATTAACAATACTCCTGAGTACCTACCTTATTCTGGAATGTTTGTATAATTTTGATGTTGGTCGGCTTAGTACAGCCACATATGCCATATGTCCATATCGGCTATAATTTTATTATAATATGCTTATATAATAAAATTTTGTTATGTATCGATAGGCAGGAATTCCGTCCAATCAACCAATACATGTTTTTAAAACGCATGTCTAGTTCCTGCCTTTTCTTTTTGACGTGCGCTTTCCAACGCAGTTTCGCGTCAAGCGTTATGCCAAGCTATTTGGCTGTATTTTCGTATGGCACTTGATGGCCATTTATTAAAATTGGGTGGTAATCGCAATTCCTGTTGGTGAATATAATAAAACATACATAACTACGATAAACTGAAAAGATAGTGTTCTTTTACTCCTCTTTTAAAAACTGCAAGTTAATGCTTTTGTTTCAGTGTTTCTGGATTTCGGGTGCATTAATTTATAACCAATCGTAATTATAATGTTATTTTTATGCTAGTACGGGCTCAGTGAGTTAATAATGAAGGTGGAGTTTCTTGCCCATTATTCTCCATACGAAAAGTACTTTTTGGAAGGGGCGGCTAGAATCAATTCTATTTTACTGTAATTTTTGTCTGAAGTGCTTTTTATGTGCCTATTTGAAATAAATGATTTGTCTTTGACTTTGGATAACTAAATACGTAGTACACTTCAATAATCAAGTGTTCGAAAGTATGATAATGAATTCGCGATTGGTCTTTGTCTTTGAAACTGAAACTAAAAGTTGTCTGAAACCGATGAATAAATTGCAGTAAATTCGTTTTTTTTTTCAATCGAATTATTCAGTTCTATAATATAAAGTATCTTTCTATTATTTTTCTAGGTTTCTTTTACATTATTCAAATTCAACCTCAAGGCATGTATTTCAATTAAAACATTCACAGACTTTTGAATTGTCTAGGAGTCCGTCAGTCAGAAATGAAGCTTGTTGCCCACTGTCATAATTATTATTGTCTAACCAATCTTAATAATTATTTTAGTACCCGACTACGACGAAGCAAAAAGGAGGGTAATATATATTTTTTTTAATGAAAAGTTTTGTTTAAATAATCTTATACTATACACTATATATACATCTGGTCACTTTGGGGTGGAAACACTAGGGCCTTGGGGTCCGAGTGCTCATCAAATTCTTTAGGACATCGCCACGCGGTTGGTTGACTCTTCACGTGACCAGAGGGCTAGCCTATTTTTGCCCAAAGAATCAGCATTGCCATCCAACGCGGTATGCTGCCAGCCTTTTGGGTACTTATCCCATTGACAGTGATGCGGACGAATTTTTTTAAGCCTAATGAGTTCCTGCCTTTTTCTTTAATTTTTATTAAATTATATACTTGTATATTATAAATTTTAGTGTTGGCTTGTAAAAAAGTAATTAATCAGTGTATGTTAAATAAATCTGGTCACTCTGATACAGGTCCTTAAAAATCCGTTTAATTTACTGTCAGAGCCACGCATTGAACCCAACCACACGCATGAAAAAACACTTGGCGAGCAAGACCACTTTTATATTTGTCGGAGTCATTCGTTCGACTATTCGGAACGTTAGCGTCATCTCGTGGCGCTAGACAGAGTCTAGCCTGAGCTCGTGGTGGGACGAGAGCAACAGCTACAAAAGCGGTGTGAGCAGAGCTCTCAGAAGAATCGAAACATTGGACATCGTACGAACAACATGTGCATAGAAACTGTCAATTGCGTTCCGTATCGTTGAGTTGTGTGAGTGTGTGATTCGCTAGTGTGACTAACTTGTTCGTAAATTATAATCTGATTTGAACTGCAAACCGTTTTACTATTATGCTATAATCAACACTACCCATAGTACCTATGCCCACAGTAATTAAATTATGCATGATGTTAACGAGAGACAGAAATACCTTCTCCGACATATTTATTCCTGTACAAAAATACGAGGGCCATATAGGATCAAGATGTTATCGAAATAGTAAAACGAAATTACGCTAATTTTATATACCTATCTAAACCTTCTGAAAATTTTAGTACTAACAAACTTAATAAGGGATCTATAAAACTTATCTAAGTCTAAGCCAGTACTTTAGACTGTAGTTAAACTGTAGACACGTAAAACTAGTGTAATAGTAAAGTAGTAATGACTGGAGTGTCCCAATTGACTTGCGTCTAGACTAAAGTATTTATTTTATGGGGGTTGTTTGAATGTGGTTGTGAACAGCAAAATACTGAATAGACATCACGTTATCGGTAAATGGCTTGACATTTACACGCCTGTGAGCATTTATTTAGGAGGATGAAATATACAGGGTTATTGGTAAAACACTAACAACCTTGCAGGACTGGATTACTAACATCATTTACAACAACTTTTGTTCTATGACTTTTTACAATACATACCTTTACCAAAAACAAACCTTTAAGATTTCGTTGTTCTATTTAGCACCCGCTCGCCTCCGCTGAATTTTGTACTAGACACGGCAGTTTGTTTACTTACTATATAGTGCGTTCTTTTGCTTCGCGTAGAGTTCGTAACAGAAAATCGAATATTTCAATTGGTGGAAATAAAATATTTTGGAACGAAGTTCCTTATCGCGCGTTGCGAAAGGGGGCTAGACGGAAAAAATTAACACCAAAAGTTGGAACGACACTTTTTGCTATACTTGTAAACCGTGCGGCATGCGCGTGTTTCTCTGTCTGTCTCTCTCTCTCTCTCTTATAGAAAGCAAGCCAGTTATACTTCGTTCCATCCGGGTGTCCCTTGACACCTCTCAAGTTTGTATTTTTGTATGAAAGTTTGATGAATTAAAATCTGATGAATTTATAAAAATCATAGAACAAAAATTGTTGTTTATGTTGTTAGTAATATTATTATACTCCTGAGAGGTTGTTAATATTTTACCAATAACCCTGTATACACTAGATGAACTTCTAATACTACATAAACGAACAAACGATTAAAATTAAAATATAATATCCTAACTAAAACTATTATTAAACTAAAATATGGCGTCGAAAAATTCCCTCGCTTCGCTGCCGACTGGTAATGTACCCAAGAGACTGGCGCCCACGTTTTATAGCAATGTTTAGCCTTCCATCGTTTCGTATGGAAACGATGGATGGACTGTGTGAATGATGAAATGATATGGTTAGACTTCTTCTTCGACTAATGGAGAAGTATGGAAGAAAAAGACATGATTTAGCCATCGGCCAAAGTAAAAGCTAGTCCTTGAGTCACGGGAACTGTCACCCAGCCGCTTGGTGATTCCTTTGAACAAACTATGACCACTCGACGGACCCCACAGCCCAAGGGTTTCAACCTCAAACGGCTCAAAAATATAATTACCGACAAGGTTATTTATTATTAAACATTCGCCGCTTGAGGTTTTCCGCAGCCACAGCAGCAGTGCCAGCACAGGTTTGGTGGCTTAATCCTGGAAAGCGCGATTTTGAATGAAAAGTTAATAACTGGATCAGACAAGAAAATTACATCAACATGACTGACTTAATGTCCTTTTTGGTCCCTTTTACTGTAGATGACTTTACTCTTTGACTTGTTCCGAGAAAAAATCTCAGCGAAAACAGCACCCTAATTACGTAACACACATTTTGAAGGATATAGTTAATCCATTGCCTTATATGTTCGAAAAAATTGTCTACTCAACAACGTAACTAACGCAATGAATGTTGTGGAACTGTCAAAATGAAAGCCATTTGCTACTGGTAGTTAGTTACGCAAGTACCCCGCCGTTTTTTTTTTTTAAAGAGATTTCTTGTAATGTCTAATCACCAGTGATAGGAATAGGTAGTGCCTATTTGCCTAAACTTCGAAGAACAGAGACAAGAAACGGAGACTTCCTTAGGACTAAATTTTTTCCGGGACATCTGTAGCGAAATTCGGGACAACACTTTTAAATACATTTTAAAAAATATGTTATTTGGAATAAGTAGTTCGTCTATATTTACCTAAAGTTTTTTTAGCGACTGTCAATGTTATTTATTATGTTATGTGTAGTCGCAAACTTTAGGTAAATATAGACGAATTAGTTATTATAAATAACATATTTTTTTAATGTGTAAAAGTGTTGTCCCGAATTTCGGGACAGATGTCCCGGAAAAAATTTAGTCGTAAGGAAGTCTCCGTTTCTTGTCTCTGTTCTTCGAAGTTTAGGCAAAGAGGCACTACCTATTCCTATCACTGCTAATCACCAATGGGCTTCCAACAAGTCCAGTAAAATTCATGTTAGAAGCAGGAAGTAACGAACGAATTTAAAACTCTTAGAAACGAAGGACAGTCTCGTCCCTAATGACGTTTATACAAAAACTTCGGTGCTAAACACAATAATAGGTACGAAAGGTAGTCGCTAAAATTTTTGGAGGAAATATTCCAACTTTGTACGTATGTATGTTTATTTAATTTAACGTGACAAGCTGTCTCCTACATGATGAGGGTACTAACAACAAAACCTTTGGAAAATATCCAAATGTCCGTTCAAAATTCGGATATTGCGACACCAAATATCATTTTATAATGCATGAGTTTTAATGGGGAAAATGCTGGTATTTGATGGGTTTTACTTGTAAGTGACGTCAGTTATCATTTGTGATTCAGTTGAATTATTTCTATGACCGAAAGGTAAACAGGTTTGTTTAAAATTTCCGGTCCTTTAAGCGATAAATGTGACCTATTGTTAAGTTTGTATGTGGAAGGCAAGTAATGCACACGGACGTGGTTTACGCACTGACGCTTTATTTAATTATTAAAATATATTTATTTTCTTATTTTTTAATCCCATAGTGGGATTTATAGATACCCGTAGATGTGTCTGTGGTATCACAGTGGGCCATCGGAATATCAGCGCTTCGATATTTATTTTTTAAATATCGAGATAGAAGCCTTTTTGGCCTCGTACATGTCGTTTTTTTCTGGTGGTTTTCAGTGTAACTTTGTTAGTTTTAAATGCTCCTTTTTTACATTTGTATTTCCTGTGTTTTCTTTCTTTTTCAAATTGACAAGAGGGCAAGGCTTATGTCACCCTGACATTTGTGTAACATATTAACCAGTCGCAACTATGGCTGCGCTCACACATAATACACTAAATATACAACACCTTTTGTCACTTGAACCAAAAATTTAAAATACGAATCAATACAATTTTGAAAATTATAGCCTCATTAATCATAAACAATGCGATGAATTGTGGCCGTTATTACATAGTCTATCCACATAACAGAACATCAATTCCTTATTTGATATTAATTTTTATTCCTTTTTTTTCATTTTATAAAATAATTTACACGATCACCCCTTAAAAATACCAGCACTAATAAAATAACTACCTTACACAGGCTACATCACCCGCAAATCTTCCAACACAATTTATGAGTAAACGAGGTAAATCTATTACGGTGTAGCCAGCTCAGCTGTGGTAAATGGATTACTTCAAGCTTCGCCAGACGATAAAGCAGTACTAAACTACTTATTACTTGATCACACGCTGTGGTTGCCTAGATAAACACCTTTGTTCAGAAGGCTATTTTTATTTCTGGAAGTAATCTAATCCAAGGGTGGATTATATTAATGAGCTAATATTGTATTAGGCCAAATAACAAGTTGTACTTTGTTAACTAATTAACTTACACATGAAATAATGTATATTCTTATTTTCTTATCTTATACAGTGTGTAACGGAAGGGGGGTATCAACCCTGAAGGAGGTGAATGTGCTCATGAAACTCAACAACTTTCCCCAAAGAACATTGGTCGAAATATGAAAAAAAAATTTGGCCCTCCCATAGTAAATCAATCAGCTGGTAGTCAGTTTTGTAAGGGAGGGCCAAATTTTTTTTTCATATTTCGACCAATGTTCTTTGGGGAAAGTTGTTGAGTTTCATGAGCACATTCACCTCCTTCAGGGTTGATACCCCCCTTCCGTTACACGCTGTATAATTATATTATAATAATATTATTGTGATACCACTCTGTGGTGTCATTTTGGTGACGTCATGAGGAATGAAGGAATTTTACTACGATTAAGATAATACTGCTTGGAGTGCTGCTTTTGTTTGAATGTAGGGGGTAATCTCTGGAACTACCAGTTGGATTTTCATTTTTCATTTGATAGCCCATAGTTTGAGGAAGGCTATAGGCTATTTAACATCACGCTATGACCCTTAGGAGCCGAGCAAAAAGAAAAAAAGTCAGAAAGAACGCTGAAAACGAAGTGATGGCAGGTAATGCGATGCGATGGGGTGGGTCACGTAGACGAAGTCGCGGACAGAAGCTAGTATTGAATAAAATAACAATAAACTATCCTAATAAATAACTATTTTAATAAACTAAACCTAACAAAAAAATTAAATATGGCGTCAAAAATTCATCCGCATCGCTGTCCAAAAGACTGGTGACATTGGCATATACACCGTTAAATTTTGATCGTTTTAATCCTTAAAAGGGGTCATTGTACTCATAATTTTGAACAACTTTTACTACGGGACCAACCCTGAAATCGTGAAAAAAAAAAACAGTGGATCCATACATTATGTCGAGTTATGCGAACATAAAATGGATCAAAAGATTTTTTTTTTCACGATTTCAGGGTAATTCTGAAAATAATTCGCTTAACATTACGTGATAACTGATGCTTTGATTGGAGTCGCTAGTGGAGACTGCGTAAAAATGCGTAGGTAGGTAGAGGTACTACGAAGCATGTTAAGCCGTTGGTCCCGGCTGTCATTTGTGGACCTTTGACAGTCTTCAGTAGCCCGAAAGTCTTACCAATGGGGTATCGTCTTACCCAGTAACTGGGTTGTGATAGGCAGTAACTACATGTAAAATACTGGTATTCAGCTGCATCCGGTTAGACTGGAAACCGACCCCAACATAGTTGGGAAAAGGTTAGGCAGATGATGATGAGGTAGAGGTACTGCGAATTTTGTATTGTCTATTAAGCACACTTTTTTCTGTGTAAACGGCGCATGGAAACAACACCTCAATACACCATGTTTGTCGGTCTTCTTCGGTTCAATGTTATTGTGTGTGTGTGCATTCAACAATAAGACTAGAAGATTTCTATGAAGTTACACAAATGGAATAATAATAATAATAATGGTGTTTTGTCAAAGCCCAGGTTTCGCAGCCATATGTAATGCAGGGTAGAATACAGGTATCAAAGGTCTTCTTTTTGATTTTAATGCCAAATGGAAACCAAAGTATTTAAAAACTATGTCGCTACCCCTCGTAGACATAATTGCACATACTCTGTGTTTTTTGTGTCCCATAAGTGCATTGATACAAAAATTAATGCACCACTTGTTTGTAACTCCACGTTTATACCAAAGTAGTATAAAACATTTGCAGGTATTCTACATATAACACGTACCTATTCTACATATTTTGTCTACTGGTTACGTTCATCATTTACACTTAAAACAAGTTGTAAAGATGTAGGTAGTCGTATACAAATATTGTGAAAAATTTCGAAAGGCTAAACAAAAAAGTTAATATTGCCAATAACAACGTCAATTCATGTATGATACATAATATGTCTTACACACATCTTTTTGACAAGTCTTTTACAATCCTTGTCATAAAAACGATTTAAAAAATACTATTAAAAAAATAGCCACAAATATAACAAAAAAGGTATAAACGTGAAACTATAAAAAGAAAAAAATAACCTTGAAATTATGACCCTAGGTAAATACGTATGAATTTTTTTGATTAAATATTGTGCCGTCGGGGGATCGCTCTAATTATTAGCCTATCGTTCTGTTAAAGTTCAAAATAGTAGCGGTTCCCCGATGGCACAACATTTAATTTTATTTACACATTTAAATTTATTTCCCTATAAAAGTAAAAGCCAGCATTATCGTTTAATACAGAGCGCATAGTACGGGCATGTGGTCAAGAGCTCTTGTATGAAGGCACGTGGCTCCTCGAACGGTCAATTGATTTTGAAACTAGAATCCGATCGTTCTTTCCAGCTTGGAGGAGGTTCGAGAGGGCTTCCCGCCGTTATTTCGTTTGAGCCCCCTTTTTCAAGAGATTTGTTTTACGTTATCTAATCCTTTTTTTCATATTTGGAAGTCTTTGGTGGTCATAGGCATGCTTAAGGGTTTGATATTGGGATGCCTCGATTTGTTGGTTAGAGTTGGAAATAAATGAACTGTGTAGTAGATTAGTTCTAGTAACCCGTTGCTTAGATTGCGAAAACTAAGAACAGTTAGCTCCGTTTTCCGGCGATTACGCCGGAATCATGAACCGGCTTTTTTATATTCCCAGCCGATAACGTTTAAAACGATTCAGAAAGAATTTTAAGAAAAAAAAAAAAGTTTTTTTATGGTCTCATAGTCAAAGTGAGCTGTAATGCGTTTTAGACAATAGTTATGGTTGTTCTACTAATGACTTCATTGTTTATACACATTAACGATTTTAAATGGTGGTAAGCAGTACGCGTGAAATTCACAATCCTACATTTTCCACTCAATTAGGCAAAAAATCTCTCAGGATTTTTAAAACTACAGCTGCCTTTTTTATTTAGGTTGAACCATATGAATAAAAGACTTAATAAGTCACTATAATCTATACTTACTCCCTTATTATATGCTATATGCTTACTATATACCTAAATGGAAAAAAAAACATCCAAATAACAACAGTTAGATAAAGTGTAATATTGTTGAAATGTCTGCTTTTTATAGTTATTTTTTAATGTAAATGCTCTATAGATTTAAAACCTAATTAATTAATAAAAATAACAAAATTATATCATAACTTAACTAAAACTATTCACAAACTAAAATAAAGCGTCGAAAAATTCATCCGCATCGCTGTTGACTGGTATTTTACGACGATTACCTCGTTGTATGGCAATGCTTACCCTCTAGCCAAGGTAAGAGAAAGAAAGAAAGAAAAAGTATTTATTGCGACTCGTACAGGATCATAAACTAAACTAAACACAGTTAAAAATAAAAATAAAACAAATTGTATAAAAAAGTAACAAAAGGAAAAAAAAAACAGAAAGTCCTATACAAGGCCAAAAGGCTCCTATCTCAGCATGATGCTTCGACATTTAAAAAATAAATGTCGCAGCGCTGGTATTCTGATAGGGCCCGCTGTGAGCCCGCTGTGCGAAGAGCTGCCTCGAACGGCTGGTTGACACTTCCCGTGACCCAAGGGCTGCCCCTTGGGTCACGGGAAGTGTGAACCAGCCGTTAAGCTGAATAGATTAGATTGGTTTATATTAACATAACATCACGCCTTGTTTTCCCCAAGGATAAGGCAAGGATAAGGTGTACCAATAGTACACCCATGCTTTATATTTCCAGTTAAATAACAGAACTTAGTATACGTTTATATCGAAATAACGAAAGGGAAACATGAGCATACATACAGAGCATGCAAGTTATAACATACATTAATAGATCAGTCATCAGTCAAAATCAAAGTTATTAGACCATCATAAGTTTTATTTATTTTTTATTTGAAAAAAAACAATGACCTAATATTCCAGGAGAACACCGATGACCGCAGTCATAAAGTGATGAATGTCATCAAGGAAACACTATGCTTAATTAATCATCATCAATATTACTTCCATTGGGTAGTGCAAAAATAGTAGATTGTTTGCTAAGAGAGCAAACAACAATTTTGAAGGCGAGAGTGTTTCTTTGAATCCAGAGCGCAGCGAGGTATTTAAAGTACGTCACTCGAACTTGAAATAGTGTTGCTCTATGAAAAAATAAGTAAGTGCAACTTATGAATAAGAATAGTACCATACCCCGCCATAGATACCATAGACAATATCTCCATCATTTTTTTACTGACATCCATCATTTTTCGCCGATATCAGCACCCTAATTGCGTAACACACGATCAATCGTAATCGGTTTCATTTTGACAGTTCAACAACATTCATTGCATTATTTACGTTTTGAGCAGACAAATTTTTCGAACTTATGAAGCAATGGATTAGTAATTTGCTTCAAAATGATTCTGATTCCGATTGATTGTGTGTTACGCAATTAGGGTACAGAAGACCTTCATAGTTTTTAGCCTATCCCTCAATTGTTAACGGTTATTTTTTTGGAGACAAGAAGCGTTTTTTGCCTGTATTCTGAAAAAAACAAAAACTATTTTCATTGGACTTTCAAATGTTGCTAATAACAAAGAAATGAAAAAAAATATGACATCCATCACTTTTCCCCTTTTTTTTTGTGGATGGGAAATCATCAAATGACTCCTCCCGCTCTGGGTGGAGCAGGAGGGAGTGTCAGACTCTTACTGACTAAAACCCACCCGTGTTCCTTCCTTAGCCCTTTATGTTCCAGGGCAGCGGTAAACCTTTCGGATGATCCCGCTACCCTGGTAATCACTTTTCCCCTGTACCCTTCATAATGATATTTGCTACCTATATGCCATACTTATATACTCCTTACCAACACATCATGTAAGTATCAACTGGTATCCCATCATAGTCCCATCCCTTTAAAGCGTCAGCTGGCAACTTCCACCAACTCTACCCACGTGTACTTCCAACTAAAATCCTATTAATACAGCCAAGATAGAAAGGCTCTCCGACACAAGATGGTATGACAGCAGTTTCCGAAACTTTGATTACAACGTGACAGGCGCGTTCAAAGTTCCGATAGATTCCACCAGTGAGACGTCGCCATATCTGATTAGCTTGTGAACTTGTTACAGTTTGCCACTACTACAGTTGCTTTTAGTGTAAAGGTTATGGAGATTTGGGCGAGAGTGACTTTAAATCGAACGGACAGCTGTATTAGCATTTCCTTGTGCTCGTAGTGACGGGTGCATTAATTGGGTATGTGTCTACATTTTCTAAGAGTCTGGTATCTCTTGGCTCCTGTGATTGGTTGCCTAAAATGACTGATGGGCTGTCTTCGATCTCAAGAACATTTGATTGATTAAAATTGGCTTTCGCAAAATAGAAATCGAATTCTCTTTAAGACTTTTCAAACTAAAACTGCAGCAACAGGTCTTCTCAAGTTCTTGTCAAGTCCCACTAGAAAAGCCTTGTTTATTTTTATTTACTTTATTGTGCACCAGAAAAAAACATACATTTAATACCACAAGTAACTACCTACTAACCTTGTTTTCAGTCTCTATCCATGTCTGTCTCATTTTGTGAATGACAGATAATTAGTTTTTATAGATTGAAATTATATATTACTAGCTGCGCCCCGCGGTTTCACCCGCATAAGTTTCAATCCCGAGAGAATATCGGGATAAAAAGTATCCTATATGTTAATCCTGGTTATAAACCATCTGTGTGCCAAATTTCATCCAAATCAGTTCAGTAGTTTTTACATGAGAGAGTAACAAACATCCATACGTCCATCCATCCATCCATATAAACTTTCACGTTTATAATATTAGTAGGAAGTAGGATATAGTAGGATGAGCCTTACCAAGGGGTATCGTATTACCCAGTAACTGGGTTGTGGAGGTCAGGTAGGCAGTCGCTCCATGTAAAATACTGGTATTCTGCTGCATTCGGTTAGACTGGAAGCCGACTCCAACATGGATAAAGGCTAGGCAGATGATGATGAGATTGAAATTATGGACGTGACTATTACTACTAATAATAACATTTATTATTCGTTAACAAACAAACGAAAAGCAAACTTGAACGACAATATTCATTATTCAAACAAACCGCAGTAACTAAGGGTCAAGCTAACCTCAAATACTGGGCCACGAGCCACGGGCTTGCAGGTCGAAGTATGTCCGGGTGAATAGTCACATTATTTACATAATCCCGGGATTTCATACTCCAGCTCCCGGCGGAATATACGCCAGATCGACCGAACGCTAAAATCCTTTTTGTGTGTTGTACTAATTATGTTGAAATAATAGTGATGAATATTTTAAATTGGTTAGCTATGTATGTGGGAATATTTTAAGTTTAAATATACTGGCGTAGTTTATGTTATGTATGCATGTATATTGTACGTATGTTTGGTTTTCTCATAACTTCTCTGTAATTGTCTTATATTTTGTTTAAATAAATCATTGAGTAAATAAAATCTACAGTAACATGGTGACGCGATAGATAAACAATTGAAAGTTATAGTTCGTATTTACGGCTTATAAATCGATTTGCACGAATTTACTCGCCCGAAACGGGCGAATCGTCCCTTTTAATTAATATTATTTTTTGCTTATGCGACTCGTCCTTTTTTCTATACTTTATTGCATATAATTCGAAATGTGCCAATTGCCTAATACATTCTGGAGCTGTCAACTCGCCCACAAATAAATTAATTTCGTACGAGTCGCCTATAGAAAAAATTATTATTATTATTTAAAAGTCACGATTCGTCCGTATCGGGCGAGTAAATTCGTGCGAATTGACTCAGAAGATGTATTTTCAGTCTCGTGAGTGCATCGTTAGTGTTCAATCTTAAGTACTTTGTCTCATGCAGTGATTACTTTTTGTAGTAACCTACATAGTTCACGGATCGTTAGGTTGCAAAGAAATCATCATCATTAAAATCATTTTCGAACACAGTGATCATATCATTCACTCCAAATGGCACCATTTCATCAACATCTGCCTAGCCTTTTCCCATGTTGGGGTCGGCTTCCAGTCTAACCGGATGCAGCTGCATCCGGTACCAGTATTTACATAGAGCGACTGCCTACCTGATCTTCACAACCCAGTTACCGGGTAGTAACTGGGTTGTGAAAATCAGGTCAGGGCGATACTCCTTCGTAAGATTGGTTGACGCTTTGGGATGAGCAACTAGCTTCATCTTTCTGACTGATCGATCCTTTGACAATTCAAAAGTGCCTGTAATTGGTTTATTTGAAATAAATGCATTGAGTTTGAGTTTGACGAATGACAGCCGTGACCTATGGCTTACCGAGGCATGGAGGGGTCTTGGTATGTAAAGATGGTTACCCATCCACGGACCTACCGCGACAAGCTTAGCTTAACTTGATCAATCGACAGGTGCGGCTGTTATTACTTACCCACAAGCCCTTCAACCATTCCATGGTCATTTTATTCAACGTCAATTTTCTCTGTCAAATCCTAAAAAATAAACGAACATGTAAAGTCACCATTTCTATAGCCCATTCAGTTTGTTTCGCTTTGATTCTAGTTCGTTGAGTAAACAATATGGCGGAGAGAGTTGCCCCATCGCTATTCGCAGCACGTATTTGTTGCGAGGAAAGCAAACTGATCGCCAATATCGCATTTCAAGGTTCCATATCAAATCTTTACAGGGCTCGACAAACTATAAGTGTTGTTGTCTTTTACTAGCTGGGGAAACAGAAAAGGGATGGATGGAATACCATGAGGTGTCCTCTAAATTGGTCAAGTTTGAATTGAGCCCTAGTCAATAGATCAAGTTCTAAGGTCGAAGGCCGATGACCCGCTGAAGGCCACAGGAATCCGCTGGATGCGAGACGCACAGATCCAATTGAAGTGGCGGTGCCTGGAGGTTTTTGTATTTTAGTGGACGTTTTTCAGCGGAAATGATGAAAAGAAAAGCAAAGCCTCAGGGCTGACGATCAAGGTACAACATGTGAGATTGGAGAGGCCTATGTCCAGCAGTGAACTGAATGAGCTGATGACGATGATGATGAATAGTAACGTCGTATTATTGCAATCTCCTATCACTTTCTTTATTGATCTGTATAAATGTGTCCCTATGACGCATTTAAAAACATATTTTCACTTAGTTTGACCCAGTAAAATCCCGTCGAATAGCTGTATTTAGATTTCCTCTTTTTCTCGGAATGTATTCTAGCCTCGTTGCAAGTTTGCGAAGTTTCACTGTGGAACCTCACATTTATTTTTCTATTATCCGTTGCACATGCAATTTCAGAATCGAAGATGTTTATCAAAGGCTACAAATATGTCGTCTCACATTGTTACTGCATACAAATGTTTGTTTACTTTCTTTCTTGGCATCCCCATTCTTTTTAGCGTACAGAGCTGAGGAGTGACGAGGCTGTTCGATGCTTGTTATTGTTGCAAAATTATTTCAAGTGACATAAAGTAACGTTTAAATTAACCGTACATTGGCAGTTACAATAAGTTTCTAAAAAATTGTTTCAATATATAACACAAGTGTGATTGAAGATAGAAATTAAATTCGGGCTACCAAATCATGTTATTATTGGGTAAGCTGAAACTAAAAACTGAGGGTAAAATTTAGTTAAAATTTGCATTTGATAGGAAAAAAAGTAGTAAAGATTCGATGAAAAAAATTGTTATATACAAAAACTAACTTAATGGAACATAAAAGGAAGAGGAAATACACCTACGGGACCCACAGAAAGGTGTTGTAGGGACAAATTCGACATTTAAATTGTCGGCTTTCAGTACCTACTGTATGGGGAATGATTTTGTATTGTGGAAAATCGTTCGAGAATACTCGGACTGTTTGGCAGGCAACCACAATGCCGAGAATTATAGCATCGGATCTTCTTGAACGTGCCTTTGACGACTTTGGCTAATCTGAAGTATCATATTCAGTTAAAATTTTGGTGATATTCCAAGATTCATGTGCTGAATGTCACTCAATTGGCAGGATTGTCGTTTGTGGCTGTTGTAGATTTTGAACTGCTAACTTGGAAATGTGTTGTCAAATTGCAGCTTCCAAAAGTACAAGGTCACTTTAAAATAACGAGTCAAGCACTAGTTGTCTGGCATTGTTGCTGAACTTGGCCTTTTTCGGCACAGCCATTAGGCACACTTTCCTGCTAATTTCTTACATGGGATGTAACACTTTTTATTTGTTTTTAGCTGACATAATGTATCTGGTGTATGTTGTGTCTTTGAGTCTGTTTTAAATAAATGTATTTACTTTCTTTCTAGTATACTACAATGGGACAAAATGGGTTTCCAGAATGAAATTAAACAAAAAAGGCTTTTTATAACAGCAAAGGCTTTTAAATTGAATGCGCTTGAAGATGAAATTCCTAAATCATCATCATTTATCATCTGGACGTCTGCCTGCAGCACTTTTTCCAACTATTTTGGTGTCGACTTCTAGTCTAACTGGATGCAGGTGAAAAATCCTAATAGAACATTTACAGCAAAATTGCTCTATGACATTTTGAAATCCTCCATTTGAACACCAAAGTGATCTCTTAACTAAACGTTGTGAGTTTCACTAGTAGCTTCACTATCCTAGGACATGAGAACGTACTTGTGGGCGTGAAATACACTTTGAAATAACATGTAAGCGAGTTCGTGGGAACAGCTGCGAATTATGCCAAGTGTTCATAATTTTGTTTGGCTGACGACGCGGATTGTGAAAACTGGAGGGTTGGAACGACAGGTTTCATGTATGCACAAAATGTGCCTAATAATGTTATAGGTTTGTGTCATGTTTTAATACAGATGGATGGACTGTGTGAAAGATGATAATTATGGTTAGAAAGGGGTTACTATTGATATGACGACACAGCACGGTTTCTTTACGGTACGGCGTATAAATGGCGGCGTAGTAAAACGTGTCCGTCAAGCAAGCTTCCATAGTGATTCATACAACACTGATGACCGTGCCTACACACAGCGAATAAGCCGTGATTTTTCACGGCAAGAAAAAAGCGTGTGTACAGTCAGCGTCAATAATATCGGGACGAGCAGACTGTTCAAAATGATCTAAGCAACTATGAAAATGAAATATTAACTCAATGACACAAGCAATGTTTCAGAATGCAGACAGTACACGACAACTGTCATTCTGACAAGAACTTTATCCAATTGAGACTAAGTTTAATTTTCTTAGTTGTTGAGATCATTTTGAACAGTCTGTTCATCCCGATATTTTTGACGCTGACTGTAAAAAGGGTCAACTAGAGAAGTATGTAAGAAAAAATATATGGTGCGCCAACTCCAAATAAATTGGGTATGTTATTAATTTACTCCAATAATATACAATATTTCGGCACTACCATAAGCGTAGCGTGATATTACATTAGTGTTTAATGTTCCCACTGCTGGAACATAGGCCTCCTCTCGGTGAGAGGGAGTGGGCCCTAATCCACCATGCGGGCCCAGTTCGGGTTGGTAGATGTTACATACGTATATGTTCGAATTTTTGGTTCTATGACATGCAGGTTTCCTCAAGATGTTTTTCTTCGCCGTTTTGAGAGCAGTGTCAATTACACCATCAAAACCCTAAACCCGTTTGCAGTGCTACTGTTCCTCTTCATTCCTACAAATATCTGCAACAGTTTCACAATCATTAGCGACATGTTGCAGTGAATTGAGGTAGTAAATTGATTCCGGGACATTGATAAAGGCTTGTGCTCGGTTCGCAGAATACATTCATTTAACGTGATTTGAACGAACGAGAATATCTACCTACGCAGCACACCGGTAATGTTCTGTTTTAGTTCGACGAATGCATCTGCACGAACAAATACGTCCTCGTAACATCATTGTCACATGTTTTTCAATAGAAAACATAATCTAACATCAGGCCTGTAATCCCTAATGGTTTGGCCAAGGTGTAACCTAGTACATACACATTTTGACAGTTATGTTTAAGTCATAGGACTTTTGGAGGTATGAGGAACAGGGTGTAAAGTTCACTCATCCTCCATAGAAAAGGGAGGATCCTCGGACCAGACGGGTGTTGTGTCTGGCGGGCAATTGCCCAACGATTGATGTTGGGAAATTGTATCTATGCTAATTGCGCGGTAAACTCTTGCTTGCGAGATACAGGATTTGCGTGACGTCAGTATGACGCGTTGTTCACATGTGGCGTTGTAGATACCGCTACAGACTTAAACATGTGTAAGGTAATAAGGGGGCAAATCTATTGCCAACAAGCCAACAACCAGGCACAAATCCAGACTCCAGGCTGCAACTGAAAAATTTATGCTGGAAAAACTTGCCCGACCTGGGAATCGAACCTAGGACCTCATGCTCATCAGTAGTGCTTGCGACTACTAGACCAACAAGGCGGTGTCTATATCGTTCGTAAAACGCGATACTATTTAGGAAAAAGTTTATTGTTACCAATTCATATAAAATACATAGATTTGCCTTTATTTATCATATACACAATAGTAAATATTATACATTAACTATTTACACTAGGTACGAAATTAAATAACTAACTATTAGTCCAGTCTATAAAAGAATTGTTGAGTGCGTGAGTAAGGACCTAAACTATACCTTCAGAAACTTGTTCAGGGTGAACATACTTTAAATTCCTGACGTCTAGGTCAAAGTGCCGAAGTGGGAAGGGGACATAGAGTAAGTTAGGCTTATGCACTTTACACCCCCTTTTGGGCCATTCGTTGACTGAACTCGTCGTCTGCCTAACCTTTTCCCAACTACGTTGGTGTCGGCTTCCAGTCTAACCGGATGCAGCTGAATACCAGTATTTTACATGGAGCGACTGCCTATCTGACCTCCACAACCCAGTTACTGGGTAATACGATACCCCTTGGTAAGACTGGTTGTCAGAGTTTCGGGCTTCTGACTAACCGTAACGACAGTCAGAGATCCACGAATGACAGCAGGGACCAACGGTTTAACGTGCTTTCCGAGGCACGGAGGGGTCTCGGTATGTAAAGATGGTCACCCATCCACAGACCAACCGCGGCAAGCGTAGCTTAACCTGACCGGTCGACCTGTGCGGCTGTTATTATTTAGCCACGGGCCCCTCATGTTATGTGTAGTAGTTCATTTGTTGACTGAACTATTACACATAATATGTATATACAAAAACATTTTTTTTTGTTCAATTTCTATAGAAATTGAGCCATGAAAGAGACAATATTATTGGCTTTAAGTATACAAAGTAATAAAGATGAGCTTAAAAAATATATATCTAATGCAACGATTTTAGAGGAAATAACTCACAATAAATTCTTAGCAGCGAAAGGATAGCAACTATTCAGAAACTCACCAACGTATTTTACTCGTCCACAAATGTGGTTGGATATATACAGCAAGAAACAAAGCGTTCTCTCAACTACACAATTTAGATGAAACACTCGCCCAAAGTGTGACCAAATTAAAAACATGTCATGTAACTTCACTGGAGGCTTCTATTCTGTCCAGAGCTCGTTTTTGAGGCTGTCAGCTATACACTGCGGTCATTTTGGCTATGTTCGGCGCACCGACACTACCGTTCTAACGATATTTGGTGAGGGGCGTCGGTTTTATTTATTGAAAATATTTGGTCAGCCTTCCATTATTTCGATAAGCTGTTGCAAGTTAAATAAAAAAAAAAGCGGCCAAGTGCGAGTTGGACTTGGTAGCAGCAAGTAACATAATATAAAAGTTCTTGTAGTTCGTTGTAACTTTGATCCTGATTTATGACATATTAAAAAAAAACTACTTACTAGATCTCGTTCAAACCAATTTTCGGTGGAAGTTTACATGGTAATGTACATCATATATTTTTTAATTGTGTGACATACGGACGGACAGACAGACAGACAGACATGACGAATCCATAAGGGTTCCGTTTTTTGCCATTTGGCTACGCAACCCTAAAAACACCTTTATACGACTCACCTCAGCTCGACATTTTCTCTGAAAATTGCGTAGAATGACTTATATTGGGCATAAAACTTTTAAATTATGAGTGGACGAAAAACTAGTCGTAATAAGCGGTCACGAGTGTCTTTAGGCTCTTATTGGACTGACAGTGCGGCCGACGAGAGAATGCGTTGTCGACACTGTCAGTTTCATACAAACGAATACGTGTTCTGCGAATTTGATCTTTATTAGCTAGGTACTAGAATGGTCACACGGACAGGTGTCAGCAGGGGTCTACTTCATAAACTCGACATCTGCAATTTTGGCCCAAGTTATGGGTGATTCCTGCTCCGTATCACTTGCGGATAATGAACGACAACAGAGAACAGTTTGTCCCTACACTCAATATAAATTTGCCCGTCTGAAGAATTATATCTGTTGTGCTACAGAAAAAACACTAGAAACTATTCAAGAAAATTTTAATTAATCGTGTAGATAAAATTAAAATATTTTATTTCAGACATAAACCTACATGGGGACTTATGAAACATCAGAAGCTAGGTGCTCGGTTCCAATTGGTCGTTTCCTATGGAGAAGAGCCGGCAAGAAACTCCACAATACTTTCATACTTACTATATATCAGTATTTAATTAAAGCATAAGACTAGCTTACAAACAGGTTTCTTTTTGCCCTTTTATCTAAATAAAAGTCTGATATTAAACCCTGCTGTAAAGCTGTATACATAGACGTTAGGAAAACTAATTTAGGTACTAAACCATTTTCTTTGTTTAGTAGATCGTTCTCAGGATCTTTAATGATTATACGACTTGAGATAATTATAAGAACCTAGCAGTAATTTTGACTTTAGTAGGTAGGTAATTAGGTTAGATCATTGTCCAAAGTAATCTTGCTCCACATGTTTGAATTTTAGTGTTACGACGAATGCAAACTACTTAGGTTTAACTACATTTGGTGAGTAAAACTAGATAGCTATCAGAGTAATTGCGTAACACACTAACAATGACAATGCCTTTTTTGTGACAGTTCATCAACATTCATTGTGTTATATACGTCGTGGAGCAGACGAATTGTTTAAACCTATGAAGCAATGGATTAGGAATTTCCACCAAAATCGTTCGGATTGTGATTTGAAAGTGTGCTATGAGATTGGGGTTATCTAGTAGTAGGTATCTACTGTTTTATGCATTCGCCTTATTTGGATGTGATACGTGAAAACATAGAGAGCGATCACGTATACCTTTTGATAATATGTTTAAGTGACCAGTCCTAAGTCCCGAGTCCTAATCACAAAGTAAATATACAATCATAAAAAGTCTGGGAACGAAAATTCCCAGCGACCATCTACTGAGTGATATAAGTAATAGATCGGAAATAAAAGTATCTCGTAATTCAAGTAGGTGCCTATATATCAAAGTGTAACAAAAAGAAAGAAAGAAAACACCAACTCGCATTTAAATAAGTATTTAATTATAAAAACTACAAAATGGCTCCTTATAAAATAAAATTTAACTAAAACCCCATCCGTACTGATATCGCTACAAAACGTACTAGTCCGCTTTCGAATTTCATTTGACGATTCATATCATAATTGTCCACATTCCATCAATTCAATTCACCGCGAAACATTCCAAAGGTGAGTTCGAAACAAGCATTGGAAATTGTTGTGCCGTGAATGCTCTAATATATTCAGTTCGTTATTAACTGGATCGGACGTTTTTGCATCACTTATTTGGATAATCGAAGCACAGGTCACTTATGGAATGTTGTTACATCACAAGACTCAATTTATTAATAAGTATAATTAGCTAAATGTCCGAGTTCTGGGAAATTTCACTCGTTATGCACTCAATATTCCTAATCATTCTAGGTAACAGCCATTAAGTGTTCCAAAAACCACTTAATATTACCCCACCGTTTCATAATTACTTTACAAAAAATACTTGGCTTTCTCTAACACTAACCAAAAGACTAGAACTCATAAATATTACAATTGATCCCAAATTATTCACTCACGGAACTGTGACAGGTAAAAACATCTGAGGATCACCTAATTTTGGCTCAAAACGAATATTTACTTTAGTGTCACCGTCACCAACTTCTAAGAAACTATTCCAGTCGAGCATCCAGTAGAAGCCATTTTTCCTTGGAGGTGGTAGTTCTGAGTCACCGGGCATTGCAGGGGCGGCTCCTCCGAAGGAATCTTCTAGGTCAGCTATAGAAGCTCCTGAGTCATCTGCGGATACTGAAGAATCGCTAGCAGCGTTGGTCTTTGGTTCTTCAGTGGTAGTTGTAGTGGTAGAAGTAGTTTCTGCTGCTGCAGTAGTAGGCTCTTCAACTTGTCTTTTACTTTGATCATTATTTGTATTCACTTGTTCATTCACAGGATTGATACCTTTATTCAATGGTATCACTTTCACAGAATCATAGTCTATGGGGTCGTAATTTGGTTTAGAAACCGATTTAGTTTTCCTAGTTGGCATGTCATATGGAAGGCTAACCTCTTTCGTTTCTGAAGATGAAGTGTCTAATTCAAACGGCAATTCTGGCCGGAGAGGTTCATATAAGAAGTTGTTTGGAGACAAGGAATATGTTCCATCTTTCTTGGTTTTCGAATCACTATGAGGTGATATCAGATCGTAAGTAAGTAATATGTTTTCTGGTAATTGAATTGTGCCATCTATTACTTTAGGTGGAGGTAGAGGTTTGAAACCTTCGAGAGGTAGAAGAAAATGATCTTGGCCTGGTTTTCCCTCTAGACCATGAGCATCCAAAAAAGCTTGTAGTTCGTCAGGGAAATTGTCTATTAGCTTATCTGGCAAGGCGTAATTTGGTTTCGCTGTTTTTTGGTTAGATTTTGATGTTTTTGGATTCGGAGTAGTACTTGGTAATGCGACTACTTGAGTTCGTGGTGGTCTAGTATACAATTCCTGGAGCGAGGATCCATCACGTGGGGTGTAGGGTAAAACAACTGTCAATGTAGGTTCACCCTTTTTTGTAGTCGTCTCAACAATCGTCGGGGCTGATGATGACACTGTTACATCTTTAGTAAGACCAACAGTTTTATCTTTAACGTTCGGTTCTTGAGGATTAATTTCGTTTTCGATTGTACTATAAGGCGTCGTTACTTTTTCTTTCTTGTCTTCTATGGATTCCTTGGATACTGAAGTTGACGACTTCGCATCTTCAGCTCGTATATCGTTAAGTAATTGCATAATCTCATCTCTAGTCAGTCTTGGTAAAAGCTGATTTGTTTGTAGTATGTTCTGGACTTGTTTGACGGTCTTCTCTACGTCCAGTGCAGCACCGGAGACTGCCGCCAAGGCTGCAAAAAGGCAGCACCAAAAAAGCTTCATTTTCTGTAACAAAAAAAAAAATAAACAAATTAAAGCAGCTGACTTAAAATGTGCGCGAATGCAAAATTAAAAACTTTTGGGATAAAATTGGGGTAAACATTTAAGGGATCAAATATCGGCTCTTTGACAGAAGATAGGTCATTATTTTTTGTTTTGAATGAAACACGACAGGACAGCAGTAATTACGTCAGAGCTCAACTGACCTATAGATTTAGTTCTTTGGGTTTTTAATACAAGGCCAACCATAGAGTAATATCATCAGAGCATAAAAGATAATATTTATAAGGTATAAGGATAAGATAAGGTATTTAATCTTATTTTCCTATTTTGCAGCAGCAAAAAGTCGAGTCAAACAGCTAAATGTTCATACCTACTTAAATTCCCACCAATCCCCAACAAGGAAATAAAATATACGGGCGACTGTATAAGCAGTGGCGGAGTTATCTCTGTAATTACAGTTTGAGTTACACAGCAGTACCATAATCGTAATTCCCAAAGTTGGGAAGCAGGCCAAGATATCGGGAAGTTGTTATCGTTTCAAAAGTTTCGGCTCTCGGATCACTTATAAGACGCTCCACTCACATCTGCGTGGTATGAGAAAAATGTTATGATCTTTTATAAGTAATGATCGAGTAAACTCTGCGTTTATGTAGCAAATGGGCTTTTGGTGGGGTCTAGGGAAATTTTATTGCCATTTGCTTCTTGTTTCTTAATTACTTTTGTATTACTTGGTCCATTACTTAACGACGTTACTGACTGTGTTTGTATTTCATTACCAATTTCCATTCGTTTTTTTTTAACAGGGGTAAATTTTCAAGCATTTATATTTTTATTGGGTTCAGTTTCAAAAATGCGACCCATGACACATTCCGGAAAATGTTTTATGGCCATACTAAATCACTTTTACTTGCGCTTGAACCAATTCTGTTCAATGCTTTTTTAGGAGAGAAGTTTTAAACAAAGTTTAGATCCAATGATACAATCCCTTTAAGCTTAAATCGTAGTCCCAAATGACATTCAAAGATTGCTCCCTGAGATAAAAGATCGTCAAGAGCACGATTGTGCGAATCGGAACCTAGTCTTAAAGTATGTTAAAGTAAAGTATAATCGTTATATACTTTGGAAGATATGCTGATAGGCATCAGGTTTACTTACTGATTTGGAAATGAAACTCTATGGTATCTGCATTTCAATAGGGAAAACTTTGTATTGATTCAATCTTTAGCTACACGCGTTATCTTAACCAAGACAACATTTTGTGTTGAAATACAACAATTTGGTTTATAATTCAGACATTTCGTAGTTAGTATTCTAGTAGTTATTTCTAAGTCCTATATAATATTAAGCGAGATTGACAATAATTTCCATTCATCACACAAATCAAAACTTCAGACTGCTATTGAGTTGTTCCTAGTCGTAAAACCCAGTACGACCTTACCCGCCCTGAGAAACGAACCTACATACCTCGTTGTTCTAGTGGTCGTAACCCCAACTGCTTAGTGTGAATTCCTGGGTTCGATTCCCAGGTCGGGCAAAGTAATATTGAGGTTTTCCTTCAGGAATTTCTCAGTAGCAGCCCGGAGTCTGGATTAAATTTGTTCCCGGTTGTAATACACTTGCCCCCTATTAAATGGAACTTAAACATAACGTGCAAAATATGAGTGTACTGTATGTAACGTTTCAGGAAAAACCGGCGTAATGGTAGTTTACATTAAAGATGAACCCAGAATCCCAGTCAACAGTAGCGGACCCAGCAGTAGTAGACTTCCTCTCAGGGATTATAAAATAATGTACCTTCCATTTTCTCCCCCTTCAAAGTCAACAGGGGGAAAATAGGTTACTACAAGGTTTGTAGGCCACTGGCTTGGCTGCAATTAGCGACAAGTGCCATAGAGCCTGTCTGGATGGAGAGCTTTACGTGCAATTGCACAAATAAAATGTTTTCCGCGTTTGCTGTTTTTACTATTATATGCAATGGTTAAGCGTTTTATGAGTGCCTGTATAAGTTGAACAGGGATTGTTGAAAGAGAATTTGAAGTGAAATGTTAGATCCCAGAAAAAAAATCTATGGAAGCAACTAGCTTCATCTTTCTGACTGACCGACCGCTTGAGAATTCAAAAGTGCCCGGTTTATTTGAAAAAAATACTTTGAGTTTGAGTTTGACGATTTTATAATAAGAAAAAGACAATCATAATACGCGTACAGTCAACGTTTACTATTTGGTAAGTCATTACGGAACCTTTTGTGCTATAATACACTGTTTAACAGGAACTAGAAGGATTCACTATCACAATTTGTCCTGTGACAATATCACTTAACAGAATCGAGTAAGTACGCGTACCTACAACAGTTATTCTGGGAATCATCTCCACCAGTGTTTGGCAAGTCTACAGTGTATTACGGTTAACGGTTTACAAACATAAGCCGCACTTATTTCATTTTCAAATAGCTTTAGTTATCACACTACTGCAGGGTAAATACCTCTCCTTACCTGGTTTACCCACTTTTCTTTATCTACTGTCATTTTTCATGTGTCAAATTTATCCCTTCAATCTGATGGGGGTAGGCAGAAACTACAAAACGCCATCTACTACGATCCTTACATATTATATAAACGAAGCAATAGGAGTATTTTATCTTTTTGCTTCATTGACGTTCACATATCTGAAGGCCAATTCACGTAATTTAAAACGTTCAAAATCTAGTCGCAGTCTCATCTCAGCAACAATCAATGTCAAAAACTTGTCAAAATGTAGGGAAATTGGAGGTATTTTTGACAGATTGAGACTGAGATCAGACTGTGAACGTTCTTAAAATTACGAGAATTGCGCCTCAGGTCATACACGCATGCTGGTGGCGAATACTATGCAACCGGCCTTTTTCTACAACACCCCGACCTTTCTGAAAAACATCACCAAGAAGGTATACAGGGTTATTTTTCAAAGACCAGCCAAATTTAAGGATGTGGTACAGACCATCAAACTGAACAACTTTCTCCATGGGACCAACATCGTAATCGCGAATAAAAATTCAGCCGTCCCATACATTTAGGTCGAGTAGGTTTTGAAGTTTTCTATGTGACAGTTGATACAATTTTCGCAATTACGCTATTAGTCCCACGGAGAAAGTTGTTCAGTTTGATGGTCTGTACCACATCCTTAAATTTGGCTGGTCTTTGGAAAATAACCCTGTATATCTTTCTAGGGCGTGCCCCTCGGGCATTTCCACTCATATAATGTAGTGGGCTGCAATATTGTTAGTATTATGTTTTATCTTTCCTCTGTTCCAACACATATTGTAGCTGTTTATTGTCCCTGAATAAATAAAATAAAATATCTGCCTACCTTTTGTTAGTCGCCTTTCATTCATCCTCTCAACATGATCAAAGCATCTAAGCATTCTAAAATAGTTGGTGCAAAAAGTGGACTTAATGCTATTATCGACAGCCCATATAAAGCCAAGTGGGTTATTATACCACACACTAGCATGAATATTACATACCCATGTCTTGTTCTGCAGTGACAATGAAATTTTAATTGCATGTCATCATGTATCGTGTATTCGCGTACCACGTCAAGTTAGGAACTCAACACATTTGCACGTTAAGCTCACACGATACGTGAGTGAAATATGTTTTCACTTTATTTTAGTTTATTGCGTTGTTTGATTTTGTTTAGTGTTTTCTGGGCATTTAAGTTTTGATTTTTCTTTTATTTCAAGCTACAATTTGTAAAAAGAAAGTATGATTGTAAAAATCCAACTTGAAAGGTTGCAAAAGCCGTGCAACGTGGGTCAACAGATTCTGAGGTAGTTTGTTAATTACAAGCTTTATACAGTTTAAATTCATTTTTTTCTTGTTGTAACCACATGTCTCGTAAACCGTTCAATGCGGATTGCTAGCATTTGTAAGATATTGTGCTGACGCTCCGTAACATTTTAACATATAAAACACTTTCTACGTTCCACTACGATAACATTCCATTCAAATACTTAAACAATTACACAGACACTGATATTTTATCTTAATATCATTGCTTATTACTACATCACAATTCCATCACATTCTTCGTCATATCGTACCTTGCGAAGCATCGCGTCTAAGTGTGAACAACCCTAAAAGACATGTGAACGATGTGTGACGTTCTAACACGAAACACTTTCTACGTCGCCTCGTTAACATTCGTGATGCAACGTGTCTCATTTGTTCATAATGAGGCGTAATGTTTGATAATTATTTATTCTATTTTGGGGAACAAATTTTAGAAGTAGACTTGATAATTTTGATCTTATTTGCGCTTTTAATTATGCAAAGTTAGCGTAAATTGCTGCTGAAGTTATGTTATTCGTTAGATATGCATAACTAGTAGGTAAGTTATGCATGCTTGATGCACGTCTTGTAGTTTCCCTCTACTTCAATGGAAATTGACGCATTTCCGTAGAAAATCTACAAGACGCCTTGTACTTTTTTTGCTTTGTCCACATTCATACGACAGAAGATCAGTTAATAACAGAAGGCTTTGTTGAGCGTCCAGATTTTATCTTAATAGCAATAAAATAACAGCCTGTCTGCAGAGCTACAGAGGTCATAGGCTTATTTTCATACAATGAAACACTGCCACGCGTGGGGACCGCATAATCAGTACTACCTACAGACCGTTATACACCGTATTCTGTACGATATAAATAAACTTCAACCAGAGGGGCAATTCTCGTAATTTTAAGACAGTTCACAGTCTGATCTCAGTCTCAATCTGTCAAAAAATACTTTAAATTTCCCTACATTTTGACAAGTTTTTGACATTTGTTTGTCGCTGAGATGAGACTGCGACTAGATTTTGAACGTTTTAAATTACGAGAATTGGCCTTCTGATGTTCAGACCATGGAAATAAGCACTTTTCATTAAGGACACATTAATGAATTCTTATTTTTTATGTTTCCTCTCCAAACCAAAACCAATCCTATTACAAACTGAATACGTACTCTTAACGTAAATCAAGGTTCCTCTAGTAGATACGTGCTAATGAAATGCAAATAGCATTTGATAGATTTATCATTTTAATTGCACTAAGCGGCAGCATAGGCCAAATTAAGACCCTGTCTTACAACATAGCTCAATTAAATAAGTGGAAGAATTATATAAGTGGAAACTTGTAATTGGCTTTCATCTACATATTACTTCTGACTACGCGAATGTATTAGCTGTAAGTTTTCTTAAAATTAATAAAAATAAAATAAAATAAATTTCCTTAAATGATATTACAAATACCTTTGTAAAAAAGCCTTTCTAAGTACTACTTCCTTTGTTAGATTTGATTTGTAAAAGCTATAGGAGTGTTTGTTAAAATTTATGTATAACGTGAAAAACACAGTGTATAATAAGTCCTGGTAGATAATCTATCTATTGTTTCTGGATGTTTAGAACGCATGACTGGGGATACTGCAAGTCCGATGCGCCCTCGTCCTTTGGCCACGTTGCCAAACTTACTAACTGCCTAATCTCCATACCACGACCCATTGTAAAGCTCACGTTGATAAAATTAAATAGAAAGAAGAAAGACACGAAATAAAATCATAGCATCATAGCATAATCAGCCTATAACGTTCCCTCTAGTGGGACACAGGCCAGGGTCTGTGAGAGGGAATGGGCCGTAATCCACCACGTGGGCCCAGTGCGGGTTGGTAGGTAGAAAATAGAAAAGAAAATATTTATTATCCAGGTAATACAGTAAGCAGGTTTACAGGTTAACAGCAAGTTAAAACGACATGCGTGGCTTAAAATATTATCTACAGCTAGGTTACAATGTGGTATTTACTAGTGAGCCCCAAACTAGACAGTTAGTCTGTATCTTGGGGCTCAATCAAATAAATGTCTTCGAATTTTTGATCCTAGGACATGCCGGTTTCCTCACGATGTTTTCCTTAAGAATTTTTGAGAGCAATGGTGATGAAATAAATTACATAAAGTAAAGCGCCTGTCTGGGTTCGAACCGCGACCTACAACTCACCATAAAATCATGTATTGCAATAAAACCGAAAACGTGAAAGATATTGTTAACAAAACATCGGAACATCACGAGTGACCTCAAAGATAAACTCTGTTTTTGCGACGAGAATGGTTAAAACAACAAAGTCATATATGCTCCGATTTCTATTCATCGGTTTTCTCTTGTTTTCTTTGTTATTATTTCCTTTGTATTTTCTTGAGATAGTTTTTATTCATAAACAAGGTATGGCAACGGATTTTAGATGTTGTCATCATCATCTGAATAACCTTTTTTCAACTTGATGACACAGTTGGCGCGGTGGTTAAGCGATTGACTGCTGCGCTTTGTGTCGCGGGTTCGATTCCCGCATGGAACAAATATTTGTATGGCCTACAAGTAGTTGTTCCGGGTCTCTGTTTGTGTATGTGAGTTTAACGTTAACAATACAGGAGAAATTCCTAGTGTAGGGCAACGTTTTTTATATATAAAAAAAAATCTTTTGGGATCGGCTTCTAGTCTAACCGGATGCAGACCAATATTTTACACGGAACGACTACCTATCTTACCTCCACAACCCAGCTACTGGGTAATACGGTACCCCTTGGTAAGACTGGTTATCAGACATTCGGGCTTTTGATAAAGATCCATGAATGACAGTCGGGACCAACGACTCAACGTGCTTTCCGAGGCATGGAGGATTATGTTAAGATGGTCACCCATCCACAGAACAACCGTGGCAAGCGTAGCGTCACCTGATCGGTCGACCCGTGCGGCTGTTATTACTTCGCCTCAAGCCCCTTAGATTTTTAGATGTTTTATTAGAATTAATACGAGAGTCGGGGTAACTAAAAAAAAAAAATCCGAATACCTGAATACCTGTGGTCCTACCGTAGGACAATAGGACCAACATTTCTTGGGAAACTCCAGGAATCCTTCAGATGTTCATTTTAATGATAAATGTGTAGAAGCGGTTTTCAATTCGATTCGATTTTTCTTCGAAGCATACCTAAGCAATACAAGGACACATAAAAACGTCCGCACTTTATTTACCTAAATAATAAATGCCTACATATTTTTCTATGACAATCTTTGTTCTTTCCTTAATAGGAAACATCACCTGGGTCAATAGCACTTGTTTCCTCGTCTTGTGAAAGCAATTGTTTTTGTGATACAAATAAATAAAACTAGGAATCGTAATAATTATACTGTCGAGGATTGATCTAGACGTTGTTATTTCATATTAAAGGTAGGTTTGAAGAATGGAATATGTCTTTCCTATCTCGCTATCAATACAAAGGTTTTTCTCGAAATAGCTTTCCTTTTGTCATAAGAAGTCATATTGTTCATACGTACATAACTATCTGTTTACTTATTATTTACAGCTTCTTTTTTCATGTACAATAAAGTATATAAAATATTTCTTCAGAAAAACGACTTGTCAGCCAGGAAAATCTGTACTCATAAAAGCCAAACACGAGTACTGACGAAACCTCCTAAATATGTACTGAGGCACGCGTGATACCTTTGACCTTTAGATACACGCTAAGAAGGATTTTCATATTTTCACGTGTTTCATGACAAATACACAAGCTACTGAGTAGTTTCGGTAACTTACCGAAACTACTCGGTAGACTTATTTTCATTATTATGACTATTCGAATGCCGAGTGATTTAGTGCGTGCAAACATGAATCACACCCACAAGCTGTTACAAATATTTGAAATATTTGTAAACATTTTTAACACGCAGAATGCTGTGATGAATTTGCGTGTTCTTCGTGGAATGTAAGATACATCTTATATTCCCTAAGCATGCTTAGAATGTGAAAAAACTGTTTTGTGTCTATTTCCTGATATAAAGTGCAATTAACAGTATTTTATGGTGAGCATCTCTAAATACCATCGTGTAAACCAAATAAAAGAAAAAACAACCGACTTCCAAAAATATAACTACAAAGTGAAAAATAACTTTAATTTCGGAAGTCGGTGTCGTTGGGTTTGAATTTTCGTTGTTTGCCAAAGACTTCCGAAATTAAAGTTATTTTTCACTTTGTAGTGTCGTTTTTGGAAGTCGGTTGTTTTTTTTTTTGCAAAAAAGTTTTTATTATTCACTTTTAAGTTGTAATTTTTGCCAGTAATTTTGGTTTAAAAACTAAACTACTGAACCGTTTATAATGAAATTTCTATGGGACCACCTCAGAAGTATCTTCTTTCGAACAAAAAAAAGGATTTTGAAAATCGATCTACAATTGGCGGAGTAATCGCGTAACAAACACACAAAAAAAAAACATACCGTCGAATTGAGCACCTCCTTTTTTGAAGTCGGTTAAAAAGAGGTATAATTCGACTAAAGCAGCAATGCTCATGATAGAAAAAAAGAAAAATTAAAGGTCGTATAGAAGGACAACAAATAATCCACGAAGAAAATGCTGCAACAGCCATTAAATTAATGAAGATTCGTAGTCACGCCTCGAGTATAAAGAATATAAGTAGTTATCTGTACCCTGCGTGCGACATGTCTCGCCTCATTGTGTATTTATCTCTTCTCACACAACAAACTTTAGTAGAAGTCGGCTGAACTTAGACGGTAACAAGAATTTATTTTGCTAAATTATCTACATATTTCAACACTCCGAGAGAAAGGGCACACGTTAATAATAAATTCTGCAAATGTGTTTCACTTCCATATGTCGTGACATTCTGAGGACCAGCTGCGACGTCTTATAATTTACAAACTAGACCAAAGTACATACATACATAAACTGACGCCCTCTTTCCATGGCAGGCAGGCAGGCAGAAACAACAGAACGCTGCCAGCTACGATCCTTAGATACTCCATTTGCTTCGTTTACCTTCATATATCTGCCCCCCAATTGCGTTACACACTTTCAATCCCAAACAGAGACTTTTGAAGGGTATTGCTAACCATTGCTTCACTGGTTTGAAAAAATCGTCGGCTCAGCAACGTAAATAACGCAATGAATATGGGCGAACTGTTAAAATGAAACCCATTGTAATCAATTGTCAATTTATGTGTGTTACGCAACTACCCCGCTGGTCATACACGCTCTCCGGTTGTATCTAACTAGACAAAAATCGTGAGAACATCATAATCAATTTTGTCTTCATAAAGGTTGGAAACACATCAGGACACCCATTGCAAGTGGCGATCATCTATCCCATCAAGTGATTCGCTGGCCTGTTTACCCTAACCAATAAAAAAAATATATAATATATTGCCCCTTCACAACTTCATAAGGAAACCCTTACCCTACTCTTTTACAATTTGCATGCTACGATAACCAGCAGATTTTCTCATGAACATCAAATATAATATTATTACATCTACCGAAACCAAATGAAATAAGGGACGGAGTCAGAGGGCTCAGTAGTAGGATATATTATGTTAGCGCGAGCTCGATCCGCCCCTAGATTTACATATGGAAACAATGAGATGGAAAACAGTTTGCGCGTGATTCATGTGTGATAACAATAACAGTGGTGGGTGTGGACCGCGGATGGTGGGTTCGGCAATTGAGAGTCGAGATTGGGCTGTAACACGTTTGATACGCACTTGCACCCTCATTCATAAAACATGGAATTCTAGTCACAGGAACAGTAACAGTTTTTGAATGTGAATGTGTGACGTAATCTGTGGGATTTTATATATATAGGTATATATATTTTTTTTAATCGTTGCCCCACACTAGGAATTTCTCCTGTATCGTGGGTGCGTTTACAAACGTTTAAACTCACACAAACAGCCAGACCCGGAACAACTACTTGTAGGTCATACAAATATTTGTTCCGTGCGGGAATCGAACCCGCGACACGCAGTGCAGCAGTCAATAGCTTAACCACTGCGCCAACCGTGCTCTCAAACTGTAATTATCTTATAACTAGCCTCTGCCCGCGGTTTTGCCCGCGCGGATGTCGGAAATGTGCTACCGGGACAAAAAGTAGCCTATTTCCTTTACCAAGATACAGGATACCATCTATCTCCTTGCAAAATTTTATCAAAATCCGTTCGGTTTTGGTGTGAAAAGGTAACATACAGACAGAGTTACTTAATATGGATAATGTTAGTGATCCATTCTGATAAATAACTATAATGGATATTATACATTCCATACTAAATTAATGTCTGGAGCAAAAATCCCTGTGGCAAATAAAAAAGTCCAAAATAAAATTCACTTGGGATTAAAAAGATCAACACAGCTCCTTCTTAATCGATGGTAAACAAATAATAACAAATGGAACATGACCTGGTATCAATAAAGACAATATCCGTTGAAATATGATGTTCATTTTGTTGGTATAGTGTGTTTACAAAGCGCGCTGTTGTTATGAGGAAAGTCGAAACGCTTTGTTGTCATAAAAACGAGATATTTCGATTTTTTGATAGATGGAAGAAAATAAACGAAAGCCGGCAACAGGTAGAGAAATTAAAGCGAAAAGGAAAGAGCAAAAACAAGAAGATTTCCTTACATGTAAGGAATACTTTTAAATATATTAAGGAAGTCGCTTTCCGATTCAAGTGATTGAACTCGGTTATTTATCCACGACTGACTATAAGCCGATCCCGTTTTTAGTGTCACAGTGATCCATGAGAACATTTTTTGGTCCTCCTAAAGAAGATTGCTGCGTTCCGTAAAGCAAAAACTGGTCCTTCAATCCTTAGTATACCCCAAACTACTTTAACTATCTTCAATGTGAGGAATTTGGGTTGACAGCAACATAGTGACTGGCTCGAAACTAGATGTCCAATTTTCGCCGTACGACGTTATCAGAGTTTCATCCACCCGATACAATCCCTTTGTTGTGCTAAGACAGACTGTGGCAATATTACGGCGTAGACATAAGTCAGTGAGTACCACGTTATTATTTTCCATTTTATTACTCTAGATTCAGCTCTCTTTGACACAAAATAGCCTGAAGATAGACACATAATAAACTACGTACGATCCTATTACCTAGGCCCGAGTAAAGCTAATATATGGCAGCAGAGATAAACCCTTTCAATCTAGTCCTTCGAGTCGGATCCAATGTAATTTAAGTTGGATTTCTTGACGGCATAGCTGAAATTTTTCGACGAATTTTTTAACGCTTGTAAGACATTTTTCTTAGAACCCTTACTCTCTATTCCATTTGGAGGAAACGTTAATTTTGACGAATAGCCCTTTGATATGGATATACTGTATTCAGCAATATCAAAGTTTATGTCGTGTAGGGAGATAGTTGCGCTGGAATTTGAACCTTGCAGCATACAATTTAGAGTTCGTTTTTATATATTGTCGGAACTGAACGCTGTAAGGTATGAAGCACAATATTTTCGTTTTATTGCTTCCGATTGTCCGTGTATTCACTTACTTAAATTATGTATATTGTGTTGTAACATCCTTGGCAAAAATATAGGAATAATATACAGGGTGTTATTGACAGCCCTCCGCAAACTGATAGGGTGGCTTCAGTACATCATATTAAGATGACCGGTACATGTAATTCTTTCAGGAACATTAAGGGAATCCAAAAAACCAGATTTGTTTTATTACCTCACACGCAACGTATCGTTACCGTGGCAAAACGCACGTAGCGGACGGCAGCGCAGCGAGCTTGAGCGAGGCTGTTTTCAGCTGTTTTATTTACATAAATGGAGTGTTGCATACAGAGAACGTAATTTTACATTGAAATAATGGAATATCAGCAGAAAAAACGGCATAAAATTTTTTTTTTCCTGAGTAAATTTCCAGTGGGATATGATTCAGAATAAGGAGCTGAATCAATCCTGTGTTTTTGTGGAGGGCTGTCAATAACACCCTGTAGATTGAAATTTTTCCATGTTATTGTTAGATCTTTTGTTGTTTATTTCATGCAAGATTGTTAAATTTCTAATTAATTATACAATAATCGTCGATACCTACTGAAAAGAGGGTTTTCAAAAGAAATTTCGTAAGTACGATTAGATTATTACTTGGTAACTTAAAGCGTGAATATCGTTACTCAGTGCGAAGTCTCGAAGTCTATTGAAACTGGAAGTAGAACGTCTATCTAGGTAAGTTATAGAACATTTTATTTTATTGGTTGCTATGCTGCTTTATATGAGATTTGACCGGAGATTAAATGAGAAAGGATTGGCCTCGGAAAGCACGTTAAGCCGTTGGTCCCGGCTGTCATTCGTGAAAGAAGAAGCCCGAAAATCTGAGAACCAGTCTTACAAAGGAATATCGTATTACCCGGTAACTGGGTTGTGGAGGTCAGATAGGCAGTCGATCCAAGTAAGATACTTATATTCCGCTGCATCCGGTTAGACTGGAAGCCGACCCCAACATAGCTGGGAAAAGGCTAGGCAGATGATGAAATGAGAAAGGGTTTCAGGAAACAAGGTAAGCTTAAATCTTAAGTAGCACAAGGTAGTGTCCTCGCAGCAAAACCGACCCTGTAAATCCCAAGAGTAAGCATACGTGTAATATCTACGTCCTCTAATCTTACATCATAATACTACTAAAATATGATGCACTACCAAACGCGGTGGACATTAGCCGGGCGGCCGTATTCGTCCCACTATAAAGGAGGCTATGTTTATGACGGTCCGACTATAAACCGGGATGATTCATCGACTAGTGTGCCAGTAACTTTATTACGCAACCGGTGACCGGATATATTGTGTAAGTGGATAATCTTCATTTCACTTTTTAATCTTGTTAGGTAATAAAAGAATCTGGCGGTAATGCATGGAATTGGGGCAACGGCGGAACTTGTGTTCTAGGTCGCGTCTGTTTTGCGGATTCTCTTCGGAATTTGGTCGGTTAGTAGCCAACTTGCTTAATCAGATGGTGCTTTCACCGTTTGATTTGTCTACAAACCTCCTCTAGAGATATGTTTAGTGCGTTTGTTATGTAAGAACTGAACGCCTTCCTAGGCTACCTATATTCACTTCGTAATAAGTAATCAGCCTATAATGTCCCCACTGCTGGGACACAGGCCTCCTCTATCTGTGAGAGGGAGCTGGCCATCATCCACCACGTGCCAGTGCATGTTGGTGAATTCGTTCTTTATTCTATGATTTTTTTTAATAGCTGTTAATCCGTGCGTTATCAGAGAGAATCGCTCTGAATATGGTGGTTAATCGAAAGTTAGAATACGATGACAACATTTCAGCATTGTAAATAGGCTTTGTCAGTTCATAAGAGCATCGTAACCTCTCAATCTCATGTGGTTAGACAAGACAACATTTCACATGACCTCACTGCAAATAGAAGTCCTTCGTCCAAAACAAAAAGATCTTCACCCACATGCATAGAACAATAATGTAAACATTGTAAGAAAACGTGGGCGTCTGTGGTTTTATTGTGGGTGTCCACGTGATCAAATAGATCTTAAAGGTGACGTACTAGCAAATGCCATCCAAATTCCAGTATAAATCAAGACTTTTCGCCTACAAGGACCAACAATGTTGAGTGTTTAAAGTTTAGCTTTAAGACTGAAATTAAGAAGGGATCTTCAAATACATTTTGGTTGGTACTATTAATTTGTGTCGTGGGCGTAAAGGTCACTTTAGCTAAATTGGGTTTTATTTGTATGTATTACACATAGATGAAAATAATAAAAGCTTTGTTTAATGTGTCTAAGACACATAGGCATTTTTTTATATCTATACCGAACAGTATGTATTATTGATTTAAAAGATAAAGCACCTAGTTAAACAAGTGAATGAATAATGTACTTTTAATATGATTAATTCCGAAAATTCATTAAGCAAAAACGATCTCGCAAAATTCCAAAATCCTCGCATGTCACCCAAGTTGGAAAATACTTATTTAACTTCGAAGCTTAAAACAAATTGATTAATTAACCTCTAGAAGTTGGAACGCATAAAATAAACTAATAATATGGTTCGGCGCTTCATTTGGTAGTCAGAGGTCAGGGTCTCGTGTCATCTCTCTCTCTCTCTTTGAAAATGCATGAATTAAAAATACGTAGTAAATTTATACAAGTACCTAAGTCAGCGTCTCCATATATTTAAATATAATTTTGCCCTCACATTATGACTCAAACCTTGGACTGGAAAAAGGTTTTTAATATTTAACTCGTATGCATAAGGAATATGAATTAAGTGACTGCAGTGAGGACGTTGTAGATGAAAAGTAAATATGCTTCCGTAGGGTTACTTTTGACGTGTCGAGGCTACGGCCTAGAAAAGGGACTCGACAAGCTTGTACACAATTTTATTTACTTGTCACGGATAAAAATACCGCAAGATATTTTGTTGGACTTCTTCCTAGTGTATTTTTTTTTCGAAAACTAAATGACTTTTATGTATCGTTCTGTCAGTTTATATTGTTGAAAAAGACTGTAATTATACACGGTTCAAGGTGACCGTAACATTATTAGCTTCAGACGTGTCTTACGCAACTTAGATGAACATAAAGTTAGACCGCATAATTTTTTAACCGCCTAATTGTAAACTATTTTTAATTATACATTTACAGAGAGAATAACATTTATTTGGCAACAGTTCATGTAACACGAAATAGAAATAAAAGCTACCTACTACGACACTGTAGCGTCTATTCTTGATACTGTTTATACAGACTACCTTCAGTATTGTCTCTCCTTCTACCTTAATCCATCCAAAGACCGCCAAAACTAAAATCGATCTCTTGTAAAATTGCTACATTTATATCTGTAACTTTCATGGTGTATATAAGTAATAAAGAGTAAAAGAGACTGAAAGATTGAAACCATGAATTCAGTCCATTATTATAAAATTTTTCGTGTCATTAAAAAAAAAATGCTCACAAAAATTTTAACCACGTATTGCACTTTTCTATGGAATGGTTGTTTTTTTTTTTTGATAATCGACGAAATATTTCTAGAATCATGTACTGAATTCATGGTTACAGTTAGCACACTGGTTAAAAAATTATCCTGTACATCTAAATCTATCTATCCTTATTACAGAATTTGAATATTTTTTGGTCCTTATGTGCGAAAAAATTTTCAAAGTCGCTTCAGCGAAATGAAATTGAATTAGACGTACTTTTTTCTACTTTTTCGTATATGCGAATTTACTCGCTAAGCTATGTATCTCATCATTTTCCGATTTCACGATCATTCGCCTCTCGCGCCTCCAAACAGTTTCGAGGCCGCCGCCTTATAAACGGATTCAATTTATTTTTACTGGCGCGTTTTGCGAACCGTAGTGCACCACCGTACGTTACCAGTTTTCTATTAGATAAGGAGTTATACTGCTAATATATTAAGGTATAAGGCCGGTGTTATATCATTAGGAAAGGTCTCCTTTGCGATCATAATGCAGGTTGTTATTCCCCTATAAGGAACAGTCGATTTCTATTAAACATTGGCTGCGCCCTGCGGTTTCATCCGCACGTCTCGATCCGATAGGAATATTGAGATAAAAAGTATTCTATGTTCTAATTCAGGTATGTCATAATCTACTCTTGTGCCATATTTCTTCCAAATTCATTCAGCCGTTTTAGCGTGAAAGTTTAACCAACAAACATACAAAAAATCTAATATCTTCTATTTAGAATATTAGTTTAGGTAAGTTCGGTCAAACAGTTGCCAACAGTCTTCAAAAGCATAGATGGTTATGTTTGTTTGTTATATTTATGCGCAAAAAAAATGTCATTCAATTAACTCCTTTTTCACGGAACAAGCTGCTATCCAACGTTGTAAAGCGATATTGTTTCAACTAAAACCCCTTGAATATGTAATTAAATATTTAATTAAGTATTTGTGTTTAGGCCGGGTATCACATCTCTACCGCGAAACCATAACAGCGAAACCACAGAAATTCCGCCATGACTTATTCGTTGTACGACAGGCGAAACAGACCCGAAACTGCCTGTTCAAACGTACAGATTTGATTATGATTCTATCTCTTTAAATCGAAAGCGATATTTTGTTTCGTTGGCTACAAACAATTCAACAAACTCTCATGATGACTTCAAAGAAATTGATATACTAACTCTGCCTTCTTTTTACATTTTAGTAAGTATTTTGTATGTTTGCAAAAACTTAGGACTTTTCAAAATAAGAAGCGATTTCCATAATATAAATACACGTAGTAAAAATGAAATGGTTATACCTAAATTTAGATTAGCTAAAACTAGCAAGTCATTTCTTATAAACAGCATCCGCTTTTATAACAAGTTGCCAATGCCGGGTTACAGAACTTAACGATGGAAAGTTCAAAACCCTCATCAAACGTGTCCTTATCAAAAAAGTATATTATAAGATTAAAGACGTTGAAGACAAGGTAGTTTGGCAATGATTTCTTCTGCACATGTGGCTTCCCTGGTACCCAATTAACGACATAACTACGTATGTAAATGTCTATTAGCTTCTCTCAAATTACGATGTTTATTTATTTTTTACATACTTCTTTGACATTATATACAGACAATGCTAGTTTCAACTCTTTATTAGTGGTTGTAATGGCAGTCATGTTACTTGGTTTTAATAGGTTTTTATATTTTATCTGTCCCTAAGATGGATTCTTCTATATTTTGTAAATTTGAGGACTATGTAGGCCTTGTAGAATTTAGATCCGTAGACCATTTTTTATTTTATCAAGTACCTGGTACTTGTTGACAGGCCTACGCTGTCCTTCCATACCTACTGTAATTTTAAAACATTGTAAAAGCCAATTAATTTATAACTATTTTAAAAGAGTAACTGTGGTGTTTCTTGCCGGCTCTCATCCATAGGAAACGACCTTAAATGTTTTGTCGTGACCGTGGGTGCGTTTACAAACATTTAAACTCACATTGACAACACAGGAGAAACTCCTAGTGTGGAACAACGTTTTTTTTTAAAAAAAATGTTTTCCTTTACCGTCAAACTCAAACTAAAAGTATTTATTTCAATTAAACCAATTACAGGCACTTTTGAATTGTCAAGGGGTCGGTCAGTCAGAAAAATGAAGCTAGTTGCCCATTCCAAAGCGTAGGTACCTATGGAGAAGAACGGGCAAGAAACTCCATGGACACTCTTTTGAGAGCAGCGGTGATGAAGAAAAATACACAAAGCAAAGCGCCTGTCTGACAACGTGATACAACTCGTAAGGCGCGGCTGTTATCACTGGGCCACCAGTACTTCGTGGTAATTAGCTGAAGGCTTATTGCTCCGATTAAGTACTTAGGTATTGATCGATGAACATTACAACTTGAGAAATATTAGATAATAATTATTATGTAATTGTTGTAAATGATTTTGAAATTTTAATGCATGTACGCATGATTTTCAGACGTCTTTTTTTATTTTTAAATTTAAACTCGTAATGTTGAGCTGGATGCACACCATATTTGTACGCCTCCTGGCATAACAAAGCGTTCTGTTTACCAAACTCAAGATCTTTATTTCTTTACCTGTGTTAACAAATAAAAGTGATTTGATTTGATTTGATTAGAAAAATTGCATCACCAAAATATCATCACAATCTAAAACCATGACCACACTCATGACAGATACTCGTCGCCATATCGAGTTTTGCAATCTGCAGCCCAATGCGAACAAAGCTTTAGACATAACTAAAAGAGCCGTTAGTTCGGTGTCATCGATTGACCGGCCCTCATCAATCAGCCGGTCCAACTGACAACGGTTGTCGCTTCACTGGCTGCTAACAACCGTGAGGAGTTCTAATTAACGACACGATAATTTGATGCGGAGTCAGCAGAATCGGTGGGGTCGAATTATAATGTGGATAGTTTTGATAGTTTGATTTTATTATGAAGCACTTTTTGGTGATAAATTGTCACGCAATTATCATAAAAAGGCTCTAGAGATCGGTCTGTTTGTAAGTGCGCTATAAACTAGAGAAGAACTTTTTTACTTTTAAATTCAAGGTGATAACTTTGTCCTTCGGTTAGGTTATAGTAGGTATATTTTTGCCTGCGGCTTCGCCTGCGTGGAGGTCAAAAATTATCCCACGAGAACGTACTACGAACTACGGACGTACTACTATAAAAAGTATCCCATTCCTACCCAGGTAATAGTCTATCTGTGTGCTAAACGTCATCGAAATCCGATAAGCCATTAAGGTGAGAAAAAGGTAAACGACAGATCGACATCATCATCATCTGCCTAGCCTTTTCCTAACTATGTTGGGGGCGGCTTCCAGTCTAACCGGATGCAGCTGAATACCAGTATTTTGCATGGAGCGACTGCCTATCTGACCTCCACAACCCAGTTACTGGGTAATACGATACCCCTTGGTAAGACTGGTTGTCAGACTTTCGGGCTTCTGACTACCCGTAACGACTGCACAAAGTAAAGCGCGAATATTAGGATACACATACAAATATAAAAAGTATACATGGCCTTTTTTTTTTTGAGGATGGGAAATCATCAAATGACCCCTCCCGCTCTGGGTGGAGCAGAAGGGAGTGTCAGACTCTTACTGACTAAAACCCACCCGTGTTCCTTCCTTAGTCCTTCATGGCCTGTCAGAAAAAACAGTCATAATTAGTCAGAAAGACCAGAAAAAACTAATCCAGTTTTAGTAGGTATAATATTATGATTATGCCTTGTTACATAATATAAGATAAGAAGTCAGAAGAAAGTTTGCCTATTAAACAGCTACTTGAAAAAAAAAACGACACTCGAGTGACCGCAAAAAGGAAAAGAATTCACTAGCTCTTAAGAGCCTGTACAACGGTCCACTAGCGCCACTCCTTTAAAAAAATATTATCTCGTGACTGAGAAGGAATTATGAAAATCTGCTCAATCAGCGACCTCAGTAAGTGTGTCTAGAATTTTCTAATACCTTTTATTAAGTTTCATATTGCGACACGAAGCAACTAAATACGACATATAGGAATGTGGCCGCTTTTCTTTAGATCTAATTTTGTTGCTTCGTGTCTCAATATGAAATTTTATGAAAGGTATTAGAACATTCTAGACACATTTACCGAGGTCGCTGATTGAACAGATTTTCATAATTCCTTCTCAGTCACGAGATAATATTTTTTTAAAGGAGTGGCGCTAGTGGAGCTGTATGCACCCTCTTAAAATTTACATAGATAACTTGCGAAGTTATGCAATGGCACTTTTGAGTATCTGAGTAACTTACATCAATAGTGTGAAAACTCTCGCAATGCAGGAAAATCCTGTTGCATACCTGTACTGTAGAGACTATCGCCTATTTGGTGCAATCTCCGCGAGTCATTTAATAGTTATTGGCATGAAATACGAGAAAAACATGAAGTTAGTTTAAGATTAGAAGAGATTAGGCATCAGATTGGGCTAACAAGCCGAAGAATTAAGATGTAAAATTCGTAGAATATTTTCTAGGAATAAGTATTGAACATACGTAATAAACCGTGGTTTAATTGATTCCTCCCGGTACCCTGGAGCTGGTAGAGAGCTTCACAGTACAGTAATTGCTGTAGGGATGGCGTTAAAGTGTGAGGATAAATAAATAATAAATAAATTAATTAAACCGGTAGATGTTTAGAATGAAATTTAACTTGATAAAATGAACTGCACCCTAATTGCGTAACACACAATCAATCGGAATCGGTTTCATTTTGACAGTTCAACAACATTCATTGCGTTATTTACGTGATGAGCAGACAAATTTTTCGAACTTATGAAGCAATTGATTAGCAATTTGCTTCAAAATGATTCAGATTACGATTGATTGTGTGTTAAGTACGCAATTAGAGTGCTGTTTGTTTTCTATTAAATAAATTAAATTTTATTTGAAAACATCCATCAGTTTGATAAATATTAAATGTTTTTATTGTGCAAACACTTTTACACGTCAATCATATTTTAAAACTATATGAGGTCGGCGTTTCCTATCTGACTAGTCTGAGAAGAAAGGCCGAAACAAACTCAGAGGTCACAGTCTCTTTTAAAGTCCAGACATAATCTTGGTCAGATCATATGAAGACAATGTAGGTCGATGTCTGAGATGGTCTTTTGAGGAAAGAACCACACAGATTGAGAGGACCTGTCCAGTCAGTGCACGCATTTGTCAGAAATCGTGCAGCTCAACTCAAAACTTAAGGAGCTCAACGATTTCTTACTAAATTTCAACTAAGTATATCCGACGACCCTGTTTACATATCTCCTTTGGCGACTGTACATTTACAATTAATATTATGTTGTCAGGTACTCTTCGTGACCAGCCAATAGGTCATGACCAGTCGTATGGGAAGCTGACGTGTAGGTACATCTATTATGTACATAAATCGTGTACTCATAGCGTGATAAATCAATGACGGGTTTCTATCTATCTGCTACTCATAAATGCAGGGTTAACACTACCCTTGCAATGGATTAAGATACTTACATAACATAACATCATGCATGTATTTCCCGAAGGGTTAGTCAGAGGTGCACCTCATCGACAACACGGTTAGCGCAGTGGCTGAGCGATCGGACTGCTGCGCTGCGTGTCGCGGGTTCGATTCCCGCACAGAACAAATATTTGTAAGTCCTACATGTATTTGTTCTGAGTCTGGGTGTTTTTCTATCTATAATATGTATGTATTTACAACAAAAAAAAAATGTATATAAGTAGTTTATCAGCCATCTTGTTACCATAACACAAGCATTAGGTTGCTTAGCTTGGGACTAGATGGCGCTGTGTGAAATGTCCAGGGATATTATATTATATTATACCTAATAACAGTACACCCATGCAGCGTGGCAGGGACGTCGACGCGCAAACTGTAACCATGGCATTCAGCACATGAGTTTAGACCCCATAACCAAAAAAAATATTGCTGCGGTTATTGTGTGAAAATCTTAATGCGGTTCACAGAATTCAACTACTTACCAAGTTTCAACAGTATAGTTCTTATATGTAGTTTCAGAAAAAAGTGGCTGTGACATACGGACGGACAGACAGACAGACATGACGAATCCATAAGGGTTCCGTTTTTTGCCATTTGCTGATACGCTGGCTACGGAACCCTAAAATGGCTGGGACATTTTGTTAAACCTCCTTAATAAAAACAAAGGTTAAACAGCAGGTTTTTTTTATAAACTGCGAGTTTGTTTTTATGGTCAAGCAAGTCTTCTCAAGGTTTGCAGTTCCGCACGTTAGCATAACTCATTTATTTATTCACGCAAATTACCTATTTATTAAAGTATCGTAATGATATTTTGATGTCAGACATAGGGCAGGGTAACATAGATAAATGCATTTGACTGAAACATTTGGGCTTGTAAGTTGTACTTTCTTGCAGTTCAGAACACAAATAAATCCTAGTACAGTCGGCTATACGTCCACGGTAACACTTTGACCTTAAGCCGGCCTTCCGTAGTACGGATTTTCAATGGAATGCGAGCCTAGCTTACCCTGTTTTTGTGACCGTTTATGTGCGGCCTACGGTAGGTTCGCGGTTAAGTTTAAATCGGACGTCTAGCAACCCTATCCGACCTGTCCTTTCAGTAGTAACTTAGTAAGGAGAGAAAACGAAAACACCAACTGATATATAACATTTCCATATTCATAGTTACGATTCGTTGAACTCTGACCCCCGAACAACCATTGTCTTAAACACATTACACAGCTGACATAAAAACGAGTACGTGACAGGTAATCTCTGTATCGAAAGTGAAAGGCGTAGCCTCGACTGTATCGCGTGAGAATATTTTATCAACAACTTCTACAAAAACATCATCCATTGCTCACTTAAACAGACATTTTTACGACCCATTCAAAGAGACGCGTCAATGGTTCGCGTGTCTGGAACCATTGTCGCTACGGGTGCCTATCGAGGTGAGTAGCTCAATGAGTACGTGTCCATGTCACAGCATTGGCGAAGAGGATTTATATTACGTGATATACAACTGTGTTAAGTGTGCTTTATTAGCATCTTATCACAAGGGAATAAGGTTGACATTCATGGGAACTGTTCGGTTTGAGGTTTACATGTGATGCGTCTAATGGCCATAAATTCTAAGGAGACACTCAATCTGAGTGGTAATTTTATTTATAGCGTTTTTTTATTCAAATGTAAATTATGAATGAATGTCGTAACAGACAGATGAGAGCTGTTGTGAATTGAGTAATTTTTATTGCAAACCAAGAAGGATAGCATTTCACAGTTTGATTAAAACGTAAATGAGAGAGAGAGACATGTAATAGTTGTCACAATATAATAGGACATGTCACAACATACATGAATTACTTATTGAGATGACACACGAGCTGAAAAGCCGATAACTACGAGTATTTTTTTTTTCTGAAACTTTATGATACAGAATTATTGCTAAACACTATTACTAGATTTTTTTTAGTCTTTTGGTTTAGAAATATTATATTCACGATATTCCGTATACAACAACTTAATGGCATCCCTACAAAGATATCTCTTAAAATAGCAGCTGAAGTCCTAAAAAGATTCGCATTATTTGATTGATTGATTTTACAAGGTCTTTATAAGGGTGATGCCCGATCTCCCCAAGTTCCATTGCTTACAAAGGTTGCCACAATGGTGTGTATAAATGATCTTTTTCTAGTTGTACATTATACACAAATAATTGTGATTAATTTTCTTACATCGGTTATAATTTCACATTAAAACGTGTTTTATTGTTTTATTTTGCGTTGACATGAATTAACTCTTATTGTAGGTACATTTACAACTAGGTATGTGCAAGTCTTAGTATGGACCCACTTCGTATTTATTGTTTAAGTTACACAATTTAGGCTTTATTATAATGTTATAAACCAGTTGAAAACCAGCTTCAAGCACTACTTAGTTGTCTGGTATTTTGTTGAACTGGGCCTTTTTGGCGCAGCCCTAAGGCACACTTTCTTGTTAAAATTTCTTACAACGGAATTTACACTTTTTTGTTTGTTTTTATCTGAAGGCCAATTCCCGTGGTTAAAAACGTTCAAAATCTAGTCGCAGTATCATCTCAGCGATAATCAATGTCAAAACCTTGTCAAAAATGTAGGGAAATTGGAGGTATTTTTGACAGATTGATACTGAGGTCAGAAGGCCAATTCTCGTAATTTAAAACGTTCAAAATCTAGTCGCAGTCTCATCTCAGCGACAAACAAATGTCAAAAACTTGTCAAAATGTAGGGAAATTAGAAATATGTTTTGACAGATTGAGACTGAGATCAGACTGTGAACGATCCTAAAATTACGAGAATTGCCCCTCAGATTATGAACGTTCTTAAAATTACGAGAATTGCCCCTCAGACTATGAACGTTCTTAAAATTACGAGAATTGCCCCTCTGATATATTATTATGTCTCTGGTGTAATGTAGTCTGTGCTAAATAAATGTATTTTCTTTCTTTCTTTAATAAGATAAGTAAAGTCTGGTAGTCCGCGCAAAGGTCTTACAAGCACGGCCGATCGAGCGGCGTCGGCTAGCAAGATTCGCATTGCATATTTGCGTTTTATAAACTCTGTACATACCTACTCATAAGGCAATACAAACATACATTCAACCGCGCAAGTGACCCTTCAATCATGTAACGAAACCATTGCGGAGTGACACACATATCGTAACATCAGTCCTGTGTTGGGAAATCGACGGACGATAAACCATTTGAACATCATCGAATGAACTACAATAAGTGTTGCATTGCGTTTGGCAATGACTTCAGTTTAGTGCAATGATGGTGACGAGAAAATTGAGTTTTTTTGTATTATCTTGCAGTGTTGTATTAGGAACTAGCTGCTAGCAATTTAATTTAGTATTTGAAGGTGTCTTTTTTATTTAATTGTTTCTTAAAAAAGTATTTCCCAAAGAGCAATTAAGTCTCTAAACTAGGGATGTCAGATGATGAAGAAGGTGAAGAAGGTGATTACTGCGAGTTAAACGTTATTGTAACGTGAAACAAATACATATTTTTAATAATCATAACTTCGTACTGAGCAGCTGAGTCAATGATTTAAGAATTAACTTACGAAGTATACGAAAAAACTAGATACCTACATTTATTATATAGCTAGAATAATGTTTATTGTAGGAACACCATAAAAAAATTCAAAAACATAGCATAGGTACTTAACGCCTGTACATGCTAAAGGGATTAGGTATAGTACATAATATATTGGCACACAAATAGTTTATAACCAGGATTAAAACATGGGATACTGTCTATCCCAATATTCCCACGGAATCGAACCTTACGCGAGTGAAACCACGGGGCGCAGCTAGTCCTACTAATATTATAAATGTGAAAGTTTGTATGGATCGATGGATATTTCTTACTCTTTCACGCCAAAACTACTGAATGGATTTGGATGAAATTTGGCAAACATATAGTTTATAACCAGGATTAACACATAGGATATTTTTACCCCGATACTTCCACAGAATCGAAACTTATGCGGGTGAAACCGTAGGGCGCAGCTAGTCCTATATAATACCGTAATAACACAACTCAACTCAACTCAACTCTTTGTTGCATTAAATAAACGTATTATCTATCTATCTAACTACCCATAGTAAATAGAAGGCAAAATATAATAATTCATACAAAACTAACGCATGTCGACATCGTCCTTATTGAAGATGACGGGTTCAACTTATGTCCGTCACGAAAAATACTCCTAGAAATAACGTCGACATTTCCCCAAAACGAAAAAATGCCTTTGAATTATTTATATATAGGATTATGATAATGATGATTAGAGCTCATACCACGGTAAAAAGATTATCTTGTCACACAGTGGTAATATGCACTACAATAACGAACTTTATTGCTATGAAATAAGACGCTGTCAATATCACAATGGTTAATACTAATGTGTTAATACAAACGCAGAAGTATCTTTACTTATCATAATTAGCCTATAACGTTCCCACTGCTGGGAGCCTCCTCTGTGAGAGGGAGTGAGCCGTAATCCACCACGCGGGCCCAGTGCGGGTTGGTGGACGTCACATGTCTTCGAATTTTTGGTTCTAGGACATGCCGGTTTCCCTACGATATTTTCCTTCATCGTTTTGAGAGTAGTGGTGATGAAATAATTTAAATTTAAAGTTCACTCATCCTCCATAGAAAAGGGAGGATCCTCCGACCAGACGGCTGTTGTGTCTGGCGGGCTATTGCCCAACGATTGAAGTTGGGAAATCGTATCTATGCTAATTGCGCGGTAAACTCTGCTTGCGAGATGCAGGATTTGCGTGACGTCAGTATGACGCGTTGTTCGCATGTGGCGTTGTAGATTTCGCTACAATACAAAGTAAAGCGCCTGTCAGGTTTCGAACCTACGACCTACAATTCGTAAGTCGCGGCCGTTGCCACTGGGCCACCGCTGTTCTTCTTTCATCTTTACTCATGGCTTTGTATTTGAAACAGTTCCTACGTATGTTACTATCAAATTAATGGATGTCTTATATTTTTAACAAGCATTTATTAGCTTCACTTGTAACTAACTAACGAACAATGTAATAGAATCTTAGAAGTCAATTTTAACCTACTTCTAATAGGCTAGCTGTCTAAAAAAAATCTAATTAGTCCGTCAGTTAGAATATCAAAAAATATTGGACCCGTATTTTTTCTTTTGTCAATTATATAAAAAATGATGAAGATATCGCCCGTTGAAGTTCTGCGTGACGTCACGCCTTGCTACACTTTTTAGCATGGCGTGACGTACGACCCCCTACTCCCAAATTTTGACGCGCTTTATCTTTTTCATTTTTTTGTTTGATTGACAAAAGAAAAAATACGTGTCCATTATTTTTTGATAATCTAACTGACGGACTAAATTTATTATAATAATTATTTTTTTACCCATGAAGCTACCATATTGTCGTATCAAAATCGAACTTTGTATGTGTATGTAGTTCGGATGACAAAACTATAATTTGGTATCTTTGAGCTGATCAGATGATAGAGCAAGGAGTTGGATAGTGGAACTCTTCAGTAGCTACCAGTAAACCCCTCGAGTTTGGGCTCATATGATTTGTTTTGACGAGCTCAATATATTGGGCTTGGTAACGAGGGTCTGGTGATGGAGCCAGGAGATGGATAGTGGAACTCCTAAGTGATTACATCACAGCGGGCCCTATCAGAATACCAGCGCTGCGACATTTATTTTTTAAATGTCGAAGCATCATGTTGAGATAGGAGCCTTTTGGCCTCGTATTTTTCCTTTTATTACTTTTTTATATAATTTGTTTTATTTTTATTTTTAACTGTGTTTAGTTTAGTATCTTGTACGAGTCGCAAAAAATACTTTTTCTTTCTTTTCTTTGACTACTAGTAAACCGCTCGAGTTTGAGTTTGTTTGACTGGTTTTAGTTCTGTGGCCCTGTGAGGTTTAAATATCCCTGGCAAAGCGTGTTTTTTTTTAAACTACTTAGTTTGTTGAAACAAAATATCAATGGGTGCCACATAATTAAACGTATAAATATTACTATTTTTGTTACGACAGCTTGCCTTCTTATTTTCTCGACAGAGGTCACATCTACATTGCTTAATATATGCACAATCGACTGACCTTTAATATTTTGTAACTGTAAGAGGTACTAATTTGCATAGTTGTTAAGTTTTTAGTAACAGTCCGGAGTCTGGAAGTTGGCGGTGTGATAGTCGGGTGCCTCAGAGAGCACGTTAAGCCGTTGGTTCTGCACCTGCAGTGCGATTCTGTAACCATCTCACCGTGAAAACTTAGATGAAGTGATCGTGGAGTGAGCTGTCATTACAACTAATGCTAGGGATTGACACTATTGACACCTCACTTAAGCTCACTTCACCTAACTTTTCACGGTGAGATTTTTACAGAATCGATCGGCTGATCTCTCTCCGGTCGTGCCGGATTGCCGTCCCATCGGACTATGAGAGTGAGGGAAGAGGGAGTGCACCTGTGTCTGCGCGCACACTTGTGCACTATAATATCTCCCGCGTCGAAGGCTAGTGTTGAGATTGACCGCCGTGGCTGAAGTACGGTCTGTAACTTCTACAGAGGGGGACAGACCATTTACCACTTTGGAAGTGTCTCTCGCGCAAACTGTTTAGTTTAGAAAAAAATGATATTAGAAACCTCAACATCATTTTTAAAGACCTATCCATAGATACCCCACACGTATGGCTTGGAGGAAAAAAAAATTTGAGTTTCAGTTCTAAGTATGGGGAACCCCCAAAATTTATTGTTTTTTTTCTATTTTTGTGTGAAAATCTTAATGCGGTTCACAGAATACGTCTACTTACCAAGTTTCAATAGTATAGTTCTTATAGTTTCGGAAAAATTCATTAGGTTCCGTTTTTTGCCAATTGCTTACGGAACCCTAAAAATGAAGCTAGTTGTCCATTCCAAACCGTAGTAGGTTCCTATGGAGACGAACGATCAAGAAACTCCACGGACAGACTTTCGAATCAAAATATTGTTACCTAATATTAGTTACATCATTCATATTGAAGTTATAGATGCATGTGGTACAAACACAGATATTATTAAACCTTTTACTTGACCTATTTCCCCTTTGAAACATATCTTCGTAATAATCCTCTTTGATACCATTCAAAGCAAAATTGTAGGATATTTTAAATGAAACCTAGATGATCGTGTTTCAAATTAAAATGCCTAGAATTTCAGCAAAGAGCAGGATAAAGCGTATCACAAAATTGATTTCAAAGGGACTAGAATATCCTACGCTAAACTGATGAGTAATGATAGTGAACAATCCCGAAAATCTTATAGAATTTTCGAGAAGGGTCTGTCAAATCAGACAAACCTATAATCCAGTAGCTCACTGACCGTATATAGGCGAATCCTTTGGCGTAATCCTATTGATAAAAGGATACTGTCCAAATCATTTTAGGTCAAGGATCTTATAGTATCGGTTTTTCCTTTTATGTAGTTATTTATTTTCATATACTTTGGTATTGCGTTTGTGACGGATAGGATAGTTTCATGGATTATGATAGACTAGCTGCGCCCCGCAGTTTCGATCCCGTGGGAATTTCTGGATAAAATGCATCCTATATGTTAATCCTAGTTATAAACTATGTGTGCCAAATTTCATCTAAATCCGTTTACTAATTTTTGCGTGAAAGAGTAACAAACATCCATCCACCCATACAAGCTTTCACGTTTATAAAACTTGAGAGGTGTCAAGGGACACCCGGATGGAACGAAGTTCCTTTCGATTAATTAGTGAAGGAATTGTAATTTTTTTTTTTTTTGTGAGTTATAGCTTTTTTTTGTTATTAACAAATAAAAAAACACAGACAACAAAAACTGGCTTGCTTTCTATAAGAGAGAGAGAGAGAGAGAGAAACACGCGCACGCCGCACGGCTTACAACTATAGCAAAAAGTGTCGTTCCAAGTTTTGGTCTTAATTTTTTCCGTCTAGCCCCCTTTCGCAACGCGCGATAAGGAACTTCGTTCCAATAGTATAGTAGGAAGTAGGATTGGGAATTTTTCATAGTACACGAAATATACGACATAACAAATCACCCCTGCCTTACCCGAAGGGTCAGGCAAAGGTACACCTGCACCACTACCACAGTCGGTTTTTGTTTTATGTGTTCGCCAGTTATATTTAAGTCGTTTGTTATAGAGGGCGTGTTTATTGTCATCAGATGGACACAAATCGAGACTCGCGACTATTACCTGAGAAATCCCACCCAATAACGTTTGCCCAACCCGGGAACCGTGCGGTACGGTGCGGCGAGACCACTAGACCACCGAAAAGCACTTGTACAGTCAACAGCAAAAGTAGATGATCAAAATCAGAAATTCAATACTAATGAACGGAGCTCACAGCTATATGGCAGCTGTACTAGTAGTAAATGTTTGGTATAATTTATAATCACATACTTTTGAATCACTTCGACGCCACACAGTTCTGACGCGAACTCCGTTTATTAGTATTGAATTTCTGATTTTGATCATCTACTTTTGATGTTGACTGTACCAGCAAAAAGTTAGCATAAGGTTTACGCTACACTGCGATGTTCACACCAACATCTACATAATATATAAATATAAAAATGAATCCCTATCCCTTTTTATTATTCCCTTATATTTCCTTATTCCCTTGGTCACGTCATAACTTGAGAACGACTTTACCGATTTCATCCATCTTTTTTTTCAAGTTTTATAATACTTTGTAGAAGGTTCATACGGAAAAAAAATTAAGAAAGTTGCTTCACGCGGACGAAGTCGCGGGAAAAAGCTAGTAGATTATAATGATTAAAAGTCTTTAATAAAAAATAATAGATTCAAAATAAAGTCTTCGTGATCGTCGTCTATAAGAGGGCAAAAATGCAGGTAATGAGAAACCTTTTAATACAAACTATAATGTCATGTTACTATCATCTTCACGCTTTTACAATAAACTAAATGCCGCAGTATATTGTCCTACGAATTATTTAAACAAAGTCCCTCATTCATTGTTCCCCTATGCTCCAATAGTTCCAATAGTCTATCCCAAAATACCATTACTCATTTCACTAATTCCGTCATTAATTAAAACGACATTTGAACGACTAATAAATTCGTGTCATTCCATGAAATGTGTATGTTGTGGTTTTAAATTGAATGCAATGGCTCCGAGCAATTATGTCTAGCTAATTATTTTGCGGTAAATCGGCTCACATATCGGTTTTATTCAATAATTCGGACTTATGCGTTTATATAATTATGTTGGCGTTCGGTTAATGATTGTTCCCCAGGAAAAACAATGATAAAATAATAATGCGTAATATATAAAGAAAAATAATAATGCGTTGTGATTATCTAGATTTATTAAATAAACTGTACCTACTGCATTTTTAATGTTACTTTACTATAACCTGAAAATGATTGAAAATGTTTAGGGTAGCGGGAACATTGACGCGCAAACTGTATCTTAAATAACTGTACCTTGAAATCAGCACATGATTCTAAACCTTCTAGTGTAGAAATTTTTAGCAGGTTATCAAAGAAAATCAGCTCTTTCATAGAAAAGTGCAATACCTACGCGGTCAAAATTTATAGCAGAGCAAATAATTATTTTTTTTAATAACCGCCAAAAATAAATCAACGCAGAATCATGTGCTTACTGAATTCACGCTTAAAGTTTGCCTGGTTAAAACCCTCGCACTTTCACTGCCTTTAGCAAGGCGTATTCATTTAGTTGTAAAAAAAAAATCTTTACGAAAAAAAAAAAAAAAACTAAAGAACCAAGACCTTAATATCCTTGACAAATTGCTGTCATTGCAGTTCCACTTTCAAACCTACATACATTAATATTACCAACACCTTAATCCATATAAAAACATAAATGCAATATCATACTAAAAACTAAACACTGCTCCATGTATCCACCGAAAAACTACAGAACATTTTCAAAAACAGGACGAACGAAAAAAAAATAATATTTGCAAACCTACCACAGCACTAAAATCCAGCGCGCACCATTCACTTCACTTCACTAGTTCCGTCCGACGGCAGGCACTGTACTGAGGACGTTGGTTGCCACCACCCAGTGGTTGCGACACTCGCTTCAATGGTCACAATGACGACTTGTAGTGGTAGCAGATGCAGTGTGCTTACACATTGTGCCTTAATGATGATCGATGTTGCAAAATATGTGACAAGGCAGGACCTAGTATTGTTCCTTGGAGAACCCTTTTTTAAGCCTCCTTATTTCCAGTTCATATTTGTCTTATATTTTAAGGTCACGATGACCTTAGTTGTGATATATAGAGATAGTTTTTTGATAAATAGGTGACCATTCATGGATTTTTCTTCTTGTAAAACCCTGATCATGACACATATAAAAAAATATTGGAAAAGTCTATCTCTTCATTAGAGAAAAATACTATGCAACATAATAATTGTTTTATTTTTTTAGACTAGAGAAGAAAGATCGTTACTACAACTTTTACGTCTGATTTCCGGAAAAGTCAGGAATCGATTTGAAAAGGTACTTATCCTTTCACACCTACAAGCCAGTCTTTATCAAGATATCCTCCTTTTATTTTTGAATAGCGTGTGTTTAATATTCAAGGAAAGACATTACCTGTGTATATAAAATACGTCTAATATCGTAATATATTTACCTTCACCGATTAAAACAGATTACTACTACAAATAGTGAAGAGGAGGCCGTTCCTTTCCGGTTTGTTACGTAACATCCTGCATCAGTCGCTCAGTCATAATATTAGTTGAATGCATCTAATGAGTTAGATATACATTTGTGCTCTCTTTCTATCTATTATGCTAACTATTATATAATTTCAAAGTGTTGGACCAATGACCGATAGAACTTTTTGATATCATAATGTGTTGTTGTTTATTTTTAAAACTATTGGTAGGTACTGCTGATCCCTTATTAAGAATGAAGAGGAAGAGAATAATATAAATAACTTACTAGTTAAATAATTTATAGAGATTGTGTTTTTTGAGCCGATAATTCAAGGCTCAAAAAACACAATCTCTATAAATTTTATTCTTATTTCGATAATGGCATGTATCAAAGATTTAAGCAATGACATACCTGGGTACGTCATTGCTTAAATGAATGATAAATGAATGATCGAACACGAGGCACAATTTAGACATCGTCTCTGGGGTCTACCCTCTAAGTCCATCAAGGAAAATGCAGGCCCATCCGAAAGCAGGTGATCCGTTAAAACAAGCGATAATTATAAACATTCGGATGGCGAAAAACACATCGGACAATTGTCAAATCGTGTTGTCATCCATTCTTAAATCGGAACCCGAACTAATCATATTATTATGTTCGTTAGTAATCCGGAGTTGGAAACCTCCGTAATTTCGGCTGATACTCGTCTACTCCCTAAGCACGAAAGCCGTAGCTTTCGTGCTTAGGGAGTAGACCCCCTGAACTCGGCACCTTACACAGTGCTGTGATAACTATTATTGCTTCGTTCAATTCTTCAATACTACCGATAAATTATTGGTGTTTTTCAATAGTTTCGTCGAAAATGTGTAATTTGCAATAGCGTCAATCACTTTGAATTTTGTAGTATCTAGTTTTTGTTGATTTTCATAATGAATTAAAACCTCAAAAGTTAAAATATCTATTTCTTTACGATTGCACAGTACACAGATAATTATACGTACCTACAGGTGCCTTGCAACGATGACCCGAGGTGTAGGTGCAACCATGCTTAACGTGTCTATAGTCAAGTAGTATTTTTGAACAATCCTACAGATATTTGACAGGATCAATAGAAATAATAGTATAGCCAGTTTAAAAAAATAGCCAGTTTGAATTTTTTTTTTTAAATTGATTTGATTAGAATTTTTTTTAAAGTCAAAGTCAAATAGGTTCTACATATCAATTAAATCACTAAAAGGCAATTTTGAACGTCACACAAAAATTAAAAGAATAAAATTGAATCGACCTAGTCAATTCTCCTTGCCACTTCCAAACGGTAGTTTCGTATGGATATATTATGGAGAAGAATGGGCAAGAAACTCCACATTTATTCTTAAAAAAATAGCTTTAAAATATTTTGCTTACATTAATAATTAGATTTTTTAAATTTTTTTACTGACAATGGGCTCACTCTTGACCTCAATCCAGCCCAGAGGCAGGGATGAGATCTACGGTGGAACGAGATAATAATAATATGAAGATGTACGCTTTTATAATAAAATATTATAAAAACGGCATCATGAAGTAAAACGTATACAAATATAAGAAGTTGCTTTTAAACCGTCCACGACAACGTTATTTATGGACGTCCACGATAATAAATTATCGTCACGCTAGAAAATTTAAAAACGCACAACAGGTAAGTATACGTATATAAATATAGCAATAATCATATTCCTCTCTGCATCTGCACTGTTAAAGTAAACAAGACGTGAATGACCTTATATAATTGTATATAACCCGTACAATCTATATCGGTGTACAGCCGCCAGAGAAAGTTGTTCCGTCACAATGTCAATAGCGCCGACTACGAGGACGGAAGCGTTCGCGTAATCATTACGAAACTTGCGTCTACCTGTGTACGTTGCATCGGTCGGTGTGTAGGTATAATTATTTTTGTATTATTTAAATGGTATATTATGTCATAGAAGTATTCGGAGTGAGGACTTGTATGTACCTACGTATGGTAATGTGAAAACTGGTTTGATTCTATTTTTTATGCACTTTCGAAGTAATTAAAAAAAGTAATTGAATTAGTACAGCGACTTCGACGTTAATCATCAAAAGCTACTGCAGCGGCTGCTGAGGCCGTCAAGCAAATATGGGTAATGTAACTTACCATTTTTTTTTTTTTTTTTTTTTAGGATGGGAAATCATCAAATGACTCCTTCCGCTCTGGGTGGAGCAGAAGGGAGTGTCAGACTTTTACTGACTAAAACCCACCCGTGTTCCTTCCTTAGCCCTTTATGTTCCAGGGCAGCGGTAAACCCTTTCGGATGGTCCCGCTACCCTGGCAGGCTTCGGCCCTATGGGGCCCCGTCGCTTATGCTGACATCTCTTTGAGGCGCGCGTGGAACACGAACACGCCGTCCGGCACGGGCCTAGTCCTGATCGGACGGAGAGCTACCCATTACTCTCCGCCCGCAGGCCCGCGCCTACGGTGGCCGGTAGTCGTCACGCGGCTCCCGACGCCCGGAGCGTCTCCCGCGGCGGCTGAGGCGTGAGGTGCGCAAGGCGCGTTCCCTCGCCCACCCCGCATTTTTTTTTTTTTTTGTGCATTTTTTATGCACTTTCGAAGTAATTAAAAAAAGTAATTGAATTAGTACAGCGACTTCGACGTTAATCATCAAAAGCTACTGCAGCGGCTGCTGAGGCCGTCAAGCAAATATGGGTAATGTAACTTACCATAAGGGTAACTTAAATTTTGAGTCGAAACGCTCGGGTCATGGGGCCCGAGTGCGCGTCTCCTTTTTAAGGAAATTTCTCGCTGATTAGACCGACAATTTACATGGCTGGCTCGTTCTTTGGTCATTAGCATTACCATTCAACGTGGCAATGTTGCCTGTCTTCTGGGCATGTTTCCGGATGACAGCGATGCGGATGATTACTTTGACACCTAAGTGACCAAAAACCAAAGGTATTTTGTATTTATTTGTATATTTAGTTAGTTAGTCATTTAATTTAGCACCTAGTGTAATTAGTTACTCGTAGTTGCGTTACCTATATATTGTATATTAATAATCATTTTAATGTTTAGAAAAAGTTAAATTCAACATATTTTTTTTATACAAGGTGTCGTTTTGCATCCTCGTCAAATTCAAGAAGGTAACTATGCTCCTGATTCTCAACACGAATCAATAATAAAATAAGTAGGATTTTTTTCTAATTTTCAGAAATCGGCGTGTCTGGGACAAGTATTTTAAAACGCGGCCTGTGTGAGACCGCACTGCAACTGCCCTTTTACATACACATAAAAACGCGGCCGCATATACGATACCAAAACGCGATACTGTTCTTTGAAAGTAGTGTATTCTGAAATACTGTTAAACTTAAATAACTAAAAAAACAAGTATGTATTCATTACCAGGGATCGTTTATTTCATTATTTATATGTCTTTCATAAGTTCATAACAGCCTCCTGAAATTTGACGAGGATACAAAACAACAGCATGTATATTCCAAAGTGGAGTATTCAATCAAGAAAATATTTTTACTGTTTGCGTTGATAAACAAATGAAAACATCAACCCAATCCAAATAGGACAACACAGTTTTTCAATCAAGGACTTTCAGTGTTCCAAGAACCAGACAAAATATTCATGAAATCCTAACTAAAGGGATACCCTGAATAAATCAAAGACCAGCCATTTTTAGAACTAACCCGGACCAGCAAAGTCAAACTCACTAGAAACATAACAGATTTATTACCTATTAGCAAGGATACGCAAAGGCTGACCACAGAGAGGAGAGCCGATTAACTTAATCGACCACGTCGGTCCTCCGAGAGGGGGCACGGCTGAAGGTATTAACTCATGAAACAAGGCCACGTGGATCGAATAGATAATGGGTCGTGTGAGGACACGGAGTCTTGGTAGGGTCAGTATTCGGAGCATTGACTTCGGATAAAAGATTTGAAATTAGTGGGCCTTAACTGTTTAAGTATCGATTTCACCAATAAAACTGAACGAGATCAGCCAGTCGATACTGTAAAAATCTCGCCGTGAAAACTCAAGTGAAGTGAGCTTGATGTGAGTTGTCAGTAGTGTCAATGCCTAGCATTATTTGGAATGACAGCTCACTCCACGCTCACTTCACTTAAGTTTTCACGGTGAGATGGTTACAGAATCGCACTGCAGCACATCTAAACCGCGTTCAAGAGCTGCCACTGCTGTTAGTGTCATTATTGGAACGAAGTTCCTTATCGCGCGTTGCGAAAGGGGGCTAGACGGAAAAAATTAAGACCAAAAGTTGGAACGACAGTTTTTGCTATAGTTGTAAGCCGTGCAGCGTGCGCGTGTTTCTCTGTCTGTCTCTCTCTCTCTCTTATAGAAAGCAAGCCAGTTATACTTCGTTCCATCCGGGTGTCCCTTGACACCTCTCAAGTTTTTTTATACATAATAATCAGACTATAATGTTAATACTGCTGGGACACAGGCCTCCTATCTGTGAGAGGGACGGACTATAATTCACCATACCGTATGGTCCATACGAGCCCAGTGCAGGAGAATGCCACATGTTTTCGATTTTTTGGTTGAGGACATCACAATCTTTACCGTTTTGACAGCAGTGGTGATGAAATTAAATACCTTCACAAAGTAAAGTGCCTGCCTGGGTTCGAACTCATGACCTACAACTCGAAATACGGGACCGAAACCACTGTTCCACCACTGCTCTCATTGTTTAGGCAGGAGTGACTCATTTCATCCCGTTTTAATTTGGAATTTATGTAAATATTGTTTTTCTAGTAGCTTAGTAACACACTTATTGTAACACACTAGCATAGCTTTTAAGTTTTTTGTACCTAACTTACTAGATGATATGGATCATTGTTGTCTAAGAAATAAATAAATTTCATTTAATTTAATCAATTGTCATTATTACGGTGGAATATTGACACTGACAGCTCTTGAACGCGGTTTAGATGTGCTGATCGCGTTCATTGGTGAAATCCGCCCTTAGTTGGTCGTTTGTCGAAGGAGGCAATGACCGCGGAAGGTAATACAGGTAGGCAGGTTTGGCTTAGAAAATGCAAGTGGCTGCAGTATGTGAAAATAATTGGGAGTGGGAAATGGCAGCACTGGTAGCAACAAGGTTGAATTTAAAAGGTTTACTGTGGTAAAGTGAACGTATTATTGTTGTTTAATTCATTGTTCCAATACAAAAATTTCCAGGGTAGGGCTGTAAATTGGCGAGATGATCTTCATAAATGTAATGTCATAAAAATGCCTTAAAAATAGCTTCACTTGTTCCAAATTATGTTATGTTGTTGTGTGCTGCCGGTCGATTCTGTAAAAATCTCACCGTGAAAAATTAGGTGAAGTGAGCTTAGCGTGAGCTGTGAATCCCTAGCATTACTTGGAATGACAGCTCACTCCACGCTCACTTCACCTAAGTTTTCACGGTGAGATAGTTACAGAATCGCACTACTGTTATGTTGTGTGTTGTATATCGTTGTTTTGTTTTCCAGCAACTTGTGCTTATTTTGGATTTGTTTTCTTTCTCTGCGTCATGTTTACCGTAAATAAACACTTTTTTTTCTTCTTTCGTAAAATTAGTAATAAGGTCGACTTTCCTTGTGATTTTTTATGTTGACAGCTATTAAGCATTTAATCTATACCCTGTCCATTAGGTTAACCGTTTTGACAGCTGTCTTAGAACGTATGAGTACATATTCCAGATTACGTAAAAGTTAGCTTTAAAATGCGTAATAAAATGAGGCCATGAGAAAAAAGAGTGGCCTAACTGAAAAAAAATTAACAATTTTTTAGGCCACTGTGGCGCTATGACTTTTAGATTTTAGAGCAGCTTTTTTCAAATAAAGTCATTATTGAAAAAAATACAGTTAGGCCACTGTGGTGCTCATGGCCTCAAATAAAGATATAAACTGCCTTATCTTATTGAATTATCTTATTTATGGCTTCTTACATACATTATAATACAGGACGTGTATCAATCAATGTATTGTGAGTTGCTGCAATCACTAGTTCCATCTGTCAAAAAACGGTTTCAATCAATCAATCAATCAATCAATCATTTATTTTGTTAAACATAGGTATGGTTACAGATATTATATAGTCTAAGATATGTGCACTATGTTTTGCCAATATATGGCGTACAAAATTAACATAACAAGGAAATAATAATAAGGTACAATCAATAAAGGCATGTCAATAGATTACATTATTTTAAGAAAGAAAAAGCATGTCAAATATAATGAATTAAATAAATAAGTGTAAGTGTAAATAATAAAATCATAAATGTTTGATTGGCATGTCGCAATCGTCATACTTCTGTTTATCATTAGTAAACTCAGTGATGGAGTAGTAACATCTATCTAAAAGGAATTTAAACAAAGACCTCTTAAAGGTTTACCTAATAGACAGGGTATCTGGGTGTATGGGTAGGGTATATACAATCGTTTCTTTACTTGCGGTCAAAAATCAGCCCTCTCATTTAAAGGTGCAACTTTATAACTTCATTAAAGTTCCCAACTCATTTATCCACACACCAATAGGTGATCATGAGAAGCATAAAAAGGAACTGCTATTTAACACAAAATAAATGCCTCAGCTTTTATTTATTTGCCCGATAAACGTTAATATCCTAGTCAGTAGATTACTAGAGGAAATTAGTGACCAGTAAACTGCGATGGGTCAGTTAAGCTTGTTCCGGACAAGGGATTAAAAGTTCCTTTTAGGATTTTGTAATTGGATGAAATATGTTTTGGTGATTTTGTAAACGTCATCTGCCTAGACTTTTCCCAACTATGTTGGTGTTGGCTTCCTACCTGACCTCCACAACCCAGTTACTGGGTAATTACTACGATACCCCTTGGTAAGACTGGTTTGGTCTGGGTCTGGAACTGGACTTTCGGGTTCGGAACATAAACGCCCATATCTTCTGATTGCGTTGACGTAGGCCCCGTTCCCACTTTTTCGTGACGACAGATTATCGTGTCGTAAAGCGTCATGATGGCTTGTGTATTTAAATGAAGGTGTTCACATATAGGACGACACGATTAACTTTCGTCCACGACCTTTTTTGCAGTGACGATAAACAGTCGATATAATAGGAACAGCTAGAGACGACAGTCGTCCAACGATAAGTAATCGTCACGACATAGTGGGAACGCGCCCTTAGGAGTTTGATTATTTCACTGCTTCAAGTGTATGATATTATTTTCAACTTGATAACTCCACGCTTTCCTGAGAAAAAAGGTCTTGACAGACGGACAACGAAGTGATCTTATAAGGGTTCAGTTTTTCTTTTGAGGTACGGAACCCTAAAAAAGAAAAGAATTCGCCGCCGATCTTTCGATTAAAACACACGATCATACGCAAAGTTTGACTACTGGCATAATATTATTAAGTTCGTGGATTCCTAAGTTCCAACATATTCAAACACAACAACTCAAACAGTACCGTAGAAATCACTTTTATTTATTCAAACGTTTAATGCGATACTTTCTGTTGAGGTTACAACGCATAATTTGAGAATCACGCATCCATAGTGCCCTATGCCGTGAACGTTGACTAAGGGTTCGTAACACAATGATTAACTTTTACCCGCGAGTTGATTCTACGAATGACCTACGGGTCACTCGTAAAACCCAAGGGTTTTGGGAAGACTTGTTATTACGAAACATTGTATAATATTTATATATTTTAATTATATGTTTATAATATTTATTTACTTGGCATTTACTTTATTTTCTAAAAAAAGGTTAGTGTTTGGTTGAGAGTTTATTTGTAAACAGTTAAATAAGCTGGACCAGCACCCTAATTGCGTAATACACGATCAATCGTAATCAGAATCATTTTGAAGCAAATTGCTAATCCATGGCTTCATAAGTTTGAAAAATTTGTCTGCTCAACACGTAAATACCGCAATGAATGTTGTTGAACTATCAAAATGAAACCGATTCCAATTGATTGTGTGTTACGCAATTAGGGTGCGGTTTTTCCTGAAAACTCACAAACCTATAGAATGCCTAACTCTGGTCTGTCGTTGTGTCAACACACGTTGGGCATAGGCATAATATATACCTATCTCTTATCTTTGCTATCTTACAACACTTGCCCCAACCGGTGTAGACTCAGTAGACTGCCAGCAGACTTTATATTAATAGACACTTTTGTGCGTTAAGTTCAAAGATCTACCTACAACCCGGTTCATAAATCTATTTCGATTTATAAGCTTACTTTATTTAAGGTGAAACAGATTTTAAGGTCCTTAAGTTATGACGACACCGTAAAGTTTATTTTATCAATACCATAAAAGACGCGTATAATATGCAAAAAACATTAAGATACTCATATACACACCCAGGTATACTCACATGCGTTCGCTCACTCTCACACATACACTCACACCCACTCACATACCCTCACCCTCTCCCTCACACACACACACACACACACCCCCCCCTCACAGCCTCACTCACTCACACACACACACAGAATCACACGTTCATTTTGTTTCTTTTTATTGCTTAGTTTTACTGTTTCAATACCCTAGTAGGTACTTATTGCTTGTTTTTTATCACATAAGAATTGAAATGTGATTGATGTAAGGCGGAGGACACGTTTCCTGTAACACAGGTTCGCCTAGGACAAGAGTCAGCGGCTTCACATGCATGGTTGTAAGATTTTCTTACGTCAATAAAGTTTTATTATTTATTTTTAATAGAAAAGTCGTAAAACGACCAGGCGCGATCCTAGTCGCTTTACGTTACCTCAAATTGCAAAAGACACAGCAGAGATTGCTTGCTAAACGTTTTCTAGTAGGCGTCGTAAAAACTACTTTTTATAATTATACTTTAATACCGTTTATTCCCAGTAGTTCCATGTAGCTAGTCCCACATCGAACTATTGCAACCTAAAAAAATTGTATTTTGTACCATTACTTCTCTTTCTTCTTGTTTTTAAACTCTATCGATTACTCACGATTGTGTATTTAGTTATTTATGTTTATAGATAATTTTAACAATTAACTTAATTAGCTAAGCCGGATTAGTAGTTATTTAATTAATTGTTAAAATTTTCTTTGTAGTTCAGCAATAAAAAGATGTTAAAACATTTTAATAAAAATACTTAAAATCAAGCTAAATAACGTTGATGGAATATCCAGAACTCGAGTTACAGTAAAATAAAGTTTTTATGCCAGAATTGTTACCTACTATTATTTCAAGGAATATCAAAATTTGCTATTTTTTAATAACAGCGAGCGCTCACCGTGCATTTTTCCGAAACAATTCTAACCAGAAGCTTTACAACAACTATCTCAGCAATATTTTGCATGAAATAATACAGAAAAGAACACTTAGGTATTTAAGATCTTATATATTTTCCATTATAACGTCATTTCCAGGCCTCTGTCCTTCAAACTAAGAGGAAAGCGAAGAAACTACGCCGAGACCCACAGTGTACTAAATTCTACAAATTGGTATGCAATTTATTTTTTTAAGACTCATGAACAACATTACAGAATTGAATCCCAAGGTGTTGTACAGCGCAATTTACAAACTACAAAGTGATACAAATACATACTAAGTAGGTTAGGTAAAATAAACAAAATTAACAAAGAAAAAACTTGTAAAATGAACAAAATGTAATGAAGAAGATTCATGGAATAATTTACAACATAAGATTTACAACTTACAAACATATCACGTGTAACGTTACCTTTGCGAACTCGCTCAGTGAACATGAGAAAATATCTATTTTATTGTTTCGTAAACAGGAAAAAGTGATGACAAAAGTTGTAAACATAAGGACTTATGTGAGCGAAAAGGTACAGAAAGGGACAACTTTGATGATAACTTTTATATAAATTAAATTCCTGCCAATGTGTTCAACATTGGATGGATCCGATAACTGAAATACTTTGAAATGTTTAATTAAACTTTGCGTCGCGTACTTCTTTGCCCAAAATACCCCTTTAAAATTTAATGGAAGACAATGATAATATTGCTTGAAAAGTAATTTGTTAGTGCCTTCGACCTTTGCCAAAGTTTTCGTCTCATTCTGACTTTGACGGCAAGTCAGATTGGTGACAAACTACCGACCTTGTCGGGTAAATAAGATGGGGATATAAACATTATCCGGCTGTTGTTATAAAAGGCTATTTACTGCAGCAAAATCCGGATTGATGGTTGTAAATTTTAGGTATTACAATGTTCAAGTTTATATTGTAGTGGCTCTAAGGCCTGATTTTTCAATCAACAGATAATTTTTATTCGTGGAATAAAATTGACGTCTGACAGTTTTTGTAAGCACTGACAAAAATTCTAAATTATTCCTCCGATAAAATTATCTGGCGTTGGAAAAATCAGCCCTAAGTCAAAGATACGTTATCATAAGCGTCTGCTTAACCATACATTTTTGACGTAAAAACGTCTCATAACTTTAAGTAACGTTAAAAACAACGGGATTTATGTCTAGTAGGTACCTACTTGGTCCGTTCCGTAAAGCGGATACAAAATCCAAAAAGTCGCAGTCACGTTTCTTGTGACAGCCCATCCACAGGTCCCAAAAAATCTTTGAAAGACTACAACTTTATCATTATGATGACCGTCTTGCGGTGGCAGTTTCAAACTTAGGGAGTTTGAAACTGCCACCGCTATCATTCCATTTGACTATCATTTCCATTTGCTTTGCTGCTGTATTTTTTTCTATGTTCCAATATTAGATCAACATTATCATCATTTCAGCCGAAAGCCACTGCTGGACAGAACCGGTCGACGTGGCACTTCGACCGGTTCTCGCATCCAGCAGATTCCTACAGACTTTACAAGATCATCGGTCCACCTTGAAGTATATTAGATACTTGCGAAGTATATATTCAAAACATGACCTAAATAACCCCAACCTTTTCGTCTATAACTTGCCGATACTAGTGTTACTAAGCTTTAATGGGGAAGCGAAACTTCTGTATAATCGAGGGGTATCAGTACGTAACTCGGTTGAAGTTGGTAATCTAATATTCTAGCAACGGTTAACATCAATCAACCTCGACGTTCGAGTTGTAGTTTGATTGGTTCGAAAGGAAATTTAAAAACTGTCTAGAAAATATGGACGAGTTTCCATGGTCAGGCAACATTAGTCTCACCATATTTAGACACTTACAGCTTTTTTGCCACAATCCACTTACCTATAAACTGTCATCTATATTTATTCATTTAAATAAGTATACTTTATTGTAAACTACAAAAAAAATTGGTCGAACACTACAAAAGGGCGTGCGTTTTTGGGGGACTGTCTTTTGTAATTTTGACGTTCGAAAAGTGCTGATTCTCAGCCTAATTTGAATAAATGACTTTTGATTTGATTTGAAAATATACAATGGGCGGCCTTATCGCTATACTGATATTATAAAGAGCTAAAATTTGTGAGTTTGTGAGTTTGTATGTAGGGAGGTAATTTTCAGAACTATTGATCCGATTCCGAAAAAAGATTTCATTAATGGGAAGCATCTGATCAGTATTGCCGAGTATCATAGAATATAGTTTATGTTAAAACAAGTTTCACGAGCAGAAGCTAGTCATTTTAATAATATTCTTTGGCGTAATGGGCACATTAATTTAGATTTGAGACACTTCTTTATAACTGCATGTGAGCAGGACCGTAACTTTGTAGTTATCACGTATGTTGTTGTATTGTTCCAGAAAAATTGAGAACTGTAGAGAGCGCCATACTAATTGATGAATGGGAATTCATCAATAAGCATGACGCCCTGACAAATGAAACGTATAAATAAAAAGTATTACGTTTTCGTCCTTTTGTGTCGATAATATTACATTATAATCACCCTATAATGTTCCCAACGCTGGGACTCAGGCCTCCTCTCTTCCAGAGGGAGTGAGCTATTATAATCTAATACGCGGGCCTAGTGCGAGTTGGTAGATGTCATATGACTTCACAGTTTTGGTTCTAGGACATGCCGGTTTCCTCACGATTTTTCCTTCGCCGTTTTGAGAGCTGTGATGATGAAATTATTTAAGCGCCTGCCTGATTTCGAACCCACGACTTACAGCTCGTAAGTAGGGGTTACGTTACCATTTGGCCACCACTGCTCCATAATACAATATTACATTATAACCCTCAAATAAGGACAAATTGTGCATTCTAGATCACTTAATCAGATCACTATAATCTCATTACTCGGCGAATATTGGATAAGATTTAAATGTGACTAGTGACTCGCCTTGTTTCGCACGGTTTCTACGGCTTGACAAAACTTCGATATTTCTATATTATAAAGGAAAACACGTTAAGCCGTTGGTCCCGGCTGTCATTCGTGGATCTTTGACAGTCGTTACGGGTAGTCAGAAGCCCGAAAGTCTCACAACCAGTCTTACCAAGGGGTATCGTATTACCCGATAACTGGGTTAGCAGTCGCTCCATGTAAAATACTGGTATTCAGCTGCATCCGGTTAGACTGGAAGCTGACCCCAACATAGTTGGGGCTAGGCAGATGATGAATTATTTAAACTAAATATGAATGTATTATACAATTACACATGTAGGTAACTTTCGGAATAATTTCTTGAATAATGATGGTGCAAACCGCATCAATATCCGTTATGCAGTTGGAAGAACAACGCGGTAACACAGACAAACACGAAAAACGACTTTAATTTATAATATGGTGTGGAACTTAATAATGAAGTATTAACATAAGCTATGAGGGATGTTAGAACATTGATATGACCAATATGTGCGAGTGAGAAACTATGACCGGGAAGAAAGCGATGGAATGGATAAGATGGACGACGGTTAAAATATGTAATGTTCGCGATTCATGTAAAATGTAAATAAATATGAAGGAAGTTTAAAAGTCCCTTGGTTTTTCACAACGATCCATACCTTGATATAGATTCAGACATTTTATGAACTGCCCTTTACCTTCCCACATGCCTGCAACCCGATCGTCACCGCTACCGCGCTAATGCAGAGTAAAATTACAATATCAAATTATTGGCTATGTATCAAATTGATATGATGAGGGGTAATACATTCGATATTAGATTTCAATATCACTGGACACATGCCCTTTGTGCTCGAAGACTGATTGAGTGAGTTAACTATTGAGAGTATTCAATTATACCTGGGTAATAGTGATTTAGTGCTTTTGGGTTATTGGAAATTGACGTCTGACTTGTCTGAGTAAAATGATGTGATGGAGTGAGAAGTTATTTGAATTTGGTAGGCCTTAGTAATATACGTTGTTACTTTAATGGTTTTCGTCGTTTCAGCTATGTTGATCGTTGATCATCGTCAATCAGATTCGTCGTGTAGTAAATGTTTTCTTTTTTCTTTATTCTATTTTATTTCATCATCATCATCAGCCTATAGCAGTCCACAGCTGGATATAGGCCCCTTCTATTGCAGCTGTGACTTCCAAGTGACAGCTATGTGAACAGAACCCAGCAATGCATAAGCTGTAACGCCCTTTATGCCTGGAGGCTTTTATTTCGGTATTAAGTTTTTATTTACATTTTATTAATTCTTTTTTAGCTTGAGTACATATAGTTTTTATTATATTTGTTTGTATATTGGCGTGGCTAGCTGACATATGGCAAATAATTTAATTTAATGTTCTGTGTCTTGTAATGTTAATTACTTGACATACCTGTTATTGTATACAATCAATTATTTTCTAACTGAACAGACAGCTGTGCTGCTGGGGAGTTTGTTGCGCCACTTCTTCTTCCCAGCGATAGCACTAGGAAGTGGTGAAGGGCGGGTGTTTTTGGGGGACTGTCTTTTGTAATTTAGACGTTCGAAAAGTGCTGATTCTCAGCCTAATTTGAATAAATGACTTCTGATTTTGATTTTGCACGCCATTCAACTCGATTTTCAGCAACTCTGATGCAGCTTCTACCAGTCATCTTGCGAAGATCTATTTTATTTATGAAGGGTTTTTTCATGAACTGATTATAATCATCATCATCGATCGGTGCAAACAATTATTCCTTATAATCTAAATCCTATTTTTGCTAACTTATGCAAGCGCCTTGCATCCTTTGATAATGGGGATGCAAGCATGCTGTTGCACCTTCCAACATCCACTGACTGGTATAACAATGTGATTCTTTCGGATGCATTCCATCAGGATATGGTAAATATCTTCCACTATACTACGCTCCGGATAATTGGTGAAGCCCGTTACCCATGAAAAATCGAAAGCTGTTCATTGGAATGTGACACTTGGAATCGAAAATAAACACTAGAATTTGTAATCGTAAAATAACTTTAATTCGGAAGTCGGTGGCAGAAAACGAAAATTCGGAACCAACAACACCAACTTCTAAATGAAAGTAATTTTACAGTTTGTAGTGTTTTTTTTTTCTATTATCCTAACCAGTGCTATGACACGAAAAAGTCGCCATTCAGAAAAATATTTGTCTCCTTTCCCGGCTTGGCGGTATGAATCCTGGGGGTCTACTCCGAAGTAGTATCGGCCGAATGTTCGGCCGTTTCCTGTTACGAAGTTACTATTTGGTTCGGTTGGTTCCGATCCTACACTCCTACACTCTTTCGAATATTGACTATGATCCCGACCCAACTGATCCGATCCTAACTTTTTTCGCATTTTTCAATAATATTCGGTTCGGCCATGTGTCGGTCCGATCCGAACATTTGCACTTTGCACTTCGGAGTAGGCCCCCTGGTTTTACAACTTACATTCACCGCAATATCGGCAGTTACACTCGCTAACACTGGTCCAGATTTTAATTTACAAAACAACCCTATCCCCTAGACGTCGATTGCAGAGCATTAGCCCACATTTGCTGCCATAATGAACGATTTTCAGAGCATATTACCATAAACCCGATTGGCAGCGGTAGCCTGGTCGATGCGTTATGTTGTTAGTTAGCAAGCAGTTGCTATTGTCCATCTCTTTGATAATGGCTTAGTTAGCTCCGCTAATAATTCCGCCGATTAGTAGCTAAATTATGCTATTTGGATGTATTCGGCTGTGGGTTATTTGAAAACATGAAATGGACTGTGAATTTGGTGTTTCGAGGAATCTGCAATTTGTTGAAAGCGGCTCGTTTTCTGGGTTTATGCCACATTTATCAGTTATTACCGCACAGGGAGTAATGCTGTCAATAATAGTAAAACGAGCCTCAAATTCTAAATCTGCACCAGAGTCTGGTTTAATATCTAGTCTGCGTTTAATGTAATACGCCACATATGCGCAGGAATCTTCTAATTAATAACAATCTTCAATTCTCTGACAGACAATGCACTGCCTAAACCAGCACCCTATTTGCGTAACACAATACCAATCACAATGTGAATAGGCTAGTTTCCTAAAATAATTGAATTAGTCCGTCAGTTAGATTATCAAAAAATTTTGGACACGTATTTTTTCTTTTGTCAATTATATAAAAAATGATGAAGATATCGCCCGTTAAAGTTCCGCGTTACGTCACGCCTTGCTACACTTTTTAGCATGGCGTGACGTCACGACCCCCACTCCTAAATTTTGACGCACTTTATCTTTGTCTTTTTTTGTTTGATTGAGAAAAGAAAAAATACGTGTCGACTATTTTTCGATAATCTAACTAACGGACTAAATATAATAATTATTTTTACCCAGGCAGCTACCCTATTATTCTGAAGTATATTGCTAATCCATTGCTTCATATGTTTGAAAAATTTGTCTGCTCAAGAACGTAAATAACGCAATGGATGTTGTTGAACTGTCAAAATGAAAGTCATTGCTACTGCTAGTGTGTTACGCCACTACCCCGCGGTCTAGAAGCATGAAATTTTGTATGAAAATAAAGAACGATTTTAAGCACTAAGGAAATATTTTTGAATATGCAACCATATGTGGGTTAAATAGCGAATGAAAATTTGTCTGGAGTTTGGTCATTTTTGCCGATGGAGCTCTTAGATCTCTTAGCTCTGCGTAAGCTCTTGAAGATCTTTTAGAAGATCGTCTAACTCAAACCATCGCCTTTCACTCCCTGTTTCTAATTCTACATTCTAATTACACATACACAAATAGTCGTTGTCGGAAAATTTTCTAACGTTTAGTGATTGCAACCACAATGTAACATCTCAGTAATCCTATCCTTACTGGAAGCCGCGCAGCAGTAATGAAAAGCACTCTGGTGAATATAAAACAGCCTGATTCATGTTTAACTGTTCTTTACTTTGCCTGGAACCTTAAATTGTAAAATAATTTCATTATTCTTATATCGTATTTTAACTAAGGATCTAAGAATAGATGGATATGCAAAGTGGCTCAGTATTTTTGACTCACGAAGCGATGCGCGCTTTAGTTGTGGTAGGGTGTAAGTGTACAAACACGCTGTGAATGTGTGCGTGGAAACGAGTAACGTCAGCACTTAACAAACTCATAGTTCTGACTTGCCCATTGTCTCGGACAGTACCAAGAGCTCCTGCGCTTACACACACATTTACAGCGAGCATGTACACTTCGTAACCACAAGTAAAATGCACGTCGCTTCGTCAGATTAAAATACTATACTAATGTTTGCCACCACATGCTCAATTAGTCTAAGGTATCATTGTTCACCATAATAATAATAATAATAGGGGTAATGCCACATTACAATAAAATTTCCTAAGGGGCCTCTGCGAGTTGGCTTCGGCCCCTCGTACGCCTTCCAAAGGACCGGGACCCCATGGTCCCGAGATATGTTAAAATAATAAATATTTAATTCAGACTAAGTCCATAGTGGGTTAGTAACAATGTAAGTACTTAAAAAACTAATGTTAGTATTGACAAAAAAAAAACAAATTAAATTATGACATGAAGCCGCATCCACCTTTGCAGCATGGGGGACTCCCAGCGATCGGTAAAAACACCCAGTATAATGTTGGTACTGCCACGAACTCGAGGTATACTAGGTAATAATAGGTTACTTTATGAAGATACAGCGTCTCTCAAGTGATACCAGCAATATAATAAAACTCGTTTTGATTTGTACTCGAGAAAAAGCCGAATATACCTATTTAAAATAAATCAAAGTATATAAATGAGCAGTGATGGCCCAGTGATAACAGCCCCGACTTACGAGTTGTAGGTCGTGGGTTCGAGCCCAGACAGGCGCTTTACTTTGTGTTAATTATTTCATCGCCACTGCTCTCAAAACGGTGAAGGAAAACATCGAGAGGAAACCGGCATGTCCTAGAACCAAAAACTCGAAGACATGTGACATCCGCCAACCCGCACTGGGCCCGCGAGGTAAATTACAACCCACTCCCTCTCCAAGAGAGGAGGCCTGTGTCCCAGCAGTATACTGATTATGTTATATAAAGTATATAAACATATCCACATGATCTCTTTAGTTTAGTTAGCCATACGCGCCCTCAAGAGAATGCTCCCGCTGCTCGTATACATGAACCACAAAGCCATTCCCTTTGAACCTGTGACATCGGCACCAGTTGGCCCGAAATCACGAGGTACCTTTAGGCATTTGTTGAAGCTTACCCTGTCATTCGACAGCCGACAAAGCTTTGTCGGCCATGCTATCCGATGCTTCTGTGAGCACTAGGCAAAGTTCAATTGATTTCCAAGGACTGGGTACAGTACAAAGAATTGATACGGGATAAAAGGATATGCAATAATATGATGTAAAAAAAACTAAAACTATTGGCACATTATTGGCACATAAAAGGCACTGTTGAAGAATGTCAAAAACACTAGAACTGTTCAATGTCTATGTGATGTGTTGTGTTCTTGGTAATTTCGGTAAGCCAAAAGGTAGGTTAATGCGAAGAAGAATGAGCAAGAAAGTCCACCGTTACTCTTTTAAAATGTTTTACAAAATCTTGTATACATTAATTATATCATGAAATGTGAAGAAGATGCACCTAGAATGAAATTGAATACCACAATAAGCAAAAATAATCTTTTGGGACAGAGGGCAGGATAGCATAGTTTGTGACATAGCTCCATACGACAAAGGTACCTACAAAGAGAACCTAAACCCTAAAGAGTAAAATATAGACACTCTTGGCAAACAAATTATAGTTAAACACTTAACTATATTTGTTTGCCAAGAGTGTCTATATTTTACTCTTTCCCGATGCAGTAAGCAAAATGGTTCTCAACGAATGGTTAGGTAACTATGTTTGTTTCATGGACAGACTTGCTTTTATAATAATATTATAGCATTTTGTTACGTTAGGTTAGTGCCGTTTTTTACTAAGTATAACAATGTCCCACGATAAAACACGACAAAAGGCGATATGGTAAGCACTTGCGCGGTGGAATTTCTTGCCCATTCTTCTCCATACGAAAACTACCATCTGGAAGGGGCGACTAGAATCAATTCTATTTTGTTGTAATTTTTTATGTAAAAAAGTGCCTTTTATGTTATTATTATTCAAAGCCTGTGATGTCCCACAGCAGGGCAACAGGGATGTTCGCGATGGCGCGCACTGATTGTTTCCACGCTTCTATGCGTAAGTGGTGCGCGAACCTGGTGCACGCGGGTGCGGGCCAGCCCCAATGCTATCCTGGCAATGATCGCGAACAGACTCGGGGCCTACTCTGAAGTGCAAAGTGCGAATGTTCGGATTGGACCGACACATGACCGATCCGAATATTATTGAAAAATGCGAAAAAAGTTCGGATCGGCTCAGTTGGGTCGGGACTATAGTCAATATTCGAAAGAGTGTAGGAGTGTAGGATCGGAACCGACCGAACCAAATAGTAACTTCGTAGCAGGAAACGGCCGAACATTCGGCAGATACTACTTCGAAGTAGACCCCCTGGACTGCCCTTATGTTCGGCATTGCTGTGGCAGTATGTTGCTGTTCCAGTAAGGTAAGGAAATTATAATTATTGTGTTTGTATTATGACCAATAATGTATTAATTTTGAATATGTTTAATTTAATTGTATATCTTGTATGTTTGTGTTGTTTTTGAAACTTTGTGCCAAATAATGAGTCTTTTATGTTACTTGATTATAAATAAATAATAATAATAAAAGCTTCCATACTCTCTTTCCATTTCTCTCTGTTTAAAGGTGTTAAGCACCAGCACCCTAATTGCGTAACACACGATCAATCGGAATCGGTTTCATTTTGACAGTTCAACAACATTCATTGCGTTATTAACGTGTTGAGCAGACAAATTTTTCGAACTTATGAAGCAATGGATTAGCAATTTGCTTCAAAATGATTCTGATTGCGGTTAATTGTGTGTTACGCAATTAGGGTGCTGTTCTTGTTGAAGGAGTCCAGCTCATCCCGCCATCTCCGTCTGGGCCTGCTGCGATGTCGCTTGCCATTAAGAGCTTGCTATTAAGAGCTTGCCATTAAGCTTGCCTTTTATGTGCCTATTTAAAGAAAATGCTTTGACTTTGAAACATTTGTTAAACACTAGCTTCTGCCCGCGACTTCGTTGGCGTGACATTTCTTGCTTTTTCCATCCTGTCGCATCGTATCGCCTGTCCGCGATATTAATTCAATTTCGCACAGCCTTCTTTCTTACTTTTCTTTTTTCTCGGCTTTAAGAGAGTTAGCGACGTTAGAGTTACGTTAAATAGTCTATAGCCTTCCTCGAGAATTGGTATATCAAATGCAAAAAGAATTTCAAATCTGACTGATAGTACCAGACATTAGCGCGTTAAAACGAACATTTTTCGCTTTATTTTTAGTATAGATAGATAGGCAAATGGTGACATGTAGGTGCTCTACAAGTCTACAGGTACTATCGCCAAAATCTACATCTGACCATTTTGAAAACAAAATCCCGTGAACATGAAGACCACAGCTGCATCCATAAGCGAAACAAAAGAGGATCCTTTATAGATCGACTAATAATATGCGCTGCAAGCAGGAATAGTCCTTACGATGGTCAGACCTACCTAATCTTTGGGGGATTACAAGCGTAATTTATCTCTCTCTCTAAGATCTACAATCATAGCTAGTTTTAATGGTTAAAATTTCAAACTTAAAAACGAAGACGTCTCAACCCGGCAGGGTGTCCTATTAGAAGTTTGTAATGTGACCTAACCGCAACGGTTCGTAAACTCCACTTTATATTAGTTCCTTGAACGGATCGTTAAAGGTGAGTGCACATTGTGGAGAATTGCCAGTTATTTTTATTATAGTTGCTGTGCATTGTTTGTAAGTAAAATACTCGTAAAAATGAAATAATAAAACGGATTGTAGTTTATTGTAAAAGCTTTAGGCACTTACGTGTATTTTTCAGAAATTTCTGGTGCTTGTGGCTAAGTAATAACAGCCACACGGGTCGATCAAAGGTTAAGCTACGCTTTTCGCGGTTGGTCAGTGCATGGGTGACTATCTTTACATACCAAGACCTCTCCGTGCCTCAGAAAGCACGTTACGCCGTTGGTCCCGGCTGTCATTCGTAGATCTTTGGCAGTCGTTACGGGTCGTCAGAAGCCCGAATCTGACAACCAGTCATACCAAAGGGTATCGTATTTCTCAGTAACTGGATTGTGGAGATCAGATAGGTAGTCGCTTCATGTAAAATATAGTACCTAGCTGCAGCTGTCAGCTGCATCCAGTTAGACTGGAAGCCGACCCTAACATACCTACTTAGAAAAGGCTAGACCGGTGATGTGTTTTTCAGGAATTTGCATCGTTGTGGTCGGGCCTTTTTTTTCAGGACAGAACCGCAAGTCACTCAAAAATCACTCAATTAGTTGGCATTAAAAGTTTTCTTTTTGAAAGTTCAAAGAAACCACTTAATAATTTTTAATCAAGAGGTTCATCAAAATATAGTCAATCAAATTAAAGCCTAAATTGAAATCATTATTCGGGATTTCAATTTAGGCTTTAATTTACTGTTGCAAAGTCAGTAGCTTTATATCAATATTAATTTATTTCAAACTAATGTATAGTATACAAGTTCTATAATGGTAAAAGATAATTGTAATGTACCTCGTTGGTAATCATTAAATAAATTGGTAATAATAAAATTAAAATAAACAAGCATCTGCTCGTGACTTCGTTTACTTAAAGTTTCTCGTTTTAAAAAAAAACATATCCTATGACATTCAGGGTTAATATATCTTCCTATTAGTTACAGAATTTTCGGAATGGAATCAGAAGTTCCGAAAAATACCCCTTTATTTATATACACCCCCTTATTATTTATTAAGACCCCCCTTTATTTATTTACATACATTACTATAGTAAATGGACGACAAAGTATTTGGTATGTGTGCGTACTCCTTCAATTACAGGAGACCACAGCATGCACAATAAAATGAACAACTAATCTAACAAATTAAAAACCTAAAAATATAATAAAAGAAAAAAATTGGTAGTGGGACATAAAAACAAAAAAAATCTGTAACATATTAGAACATAGAATAATAAAATACCTAACAGTAAAAACAGAAAAAAACGGTTGCACTCCGGGAGTGCCGGCAGAAGTGAAAACTTGAATATTAACGATGTGCATTTTTATATTTTGGAATGTGGTCTCCCTCCGTCTTACGAATTTTCGATCAGGTCACGTGTCTTGACGCGAGTTTAAAATTTTTTACCCATCACAAAAAAAGTGCACAACGCCGCTAATGTAGTTTTCACTTCAATATACTTTACAATAATTTTGTAAGATATTTCTTACAACATGCCAGCAGCTAGCATGCCAGCATGCTAGCATGTTGTATCTAGCTACAATGTTCTAATCTATTAGGAAAAAAGAAAATCTATTAAGCTTTTCTTATTTCTACTAGCGTCAATAACAGAGCTGCCAAACCCAGCAACCACGTACAACATACAACTTATCGAAGGCAAAATATTCTCAAAACGACAAGAATGCTGAATTGCTCACAAAACTTGAAGACATTTGCTTATCGGAAACGAATAGAATTTTATCTTCATTCCCTCCATTATTACACAGAGTATGGTGTCTTTTGTTTATATAATGGACGTGAATGGCCCATAATGGCTGTCAAAGGTACTTGAGTGGTTAGATGATTGAGGTATAAACGGATATTGGACGAGTTTGCAGTTTATCATTCGATTTTGCGCTTATATAATTCGTAACGTGGCGATGTAGTCGCAGATGTCATGAATCACGATAACACAGTGAAGTTAATCGTATAGAAATATAAAGGGCGGTAGGGACATCGACGCATAAACTGTAACCATGAAGTCAGCACATGATTCTAGACAGCGTAATTTTTTTTTGCGTACCTACTTATATTCTTTTTCCTTTGTCTTAGACTAACACACAGTCGCACACTTACGGGGAGTCAACTTGACACAAACCACATTTCAATCTCATATCCCCAATCCTAGGACCATAAAGACTACATAAGAAGTGGGTCGATAGACTGAATACTCTGTTGCTGTCAATATTACTCTAAACTCTAAAGGTACATAGCTAGAACATGTCGCCTTAATATCGCTAAAAGCTCATGTATCGTAAAAGTGGATGTGAGAGTAGGTACCAATAGTTGCATACATTGTCACCGCCTTACAAGCAGTAAAACTTCGAGAGCATTATTAACAAACAACTTTTATGTTTGTTTTATACTTTACAACGTATAACGTAAACGTGGTGCTTCGGGTAATGATTCACTAAAATCTGCAACCAACGACAGCACTTCCACTTAAGTGTCCAATATATTTGCTTTAAAATTCTTCTTCTGCCTAGCCTTTTCCCAACTATGTTGGGGTCGGCTTCCAGTCTAACCGGATGCAGCTGAATAACAGTATTTTACATGGAGCGACTGCCTATCTGACCTCCACAACCTAGTTACTGGGTAATACGATACCCCTTGGTAAGACTGGTTGTCAGACTTTCGGGCATCTGACTACCCGTAACGACTGTCAAAGATCCACGAATGACAGCCGGGACCAACGGCTTAACGTGCTTTCCGAGGCACGAAGGGGTCTCGGTATGTAAAGGTGGTTACCCATCCACAGACCAACCGCGGCAAGCATAGCTTAACCTGACCGATCGACCTGTGCGACTGTTATTATTTAGCCACGGGCCCCTCATTTGCTTTAAGATTATGATATCTTATTTGAAGCAACTAGCATAATCACACTATAATGTTCCCACTGCTGGGACACAGGCCTCCTCTCGGTGAGAGGGAGTGCACCAGCCCACCACGCGGGCCCAGTGCGGAATGATAGATGACACATGTCTTCGAATTTTTTATTCAAAGACATGCCGGTTTCCTCACGATGTTTTCCTTCACCGTTTTGAGAGCAGTCGTGATGAAATTATTTACACAAAGTAAAGTGCCTGCTTGGGTTAGACAACCCGTAAGTCACTGCCGTTTCCACACTAAAATGACACTGATTTTCTTTATTACTTTCGTTCCGTAAATATCTTTTTTTTTTGTTTTCGGGGGGAAACCTTCAAAAGACACCCGACCTCCGGGGAGTGGGGTCGGGGAGTGTGGGATTTTTACCTCACTAAAACCACCACGGTGATCTATCCGCAAATAGGGGTGGTCCCTGTTCCTCTTAAAAGACGAATTCTGGAACCACTCCTGCGCAACGCCTGTAAGGCACATCCCTGGGAATAGATCCGTAGATACCTAGGTACTACATAAATGCTCTTCACGTAAAATCCGATTAAATGTCTATGAAACATATGTAGCTTGACCGTTTTTTTGACCATTTTGTTTCTTGCCCATTCTTCTCAGAGACATTTATATATTTTGTCCGTTTCGGATGAGACAACTCTTTTATTTCTGATTTTTAACCTTCAATATAAGAACAAAATGATTGATATAGGACGAAATTAAATTGATGCGACAAATTAAAATATCTAATTCAACGTGTTATAAAGTAAATTTAGAAGGGAAAGGGATGCGTATAAGTGCACGAGGGCGAGCGATTTGGCAACGTTATCAAGCCCCCTTTTTTTCGTAGGAACGGTAGAGGTAAATACTGCTAGTTCAACGCATTGCCAACTTGCTTCAGGTTATGAACTCTGCGATGAATAGATTGACACTTTAATTTTCTTGTTTTGATAACAATGTTTTTTTTTTCTGGAATTGCTATAATTTGTGTCTACTTGAAGGCAATAACTTAGTTTGCGCTATTTAAGACGATAATTACTCGTTTTCAAGAATTTGATTTGGGAATTGACTTTTTATAATGATTTTATGTAACAGTTACTGCACCTCCTATTTCGATTTGTCGCAAGTTTTCAATTTCATCCTGTATATGTAGATATGTCATAGTAGCATTTGCTATGAAATACTGCACATGGTTTACAAATTCAGGTAGGTGACTTATTAATGGCAAGACATCCTTCATTAGTCCTTCGCATCTTATACCTAATTTATCTTTATGAATATGATATCTACTAAGAGTTACCCTCTGCGGCCTTTTAGTTTACAACATACGAAGCTCTAATGACATCAACCAAGGTATCAAATCGATATCTACATATTATACATCTATAATCTATATAATGATATATCTATAAAAATAAATGGAATTGAAGTATCTGTTTAAAATATCAAAGTAACAGCTGTTTACTAAATGCATTTATGAAAGTATAATCGCTACTTTTAAGAAAAAATCTATTTTTAACATTTTTGTTTGTTTGTTCGGGCTAATGTCCGAAACGGCTAGACCGATTTTGACGGGACTTTCACTGCCAGATTGCTGATGTTATAAGAAATAGGCTACTTTATTTTAGAAAAAGAATTAGGGTTCCGCGCCAAAATTTAAAACCCGTCCGACATGCACGCGTACGAAGTCACGGGCACAGCCAGTTCAAACTATAAATTGAAATTTCGCATATCTTTTTCAAGCTCTAAAAATCAAATCTCTTAAACTATGTTAGCGATTACAATCTTTGTAATTAAGTGCTGCGAAGACTACTGTCGCGTGAACATTTTAATTAGATGTAACTTTATAAGTTCTTATCTAGATTTTATCGGGTTCAAAAGTTAGTCGTCCTACACCTTGAAGCTAAAAGATCTTTCTTACAGTGAAATATGTAGTTGTGCCTTTAATTTGATTTAAATAGGTATAGTGCTCAGTATAATAGGGGGGGCTAGTAATAACAGCCGCGTGGGTCGATCGATCAGGTTATGCTACGATTGCCACGGTTGATCCGTGGATGGTTGACCAACTTTACATATCAAGACCCCTCCGTGACTTGGAAAGTACGTTAAGCCATTGGTTCAAGCTGTCGTGATCTTTGGCAGTCGTTACGGGTCGTCAGAAACCTGAAAGTCTGACAACCAGTCTTACCAAGGGGTATCGTATTATCCAGTAACTGGGTTGTGGAGGTCAGATAGACAGTCACTTCATGTAAAATATTGGTATTCAGCTGCTTTTGGATACACTGTAAGCTGACCCCAACATAGCTGGGAAAAGGCTAGGCAGATGAGATAAGTGCCCGGTATAATAATGCTTTTAGGATGCTGTTCGGGCTGTCGTGGCGCTGCTACGGGTGGCTTTCAAGTCATCATGCACAAGAAAGCAAACTCTCTGCTGCACCGTCTATGAAGCAGCCGCAACAGCATCCTAAATGCGGGTTTGGTTTCCGCACTTAGTCCTTCAGGTGGACCATTGTGCGTGGGCCATGGCGGCCGTCGGTGGTTATTCCAACCAGCCCACCTCCCTCCAGAAGCTTATTAAGTCTCCTGGTCTGTTGAGAACATCTGTGTAAGATCTGGATGTCCCGAGGGTTTCCGACCTAATCTGGGTGACGCCTGTGCACTCAAAGAGCACATGCGTGACGGTTTCATCAGCCTCCATGCAAGCCCTGCACAGGGGGCTGTCTGTTATGCCTAGCGTGTGGAAGTGTTTGTTTAGTGAGCGCTGTCCCGTGATGGTCCCCGTCATCAGGCGCAGGCCTTTCCTTTCCAGGCGTAGTAATCCATTTATTGCTGCGTATTTTGACTGTCTTTTCCAAAATCAGTGGATAAGGACAGCAATTTTTTTTTTTTTTTTTTTTATAAAAAACGTTGCCCCACACTAGGAATTTCTCTTGTGTCGTGGATGCGTTTACAAACATTTAAACTCACATACACAAACAGCCAGACCCGGAACAACTACTTGTAGGCCATACAAATATTTGTTCCGTGCGGGAATCCAACCCGCGACACGAAGTGCAGCAGTCAATCGCTTAACCACTGCGCCAACCATGCCGTCAAATAGGCTGCAATAGGCATCAGTTAGGCATAAAGTCCTCCAGACCGAATATCGGCTATGGCGATCAATCTCAGGAGAGACCAGCGCCCGGCGCTGGAGATAGTGCACAAGTGTATGCGCAGACACAGGTACACTCTCTCTTCCCTTACTCTCATTGTCCGATGGGACGGCAATCCGACCCGACTGGAGAGATCAGGCGCAGGACCAACGGCTTAACGTATTTTCCGAGGCTCGGGGGTATAACGCCACCAACTTCCAAACTCCGGGCTGTTAGTAAGAATTCCCCAATAACACTTTGACGGCACGGTTGGCGCAGTGGTTAAGCGATTGACTGCTGCGCTGCGTATCGCGGGTTCGATTCCCGCACGGAACAAATATTTGTATGACCTACATGTATTTGTTCCGAGTCTGGGTGTTTTTCTATCTATAATATGTATGTATTTACAACAAAAAAATGTATATAAGTAGTTTATCAGCCATCTTGTTACCATAACACAAGCATTAGGTTGCTTAGCTTGGGACTAGATGGCGCTGTGTGAAATGTCCAGGGATATTATTATTATTATTATTACTTTGCCCGACCCGGGAATCGAACCCAGGTCACCATGCTCAGCAGTCGCGCTTGCGACCATGAGACCTATGGGCTATATATAACTATAGATAGGTACTAACAATACTAACATAATATTAGATTCAACTTTATGAAAACATTATAATAAAAAACATATATGTTTTTTGTGATACCTACTCTTGTTATAAAAATGTAACTTATATGCAGATTCTCTAAAATAAATAAGTAATAAATAAATAGTGTTGGTTCAATGTTTTCCTCCTCACAACCCGTTTGATTCCCTGAAATAAATAAATATTAAATAAATAATGTTGGTTCGATGTTTTCCTCCTCACAACCCGTGTGATTCCCTGAAATAAATAAATATTAAATAAATAGTGTTGGTTCGATGTTTTTCTCCTCACAACCCGTGTGATTCCCTGAAATAAATAAATATTAAATAAATAGTGTTGGTTCGATGTTTTCCTCCTCACAACCCGTGTGATTCCCTGAAATAAATAAATATTAAATAAATAGTGTTGGTTCGATGTTTTCCTCCTCACAACCCGTGTGATTCCCTGAAATAAATAAATATTAAATAAATAGTGTTGGTTCGATGTTTTCCTCCTCACAACCCGTGTGATTCCCTGAAATAAATAAATATTAAATAAATAGTGTTGGTTCGATGTTTTCCTCCTCACAACCCGTGTGATTCCCTGAAATAAATAAATATTAAATAAATAGTGTTGGTTCGATGTTTTCCTCCTCACAACCCGTGTGATTCCCTGAAATAAATAAATATTAAATAAATAGTGTTGGTTCGATGTTTTCCTCCTCACAACCCGTGTGATTCCCTGAAATAAATAAATATTAAATAAATAGTGTTGGTTCGATGTTTTCCGCCTCACAGCCGGTGTGGCTTAACTAATTTACTGTCTACTGACAGCAGAGGGTTGAAAGCAAAAGGTGAAAACTATGATTATTTTGATCTTGATAAATGTAAGACATCGTTAGCCCAAAAGAGAACTCGATCTTAGAATATGAGTCGTCTGATTAACTAGGAAATTAAAGTCTGTCCAAGAATCCAATAAATGTTTCGAAAATGACTGTGTAGGTTCTGTTTATGCTATTCATCCTTACTGGTTGCAAAAGGGTTAGCATCATAATGGCGCAACACACCACCATTCACTATTGCAAATCCATGATGACTTCATATGTTCGAAAAAATTGTCTACTCAACAACGTAAATGAGACAGATAGATAAACCATTTATTTGGCGCACACAAAAAAGACAGCACAGCACACAAAAGTACACTTTTAGATGATAACCAAAATACCCACATGATTATTTATTTATTTATAAAAACAAGGTGCCGATAAAAAAAAAACTGAAAAACACACAAATATTGAGATAAAAATGACACTATGACAAATAAAATTAATAACGAAACATACACAGTGCGGTGTGCATCTCAAGGTTGCACCAAATGGGAGTCCAGCTCAGCATGTGTCAGGCCAATGTACCTAACTCTGATATTCTGTTGGATCCCTGCTGTGACACACGGACGTTGAGAAGGCGAGATATATTGGTGTTGTGACAGGTGTTAGATAAAGATAAAAAAATATATTTATTGCATAACTGTGTACATTAAGTTCTTATTGATAAACATTACATTTTAGTTCCAACAGTCTACCCAAGTCGGACATGCAATAGTATTTTGAGACATTAGGTACATACAAATATTATTTTTTATCAAAAAACTCATTCATATTATAAAATACATTATCAATTAACGTTTTTTTCAATTTATTTTTAAACATATTTCCATTTAATTGCTTAATTGCTGGCGGTAACTTATTGTACACCCGAATAGCAGTAACATAGGTACTTTTATAATACATCATATTGTTGATAATTGGTTAATTGATGTCAAATTTATATTGTGTCCGAATGATTCTTTTAGAATTTGATTTGAAATTGAAAAATTGCATATTGTGTTAATTGCATTGTGTTAAGTGCAGAGTGAAGCTTTGTAAGTATACCCGACACTATAATTATGTATTCTACAGTAAATCACGTAATTAATGTTGTCTAACTGTCAAAATTAAAGGCATTGCTACTGTTAGTGTGTAACCAAATCGCGCCGCAAGATGGGGGCTTTTCATAATGATCTGAACATCTATTGTTTTATAGAAGTTTCCATATTGTATGAAGTGATACTTCTACACCCCTATTTTGCGTCACCGATTTATGTATGCCAGCACATCAAGCTACCTGAAACTGTCAATATTTTTCAATCAACTTTGAACCTAAAGCTTTAGCGATAAAGTTGAAAATCTATTAAAGAAATTTGACAGGTTGTAGTAGCTTGATGTGCTGGTGTCTGCACATACGTATATATGTATATGAAGGAGTTATAGGTAATAATTGAGTGAAGGTAAATGGAGTGTGGTGGTACAGATTACGGTACGTCACCTTGGCGACTGTAGTGTCTTCCTGTCTGTGTAGTTCACTGCCCTCTAGTTTGATCTTAATACCCTATATGAATATAAGCGTTTAGTATCTATTTTATTTATTTTTTATTTATTTATTAGATTTATTTTTGTAGACTTAACAGGTCAACCAAAGGCGTCTACAAACAAGTTACATTTGGCAATATATGCATACAGTTGTTTTCAGCATAGATATTATTATTATTAAATAGGTACTAATGTTTAACTACTGACTTATAATAAACAGAGCTTGGTCTAGTTATGTAAAACACGTATTCTAAAAGATGAGTAATCAAGTTACAGTATGACAGTGTGTGAGGTGGGCATTTGTCGCAGATATAATTTTGTTCAGCTTGTCAGTGAACAGGTCCACATCTTGAGTTAATAAAGTATACATACATACCTCATAATCTGCCTAGCCTTTTAACAAATATGTTGGGGTCGGCTTCCAGCCTAACCAGATGCAACTGAGTAACAGTATTTTACATGGAGCGACTGCCTATCTTACCTCCACAACCCAGTTACTGGGTAATACAAAACCCTATATTAAGACTGGTTTTCAGACTTTCGGGCTTCTGACGACACGTAACGGCCGTCAAAGATCCATGAATAGCAGGTGTCATAATAGCAGGTTTTTACAAAATGCATAATTATGAAAGTCTACGGCATTTTTAACAAAAAAAAAAAAAACAATTTTACAATTTTTTTGCCTGTCTGTCTGTTCCGGCTAATCTCCGAAATAGGAAGGACATAACTTTATCGACATACAACGTGGGTGAAGCCGCGAACGGAATATAGTCAAAAATAAAACAACTGGGATTAGTTAAGGATGGGCATGATACTCCTACAAAAAAAAAATCCGTGACGTCATGAGGAATCTACTAAGAACCAATGTCACTCTTTCATAAATACACCTACCTGCCTACTGACTATTAAAGAAAGAAAGAAAGAAAAGTATTTATTGCGACTCGTACAGGATCATAAACTAAACTAAACTAAACATAGTTAAAAATAAAAATAAAACAAATCTATACTTATAATAAATCTGTAGAAGTGAAAATTCTGTACATTGAAAATATCAAAAAAATAAATGGCAGGGGGTGTTACTAGACCGACACCGAACCCAAAAATGTGATTAAAAAATTTTTTGTCTGTCTGTCTGTTTGTTCAGGCATCACGCAAAAACTACCGGTTCGATTACGATGAAACTTGGTATAATTATTCTTTAATATCCTGGGCACCACACTGGGTACTTTTTATCCCGGAAAAGTATATACAATAAAAAACAAACTTAATTTTGCGGTTCGATCCCTAGACCCATTACTGTGTCAACCGCAAATAATAAGTTTGTCGTAGGTTACGTCACCCGCAGTGGAGTTCATTTTTATTCCTTTTAGGTTTTAGAGTTATTTAGGTTTATTTTCATATAAGTCGTAGGTATAGATTTTAATTTTAAAGTATAGGTAGTATATTTGATAGTGTACGTAGTGACCGTAGGTTATTTTATAATACTGTTAGGTAGGATTAGTCATTCGTATAGATATTAGTTTTTAGGGATTTTGCTTATTTATTGAGTTTAGATTAGTTATCATCAGAAATAGGTTTATTTAGGTAGGTATTTAATTTTCTGTTATTGAGTTTTTTTTTTTATTAGGTAGGTACTTAGGTAAAGATATCATTTAGGTACCCTCTTAATCACCACTAATGAGACACAATTGGTTTTCTATTGTTATAAGCCACAAAGGGCCCGCGAGATAGATGGCATTCTGGGGAAGCACATACATTTTATCCTGTTAGCACGTTCCCGTGGGATAATTTCCGACATCCACGCGGGCGAAGCCGCGGGCAGAAGCTAGTTGTATAATAAAGTAACAAAAGGAAAAAAAATGAAACAGAAAGTCATATACGAGGCCAAAAGGCTCCTATCTCAGCATGATGCTTCAACATTTAAAAATAAATGTCGAAGCGCTGGTATGTTAAAATCATGGACACAAGGAATCCTGAACCCTAACTGCATAACACACTTTCAATCACAATTCAAAAGATTTGAAGGAAATTGCTCAACCATACAATATCCTAGTCTAACTAAAACTATTAAAAACCAAAAACTAATCTTAAACTATTACACTTGGCCAGAGGCTAAGCATTGCCATTCAACGTTGCAATGCCGGCAGCCTCTTGGGTACATTACCAGTTGACAGGGATGCGGAGGAATATTACGACGCAATATTTTAGTTTTTCTAAACCATTGCTTTATATACAGTGTGTAACGGATCAACCCTGAAGGAGGTGAATGTGCTCATGAAACTCAACAACTTTCCCCAAAGAACATAGGTCGAAATATGAAAAAAAAATTTGGCCCTCCCTTACAAAACTGATTACCAGCTGATTGATTTACTATGGGAGGGCCAAATTTTTTTTTCATATTTCGACCTATTTTCTTTGGGGAAAGTTGTTGAGTTTCATGAGCACATTCACCTCTTTCAGGGTTGATACCCCCCTTCCGTTACACGCTGTATAACTAGCTTCTGCCCGCGGCTTCGCCCGCGTGGATGTCGGAAATTATCCCACGGGAACGTGCTAACAGGATAAAATGTATGTGCTTCCCCAGGATGCCATCTATCTCGCGGGCCCTTTGTGGCTAATTACTATAGAAAACCAATTGTGTCTCATTAGTGGTGATTAAGAGGGTACCTATATGATATCTTTACCTAAGTACCTACCTAATTAAAAAAAAAAAAACTCAATAACAGAAAATAAAATACCTACCTACCTACCTAAATAAACCTATTTCTGATGATAACTAATCTAAACTCAATAAATAAGCAAAATCCCTAAAAACTAATATCTATACGAATGACTAATCCTACCTAACAGTATTATAAAATAACCTACGGTCACGACGTACACTATCAAATAATATATACTACCTATACTTTAAAATTAAAATCTATACCTACGACTTATAAAATTAAACCTAAATAACTCTAAAACCTAAAAGGAATAAAAAGGTCGCACAGATAATACTACGGGTGACGTAACCTACGACAAACTTATTATTTGCGGTTGGTACAGTAACGAAAATTAAGTTTGTTTTTTATTGTATATACTTTTCCGGGATAAAAAGTACCCAGTGTGGTGCCCAGGATATTAAAGAATAATTATACCAAGTTTCATCGTAATCGAACCGGTAGTTTTTGCGTGATGCCTGAACAAACAGACAGACAAAAATTTTTTTAATCACATTTTTGGGTTCGGCGTCGGTCTATTTATTTTTGCCATTTATTTTTTTGATATTTTCAATGTACAGAATTTTCACTTCTACAGATTTATTATAAGTATATAGAATAGATTTCAAAAATTCGTCTGCTCAACAACATCAATAAACAAAAACAAAAGAATGTTGTTGACACAGGTCAACTACATTCTTTTGATAAGTCGTTCCTTTTGACAGCAAAAGGAACGGCTTTGACATTTTTAGCGTGTTACACAATTACCCTGCAGGACTTTATATTGGCCTAAAATAGCACACAGGCTGTGAACAAGCGTAGTGGTCAATGCTCACACCATCTCTGTGAAAACTTTTACCCGCAGAACAATTACACACCAGAATTGTTAACTAAACTAAAATCCCACCAGTTATGTTTAATTACAACTTATGTTAGTCAAGTCTTGATGTAAATTCTTAACGGTGTTGTGTGCTTCTTGTTCAGTAGTGCACTGTGAATAATGAGAAAAGTTTCGCTGCATTGTACGACAACCACTATGTTAACTAGCACTAACTGTACTGTAAGATGGAAACTGGGCTTGTATGCTTATTTATTTCTAACTACCAGCACTGCGATTCTGTAACCATCTCACCGTGAAAACTCAGATGAAGTGAGCTGTCATTCCAACTAATGCTAGGGATTGACATTATTCACAGCTCACTCTAAGCTCACTTCACCTAACTTTTCACGGTGAGATTTTTACAGAATCGATCGGCTGTACCCACTATATTTCAGACGAAAACCACCAAGTTACAGAAAGATCATTCAGACACAATCACGGATTCTACGACGAAAAAATCCTAAAAAAAGTTCAACTTGATAGGAAAACCTGACGGGACAAAGAAAGATCGGTGCGTACCGTGCTCTGTGAACGTGCAGTCTGGAGATGACACAGAATCTAAACATAATATGTATTGTTTAAATTAAAGTCGCTTTTCATAGCTGTGTGACCGCGTTCTTTTTCTAAACTACACAAGTGTTTGTTACGGTTTTCAACATCATTTTGAGAATTTATTTGCAAGGTTTATGTGTATAATACATTAATATTAAACTTACATGAAGGTATTACAGTAATCTTGATATTTTGACATATCGCAAAACCGTGCGACGCAGGGCGGGTTGCTAGAAATAAATAAGTAAAGAAAAATATATATGATTGTATTATGCTGCGTGCGCTGGACAGGTCCTCTCAATCTGTGTGGTTCTTTCTTCAAAAGACCATCTCTGACATCGATCTACAAATGGTCTTCATAATTATGATCTGACCAAGATTATGTCTGGACTTTAAAAGAGACTGTGAGTTTGATTTCTGACACAAGAAATACAAACAATAAAAAAGAACTTTGTGTTAATGAATATTAACATGAAAGCAATAAAAAATAAAATAAATAGAACAAAACACAAAACTTTTAAGTTTATATTATACAAGCTGTTGTTTTTCATCCTCGTCAAATTTCAGGAGGCTGTTATAAAAGACATAAATAATCAAATAAAATTACGATCCCTGGTAAATAATGAATACAACTTGTTTTTTTAGTTATTTAAGTTTGACCGTATTTCAAAATACACCACTTTCAAAGAACAGAATCGCGTTATAGTATCATATAAGCGGCCGCGTTTTTATGTGTAAAAGGGCAGTTACAGTGCGGTCTCACACAGGCCGCGTTTTAAAATGCGTGTCCCACACATGCCAATATCTGAAAAGAAAAAAAATACCTACTTATTTTATTATTGATTTGTGTCTAGAATCAGTAGCATAGTTACCTCCTTGAATTTGACGAGGATGCAAAACGACAGCTTGTATGAATAAAAACACATTTCCGTAAAAAAAAAGCACCGACGATATGACGGCAACGCTATTATGAGAAATTGTAGCTTTACCGCTTGCTGTGCAGTTGTAAAACAGGTGAGTCGCGGTGATAATAATAATATAATTAGCCTTAATGGAAAAGAAAGAAAAGTTGGTTTATTCTCCACAAACAAAACGCACATTACAAAAAAAAAAGATAAAATATACACATACAACGTAGTCAAAAGCCTCGTACATAAATGTATATAAAAGTTTGTCAATTTTGTCCATTGCTTGATGTCAGGGCCAATGACCAAAGACAACACACATTAATTGACATTGACAATACAAATTAATCCGTGATGCGACACTGGCAGACGATAACAAAACAACAACAATCAAAACAAGAACAAAATGACAATTGCAGAGTGGTAATATGCTCAATTATTTAAAAAAGGAGAAATCGATAATATGGTAAGAGTTCTTCCTGGACGAAATATAAAATGTCATAAGCTCCAGTCTACCTTCTAATTCCAAGTAACAATATTTTAGTTCCTGTATAAATAATAACTGATGACGACATTTGGTGTTCAGAATTTGTCAAGATTCTTAGAAATCTTGACAAATTCTAAACACCAATGTCGTTTAACAAAACTTGAACATTATTTCTTAGTCGGAGGTAGGTACTCGTAAGTAGGTACTTTAATTGAACTCTGCTATCTCTTCAGATAGTAACAATATTATGTACACACGGCTACACGTCAAGCTATACAAAACCAGTTTGTCTTGGCCTCACTTTGTATGATATTTTCTTACAATGAACGGTCAGCCAATACTGGTTTTGCATAGCTTGATGTGCAGCCGTGTGTACCTAAAGAAAGAAAATACGTTGGGGGAAAATATGCGTCAAATCCACGCAAAACGGCCATCGCGTCGTACCTATTAATTTACATGTCACGTGTATTTATCCATTAATTTACCCGACTCCCACGACAACAGTTCGTATTCCAAATGAACCAATATTATTTTTAAAACATTTTTCCTTTTGACAAATCTAAAAAGAGAACAGGAGAATAATTACCTATTTGTATATTATTACATTACATTATTCACGCCCTGGAAGCTTTAGGTATACAGGTTGCCAGGGACATCGACGCGCAAACTGTAACAATGGATTCAGCACATGAGTTTAGACCCCATAACGTCGAAATTTTTCTTCGGTTTTTACAAAAAATATTGCTGTTCGATACGTTTTGACCACGAAGGTATTACACTTTTCTATGAAACAGAAGATTTTTTTTTTTTGATAATCGACCAAAAATTTCTACGCTATGGGGTCTAAACGCATGTGCTGAATCCATGGTTACAGTTTGCGCGTCGATGTCCCTGCCACGCTGTATACATACAGGATATAAAAAGTGGAATAGGCCTCCCGGGAATATCACTATGAAAAAACGCACCTTTTTTTTCAGCCTCCCTCCTAATTCTAGAACACAGACCACATTATATAACTAATATTATAAATGCGAAAGTAAGTTTGTTTGTTTGTTACGCTTTCACGCTATAACGGCTGAACGGATTTGGATAAAATATGGCACACAGATAAACCATGCCCTGAGTAAGGACTTAGGCTAATTGGAACGAAGTTCCTTATCGCGCGTTGCGAAAGGGGGCTAGACGGAAAAAATTAAGACCAAAAGTTGGAACGACACTTTTTGCTATAGTTGTAAGCCGTGCGGCGTGCGCGTGTTTCTGTCTCTCTCTCTCTCTCTCTCTCTTATAGAAAGCAAGCCAGTTATACTTCGTTCCATCCGGGTGTCCCTTGAAACCTCTCAAGTTTTTTCATCCTGGATCGCAGAAGAAGTAGCGGACAACAGCTAGTTACATATAATTATGAATACTTCATTCGTTATCAACTTTAACATTAAACTTATATCATTTTCGAAAATAAAAGAAAGTTTCACGCATAAAAAATATTCAAAAGAAACTTTTCATTTTCAATTAATTGATACAATTAACGTTTCAAGATATAAAAGAAATACCAATGAGAGATTAGTTCATTGAATTTGAAGCTAACGATAATGATCGCGTTTGAAATTAACGAAAGCAATTTATAAATTACGGGTTAATAACATTCAATATCAATCAAGTAATGTACCTATTCGTATTACATTTAAAGGAGACATTTTAAAATTCGTTACTTTCAAAGATTATTTTGAAATGGTTTGCTTAATGGATTTATTTAATTATATAATATACAAGCTTTTGGCCGCGGCTTCGCACGCGTGGATGTCAGCAATTATCCCACAGGAACCTGCTACCGAAACAAAAAGTATGCCTGAGTCCTTCCTCATGATGACATATAGAATAGAATAGAATACTCTTTATTGCACACCATACAAATTACAGAACATAAATATATAAGATATCCATCTATCTCCTTGCCAAATTTTAATGAAATCCGTTCATTGGTGTAGGCGTAAAGAGTATAAATATTGGACAAAACATTGTAGGTTACTTGTAAGTAAAAGAGATACATATATCGCTGACTATTCACACCGCAGAGTTACATGATCACTGATAACCTGTATGTGTGGTGCAAACTGTTAAAAATAAAAATATAATAATAATAATAAAATTCTTTATTGAGAGTACCCATGAGACTCATACAGCGTTAGTAACAACACAATAAACTTACAACTATGATAGTGATACAATTACAGCAACAATCACACAAAAACACACAACAAAACAATCACGGCTTCCGCATTCCAGCTGAGATACTGGACCAACGACTTAGAATAGAACAATCCAGCCTGTCCGCAATAACTCCTAGGATGCTGTTGAAACTGGCTCGCACCCTGCGCAACAAAGACGCACATCTTGCATTCTTCATTGCTTTTATGCATTAATGCATAAAAGCAATCAACACGCAATTCCGCAAACATCCCTGATGCGCTACAGAAGCGAGGCAGCCCCATCAACACCAGGCATTATTGTACTGCACGCGAAGGGCACTGTACGATCTCCGCGTAAAATATACCCACAGGCCGCAGGTGTAAAATGAGGAGCAGAAGGCTCTAAAAAGTGTTTTTTTAACCTCCGTAGAAGCACGCTTAAACCTGCCGGCAATCATATTCGCTCTGACCGACAGCGCCCTCCGCTCCCTCTCAATATCGTCATCACCCTTAAGGCTAGTGGTCAAAACATACCCAAGGTACTTGATAGAGTGCAGTCGCGATAATGGTACACCATTCAGCATTATTGGAGGTACCATTTCTGGACATTTTCCACCAGCCCCAAACACCATCACGACACTCTTTTTCACATTACCTATATAACAGGCCATGAGCAATGTCATAACTTTCACACACACATAATATAAGTTGGTTATTAATAAATAAATAAACAATTTTTTTTCTACTTAGCGTGGAAAATAAAAAAAACATTAACTTATCTAGTCTTATATACATTGTTGGCACTGCTAACAAATTCTCATTATACAGTGTTAAAGTGCGTTGTTTTAACGGACTTTAATTAAAATCTATCCTTTGCTTCCTTTCCATAATATTTTTGTAAACATTGTATCTTTATTTAGGCTTTAAAGGGTATTTATAAAGCTGAGTACCCAAAAATACGTTCCCTTTCCCTTTACAAAAGTAATTTACGAAGTTGCTATCACCCCGCATAATTTAACTGTTTACAGGCTTTGTAAGGGGAGCAATAACAGTGGTTCAAAAGTGTAATACATCATCAGCCTATAGCGTTCACACTGCTGGAACATAGGCCTCCTCTTTATGAGAGGAAGTGAGCCAAATTATGCCACGCGAGCCTAGTGTGGGGTGGGCACGCCACAATTTCGGCGATAATTCCCCTCTTTGAGGAGTGGCTAGAGCGACGCCACGGCGCCCTCACCTTCCGCCTGATGCAGATCCTCACCGAACACGGTTGTTTCGGGAGGTTCCTGTTCAGGATAAGGCGGGGAAACGCCAGGGTATCACCACTGTATAGATCGCCCGGAGGACACGTTGGAGCATACGGTGGAGGTCTGCCCGGGTTGGGCGGAGCACCGCCGCGTCCTCGTGGCGGCGATCTCTCGCGTCCAGCTCTGGTCCAGGCCATGGTACGGAGCGAGAGTGCATGGGAGGCCGTCACCTCCTTCTGCGAAGCAGTAATGCTCGCGAAGGAGGAGGTGGAGCGCGTGAGGGAGAGGCAATCTCTGCGCCTTCACGCCCCTAGTCGACGCAGGAGACGCCCTGGACGGGATTCAACAGCCGACTCCCGGCCACCGTAGGCGCGGGCTTGCGAGCGGCGAGCAATGGGCAGCTCGCCGCCCGGTAAGGACCAGGTCCGGGTCGATGGCGTGCTGTGTTCCACGCGCGCCTCAAAGAGTTGTCAGCACGAACTGACGGGGTCCGCTAGGGCCGATACCTGTCAGGGCCGCGGGTTGTTCGAAAGAGATACCGTAGCACCTGGCACAGGCAACTGAAGGAACACGGGTGGGTTTTAGTCAGTAAATGTCTGACCATGCCGGCTTCCTCGCGATGTATTCCTTCACCGTTTTGAGAGCATTGGTGATGAAATAATTTATGTACACAAGGTATAGTTGCCTACATATTGTAAGCAGCGTCGTCCAGTTCACCATTTATCGACAGTTTTATCTCGCGAGGTAGTAAATGAACTAATGGTGTTCACAATCATACGGTGAGTGATATATATGTTAATTTACAACCATGTCAACTTTACATAGGTAATAGCATTTGGTGCGCCCTTCATTTTAATGTTTCTCCAGTTTACCTACGACAACCTTGGCTGATGGAACTTTGGCTGGCCTCTTTCTTGGCCAAAGAATCAGCATCGTCATACAACGTGGCAATGCTGCCAGCTTTTTGGGCACTGTTCCTGTTGACAGCGATGCGAATGAATTTTTTGATGCCCTATGATTCTTTTGCTTCTTTTGTTATATAAATTTACGTATTATTATTTTAAGTCTGTTAGCGTTTATTATGTAAATATGTTAAATATATAATTGTTTGTACTTTGGCTTAAACTAAAATAATAAAACAATTTATCTACATGATTTCTATATTTTTAACAAACAATAGGACATATTAATAATGATTTATTCGGAAGCCGACGCCAACACACAAGTTCTATCATCATTTCTTTTCGGACATATGTTTGGTATTAGATTGGTGTTACTGTTACCTGGTCCGCAGGTGCCGGAGGAGTTTCTATTAATTTTATAAACGTTATAGTTATTATTATATCGTGACACAGTACAGCTGAAACAAAATAATTGCAATATTAGTATAGGGGATTCATTGATAAGCAATTTTACGCCCTACGTCATTTTTATAGCCATTTCATAATGACCAATAACGATTCCTTACTTGGAAACCACGTCAATTCCTTAGTTAATTACGACATCTGAGGGGCAATTCTCGTAATTTTAAGAACGTTCACAGTCTGATCTCAGTTTCAATCTGTCAAATATACGTCTAAATTCCCTACATTTTGACAAGTTTTTGACATTTATTTGTCGCCGAGATGAGACTGCGACTAGATTTTGAACGTATTAAATTACGGGAATTGCCCCTCTGTTATTAACGTATTCTCTATGACACAATGGCGTGGTTTGAACTGTCGAAATACATGGTGCCTGTACGGTTGACATTTCGATTCCTTGCCGTTAATGGAACCCGGCGCCTATGAGCAACTTAGTTGCCAGGCCCTTTTTGTCTGTGTCGCGGTCTTCTCGCCAAAATTTAAATGGTAAGCGGGAGCGACAGCAACGCTACATTTTCGCAAAATTTTGCCACATTCATCAACGTGGATTTCGAAGAGGTGGTTGTGGTCTGTGCGCTTGTTCTATAAAAACGACAAACCCGCGGATAAAAAAGTCTCCCAGCTGTCGCGTCGCTACATGTGAGCACTTTCATACAAACTCAGTTTAACAAAAAAATTAAACCGCCGAAAAAACTGAAAAGCAAAAAATAATATACCTTTTTTATTTAACCTTAATAACTAAGTTCTTAAACTAATGTAAATATACCTAAATCATTTTGAGGCGGCGCCAAACAATGAATAAACAAAGATCACTAAATTGCCTTAAATTTAAACGGTGCCGACTCAAAATTATTTAAGTGTACATTAGTTTCGTCGACTTGAGAACCGCCTCCGTTTTTTCAAAATGATCACAATGACGGGGAGTACCAGTGACTCTCAGCCCGTTATACCCGCCATCCGTGCATTTAATAAGTGAAATGAATTTAATTTTAATACGAAAATAACTTACAACAAAAAGATAAGGATAAAAGGGCGAAAAAACCAGCAATCAAAAAGTGAAAAACATTGAATCCGGTGCGGATAAAGTATATCGAAGCCACCAACCCCAGGACAGTATTCATTGCTCCTGCGAGTAAGCACACCCATACTGCCACTTTCAAGGGCGATAGTTTCATCTGAAAAATAAATATTTTCGTTATTAACTGGCTTTTAAATGTTATTTGCAGAATGTGATGTTCCTTCATTTAATCTTCTTTTTATTAAATGTTCTTCCATAAAATGTTAACGTAAGTCTGCAGAGTATACCTACCTAATCAGTGGCAGACCCAGGCTGATATGGCGGGATGAGCTTAACGCTTCCAGACAGGATCGGTCCACACTAGCTCAAGATAGAGGAGTTTTGGTAGAAGAAAGGGAAGCTTTTGCCCTGCAGTGAGACAACAGACTGAAAAAAAACTTGAGAGGTGTCAAGGGATACCCGGATGGAACGAAGTATAAATGGCTTGCTTTCTATAAGAGAGAGAGAGAGAGACAGACAGAGAAACACGCGCACACCGCACGGCTTACAACTACCTATAGCAAAAAGTGTCGTTCCAACTTTTGGTCTTAATTTTTTCCGTCTAGCCCCCTTTCGCAACGCGCGATAAGGAACTTCGTTCCAATAAAATAAAAAATGTTCCAGAAGGATCTCTGGAATGGCCTTGACTACTGGATCGGTGGAAAAAGAAGGTCAGGTGAAATACTAGCTACCAACCTCCAGTCATCTTTTATAGATCAAGCAAAACCTCTATAAGTCGAAGATTAAAAATATACCTTTACAAAAACATGTAAGCCGCACGCTCCGAAAATAATCAAAGGGTTAGTTTTGTCAAAGTAGGGTCATCGAAAATTCCTTATACTACTTTTGGTCCCAAATCCGGATGGATAAAATATCGAAAGATATTTTAAGATAACACTGATATTGTATTGTTAACGAGCGTATGCCGAAGGCAAATTGAAGTTTCTCAAAGAAAACTTGCGCACATATTCTCTTTTGTGCGAGGTACAACCCCGAAGCGGATGGATCCAAAGGTGGGTTTATGATAAATTCGGAATCCCTTAAATTTCTTTTGTTGATCTTGAGTACGATGACAGAATCGTTCGGTTTTATTGTCAAAGCTGCCTTTTAGATTCTTTGGGAAATAAAACGGTGAAACGAGCAAAAATTTTCGCTGTTGGAAATATCGTTTTGGATTGCTAAAGCGGTGGCTTAGAAGATCGTATTGTTCGATACTATTCAATTCACCCACTTTTTGCTGATAGGACACGTTCTTAGGCCTAGAAGTTTTTGATGAGCGAAGAGCGAATTTAAATCAACCTCTTCGTTAGTTAATAACGGTTTCAACCGCATCCGACTTCTACGAATTATGTACGTCCAATGCAGGACATAGACCTCCCCCAAGTACCGCCACTGCGACCGGTTCTGTGCTTCTCGCATCCAGCGGATCTCTCCGGCCTTCAGCTTGGCATCGTGCTACCTTGTGGCTTCAAACAAGTTTAAAAAAAAACCTGTCTGTCAACAAGCTTCCATAATAGTGATCTATGCAACACTGACAACTGTGCCTACATATGGCGCAATGAATTAGCACTACTTCAAATTGTGGTTGATCGTATCTTACACAATAAAGGTGCTGTCTAACAAGCCAGAGCTAGCATGTTTCAGTAGGTAATCGGGTCGCCCAATCTAGAACTTGAGGCGGTTAAAAATCATCAGCTAATTAAAGAAGATACTCACATCGATAGCACCTAAAAACAGAAGTAGTCCAGTAATAAACTGTAATGGTATGATAAACAATATCAAAGTTGTGATAAATGTTGAACAGGTCCCTTCACTGTACGCTTGTACAACCAGATAGAGGGCCACATAACAAAATATTGACAACTGAAAAAAAAACACCATAATTATGTCCAACAAAAAATATTTTCGAAAATTCATCCTTTATTTCCGTAAGAGGCTGTGAAGCGAATGGTTAAACCAAACTGTGCACTGGGCACAACTCTGATCAGATGAGAAATTCATAGTCAGATCAAACCGACGCAGATTCATCTGTTTAGCTTCAATCCATATCGCCTTTATAATGTCCAAGTTTGTATGTGGCTGATATGGTTACGGGTTACCACGAAAATTAACAAAACAATCAACAACTTACTAAGTTAATTTTTGGGAGTTTCCATCAGGCCATCATTTCTGCCGAAAGACGTCCACTGCTGGACATAGGCCCCCCTAGCACCTCCACTCCGACTGGTTCTGTGCTTCTCGCATCCAACGGGTTCCAGCGGCCTTCTCAGGGTCGTCGGTTGATGGCTTCATCAGGCCTGGTTAATGGCAATTATAGGCTGGCCCCCTATGGGACTTAAATATAACTGGCGAAATGTGGGTGTACTAAAGACGTTTAGACGTTTGAAGGATCGCAGACAAGCACTAGTAATAATAATAATACCCCTGGACATTTCACACAGCGCCATCTAGTCCCAAGCTAAGCAACCTAATGCTTGTGTTATGGTAACAAGATGGCTGATAAACTACTTATATACATTTTTTTTTGTAAATACATACATATTATAGATAGAAAAACACCCAGACTCGGAACAAATACATGTAGGTCATACAAAAATTTGTTCCGGGCGGGAATCAAACCCGCGACACGCAGTGCAGCAGTCAATCGCTTAACCACTGCGCCAACCGTGCCGTCAACTAGTTTAAACCATTAAAAAAAAAAAAAGACGTTTGCCTCACCCTTCGGAGATTACGAGCGTGACAAATTTAGTGTCGTGATTGCCCAGTAATAATAATAATAATTTATTTGTTGGGCAGCTGGATCAAGGGCTTGATACAGAAAGCGGTACTTCTGGACACGGCTCGCATTGTCAGGAGGTTCCTCTCTCTAGAGCCCTGACCGCCGCGCCGGTAGCTTGGACCCTGTTCTCGATACCGGTGGGCTACTATTTTTTTATATTTTTTAATGTTTTTATACTTTTTATATTCTAATATATAAAAATATAATTTATATGTGTTTTTATGAAATAAAGGAGATAATTTATTTAATAAAAACGTTTACAAATGATGTACTAAATATTTAGCCAAGAGTAGCAAATTTCCCATACAATTAAAGTGCCTAAAAATAAACTAAAATTGAAATATTTTTTATTACAGGTGCAAGTAAACATGGTTCGGAATTCGAGTTTTAGGTAGCGACCCGCCCGAACTAGGTTTAATTCAAACCTGTATTTCAGGCCAGTGATTGATGCCTCTTAGGTTCAGCCGGTCGATTCTGTAAAAATCTCACCGTGAAAACTCAAGTGAAGTGAGCTTTATGTGAGTTGTCAGTAGTGTCAATCCCTAACATTGTTTGGAATGACAGCTCACTCCACGCTCACTTCACCTAAGTTTTCACGGTGAGATGGTTACAGAATCGCACTGCTGATCCAGGCAAGTACCAATGTGACTTTTTCAATACATAATGTATTTTTGATTTTATCTTGTGGCGAAACCTGGACCTATCCTACTAATAATATAAACGTGAAAGTTTGTATGGATGGATGTATGGATGTTTGTTACTCTTTCACGCAAAAACTACTGAACGGATTTGGATGAAATTTAGCAAACAGATGTTTTATAACCAGGACTAACATATAGGATACTGTTTATCCTAATATTCCCACGGGATCGAAACTTATGCGAGTGAAACCGCCGGGCGTAGCTTAATTATTATGAGTCTGAAATCGCCAACCCGTCTTGAGCAAGCGTGATCAATGCTCGTGCCTTCTCTGTATCAGAAGAGATCTTTGCCCTGCAGTGGAAAAAATAATAGGCTGGTATTATATTATTATACTTACAAGTTTCATCCATCCCATACAAATAATGGCATCCCGAAGAACTGATCTCCTTAGCTGCAGCTCCTCAAAATTTAGAGGTCTAACTGACGTACAAATATACATTTTCTGTTGAATTCATGAAATATTTTGTTTTTAACGGCTTTTTAGGTAAATATTTTGCATTGATATACACTTAACTTGGAATTTGGTTATGTTTTTGCTTCGATGTTGTTATGACATTGTGGGACGTTTGGTAAGACGTCATTTTTGCCATAGAGTTTTAACACTGCTTTTCTGCATGCCTAGGTATTTAATATTGACATACTTGTCAAGGAGGATGTGTCTTGGTTCGGGATTTGTTGAGCTAAAAATAACACAAAAAAGACGGAAAAAAACCTAATGTAACCAAAAAGTTCAAAACAAGATCACTTTTAATTGGTGGCAGTCATTTTAGTTCAATCAGCCTAGATTCAAACGCATCAGACTGCTTGAAAAGTGATCTTATGCATAATCTACTCGTATATATATAAAAACGAATCCCTATTTCCCTTGATCACGCCATAACTTGAAAACGACTTTACCGATTTCATCCATTTTTTTTAAAGTTTTATAATACTTTGTAGAAAGTTCTTATGGAAAAAAAATGAAGAAAGTTGCTTTACGCGGACGAAGTCGCGGGCAGAAGCTAGTCAGCATAATAATTGTCCCACTGCTGGGGCACAGACCTCCTCTCTGTGAGAGAGTGGGCTATTATCAACCGCGCGGGCCCAGTGCGGGTTCGTGAATGTCACATGCCTTCGAATGTTTATTTCTAGGACATACCGATTTCCTTTGAGAACATTGGTGATGAAATTAACTACACAAAGTAAAGAGCCTGTCTGGGTTCGAACTTACGGCCTACAACTCGTAAGTCGGGTCCTATACCGCTAGGCCATCACTGTTCATGAAACGAAAAGTGATCTACAGCTACGCTTGCCGCGGTTGGTCTGCGGATGGGTGACCATCTTCACATACCGAGACCCCTCCGTGCCTCGGAAAGCACGTTAAGTTGTTGGTCCTGGCTGTCATTCGTGGATCTTTGACAGTCGTTACGGGTAGTCAGAAGCCCGAAAGTCTGACAACCAGTCTTACCAAGGGGTATTGTATTGTGTTGAAGTTTGTGTGGATTTCAGTATTAATAGTTTTAACAGAAAATAATTAATAATAAGTACTTATGTAAAGTTGTCGAAAATTTCCCCCAGACGGAGCAAAAAGGGGTGATTCGGTTTTTAAGGGGAGGATTTGAACTTGAAACTGTATGTTACATTTTTACACCTAAACCACTGAACTTCTGATTTGGCAAAGAGACAGATAGATGGCATCCTAGGGAAGGACATACTTTTTATTCTGGTAGCACGTTCCTGTGGTATAATTTCCGACATCCACGCGGGCGAAGCCGCGGGCTAGTAATGTATGTAATTAGATTGTATAAAAACAAAATGGTGATGCTTCAAATCCAACATACAAAGATACATTCCAATTCTGAATTCATGGTTACAGGTTGCGCGTCGATGTCCTTGCCACCCGGTATATACTCTTTTCTCGTATATATTTTAGGGCTTTGTTTTTCAATAATCTTGTGATACTTGATCATGACCAAGGATCCAATTGGTACCTACATCTAATGATGTTTGGCCTATGCTAGTTTCATTCAGTCCATCAGAATACAATCCGATTATCGTGCTACATTTTATAACACATTAAAAAAAAACTAACAACACATTAAATAGCACCACTTAATTCCATTCTCTATTAAAAACAAAATCCTATAAACACTAGAATATGAAAAACCAACTAATTGGTACTAATTTCAATAATGCAAAATGCTGACGGCATTTTGCATCGCTTTAAAAGTCGCCACCTGAAGTTCGAAACTAATTAAAGTTAGTTTAACTAAACTATACGAAATTCTCCACTGTCAACAGTGGAGTCAGCGACTATAAAAAGTTCTATCTTTTCGTTCGATTTCTTTTACGACCGGCGACATAGTGATTATAGCCTCTATGGGCTGGGAGCTGTATTATGGTCGTTATTGTAATAGTAATTGCTTTGAGGATGAAAACGACCGAAACAACGCATCCAAAAAAAAGTAAAATTGGACTTACCTTAGTATACATATAGTCCAGGGGTCAACATATTTGAAAGAATAACATTTTCTTAGCAGTACGTGGTTGGTCGGAAAATTTAGTAGTATAAATTTTAAGTAAATGAAAAAAATGGAGAGAACTTGGTGAAAGTCCCGGAGTAAGGATATAGTAGTTTTGAGGGGTATAATAATTATATTTTTACGATTTCCGGCTGAACTACACCTTCTGTTGGAAAAAATAAATGTAAAAGTTGTAAATAATTAAAATATCTACAACTTTCGTATTTACCAATTTCCAACATAGTGGAAATGGAGAAAATTTCAAAACCGATTTTTTCGTTTTCTGAATTCGATTTCGATGAAAATATAGATTTGCATGTGTGTAAGCAAGCAGTGATTTTTTCGAAGCGAAATATTCTTACGAGTTACAATATTGAAATAAAGTCGAATTTTCAAACCAAAAATTTGGTTAATAAAATTTCGAATTTTTTACTTTACTAGTGCTCATTTTTTATTATTTTTTTGAAACCTGAACTTAACGATTAAATAAAAAAATATATTGTTTGTATGAAAAAATATTGTTTAAAAGGAGAAAACAAAATAATTTTTTTTTTCACGATCATTTTTTTTTTTTTATTAATGCAAAAGTTTGTAAAGTAATGTTTTCATTTCCAAACAAACATTACTAAATTATAATAGTTTTACTATTAAAACATTGGCTTATCAAACACTGCAGTGCTTCAATAAAAATGATCTTGGTCCTTTTTATTTCTTGTCCTATAAAATTCTTCATGGAAATTTTGTACAGACGCCAGCACATCAAGTTACTACAATCTGTCAAATGTCTTTAATAGATTTTCAACTTTATTTCTGAAGCATTGAGGTTCAAGGTTGATTGGAAAAATTTGACACTTTCGGGTAGCTTGACCTGCTGGCGTCTGTACATCGAGCATCGTCAATTTGCAACATTTAAACTGTTTATTTTCCGCATGATGATTACAGCGTGGTAAACCTAGTGGCATTTTTGCAGAGTACCTGTAAAAATAAGTATAGTCTGAAATAATCATTTTATGAGACCTATGCATTAACTACCCACACGATGGGTTAACAGATCCACGGACAGACAGACGGGTTGAACAAAAATTATAAAAGTTCCGTTTTTGCCGCTTAGCACCGGATTCCTAGAAACAATAATTAGGTAGGTATCTATTTAGTACAGAAACAAAACAAAGGATTCTTTTTACCTGATTTACACTAACAGTCACGGGCTCAGTTAGTAACCAGTAAAAATAAACTTGCTATTTAAGAAAAATCGTGCCATCCCAAACTAAGATTCACTTTGCATGCTGATTGTACAAACACACGCCACCGTAAGGAAAAATGCTTACCTTTTAAATAGTCTGAATTAAACGAATTTTATTTTTATTTATTTATTTTTAGCCCGTTTTCACGTCTCTGGTGCGCTTTTCTTTTTGCGAACGCGTTCTGGAGTCACTTTAATTTTTTACTGGTTTATGGCAAAATAGTCAGACACAGTGTCACATGGAAATCACACCCACGAGACCATCTGCGGCTATCTTGAACATCTAAACATAACGGTCTGTGATTGGTTAAAATGGACAATGGCGTGTTTGCACGTGATCTGTGTAGGACAGTGGCGTTTTTGCTTCTCACCTTAACTTTTACACACCAGTAGTTGCACCCCGCGGTTTTACCCGCATAAGTTTCGATCCCGTGGGATTATCGGTATAAAAAATATCCTATATATTAATCCTGGTTATAAGCAATCTGTGTACCAAATTTCATCCAAATCCGTTCAGTATTTTTGGCGTGAAAGAGTAACAAACATCCATCCATCCATCCATACAGCCATCCATACAAACTTTCGCATTTATAATATTAGTAGGATAGTAGGCTTTACTTTACAACATTTTTTTTACTTTATAACAATTTCAATTTTTTTTTTTTTTGTTTTAAGTACTAAATTAGTTTTAACGAGCTCTACTAGATGGCATTCATACTTTAGTTTTCGTGCTTTTAGACCCCTCAATTGTTATATCACAAAGAGCGATTCAATGTCAAAATAATGTCCCAACAAAAAGTAATTTCATATTCGAATGACGACCTGAAGTTATAAAAAAAAAACTTTGTGAAGTTACTGCCTATCATAAATATTTTTTTTATTTCGATATTAAAAAGTTCGTAGAGGAAAAAAATACAATTTATATATTATAATGTTCGAGGACATTTTCTTTTGCAGGTTACTCCTTCATATTTTGTAGTTCTTTACTTTAGCACATAGATACTCGTCTGTTAAAATGGAGTGTCTCAGGATCATTATTATTAAAATTTGAAAGGCAACGCCAAAGTAATAAAAATCTGCTAAAGGAGCCGAAGGACATGGATCTTGTGTAACATGACATTGCTAAAAGAGAAAATATACTGAGATGACGTCTACCTAGAGACAATATGGTTGTGCTTAAGGCCCCTCGCCCACGGCGACTTATTATAGCGATGCTGTCGCGCGTTTGCAACGCGCTACAGAAGTAATGCCAACTCGCTACAGCATCGCGACCGCTTTCGTTGCCCACGCTTCGGCTGTCCACGCTTCGGCTGCTTACTTAAAAGCAGCACCAAAGACAACGTGACTAATGTTGCCTCAACGGAGTCCATCTTGCAACTGTGGCATTTTTGTGTTGTTACTGAATCGCGTTTGCATCGCGATAGAAGCGCGACAGTATCGCGTTTGCATCGCGACTGAGAATCGTGGTGTGGGCGAGGGCAAACCGCTAGCGACCGCATCGCGACTGTATCGACGCGAACGCGCGACAGCATCGCTACAAAAAGTCGCCGTGGGCGAGGGGCCTAAGGTGTGGAAACAGCCTACAATGTTCCCCCTGCTGGGACACAGGCCTGCTCTCTTCGAGTGAGAGTGGGGTGTAATCTACCACACGGGCCCAGTGCTGGTTGGTAGATGTTCACATGTCTTCGAATTTTTGTTTCTAGGAGATCCCGGTTTCCTCATGATGTTTTCCTTCACCGTTTCAAGGGCAGTGGTGGTAAAATTATTTACACAAAGAATAGCGCCTGCCTGGGTTCGAACCCACCACCTACAACCCCCAAATCGGGGCCGTTACTACTGAGCCACCACTGTTCAAACTGTGGAAATAATTAAGTGTTAATTTAAACGACTCCAATTGTACCTAAAGGTCTTTGAAAGCGATGAAGAGTGACAAATGAAAATTATAATTACTATCCAATTTCTTTTTAGCTCACGTTAAAGCAAGAAGCAACTCAAAAGAGTACCTCGTTGTTATTAAAACCCTCTGGCATCGAATCCAGTTTTTATTGCAAAGTAATTTGAGTAATTAACCGGTCAGGTAACAAGGCCCTCGGCAGTCAATCAATTTAAACGTCAAATTGGAAGCACAACGTAGTTTATAGAACAGAAAGAATATAATTATTTTTATACGAGCTGCACCCCACAATTTCACCTGCATTCCTCTCAATCCCGTAAGAATATTGGATAGAAAGTATGTTTTAATCCAGGTCATGGTCTACCCATGTGCCAACTTTCATCCATATCTGTTCAGCCGTTTTAGCGTGAAAACGTAACAAACAAACGTAAGAAAAATCAAATCTTTTCTATTTATAATAATTAAGTTTATTCCATAACGACATGACCTATTGCTGCTTGGATCTAAACTTATTTCCATTTTACGAGCCTCTTAACTGTTGTTTAAAAATCCCTGAAGATTACAAGACAATTCTCGTAATTAAAAACGTTTGTAGCGGTATCTATAACGCAAGATGCGAACAAAGCGTCATACTGACGTTACGCAAATCCTGCATCTCGCAAGCAGAGTTTACCGCGCAATTAGCATATAAACAAACTTCCCGACATCAGTCGTTCAGCATTGCCCACCAGACACGACACCCGTCTGGTAGGAAGATCCTCCATGAGTGAACTTTATACCGTTCCTCATACCTCTAAACTGGTGACCCCGAGTATGAACGTCGTGCGCGTGTCAGCGTGACGTTATCATTATCACTTCGGCAAGCTTTAGCGGCGAGTCACCCAGCCAGCCAGCATTCACCTCTTACGGGTATCCTGACCACCAGCATGCAGCGTCCGCGCATACCTGGTCATCAACCTCAGCCTCATCAGCAACCTTGGCACAGCACACTGCACTTTCGGCCGGTCAACAAGCAGAGCACCCTCTCCTGGTCGACGCAGCAGCCAGCCTCAACCCGGCGCTGTACGACATCCGACTAGCTATTACTAGCAGCGCCCCGCGGTTTCACCCGCATAAGTTTCGATCCCGTGGGAATGTCGGGATAAAAAGTATCCCATATGTTAATTCTGGTTATAAACCATCTGTGTGCCAAATTTCATTTTTTTGCGTGAAAGAGTAACAAACATCCATACAAACTTTCACGTTTATAATATTAGTAGGATAGTAGGATTTACATCTCAAATCACCTATAACACTAAAAACATTTCCAAAATGTATCCGAAAACATCCCTACATTGACGCCTAGCGTAAACATCTCAGTCACTAAGATTATTTTTATGACGCACTCCCTGGCTTCGGGTCTATAATATTTTTTCCCACAATTTTTGCTTTCCGTTCGGATACTCTGAGCGTTTATGGGTTCCAATTTAATTTACGATATAGAGCCGCACAAACAGAAATAAACATGTTTTTTTTTATCTAGGGGATATTTTAACGAGTTGGCCTTGTATTTCGATCATGATGTTTGATCAAAATGTTTTGAGCTTTGCGTTTTGTGTTTCAATTGTCGTGAGCTATTAAAGGTGATTGGTTTGCTGTGGTTGGCGTCGATTGTTTGAATTTGATGTTATCATTTTTTTTGTGGCCCTATGATAACGACCGCGTCTTACCAGTTGTAGGTCGTAAATTCGTACCCAGACGGGCGTTTTACTTTGTGTTAATTATTTCATTCATTCCATTCGAGTTAATTAATTACGACCGAATTAGAGTGTTTTGTGTATAAGTACACTTTAAAGTTATCAAGAGACATAATAGTTTTAATTATATTGTGGGATACTGGTGCTAAGCTAGGCCTGTATTTTAGGAAATCTATAAAAAATATCAGAATATCCATCTGAAAATACATCTTATTTAGTTTTATCTGCTTTCATAATTGTGTAAAAGTGTTTGTGCAAACCTATTTACATAAATATAAATCATACATGCCATGTTCAGTAACTCCATACTCTATACGGAAATGTTTTCAAATTTACCAAAGGTCCTTTGGTATTTCCCTGGAACTCGTAAATACATTATAATATGGTATAATATTACGACAGGAGTCAAAGGGGGCTGGCTATTCATAAATATGTTCAAAGCAAACTTCTTCGTATTGGGCATGAATACACACATGATATAAAAGCGTTCTTAGTTTTCTCTGAAAAGGCTACTTCATGTGTAGTTACGGGAAATCTAAGGTAAATTAATTAGCTAAATTAACGTAAAAGGTAAGTAGTTCATACAGGAAAGGACAAAGTATGATGCCGTGACCGTGAATAGACTTTTGGCATAGATATACATTATAAAACCGGCCAAGAGTGCGTATAAAATGTATGTATTTACAAAAAAAAAAAAATGTATGTAAGTAGTTTATCATCAGCCATCTTGTTACCATAACACAAGCATTAGGTTGCTTAGCTTGGGACTAGATGGCGCTGTGTGAAATGTCCAGGGATATTATTATTATTATTAAAAAAAAAAAAAAAAAAAAAGCTCGACTTACTATACTAGACTTTAAACACTACCTATTTAAAAAAAAACCTTTCTTTTATATACCCGTGGCTAAATAATAACAGCCGCACAGGTCGATCGGTCAGGTTAAGCTACGCTTGCCGCGGTTGGTCTGTGGATGGATGACCATCTTTACATACCTAGACCCGTCCGTGCCTCGGAAAGCACGTTAAACCGTTGGTCCCGGCTGTCATTCGTGGATCTTTGACATTCGTTACGGGTAGTCAGAAGCCCGAAAATCTGACAACCAGTCTTACCAAGGGGTATCGTATTACCCAGTAACTGGGTTGTGGAGGTCAGATAGGCAGTCGCTCCATGTAAAATACTGGTATTCAGCTGCATCCGGTTAGACTGGAAGCCGACCCCAACATAGTTGGGAAAAGGCTAGGCAGATGATGGCAGATGATGACAAGAAACGTTTTTTTTAACGTTATAATCTTTAACTTTATTTTGTTTTTTATTTTTTGTTGTTATAGCCGCAAATAGAAATACATCCTCTGTGAAAATATCAACAGTCTACCTATTACTATATTAATGGTTTTGCCGCCATTATTAGGAGAAGATGCGCATCCCTGATGACGCGTGTTCGCGACGGCACCAACAGCCGATTGATTCTGTAAATATCTCACCGTGAAAAGTTAGGTGAAGTGAGCTTACAGTGGGCTGTCAATAGTGTCAATCCCTAGCATTAGTTGGAATGACAGCTCACTCCACGCTCACTTCACCTAACCTTTCACGGTGAGATAGTAACAGAATCGCATTGAGTGTGTTCGCAGATCGGTGGGATTCCCCGATGTTGCGGACGTGAATGCAGCTCCACGCTGAGTTTAAATTTTATTGATATACTAGCTTCTGCCCGCGGCTTCGCCCGCGTGGATGTCGGAAGTTATCCCACGGGAACGTGCTAACAGGATAAAATGTATGTGCTTCCCCATTGCCATCTATCTCGCGGGCCCTTTGTGGCTAATTACAGTAGAAAACCAATTGTGTCTCATTAGTGGTGATTAAGAGGGTACCTATATGATATCTTTACCTAAGTGCCTACCTAATTAAAAAAAAAAACTCAATAACAGAAAATTAAATACCTACCTAAATAAACCTATTTCTGATGATAACTAATCTAAACTCAATAAATAAGCAAAATCCCTAAAAACTAATATCTATACGAATGACTAATCCTACCTAACAGTATTATAAAATAACCTACGGTCAATACGTACACTATCAAATATACTACCTATACTTTAAAATTAAAATCTATACCTACGACTCATATAAAAATAAACCTAAATAACTCTAAAAACTAAAAGGAATAAAAATGAACTCCACTGCGGGTGACCCAACCTACGACAAACTTAGTATTTGCGGTTGGTACAGTACAAACAATGGTAATCGGGTATAGGGATCGAACCGCAAAATTAAGTTTGTTTTTTATTGTTTATACTTTTCCGGGATAAAAAGTACCCAGTGTGGTGCCCAGGATATTAAAGAATAATTATACCAAGTTTCATCGTAATCGAACCGGTAGTTTTTGCGTGATGCCTGAACAAACAGACAGACAGACAGACAGACAGACCGACAGACAGACAAAAATTTTTTTAATCACATTTTTGGGTTCGGTGTCGGTCTAGTAACACCCCCTGTAAATTATTTTTTTGATATTTTCAATGTACAGAATTTTCACTTCTACAGATTTATTATAAGTATAGATATAGATATAGAAGATATAGAAGATGTGTCTGTAACCTACTAACACCAGAAGTTAAGTAAAATTGTTAATTCGGCTTAAAGACATTTATTTTCTCAAAGAACATACAGTTCACTTATAGAGAAACTTAACTAAATTAAAAATTTGGTGTAGGTTACATTACGACGTCGAGCCATCCAATAAACAGCTCCATATTAATATTTTCTTTTGTAAAAAATAAATAAAAAAGTAATTATGTTGTTAGGTAGGTAACTAAAATTCAAAGCAACTCACGCTAAACTTATGTCTAATAAAAAAAAATATAAATAAAAAAATAGTGAAAATACGAACCAATCTTATGTGTCTAACAAATGAGTGCACTCTCTGACTTTTTTAGGTAATTTATTATACAGCCGAACCCCCTCATACTGTATAGTTTTTCTACCGTGCAGGGTTCTTACTCTTGGTACTTCCAGGTCGTCTTGATTACGGTATTATATCTATGAGTCTTTTGTGTGAATGAAATATTTGTGTGTATGTTGGTCTTAAGGATTTTTCGGATTGTCATGCATGTGTGGTATGTATATAATTGTTGTAGGTTAAATAATTTTGTTTTTTTTGTAGAGTAATTCTGTAGGAGTGTAGTAGTTGTAATTGAATAGGACTTTGATGATTTTATTTTGTGTTCGTAATTACCCTATGGACTCCTGTCTGAAATAAAAGTTTTCTATTCTATTAGGGTTCATGAGATACAGCCCGCTGACAGACAGAGTCTGCCTGTCTGTCAAAGGCTTAGTAATAAGGTTCCGTTGGCACCCTTTGGGTACGAAATCTTATTAAAGGAGAAAAAAACAAAAATGACAACCTAGCAAAATTCGAATCAAATAGAACCCAGTATGTAACGAAATACAGGATTCCAGATTTCACCAACAATAAAATAGAGGTGCGCCAATATACTGCAAAGCAATTTCGCCAAACATATCAAACCTCTAAATTCAGGCACTTGATTTCACGTTTCACAATAACAGCACTTTACCAATTCACATTGGTACCAGATTTTACTAGAGCAATGCACTTGGAAAAAGCTGCATCGAATAACATTGCTACACGGTCACACAGAATAGATAATATACAGAAGGTCGGCTATACACAATGAGCGAATTCGCACGCATACATGGACGACACGAGCATAAATAATTACCTTACATCATTTCAACCTGGACATAGGGAGGCCACCACTCACTTCCCGGTGGAAGTGATTGGTGGCCTGCCTATGTCCAGGTGGTCCTATGTCCGCTGGATGGGCGGAGCACAGAACCGGTCTGTGCTCCTCGCATCCAGCAGATTCCTGCGGCCTTCACAAGGTCATCGGTCCACCTTGTGGGAAGCCTTCCAACGCTATGTCTTCCGGGCTATGGTGGTTACCTTGGTTCTCCTGCGGATCTCTTCATTTCTGATTCGATCACGCAGGGAAACTCCGAGCATAGCCCTCTCCATTGCCCTTTGGGTGACTTTTAGCCTTCTAATAAGGCCCATTGGGACTGGCCATGTTTCCTTTACCTTACAGTTGCGAAATATATAAAACAGCGTTTTCCTTGTGGAAAAAAAATAGCAACGTTTCTATACCATGCTCGTAACATCATAAGATATACTTTAGAAGAAAAATTGAATATTTCGTTAGTGTAAGATAATTTATGTTCGTGACTGTACAGTGAGTGCAAGCGCACTTGCCACTGGCATTAGCTGGTTCCACACCGGACGATCCAAAAGAACGACTTAGATTATTTCGCGCGATCTGTTTTTTGGAGAACTGCAATACTGCCACACCGATCGCGCGCGGCACATCAACACCAACCACGCATTTGGATCTCGCTCCTGCCGCACCCGATCGGAGTGCACTGGATCTTCCGGTGTGGACCCAGCTATTCATTCGACAATACATAGTTTGCGGGCGCCATATGTTTGGGTCTATGTGTGCATGCGCGCCTTTTCACGCGGTGTATGGAGCTGGCCTTCTGTACTTATCTATTTCGTAACGATAGCAAGTTCGATGGAAAACGCGCCTTGTGACCATTCACACGGAAACGGGAGGCGTCTGTGCCGTCAACAATCACTGGAGAATTGAGCGTGAATTGATGTTTGATTGTATGACGCACAGAGCAGTTTCCATTTTGAATTTTTTGATGTTATCTGTGACAATGTTACATGTTAAGGAATGGAAATAGTCTGTCGGTCCGAATGTTCAATTAAAGATGAGTGACACCGTTATTTTTTCAGTGGAATAGGCGACTGTTGTCGCATTTCGTGTCTAAAGTAAGACTCATGCACTGTCTTTTAGACATTTTTGTTTTTAATAGCCAAATTTGTGTCCCAGAAGCTGGGCAAAGGCTTCCCCTTTTTCCTTCCAAAACTCCCCGTCTTGTATGATCTCTGGCCATTTTGGCCCTGCAAACGTTACCACATCGTCACACCACCTCCGCCGTGGCCTACCCCGACGGTGAGGCTGAAACGAGACCGGGCTGGTCATACTTAAAGGATGTACCTATCGAAACAGATGCATCATCATGCAGTAAGTGCCTGAAGACGAGTGTCGTCACCGAGACAGGCCTAAGAAACGCTGGCGTGACTATTTAAAATCATTCCTAACCGATGGCCGGAGAAGCCACAAGATAAGGAAAATTGGAGAAGTAGGGGGAGACCTTTGCCCAACAGTGGGACAACATAGGTTTAATAATAATAATAATATCCCTAACATTTCACACAGCGCCATCTAGTCCCAAGCTAAGCAACCTAATGCTTGTGTTATGGTAACAAGATGGCTGATAGACTACTTATATACATTTTTTTTTTGTAAATACATACATATTATAGATAGAAAAACACCCAGACTCGGAACAAATACATGTAGGTCATACAAATATTTGTTCCGTGCGGGAATCGAACCCGCGACACGCAGCGCAGCAGTCAATCGCTTAACCACTGCGCCAACCGTGCCGTCAAACCGTTTACAATAAAAATTAAAGAAAACAAGCGGTCTATAAGTCTTTACTATCCGTGAATCGATCGTGTGACTGGTAGCAGATAAATGATAAATGTCCAGGGATATTATTATTATTATTAATTATAGTTGCAGAAAATGGAGTTGAATGGCGTACAATAAGAGAAGCCTATTTCCAGCAGAGGACTGCTATAGGCTGATAAAAATCCGTGAACCTACAATAAAAATAAATATAGTACCTTTTCCTATAAACAATTTTGACCCATAAACCGTTTGTACCACACCGTATGATCGCAACAAAGTCGGGTAAGACAAAACCTCCTGCGAACAAACTCTTCGGAGCAAAGGAATGCAAAATACCTGTGGGTAAGGAACAATTAACTGAAGTTACCGAACTGCGCCGATCTGAAGCTTTAATTAGCTTTTTGCTTTCTACGTGTTGCCTCAGTTCAGTTACGTGACGGAAGAAAATATACAGAAGTTTATTTACTTAATTTTGAATATTCTCGATTCCGTTTCGCGTTGTCATTCGTCAACACTAAACGAAAAAAAAGCGGCCAAGTGCGAGTCGGACTCGCCCAAGAAGGGTTCCGTTTTACGATTATGTACGATTATACGTATTAAAAAAAACTACTTACTAGATCTCGTTCAAACCAATTTTCGATGGAAGTTTGCATGGTAATGTACATCATATATTTTTTTTAGTTTTATCATTCTCTTATTTTAGAAGTTACAGGGGGGGGGGGGACACATTTTACCACTTTGGAAGTGTCTCTCGCGCAAACTATTCAGTTTAGAAAAAAATTATATTAGAAACCTCAATATCATTTTTGAAGACCTATCCATAGATACACGTATGGGTTTGATGAAAAAAAAAAATTGAGTTTTCAAAATTTATTGCTTTTTTATACAATTTTTGTGTGAAAATCTTGATGCGGTTCACAAAATACATCTACTTACCAAGTTTCAACAGTATAGTTCTTATAGTTTCGGAAAAAACAGTATAGTTCTTATAGTATCGGCTGTGACATACGGACGGACAGACAGACAGACAGACATGATGAATCCATAAGGGTTCCGTGCCATTTGGCTACGGAACCCTAACTGAAACTTTTTTTCCAGGTCGCCAACAGTGTTGACGACAACACTAAAATTAAGCGATTATTTCCGATCACTAACACCTAGTGATCGGGACTAATTGCTTAATTTTAGCTTTTAAGAAAATTTAAATTACCACCTTATTTGTCAATTTATGGCGAAATGTTTCATTGCATCATCTGCCTTTTCCCATAGCCTAGCCTATGTTGGGGTCGGCTTCCAGTGTAACCGATTTTTTTGGAACGAAGTTCCTTATCGCGCGTTGCGAAAGAGGGCTAGACGGAAAAAATTAAGACCAAAAGTTGGAACGACACTTTTTGCTATAGTTGTAAGCCGTGCGGCGTGCGCGTGTTTCTCTGTCTCTCTCTCTCTCTCTTATAGAAAGCAAGCCAGCTATACTTCGTTCCATCCGGGTGTCCCTTGACACCTCTCAAGTTTTTTTCAAATGCATGATGCTATGGTTTATGTATTCTCTTCAAAATGAAAGAAGATGTGATGATTGTCAGTGAGTTACGCTTTGTGTGTTAGGGGTCTACTCCCTACCCTCGACGTCCGAAGTTACGGGCGATTTTTCAACGTATCTTCTACGTATACAGGGTTATTTGTAAAGCACCAGCCACCTCTTAAGAGGTCATTGTACTCATCATTATGAACAAAACAAAATTTACTATGGGACCAAAACTGAAATCGCAAAAAAAAATCAGCTGTTCCCTACATTTGTGTTCGCATAACTCGTCAAAATATAGGGAGCAGCTGATTTTTTTTTCGCGATTTCAGGTTTGGTCCTATAGTAAAAGTTGTTCATAATGATGAGTACAATGACCTCTTAAGAGGTTGTTGGTGTTTTACAAATAACCCTGTATAAGATTAGTTTGTGGCTCGACCTAAGAATGAATGACACCACGATTTGACAGTTGCACCTACTCCCGATGAGTTTTTGCCCGTCCAGAGCTCTGCGAAGTTTCAAAATACTTTCGGACGTGTTCTTATCTTCGTTGACGGACTAAGGGCCGAACCAAATTACCTATCTATCACCAGTTTTGGCACACTGGAGGTAGAAAAACCTATCTATCTCTAGTTTTAACGTTCGTTCCAATAATCTATATCAGTAGCGATCTGTATAATTATATTATACTGACAGTTATAATTATACTGGCTACCATCAGTAGCCATCTGTCAATAGGTTATTAGGTTTGGCCGTTAGATAGTAGGCCCCCAGATCCGGAACGAGATATGGCATCAAAAATATGAAATTTGAAACATTTTATAGTCTTCCGTCTAGCAAATCAAACCTTCTTCCTAACATTTGCTCCATATTTAGAGAGGTAATGATAGCCGTTTATACCAATTTATGCTGCAAAGTTAGCTCTAGCAGTTCGCGGTGAGTAGGTAGCGATACGCTTCGGGGAATTCCTGCGAGCTCGCGAGGTTTCGTTTGAACTTTCAATTTCATATGTGTTTTTTTAATTAAGTAAAAGGAAAAGCCTTTACTCAGTATTTTCCTTTCCTAGTTGACGTGTGATCAGAACAGAAATTTTGGGGTTCCCTATCCATTTGCATAAAATTGTAAAACCTAATATATAACTTGGCATACTTTTGTTTCTCCTAATTATATTTTCGCATAACATTATTTACGCATAAGAACTTAGGTACGCATAATTTTTTTAAGCATAATTTCTCTAATCATAATAATGATTAAGCATAACATTCTAAAGCATACCTAATTATATTAAAACATAATTATTTTTTATATGCATAACAAATAAGCATAATAATTAACTTCTAAAATGTTAGACACTAATACACATTTTTATATAATATTGCTCTAATAAAATTTGTAGGCACTTTACATTGTAGGTAGAGAATAATATTTTTTTTATTTTTCTAAGTGGACGGTGGCGTCGTAAAAAGATTGTGTTACTAGTGTATTATTGCAAAATTGTAATTTAATCCTTTAAAAAAAAACAAAATTCTGTAATGAATAAGTAAATATCAAGAAACATCATACTGTTATAACCTCATCTAACCTAAACCACAACCCACAACATTAACAAAAGAGGGGATCTAGCGTTAATGGTCACTATTCTAACCTTTTTTTTTTTTTTTTTTTTCTCGCTGAGAAATGCTTTATACATCCCCGTCCCGCGGGGGACCGAGACGGGGTATGTGGGACTCCCTGTCGGAAGGACAGTATACCCACTAAAACTCAGCGGTGTTCCTGCAAACGCCGTAATGGGAGGGCTATGGGAAATCAATACTTCCACGGCCCTCCCGGCGCACGCCCGCCAAGATGGTATGGCGGGCCCCGCATGCCCCCCAGGTTGGGGGGCTACGGGAATGGCCGGGAACACCTGGCCATTCCCGTCCCACAAGGTGGAGGCCTGTGCAAAACAGGCAACGGAGCCCCCGCTCCCGTTGCCTGCTGGCCTCCACGCCCGCCTAAAAGGCGGGCCCCGCAAGCCCCCCGCGTTGGGGGAGCTACGGCCGCAGAGGATAGGGAGAGCGGCAACGAAACACCGACACTCCTCTTCCCCTGCGGCCCCGCCGCGTCCGCCATCACACGGTGGCGGCCCCGTCAAGGCCGCGGAAGGAAGGGAGAACCCCTCCCGCCGCGGCCTCTGTCCTCAGCCGCAATGTCTCCCTCACGGGGGACATCGCGGCCCGCCTCGGGTAGGTCACGATGTCGCGCAAGCGGCACCGCAACCTACCCGTGGGCCGCTACGTCCCGGGCTAAACCGCACAGCCCGGACGAGCGGCCCCCGCTGGGGTTCCTCTTAGCTTCACCGTGGCCCAGCTCGCCACGGCTACTGAGCCCCCCCGCCTCGACAATGCGGGAACCCACCGGGGGGAGTCACTATTCTAACCTAACCTAACCCATAGGAGTCAATAACAGAACCTCATAACAACGACAAATAACGACAATGCGGAACCCACCGGGGGGGTCACTGTTCTAACCTAACCTAACCCATATTATTCAATGATAGTAGTAAATATCAGGAAACATCATACCTATTAATTGTATACCTAAATACTATTATGCTAATAGTCATTAGGCCTAGTAATATTATGCAAATTAAATTTATTATCTGAGAATACTTTTGCCGTATAAATATTGTAAAAGTAAATTTTAGCTGTCCATTTTGTTTACACGGCTCTACCCTAAAAAATTCCGCAGGTACATCCATCCCGACCATTTAAAAACTTTTCATGCAGAAGGACATTAAGGGTTAAATAAGAGACAAGTCTATTAAGCACCATTATTGGGCTTTATTGTACCAAGTTTTACATCAGCTGATCATAATTGACCTTCAGAATTAGAATTTATTTATTTGTAAGAATGTAAGTAGCTTTCTATCAGCCATTTCTCCACTAATCCAATGCTTACTCAAGGATGCATATCCGGTATAGCTCTTAAATCCTTTCCTATCTTAAGGGCACGTCTTCCCTACAATTACCGCGCCCCCGGGTCTACTTCTTGATATGCAATGGTCGCCGTAGCACCATGAACATGAGGCTACAGGAGCTAGTGCGAATCTTGGGGTTCATTCGATTAATCGAGTCTGGTCAAACCACGCTGGGATCGGTGCAATTCATTAATTCATTGTAAGAATGTAAGTAGCTTTTAAAAGACGATTTATCCTAAGGGCGGGTTGTTTCACGTCCACTTGACGCACGCGTATACGTAAAAAATGGCGCAACTATCGTCAAATCAAAAAAAGCGTTGTTTCAAATTCCAATTACAAATGACCTTGGCGTACGTCCAATGATAACGAGTAGCGTAATCGTTATTATATGTATAACGTATGTATATTACGTTAACCAAGCTTTTGAAACAACCGACCCTTTTTTTTTAGTCGCACGACAAAATCATCGAAGCATTTTTTGATTCCGAACTTTATTCCGACAATTCTAAAGTTCTAATTACAAAAACAGCCGATCGATTCTGTAAAAATCTCACCGTGAAAAGTTAGGTGAAGTGAGCTTAGAATGAGCGCCACGCTCACTTCACCTGAGTTTTCACGGTGAGATGGTTACAGAATCGCACTGCAGGTTCTAAGGCTAAGGCCCGCTTACACCACAACTATGTAGCTTACTACGTTTAATGCTAAACGTATTAAAAACATCGTTCTGTTTCTGTCAACCGTTTGAAGATGATAGACATAGAATGATGTTCCAAATATGTTTAGCGCTAAATGCATTTACTAATTTTTGATGCAAGCGGGCCCAAAACTTTACCAATGTCAGAATAAAGTTCAAATTACAAAAAATGGGCCCAAAGTTAGAGCTTGTTTTGTAAGGAAACGGCAGGCGTTTCAAAGAATGAAACATTTTTTTGAAGCCACAAAAGATTACTACGAATAATATCAAATATCTTGCTAGAACTTTTCGGTCTTTTTCCGACAACTCACTTTCATCTAGCCTGACATTTAGGCCCTTTGTACACAGCAGGGTTTCTTTACGGTACGTCATATAAGCGTATATGTCACGCCCCGTAGAAAAAAACGTGTTTGTCAACAAGCATTCATAGTGATCTATATGTTCGCGGACGCACATATAAATTGCTTTTACGCAACGATGCGAATTAGATGTGCATCTCTGGTGCGCAGAGTACGGGCCAGCTCCAACAATATCCTTAAAATGATCGCTAGCAGGCTCGATTGCATGTACATCAATCACTGCAGTGTCATCTCCCATGGGATGAAATAATTTTGTAATACAATTAACTAACATAGTTCTTAAGTTTACTAACACAATGAGTCTTTGTTACTTGAATAAATAAATTATTATTATTATTATATGTTACGGTAAGAGTGATTAATTGAAAATTATTAATAACTGTCTATCATCATCATCATCATCTGCTTAGCCTTTTCCCAACTATGTTGGGGTCGACTTCCAGTCTAACCGGATGCGGCTGAATACCAGCATTTTACATGGAGCGACTGCCTATCTGACCTCCACAACCCAGTTACTGGGTAATACCCCTTGGTAAGACTGGTTGTCAGACTTTCGGGCTTCTGACTACCCGTAACGACTGTCAAAGATCCACGAATGACAGCCAGGACCAATAATAGTCTATCATTATTAATACTTACCGAAACTCGAGGTAAAAGTAAAAAATTAATCACATCTATTGGTGATTATTAATAATGTACCTTAGTACAGAAAAAAAAATACTATTTTTAGTCAAAAATGCACAAGATGTTTCTCGAGCATTTTTTACTATTACAACGAAATTCTACTAGACTTGTAAGTGTTTTAAGCATGACATTTATAAAATATCAACTTTTAATTGAATATAACATCCCGAACATGAATGCTCGAAATGCTAAAAATTATGAATTTCAATTTTATATTCACATTTACCAAATCACGAAGTAATTATTAATTTTATTATACACCGTGATTTTTTAGTCGTCTGACAAAGGTGGTCCACTCAAATTGTATCCGACATAAAATACCTCTAGGCGTGTTTTTTTTTACCATTAATTAAGATAATAGGTACAAAGAAAAATAAATAATACATTAGAATTATGAAACATCCTGTTAACCCGTGAGAAGGCGCGCCTCAGTTTGTTGCACGGAGAGGCGCGCGCGAGCAAATTGCTCACACTACTTTAAATGCTCATATTTCTACTTTAATAGTACTTATTGGCTTATAATGGATTTATATGAATAAAACAAGGTTTAGTAAGTAGGAAAATAAGTATTTTAATTAAAACTATGAAACATAAATGCAACTTCTAAAACAAATAACAAAACAACTTATTACTAGTTTCAAATTTTGTCAGTCTCCATATAAATCACTATAAAAAATCTTACATCATAAAAACTTTAAAAAATTACTCTTCCATGTGATCTTGACTAGGGTGCCTCTCAAATCACATTGAACACATATATGTGGTATGTCCGGTGCAGAGTAATTCTTTGCACAAAGTGCAAGCTTTTTTTGAGCGTCTATTCTTACGTCTCAAACATATGGAACAGAATCCGCTTGGCCTAGGCTCCGCAGTAGGTCTAGGAGCCGGCACAAATCGCTTCATAAGGAACTTGAGATCTGATGATATTCTCTGATGATATTCTGAGGATGTTCTCCGTGAAAATCCGGCGTGAAATATGTGGCTTTACCAGCTCAAGCGCCACATTTTTTAGGAATGTACGTCTTTCGATCAAAGTTGTTGTGATAGCTTTGTACATTATTTGGGCATTGATCCCAGTTATGTTCAAAATTGAGAAAAATATGCGCATTGGCCATCTTGAAGTGATTCTGGGAACGGAATAGTCCTCTTTCTTCTGGTCCACTACATCCACTCCTCCTTTTGTGGAATTGTAAGATGTTACAATCTCGGGCTTAGCTTCACTTCCAGTTTCGAAGATTGCTCCGTATCTGTTGCATGAGGACTGCGAATGATGGAACTATCGCTTTCTATGGTGTCAACATGATGTTGTTCTCCATTCTCAAGATCTGCATCCTTTGCATCATCACCAGAATCCTTTTACACGAACAAATTTGTGTTTCACGTCGATCGCCCATTTTACATGTGTGTTTGGAGTTAAAAATGAAAAAAAAAAACATTAATATATTACTTTAGAGTATTTACGTATAATCAGCCAATATAATATAAATAAATAAAATAATATATTTTAGAAAATACAATATTACTTTTTTTATTGAAAAAATAAATACTTACACGGATGGGCGCGTGATGAGCAAATTGCCGCATGATGGTACGCGACTTCCAGAAACGCTTCGCTGCGCGGTTGCAACAGGACTGACCGGCATGAGAGTTGCATCAGGATGGAGTGGATGAATAGTTAGGAAGGTACCTAGGCGCTTGAGTTGTTACGGCGTCAGTATTACCATAATTTTTTGCTTTCAATTTTTGTGTGAGCAAATTGCTCATAGCGCGCCCTCTCACGGGTTAATAATGTTTACGTATCAAACAGTAGAACATACCTAACCATCGCACGAGTCGAGTAGATAGATCTTCGCTCGCAACAGAATGTTTCAACTACGTTATGCATCATAATACTGAATTTTTTTTTCTCTTAAATGCCATTTTTTTTGTTATGAATGTGTAGCAGTCATTGGATACATGAAGTGGGCTGCTGTTGTCAGACGACTAAAAAGTCACGGTGTATGTATATAGATAATGGATAATTAATAAAAAAATTCAATTAATCACACTTCCTGTAACACTGACAACCGTACCTACACGGCTAACAACTTAGAAGGAAATGTGGTTGGTATTTTCCACATTTTATCTATAAACCTGTCTTCATGTTACTATTTTCGTCTTAGATTTCTTCTTTTGATTTCCACTCTGTACTGAGAACCTATAACTGATTTTAGGGTTCCGTAGCCAAATGTCAAAAACGGAACCCTTACCAGTTTATCATGTACCTATATCTATCCATTTGCTCGCCTGTCCAGCTGTCTGGATGTGACAAAGCCATTTTACTCGGAGACTACTAGTACTATGCCGATGAAAATTGGAAGAAAGGTGAATTCTGAGCACCGCTAAAAATGCAGTAGAGAAAATACGAAAAAAGAAATGGGTTTGCACTCATACATGAACCATAGGAATTTAAAAAAATATTCAATGCAGCATTGCCACGGCAATACTACACGGCAGTGCAGCATGGCAATACTGATTCTTTGGCCAAAAAATAGGCTGGCTCTCTGGTCACGTCGACCAACCGCTTCGCGATGACGTCTCGAAAACCTAACAAGGGCCGATGCCTGTCAAGGTTGCGGGTTGTTCAAAAGAGTTACCGTGGCCCCTGGCACAGGCAACTGAAAGGAACACGGGTGGGTTTTAGTTAGTAAAAGTCTGACACGCCCTCCCGCTCCGCCCAGAGCGGGAGAAGTTATGGTTTCCCACCTAAAAAAACCCCCTTGGCCCTTGTGACATTTTGATGGAACATTTAGCATATTACGCCTTCGTTATTTTTCTTTTGCAATAACAACGTAACACGCTTTTATTTATTTCTTATCAGGTTTAAATTATTTTTAAATTTTTAGTTCTTTTTATTGACAAGTAATAAAAGCCCATTTTTTTTCTTTTTTTTTTTTTCTTTAATTCATCTGCTTAGTCTTTTCCTAACTATGTTGGGGACAGCTTCCATTTTAACCGGATGCAGCTGAATACCAGTATTTTACATGGAGCGACTGCCTATCTGACCTCCACAACCAAGTTACTGGGTAATACGATACCCCTTGGTATAGATTAGTTGTCAGACTTTTGGGCCTCTGACGACTCGTAACGACTATAAAAGATCTACAAATGACAGCCGGGGCCAACGGCTTGCCGTGCTTTCCAAGACACGGAGAGGTCTTGGTATGTAAAAAAAATGGTGGTGTTTTTTTTTCTATAATTATGCCCAAAAAATGTTTGTGTTAAACTACCGTTGAAAAACATCCATTGTGACAACACCCGCTCGAAACAAATACCTATTTCTGCGGCTCTTTATGTTTAAGAATGAGACATACTTTATGTAAACCGATACAGGCGAAATTACTGGTAAGAGACCCGGGCTAATGTTATTTCTAAATAAGCTCTAATACGTGCCTAACACAACAAATACTAGCAAATAGATACTAGGAACAAATACAGTCTATTCGACAAACATATGATCCAATGCAAGCACTTGGGCCTATGTTTGCCGAAGAGCGTTAGTGACGCTATTTGATATTCCATTTAGTTCGGGATTGACATCCCTCGGCGCACGGTTTAGTAATAAATAATGATCGGTAATGACATTGGGTTGTTTGTGGTCTGTCTTAAACCTAGTTCCATCATTGTCATGAGCCGCAGGCTTCAATAGGTTTCCAACTTTGTCTAGTTTCAGTATTCGGGAAACCATAATAAAATTGTGTTTTTGGGGCGGAGACCTGGTGGCCTGAAATACAGGCTTCGGCTTAGCTTAGGCACCAGTCTCCCACAGTATTTTTCTCTAAGCCCATGACTGGACAATTTTTTTTTTTTTTGTTATTATTAATTTTATAAGGATATTGTAGCCCGAAAGTCTGACAACTAGTCTTACCAAGGGGTATCGTATTACCCAGTCACTGGGTTGTGGAGGTCAGATAGGCAGTCGCTCCATGTAAAATACTGGTATTCGGCTGCATCCGGTTAGGTTGGAAGCCGACCCCAACATAGTTGGGAAAAGGCTAGGCAGATGATTGTGGTGAAAAAAATAAAAAATAATAATTATTATTAAATATAAAAAATATTATAATACTCATCGGAGGACATCACTATACAACTAATTTAAGATTGTTCTTCTACATTTGTCACTTCTTTTTATTTTAATATTATTTTATTTTATTGTATCTTTTTGATAGAATGTATTATAGATGTGAATAGAGGTCAATCAAAGTTAATTACTAAGTGTCGCCCTCGACAGGGGAAGAGCGCTGATGTCTGAAATACAGATATTTTATATCTAGTTCAGACACAGGTGTTCAATAAATCTGAACATAGTATAAAGTGTATTCTAATGTATATTTAATTGTCTGTATATTTTGGAACAAATAAATTATTATTATTATTAATTACAAGGTCTCTCATCTCTTCTCTCTTGTACTATGCCATTATGAAAACATATGTCCATAATTATGTTATTTATTTTTACATGCACAACATTACAAAATACTATCCCAAGGCGTTTTACAGAGCAATTTACAAACTAATAATACTACTATAATTTTTTGTGGCTATAATCTACTGATTGTTTGCCAAAGGGCAGGCATATGTGGCACTGAGTAGAGTAATAATACACTACTCAGCATTCAAATCTGTGAGTGAACAATAAATCACCCCTATTTTTCCACCCTTAGGGTTGGATTTTTTTTTTCAAATTTATATGGGACCAACTTTGAGGCTTGGCTTTGCTTGGCTTAGCTTTGTTGGCTTTGGCTTTGTGGGCTTTCCAATAAAAAAAGAATTATCAAAATCGGACTATTCTATAAAAAGTTATTCGTGGTCATACATAAAAAAAACATACTCGTCGACTTGAGAACCTCCTCCGTTTTTTTTCGTCGGTTAAAAAGTCGCACACGTACAGGCTTAAGTAGGTAGGTAGGTGGTAGGTTAGATAAAAGACAATTTAAAAAAAAATGTGAACACGTCCATCCCATCTCTTTGAACCATCAAAGCCCGTATTTTGACCAGGCTATCATACATGGTAAATTCTGCCTTCTGCCGAGGCCTATAGAAGGTAGAAGCTAAGTTTCTTTACCTAAGTTTCTACAGTGAGATGTAAAAATCTCACCGTAGAAACTTAGGTAAAGTGAGTTTGAAATGAGCTGCCAATACCTAGTGTCAACAGAGCGGCAGATCTATCGATGATCAGAACAAAATTCGTACCATGTGTGGCTTTTATGGTCTCAAGATACACACTACGCCTATACAACGGTCAACTGCCTCGTTGGGCTCGTGGTTGCAAGCGCGACTGTTGAGCAGTAGGGTTTTGGGTTCGATCCCCAGGTCGGACAAAGCGTTATTGAGTTTTCCATTAGGATTTTTTTAGTAACAGTCCGGCGCCCTAATTGCGTAACACACAATCAATCGGAATTGGTTTCATTTTGACAGTTCAACAACATTCATTGCGTTATTTACGTGTTGAGCAGACAAATTTTTCGAACTTATGAAGCAATGGATTAGCAATTTGATGATTACGATTGATTGTGTGTTACGCAATTAGGGTGCGGAACTTGAAAGTTCGCGGTTAAACCGCGAACTTTCAAGCTCCGCACCCTAATTGCCTCGGAAAGCACGTAAAACCGTTGGTCCTGCGCCTGATCTCTCCCCGGTCGTGTCGGATTGCCGTCCCATCGGACTATGAGAGTAAAGGAACAGAGAGTGCACCTGTGTTTGCGCACACACTTGTGCACTATAATATCTCCTGCGCACCTGGGTAATCTCCGTTGAAATTGGCCACCGTGCCCGAAATCGGTCGGAATGCTATTATACAGACGCCAGCAGGTCAAGCTACCCGAAACTGTCAAATTTTCCCAATCAACCTTGCACCTTATTGCTTTAGCGAGAAAGTTGAAAATCTATTAAAGAAAATTGACAGATCGTAGTAGCTTGATGTGCTGGCGTCTGCACAATGGTGCCGTAACGACTATCATTAGAAGCAAATCGTCGAAACTAAACAGTCTGACCGTTTTTCATAGATTCATTCGAATAACAGGAGAACTTTTAATTTAGCTGTGAGACAGATATTTTTTATACTCTGTCCTCAAGCCGGTCGATTCTGTAAAAATCTCACCGTGAAAACTCAAGTGAAGTGAGCTTGATGTGAGTTGTCAGTAGTGTCAATCCCTAGCATTATTTAGAATGACAGCTCACTCCACGCTCACTTCACCTAAGTTTTCACGGTGAGATGGTTACAGAATCGCACTGCTGGTTAACCGTTTTTTGACAGCTGCCTTATAACGAACTATTCCAGATTACGTAAAAGTTAACTTTAAAATGCGTAATAAAATAAATATAGTATAAACTGCCTAATCTTATTGAATTATCCTATTTATGACTTCTTACAGACATTATAATACCGTACGTGTATCATTTTTGACAAAAAAAAACATATAATTGCTCACTAGTTCGACCTGTCAAAAGACGGTAACCTTGTGGAAAGAGTATAAGAACTGTTTCTATTGTCCAGCAATGCATAAATATGTAAGCTGTCACGCCCTTTATGCCTGGAGGCTTTTATTTAGGTAGTAAGTTTTTATTTACATTTTAATCAATTATTTTTCAGCTTGAGTACGTATAGTTTTTATTATATTTGTTGGTATATTGGCGTGGCTAGCTGACATATGGCAAATAATTTAAGTTTCTTGTAATGTTAATTACTGAACATAGGTTCCTAGTATTGTATACATGCAACTATATTCTATCTGAACAGACAGCTGTGCTGCTGGGGAGTTTGTTGCGCCACTTCTTCTTCCCAGCGATAGCACTAGGAAGTGGTGAAGGGCGGGCGTTTTTGGGGGACTGTCTTTTGTAATTTTGACGTTCGAAAAGTGCTGATTCTCAGCCTAATTTGAATAAATGACTTTTGATTTTGATTTTATTACTAAGACATTTCTCTGCAGCAGCCCGGAGTCTGAAATGTTTGATGGCAATAGGCTCACCACCATTTACATGGGAACTGTTCGATATACCTACAACGCCATCTAGCGGCGAACGGCACAAGTATTCTGCGGCGTGAACATCGTGCGCCATCTTCCCGTTCGTCCTGTGGGTGGCGGCACCGTCGCAGCGAAATTCACTCTCTACTCTCCACGAAATATCATTAACGGCTTTGCGTGTCTCTCAACAATTATTGTAAACTTATAAAAATATACGTTTATATTTCAAGCAAATACTCGTATTAAAACTGCTTCGTTGAAGCCATTCTTGCCCACATCACATAGGGATATAGGAAACGGTCTCATTAAACATAACTGGCGAAACGTGGGTTCTGTGCTTCTCGCATCCAACAGGCTCCAGCGGCCTTCACAAGGTCATCGGTTGATGGCTTCATCAGGCCCGGTTGATGGCAAATATAGGCTGGCCTCCTCATCATCTGCCTAGCCTTTTCCCAACTATGTTGGGGTCAGCTTTCAGTCTAACCGGATGCAGCTGAATACCAGTATTTTACATGGAGCGACTGCCTATCTGACCTCCACAACCCAGTTACTAGGTAATACGATACCCCTTGGTAAAACTGGTTGTCTGACTTTCGGGCTTCTGACTACCCGTAACGACTGTCAAAGATCCTCGAATGACAGCCGGGACCAACGGCTTAACGTGCTTTCTGAGGCACGGAGGGGTCTCGGTATGTAAAGATGGTCACCCATCCACAGACCAACTGCGGCAAGCGTAGCTTGACCTGGCCGATCGACCAGTGCGGCTGTTATTATTTAGCCACGGGCCCCTCTGGTTGGCCCCCGATGGGGCTTAAATATAACGAAATGTGGGTGTACTAAAGACGTCTGATTTACCCTTCGGGAATTATGGGCGTGATGTTATGTTATGTAGATATCCCAAAATGCAGCCTACTGAATCATAAACACCATTCTCTCTACCATAAACACATACGAGTATACAGGTTGATCAAAGATCCACAGACCATGTTTGCTATTACGGTTACCCGATATCCCATTTAGCGCAGGGACGCTCTCGGGAATCAAACCCGCTAATAAATAATTCTCAGTAATGACTAGTGGGAGCCGTAGATCAATAGCCACTGAACCTAAACTAAAAATAGATATTGGATATTCCTGAGAGGTATTTTATTCATGATTGTTTTATGTTTACGACCCTGTGCGACCTGTTTTGGTTGCGATGTGGGCAGAGAAATAGGTAATGTAGATTTTTTTTTGCTTTTTTTTGTAATGAGAATTTTAAATTGAAAGTGTAGGACAAATTGGAACGTTGCGAGCATTGGAACAGAGAAAATATAATTATGTAGATGAGGCATAAAAGCTTTAATATTTCGGAGAAATAAAAATAAAGCCCGTTTAGGCATAATTAGCTTATAATGTTCCCACTGGTGGGAGACAGGCCTCCTCTCAGTGAGACGGAGTGGGCCGCAATCCACCACGTGGGCCCAGTTTCTAGGACATGCCGGTTTCCTCACGATGTTTTCCTTCGCCGTTTTGAGAGCTTTGGTGATGAAATTTATTAAAGCGCCTACCTGGGTTTGAACCCACGACCTACACCTTTTAAGTCGGGGCCGTTACCACTGGGCCACCACTGCTCCTTTGCCCAAAGACTATTATTTTGGACAAACCAAAAAAAAAAACAAAAAAAAACGGGTGGGTATAAATATTTTTGTAAAAATGCAATATTGAGGGAAGCATAAATAATTGTGTTATTAGGTACTTTATGTTTGATTTTGAAATAAAAACATGCATTCTTGCCTAAGTTTGTATTTCTCGAAAGCTCAAATATAGGCTGGCCTCCTCATCATCTGCCTAGCCTTTTCCCAACCATGTTGGGGTCGGCTTCCAGTCTAACCCGATGCAGCTGAGTACTAGTATTTTACATGGAGCGACTGCCTATCTGACCTCCACAACCCAGTTACTGGGTAATACGATACCCCTTGATAAAACTGGCTGCCAGACTTTCGAGTTTCTGACGGCCGGTAACGACTATCAAACATCCACGAATGACAGCCGGGACCAACGGCTTAGCGTGCTTTCCGAGGCACGGACGGGTCTTGGTATGTAAAGATGGTCACCCATCCACGAACCAACCGTGGCAAGCGTAGCTTAGCCTGATCGATCGACCCGTGCGGCTGTTATAACTTAGCCACGTGCTCCTTTAGTATTTCCCGACAGCTATAACCTCGAAATCGTAGTCTCAAGTGATTATGTTACTTCTACAAATGACTGAGTTTTCATGTTTACACGTCACATATATTTTGATTCCCTGGGCACCAAACAGCATAGAGCTAGAGTGCTACAAGGATTTTTTGGCGCCTGAATGACATCGATAGAAGGGCGTTGTTGGTAAGCATTTGTGACATTAATACAAAAATTATATTGTCAACACAAGATGGCGGCTTTAGTTCCAATTTTGGCCACGTGCCAAAAGAAACTTGTGGCGTAGTAGATGATAACTCACTTGCCCAAAATTTATTTTAACCAGTGACTACGCAGATAATATTTTTTTAGCTTCTTCAGAATATTAAATTGAAACTAGAGCATTTAATAAATGAGTGCCATTCGTTAGAATAAGGTACGACCGACGTCTGAACGAGAAGAGCTTACTTTTGTTACAGTAGTTATAGAAGCTTTAGTTATAAGTCATTCTTCAGACTACGGTCTTTGACTTGTGTTTTTACAGTTTTTTTTTTTTTTGTTTATGTGTTTCATGTCTCAAAGACATTATTTCCTTGTATAGTCGATCTCGAAATTGCTTTATTTAATTTGACAACAATTCTCAGTAAATTGAAACTACACCAAGGTTGAAACTATCTAACTGTAACTGTAGACTACTTCTTCTTTTCGTGTCGATGGTACTCGTTGTTTTTAGGGTTCCGTACCCAAAGGGTAAAAACGGGACCCTATTACTAAGACTTCGCTGTCTGTCCGTCTGTCTGTCACCAGGCTATATCTCAAGAACCGCGATAGCTAGACAGTTGAAATTTTCACAAATTATGCATTTCTGTTGCCGCCATAACAACAAATACTAAAAACAAAATAAAATAAATATTTAAGGGGGCTCCTATACAACAAACGCGATTTTGCCCTTTTTTGCCCAATATCAATAATAGCAACAGGTAGGCACTTGAAATATTCACAAAATACTTAGTTGTATTTTTAATTTAATAATAAAATTAAAATAAAATAAATATTTAAGGGATCTGATCCGACAGTCATTGTGCCGTAACGTTGACAGCTGGCTCAAGCACTTGAAAAAGAGAGAGCATCCGAACACGGTACGCGGTCAGATTGTTTCCCCCTCTGTAGCCCCATAGTGTGAGCGCATGACATTTTCATTGATGGATCGTGTCCATCTCATGCGCTGCACACTTCCGCCGGGAGCTGGGACCCTACCAGAGGCTCCCATACAACAGACGTGATTTTGATAGATGAATGGTACGGAACCCTTCGTGCGCGAGTCCGACTCGCACTTGGCCGGTTTTTTTTTTTTAATATGGGCTGAGCCCAGTAGGTGGCCAAATTGATTGCAGCATCAGTGGCATTCTTTAGGTCATCAGAGGTGCAGATGAACGGGCACTTATAACAGTCCAGCAAGTGAGGCATGTGATATGAGCGTAGACTAAAGAAGTTCCACAGCTTGTGGCAATTCTTCCTTATGAATCCAATACAGCACGACATACAGAATGAGCTAGCTGAAGAGGCGTGTTCAAACTAACCATCCAGCTCCAGAAACTTTCCAGGAGCTGAAAACTGCCATCAAGAACGCCAAAAGAAGCATGCAAGATCATTCCACAGCACGTCACAATTATCAGCATAAAAAAGAGATTTCTGTGCCCGTAATGTTACCACACTACTCTTTTTCTTTTTTTTAATGTATGTTTATTTTATGTTTTGATTATTGTTTTTTGTTTGTGTCGAATCATATGTTGCAATGGTTTACTTTATTTCTTGTTTTGATTCTTGTTTTTATTTATTTATGTATAATTGCATGCTGCACTGGTTAACGTCATCACGTCAGCGCCGGCTGCCGCTGAAAACCAGCGCTGGGGCTCTGTCTCGTATAGGGTCTTAGCATTATGCTGAGCGATGGCCATTTTGCGTGAATTTGACGCATGTTTACCCCCAACTTATTTTTTTTGTGTTTTTTTTTATGCGTCATGTTTGCCGCAAATAAATGCATTTTCTTTTCTTTCTTTGCCATAGGCTTCTACTCCCTGCACCTTTTATACCCTGGCTTTGTCCAGACGGTAAAAAACTCAAACTCACACAAACTCTATAAACCTAATAATAAGTTTCCAGATGTCAATCTATTGTCATCTGTGCAACTAATGTGATCTATAATTAACTAAGATTAGTTAATTGACGTTAAGTCAGTTAATTTGAATGCCTATCTCCTACTCAATCACATATTGCACCTAGATAATTATAGTTTGTATTGAGGTCTTACAAGTATTAGTGAAGCTATAGGTACTTGCAGCTCCACCTACTTGAAATGTTATGAAAAGTAATTTTCAAAACATTTCAAGAAGGTGGGTAACAGATCTTTCCGCAAGCTACTCCACTACTGTCAATTATATTATAATAATATCCCTGGACATTTCACATTGAGTCAGGTAAATTAATCACTAAGCAAATTGACTACCAACTCAAATTGTTCGTATAATCAAATCACAACTTACAGCTGTCAATCTTTGACGGTTGCATGAAATGGTTATAACACGGTAAATTGACGTAGTGTGTCAATTTTATTAATAATTTATTTCTCTGACTGTACATTAAATCGGATCGAACGTTTAGTCGTGAAATTCAGCAGACTATGAAGTTAAAATCCATATCACTTTCTCATATCTTTATTTGTGATGGAAGAAATGTGTATTACAGCAAAAACGACTATAAGGAAACAAACATTTTACTGATAATTATATAGGGTCTGCGCTCAAAAAATTTATAGGATGACCATCTCATCTTATCTGCCTAGCCTTTTCCCAACTGTGTGGAGATCAGCTTCCAGTCTCATTAGACTGGAAACTGATCCCAACACATTCCGCGGGACATTCCGCTGCATCCCACTGGATGCAGCGGAATACCGGGTCTAACATAGAGCGACTGCCTATCTGACCTTCACAACCCAGATATTATCTACATGGTAACTTGATTCCCCTTTGCAAGAATAGACTCTCGGGCTTCGAACTACCTGTAACGACTGTCAAAGACCTAGAAATGTCAGCTGGGATTGCATTTGGGGCTGTCATTTAACGCGCTTTCCAAGACTCGGAGGGTATGTATGAGATGGTCACTTATCCGCAGACCGACCTCAGCAAGCGTAGCTTACCCTTTGATCGACCCGTGCGGTTGTTATTATTTAACCGCGAGCCCCTTTTGATACAAAGACCATAAATTATTCACAAGAATGCCTGTAACTCTGCAGGCATTAGAACCTTGTTGCATAATACAGACGCCAGCACATAAAGCTACCCAAAACTGTCAAATTTTCCCAATCAACCTCAAACCTAATGCTTTAGCGATAAAGTTGAAAATCTATTAAAGAAATTTGACAGATTGTAGTAGCTTCATGTGCCTCTGTGTTTGTACAAAAATTCTATAGACTCAACCTCCCATTTAGGGACTACTCACACTTATTCAGCTCCATTCGCGTTTCGCTGAACGATTTTGGTCACACTTATACAGTTCTGCTTCTACCGGGTCGCGTACAGCGTCGTAAGAATGAGAAAAGCCGTCATAGCGTGTGTTATCTCCGCTGAAACGCTTCTCTCATCCCAAGCATTATTTTTTCTCTTTTGATCGCTATAATGTGACGAACTAATATCGTACAAGCAAGAATATTTTTGCACTAGCAATATAAGTTTCTCTTCGTTCATCATTTTCTTTCGTAAAAATAAAATAATTATAATTACTTTCGCCCGAACTCTCTCAATCCTAAGTGCATAATGAAAACGTAATAATAAATCAAATCTATGCAGGAACTATGCAGGTCACAACTTGTTGATAAGGCGTCTAGAACCATCCGTGTACAGCGCTATTCCGCCGCGTTCGACGCTGAAATCTATCTATAGCACTCGCATAATAATAACACATTTGTCCTCATTTTATACTTGTTTGCCGCGAAATCTGAATAGACGCGGAAAGCTGAACGGATGCGTACGCGTCTCCGTACAAAATCGTTGTTTTCTATGGGCATAAGCTGAATAGAGCTGAATAAGTGTGAATAGTCCCTTAATTTACTATTACAAAACTAATTAACAGTCTAGCCATAGTTCCTTTCTTCTCTTTGTGGAGTGCCAAGATGAAAGAAAAAATACAAACAAGTAATACTGCAGTTTTAATAAATGTTGCTTTTAACCCTCGAACTAAGCTAAACGTGCCTGCTTTAAGAATGAGCTTGAGAATAGTTGGCCGGGCCAATTTGAGTTCGAGATAGCTGCGGGGCTATTGACGGGTTAAGTTTAAAATATATCGATATTGTGAGAATGTTGCCAGGTGCTTCTTAGTTTCATTAGTGGGTGTTGCCGTAAGGGGTCTTTGGGTTTATAACATAACATTATCATAACATCACGCCTCTTTTCTAAGGGCTAGGCACATATTTATCTATCTATTGTATGTTGGTGCCTTGTTTTTATATGACGGAGATGATACGTGTCTCTCGTTATCATCATCATCATTTCAGCTGAAAGACGTCCACTGCTGGAGTAGGCCTTCCCCAAACACCTCCACTGCGACCGGTTCAGTGCTTCTCGAATCCAATATGTTCCTGCAGTCTTCACAAGGTCGTCGGTCCACCTTGTGGGAGGCCTTCTTTTTTGGGTTGGAAATCATCAAATGACCTCTCCCGCTCTGGGCTGAGCGGAAGGGCGTGTCAGACTTTTACTGACTAAAACCCACCCGTGTTCCTTCAGTTGCCTGTGCCAGGGGCCACGGTATGTCTTCCGGCCCCATCAGCCACCTGTTCTGCGAGTAATGTGCCCTGCCCACCATCATCCATATCATCGTCCATCGTTATCATCAGCCATATTTTAATTACTGTGGGCATACTATGGGTCGTGTCGGTTATTGCGCATTAGTAAAACCATGTACAGTTCAAATCAAATTATAATTTCACGAACAAATTAATCACACTAGCGACTCACATACTGTAGGTACACAACTCAACGACATGGAACGCGAGACAGTTTCTGAGCACATGTGGTCCGTACGATGTCAAATATCCAAGAGAAGCTCCACATCGCTCTGTCGTGCTCTCGTCGACTCCCACAACCTAGACTAGACTCTGACAAGCGGGAGCAAGGGAAATTCCAAATTTGTAGCGATCACTAACAAGCCCACAAAGATATTATAACAGAAATGACAAAGATATCTAAGCAAGATACTAATGGACGCTAGCGGTTCACAATAGAAAACCTTGAACACGTCTTTATCACTTAGGTACTTTATCAGCGATTTACGAAGAAAATAATTTTATCTTATTAAAAAAAGTGGAACCGATACCTAATACAATCTACTCGTATACAATGGAAGCTGCTATACAAACTACATAAGATTGTAGCGGTATCTACAACGCCACATGCGAACAACGCGTCATACTGACGTCACGCAAATCCTGCATCTCGCAAGCAGAGTTTACCGCGCAATTAGCATAGATACAATTTCCCAACATCAATCGTTGGGCAATTGCCCGCCAGACACAACACCCGCCTGGTCGGAGGATCCTCCCTTTTCTATGGAGGATGAGTGAACTTTACACCCTGTTCCTCATGCCTCTAAAAGATGATACATTAGCGGTACCAAACCAGTATAAGCATATTCAATTGAATCTCTGTACTACGACAGTGCAGCAATTGCGTATAGATCGTCTAATTTAAAATGACGCGCCCCTCCACTAAAATTTCTATACAAACATTTTAAATGTGTAACTAACACTAACAGTAGGAATGGCTTACATTTTGACAGTTCAACAACATTCATTGCGTTATTTGCGTTGTTGAACAGACACATTTTTCTAACATATGGAGCAATAGATTAACAATATAGGTACCGAATTGATTCAGAATGTGATTGATAGTCTGTTACGCAATTACGGTGCTGTTTAGTTCAATGTCAAAGTGTTGCCAACGACGTGCGGTCGACTGTACCTACCTAATACAACGAAGCAAGACATTTTTTTTTTGTGAAATATTTTAAATTCTTTTTTTATTTTAATCCCAGACTACATTATTTTTAAATAGTTTCTGCTCAAATTCAAAGCATTTATTTCAATTAAATCATTTACAGTTTTGATTTGTCAAGGCGTCGGTCAGGCAAAATAATGAAGCTAGTTGCTAGTTTCCCATTTCAAAGTGTAGTAGGTCCCTATGAACGGGTAAAAAACTTCATAGACACTCTTTAAATGAAATGAGAGATATTTAAAAGAATGCTTTCAACTGGCTCGCCCCTTGTACACGGCACGGTTTCATTACGTAGAAATAAGGTAATTCTAAGGTTGCCTGGAAGAGATCGCAGTAATGCGATAAGGCCGTCCATTGTATTTTCTGTAGTTTCATGTATTTTTTTTATGCTTTGTATTTTAGTGGTGTACAATAAAGTATATATAAATAAATAAATAAATAACGTGTCCGTCAACAAACTCCGATAGTGATCTATACAACACTGACCAACCGTGCCCACACACGACGTATAAACTGGACCGTAGAAAAAACGTGTCCTTGCCTACACATGGCGAATAAACCGTAGTTTTTCACAGCAAGAAAACTGTGTGTGCACAAATGGTCGCAAATCGCCTGGTCGCAGGTCACCTGGTCACCATCCACCTACTCGCAAGTCAGCTGGTCGAAAGTTGTCTGGTCGCAAGTCACCTGGTTGCATGTCACCTGCTCGCAAGTCACTTGGTCGCAAGTCACCTGGTCGCAAGTCGCCTGGTCGCAAGTGCCACTATTGAATGTGGGATCATGTTTAGTTGGTAAATCCTCATAAGCATTCTCTCTTGATTCGTGTCTGGTTAATGAAATCGCCCACTAATACATCCTACGTAGGTAGGATGTACACGGAGAGTTTCGCCACGTTAGCTGCACGGTTCATTTGTTTGCCAGCCACGCACTCGGGCGTAGCTTGGCCATAGGTCGCAATGGATTTTCCTGGCTACATACTCATACAAAGCGAAGCTGCAGAATGTTGTTGGGTCTAACACGTTTTTGCCGCGCTTTATTCTGGCGTTCACCGAGGCCAGGGTTGATGGCTTTCTTGTCATTATACGGAAACGGTGCGCATCTATTCTCGGTAGAATACATGCTAGCTCCCACAGCATCCTCAGTGTATTGTGTGATAGGTGGGACAGAACCATGCTGGCTCACTGGATAGTGCTTGCTGCACAACTGTTTCAATTTTGTATTGTTTTTGCTAACATTAGGTTAAGACTTTTACTAACAACATAACTTGTAATTTGATCTGAAATAAAACATTTATTCCATAGTTTAGCCTAGGCTGCTGTGGAGCGACTCTTTTAGGCACGAGCCTAAATGCGTCGCTCCAAATCATTATATGAGACAGGTATAATAAAGTTACACACAAAAGGCTTTTTCAAAATCAGTTATAATTTTTTATTATTATTTATTCAAATCGAACACAAGTGATTCATATTGTTGTTACTAATACTTATAAACTATGTTAGTAACATTCTCATGAAAATAAACTAAAATACAATTTTTCATTAAAATAACATAATAATCAATTCAAAAACCTATAACAATAACTAAGTCCGCCTCCCGCTACACCAGACTTGTAGCTGTGTGTATGGGTCCAGTGCCCCAGGAACAGGCTATCAGGCTTATCTACTATCACCTTTAAAATGATGTTGGTGCTCCCCCGAAGTCTTTGCATCAGGAATGCTGTTCTTTTTCGCATAATTGCTTGAAAGCTATCTGTACTCCAACCCATACGCCCCCGACGAAGCACCCGACCATCTGACCTAGTCTAAGAGCTTAATAAGCTCGTTTGGAAGACCTTGCTCACGCAATTTCGACCAAAAGATCTTCGAACTATTGCAACTGAAAAGTTTCAGTAGTTCGGTCAACCGGACTAACAACCGAACTACTGCTACTAGAGGAGTTTCAGTAGTTCGGTGCTTTGTTAGAACCGAACTATTGCAACTGAAAAGTTTCAGTAGTTCGGTCAACCGGACTAACAACCGAACTACTGCTACTAGAGGATATATACAACCAGGTCTTATGCCTTGAAGAGGTCCAAAAAAGCAGCATAAACAGGTGTGGTCCTATCAGACTTCTTTTGCTTCGTTTACTCATGCACGTCTGTGGCAGGTACTACGCATTTGGCTTTTATGAACAGCATTACGTCAAAAGATGAATCAATCACGTATTGAGATTTTAGTTAGACTAACTCACTTTACAGACACGGTTTTTGTAACCTGAAAGAGTAGTTTTTTTTAGTAACATGGAATTCATTGCACCTGTGCAAGAAGTATCTAGGTATACCCACCTAATCCGACTCTGGCTCTTTAAATGTAAGTCTAGCGTGGGCGGACAACGGCTGTCTAGAAAACTACACTTTGTACTATTATTTTGTAATGCGATATTACATCGCAAATATTAACTCATCATCTGCCTAGCCTTTTCCCAACTATGTTGAAGTTGGCTTCTAGTCTAACCGAATGCAGCTGAATACCAGTATTTTACATGGAGCGACTGCCTATCTGACCTCCACAACCCAGTTATTGAGTAATACGATACCCCTTGGTAAGACTGGTTGTCAGACTTTCGGGCTTCTGACGACCCGTCACGACTGTCAAAGATCCACGAATGACAGCCGGGACCAATAGCGTAACATGGCACGGAGGGGTCTTGGTATGTAAAGATGGTCACCCACCAACGGACCAACCGCAGTATGGGTACCTTAACCTGATCGATCGACCCGTGCAGCTGTTATTACTTAGCCACAAGCCCCTTACTTTTAATACAATAATAATATCCCGTTAAATTGCTTCTTACATCAAAAACGAAAACACCCAACTGATACGTTCAATGTGTTCATTTAATTCCTGTTTGTAATAGAACTAAATTTCGTTGTAGTGAAACACCGAACATTTACATACGAAACGGTTTTACTAAACGAACTTATTGAATTTAAAATATTTGTAATTGAAACTAAGGATCTCGCTGTGGTTGCTTCAGTTTTTGTTTGGGAATAAAACGTGTCGAGACACGAATTTGAATTGGTGTCAATGTGTATGTCACTAACTTTTTAATAGTTGCTAAGATCTTTTACTTGAGAAACGGTGGTGGCCCAGTGGTAACGGCGGTGACTTACGTGTTCAAACCCAAGCAAGAACGTAGTGTAAATTATTTCATCATCACTGCTCTCGAAATGGTGAAAGAAAACATAGTGAAGAAACCGGCATATCCTTGAACCAAAAATTCGAACACATGTGACATGCGCCAACCCGCACTGGGCCCGCGTGATGGATTATGGCCCACTCCCTCTCACAGAGAGGAGGCCTGTGTTGTTGGGAACATTAATATTTTGAGTTTGGTTCCTAGGCTTGAAAACTGAGAAATTATTAAGATACAGAACCATTAGCAACTGAGTCAACTAGAACTGACCGTTTTCTATCGAACTCTTATTGGACTCTCTAAAGACAGATTAAGAAAATACAAAAATACATTTCAGTAGACTTTATCGGCTTAAACATAAGCTTATTTTCAATATTTTCGTTACAAATATTTCTTTTTTCAATAATCTTATTCTGCACCGTCACAAATCCGTCCCTGACACGAGATAGTTTGCTCAACAAATATCAATACAGTCACTAACAACACGGTATCGCATTACCTGCACACTGAACTTGTTATAGATAATGGTACAAATTGACAAATGGTGTAAACAACTTGTATTTACGACTGTACCTCAGTGTAAGTGGATCAGAGAATACATAGATATGGAGAATATAATGGTGAGCGAATGTACGTACCTACAGCTTGTAATATACGGTGAGCTAATGTAGGTACAGCTTGTAATCTCATTGTGCACATCTACTTCGTATTGTGATGTACCTTTGTTGCGAATGTTATCGATATACGATTTTTTTTAAATGTTTTTTTTACATCGGGTCTTCTTCACGATCCGATATAGTTTACATAGGTGTGGGCACTGCAGTGGGTACTCGAACGAATAGATTACTAGCGATTAACAACCGAAACACAGACGTGTGTCGGAAACAAAAACGAGCGTTGGTACTGAGCGTTTGCTAAAGACTGTCCGAACTAGACTGTAGACTGTCGACTCGCAATACTCAAGTCTCACCGCCAGTCCTCGTTTGCATCCCCTCCACCGACGATCGTGTCCAACCGGTAGGGCTCGATTGCGTTTCCGATCACATGATCATGCGTTTACCAATCAAATTGTTAGATGGCGCTGTCTGCTGTACTGTGGTGCTATCCATCCACGACAAAGTATATTGCCCTACATTGCAGCGTTAACACCTAGTTTTCCCGATTTTCGTTTTTTTTTTTTCTCTATAGAGTTGAAACGTGGACAATCCGAGCAGACAGATGACTGACGCATTCGAAATGTGGTGCTGGAGGCGAATGCTCCGCTACCATACAACAAAATGGGTCAGTCCTTTCCCAACTCGATATCAAGACCCGATAGACTACAGTTTGCCTACAGCGTATTTTGACCTATTTCGGTCACATTATGCGAAGAGGAGCTAGCAGCTAACAGCAGCTGGTCATTGTTGGCAATACCGAAGGAAAGAGAGAACGATGGTCTGACCAAGTAGAAGAAGTTAAGTCCTCTAGCAAATTTTAGCAGGTTGTGATGGCAACTTATGGAACGGAGTCGATCGAGGCAGATTGTCTACTTGGAGGGGTCCAGTGACCACGACCCTCAGTAATGAGGGGCCGATTGAAGAAGAAAACATTAATGCGACGTAAACATACAAACATTCAAAATTATTCATAAATCCCATCGTACCTACCCTATCTTGGATGGATGAATGTATGTTTGTTATTCTTTCACGCAAAAACTACTGCACGGATTTAGATGAAATTTGGCACACAGATAGTTTATAACCAGGATTAACACATGAGATACTTTTATCCCGATATTCCCACGAGATCGAAACTTATGCAGGTAAAACCGCGGGCCTCTGCTAGTTATTCATAAAAATTATATAACGTGTCTAACTATTTACACTAGGTACTAAATTAAATAACTTACTAAATATGCAAATAAATACATAAAAAAACCCTTTTGTTTTTTGCCCACTTAAGCGTCAAGGTACTCGTACGCATCGCTCTCAGCCGGAAAAGTTGCTGTTATTTGTTATGTTATTAACAAATGTTGTTAACAAATTTGATAATAACATAACATATGTTGTAAAATTTTAACTAAAACAAAGACATGAATAAAATAAAAGAACAAGAAAAGTTTTGTTAATTATGATTATATTGAATAATCTGTGGATCAATGTCAAATATTATGTATTGTTTTGTAATATTGTGTACTATTCAAAACTACAGAAAGTCTAATTTCGTTATTGATCACAATCACGAAGGTAGATTTGATTAAGCAAAAACACATCCAGTGCAAACAAACAAAAAACTTAATTAACTATTGTCTCACAGTCCATGCACAATGCTTAATTCACTCGGAAATTTCGTTTCCGTGATCAAATAAAAAGAAAAGCAAAAAGAATCGCAACATCCTGTCAAACTGTAGTTAACACAAACGAAACCGAACACAAAGATGAAAAATTAATGAGAAAATAAACGCACAACATCTGCGTCACTGCTCCTGTATCACGACCAATTTTCGTTGACCTCTACAACGGTATACAAGACCCACCTAACTAGTGTATTTGAGTTAAATCGCGGGCGGGGCGGAAGGTCTTCACTTCTGGCCGTCAATAGACCTATCATGAAATATTCATTCTGGAATGTTCCACCGAGCGGGCTGCGATCTCTTTTATTAGCATTTAAGACAAGTTTTGTAATGTAAGTCAGGGTTTCTTTCATGTCTACGTTCGGCCGGTTTGTTTCTGAATATTGAGGGCGATAATTTGAATGTATTAAGACTTTTCGGGGACAGGAGTTACAATGACATTTTATTTATATTTTTTATTGTCTGTTTTTGAAGGTCAGTCGCGTCCATTATAACGAATTCTGGGCCCGTATTCCCGTAATTTAAAACGTTCAAAATCTAGTCGCAGTGTCATCTCGGCGAAAATCAAATGTCAAAATGTAGGGAAAATAGACGTATTTTTGACAGATTGAGACTGAGATCAGAGGGGTAATTCTCGTAATTTTAAGAACGTTCACAGTCTGATCTCAGTCTCAATCTGTCAAAAATACGTCTAATTTCCCTACATTTTGACAAGTTTTTGACATTTTGTTTGTCGCCGAGATGAGACTGCGACGAGATTTTGAACGTTTTAAATTACGGGAATACGGGCCCAGACTGTGAACGTTCTTAAAATTACGAGAATTACCCCTGTTTTGTTAAGCACGTGTATGAATTTTTCTAAGTAAAGTTTTGATGTTGGTCGAACGTCGCGCGGCGAGATGGATGTACGAAATTGTTACCATGGCGGGTAGAATCTGGATGAGGCTGGCACAGGGGCGTGGGGAATGGCACTTGAAAAGAGTGGCCTATGCTCGGCAGGGGTGAAGTCGGGTTGTGAATGATGATGATGATGAACGTTTTCGTTTCCTCAGAAAGCAATGAACGGACCTTCGTACACACACGTTTTCCTTGCCATGAAAAACTACGGTTTATTCGCCGTGTCAGTGTTGTATGGAACACTATGGAAGTTTGTTGACAACACGGCGGCGCTACGGCATGGTGCGATTGCCGTATACCATAGAACCGTGTCATATACAAGGTCACACGATTTTTCTACGGCGTGGTTAACACGTCACACGGTAAAGAAACCGTGCCGGGTACAAAGGGCCTGACGGCTTTCCAAATACAGAGCGTTTTTTGTGACTTTAATGTAAAAAAAACTGGTGAAATAGACAGATTTTCATGACGGCCACCACTTTTCTAGGAAATCGTAGGTTAAAGCCCATCGTCCACGACGCTACCCAAAAGTAACGTGTTACTAACTGAAATAATTTCGGGCGGGTTGTTTCACGTCAACTTGATGCACGCTTATACGTCAAAAATGGCGCTAACGCCTCGGTTGGCAATTCGTATGGGCAAAACGAGGCCGTATTCTCGCCCGGTATAAACCCGGAGATGCTATTTGCCAGATTTGCTGCGTGGCTGACTTACAGCGCAACTTCGGACCGGCACTCGGTACCTAACGGCGGCAATAGCGCAATTTAAAAATACCTTTTCGTTTGTTTGTTTTGTTGAAACGATTATTTATCTAGTTTGTATGTTGTTTGTCAATCGTTTGTTTGTTATACTCGTACTTTCTTGTACTGTCACGCTGATCAGCATTTCAAGAGTATTAACTTTATGTTGCTACTTGCTATATTTGGTGTGTGTCTCGCGGCAGTCGTGGCGCGCTTCACTCAACTATACGTCAACAGTTTTATAGCATTACACATATTTATCTACACCTATTTATTCCCAAACTACTATTTAATCTTACAAAACTATTATTTTCATACCGCAGCTTGCCTTTGCTTCATTTTCATTTAATTATATTCATTACTAGCTGTGCCCGCGACTTCGTCCGCGTGGAATAGTGACTTTTCGGGCAGCATATTTTGAATAACATATACTTTATAGTAATGCTTCTCTGTAGGTATACGATATTTGACGTATGGCCATCGGGGATGAAAGCATACAGGCTCCTAGGATTGCTAACCCGTGACAGAGCCACATACAACTGACCGTGCGAGAAACAGCTGATACTTAGATCTACACCCACAACTTTCAGCATCTGACCTTGGGCTTTATTAATTGTCATCGCAAAACATAGGCTGACTGGAAACTGGACTCGTTTAAAACTAAATGGAAAATTGTTTGGAATGAGAGGAATCCGAGGAATGAAAACACTTTCACCTTTTCCACACCCTGTTAAAATCTCTGCTTCTATCAGATTTCGTTCTAAATTGGTCACTTTTAACCTGGTGCCATTGCAAAGTTTTGGGGGGCTTAAATTTCTAAGAAGCATTATGGGTTCGCAGAAGTCTCAGACTCTAGCGATAGCACGTGAGCTTCGCGATCGACAGATAAACGTGCCTTTCGTTGTTCCCCGTTTTCCCTATTTCGAGTTGTCATCATTCGAGAACGTTTTGAACTCAGTCGAGATTCTCGCTGAGTCGAAGTTTCTGCAGCACGAAACCTAGCCTGATGTTCCCGAGTTGCAGAGAGCCTTGCCTCACGACCTTCCTCAGATTCCTGTGATCGAACTAATTTCATCCTTTTAGCATTTCTGCTACATTGGGAGAGGTTGGATCTTTTTCGAGGCATTCTTACAATAAAATAGTACATACTACATAACACACAGTTATTTAGTAAACACGTACTATCGTAAACAATTAAATAATAAATACTTACAGATTATTATACAGTCTCAAATTATCACAGTTTAAGTAATAAGTGTTAAGACGTGTAAACCAAACGTAGGTACTTTATAAAACAAAAGAATTGCTAGAAAAAATTATTACTAACCTGAGTTAATGAACTTATACTGAATAAAGAAAACCAAGAAAAGAAATGCCTAACCTATACCAAATGCTTACAATATTTATTTACAAACCCTAAATAAAAATTAATATAAGTAAATACCCAAAAATCAAGGAAAAAACCGCCTAACCTATACCAAATACTTACAATATTTATTTACAAAATTTTAAAGAAAATTAAGAAAAAGAACCTAACCTACAAACCCTAAAATATAAATAAATGAAATATGCAAACAGTCAGTATTCAAGTGAATCGCAATAATCGAATGCAACTATTCGTCTATACTCTCCAGGATACGTGCGTTCGCTACGAATAACTGAATCCTTATGGCAGCGGCGCGTTTTTTTTTTATGAATGGTATCTCGTAGTTGACCTTGAGAGGTCGTGACTACAACCGGACTATCCTGAGGTTGCCTTAAGAATTCTTAAAGCCTCGAGCCAGGGCTACATCTAGATTATAACTAAGCGACTGCACGCTAAGGGCACCCCCTGTGGGGTACGAACCTCGGCTTAGGGCGTCGCTGGGAGAGGGCAGCAAGGGACAGGCTGGATCGAATTAGTATTATTAATGCTTTGATGAGCGCGGCGTTTCCTAGGACTATCTCTTAGAAGGAAGGCCGAAACAAACTCAGAGGTCTCAGTCGGGGAATTTAAAGCTACAGGCTCAGCTACGGCGCGGGCTGGCACTTCAGCGGGCAAGGGTCGGGGGATCAGCGGCGCGGCTCTCAGCGCGCTTTATATAGCCACGGACGCGGAGGCGCGAGGCGTGTACACACGGCTACACATCAAGCTACACAAAACCAATATTGGCTGACCGTTCATCGTGAGAAAATATCATACAAAGTGAGGGCAAGACAAACTGGTTTTGTATAGCTTGACGTGTAGCCGTGTGTACGTACTCTGATAGAATACCTTAACAAATGTTCGCCGTGATTCTTGAAATTGACATAACTTTTTTATTTATGAACCGATTGACATGAAATAAACACTAACTGTTAAGTGAAGCTTACTACAATATATTACTGAAAACCGCATCCAAATCGAATAAGCCGTTTCTGATATTAGCGTGCACAAACACACAGACAAACAGACAAACCGACAAACAGACAAAAAAAAATTAATTACAATTTCGGGTTCGGCATCGATATAATAACAACCCCTGCTACTTTTTTTTTATATATTTCCATTGTACAGACACCACTTTTCTGCAATTTTATTATATGTATATATAGATTTACATATTTACAATTGGACTAACATACAACTCTACTTACCTTAGGCCTATTTCAATTGTTTTTTTTATTTGTTATTACTTGAAGGTGCAAATAAACATTTTTTTTTATTGGAACGAATTTCCTTATCGCGCGTTGCGAAAGGGGGCTAGACGGAAAAAATTAAGACCAAAAGTTGGAACGACACTTTTTGCTATAGTTGTAAGCCGTGCGGCGTGCGCGTGTTTCTCTGTCTGTCTCTCTCTCTCTCTCTCTCTTATAGAAAGCAAGCCAGTTATACTTCGTTCCATCCGGGTGTCCCTTGAGACCTCTCAAGTTTTTTAAGTTAACTTCAATCTTTTTTAATTGCCAAATCAGGTAAGTATACCAAATTAAATAATAATAATAATTTAATTGTAAACATCTATTTTTTACAAGTTTAATGTAACGTAAAAAATATACTTTTGTGACTTTAAAAAGTGCCCTTTATGTGCCTTATAATGATAATATGCTTCGACTTTATTTTAATGTCAGTCGGGGAACAAAATTGATGGTTTTTATGTTATGGAACACTAAAAATCACTTTGTTATTCTTCTAACAATTTCGAATTCATTAAATATGTATGAGTGTGCCTAGTAAGTACTTGGCTTTCACAAAGTTATTATTTTAGGTAAAACAATAGTGTAGTAAGTGGTACAGAGTCAGGAAAACGTACGGGAGGATATTAGTTGCGGGCACCATTCTTTTGTTAATTATTTCTTCATGGTAAGGTTTTTACATTAGATACAAAGATTTTATCAGGACAAGAAATGGCGAGATGAGCTGGACTCGTTTGATAAAGATTGGTCCTTGGCAGCTCTGGAGAAAGGATTCCCAGCAGGGGGACATTGACGGCTAATAAAAAAATAAAAAAAGATTTTATGTACTTTTAAAACTATGATAGATAGAGACACAATGATATGTTGAGCAGACAACATCTTCAAACCTATGAAGTAATGGATTAGAAATTGCCTGCTAAACCCTCGTATGATTGAAAGTGTATTACGCTATGAGGTTGTCGATTCCCATGTCAAATAAAGAGTTTGAGAAAATGCGTGGGTGATGTATTAACTCTGTCCTTTAAGCATGTTATCCTTCTGCCAGGGCCGCGGGTTGTTCGAAAGAGATACCATGGCCCCTGGCACAGGCAACTGAAGGAACACGGGTGGGTGTTAGTCAGTAAAAGTCTGACACGCCCTTCCGCTCAGCCCAGAGCAGGAGAGGTCATTTGATGATTTCAAACCCAAAACAAAAAAAGGATGTTTCCTTCTCCATTTCCATTAACACGTGTCTGCCCATATTCCAACTCGTCGTATGTTTCACGAAAATGTTTTCATAACCTTGTGCGTAACACCCGCTAAAATATGTTATAGAATAATATCTATTTCATAACGCTAAGTTTCTAGTATTGTATAAATAACAGTGCTGTTGTCAAAATGTTACCAACTTTGTTAGTAGAACAGAGGTGCCTTGTGGTGTCTTTACAGACTGCCTATCGTTTCAGATGTGAATAGAGACTGCTAATCTAAAGTAAAACTTATTTGGTTACTTTTTTTTTTGATTTTGATTCATATTGTGTACTCTTATTCTCACTCTCCTGACGAATCATCTTCGTCTAATACAGAGAAGATATTTGTATATTTTTTTTAAATAAAAAACTTGAGAGGTGTCAAGGGACACCCGGATGGAATGAAGTTCAAAGAGAGAGAGAGAGACAGACAGAGAAACACGCGCACGCCGCACGGCTTACAACTACCTATAGCAAAAAGTGTCGTTCCAACTTTTGGTCTTAATTTTTTCCGTCTAGCCTCCTTTCGCAACGCGCGATAAGGAACTTCGTTCCAAAAATGTTAAGACTTTGAACTTGCTTGGGGTTATTTTAGGTAGAAGTAGTATAATGTTTTCAAGAAAGGTCAGGTGCGTAGTACTCGCAATCGGGGTGCGTGTGGGAAGAGTAGTAAACAAGACAAAAGGAGTAAGTAAGAATCTCTAGTCGTTCTGTAGTTTCTGCTTACGACCATGGGAATAAGGCGAGTTTATGTATGTATGTATGTAAGAAGCATAACCAGCCTATAATGTGCCCAATACTAAGACCATAGGCTGGGTGGGACACAAACCTTCTCTCTGTGAGAGGGAGCGGGCCGTTATCTACCACGTGTGCCCAGTGCGTGCAAGGGACATTTATACGACGAATGGAAAATATAACTTAAAAGTATGGCAATAAAATAGAAATTTCATCGGCAAAGATGCCGCGGTATCCTTAGGCATGCCGCGGCGCCCTTTGGCATCATCTTTGAAATTTCGATTTTATTGTCTTACATATAAGTTATATTTCTATTCGTCGCATAAAAATTCCTTGCCGTGCCGTGCTGCCAGTGGGCCTTAAGACATGTACTTAGGTGAAGAGAGCTTTAAGCAGTTTCCTTCAATAGTGTCAATCCCTAGCATCCGGTGGAATAACAACTCACTTCGCATAAGGGCTGGTTTTTCAATCTACAGATAATTTTTAATTTGTGGAATAAAATGGACGTCTGACAGTTTTTTTTATGGATGAAATGTCAAAAATTCAAAATTATTCCTCCGACTAAATTATCTGGCGTTGGAAAAATCAGCCCTAGTGACCTGCAGTGCGATTCTGTATCCACCTCACCGTGAAGCACCGTCACTTAGGTGAAGTGAGCGTGGAGTGAGCTGTCATTCCAAATAATGCTAGGGATTGACACTACTGACAACTCACATCAACCTCACTTCACTTGAGTTTTCACGGTGAGATGGTTACAGAATCGCACTGCTGGAGTGATCTTTTACTAGTGATTTTATGAAATTGTGACTTGTTTCAAAGTCTAAACAGGCAAGTTTACATAAATCGGGCAAACTGCCAGTTCCACTCCGCAATCTCTCTACCTACTTATAGATATTTCTCAGTAATAACCGTAGCCATACTAAGCTATTTCTAACTTAGACCAGTGCGGTTTCTCAAGACTTCAGTCTTCTCACAATAGTTAATAATATCATTTTGAACGAGTAACCTCAGACGCAAAGTTTTAAGTGGCGTTCGCTCTTAGCACTCAGATCTTGATAGGTTAAAATGTTCTTTGCCAAAATTGGCCCCGGAATGGTGTTATCTAGAGCTAGATAATCACTATGAGGAAACTTCGAAGTAAGACGTTTTACTGTTTAGGCCTTGGACACTATAACAAAGATTTAGATATGATGAAGTCACGTTGCCTTTGAAATGACAGGCAGCAGAATAGCATAGGGCTTAGAATTTAATAATAATTTATCCTTGGACATTTCACACAGCGCCATCTAGTCCCAAGCTAAGCAACATAATGCTTGTGTTATGGTAACAAGATGGCTGATAAACTACTTATATACATTTTTTTTTGTAAGTACATACATATTATAGATAGAAAAACTCCCAGACTCAGAACAAATACATGTAGGACTTACAAATATTTGTTCTGTGCGAGAATCGAACCCGCGACACGCAGCGCAGCAGTCCGATCGCTCAGCCACTGCGCTAACCGTGTTGTCAGCTGCTGCTTGCAAAAGAATTTTCTGTGAAAATGTCTTTTGCAAGCAGCAGCCCTTCTAAATTTGTTGTGTTTTGAGAGACACTAGACTTGCGGACCCTACTATTTCTTACGGGTACGTAGATCAAGTAATTTAAAAAAATATATATTTTGTACTTCTGCAAGGCAAAAACCCTCCCTCTCTCCCCTCCCTATAATCTTAACTCTATAAACTTTCCGACATTCATTTTAGTTCATAATAATTATTATTTCATTTTGCTACCGTATAAGTACTAAAATGATTTCCGTATTAGAAAAAAAAACTTTTAAAAACTGACTTGTTTTCTGATCTTCAATTTTATCGAAATCACAAAAACAAATCATCTTCTGCCTAGCCTTTTCCCAACTATGTTGGGGACGGCTTCCAGTCTAACCGGATGCAGCTGAATACCAATATTTTACATGGAGCGACTACCTATCTGACCTCCACAACCCAGTTACTGGGTAATACAATACCCCTTGGTAAGACTGGTTGTCAGACTTTCGGGCTTCTGACTACCCGTAACGACTGTCAAAGATACACGAATGACAGCCGGGACCAACGGCTTAACGTGCTTTCCGAGGCACGGAGGGGTCTCGGTATGTAAAGATGGTCACCCATCCACAGACCAACCGCGTCAAGCGTAGCTTAACCTGACCTATCGACCTGTGCGGCTGTTATTATTTAGCCACGGGCCCCTCAAATCACAAAAACAAATCTTGACTTGAAATAATCCGTTCGTAACTGAAAGTTAAAACGGATAGAAATCTCGTTAAAAACGGTTGAGTGATTATCTAAATTAGCGAACTTATTGAGAGCAAAAATTCTACTTTATTTCGCACAGTGAAATCTATCTTTAGGAAACTTTAATTAATTAGCAGTTCGCTTCAAATGATTTAAATACTTAATGTTGCTATATCGTAGCTGCTACGTCTGCTACGCCAGCTCCAGTTGCTACGCCGTAGCGGATCGCTACGCCTTTCATTTTGAATTCAATCGTAGCGTAGCAATTTTTATGTTTGAGGTAACTTCCAGATTATGTGAGTTCACTGAATAAAAATATACGTACGACAAAAATATCATCACTTAGTATAAGATCCACGGCGCTACTCAAAAGTAACGGGTTTTAAACTTAAATTGCCAGACGCGACTTGCTAAGTCGTTACTAACGTAACAATGTGATATTTGAAATAAAGATGTTTATTTATTTCCGGCATTGTTTCGGGCTACGAAGCAGAAGACACAAATATTTAAACAGAAGGTATTAGCAGAATTTCGGGGAATCACAAATCAAGAATGCCTTTGCTAAAGCCTGAACTTGAGTAGGTACGTACGGTAGACAGTGGTAACAAAAGCTGGTCTCTTATTCTATTGAAGCTGCCAAATCAAGGTCATAGTGTTACCGATGACCTTTAGGTGGCAGTACGTCGTTACACACATCGCGATGTGTGTAACGACGTACAGACTGCTACCTAAAGGTTTTTTTTTATTTTATTATTTACAGATGTTTTTTTTTAATAAACGTTGCCCCACACTAGTGATCTCTAAGGGTTTGTCTGTGCTTTGTATATTTCAGGTTTTAGAGCACGTATTTTTAGAAAAAAATTACCGTCTTTGTATTTATTTAGGTTTTGGTTACATAGAATCCTGTTGATTCCGTATGTTGTTGAATATATCGCTTCACTGCCTCACTAGCTACACCAAGTGCCATCTTATTTAGTCTGCTTCACTTTGTCTGTTTCCCGTCATTCCTCGTGACTGACAGAACAGACATTAATGACAGCAGCTACCCCGCTTGTGTGAATGAAACAGTGTTTACATATCTATTTGATAGATACACTACAGCGTTACCTTAAGGATTAATTTTCATGATTATTGATATGACGCAACACGCTATGAAAATTCTTGTATAGCAGACATCTAAAATGTTTATTCGATCTCTGTAAAAAACTCGATGTATTTTTAACTGACTTAAAAAAATAATTTCATACTAGTCCGCGTAGTGGCGCGATATCAATAAGTTTGTTTGTTAAGTTTATGAGCTGGGCAAATTGATATTTCATTAAATAGTGATTCAATATATTATGCACTTAGAGGGTTGCGTTGATGATTTTAATAATTATAACTCTATAAGGTCGTATTTGTTACGCTAGCGAATAATATTTTTATCAACATCCAATATGACCCAACCTTCAAATTGCAAAAAACGAAAGTAAATTTGAATTTCGCGGGCTACCCTACCGTTTAATAGGTTTTCATTCAAAATCATTTATTTTTATAATCACCGATAGCTCAATCACTATGCCAAAATTGAAGCAATACAAGATTCCTCAAGCTTTTTAATAACCTAAAAGCATTCCAATGCAATCACAACCATTAAGAGTTATCCTAATTCACCTCCGGCTGCTCAAACAATAGAAAACAAAGTTGTATCCCAATCGGTACTGATACTGGTTCGTTAAATCCCTTTCCTTGAAACATTTGTAGTGGTTGATGCTGCTTTGTACCTTGTCATTTGAGCCTTTTATTTTATTTTTTTCGTCATCATCATTATCCACCCTTTTTTTTTTTTTGAGGATGGGAAATCATCAAATGACTCCTCCCGCTCTGGGTGGAGCAGGAGGGAGTGTCAGACTCTTACTGACTAAAATCCACCCGTGTTCCTTCCATAGCCCTTTATGTTCCAGGGCAGCGGTAAACCTTTCGGATGATCCCGCTACCCTGGCAGGCTTCGGGCCTATGGGGCCCCGTCGCTTATGCTGACATCTCTTTGAGGTGCGCGTGGAACACGTACACGCCGTCCGGCACGGGCCTAGTCCTGATCGGACGGAGAGCTACCCATTACTCTCCGCCCGCAGGCCCGCGCCTACGGTGGCCGGGAGTCGTCACGCGGCTCCCGACGCCCGGAGCGTCTCCCGCGGCGGCTGAGGCGTGAGGTGCGCAAGGTGCGTTCCCTTGCCTACCCCGCCACCTCCTTCGCTAGCATGACTGCTTCGCAGAAGGAGGTGACTGCCTCCTACTCCCTCTCGCCCCGGACCATGGCTTGAACCAGTGCCGGACGCGAGAGGTCGCCGCCGCTGCCGATCGCCTCTACGGGGACACGGCGGTGCTCTGCCCAAGCAGGGCAGACCTCCACCGTATGCTCCACCGTGTCCTCTGGGCGATCCTGACAGTGGTGACACCCGGGCGTCTCCTCCCGCCTGAATTATCCACAGCCTGAGCCAATGCTGAGCTGAGGCCTCTCTTTTCATAAGAATGCCAATTACTGCCTCATCATCATCATAATCATCAGCCTATAGCAGTCCACTGCTGGTCATAGGCCTCTCCTATTGCACGCCATTCAACTCGATTTTCGGCAACTGTCATCCCGCTGCTACCAGCCATCCTGCGAAGATCGTCGCTCCACCTAGCCTTAGGGCGTCCCACCTTATGTTGACCGATTCGCGGTCGCCACTCAAGAACACGTCTACCCTAACGCTCGTCGGCCGCCGCTGGGCTCTGCCAATCCCCACGCCTCTGTGCCAGCCTCATCCAGGTTCTGCCCGCGATGGTGACAATGTCGCCGCCGTTCTCGGCGCCGGACAACCGACATTTGGTCTTCCAGTCCTTGGATGTAACATCTAAGGACTGGAAGACAAAATGTCGGTCAAAGTCAAATAATTTATTTCAAATAGGCCATAAAAAGCACTTTTGAACGTCAAAAATAAAATTGATTCTAGTCGCCCCTTCCAAAAGGTAGTTCTCGTATGGAGAAGAATGGGCAAGAAACTCCACATTAGTTCACTGCCTTACTCCTCCTGTCATCACTGCGCCTTGCCAGGAGTCCCAACTCTATTTGAGTTCCATAACTCGTTTAGTTGGTTTCGGTTAATGTTCTACAGGGAATTTATATCGTGGTATCATGTGAGTAGATAAAGATTGGTGGAGGTTGAATATTTCTTTCTGAGAATATCTTGTAAGATTTCAATGTCTAATAACTACGAGGCTTTTACTTCCAGAGTAATGGTTGATCATGCAAAAGATAGGTAATATCTGTACAAATTTTTAATCCAGCTTCTAATGAGCGAATCAAGTTTAAATCATACTTATGAGTGATAAGGTTCCAAATTATTTAACACTGATTATTATTTTAGTGCCAGTCACAAGAATTAAGATTGCACTATGAATAATCATTTTAATAGATTCACTTGTATAAGTTTTCAATGTGACAGTGGCGCTGTTTAGCTAATTATTATTATACATAGCGGTTACTAACTGCACACTTTTATAAATATAATCCTTGGTGCTGTGTTATAAAGGGTTTATTTTTAAACGTTACTTAAAGTTTAGTAGTAGTATGTTGATTGACACATACTTATCTTTCTGACTACTACTTTATGACTGTTTAACCAAAACATTTGACGATTATATGTCTCTTTACTGTTAGCAACGTTTATGAATAAAGAGGGTAAACACACACTAAAATACTACTGGCTTGCTCACACCATAATACCCATGCATTTCTCCACTACTTATGGGAAATACGGAATGCCCTATCTTTACCCATCACCCACACGTCTCAGCAATAAACTAAATAGACTATAATTTTTTTATTGGTTAAATAAACTATCAAATAAATTATATTTATCGAAAGAAAACTCAATTTCCCTTTGACTTTTATGAATACTTACGCAATAAAGTATACGAATATCTTGATCTCGTATATTTGAATTTATTATCATTTCGATAGACACACTTTTGCCTTGCCTTGCCTATCTTTGATATCTAACCAAATATCAATATGTCAATCAAAATGAAACTATAATGTACAGAATTCAATATAATGAAATGAATAGAAATATATTCATATTTCGCTGTTCCTTTTGTTGTATTGAGATCACATCAACAGACTCGGTCCTTTGAGCAGGAAGCTTCATGTAATCAATAAGTAATGATATGGTAATTTTTATGTCACCTATATTTGTTTGACCTTTAAGTTTGTTGTATTTTCTTAACTCGGAGAAGGTATCTAGTACTCAGAATGACAAAAATCTTATCTAATTCGTGTAATGCCCAATTTACAGAACGACCAAATGGTCATTCTGAGAATTGGCCGTACTGAGCACTGGTCATTCTAGGAATTGATCGTGGAAATGATCAAATCGCAGTATGTTTTTTCTCTCGGATTATCATAATGGTGAATTCCCAGGACTATATTACGACACCTCTAAAGTTTTTCAGTCCTATTTTAATTTTATTAATACCTTCTGAATCAAAATAATCAATGGACTGATTGATTACAAAAGGCCAATTGCCGTATGTAAAAACGTTAAAAAATGTGATCGGATGGGTTCACGCTACTGTTGCGGATTTAAACCGAATTCCCAGAATTACCAGTGCCCAGAATGACCAATTCCCAGAAATTCCTCAGAACAACTAATTCAAAATCAAAAGTCATTTATTCAAATTAGGCTGAGAATCAGCACTTTTCGAACGTCAAAATTACAAAAGACAGTCCCCCAAAAACGCCCGCCCTTCACCACTTCCTAGTGCTATCGCTGGGAAGAAGAAGTGGCGCAACAAACTCCCCAGCAGGTTGCAATTCACAACCAGAGGGGCAATTCTCGTAATTTTAAGAACGTTCACAGTCTGATCTCAGTCTCAATCTGTCAAAAATACCTCTGATTTTCCTAAATTTTGACATGTTTTTGACATCTGTTTGTCACCGAGATGAGACTGCGACTAGATTTTGAATGTTTTAAATTACGAGAATTGGCGTTCAGGTATGTCACCAGCCACTGTAAATATATCTATTATCACGGATGTAAAACAAATTTCCAAAATGACCAATTCCCAGAATGACTTATTCTCAGAATGACCAATTCCCAGATTGACCAAATTCCCAGAATGACCAATTCCCAGAATGACCAATTCCCAGAATGACTAATTCCCAGAATTAACAATTCCCAGAATGACCAATTCCCAGAATGACCAATCCTCAAACGAACAATTCACAATAGGTACATCACCTCCTATGATTTTCCAATAAGCATTACTAAGATAACTATAACTACTATCAGTATAATTTGTACTCCGTCAATGTTATAGCAAACGTTGAATTGTTTGTTTACAGTCAAAGAGCACTCGATATCAAAGGACTGTTTATTAATGCACTGATTGATTTCGGATCTTAGTTTAGAGTAAACACTTGTGCTCTAATTAGAGAGTGCGCGATCCGATTATCTGTTTTGTTGTTCGAGGATTTGTCAACTTGGTCGTACACTGAATAGCTTAGGAATAATAGATTTTGGAACACGATTGGAGACTTTTGGGCCAATTGTGCGACAAGAACTAAATATAATGGGGTTTATTCATATACGATTTAGAGTTAAGTGACGTTTAAACGTCAAAATGTATGGTTAAACAGTAGCTAATCACTACTTAACTTCAAGCAACGTTAATTAATAAAGGGGTCAAATTCTACATTCTGCGTCACATTTAGTGCTAATAAATATAATATTATTTTCTTGTTTCTTCTACAGTATCAACAGAAATCATTCGGCGAAAGTGAATTTGTGTCGTAGTTACACTGACAAAACGAAACTTTAAAACTTTAACTTTAAATAAGAAGTTTGAATTAAGCAAACAGATTTTTTTAAATCAGTTTGCTTAATTCAAATTCAAACTTTTCATTTCAGACCAGTGGATCCATATAGAGTTAGTAAAACTTTTCCTATGTTAATAAATAACAAATAACATAAAAATACACAAATTGGCTACATGAACATGTCTGCCAGCCCAGATTCTAATAAAAGGTGCGTCAACCTTGTCTTCCAGTGTAGCTAAATTACTGATAAGGCTACTCCGAAATCGCCGCAACATCGATGCACACCTCTTAACTTTAACTTTTTAATTTTAAGCCGAAATTGTAGCTGACGAAGTTCTTAAGGTATTTTTTTGCTGGGAATCAAATCAACAGTCCTACTTTCGTACGGAACCGTGCGCACAAAGTAGTATTTATAGGTTTTTCTATCCCTAGGCCTAATAAACGGGTCCTAAATGTTGGCCTACTAAACATTTTGTGACCCCCGCTAACGTCACAATAACTTATCGGGCAAAGTAATATTTTACACGTTAAAGGTACCCCAAAAGTCATATATTAGGTATTCTAACAGTAAATAGATCATAAATAATATGATATCACACATACATCACAGAACACCAATGTAATGGTAAACTCTTAACGATAAAATAAGTATGTTATTATCTAAATGAATCTATACTAACAATAAAGCTGAAGTTTGTTTGTTTTTTTTTTGTTTGAACGCGGTAATCTCTAGAACTACCAGTCAGATTTAAGTTAATTTATTTATTTATCCTCATATTGATCATCCTTTTTTTATGGGGACTGAGTGAACTTTATACACTGTTCCTCATGCCTCTATTTTTTACTCTTAAACCGAAATATTCAGTGTCACGATAAGTTATGTTCAATATTTCAGTAGAACACAAACACATAGTGGTATTACATGCGTGCACAAAAGCACGCTTTTGCCGCTCTTAAAAGATGTAAAACGGCTTCGGGATGTCCAGTGCAACGCATGGATACCTCCTGTCCTATGGCACGACACATGTCACGCTGCCGGAGAAATTCAACCGATCCTAAATTTTAGACTTTTTCGATATCAAACGATCTATATTTATAAATCTTAACACACATGATTCATCAAAGAAAACTCACGTGTTGGATCTTATTGGTCGAACACTTTTATTTTTCTAGAGCGCATAAAATTCATAGCATTTATTTATTGTTAGCAAAACTTACCAGACTTTTAAAGCACATACACTTAAGGATAGCACTTTTACTAATAGCACCGTTTATTTGTTAAATACTCTACTACTCTCGTCTTCAACACTGTACACACAACTATAATTACTTTTTAAATGGCCAGTATAAAGCCAGTTTCACACTGCTACCAGCTGATAAGAGAACAGCTGCACTTTATGCAATTTAAAGCGTGAGATCTGGCTAATATGCATATTAACCGGCTAATCTCCCAATTACTTGCTTTACATTATTCAGCGTTTAGTCAAATAGAAGCTGTTACTAAGAATAAAAATATTTATGTATTTTGAATACCAAAATGAAATGTTTTATTAATAAAATTACAAACAAATTAGTACGCGAATAATTTAGTAGCTTCGTTTTACTCTTAAAACATTTTTAAAAACACTTTAAACCTTTTTAATTCCTACTCTCCACCGGTGAAATGAAGAATACAAATATAGTCGTAATTTGGTGTGCTGAAAATGTATTTACCTTAAAACCTTGGCAAATGTCGGCGAGAGGTTAATGAACTATGTTTAATTAATTTGAAATATAAATTGTGTTATTGGCTTGGCCTAGCGTTATCACCCTTGTGAGCTCTGTACCAAGAGTTGACAAGGGTGATAGTGACCAGTGATCCAGTTTGTTGTCGGTCTGTTCTGTAAAAATCTCACCGTGAAAACTGCGGTAAAGTGTGCTGTGATTCCACCTGATGCTGGGATTGACACTCTTTATAGCTCACTTCACCGGCTGCTGCATTAGGAATTTCGTCTGAAATATCAAATTACGTTATATTTAGCTCTAGAAACGGTGAAAACATCGTGAGGAAACTAGGGGGCCTACTCCGAAGTGCAAAGTGCGAATGTTCGGATCGGACCGACACATGGCTGAACCGAAAATTATTGAAAAATGCGAAAAAAGTTCGGATCGACTCAGTTGGGTCGGGACCATAGTCAATATTCGAAAGAGTGTAGGAGTGTAGGATCGGAACTGACCGAACCAAATAGTAACTTCGTAGCAGGATACGGCCGAACATTCGGCAGATACTACTTTGGAAGACACCCCCAGTATGTCCTGAAACCAAAAAAAGTAAGACACGTGACATTTACCAACCCGCACGGGGCCCGCGTGGTGGATTACAGCTCACTCTAGAGTGAGTGGGTTGTAATCCACCACACGGCCTAAATGCTAGGATACAGGCTTTCTTTCTTCGAGAGCGAAGACCTCCCTCTTCTTTTTCCATATATTTCTGTCTTTTGCGAGCCAGAACCAGAAATAACATACAAAATATCAAATGTTTCTTTATTATTATAGGTTAGATTTAACTACTACGAAATGTGTATATTCGTGTGCCTGCTATAAGTGTTTCTTTTATACATCGAAAGATGATACAATCTTTCCGTATATACGATGAGGATTAAAACACTATGCCTAACATAAGCCACAAAGGTCAACTGAACCCTTCTTTAACTCCATATCAATATAACCCTAGTTAAACTCTTAGAGATCCAAAAGGAAAAACCTTCAAAAGAGTTAACACAGGACACTTCTGTTGTTCTTTTTATTTAACTTTTTTTTTTTATTAAGCCTATAAATGTTTTATTATCTAGTTGTTCGTAAAAGAAACGTTGCTTCAGTTTCAGATGTAAAACTTTGACAATTGTGAATGGTGGAAGTTTCGAGTGAAAAATTCGACTTGTTTTAAAGTTGAATCGAGAGGGTTGGTTTTAAGTTTGTCGATGGAACGTGGTAAGGACGCTTTATGGAATGTTCGTTTTGTTTATCGAGTTATAAAATGAGTAATTTATAATTATCATGTGTTTACCTACATGTAAGGAGACATACCCCAGTCTTTTTCTTTCAGGCATGCTTCTAGCATTTCCGCAACACGTTGTTTTTGACCTAGTGTAAACCAAGCTGTGTATTTATTGGATCCACGAATCCGTGAAGACACTTTCAAAAGGTATGTATGTGCTTTGCTGTACTCGGTACATAGATATTTCAAAAGCTCGGGCCAACCTGAAACTCGGTTCAGCTTGCTAAGTAAAACGAGCCTACTGGAACAAACAGTACAGAAGTTTAACTCCAAATCGCATCCTGGAGAAAGTACTCATTTTGACTGACATTGTTTTTAGGAAAGATAAACTTTTCCTGTAAGATGGTAAAATAAGGCCGGATGGCCGGAAGGCCGGATAAGGCCTGGTTTTGCGATACTACTATTATCATATAACGACAACGGTTTAAAAATTGTAGACCAAATATTTAAAGTCAAGATTTTTTTTTTTATTAGACTAGCAATACACACTGGACATGTTTTCTTAAACAGTCATCTTATGTCAGTGTCGTAATCAATGCATATTGTTCTTAAGGTTTCTCTGTTGTCCAGACTGTGTCCAACCTTGTCATTTATCCGCACTTTTTAACTAAGAGATTATTTTTAGAAAAAAGAAAGTAACATAACGCATGTACTGCCCGAAGGTATAAGCAGAGGTATACTTATAGTTTACCCACATTTCGCCAGTTATTTCTAACTCCTATGAAGGGGGCGAGCCTAAAGGAGCCCGAATCCAGACTCCGGGCTACCTGCAAAGAAATTCTCTTATAGTTTTTGACGTGACAACGTCTTATAATTCGATGGAGCCGGCTGCACGCACGAAAAAACATGACTCATGCGGCGTTACCTCGCTCTGAGGCGTTCCATTTAAGGCTTGAAGTGCAAGCGAGAGCGCGGAACGAGCGACAAAGAGGCACAATCGGCCTCCGCTTTTGGCAGCGTTCGATATCTGTCTCTCTCCTACTTGAGTAAGCGATGCGTCCGCGTGTATCAGTATTTTCTTATGACGTTGTCAGGTTCAACTATCGTCAGTAAACCGACTTTACAGACAACCATTTTTTTTTTTTCCTAAAACCCTTAGCAGCAAATTTCGAAACGTTAAAACCATAATTGTACTTCTGAGCTTTTTTCTATAGTTAACGTTAGGCCCGACGTGTAAATACAGGCTCAATCCCTCAACGTCACTTACTAGAGGTAACCAATTCGATGTCCTTCGCCATCAGTCCCTCAGTCAGAGGAAAAATATCCTTAAAACTCTCGGATTTTGATTGAAATTGTTATGATATTTAGGTGCAGATCAGTGTCAGGTTGTGATGTTAATAAAAATATGATTCGTATCCGTAAAAAGTATGTATTTACAGAGTTATGAACGTTTTTTCAATTTTAATATAATTAGAAAAATCATTGAGTTCATCAAAAGTGAATCAAAAATTTGCAATGAATGTGCGCAATATGGAAGGAGTGATGGGGCTATGGACAAATGCTGCACTTGCACGCTGTGTGAGCGTGATCCATCGCCACTCGTTCGATGTCCACCGCGCACAGGATGGATGGAAAGCAGCACATGAAGTGATTTTTTGCTCCATTGGTGTAATTGCCGTATGGCGTTCCAGTGTGAGGATAAATAAACAAACAAATAATCATAAAAATCATCACTACAACACTTAGTTCTTGATATCTGATAAATGTTTTATTTTCTGTAAGTTAATTTGTACAAACACTTTTACATGCCAATATTTTTTTTTAAACTAGATGGGTTCGGCGTTTCCTATCTGACTATTACTGAGAAGAAAGGCTGAAACAAACTCAGAATATCATGTCAAATAGTCATTCAATAGGGAAATTGGACTACCCTAGCGTCTCCCCTTAAAGTTTCCTGACTTTATTCGAAAGTCTCGTTTGTCTAATGGTCTCACCATTGACTGCTGTGCGTAAAGCTCTGGGTTTTAGTCAGTAATTAGGGCTTTTCAAATAGGAATATTGCAGTAACGGCCCGGGACGAAAATGCAATACCTTTATTTTATTTTTTTTACCATTTATGTACACACATTATATAAACAGACATTGAAAAACAGAACAGAAAGTAAGTACAGAGGTGATGCTTATTTCGTAAGAAATCTCTTCCAGCATACCTGAGATAGTACAATAGATACAGAGATGTAGACAGCGTGTGATAGAGCAAAGGAGACAAAAAATAATACATAGAATCAAAAAAACAATTCACTTAAAAACTAAACAAAAATTACGAGAATATACTAACATACATACAAATAAACATACATAAATACTTCTAAAATAAATATTTACTTTAATGATAATAATTATATCATACTCAAAAAAAAAAATACATACACAACTATGATGAAGTGGACAGATAGTGTTCTTTCAATCTTCTTTTAAAAACTGCAATAGTTTGGCAGTCCCTAATGTCAGGCGGTAGTGAATTCCACAATCGCACCGCGTGCACTGTGTACGTACTGTGGAGTAGGAATAGAAGTCGGTGGAATGGGGAGGGGACTTGAGAAGGTTTTTAAGATGCGACCTGCAAGTTGCATCGGAAGGACGGGCGTAGGAAAAACGCTCCCGGAGATAGGATGGTGTTTTAGGAATGTGAAGGAGATTGAATAGCAGACACAATATCCGAGAGTTTCCGAGACCTACACTGACATCTTAATTAAATCTGACATAAAAAAAATATATTTATTAACTAGCTTCTGCCCGCGGCTTCGCCCGCGTGGATGTCGGAAATTATACCACGGGAACGTGCCAACAGGATAAAATGTATGCAGTGCTTCCCCAGGATGCCATCTATCTCGCGGGCCCTTTGTGGCTAATTACAATAGAAAACCAATTGTGTCTCATTAGTGGTGATTAAGAGGGTACCTATATGATATCCTTACCTAAGTACCTACCTAATAAAAAAAAACTCAATAACAGAAAATAAAATACCTACCTACCTAAATAAACCTATTTCTGATGATAACTAAACTCAATAAATAAGCAAAATCCATAATAACTAATATCTATACGAATGACTAATCCTACCTAACAGTATTATAAAATAATCTACGGTCACTACGTACACTATCAAATATACTACCTATACTTTAAAATTAAAATCTAAACCTACGACTTATAAAAATAAACCTAAATAACTCTAAAAACTAAAAGGAATAAAAAGGTCGCACTGAAAAGCACGGTTTAGAATTGCAAGTAGCAGTTAAAATAAGAACGAACGCTCGCCACTCGACACGTCCGTTCAAATCAAAGTTCAAAAAATGTCCTTATATACGGTAGCGATCCGTGGCAGCCGCGCGCCACGCGTGTGCTGCGAACGGTGCAAGCCAAATTCAACCTTCAGCACTACATTTAGAGCATAACCTTAGTGAACTCCACTGCGGGTGACGTAACCTACGACAAACTTATTATTTGCGGCTGGCGCAGTAATCGGGTCTAGGGATTGAACCGCAAAATTAAGTTTGTTTTTTATTGTATATACTTTTCCGGGATAAAAAGTACCCAGTGTGGTGCCCAGGATAATAATGAATAATTATACCAAGTTTCATCGTAATCGAACCGGTAGTTTTTGCGTGATGCCTGAACAAACAGACAGACAGACAAAAATTTTTTTAATAACATTTTTGGGTTCGGTGTCGGTCTAGTAACACCCCCCGCCATTTATTTTTTTGATATCTTCAATGTACAGAATTTTCACTTCTACAGATTTATTATAAGTATAGATCACAATTTGTACAAGAACAGAATAGACGGTGACCCACAAACTAGGCATTTGCCTGTATCTTGGGAGTCAGAGTTGCGATATTTTCAAAGTGTGGTACATAGTGATTATTGCAAGATAGGAAAACAAAGACTAAAATTTAACTAAAAACAATTAAAATCAAGTAGAAGAATTAAAAAAGTGTTTTTTTTTTAAACCAACTGACATTATGGGTAGTCTGTGGGTTTTGCCAATTTTGACTAAGCTATTACGCTAAGTTATTTTGACTAGGATGGGAAGATCATTACATATACATACATAGTTTAATATACTATCGAATTGTCGTCTCCACCTTATATAATATGTATGGATAAGCTTACATCATCCGCAACACTAATTCCTTTACGATAATTCCAAGATCAAGTTATGACGTCATTAAGCTAGTAATATTCATCCAAAATTATCCCACTGTAGGTAATTTCCCACATTATATTAACCATATCCCATTAAATTATATCTAGGTAATATGTCTTACGTGAAGATTCGGTTAGCGTGATTTATTTTAGAATTTTTATTTTATTCCGTTTATTTATTTACTTCTTAGGTACTTATTAAATACATTTTTAAATAGTTTTATAAAAAACATAAGAAAAACATTTGTAGCGGTATCTACAACGCCACATGCGAACAACGCGTCATACTGACGTCACGCAAATCCTGCATCTCGCAAGCAGAGTTTACCGCGCAATTATTATAGATACAATTTCCCAACATCAATCGTAGGGCAACTGCCCGCCAGATACAACACCCGTCTGGTCGGAGGATCCTCCCTTTTCTATGGAGGTTGAGTGAACTTTACACCCTGTTCCTCATACCTCTATATATTATTAAAACTTGAGAGGTGTCAAGGGACACCCGGATGGAACGAAGTTGCTTTCTATAAGAGAGAGAGAGAGAGACAGACAGAGAAACACGCGCACGCCGCACGGCTTACAACAGTAGCAAAAAGTGTCGTTTCAACTTTTGGTCTTAATTTTTCCGTCTAGCCCCCTTTCGCAACGCGCGATAAGGAACTTCGTTCCAAAAATATTAGTCCGCCGGTATCGGGAGCAGGGTCTAGGCTCGGTCGTTAGGGCTCCAGAGACAGGAACCTCCTCACACTGCGCGCCGTATCAAGGAGTATACTGCCTTCTGAATCAGAATTTTATTTCATATTATTCGACTTCTTCATCTGATTAGACTGGTATTAGATTTAATTACAAGTCTCCAGTAAAATATAATTAACTAGCTTCTGCATCCGACTTCGTCCGCTTGAAATTTCTTGTCCTCCCAACCCACCAACGTCGTAATACTTCGTTTTATTCTTCTTGGCTCCCCTCCTAAGGGCCCTAACTTGTCTCGGCAATGGCCTCCATCATGGCGGCAGCGGAGGAGGCCAACTGCACCGGTCCTTCGGCTGGCGAAGTGGCCGAATTGCGGGCGCAGGTCGCCCGCCTGACGGCTGCCACGGAGCGTCTCCAAGAGGAGAATAGGAGGCTCCGAGCAGACCTGGCCATCCTGAAGGTCCCCGACAAAGGGCGGGCGACACCAGCAGCCAGCCAGCCAGCGGCCAGCCAGCCAGCCAGCCAGCTAGCAAGCCAGCCCGTGCCAGTGGAGAGCCAGGTCCTGAACCTGGTTCGGCAGGAACTGGCGGCCTTCCAGGCGCGGTTCACCGCCCTGGAGGGCATTGTCCTGCGCCCGCCCTTGGCGGGTAGGATGGCACCAGGGCCGAAGGCGGCCTCGTATGCTGCCGCTGCCGCCCCTAAATCCGGGCCGTCCGGCCGGGCCCAGGCGCTGGCCAAACAGGCGTCGGCTGGAGGAGCCGCGGCGCCGGCGAAACCGGCGTCGGCTGGCGGAGCCGCCGCGCCGGCAAAACCGGCGCCTGCCGGCAAACCGGCGAAGAAGAAGAAGGGCAGAGCGGCTGGGGAGGCGAAGGGCCCAGAACCTACGCCTCCCCCAGAGAAATCTCCCACGACCAATGCCGAGTGGCAGGTGGTCGGGGAGAAGAAGAAGGCGGCCAAGGCGGCCAGGAAAAAGGCGCAGAGGAGGCGCCGCAAGGAGCGAGCCGTTGCGGCTAGGCTTCGCTCCCCTAAGACCGCGGCTGTAGTCATTACACTACAGCCAGACGCGGTTAAAAGGGGGGTGACCTACCGTGACGTGCTCACCAAGGCGAGAGCGACGGTGGATCTCCAAGAGCTGGGGATCACCGGGGGCCTCCGGCATAGGGTGACCGCCACTGGTGCCCGCATGCTGGAGATCCCCGGTGCTACGAGTGGCCCCACCGCTGACGCCCTAGCTGAGAAGCTAAGGGCGTCCCTCAACGCGGACGAGGCTCGAGTCTCCAGGCCCGTCAAGTGCGCAGACATGCGCATTGTGGGCCTGGATGACTCCATCACGGAAACGGAGGTGGTAGCCGCCGTCGTCAGGACGGGCGGGTGTCTTGCCGACCAGGTGAAGGCGGGCACCATACGTCCTGACTTCACGGGCATGCGAACCGTAACGGTAAGCTGCCCGGTGACGGCGGCTAGAAAGATAGTGGAGGGTGGAAGGCTCCTGGTGGGCTGGGTGTCCGCGCAGGTCAAACTGCTGGAGCCCAGACCTCTGAGGTGCTATCGATGCCACGTGGGTCACCACGTGAGCGTCCAGTGCACCTCGGAGGACCGCAGCACTTTGTGCTTCCGCTGCGGTAAGCCCGGACATAAGGCCGGCTCGTGCAACGCCGCGCCGCACTGCGCTGCATGTGCGGCTGCTGGCAAGCCGGCCGATCACCGGGCGGGCAGCAAGTCCTGCGCCCCACCCGCCGAAGCCAGGAGGAAAGGCAGGCCCTCCGCCACCGTCGCCACCACCACCACCGTCGCCGCCACTGCCGCCGCCGCTGCCGCCGCCGCCACCACTGCCGCCGCCGCCGCCGCCGCCGCCGCTGCCGCCGCCGCCGCTGCTGAGGGTCCCTCACAAGGGGCCCGGGAGGGGGCTGAAATGGAGGAGTAATGGCTCCGCCTTTACGCCTCCTCCAGGCGAATATCAACCACTGCGCCTGCGCTCAGGACCTGTTGCTCCAGAGCATGGCGCAGTGGTCGATTAATATCGCCGTGGTCGCTGAGCCGTACTTTGTCCCGCCCAGGGATAACTGGGTGGAGGACCTTAGCGGCTCAGTGGCCATAATTTCGTCGGCTGTCGCCGGTACCCCGTCCCTCGAAGGTGTCACGAAGGGACAGGGGTGCGTAGCAGCACGGTTCGGAGAGATTGTGGTAGTGGGAGTCTACTTCTCTCCGAGCCGAACTCTCGCCGAGTTCCAGAACTCTTTAACAGAGTTGGGTGTCGTCGTCGCCAGAAGCCATCCTTTCTCCGTGCTAGTGCTCGGGGACTTCAACGCCAAGAATGTGGCCTGGGGTTCCCGTTGCACGGATGTGCGGGGCAGGATGGTAGAGGACTGGGCTCTGGAAACAGGCCTGGTCGCCGTGAATCGGGGTTCTGTCCCTACGTGTGTGCGGATGCGGGGCGAGTCGGTAGTGGACATCACGTTCGCCAGCCCCGCTCTGTCACAGCGTGTCATCGACTGGCGCGTCATGGAGGAGGTGGAGACCTACTCCGATCACCGGTATATCCGGTTCGATGTCTCCACCCAGACCTCTAGCGCGCTGGTCCGACAGGCCCCGAGTGGTCCGCGTTGGGCGCTGAAGCAGCTGGACCGGGAGCTCCTCCTGGAAGCCTCGATCGTGCAGGCCTGGGTGTCTTCACCGGACAGGCCTGCTGATATTGACGATGAGGCGGAGTGGTTCCGGGAGGCCATGTCCGAGATCTGCGACGTGGCAATGCCCCGAGTCCGGCCAGGATGCGCCCGACGTCGGGTGTACTGGTGGTCGCAGGAGGTGGAGGCGTTGCGCAAGGCGTGCGTCGACGCGCGACACCGGTACACCAGGCACCGCAGGCGCCGCATCCGCCCTCCGGATGCGGAAGCCACAGAGGCGGAGCTGTACGAGGGGTACAGAGCGGCGAAGACCGCCCTCCGAGAGGCTATCCAGCGGGCCAAGGCCACGGCCCGCGAGGAGATGCTGGAGACTCTGAACAGAGATCCATGGGGGCGCCCTTACAAAATGGTGCGGAATAAACTCCGCACCTGGGCCCCCCCGCTGACTCAGAGTCTCCGCCCTCAGCTGGTGGAGGAGGTGGTGAGCGCTCTGTTCCCTTCACGCGGGGAGCATACTCCCCCGCCTATGGCTCCGCCACTCACGGTGCCCGAAGCGGACCACACGGACGACGACGACGACACCCCTGAAGTGACCGGGGTAGATCTGAGAGCGGCGGTAGGCAGGCTTAAGGCCAAAAACACCGCCCCAGGACCCGACGGCTTGCCGGGTAAAGCCTGGGTCCTGGCCTCGACGGCTCTCGGGCCTCGACTGGAGGCGCTCTTAAGCGCATGCATGGAGAGAGGCCAGTTTCCACTCCGTTGGAAGACGGGGAAGCTGGTCCTCATTCAGAAGCCGGGGCGCCCTGCGGACTCTCCGTCCGCATACCGGCCCATAGTGCTGCTCGACGAGGTTGGCAAGCTCTTTGAGAGAGTGATTGCGGGCCGCCTCGTCGGGCACCTTGTGGGGACTGGGCCGGATCTTGCGGATTGCCAGTTTGGCTTCCGCAAGGGGCGCTCTACGGTGGACGCCATCATGCGCGTAAGAGCCCTCACGACGGGGGACGCGGTGTCCCGGGGTGGGGTGGTCGTGGCGGTGTCACTCGACATCGCCAACGCGTTCAACACCCTGCCCTGGAGCTGCATTGGGGAGGCACTCCGGTATCACCGGGTGCCGACCTACCTCCGTCGAGTAGTCGGGGCGTATTTGACGGACAGAGCCGTCATCTACCCCGGTCGCGACGGGAACTGGAACCGGCGAGAGATGTCGTGCGGTGTCCCACAGGGATCGGTTCTGGGGCCGCTCCTGTGGGACATCGGTTACGACTGGGTGCTGCGGGCCGACCTCCCTGAAGGCGTCAGCGTAGTTTGCTACGCTGACGACACGCTGGTCCTGGCGCAGGGGAGGTCGCATCAGGCGGCGGCCGACGCGATGACACGCGGGGTTGCGATAGTCGTGGAAAGGATCCGGCGGTTGGGTCTCGAGGTGGCATTGCACAAGTCCGAGGCCATGTCCTTTCATGGGCCTCGGTACGGGCCACCTCCGGGATCCCAACTAGTGGTAGGAGGGGTTCACATCGGCGTCGAGACCACGATGAGGTACCTGGGTCTCGTCCTCGACAGCCGATGGAACTTCGTCGAGCATTTCCGACGTTTGGCCCCCAAACTGGAACGGGCCGGGGCCGCCCTAAAGCGGCTCTTGCCCAACCTGAGGGGACCAAACGCCTCCTGCCGGAGGCTTTACGCGGGGGTCGTGCGGTCCATGGCCCTATATGGGGCCCCGGTATGGGCGCGTTCACTGCGGCTTCGAGCCGCACACTATCTGAACGCGCCCCAAAAGGTGGTAGCCGTAAGGCTGATCCGGGGCTACCGCACGATCTCAGGCGAGGCAGCAAGCCTCCTTGCCGGACTGCCACCATGGGATCTGGAGGCGATAGTCCTCGCGCGCCTATATGATTGGCGCGCGGAGGCACTACGCCGGGGGGAAACTCCGCATCCGCGGCAAACCGCGGCGGAGCGGACGAACCTCCGGTGCGATCTCATGGCGGCATGGAAGGAGCGACTATCGCAACCCAGCGCAGGGCACGCCACGATAGCGGCGGTAAGACCCCTCTTTGAGGAGTGGCTAGAGAGACGTCACGGCGCTCTCACCTACCGCCTGACGCAGGTCCTCTCCGGACACGGATGTTTCGGGAGGTTCCTGCACATCATCAGGCGGGAGGAGACGCCCGGGTGTCACCACTGTCAGGATCGCCCAGAGGACACGGTGGAGCATACGGTGGAGGTCTGCCCTGCTTGGGCAGAGCACCGCCGTGTCCTCGTAGAGGCGATTGGCAGCGGCGGCGACCTCTCGCGCCCGGCCCTGGTTCAAGCCATGGTCCGGGGTGAGAGGGAGTGGGAGGCAGTCACCTCCTTCTGCGAAGCAGTCATGCTAGCGAAGGAGGTGGCGGGGTGGGCGAGGGAACGCGCCTTGCGCACCTCACGCCTCAGCCGCCGCGGGAGACGCTCCGGGCGTCGGGAGCCGCGTGACGACTCCCGGCCACCGTAGGCGCGGGCCTGCGGGCGGAGAGTAATGGGTAGCTCTCCGTCCGATCAGGACTAGGCCCGTGCCGGACGGCGTGTTCGTGTTCCACGCGCGCCTCAAAGAGATGTCAGCAAGTGACGGGGCCCCACAGGGCCGAAGCCTGCCAGGGTAGCGGGACCATCCGAAAGGGTTTACCGCTGCCCTGGAACATAAAGGGCTAAGGAAGGAACACGGGTGGGTTTTAGTCAGTAAAAGTCTGACACTCCCTTCTGCTCCACCCAGAGCGGAAGGAGTCATTTGATGATTTCCCATCCTCAAAAAAAAAAAAAAAAAAAAAAAAAAAAGGGCCCTAACTTGATGTTTCGCCTTCCTTAAGAATAATCAAATCTGACTGGTAGTTCCAAAGATAAGCGCGTTCAAACAAACCAACAAACTCTGCAGCTTTATAATTAAAAAGGTTCGAACCTTTGAGGCATATCCGACCCACCGCCATTTTGTTTTTTATAACAACGCTTGCGCACACGGTGAATGTAGTATAATGATTTAGATAGTTCTCACATGGCGATGTTTACCTCCAAATATATCGGAAACGTGACACTTTAGGGTATTATATTACTTGACATTTTTTGTTTGTAAGTGTACCCGTATACAGGGTTATTGGTAAAACATTAACTAGCTCTTAGAAATATATTGCTAACATCATAAACAACAACTTTTGTTCTATAACTTTTATTAATTCATCAGATTTTAATTTATCAGACTTTCATACAAAAATAAATATATTTCAATTCGTTGAATTGTTCTGTTACGAACTCTACGCGAAGGAAAAGAAAGCGCTGGTTAGGTAAACAAACTGCTGTGTGTAGTACAAAATTCAGCGGAAGGGAATGGAAGAACAACGAAATCTTAATGGTTTGTTTTTAGTAAATATATTATGTTTTGTAAACGTGGCTAAATAATAACAGCCGCACAGGTCGATCGGTCAGGTTAAGCTACGCTTGCCGCGGTTGGTCTGTGGATGGGTGACTATCTTTACATACCGAGACCCCTCCGTGCCTTGGAAAGCATGTTAAGCCCTTGGTCCCGGCTGTCATTCGTAGATGTTTGACAGTCGTTACGGGTAGTCAGAAGCCCGAAAGTCTGACAACCAGTCTTACCAAGGGGTATCACCCCAGTAACTGGGTTGTGGAGGTCAGATAGGCAGTCGCTCCATGTAAAATAATGGTATTCAGCTGCATCCGGTTAGACTGGAAGCCGACCCCAACTATGTTGGTTTGAAAAGGCTAGGCAGATGATGATGATGATATATATTATGTTTTGTAAAAAGTCATAGAACAAAAGTTGTTGTTTATGATGTTAGTAATCTAATACTGCAAGTTTGTTAGTGTTTTACTAATAAGAATGTACGAGTATACTACTTTCATCATGCGCGGAAACTTTGAAAAAGAAATCAAAATGACGGCGGATGGATATGCCAGCCAATCAATTCTGTAAAAATCTCACCGTGAAAAGTTAGGTGAAGTGAGCTTAGAGTGAACTGTCAATAGTGTTAATCCCTAGTATTAGTTGGAATGACAGCTCACTCCACGCTCACTTCACCTAAGTTTTCACGGTGAGATGTCTACAGAATCGCACTGCCATAGATTTCTTATTTTTTATTTAATTACCAATTTGCGATGTAACATCGAGTCGAGTCTATAAAAGATTTCACTTTCATCCAGTTACGGAATATTTAATATAATTTTTTTCCCTATTTTTTGTAGTTTTGATTTATATTAAAAAACCCAAAAATAACCCTTGCAAAGCCTTTCTCCCAAACTTATTCATCATCACATTAATTATAAAAAGGCGAGTTTAATCCCAGAAAACAAAAAAAACACTCTCCAGTAAAAACACAGGAATTCATAAACAAAATTCACACCTGAGATGTTGAGTATTATAATAATTTAACATCTTTCCGCTTGAGGTGAAAAAATATAGCTCACTTGAAACGAGGGTAGAGTGATAGCCAAGTTTTCTGCTGAATAAGCTGCATGACAAAAGGTATCATTCATTTTTATTGTAACTACAATCAGGGAAATTAATGGAGAAGTACCGTGCCATTTCATGAGCAGTGATGCAGTGGTAACGGCCGCGAATTATGAGTTGTAGGTCGCAGGTTCGATATTCAGCTGCATCCGGTTAGACTGGAAGCCGACCCCAACATAGTTGGGAAAAGGCTAGGCGGCAGATGATGATGATGATATTATGTTTTGTAAAAAGTCATAGAACAAAAGTTGTTGTATATGCTGTTAGTAATCTAGTCCTGCAAGGTTGTTAGTGTTTTACTAATAAGAATGTGATGATGAGGTCGCAGGTTCGAACCTAGAAAAACGGCAAAGGAAAACATTGTAAGGAAACCGGCATGTCCTAGAACTAAAAATTCGAAGCCGTGTGACATCTACCAACCCGCACTGCGCCCGCATGGTGGATTACGGCCCACTCCCTCTCGGCGAGAAGAGGCCTGTGTCCCAGCAGTGGGACCATTATAGGCTCAAATAACTGACAAAGAAAGACAGTTGTGATTTGAATAAACGGATAATTTAAGCTGGTAGTAAATTTGCTAAACAATGATTCACAAAATGCCTCAATCTCAATGTCTCTGCAATTGCCTTCATTGATTTACAAAATTACAGACCTATTTATATTACCATATTGTGTCTTTATTATCTTCGTATCCTTCGCACATCTGCCGCATGTCAGACGACCAATGGGCCAAACTTACGACCCGATGGGTCCCTCTTATTACGGGTTGCAGACCAAGAGCTAAGCTAAGTTAGTCAAGCATAGCTCGCATAGCTGACGCAGTTTTCCATACTTGTGTGCAGACCGCAAACTATGCGAACTAAGCTATGTGAGCTAACTAAAATATGCGAAGCTAAGTTAGTTGTGTATGCCGATGCGCAGCTACACGAGCTAAGCTAAGCCCCTCCCGCTACCCCGCACACCCTTTGCACATCCTGACTGAGCTTTGGCTTAGCTGTTGGTGTGCACGCTATTTATTTCTAGCTTAGCTTAGCCTAGCTTGCTTGACATAGCTTAGTTTAGCCTTGGCATAGCTTAGTTTTCAGTCTGCAACCCGTATAATGGCAAGCGACATCGCGGCAGGCTCAGATGGAGATGGCGGGATGAGCTGGACTCCTTCCACAAGAACTGGTCCTTAACAGCTTTAAACAGAGAGAAGTGGAAAGAGAGTAGGTAGGCTTTTGCCCTGCAGTGGGGCATCACAGGCTTTTAATATTATTATTAAAAGCCATATAATCAATCATCAAAGCAATATAATTTTTAATAATAATATCCTTCTTATTCCGAGTGTAGAGCCGACCATTGCACACAATTATTTATTTTACCATTTACATTTACAAGAATTGCAGTGCGGTTCTGTAACCATCTCACCGTGAAAACTTCGGTGAAGTGAGCGTGGAGTGACCTGTCATTCAAACTAATGCTAGGGATTGAGACTATTGCCAGCTAAGCTAAGCTCACTACACCTAACTTTTCACGGTGAGTTTTTTACAGAATCGGCTGCCGATTTGACGCATAATAAGTAATTATCATTAGCTAGATATCATTTCTTTAAAAAGTTTTCAAAACCATATTAATGAAGACTTATATGGGTCTAATAATATGTAGGTTAGAAGCACGCTTTTGCGACATACTATCGTGCAAAAAAAGTTTTTAATTAATTAAATCTAATCGAAAACCTGAAATCTTTGTAAACCCTCAACTTTTCCAATCTTTTCCTGTCAATCCACTTTAATATGAATCGAAAAAGATTCAATCTTCTGTTGTTACTAAAAGGTTTCTTTTTCATTTTGAGCCCAATACGCTCGTTAAAAAATAGAGCAATCCGTCATTCCTTTTCAAACTTGACTCACACTGCCGTGCACCCATTTCAACCCGCGTCCGAGCATTAATTAAACGAATGAGCCCAATTTCAGGTTACTCCTTTCATGCTAATTGAAATAAATGCAAAGTTTTAATCAACGAATGGAAATGGGGTGGGGGCTCCCCTGACTAGTGTTGGGAGATTTGGCTTGTAGTCGAGAAAAAGGGGCTCTTAGTAGACTAGATTAATTTGAATAACGATATCGTTAATAAGAATTAACGATACTGTCATAAAAACAATTTTGGAAAGTTCATAAAACTACGTACGTGGCCCTCGTTATGAAAAATCACGCAAAAATCGAAGCGATAAAAGAAAGTTTATTTTTTTATTAGAAACTAACTTGACAGACGTCCTGTCCATTCAATTATTCATACATCCTATACAAAATCCCATTGAAGAAAAAAGGACGTTTAGATTTTCCGAATTTGTATTTTTCTGGAAAGCATTGCCAGTGTTCTTCTATTTTCCATAAAAACCTAAATTCGGACTATTACGAACATTTTAAAACAAAAAAGAAACAAATCGGTCGAGCCGTTCTCAAGGGATGCGCTTACCAACGAACAGCATTTCATTTTTATTTATATTGATAGTCTTTGCCTGATTTTCACTCTTCATGAAGACAAGCTTTGAACTTGAATATGTCAGTACTTAATGAAAAAAGATAAATTATTTTTTACTGCAAAGACCAGAGGGGCTATTCTCGTAATTTTAAGTACGTTCACAGTCTGATCTCAGTCTCAATCTGTCAAAAATACTTCTGATCTTCCTACATTTTGACAAGTTTTTGACATTTGTTTGTCGCCGAGATGAGACTGCGACTAGATTTTGAACGTTTTAAATTACGAGAATTGGCCTTCAGGTTTTTACACACACTTTCACACGTCAATCATGTGTTTAAAACTAGATTAGGTCGGCGTTTCTTCTCTGAGAAGGAAGGCCGAAACAAACTATGAGGTCACCGTCTCATTTAAAATCCAGACATAATCTTGGTCAGAGCATGTATAGATTGGTAGATTGGTTACTGAAATTAATGATCCCTGAAAAGGACCACATGTTGGTTTCTGAAAAGAACCACACAGATTGAGTGGACCTGTCCAGCCGATCGATTCTGTAAAACTCTCACCGTGAAAAGTTAGGTGAAGTGAGCTTAAAGTGAGCTGTCAATCCCTAGCATTAGTTGGAATGACAGCTCACTCAACGCTCACTTCACCTAAGTTTTCACGGTGATATGGTTACAGAATCGCACTGCAGCACGTATTTAATTTTGTCAAAAATCGTGCAGCTTTACTCAGAACTTAAGAAGCTCAACGATTCGAGGAACAATACCAAAGAAAGGACATTTGGGTGGGCCGCATAAATTACTTAAACTACCATACCATGATTAAAACTGAAAAAAAACAATGAACCACATAGTCTTCACGTTCACAATCATAAAATAATACCTACATTGTACAATATTTTACAAAGTAAAAATTCATGTCATTGTATATGTCATCTACCTAGCCTTTTCCCAACTATGTTGGGGTCGGCTTCCAGTCTAACCAGATGCAGCTGAGTGACAAGCACGGAGGGGTCTTAGTATGTGAAGTTGGTCACCCATCCACGGACCAACCGCGGCAAGCGTAGCTTAACCCGTGCGGCTGTTATTAATTAGTCACAAGCCCATAGATATAATACCATCATCGTCATCTGCCTTTTCTTAACTACATAATATGGTTTGGTTGGTTTCCAGTATAACCTGATGCAGCATCAATGGAGCGACTGCCTATGTAGCACAAACATTAGTAAACTAATTTTATTGTTTCGTACAGTTTAAACAACAATCATTATGTAATAGTAATCTACGTATAATCAAACCCATTGTACCAAAATTACAAGAGCAGGTCTCACACGAAAGCCAGATCCACACAATAGCACAGAACTGTACGGAATCAACAAACTGGGCTAGACTAAGGCCTTAAGTAAACATGCTCGCCCAGCCTTGATTCGTAACGACAATATCCCAAAGCTATGGGCAGAACTTCAAACTACTTGAGTTTGAAACCTAACCAATTCGACAAACAGATGGATTTGCATTAGTACGTAGTTATAGTGTGTATTTGAAACAAAGCAAGCTTGTACGTGGTATCGTGTGTTTGTTCCTAGCTGTATACCATAATGGATACCTTAATAAAACAGAAACGTTCGAAATGCTTCAAAAATAAATCGAAGATTTCGATTCGCTTTCGTTTAGCGTGTAGCCTTGTATGACGAGGCTTTTAAAACTATGCCAGCTGTTTCACTTTCAGACGTGTTACAAGTTGTAAGTCGTAGGTCCAAACCCAGTCAGGCGCTTTACTTCGTGTAAATGACTTCATCAGCAATGCTCTCAAAGCGGTGAAGTAAAACATCGTGAGGAACAGGTTCTAGAACCAGAAATTCGAAGACATGTGACATCTATCAACCCGCACTGGGCCCGCATGGTGGATTACGGGCCACTCCCTCTCACTAAGAGGACCTGTGTACCAGCATTGGGAACATCGTAGACTGATTATGCTTGCTTATGCTACTGGGCCTTATTCATCTATAAAGTAATTAACATCAATTCGAAAAGAAGAAGGTTCACTTTTGCTATAGTGTAGTTAGGTAAGGTCTTTCTGAGGTCTAGTTGACACTATCAAAGGAAAAATATGTGATCCAAGATATATAAATTTTAACGAGCGTGTGAATAACTTTATTTCCTTTATCCTAACATACTAAATGTACGATTTACAGGAAACTTCTGCTCGAAATAAAAGTCCGTGTATTTTTAGGACCGTAGACAAAGGAAAACTCAATAAAGTTTTATAAATAAACTTCCTCTTGTCTCAAGCGCATCCCTATGGGCCTCATCTCGCTAATTTGACGGCTACTTTCACCCTAATCCAGGGAGTGCGGTGATGCGAATAAGTTTTGTGTAAACAGTTGAATAAAACACCCATTAGTACTTTTTGTACGTTTGAATAAACATGCCTGCATAGCTAGGCCACGGCCTGACGCGAAATGGCCCAGAGTTCGCGATTGCATGTTAAAATAAAGCAGGAAGTTTTGTAATAAAGTGTTTTAAAAGGAAAGTTTTTGGGTATAAATAAGAAAGGAAATTTTCTGGATTTTTATTAGTGTTTTTTTGTTTGTGTTTGACATATTTTTGATTCATCTTTGTATTATTGTACTTGTCTATAATATTCAAACTAAAACCTAGTCAGGTATAAAATTAAAATTTATAACTGTTAGCTTTTTAAATTAAGTAAATATTACCCTTGGAATTTAATTAAACAAAAAGCAATTTACTGGTAAAAAAATAACCATAACGGCCTTATTACAAAACAAGGTATTTCTTCAGACCCAGGTTTAAACCATCAAGAATTTGAAATTTCGACAAAGTTAAAGTTCTTATTATGACGTCAAACCCGAGTCTAAGTTGCCAATTTCGCATTAAGAACTTTACGTAAGTCGGAATAAAGTTCAAAATACAGTACAGTTACAGTAACTGGCTAGGTCTAAACCTAGCTTAAACATTCGAGCCACTTACTGTATTTAGAACTGTATTGAAGTTAGAACTCGTTTTGTAATAAGACGGTATGACTTTATTTTGAACTTAACTTGTGAAGTTGTTTTTTTAAGTCTTCTACAGTCTACAATATTCTATAATTACTTTTAAGAAAACTGTAGTAAGAAAACTTTATTTAACACCGTGTCCTAACTGAAAAGGTCTGTCGCGTACTCGCACAACAGCCTCATGTCACCCGGGCAAATGCCCAAGGTATTCTATCGAAGCCAAAACCTGAACGAAACTCAACACAAATTCTGAACCTCGGTAAGCCTTAAACCGACGATTTGAGACCTGAAACAATAAGACCTTCAAATCTTGGCAATCTTAGGAGGATTATTTATGTTATTCGTTGTATTTGCCTAGTTTTGTTGACAGATTTCACGAATACTTTTTTAAAATCTGTCAACAAAGCTAGGTAGGCCATACAAACGTGAATTCTTCTCAAACAGTTCTAGAGAAACAGTTAAGCCATGATATAACACGTGCTATAGGTACAATGTTACTAAACTAAACACATTTTAATTTGATTTTATGAAGGCATAAAATATTCCAATCTGATCGAACCGTTTGGGGTTGAAACACTAGTGCCATGAGCTCCGAGTGCTCACTTGGTTTTTCGAAATATCGCCAAGCGGTCAAAAAATTAGCAGCGCCATACAACCTGGCAATGCTGCCAGCCTTTTGGGCACTGTTGTTGTTGACAGCGATGCGGATGAATTTTTTGATGCCCTATGATTCTTTTGGTTCTTTTTTCATATACCTACTACATGTATCGCCAAATCTTATTCCTGACCACCGTAAGGACTATTCCTGCTTGCAGCGCATATTATTCATCGACCTGAAAAGGATCCTCTTTTGTTTTACTTACGCACGCAGCTGTGGTCATCATGTGCACGGGATTTTGTTTTCAAAATGTTATTTACAACTATTAGCTAGGTACCCTATGAAAAGTGAACAAAATATATAGGTAGTATGGTATGCAAGAATAAATTAGACATAATTTGCACTCAGACAATATTTGTTGTTAATAAGATAAGGTCTTATAATTAATATGAGGTGGGTGGTGGTGGTGGTTTGGAGATGTGGTGGTGGTGGTGGATGCGTACGTTAAATCCATAATTATATTATGAATTAAAGTTGTTCTTCTGAACTACGCAACGGATTTTGACGATATTTTCACCAGCATTTATCTGAATTTATGGGTTCATATGTATAATACATCAATGTTAGACTTACATACAAGGTAGCAAGGACATTGACGCTCAACCAGTTACCATAGATTCAGCACATGATTTTGAACCCTTCTTATTGCTATTGAAAGTTTTTGTAGGTTATTAAAAAAAAATTGCTATTGCATACATTTTGTATGCTGTATTGCTCTTTTTTTTTGATGACCAACGAAAAATATTTACCCTAGGAGATCTAGAATTATGTGCTGAATTCATGGTTGCAGTTTTCACGCAGGTGTCCCTGTCAAGACGTAGTAACCGTGCAAAGCAGGGATGGGTCGCTAATTATTTATTAATCATACTTAGACGAGTGAAGTCAAAGTTCTGACTAACAAGGACGAACCTAACAGGAGTTAAAGCAGACAATAGTTAAGGGACAAAAAGTTACTTAACCCATTTGTTGTAAGTACAGTCAACAAAAGAGATAAGTCGTATAAAGTTGAAGTTTAATAAGAAACCGATGGATGTTTTTGAATGAAATTTAATTTGGTTAATGAACTGTTTGTTTTCTATTATTTAAATAAAATTTTATCCGAAAACATCAATCCGTTTCTTACTAAACTTCAACTATATCCGTCGACCCTGCATACTTATCTACTTTGGTGACCATACAAAGAATTCCTTACGAATAAAGGCTACATAGTTTTAGTTCAAACTAAAAGGAAACAACATTTCGCCTTCAAGACATATAAAGGGCACACGAAAAGAGATTGAATGTTATGTTAACAATGGAATTTTTCATCCGCTTCCTCGTCTGTTAAATAGGCTAAACGCGACAGCTCCCGACTGATACAAATTGCGGCTTAATCCAACGATTGAGCGTGAACTATGGGAGTCGTTACGCGGATCCAGCCGACATAATAGTCCTTCTTTGTCGCTAATGTCCCATAAAGGGAGAGCTGTCCTCACGGCAAACGGTTTTGACGGTCAATCGGGTTTTGGACAACGAATGGGGTTTTTACCCTAGTTACCAGAGTGTATGTGTGTGTCATGTGAATTTCGGGTGAATATTTGTGATTTATTTATTAAAAATTTATGCACAAGTAAAAAAAATACAGTACAAAGGTGGACGCAATGTCTGAGGCATTTTCTACCAGTCAACCTCAAAGGTGATACAGAGACAAAACATGGTAGATGCAACATACGGGATAAATAGCAAGGAAATTACTATAAAATACACGAATAAATACTAATACATATAAACAAAATGAACTATCAGGAGAAAAAACGAATACAGCAAGTCAGCGCTGGATTCGAATGTTACGGTCAGCTTCTGATGGGTTACGTTCACGCTTCTGATTCTGCATCTTCATTGATTGTAAATATCCAGTGAGACACACATAACACAACATCATGCCTGTTTTTCCCGAAGGGTCAGGCAGAGCTGTACCAATAGTACCTACAACCACATTTTGCCAGTTATGTTTTGCCCTTCGATCAATAATAGTACTAGATTCCCGATAAGCGCTTCAAAAACGGCCCGAAAAATAAGACCACAAATACTTTTGTGGTCTTATTTCAAATTAGTATGTTTTTAACCTTATTACTTAGACTTAAAGTTTCATTTTAGAATAAATAACTGAAAATTTAAAAATAAAATGATTTTATTTTCAAGCGACATTTTAAAAATATTTTGCAATGGTAATTAAACTTTATGTTTAAGCATTAAGGTTTATAATAAACTGAAGTTGTTAATATTATTGATAAATGATAAATGATAAATGATTTTATTTTGTAAGTAGGTTTGTACAAACACTTTTACACGTCAATCATATTTTAAAACTAGATGAGGTCGGCGTTTCCTATCTGACTAGTCTGAGAAGAAAGGCCGAAACAAACTCAGACGTCACAGTCTCTTTTAAAGTCCAGACATAATCTTGGTCAGATCATATGAAGACCATGTAGGTCGATGTCTGAGATGGTCTTTTGAGGAAAGAACCACACAGATTGAGAGGACCTGTCCAGTCAGTGCACGCATTTGTCAGAAATCGTGCAGCTCAACTCAAAACTTAAGGAGCTCACCGATCCGACGAACAATACCAAAGAAAGGACATTTGGGTAGGCCACATTAATTACTCAAACTGCCAGACCATGACAAAAACTAAGAGAACAGAGAGAAAAATAATATAAATACAATGACCCACATAGTCTTCACATTCACAATAATTAAAATAATATAATACTTTACTAAGTAAGCAAATGTCATAGTATATATAAAATTCATTAATGTCAGTGTATATAAAAAAAAACAACAACAAAACAGAGAAAAAGCAGCTTAATCCCAAGCCTTTTTGTCCTCGATATAATCCTTAACGGTATAAAAGGCTTTCTGGCACAACTTACGTTTAATAAATGATTTGAATTTATTAAGGCTTAGATCTTGAACTGGGCTTGGAACTTTATTATAAAAGCGTATACATTGGCATCTGAACGAGCCACCTATTTTCTTGAGCCTTGTTGCAGGTACAACAAATTTGTGTTTGTTCCTAGTATTTATATCATGGATATCACTGTATTTTTTAAATAATTTTATATTTTTATGGGCATATAAAAGATTTTCATAAATATATTGAGAAGGCACAGTCATAACATTAATCTCTTTAAATTTGTCTCTGAGCGAGTGTCTCGGACTCAGTTTATAAATTGATCGAACAGCTCGCTTCTGCAAAACAAAGATAGTCTGAATATCAGCGGCATTTCCCCACAATAGAATACCGTATGACATTACACTATGAAAATAGCTAAAGTACACTAAACGGGCTGTCTCTACATCAGTTAAATTACGATTTTTTCTAACAGCGAATGCTGCGGAACTTAGCTTTTTTGACAATTTATCTATATGTGGACCCCACTGAAGCTTAGCATCCAAAGTTATGCCCAAGAATACTGTGCTGTCTTCAGGATTCAATTCTTCGCCCTTTATCAACACATTAGTTTTCACCTGCCTAACGTGAGGTAGCGTAAACTTAATGCATTTGGTTTTTTTCTCGTTTAAAAGTAAATTATTAACATTGAACCAGTGGACTACTTTAGAGATCGCGCTATTTACATCGTCAGTAACCTGCTGCTGACGTTTAAGTTTAAACAAAAGTGAAGTGTCATCTGCAAACAACACTATATCATGATTATCCTTTATGAGGTACGGCAAGTCATTTATATAAATAAGAAACAAGAAAGGACCAAGAATTGAGCCCTGTGGGACTCCCATTGTTACTATAGATCCGGGAGATCTTTTTCCATTAACGTCAACGCTCTGAATCCTCTTACTCAAGTATGAAGTAAGAAGATCCAGAGCAGTGTTCCGGATTCCGTAGTGGCGGAGTTTCCTGATTAACGTTTCGTGAAGAACGCAATCGAATGCCTTGGACAAATCACAAAAGATGCCCAAGGCATCGCATTTATCTTCCCATGCATTATAAATATGTCCTAAAAGTTCAACACCGGCATCAGTAGTTGAACGACCCCTTGTAAAACCGAACTGTTTGCTATGTAATAATTTGTGTTTATTAAAAAATCTTTGCACTTGATCTAAAATTAATTTCTCAAAAATTTTACTAAAGGTAGGTAGTACAGAAATAGGTCTATAATTTGTAGGGTCTGATGTACTACCTGATTTAAACAAAGGTATTATTTTACTATTTTTCATTAGGTCAGGAAACTCCCCACTGTTAATACAACTATTAAAAATAAGAGCTAGAGTAGGTGCTACAATGTCAATAATAGACTTAGCAACTTCTACAGAATTACCCCACAGATCTGCAGTCTTTTTAACATTTAAAGTGTGAAAGGTTTTAATTATATCTCTACAGGTAATATGTTCAAAATGAAATTCCGAATCGCAACCATTAACATTTTCCTTAAGCAAAGACTCAGCAACAGAAGGTGATGACTTTAGGGATTTAGTAGTTGAAACGGGAATATCTGAAAAGAAATTTTCAAATGCCTCGGCGACTTGTGAGTCTGATTTTATTATGTTGTCATTAATAGACAGGCTGTAGTCAGTATTTCGGTTACTAGATCTTCCCGCTTCACTATTAATAATAGACCAGGTCGTTTTAATTACATTACTGCTGTTTTTAATCTTTGAACCCAAATAACGTGACTTGGCCATATAACAAACTTTTTTAAATAATTTTGAATAATTTCTAACATACAAATTAAATTCATCAGTGTTAACATAATACCTTTCATTGTACAGTTCATAAAGCCGCGTTCTACTTTTATGAATACCAATGGTAGCCCAATCACTGAAAGATGCGTTACTATTAACCGAGATAGTCTTGGGAATAAAGGTGGAATCAAATTGTTTACAGTATATATTAAAAAAAGTATCATATAGATGATTAGGATCAGCATGAGTTGACAAAACTGGTAATTTATTAATGAGTTTAACTTTAAAAGCCTCCAAGCGACTTGCAGTTTTGGGGTTAACAGTGATATCCTTTTTAGCCACTTTTTTGTTTTGGTTTTGAATAGTTATCCTTTGCCCGCAGTGATCCGAATCTAGTAAATTTATAATTTCTTTGTGGCTTGGTATAATATCTGTATAAATATTATCTAGGCATGTGGCACTAGTAGGTGTTATTCTTGTGGGCTCCAAAAATAGGTTTACAAGATTGTAGGACTGAAACAGACTTATAATTTTACTACAAGAACCTGAGTTTTCTAATAAATTAACATTAAAATCACCACAAATGATAACGGACTTGTTTGAGTTACAAATCCTGTGTAATACTTCATCCATTACCTTTTCAAAGCAGTCATACAATCCTGAAGGGGGTCTGTACACACTTAATACAACCAAGTGCTCCAATTCTATACAGGCAATTTCAACTGTACGCTCAACAGATAGGCTCACAATATCGTTACGATCTTTAAATTTGAGCTGGTTACTTACTAAAATTAAAGAGCCACCATGTATAGCATTTATTCTGCTGAACGAACTACCAACCTGGTGATTATTAAAATTGAACAAGAACTGGTGACTTTTCAGCCAATGTTCTGTTATACAGAGAATATCGATACTATTAAAATTCATAAATAAGTCTACTTCTAAATCTTTGTTCATAAATCCTTGAATATTTTGATGCACCAGGTTGATACTATTTTGTACATTATAGCTAGAGATTGCCTCTATTGTCTTAATTTCTAATTTAAATTATTAGCAATGTCATGAGTTGTGACTAAATTGTTAGCAGAATTATTTAAAATGTCATTGCATTGCTCAAAAGAAGCAAATTGTTTAGCCAAATTTTTGGCTGTGATAGAAAAAAAATATGATAGCGACACAGCTATCTGTCTTTTATGATATTTAGAAAGATAGTACATAACAATGTTATATCTATCTTTTGTCAGATATAAATTATTATTAACATAATTGTTAATATCAATCAAGTGGAACATGTTATTATTATATGTCAAGTTATGCATTGTCATATTCAATTCGAATCTTAAGCTATTTTCTTCCTGTGGCAAACTGTTACTATAAGGGAATGTAAACAACACAACTTTTCTTAAACTAAGATTACACAATGTTCTATAATACTCAAGTAGTTCTCCTTTGTTTACATTTCCCCTATTACCCATAAAAATTAATAATGTTGTATCCTGGGAAAAGTTACATTTAGTAATTTCTTTCATAATATGAAACAAAGAACAACCAGGCATACAGTAATTTAGTATTGAGTGTCCTGGATACTCATCTGTCAACAAGTGACCTAAGTCCTTACCTATCTCATCACAAAATAACACAATATCATTATTTAAACTTTGTTTGCAAGGTTTATTGAAACTATTAGTAGAAGGAATTAACAAATCAACACAGGGCTGCAGTAAGGAGGTGTTGCATGTTGTCAATGAATGATCCGGTGTAAGCGCATTGGATGGTGTTAGACAATGCTCACAGTTGTTTTTTTGTGTGTTTACCAGTTCATTCATTGCCAACACATATTCCCTCATTAGGTCTTCAGAGGTATTATACTTGTTGGTCATTGAACTAAGTTTCTCCTGTAGATGGTTAAGTTCTGATTGCAAGGCATCTGTGTCAATGTTGTACTTCCTAGTACTCTGCTCCAAGTTATAGGAATACATGTCTAATTGTTTAAGCAAATTCAACCTTTCTCTATTTAATTTAACACTTTTGATAAAGAACCTTTGTCTTTTTACCATTTTTTGAGTTTTAACAATGTACTTATTAATTTTGATGTATTTTTTAAGTTTATTTTTACTGCCAACTACCCTCACTGAATTATATATTTTAGATTCATCATCACCTGTCAAATCATTAGTGTATGTGGGGTTTATGGCAGAAACCATTGACGGGGCAATAGGCATCAACTCATTGAACAGACTTTGATTCAGCGAGGCGGTGATGTTAAGATTGCTTGTCTCAAGTTGAGTTATTTGACTTTGAGCCTCATGTAGCTGCTGTTGTAATATATGTTTTTGACTAAGAGCTTGTTCATACTCTATGCTACACTGGCTGAACCCGTCCACAATAAGCCGAAGTCTATCCCGTTCATCTATGGCATCAGTGTATTGAGTATATATCTGAGCCATTTCAACTTTTAACTTCCTATTCTTTTCATGGGCATCAAAGAGCACCCTTTCATTGTCATCCAATTCCTTAATTAGTTGGTCACAGGACTCCTTTGAAGCCTTTAAAGCGCTCAAAGCCTCATTGAGTTTGGACTCTTCGAGGCGAGCGCGGGCGCTGCGAGTCATGATCATGTTATAGACTAGTAAGGAAGCGACAAGAAATTAGAAGAGAGAAGGTAGTTGTGGTAGAAGTTGAAAATTGAGTATTGAGTAAGTTGAGAGTGAAGCGATGATTATTTGAAAGGAAAAATGAAACTTTTAGATGTAATTAAAAGGAGTTCTGTCACCAAACTAAAGTAAGGTTATGTTTACGTTCAAAGGTCATTGGCATCAATAAGTAGCCTTACTAAAAATGAACAAAGCAATTGCTGATAAAATTGAAGTGCGTAAACAAACCAATAGCAAGTAAAATATAAAGTATTGTACCTGATATCAAGATGACAATGCAAGATTCATTTGTGCCGGTAACTGTCACCGATTTACATTGAAATAATTACACTTAATTTGCACTAGGTAGGTGAATCTAACACGAAATACACATTATTGTCCTATTTACTTAGAGATTATTCGGTAATAGGCCTCAAAAACAATGAAATTTAATATTTAATATTAAAAATTACAAGAACAAATTTTAAACAGCTGTTAGCTGTAGTGTTGCCACAGGAAAAAAAAAAACTTTTTTCTTAATTATTAAACTTTTTTCTAAGAAATGTAGATGTGTACGTGTGTGCAAACGTGGCCACTTGAGCGACTGATTTTTGTTCCTGATCCTTAATCTAGTACTATTATTGATCGAAGGTAATAAACTTACTTTTTTTTTTTTTTAACTTTTCCCCACACTAGGAATTTCTCCTGTATCGTGGGTGCGTTTACAAACATCTAAACTCACATACACAAACAGCCAGACCCGGAACAACTACTTGTAGGCCATACAAATATTTGTTCCGTGCGGGAATCGAACCCGCGACACGCTGCACAGCAGTCAATTGCTTAACCACTGCGCCAACCGTGCCGTCAATATATTCCCATAAACTAGTCATAAATCCAGACTCCGGGCTCCTACTAAGAAATACCAGGAATTTCTTCCAGGAAAAACACTTTAACGCTACTTACCCGACCTGGAAATCGAACGCAGGAGCTCATGCTCGCAATAGCGTTTTCGACCACTACACCAACGAGGCAGACCTATAACCTGTATCTGGTACAGTCAACAGCAAAAGTAGATGATCAAAATCAGAAATTCAATACTAATGAACGGAGTTCGCGTCAAAACTGTGCGGCGTCAAAGTGATTCAAAAGTATGTGATTGTAAAGTATACCAAACATTTACTACTAGTACAGCTGCCATATAGCTGCGAACTCCGTTAATTAGTATTGAATTTCTGATTTTGATCATCTAATTTTGCTGTTGACTGTACTAGTTTACGCTGGGTTCCAGTTTGAGAACTGTTACCAGTGAAATTGCACGCGAGACATTTCATTTATCAACTTGTATCCCTAAAGATAACGCTTCGGCAGCGGGTATTATGCGGCGGTAACCAAACCATCGAGTGAATTTGTCTACCTGTGTAACTTCTATTAAAGTCCATTATAATTGATAGATAGATAAAACGTTTATTCAGTGCAACAAAAGACACAATACAAGTAATAAAAAAAAACATAAAAAAAAGGTGAAACATAAAACAAAACAAAGATTATAAAGCTAAATTAACCCATAGACACATAGTATAAGTAAATATAAGGGTCGATCACTCTGGGCGGTGTGTGTCTCATGGTTGCACCAAATGGGAGTCCAGCTCAGCATGTGACAGGTACAATACCTGACGCTGGTATTCTGCTGCATCCCGTTAGTGACACCCGGATGTCGAGAAGACACATAATTGACATAATATTAAAGTAGTAAATTATATTCTATTTTTTTGTTTGTCGATAAGGGAACTCCCCTTATCTACAAACCTGACGAAAGCTGGATGATCAAATTTCATCTATTTTCGTAAATATTTTTTTTTAGTAATACTTACTTCATTGAAACCCACACGGTAAGCCCTGTCATTTGATATGTCACACGGTACAGTTAGCAAAACATTAAAAAAATCTTATTTGCCTCCCAAAAGTTGACACCATATTCCGATTCATTTAATTAAGTTACACGTCCGTGTTTAAGTCACAAAAATTCGTACATGTACCAAACAAATTAATCGGTCCATTAGATTCAGAGCAAATTGGCTGTATAGACGGATAGACACGCGAGTGATCCTATAAGGGTTCCATTTTCTCATCCGGACGTACGGAAACGTAAAAGCCTTCATTAAATACTGTTCACCAAAAGAATATTTAAATAAGGATCTCAAGACATTCTACGGCGTAGCAACTGGCGTAGCATCGTAGCACACTGGCGTAGCACCGTAGCATAGGAGGTACGCCTTTGTCGCTACGTAGAAAATATTAATAAAATATTCCACTCATTTTAATTTGGAGGTTCACTTCCTCCTTTTTAGTACATAACTCCTTTTGATTATTTTCCGTGTAAGTCTGCTAAAGGAAATTATTAAAGAAGGAATGTGACTGCGCCGCTCAAAGGCGAGGCAAGACGACGGTACTTTTTGTACTAAGGCATTTAATAAAGTATGTTTACGTTACACAGGTTCATACATATAATACGTTACATGGGTTGTCATACCTGTGTGGCAATTCTCGTAATTTTAAGAACGTTCACAGTCGGATTCAGTCTCAATCTGTCAAAAATACCTCAAATTTCCATACATTTTGACAAGTTTTTGACATTTGTTTGTCGCTGAGATGAGACAGCGACTAGATTTTGAACGTTTTAAATTACGAGGATTGGCTTTCAGATCGACGTAAGGTTTGACTGAAGAGTAACTTTGTTTTGGTTGTTCTCTTCATTATTTAAAAGGAATAAAAAATGTGAAGTAATAAGAGTTTGTAAGGATTGTAGCAGGTGGCATTCTGTAGTTTCCCACGTGGGAAAAAGGCGTTCATTTATGTCTGCATAAAGCTGTTGAAGTGGGTTGAAAAAAAATATTGAAGTATTCATACACGCCTCCTTCCCATGGGGGTAAACATTCGAGCAGAAACTACAGAACACCGCCTGCTACTATCCTTATATGCGCCTTTATCTTCATTTACGTACATACATATATATCAGAGGGGCCATTCTCGTAATTTTAAGAACGTTCACAGTCTGCACCCTAATTGCGTAACACACGATCAATCGGAACCTGAATCATTTTGAAGCAAATTACTAATCTATTGATTCATAAGTTCGAAAAATTTGTCTGCTCAACACGTAAATAACGCAATGAATATTGTTGAACTGTCAAATAAAACCGATTTCGATCGATCGTGTGTTACGCAATTAAGGTGCTGATCTCAGTCTTAATCTGTCAAAAATACCTCAAATTTCCCTACATTTTGACAAATTTTTGGCATTTGTTTGTCGCCGAGATGAGACTGCGACTAGATTTTGATCGTTTTAAATTACGAGAATTGGCCTTCTGGTCATACACGCACGAAGGTTGCGAGCACTACGCACCTGACTTTTCTGAAGAACATCACCAATAAGGTCACTATATGTCTTCCTAGGGCGCCGCGCCCCCTCCCGGCGTTTCTATTCACATCTGCCTTGTATTCAATGGTTCGATATACATAGCACAACAACACTAATCATCATCTGCCTAGCCTTTTCATGTTGGGGTCGGCTTCCAGTCTAACCGGATGCAGCTGAATACCAGTATTTTACATGGAGCGACTGCCTATCTGACCTCCACAATCCAGTTACTGGGTAGGTAATACGATACCCCTTGGTAAGACTGGTTGTCAGACTTTCGGGCTTCTGACTACCCGTAACGACTGTCAAAGATCCACGAATGACAGACGGGACCAACGGCTTAACGTGCTTTCCGAGGCACGGAGGGGTCTCGGTATGTAAAAATGGTCACCCATCCACAGACCAACCGCGGCCAGCGTAGCTTAACCTGACCGATCGACCTGTGCGGCTGTTATTATTTAGCCACGGGCCCCTCTTAGCACAACAACACTAATAAGGCATAATATAAATTAACAAGGCAGTATTAAATTATAGAGTGTATAACTAGCCCTAAAACTGCAACCCACGGGTGTCGTAACACAAAATTATTGCGTACTTCCGTTATAAACATAAGGTTTAAGTGTAAAATATTACTTAAATATAACACATTACTGACACTTCTAACTTACGTGTTACCATACACTCCAAAAGCAGGTCAATGTTAGACAAAAACTTTCAAGCGATTATGAACCATGTGTTGTGCAACTATTAACTGCCATGTCACTTTGACTCATCCTGCACTTAAGCGGGATCCGTAAATTTCTTGCGAAACTCAATATTTCTTTAGTTTTTCGCAAATTGCAGTGTTGTTTAACGTTTTGATCATACGCGGCAGTTTTGATAAAATAATTACTAAATTACGATAAAATAAAAAAATAATATAGCTCTCTAAATTATTTTAATGGAAATAACACTCATTATCATCATCATCGGGCTACAGCAGTTCACTTCTGGACATCAATCTCGTCGATTTTTCCAGTATTGTATTCCACGAAGCTAGCAAAATTTCTAGTTTTCTTAGTAAGAGCTTTTGTTATAAAACCAGCAAAAGCCTACATTTTAAATATCCGTTTTAAATTGGAAAAAATGATTTTGTCTAATAACTTATAAAATCCATGTGACAGGAGGCAAGCATTATGCTTCTTCTTAGCGTATCGATGGCAAAAATTTCAAACATCTTTGTCCCAAAATTTTCTGGAACCTCGCCTGTTGTAAATTCACGGGTCGATGTTAATATGGGGAGCAATAGCTACTGATAATCTCAACATCGAATGGTTTTTGATTTAACGACTAACTTTAGAATTTTGCCCTTACAAAATAGACTTTGTAAATTTCAGAGCATTATTGAAAAGTAATTCATTTGCTCCTATTAAATAACGCTCTGAAATTTACAAATGGCTTGAAACTAAGTTTTTACTGCGTAGTTTGACACTTAGTAAAGCGCAGCGGGCATTTAAATAATACGATTAAGTTTAATTCTTGCTTAACTTGCAGAACTATTAAGAGTTGAAGTTTTTATCAAAGTATGCAATGGTATGAAACTATGTAAGATCAAGTATTTTTAATTGTAGAAAATGTTAATTATAAAATTAATTAATTACAGAACATTTAAATACACACAGATTATGAAGATTGAGCTTGCGATCCATGTTGGAGGAATTCCGTCCTCGGTCGAAAGTTCAGAGGAAATCCAAATAGTTTGAACAAAAACTTAGTTGGAAATTAGAGATGAACCTCACTTTAATCAACGTTGATTGTTCTTGTAATTGTGAACTTAGCATACCTACCAGCGAGATTAAAATAATTAAAAACCTTATGTGAGATTCGGAGAAAATTATCATCATCATTATTATCGTATCTGGAACCACCCACTGCTAGGTACAGACGCCAGCACATCAAGCTACTACAATCTGTCAAATTTCTTGAATAGATTTTCAACTTTATCGCTAAAGTGTTAAGGTTCATGGTTGATTGAGAAAATTTGACAGTTTCGGGTAGCTTGACCTGCTGGCGTCTGTACTTTCGTCTTTTTTTTAAGTTAGTTAAAATGTAAACAATCAACAGATTATCTCCCGAACAGATCAGCACCCTAATTGCGTAATACACTATCAACCTCAATTGGAATCAATTTGAAGGATATTGCTAATCCATTGTTTCATAAATGTTCAAAAAATGTACCTGTAACAACGTAAATAACGTAATGAATGTTGTTAAACTGTCAAAATAAAATCCATTGCTACTGTTAGTGTGGTACGCAATTACCCCGCAGAATCTGACCGATATCCATCGAATCAAAATCACTCGGAGACTGCACGATAGTGGTTATCGTTTACCGTTCCGTTGACCGAATCATTCGATAGTATCGATTTACACAGCCTGTGCCATACCGATGATATTGGCTTGGCAATTAAGATATTGCAGCTCAAAAGGTATAGGTGTACTGGCAAAATCAAATCAATCAAAAGTCATTTATTCAAATTAGGCTGAGAATCAGCACTTTTCGAACGTCAAAATTACAAAAGGCAATCCCCCAAAAACGCCCGCTCTTCACCACTTCCTAGTGCTATCGCTGGGAAGAAGAAGTGGCGCAACAAACTCCACAGCAGCACAGCTGTCTGTTCAGTTAGAAAATAGTTAATCATCTGCCTAGCCTTTTCCCAACTATGTTGAGGTTGGCTTCCAGTCTATCCGGATGCAGCTGAATACCAATATTTTACATGGAGCGACTGCCTATCTGACCTCCACAACCCAGTTACTGGGTAATACGATACCCCTTGGTAAGACTGGTTGTCAGATTTTCGGGCTTCTGACTACCCGTAACGACTGTCAAAGATCCACGAATGACAGCCGGGACCAACGGCTTAACGTGCTTTCCGAGGCACGGAGGGGTGAAAGATGGTCACCCATCCACAGACCAACCGCGGCAAACGTAGCTTAACCTGACCGATTGACCTGTGCGGCTGTTATTATTTAGCCACAGGCCCCTCTTTTAGCCACGTTAAGTTAGAAAATAGTTGATTGGCAATAATATTCGGCAAAGATTGAAGTCTTTGGTGTTCGGGATGATTGAACACTAAATTTACTGGTTAGTAGTAGTTCCGTTCCTGTAAATTAAAGATTTACAGGAACGTTGGGATAGGCACGAGAAAAAAGAGGCCTATGTTCAGCCGTGGGTGTAGTCGGGCTGTGGATGTAATAACGCTAAGTAGTTTTCAACTTTACATAGATAACATAACATGACGCCTGTAATTCCCGAAGGGTCATGCAGAGGTGTCAGTCACGAGCAAAAGTATGTATACACTCGACTTTATTCAAAAGAGATTTACTCCTTTATTTATTAATGAAATTTTATGTTGTTACGAACATAGCATTTACGAACCCATAGGTTTATGTAATGTGTCGTATTTCAACAAAAATCGAAAAGAAAAGCGAAAATATCGCAATTGAAAGTTGCCAAGTGTTGACATATATTGGTGTTCGTGACTGTACAGTAGTGCACCCACATTTTGCAGGCGCGAGCCCATTGTCCATCATCCGGGAACAAATCCAGACTCCATTCAACTCCAGACATCCAATTTGACAGTTCATTAGAAAAGTTACTGATAGACGTATTAGTTTAATTGTACGAAGTTATCATCATTTACTGCATGATGATGGTTATCATGATCACAAGATGATTAGGTATCAAGGATCAGTCAGTGATCAGGATCTAGTGATTTTTATAAAATGCCCTGTTTTATGTTTATCAAAACATCACGCTTTGTTTTGATATGAGAAATTCCAGACTACGTTGCGCTACTGTTGAATTCGGTGGGTTCGAGTCCTGGACTCGAACCCACCGAACTCAACAGTAGCGCTTGCAACCAAATAAGCCATCGAGGCAGTCAAAGTAACATATAGACAGGATGAAATTGAATAGGTGAGCCAAATTAAAATATCTAATCCAACGTGTTAATAAGTATATTTAGAACATGTCAATAAGGAAAGGGCACGTATTGCATACGTGCGCGTAGACGAGCGATTTGGCAACGTGTCGTCGTGCGCCTTTTTTTTCGTAGGAACGGTCAAAATTAGGTAAATACCGCTAGTTGAACTTATTGCCAACTTTCTTCGTGTTTTAAACTTTGCGATAAACGGATTGCTTATCGGGCGCGCGCTAAAATAGATACTTTTATTTTCTTATTTTTTTTGATAAAAAAGAAAAAAATACCGGAACGACGATAATTCATGTCTACTTGAAGGCAATACCTTAGTTTGCACTATCTAAGAGGATAATAACACCATGTTTTCGAGAATATAGATTTGGGTAATGACAATTTATAATGATTATGTAACAGTTACTGCACCTCCTATTTCGGTTTGGCGCAAGTTTTCAATTTCATCATGAAATTCTTTAGATACTAAAACCAACGTCATCCAAGCCAATTTCGATTATTAGTAGAAGATCGAAAACCAATAACACAACACTATAAAACCCGAATCCATTCATAAGACTGCATAAAGATCCAATAACCCCATGTTTTCTGTATCATGAAATAATATCGTCCATTTTTATGATCGTTCGTGTATAAGGGTGACATATTTGACCCGGGTCGACCAATCGATTGGCCCGTAATGGACGTTCTGAATGACGAAATTTCGCGAACCGCGTCACGTATACTGAACTAAATAAGTGCGCGCAGTGATTTTCATTATGCCCCTTATGGTTTTGTTGCAACACTTTTGTTCTGTGTAGGTACTCGGATTTTTTTAGTGCTGTTGTATTGTGTTTGGGGCATGATGTGGTTTTGTTATTTTTTTTCTTCTTCTTTGTGTTCATTTGTTTATTTTTTGGAAGAATGCTGTCCGTACGTAGGGAGCTTTGTTGTATTATTGGAAGGAAGTTTCTTATGCCGCTTGCGGTAGGGGTAAACTAGTAGAAATCGTCACGTAGCGAAAACGCGTTAAGAAAACTAAAAGTTAAATCAAAATGTAAATCCAAGATGGCTGCTACGAAAACTTTCAAAGAACAATGCTCATGAATCCTGTACCATGCTGTATCAAAGTCAAACTTTGTCTATAAAAAACAGACTACACTTATCATATTAACTCCTACAAACGTTCTTTTTGTAAGCAAAGCCCGGGTTTCGGAGATTTAAAAAAAAATCGAAGTAACCTGAAAACTGGGTACTTTATTTTGTTTGACGTGTCATACACGAACGGCCATTATTGCTCTAAAAAAATGATAATCGTGTAAATAAAAATTCTAATCTATTTTATTCTAGTTATTTTCAATTAATGTAGAATCGGCAAAGTATAATTTTTTTACATGTTTTTTGAAAGACATGATCATGACACATTAAAAATTCAAGGTTATATTAATCATATCATTTGAAACGGAACATCATGTGTAGGGAATAAAACAATATCAACACTTTTGTAATAATAAATTAAATCCCCTGATCAAAAATCAAATTTCCGACGCGTAATTCCGTAAAAATTGATGAAAATAATTACTATAATATTTTGATCTTGATGCATGAGACTTTTTGGTACGACGTTTTGTCATTGTACTTTTCATCACAGGTGTCGTTTGCATGGTTTTCAAGGGTGCTATAACCGATGGTGAAATCAAATAGAAAATCCAAGATGGCGGCCGCAAAAAAATGAAATTTTTTATCGAAGATATCGTTTTCATGGTTTTTGAGGGTGCTAAAGCCAATAAGTAAGGGTAAAATGAAAATCCAAGATGGCGGCTGTGAAAATTTTCTATGATTACACCCTGAAGGCCAATTCTCGTAATTTGAAACGTTCAAAATCTAGTCGCAGTCTCATCTCGGCGACAAACAAAATGTCCAAAACTTGTCAAAATGTAGGGAAATTGGACGTATTTTTGACAGATTGAGACTGAGATCAGACTGTGAACGTTCTTAAAATTACGAGAATTGCCCCTCAGACTGTGGACGTGAGTATTAAGTGGTACTCTCTCACAAAAAAATTGGGGCACTTAATATTTACTTCCAGCGTATCCTGTGTCTGCACGCTACAGGAGTTGATGGACGCTACTTAAGCTAAGCTCGTAGCCAAATTCTAGGCTGACTGTATACAGGATATATTTTTAACCAGTGCGCAAACTGTAACCATGAATTCAGCACATGATTCTAGACTGCCATGCGATAGCGATGAAATTTTTCGGCGGTTATCAAAAAAGAAATCGACTGTTTCATAGAAAAGTGTACCTAATACCAACGCGATCAAAATGTATGGCAGAGCAAAATTTTTTTTTTAATAACCGAAGAAAAATTTCAACGGATGGTTCAGACGGAACGGTTCAGAATCATGTACTGAATTCATGGTATCAGTTTGCGCACTGGTTAAAAATGTATCCTGTATAAATTGCCGACACGCTAAGAAGAAGGTTGAATTACTTAAAGAAAAACCAAAAATTCGAAGAACAATCAAGAACCATGGTAACTGCAAATGAAAGAAAAAAAAATTCTAAGTCAAGTAAGAAAAACATTTGAAAAAAAATGAAAAATGTTTTTCTTATTTGACTAGATGTCAAGTAAGAAAAACATTCTTTTTCACTTTCATTTTCAGAAGGCACATAATAACATGTAAATTTTCTTTGACTTTTTTCATAATAATTGTCGACGAAAGCTTCAATCTCTTCAATCTGAATTAAGGAAAATTAGTTGAAAACTTTTCGAATAAGTCAAAATTTCTCTAAAGTTTTCTGTAAGTCGTCTAATTGTTTTATTAATCTTAGCTTTGGAAATACTTTTTTGGGAGTAACTTCTGTTAGCATACATCCATAGATATTTATAGTTGTGCGTCAGATTTCTCTAAAATTGTTTTAGTAGTCGTTTTTTTTTTCAGCTTCTGCGGACTACACTGATTGTGATGTAAATTATCTTCTACCTATACTCATCAACTCCACAGTTTCTTGAATGATCGACAAATAAATCTTAGCAAGGCAATCTTTGTAAAGACCTATCTTCGTATCGTTATCTTCGACAGTTCCAATGAACTGTCGAAGATACTTAGTATGTTTTTAAAACTGTTAAGAGGAACAGCATTTTGGAAAACTAGCCTTCCCTGAGCGAGTAAAATAGGCGTTAAGTCGCTGGCAACAGCTAGTACTTATTGTCATTATCACCACACTAGACGAGTTAATTGGTTATCGCTGACTTTATTCTTCTTTTTTATAAAAACGTTGCCCCACACTAGAAATTACTCCTGTATCATGGGTGCGTTTACAAACATTTAAACTCACATACACAAACAGCCAGACCCGGAACAACTACCTGTAGGCAATACAAATATTTGTTCCGTGCGGGAATCGAACCCACGACACGCAGCGCAGCAGTCGACTTTAATTTTTTAACTTGGATATCATAAACATCACTTCACATCTGTATTTTTCGAAAAGTTTGGCAGGGATGTACCTATAGTAACATCCACGTTTCACCAGTTATGTTTAGGTTAAATGTTTAGAGGTATGAGGAACCGGGTGTAATTAAAGTTCACTCATCCTCCATAGAAAAGGGAGGATCATCCGACCAGACTGGTGTTGTGTCTGGCGGGCAACTACCCAACGATTGATGTTGGGAAATTGTATCTACATATGCTAATTTCGCGGTAAACTCTGCCTGCGAGATGCAGGATTTGCGTGACGTCAGTATGACGCGTTGTTCGCATGTAGCGTTGTAGATACCGCTACACATGTAATAGAGCGCCAGCCTTTTGCTATCAACCAGACACAAATGTAGACTCCGGGCGGCTACTGAGAAATTCCTAACCTTATTACCATTTACTTTTTTGTAGGCCTTGTAGACTGAAGATTTGTAGACCATTTTCTATTTTGTTAAGTAGCTGGTAATTTTTGACAGGCCTATACTATAATCCAATGCATATTAACGGCACCCTAATTGCGTAACACACGATCAATCGAAATCGGTTTCATTTTGACAGTTCAACAACACTCATTGCGTTATTTACGTGTTGAGCAGACAAATTTTTCGAACTTATGAAGCAATGGATTAGCAATTTGGTTTAAAATGATTCAGATTCCGATTGATCGTGTGTTACGCAATAAGGGTGAGGTTTGTCCTAACTGCAATCATCTACAGTCTTCTTTTATTTTTCATTGCTTGTATACATAGTATGTATGTATTTATGTATCTATAATTTTGGATATGTATATATTTGTGTATACATTTTAGTGTATTGTACACATAATATTTGCACCAACGACAGTCCCACCCCACTTTATGTCCAGGAAAATCACTGTCCATTCTAAGGTTGCCTGGAAGAGATCGCAGTAATGCGATAAGGCCGCCCATTGTATATTTTGTAGTGTGTCATGTATTTTTTATGCTATGAATTTTTGTGGTGTACAATAAAGTATATATAAATAAATAGACAGAGTAATTTGAAAACATTGTAACAGCCAATACTTTTTAAAATAATAATAATATCCCTGGACATTTCACACAGCGCCATCTAGTCCCAAGCTAAGCAACCTAATGCTTGTGTTATGTAAAAGACTTCTTTAACCGTGGAGTTTCTTGCCGGCTCTTCTCCGTAGGAAACGACCAATTGGAACCGTGCACCTAGCATCTGACGGTTCATAAGTGCCCATGTAGGCTTATGCGAAATAGAATATTAAAATTTCATTGATTTTTATTGACTTTTTTTAACTTTGGACTAAAATAAACAATCCTTTTACTCTTCGCCCATCCTCTTAAAACCATTGCAATCATCAATTTCGTTTTATCTCTCACTTGTAACAAGAGTAATACCAGCTGTTTCTTCCAACAGTTTACAGCTCATATTACGTAAAACGTCGTAAAGTATTTATTTCCCAGTAAAAAGAAGAATATCGTAAGACGAACAATATCATTACGCGTGGCACTAGAAGATGAAAATTACGACGCGTTTAGTGATGGACGATGACGATGATCTTTGTCGATATAGATATTTATAAGTATCTTAAGATCTTATCTTAAAAATTAAACGATCTTATCTAAAGGCCAATTCTCGTAATTTAAAACGTTCAAAATCTAGTCGCAGTCTATTCTCGACGACAAAGAAACGTCAAAAACTTGTTAAAATGTAGGGAAATTAGAAGTATTTTTGACAGATTGAAACTGAGATGAGACTGTGCACGTTCTTAAAATTACGAGAATTGCCCCTCTGATTATATTCAAGAATGTTGTGTTGTATTAATTTTTAGGGTATTTTTATGTTATAAAGAAAGAAAAAGTATTTATTGCAAATCGTACAGGAAGATCATAAACTAAACACAGGCAAAACATTTTTTTTTTTTACTTGCCTGCGCTGTCCCTCTCCTGGGCAAAGGCTTCCCTCCATTCCTTCCTACCAACTTTCTCAAGATTTCTTCAAGGGTACTGGTGAACAGTTTAGGAGGTAGCGGGTCGCCCTGTTTGACTCCTTTCTCTATTTTAAATTTTGTACCGGTGGTTTCAAGTTTTATTGCGGCTGTACGCAACATTTACAAAAATATTGTAAATGTTGCGTAACAGATTTTTATAGGTGGGGTCAATGTTTTGGTTGCTTAAGGCGTAAAAAATGCATCTATGTGAAATGCTGTCGAAAGCTTTGGAATAATCAACAAAAGCGAGGTATAACGGGATTTAATATTCCTGGTGTTTTTCTATGAATTGATTGATTGCATGCAGATGATCTGTCGTAGAAAGGCAAAAAAACCAAAATATATAAGAAAAAAAAAAACAAAAATAAAAGTCCTATAAGAGCTCAAAAGGCTCCTACCTCAGCATGATGATGCGATATTTAAAAAATAAATGGTGCAGCGCTGGTATTCTGATAATCCATGCTTAGGTATTGTTTGTATGTAGATAAGTTTTACAGAGTGTTTAAAAAGTTAGTCAACATTTAAAGACAGACATTGAAATTGACCTATAAGCTCGACGAGGCGTTGGTAACATTTCAAAAATATTATAAATGACTACTTTCTTGAACAAGCTCTTTTTTAAGTAGAAAAAAGTAACTTTACTATGATTATGTCTAAATCTTGCTATCATGACTATAACACCCGTGCGACCTTTGCCACCTTGATAACTACTGAATTCGAAGGATATCGACTCTGAATTACTAACGATGCATTGTGAGTTTTTGACAGATTTGTGATGCAAAATCTATCAAAAACGTTTGTGAATTGGTAAACTGCAGTGCGATTCTGTAACCATCTCACCGTGAAAACTAAGGTGAAGTGAGCGTGGAGTGAGCTGTCATTCCAAATAATGCTAGGGATTGACACTACTGATGACTCACATCAAGCTCACTTCACTTGAGTTTTCACGGTGAGATTTTTACAGAATCGACCGGCTGGTAACAGACTATCAGTAGCAATGGTTTTCATTTTGACAGTTCAACAACATTCATTGCGTTATTTACGTTGTTGAACATATGAAGCAATGGATAAGCAAAATCCTTTTATATATTAAAATTATTCAGATTGAGAATGATAGTATGCTACGCAATTAGGGTCTGGTCATGTAAAACATTAAACACGTATGCACCGCACACGCCAAATGCGATCAAATACACACATCTACGGATACAGAACTTAAATATCCAACTGCAAATCAGAACGGGTAATTACACTACATAGAGACGTTATGTCCAAGTAATGCGGGTTGAAAAGTAAGTTATGTCTTCATTTGCGGGAGGCATGCAAATTATATGCAAAGTAATTGTCCGCTTCAGCATACGGTTATAGTTTCATGCATATGTAAAATTTACTTTGTATGATTGCTTTTAATCTGCATCGTGTTAAATATTTATTGGAGCAGTATTTTTTTCCCTTAGCCGTATTGTCCCACTGCTGCTCAAAGGCCTCCCCCATATTTTTCTACCTTTCCTTGTGCTATGCCTTCTCCATTCAATCGGTTAGGAACGAGTCCAAATCGTCACGCCAGCGTTTATTAGGCCTGCCTCGGTGACGACGCCGGCCTTCAGGCACCCGCTGTGTGACGACCTTGGCCCATCTATCTGGATGTATCCTATAAGTGTGACCCGGCTAGAGTAATAATAATAATAATAATAATAGCAACACCATCGTCAACGTCAACGTCTCTTTTGTCGTCTCTTCACAAATTTTAAATAGATAATTTTTAGAAGCAGTTTTTATACTCATAAATACGTGAAACCATATCAGGCAAACCAAAATTATTAAAACATACGGTACCTAATTTTAAATACAATGAACAACATAGACTTGAATCAAAAACTGCCGAACCGGAGGTGACATCTGTCATGTCACCTCCGATAAAAACGATAAAATGACGACAAAAATATATTGAGAAGATGTTGACGAGATCAGCAACTCGCCGCGCACATTTACCACCTCCGGAGTCGTCGCTCAGCCCCGCCCCGCTGCCGCCGGAATCCAGCCCCATCGAGAGTGCTGTGACACCGGCCGTAGCAGCTGCGTCGAGCTCGAGCGACGAATATTTTTCCCCGCCGACGTCGCCAACACCTGTACGTCGGCAGGGGAGAGGCCGGCCACCGAGGAGCTTGGGACTTAGGGGCCATCCGGCCCCGAGCCGGGTCCCCGCTGCCGGTGGTTGTGTGCAGCGCATGAGATGGACTCAGTCTATGAACGAGAACGTCATGCGCGCATACTACGGGTCTACAGAGGGGGGAACTAACCTCACTGCGTACCGTGATAGGATGCTGTCTCTGTTCCAGGAACTGGAACCAACCGTCAACGTCTCAGCCCAACGACTGTCGGATCAGGTGCGGGTCATCCAACGCAATCACAGGTTGGACGACATCGCACTTGATAGGCTGCGCTCAGAGGTACTGAACAACCAAATCGTCTCGACTCAGGCACAAACCGCGGCACAAGCGTCAACTATTGATGCCATCCCGCCGCGGTCCAATCATGTTGAAGAAGATGATGATAGGGTTGACACAGTAAGTAGCCAGTGCAACGTTCGACTGAGGAGCGCACTGGAGGACGCGTTTCGCGAGTATAGATCCACTCCAACCGAACTTAGACCCCGAATACCACGACTACCTATGCACAAAAAAAATAGGGCGCTGGTGTGTGCCTTGGACTCGCAGCTCAAGAATTTCTTCGAGAGCAGTGAGGATCTCGTTGATACACACTCGATCTTGTATTGCGCGGCTGTGGCGGCATGTCGTTTAGCTAACGTCAAGTTTCCAAATTGTGACGCAGCTACTCGACCAAAACCAGCCGTACCAGCCTGGCGATGCAGGATCGAGCGTCGTATCGATGGGGCCAGGGTACTCATCGGTAAACTATACTGCTTCAGGGAGGGCAATACACGACCACGAGTGATGCGCTTTGTAAGACAGGCATTTTCGGGGACTGGAATCAGCCCTCGGGAATACATGTCTAATGTCACAGAGCGCATCGACTTCCTGAAGCAGAAAGTTTGTGCATGGGCGAGTCGTATTAGGCGGTATAAGCGGCGGGTTGATCGGTACACGCAGAATCGCGTGTTCCAGAGCGATGAGAGGTGGGTATATAGAGCTTGGGAGCGACCGGAAAAAAAACGTGACGGACGTATGCCGCCCGGATGATGCCACCACGAGTGCATTCTGGCGCAGCATCTGGTCGGTACCCGTCTGTCACGCTGAGGGTGGCTGGATGCGCGATATCGAGCGAGTGTGTGGAACTATACCAGACATGGAACCAGTCATAATTACGTCATTAGACATAGCCAGAGCAGTCCGTCCATTACCGAATTGGAAATCACCGGGACCGGACGGACTGCATAACTTTTGGTTAAAATGGCTAATTAGTTCACACACTTGCCTGGCATCTCAGTTCCAGTCATCCTTAGAGTCTGGGTCGCTACCACAGTTTCTAACAACAGGCGTTACCCACCTGCTCCATAAGTCAGGTAGTCCCGCGGAACCCAAGAATTATAGACCGATCACATGTTTGTCGACGGTTTATAAACTTCTTACATCCATTTTGAGAGCGAAAATTAACACACACATTGACAGTAACTCGATTATGTCTGCCTCTCAAAATGGATGTAGGAATGGGTCCCGCGGTACTAAGGAGCTACTCCTTATAGACATGGCCATTAGCCAACAGGTTCGCCGATCTCGCAAGGATATGTCGACATGTTGGATAGATTATAAGAAGGCCTACGACTCTGTGCCACATACATGGCTCATGAGGGTGCTGGAGTTGTACAAGATAGATGCAACTCTACGCATCTTCCTTGAGTCGTGTATGGGGCAATGGAAGACGGTCCTTCGCTATCCAGGGTGTCGACAGATTCAGGGGAATGATGAGCCTGTATGGATTAAGCGGGGAATATTTCAGGGCGACAGTTTGAGTCCACTTTGGTTCTGCTTAGCCCTGAATCCTCTAAGCACATTGCTGGAGGATTCAAGTCTAGGCTATCGGTTGAAGAGAGGTGGTCAGGTCATATCTCACCTCCTCTACATGGATGATTTGAAACTCTTTGCCCCCAACAAATTGCGACTGCTGGAGCTACTGAAGGTAACTGAAACTTTCAGTAGCGCCATCAGGATGGAATTTGGTGTCGACAAATGTGCAGTCATGCATGTAAAGCGAGGGGACATTATGGAATCCGAGGGGATTCAACTCTCAGATTCCATACAACTTAGATCCCTCTCGTCATCCGAAAGCTATAAGTATTTGGGTATGTCGGAAGCGTTAGGCATCAACGCTGCTGACATGAAGCAAGCGTTGAGGGAGCGCTTCTTTGGGCGCCTGAAGAAGGTGTTAATTAGCCTTCTTTCAGGCGGAAACAAGGTGCGCGCCTTCAACGGTTGGGTCATGCCGGTCTTGATGTACTCTTTCGGCATACTCAAATGGACTCAGACCGAACTCGATGCCCTGGATAGAAGAGTCCGTACACTACTGACCGCAAACCGGATGCATCACCCACGATCATCAGTAATGAGATTGTACATCCCGCGGAAATGCGGGGGTCGAGGCTTTTTAAACGCGAAGACCCTCCACAACCGCGAGGTGTGCAATCTCAGAGAATATTTTTTAAAATCCGAAGTGGGTATGCATCGTGATGTGGTTGCAGTGGACAAGGGGCTCACCCCGCTCTCCATTGCTAAAGAGAACTGGCGCAAACCTGTAATACTTACTACCGATGACCGCAAGGAGGTATGGCAAAGCAAGGAGCTTCACGGGCGCTTCTATCGGGCTCTTCATGAGCCCGGTGTAAACTTCTTAGCGTCCGTATCCTGGCTACGTTTTGGGGACCTTTTCGGGGAAACTGAAGGTTTCGTCTGTGCAATTATGGACGAAGTTATCTTAACGAATAACTACCGCAGACATATTATGAAGGATGGGACGGTTGACGTGTGTCGGGCATGCCACCGTCCGGGTGAGTCCATCAGACATATTATCTCTGGTTGTTCTCGTTTAGCTAACGGCGAGTACTTGCACAGACATAACCAAGTAGCCAAGATTATTCACCAGCAACTTGCTTTGAAATATAAACTTGTCGACTCTGAGGTACCATATTACAAGTATGTGCCCGACCCAGTTCTCGAAAATGACCATGTCACGTTGTACTGGGATCGGTCTATCATCACTGACAGGACTGTTGTCGCCAACAAACCTGATATAGTGGTGATAGATCGATTAGCGCGCCACGCAATGATTGTCGATGTTACCATTCCACATGATGGGAACCTCGTGAAAGCTGAGAAAGATAAGCAAATGAAATATCTTGACTTAGCACACGAGGTTGTTGACATGTGGAATGTGAGCTCGACTGTCATTGTGCCGATTGTCGTATCGGCCAATGGCCTGATGGCCGACAGCCTCGATCAACATCTATCGAGGCTCTCGTTAGGCGGTTGGATCAAGGGCCTGATTCAGAAGGCAGTACTCCTCGATACGGCTCGCATTGTGAGGAAGTTTCTATCTCTGGAGCCCTAACCACCGGTAGCTTGGACCCTGCTCCCGACACCGGTGGATCACTATTTTTTTATATTTTTAAATGTTTTTTTAATTTTTTTATACTAATATTTAAAAATGTAACAAAATAAGAAAACTAAATAAATAAACGAAATAATAATAATACAATATTATTTAAAGACATGATGATTAACGTAGTTACTAAGTAGTTGCCAAGTAGAATGCGAAAACAACGTGAACAATTCAGCAATTCGAGGTTGAAAAAAGTTCATGAAATAAAATCTTGAACAACAATTATAAATCATAAAAGTCGGAAAATGAACGGCTATGAAGAATTTAATAACTTGTAAATACAAAACCAGATTTTTCCACGAAAGCGCCAAGAATTCGCATCTACAAAACTCGGAATAAATTCTTTTCACAAAACCACCGCATTTATTCAATCCCCCATCAAGCAAAAATTATATTTTCTAGAGCCCAATTTATAGTTCGCCGTCCGTCGCACTCAGCAATAATATTTTATCGACATTAGAGTCCCATCACTAAGATCGAAGCTTACTCGTGCATCAAATTGAATATATTCATAAAAACTCGGTCGCTTTTATAGACGAAGTTAGTTCATTGTTGACGTTACTGATAGTGTTTCGAACTTATTTCAATATTCAGTACGTATGAGTTTACGTAAAGGCTTATCAATATATTTTCTATTAAGTAAATGTATCGTGAACATAGAGATGACTGAGCAAGCCGGAGCTCAAAATGCGTTTAGATGAGATACTTTTACTACCTACCTCGCTCATTTGTGTCACTTAACTTACACATAACTACATACTTTACTACACTTATTTTAGAAGTATGTATGTATGTATGTTTATTTGTATGAATGTTACTTACATTCATACAAATAAACATACATACATATATATTCTAATATTTGTTTAGTTACCTATATTAAGTGAATAGTTTTTTTTTAAATGGGCAAAAAACTCCAAGGTCTCCACTATTTTAAATCAAGATATTATAAAATCCTGGCATATTATTCTTGTTGCTTCTATATGTGAGAACAATGTAAAAAAAATAAATAAAGAAACATTTCAAAATAAATAATGAAAAATTCTATTAAAATTTGATTCAAGAGTTGTGTGGGGCAACGTTCAAAATAAAAAAAATTGAAGGTCCTGAGATTACCTTCAAATCAACTCTTGAATCAATCAAATTTTAATCGAAATCGACCCGCCATCCAAGGAGGACCCCAGGCCATCCCCCGATTTGGGGCGCTTCTGGAAGAACCTTTGGTTCTTCCCAGCAGCCCCCACTACTACGAGTTCCTAAATGAGCCCGTCACGCCAGATGCGGCGTCGACTCCGACCCCGCAGCAGTCCCCTCCTCTTCGCGATTTTTATTTATTAAATATTTTTCCATAGTTGTTCCCACGAGTACTAACTTTTAACTTCTCAAAAAACTGTGGTTCGCACGAGCGACTAATTTAGCTACCCATTAGTCTTGACCAACCTCCTTCACGGTGCGCCGCCGCTTGGAGGTTTGGGGTGATTTTTATAGAGGGTTTCTACCTCGCGGCCCGGGCGGTTAAGCCAAGACCCTCGCTCGACCCCCGTCAATAGTCAGAGACCTTGACTATTGACGATCTTCGGGGCTACGGGGGCAGAAGAAGAAGACTTCTTCCTGCCTGCCCGGCGGCAGAGTTAGTGCATGCCGAGCCCGGTCTTACTCCGCTGCTGTGCTTCTCTGTGAGCGCAGAGAAACACACATTGGAGCGTACCTCCGATAGAATATTGGCATACGGGCAACGAGACCCCTTAGGCACATAGTGCCCAATGGGAAGTCATTGCCCGCACCCCAGGGTGCACCGTCCCGGAGACTGGCCTTCCCCCCGGACGTGTCCATAAGGGAATTCCAGTCCACGGGCACACGGGGAGTTTCCAAGCACGTTGATTGAGATCCCAAATCATGAGCCCATTGAAGAGGCCCAAATTGCAATCATCCCTCGGTCTGATTACCCGCAAAGGTTAGAGGTTTCAAACATAAAGGTTACACGTGGAATCATAGACGTATTTACATGATTTGCGAATTTCGAGAGTAGCGTTCAATCAATGACATCGTTGTGGCATCTATGTTTCCGAAGGAATGTAAGTGACTATTGTGCAAAATAAGGTATGTTATAAATACACTACTGACAGGCTATTTTCGAGTAAATACTTGTACCTACAGATGTAAATATGTATGTGGAAATCGGTTGTCTTGGTATGGGCGGTGATGCGGAGGAATGAGGAAAATTATAAGTGGAAAGTTTTGAGTATGGATGCGGATGGCTACAAGAGGAGTATACCAAAGGAAGACGATTATATACCGAGATGACGATTTATAGAAAAGTAAGGAGAAAAAGGCATGTTGCGCCGACCCCTTAAAAATTGAGATAAGGACAAGATAATTATGACCTACAGATGTAAATATAAGATATATATTACAGTAGTTGCTCGAGAATGTTTTTAAATGATAACCTTAATATTTTTTTTTTAAGGAATTTTCAAAATGTTGGTTAACACTTCCCATGATCCAAGGGCTGGCTTTTACCTTGGCCAGAGGCTAAGCATTGCCATTCAACGAGGTAATGCCGCCAGTCTCTTTGGCACATTACCAGTCGACAGGGATATGGATGAATTTTTCGACGCTACATTTTAGTTTGTGAATAGTTTTAGATAAGTTAGGTTATAATTTTGTTATTTTAGTGTTAGCCTGTAAATTGTAATTGTTGTGTCTTTGTGAATATATATATATATGTCGGAGAAGGTATGTCTGTCTCTCGTTAACATCAGGCATATTTTAATTACTGTGGGCGTACTATGGGTAGTGTTGGTTATAGCGCAATAGAAAAACGGTTTGCAGTTCAGATTATAACTTACGAACAAGTTAGTCACACTAGCTAATCACACACTGTAGATACACAACTAAACAATACGGAACGCGAGACAGTTTCTAAGCACATGTTGTTCGTCGTCGTCGTCGCTCACACCACTTTTGTAGCTGTTGCTCTCGTCCCCCCACGAACTCAGGCTAGACTCTGTCTAGCGCCACGAGATGGCGCTAGCGTTCCGAATAGTCAAACGAATGACATATACTATTAAATAAATTAATTTAAAAAAACTCGAAGATCGAATAAAATTTCGCTTTATTTTAATTTGATTAATACCGAAAATCCCTGAATAACTTTAGAAATTATATTAGCCGTTGAACTAATACAAAATTGTCGAGGCTCTCTAGACCGAATGCCCTGGTTTAATTTTAGTAATATTAGCGTTGCCCAACAGTCCGTGTAATGGCAATAGCTTTTCGTATAATAATTCAGTAAACGCTAGTACGGCAACGCGATGAAAATAGTTTAGGGTGTGTGTGTGTGTTTTTTTAAATTAAAATAATATGAATGTGTTAAAAATGTTTTTAATTGATTGCTATATTTTTTTCACGTTTGGCGTTATCTGTGGATGGAAAACACAGTCGAATGTACGCCAATGATAAAACTGTAGCGGTATCTACAACGCCACATGCGAACAACGCGTCATACTGACGTCACGCAAATCCTGCATCTCGCAAGCAGAGTTTACCGCGCAATTAGCATAGATACGATTTCCCAACATCAATCGTTGAGCAATTGCCCGCCAGACACAACACCCGTCTGGTCGGAGGATCCTCCCTTTTCTATGGAGGTTGAGTGAACTTTACACCCTATTCCCCATGCCTAAAAAACTTTGACCTTGAGTTGGTCCAACCTCGTCGGACCAACCAATCACCCGACCATCCACCATCCATTCATCATCTTGGTCGATCGTGGTTGGTTCATCAATCGTTGAGCAATTGCCCGCCAGACACAACACCCGTCTGGTCGGAAGATCCTCCCTTTTCTATGGAGGTTGAGTGAACTTTACACCCTATTCCTCATGCCTAAAAAACTTTGACCTTGAGTTGGTCCGTTGACCTTGAGTTGGTACGTAGTAAAGATGCCAGCACATCAAGCTACTACAATCTGTCAAATTTCTTTAATAGATTTTCAACTTTATGGCTAAAGCATTAAGGTTCAAGGTTGATTGGGAAACCTTGACAGTTTTGGGTAGCTTGACCTGCTGGCGTCTGTACAATCAGCCGAAATGTACCCACTGTTGGGACGCCTCCTCTCTATCAGAGGGAGTGGGCTGTAATCTACTGCACGGGTCCAGTGCGGATTGGCCGATGTCACATGTCATCGAATTTTTACCCGACTGCGCGACGCAAAGGAGTGAATGCAACATAACAACTGAACAGTCGGGATCCATTGTATGGATCCCGACTGTTCAGTTGTTATGTTCCATTATTAGAATATATTTAATTTTCTTCAATAGTATTCAATAATATATTATAGAATTCTAGACCGCCGGACATCTAAGTGCTTGTTTTTTTCTTTTCAGTTTTTTTTATTTTGGTTCTAGGACATGCCGGTTTCCTCACGATGTTTTCTTTCACCGTTTTGACGTCTATCGTTGTAAAGAGTTTCAATACAATAAGAGGCCAGTATCTAACACTGACTGTAGCTACCAACTAAATAAAAATCACACTAAAATGGATACATCCATTTATGATATCGTGGCAGATCAATAGGTAATGTGGAGCCAACCTTATTCTACATACTAACCTAAATTCTCGCATTACTAGTTGATGTATTAGCCGCAAGCATCTAATCAACTCGTAAGTACACAGCCGCAAAACGAACCACGCGTTAAATTGATCATCTGGAATAGCTATTACGGAATCTAAATTAGGGTAGTTATGCTGTGATATAGACCGTAGGACGAAGTTTGAAGTACTTGGCATGTCCCTTTGGTGTTGTGGTACCTGGCATTGCTTTCTATTAGACAAAATTGTCTTTCCTGCAAGAAATTATCTGAACCTAACTTGATTGAAGTCTCAGATGTTTATCGAAGGACCGATGGCCGGTGGAGCAGGCGAATCCTGGAGTGGAAACCCTGGTTAGATAGACTGACCATCTTAAAAAGGAGGCTGGGACAGACTGGATGGTGAAGATGGAGGAGGCGGCAGGGTGTTGTGACACAGTCTGGAAAGGCCTATATCTAGAAGTTGACTACGATAGGCAGAGTTGATGGAACAGTCTCAGCACTTATTATTGATGAGAAATACGCAAATAAAAAGTGTTTTAAGTACATATACCTTTATTGTGAGTCATAAAAACCATCTTCCACGTAGCACAAAAGTCGTAGCAATTATTGTTTTTTTTTTTGTACTTATTTGTAATCTTCCCAAAAGGTGCTGAAAGAAAGTTCCTTCAAAAATAAGCAATTCTGGTAGTATTATTTTTTCTCCTTATGTCAATTTTTTGTATAGGCTATACTTAGGTACATGAACAACAACAAAACCTCTTTACTTATGTAAACGCGAGATAAATACACCAACTGTATTATGCCCAAACAATTTGTCACTTTTACGAATATATCCACTGCCACAGTTTATAAACATAAAAGTGTGTCACTTTGTTTTATATTTATTAGCTATGAAAATGTGGTAACATAAACTCTGTTGAAGCCCTAAAGGGAAAATACGCCATCGTTAAACACTTTTAAAGGGAATCCTTAAATGTATATTGCGTAGTTGTCATCACCCTAAAATACTGTTTAGGGAAACTCATATTTTTGTTATTTATGACCTCCAACAAAAGATGTACTGAAAAACTCACTATTTATAGATATATTAGTTTTAAGTCTAGTACAGGTGCATGTTTGGAAATACAGCCTTCTTCCCATGGGAGTAGGCAGAAACTATAGAACGCCATCTGCTACGATCCTGATGTGTTTAAATGTCCGAAATAGTTAATTAATCGAGAGTAAAGTTCATTCCGAAGTATCAAACTACTTTCGGACCGTCCCGAATCTTCGTTGACGAACCTAGAGAGTGATAACAGATAACTTCCATTAACAATCCGGATACAACACCTTATGTAGTGCATTAGTACCTGTGACCTGCAGTCAATCTCATTTACCTAAATACTAAACTAAATCGTAAATCAAGCCATGTCCCGAATGATTGATGCTAATTAAACTCCATTTTGGCTTTGAACGTAAATCGGGCTTTCAGTTCTCACTACCGGCTTCGCATATTTTGTCCAGTCTATTGTGAAATCATGCAGTAACTAATTGGAACATTTCATTACAAAGCTATGACGTAGTCGGTTACTGCGTTCAATTTAGTGAAGTTGTGTGCCCAATTGGATTCGTAATGATAGTATTGATGTTCTTTTCTTTCATTAGTGACTATAAAATATGACACGACTGTGACATTAGCATACGTATTCTTCATTTCTGAAAACGAAAATCGTATTTCCCAAAGTTATTTTACCTTTGACAACAGCAACCTTTTTTTTTGAGGATGGGAAATCATCAAATGACTCCTCCCGCTCTGGGTGGAGCGGAAGGGAGTGTCAGACTCTTACTGACTAAAACCCGGAGTGGGTTTCCTTAGCCCTTTATGTTCCAGGGCAGCGGTAACCCTTTCGGACGATCCCGCTACCCTGGCAACAACAGCAACCTTAATGTAATGATAATAAAGATCATCGTTATTTTGATAGTGATATAGAAAATATGTATTCACTTGAGGGTGTTTTTATTTTTCACAAGAGTATTTTTACCATAATTATGGAAGTATACATTGACATTTTATTTTTTAGGATGAATCGAAGGTTGTGAAAAAACGTGAGCAATCCAATAACTGTATGCCTGATGAAAACAAAAATGTCATATGCCATTTAATAAGTTCGAGTATATGTAGTTACCGCGACAACTTCAGAAGAAACAGTACCTGCCATTTATAAAAAGACCGTGGCCACTTTCAAAGATATGGGTCTAAACTTAACAAAACTACTACGGTACGAAAGTTATAAATCGGTTGCTTATAGACAGATAATAAAAAACAGGGAGTTAAAAAGACGGCTTATAGTGTCGGAACTGAAGTCGAAATTGGTAACAATCATAAAGATTTCCTTTTGGCTAACTATCATCACGAACGCGAACGTATCTTAATTTTTGCTTCAGAAGATGTTAGAGAAATGATTAAAAACGGGAAAATCAACATTTTTTGGCATTCGTGATACAGGGTAATCCTAGTACGAGTGCCAAAGCACTCCTTTGACATCTGGAAAGAAAGAAAGAAAGAAAATGCATTAAAAATGCATTATCTAAGTGCACATTAATACATAAGAGTTAGAGTTTATCGGTGCCGTAAGAAGTTTGTTTCCTTTATCAAAGCATCGTGGATGTTATTACCATTTCTAAAACCAATTATGGAGGAAAGCAAAACTTCTTAAATTAAAGAAGTATAACAAAATTAGTAAAATTGTATAGTTTGTTTTTAATGAGATTTACTGTACCCATTCTTCTTGCAATAAAGATTTTTTTTTTTTTTTTAATATTCTTTTGCGACGGTACCTTTTTTTTTTTTTTTTTTTTTGTGGATGGGAAATCATCAAATGACCCCTCCCGCTCTGGGTGGAGCAGAAGGGAGTGTCAGACTCTTACTGACTAAAACCCACCCGTGTTCCTTCCTTAGCCCTTTATGTTCCAGGGCAGCGGTAAACCCTTTCGGATGGTCCCGCTACCCTGGCAGGCTTCGGCCCTGTGGGGCCCCGTCACTTGCTGACATCTCTTTGAGGCGCGCGTGGAACACGAACACGCCGTCCGGCACGGGCCTAGTCCTGATCGGACGGAGAGCTACCCATTACTCTCCGCCCGCAGGCCCGCGCCTACGGTGGCCGGGAGTCGTCACGCGGCTCCCGACGCCCGGAGCGTCTCCCGCGGCGGCTGAGGCGTGAGGTGCGCAAGGCGCGTTCCCTCGCCCACCCCGCCACCTCCTTCGCTAGCATGACTGCTTCGCAGAAGGAGGTGACTGCCTCCCACTCCCTCTCACCCCGGACCATGGCTTGAACCAGGGCCGGGCGCGAGAGGTCGCCGCCGCTGCCAATCGCCTCTACGAGGACACGGCGGTGCTCTGCCCAAGCAGGGCAGACCTCCACCGTATGCTCCACCGTGTCCTCTGGGCGATCCTGACAGTGGTGACACCCGGGCGTCTCCTCCCGCCTGATGATGTGCAGGAACCTCCCGAAACATCCGTGTCCGGAGAGGACCTGCGTCAGGCGGTAGGTGAGAACGCCGTGACGTCTCTCTAGCCACTCCTCAAAGAGGGGTCTTACCGCCGCTATCGTGGCGTGCCCTGCGCTGGGTTGCGATAGTCGCTCCTTCCATGCCACCATGAGATCGCGCCGGAGGTTCGTCCGCTCCGCCGCGGTTTGCCGCGGATGCGGAGTTTCCCCCCGGCGTAGTGCCTCCGCGCGCCAATCATATAGGCGCGCGAGGACTATCGCCTCCAGATCCCATGGTGGCAGTCCGGCAAGGAGGCTTGCTGCCTCGCCCGAGATCGTGCGGTAGCCCCGGATCAGCCTTACGGCTACCACCTTTTGGGGCGCGTTCAGGTAGTGTGCGGCTCGAAGCCGCAGTGAACGCGCCCATACCGGGGCCCCATATAGGGCCATGGACCGCACGACCCCCGCGTAAAGCCTCCGGCAGGAGGCGTTTGGCCCCCTCAGGTTGGGCAAGAGCCGCTTTAGGGCGGCCCCGGCCCGTTCCAGTTTGGGGGCCAAACGTCGGAAGTGCTCGACGAAGTTCCATCGGCTGTCGAGGACGAGACCCAGGTACCTCATCGTGGTCTCGACGCCGATGTGAACCCCTCCTACCACTAGTTGGGATCCCGGAGGTGGCCCGTACCGAGGCCCATGAAAGGACATGGCCTCAGACTTGTGCAATGCCACCTCGAGACCCAACCGCCGGATCCTTTCCACGACTATCGCAACCCCGCGTGTCATCGCGTCGGCCGCCGCCTGATGCGACCTCCCCTGCGCCAGGACCAGCGTGTCGTCAGCGTAGCAAACTACGCTGACGCCTTCAGGGAGGTCGGCCCGCAGCACCCAGTCGTAACCGATGTCCCACAGGAGCGGCCCCAGAACCGATCCCTGTGGGACACCGCACGACATCTCTCGCCGGTTCCAGTTCCCGTCGCGACCGGGGTAGATGACGGCTCTGTCCGTCAAATACGCCCCGACTACTCGACGGAGGTAGGTCGGCACCCGGTGATACCGGAGTGCCTCCCCAATGCAGCTCCAGGGCAGGGTGTTGAACGCGTTGGCGATGTCGAGTGACACCGCCACGACCACCCCACCCCGGGACACCGCGTCCCCCGTCGTGAGGGCTCTTACGCGCATGATGGCGTCCACCGTAGAGCGCCCCTTGCGGAAGCCAAACTGGCAATCCGCAAGATCCGGCCCAGTCCCCACAAGGTGCCCGACGAGGCGGCCCGCAATTACCCTCTCAAAGAGCTTGCCAACCTCGTCGAGCAGCACTATGGGCCGGTATGCGGACGGAGAGTCCGCAGGGCGCCCCGGCTTCTGAATGAGGACCAGCTTCCCCGTCTTCCAACGGAGTGGAAACTGGCCTCTCTCCATGCATGCGCTTAAGAGCGCCTCCAGTCGAGGCCCGAGAGCCGTCGAGGCCAGGACCCAGGCTTTACCCGGCAAGCCGTCGGGTCCTGGGGCGGTGTTTTTGGCCTTAAGCCTGCCTACCGCCGCTCTCAGATCTACCCCGGTCACTTCAGGGGTGTCGTCGTCGTCGTCCGTGTGGTCCGCTTCGGGCTTGCGACGGTACCTTCAGAAAGTGTTCTAGATCATTCCAACAGTTGTATATGATCTTTTGCGACCTAGGAAGCACCGAGGATAAAAACTTTGTGTTGCCGGTTGCTTATATACTTTTGGGAAATAAAAAAAGGAAACATATATATTCTAAAGTTGGAAATGATTAGGTCGCAAATTCCAGAATGGAACCCTTCTAAATTTATATCGCACTACGAATAATCGTTTATTGGTGCCGTAAGAGTTTTTTTCCTTTATCAAAGCATCATGAAAAAATGTTTATTAGTTTAACAAGTTTTACATTACTAGGTAGGCTTTATTAGCTTAAAAGGAGGCTCCAATCACTACCTAGTAATGTAAGAAAACTTGTTAAAACTAATAACATTATTTTTCATTTTCATTTTTCATCATGGGTGATATTACCATTTCCAAAACCAATTATGAAGGAAAGCAAAACGTCTTAATTTAAAGAAGTAAAATAACAAAATTAGTAAAATTGTATCTCTATGCACTGTCCTGCCTCTTCTGCCTGTATCGAGTATTGATGATGGATGGGATTACATAGTTTCGGAAAATGATGGGGGAGATGAAGATGTTAATGTGCAAAAATATCTAAATTACGTATAAAAATTTGGGATGCCCAAGAAGCCACTGTGGTGCAGTTTCGGTGAGCGGCATCGTACGAACAACGTCTGTGAGGGATGGAATGGGTATATTAATAACTGCTTCAAAAGAAGACCTCCAACTGTAAATAAATGCTTAGCTGTGCTTAAGCAGGATGCCGCTTTTAATGCTGTTAACGCATTAACAACATAACCATATAACAACAAAGCAAAACGCGTCAAGGAACATATTAAATATATATTGCATGTACAAATGCAATTAATTAATGGCGAAATTGATGTGAGTTTTAGAAAAGTTAAGGTAAACTCAGTGTTCTTGTTGTAAAGTTGCCATTTTTTATTTTAGGCAACAATAAAATGTAAGTTTTTTTGTGTGGCGTCATTATTTTTATATTATTACACTAGCTTCTGCCCGCGGCTTCGCCCGCGTGGATGTCGGAAATTATCCCACGGGAACGTGGTAACAGGATAAAATGTATGTGCTTCCCCAGGATGCCATCTATCTCGCGGGCCCTTTGTGGCTAATTACAATAGAAAACCAATTGTGTATCATTAGTGGTGATTAAGAGGGTACCTATATGATATCTTTACCTAAGTACCTACCTAATTAAAAAAAAACTCAATAACAGAAAATAAAATACCTAAATAAACCTATTTCTGATGATAACTAATCTAAACTCAATAAATAAGCAAAATCCCTAAAAACTAATATCTATACGAATGACTAATGTAGGATTAGTCATTCGTATAGATATTAGTTTTAACAGTATTATAAAATAACCTACGGTCACTATCAAATATACTACTTTTATAAAAATAATCCTAAATAACTCTAAAAACTAAAAGGAATAAAAAGGTCACACAGATAATACTGTGGGTGACGTAACCTACGACAAACTTATTATTTGCGGTTGGTATAGTAATCAGGTCTAGGGATCGAACCGCAAAATTAAGTTTGTTTTTTATTGTATATACTTTTCCGGGATAAAAAGTGCTCAGTGTGGTGCCCAGGATATTAAAGAATAATTATACCAAGTTTCTTCGTAATCGAACCGGTAGTTTTTGCGTGATGCCTGAACAAACAGACAGACAAAAAAAATTTTAATCACATTTTTGGGTTCGGTGTCGGTCTAGTAATATACCCCCTGCCATTTATTTTTTTGATATTTTCAATGTACAGAATTTTCACTTCTACAGATTTATTATAAGTAGGTATAGGTATAGATATAGATAGATGAAGTACTTGTGGAATTTATTTGTAAAACATAATTATTATTGTTGTTGCTTTTGGGTTGTTTATTTATATTAAAAAGTGGTTCCGCACTCAAACGAAATACGACCTATTATTGGTTTTTATTTTACCTATGACTAGGAAAGTATGGTGAAGTAGTTGTGTTAATATTCATGGTGCAAACGAAACTAATTATAATCCTCTGCACCATTGATGGTACAGATCAATGATGCATACAGTACAACGGGACAATAACACACATAACTAAAAAAAATGAATCATTGTACGGACTGTATCACGTTTCTATAGATACTGGAACAGAACGTCGTGCCAAAAATGATAAAACAAAAAAAAAACAAAATCGGTTCAGCCATTTGGGAGCTACGATGGTGTAAACAGACAGATAGATACACTGACATACAGATATACATGTTAAACTTATAACAGCTCTCTGTTTTTGTCAGGGGTTAAAAAAGTAGGTACTTCTTCGTCACGGTCAAGGTTCGAAAACAGACACTCTCCCAGATGATAATTATACTTATTTTTTAACAGGAAACTAGTAATAAGCCCATTGTATTTATTTAATAACAGAGACACGGTAGATTTTATGATAACACTTAACTCATTACAATATATTTTTTGACAACTATTCACTGGTTTATTCAATTGGATGGTTTAATAGTCTTGATTTTATCAAAGGTAGAACTAGAGATGTATCAACTCGATCTGGTCAATCGATTAAGGTAGGTATCGAGTTGGATCTTATTCAAGTTAAATCGAGTTAAGCCACGCTTGATCGAGTTAGTGGTTTGCATGTCGTCTTGTGCGAAAGCAAGGACCAATCACTTGGGTTTATGTAGTAAATACGTACTGACCAATTACTGGGATTGACACAAATTCTAAATATCTGATTTAACTTTATCTTATTTTGCTAGTTAAAGACAGCAACATCGTGGGTATTTTGGTGACATATTTGTTTACTTTAGGTCTCCATGTGTCCGGATGCTTATAGCTAAACTTTCTTTTTTATTGCTGAATGGGCGTCGATCACGCCAGATGGAAAACGATGAGGTTTATGATGGAACGAGCGTGCCCAGAAGATGCCTGTTCACTTTTGAAGGCAGATGGGTTAAACGTGGAACGGAACACACACAGAGTTCTACGCTTTGACTGAGCTCATAATAAACGTGGAGGAGAAGCTCTGAGTACGACTGGTCGACTGGGCTACGATATACTTACAATACCAACTGCCGTTGTTGACACCGCCGCGATCCGGGCGAAGCGTTTTGCCTCGTCGTTTATACCGCGTACATCAAAGGACTGGAACAATTTGCCTGCAGCGCTCTTCCCGTCCGATTATAATTTGGGTGTTTTCAAGGCTAGAGTGAATAGGCTTATAATAAATTAGTGCGCTTACCATCAACGATTGCATCTCTGCTTTCCATCAGGCGGGATCGCAGTCAAGCGCTAGTTCACACCATTAAAAAAAAAAAATACTTAAAATTTCGATGCATTCAAAAAAAACTTGCTTTGAGAGAAAGAAGAACTTGCTTATCACGTTTAGATAACGATACTAATTCATATCATAAAAACTCGATTAAGAATCGAATCGTGCCGCGTGCAGATCGTCAGGAATTAAGTCCAGTTACAAATCGAGTTAAAAATCATCATCTTCCTGCCCTTATCCCATGTTACTTGTGGTCGGCGCAACACGTTTTCTTCTTCCATTCTCCTCTGTCAGCCGTCACGCTATCATTCACTCCCTTCTCTTTCATATCATTTCTCACACAATCCATCCATCTTTTCTTCGGCCTTCCTCTCCCTCTCTCTTAATCGAGTTAAAAATGATTCCGCAAATTCGTCATCTCGATATGAATGTAGTAGATCTGTTTTATTACATCAATTAAATTAATTTACAATAATTGACAGATGGTTTATCTCTAAATTGGATTTATGTTTTGTGTGAAACTTTATAAGTATACTTATAAAAATGTTGAGTTACTCATTTTTGTGTTACCCGTGTAAAATGAACAGTGACAAAAAGTTGATTTTGGTTTTCATACTTCACCTAACGTTTGCATTTAATGTAAGTTCTTTTGCATTCTAAATCTTTTCTATTTTATTTATTTTAATTTTAGTCTAACGCAGTTAAATGCTGGATATATCTATAAAGAGAGAGAGCAAATTCTGTGAGTTTTTTTAAATGTCTAACTGTCGATGGTAATCTCCTCCACAGCTTGAAGAATTCTTTTAGCATTTTAAAGGTTATTCCAGATGGACATAGGCTATATATTATGTTCATATAATAAAAAAAGAAAGCACAATGAAATACTATCTTAAATTCATGCAGCCTAGTACTTCTTGTTAGGTTACTGCTTGGCAACAACGTGTCGTAAAAAGAATACCGTCTTCACATAATTATGTAAATTGTAAACAGGGTGCTGTTATTTGTTACATTAAAAACACACCATAATTATGTTTTCATTATTAAAATTATAGAAAAATTGTGGCCTACATAGCGTTGGGAGCAATGGGGCCTTGTGGCTAAATAATAACAGCCGCACAGGTCGATAGATCAGAGGGGCAATTCTCGTAATTTGAAGAACTTTCACAGTGTGATCTCAGTCTCAATATGTCAAAAGAACCTCAAACTTCCCTACATTTTGACAAATTTTTGACAATTGTTTGTCGCCGAGATGAGACTGCGACTAGATTTTGAACGTTTTAAATTACGAGAATTGGCCTTCAGGTTAAGCTGCGCTTACCACAGTTGCTCCGTGGATGGGTTAAGCACGTTAAGCGGACAGCCGAGACCAACGGGTCTCGGCTGTCATTCGTGGATCTTTAGCAGTCATTGCGCGTCGTCAAGCCTCAAAAGTCTGACAACCAGTCTTATCAAGGGATATCGTGTTACCCAGTAACTGTGTTGTGGAAGTTAGATAAGCAGCCGCTTCATGTAAAATACTGGTATTCAGTTGCACCCAGTAAGACTAAAGCCGACCCCAACATAGTTGAGAAAAAGCAAGGTAAATGATTGACATTGGGAGCAAGCTGTATAAAAGTATAAAACTTAGTCGTATTTAGTGTATGTCTGTGTGGCCGCTGATTTCTTTTAGGCTACCTACATAATGATCTCTTGGACTCTAATCCAACAAACGATCTGTTTGCGGACGAATGGACGAAGCTTTTGTCGGCATGTCAGAAGTACTGTGAGAGGGATTTATAAAAGTGTTGTTTTACTTGATGATTTTATATTGTATAGTTTGTGTACTTTTTATCTTTTATTTTATCTTGTGTTCGTGTATATACAAATTGTATCTTTAATTACTGTAATTGGTTTTAAACCGTTTTAATTAAAGTAATAAATAAATAATTAATTTTGATACGGTTTGCACCATAATTTAGAGATTTTTTTTCCAACTGGTGCATATGTATAATACATTAATATTTAACTTATAAACACAGATATTTAGATGTTATGACATATGACCCCATTACGTATTATATTTCACCAGTGTGAAGCAAGGGCGGGACACTAATTCTGAATATATTTTTCAGTGCCTCAAAATAATACCAGAGCGAGCTTCAATAACTTATGTGAATGAGACGTATTTTACCAATTTGTCTGTAACTGTCAGACGTATTAGCAGAGGAGGTGATTATGTGGCCAATCTTCAGTTTGTATCCAAATTGGGTATCGGATACGACGTGATGGTAAGGCTTATAAAAATAAATAAATAAAATGTGTTTATTAAATCATCTTAAATAACTTATTCTAGTTACAATTGGGAGAATCCATTAGTTTATTTGTGTTAGGATGACTTATAGGAGGCTTATGGGGCTAAACTCACGATGCGATGTTTTCCCATGAACCCGCGACGCGCGTAGAACGTAACAATGATCCCACGTCCTACGTAGAATTTAGCCATGATCCGGCGTCCCGCGTAGAATGTAGCAATGAGCCCGCGACATGCGTAGAATGTAGCAATAGAATTGAAGAGAATAGAATAGAAAACTTTCATTTCAGACAGGAGTCTATAGGGTTAGTAACAATTCTCCTGAACTTCTATTGTTTGTAGGTTACAGACACAGCTTAACATACACTCGTACAAATAAAATTCAGCGTGAAGCTGCATCCATCCCAGCAACATCGGGGAATCCCACAGAGCTGCGAATAAACTGAGAAAATTGTTGATGCCGGCGTGGACACGTGTCAGTCATGCACATCTATTCCTAATAATGGCGGCAAAACTATTAATATTACTATCCGCAAACATCCCCGACGCAATACAACGCCATGGCAGCCACTGCAGTAAATGATTCCGCGACCCGCGTAGAATGTATGTAGCAATGGTCTTGCGACCCGCTAACATGTAGCATTAGTAATGTCGGGTTCGACAAAATATCACTCCGTGAGTTTGGTCCCAAAGAGGAAATCAAATGCTACAGCGCTTTGGTAAAAAATCATTTTTTCTGCACAATAAAACGAAAATCCTGAAACCTAGCTAGAAAGTCATGAAAGACTTCTTCCGGCAGACGGATTTATTCTTAAGAAGAAATATAGTACTGCGGCACTATTTGTTGTTTTTCATCATCAGACATTTTTATCAGCCTATAGCTTTCCACTGCTGGACATATGCCCCTTCAATTATATTTATTTAGCCCACCATTTAACTCGATCCTCTGCTGCTCTCAATCTCATCCAGCTTATGTATATCGACTAGCCACTCTAAGAACATCAGCTCCCCACCTAACCTGAGGGAGTCCTACCTGTAAACCTCTTAAGCGGCCATTGTACTCTTTTATACCTTTTTTTTTTGTTTTCGGGGGAAACCTTCCAAAGGCTCCCGACCTCCGGGGAGTGAGGTCGGGGAGTGTGGGATTTTTACCTTAAGGCTTGAATTTTATCGAGCTTCGGTTTTGTTACTTTTGCTCGATAAAATTCAAGCCTTAAACAATTAACGTTTAGTTTCCAAGATAATAATTTACATCTATACATATAATAAAATTGCAGAAAAGTGGTGTCTGTACAATGGAAATATATCAAAAAAAAGTAGCAGGGGTTGTTATTATATCGATGCCGAACCCGAAATTGTAATTAATTTTTTTTTTGTCTGTTTGTCTGTGTGTTTGTGCACGCTAATATCAGAAACGGCTTCTTCGATTTAGATGCGGTTTTCACTAATATATTGTAGTAAGCTTCACTTAACAGTTAGTGTTTATTTCATGTCAATCGGTTCATAAATAAAAAAGTTATATGAATTTAAAGAATCACGGCGAACATATTTTGTTATAAGGTATTCTATCAGAGTACGTACACGCCTCGCGCCTACGTGTCCGTGGCTATATAAAGCGCGCTGAAAGCCGCGCCGCTGACCCCCCGACCCTTGCCCGCTGAAATGCCAGCCCGCGCCGTAGCTGAGCCTGTAGCTTTAAATTCCCCGACTGAGACCTCTGAGTTTGTTTCGGCCTTTCTTCTCAGAGGTAGTCCTAGGAAACGCCGCGCTCATCAAAGCATTAATAATACTAATTCGATCCAGCCTATCCCCTTGCTGCCCTCTCCCAGCGACGCCCTAAGCCGAGGTTCGTACCCCACAGGGGGTGCCCTCAGCGTGCAGTCGCTTAGTTATAATCTAGATGTAGCCCTGGCTGGAGGCTTTAAGAATTCTTAAGGCAACCACAGGATAGTCCGGTTGTAGTCACGACCTCTCAAGGTCAACTACGAGATGCCATTCATAAAAAAAAAAACGCGCCGCTGCCATAAGGATTCAGTTATTCGTAGCGAACGCACGTATCCTGGAGAGTATAGACGAATAGTTGCATTCGATTATTGCGATTCACTTGAATACTGACTGTTTGCATATTTCATTTATTTATATTTTAGGGTTTGTAGGTTAGGATCTTTTTCTTAATTTTCTTTAAAATTTTGTGAATAAATATTGTCAGTATTTGGTATAGGTTAGGCGGTTCTTTCCTTGATTTTTGGGTATTTACTTATCTTAATTTTTATTTAGGGTTTGTAAATAAATATTGTAAGCATTTGTTATAAGGTCAGGCATTTCTTTAATTAATTCTCGGTATACTTATCTAAATTTGTATTTAGGGTTTGTATATAAATATTATAAGTATTTGGTATAGGTTAGGCATTTCTTTTCTTGATTTTCTTTATTAAGTATAAGTTCATTAGCTCAGGTTAGTAATAAATTTTTCTAGAAATTCTTTTGTTTTATAAAGTTAGTACGTTTGGTTTACACGTCTTAACACTTATTACTTAAACTGTGATAATTTTAGACTGTATAATAATCTGTAAGTATTTATAATTTAATGGTTTACGATAGTACGTGTTTACTAAATAACTGTGTGTTATGTAGTATGTACTATTTTATTGTAAGAATGCCTCGAAGAAGATCCAACCTCTCCCAATGTAGCAGAAATGCTAAAAGGATGAAAGTAGTTCGATCACAGGAATCTGAGGAAGGTCGTGAAGCAAGGCCCTTTGCAACTCGGGAACATCAGGCTAGGTTACGTGCTGCAGAAACTTCGACTCGGCGAGAATCTCGACTGAGTTCAAATCGTTCTCGAATGATGACAACTCGAAATAGGGAAAACGGGGAACAACGAAAGGCACGTTTATCTGTTGATCGCAAAGCTCACGCACTATCACGTGAGTCTGAGACTTCTGCGAACCCATATTGCTTCTTAGAAATTTAAGCCCCCCAAAACATTGCAATGGAACCAGGTTAAAAGTGACCAATTTACAACGAAATCTGATAGAAGCAGAGATTTTAACAGGGTGTGGAAAAGGTGAAAGTGTTTTCATTCCTCGGATTCCTCTCATTCCAAACAATTTTCCATTTAGTTTTAAACGAGTCCAGTTTCCAGTCAGCCTATGTTTTGCGATGACATTTAATAAAGCCCAAGGTCAGACGCTGAAAGTTGTGGGTGTAGATCTAAGTATCAGCTGTTTCTCGCACGGTCAGTTGTATGTGGCTCTGTCACGGGTTAGCAATCCTAGGAGCCTGTATGCTTTCATCCCCGATGGCCATACGTCAAATATCGTATACAGAGAAGCGTTACTGTAAAGTAAATTTTTAGCTACCCAAACGACGGTATATGTAATTCAAAATATGCTGCCCGAAAAGTCACTATTCCACGCGGACGAAGTCGCGGGCACAGCTAGTGTAAAATATAGGATACTTTTTATCCCCATATTTCCACGGGATCGAAACGTAAGCGGGTGAAACCGCGGGGTGCAGCTAGTTATTTAATAAAAGAACACTAATATATAAAAGTATATAAGAAAAGGAAAATTTTAAACAAATGGCTTTGTTATAACGAACTTTTTCTTCTACAGCTCGACCTGATCTTCTTCGAGTACCTGCACAATGAGTTCAGGCGCTCTTTCGTGGAGATGCATTTCGTAGCTTGCGATCTAATACTTACGGATCGTTACATTGGAGGTATTATAAGAAAGGCTGGCTTGACCACCTGTCCCATACCTCCGGTAAGTCTAAATATTTACTTTGATTAAAGTAATAATTCTACTCTACCCATACTAAACAACTTTCGCTATGAAACTCATATCTGATTCGTGAGAAAAAATATCAAATTCCTGTACAACAGTAGCCAGACAAATTTTTCGTCCGTTAATAAAAAAAAATATTGCTGTTCCATACATTTTGACCGCGTAGGTATTGCACTTTTCTATGAAACAGAAGATTTTTTTTTGATAACCGACGAAAAATTTCGCCGCTGTGAGGTCTACTATCATGTGCTGAATCCATGGTTACAGTTTGCGCGTAGATGTCCCTGCCACCTTGTAGTGGCTGAGTGATCGGACTGCTGCGCTGCGTGTCGCGGGTTCGATTCCCGCACGGAACAAATATTTGTATGACCTACATGTATTTGTTCCGAGTCTGGGTGTTTTTCTATCTATAATATGAATGTATTTACAAAAAAAAAAATGTATATAAGTAGTTTATCAGCCATCTTGTTACCATAACACAAGCATTAGGTTGCTTAGCTTGGGACTAGATGGCGCTGTGTGAAATGTCCAGGGATATTATTATTATATTACTATACGATACGCTAAGAAAAAGAGAAGAAAATGGATACTAGACTTTGTGCACTGTTGTTTTGGTTGTACGGACGCCAGCAGGTCAAGCTACCCGAAACTGTAAAATTTTTCCAATCAACCTTGAACCTTAATGTTTCAGCGATAAAGTTGAAAATCTATTAAAGAAATTTGACAGATTGTAGTAGCTTGATGTGCTGGCGTCTGTACTTTGTCCAATCTTTTGCAGTACAAATCACCAAAGGCACTCGTATGAAAACCGAACTCATTTAACGGGTTTGCAGGCTGCTAAATCAAAATAGTATGACTCTAAAATAGTTCATATTTACAACAGCAACTCTTCAATTTAAAACAGTTTCAAGTTGTATTTACCAAAGAAAATTTTGTGTTGCAGGGCAAAATATCTTTGAAGAACGTGAATTTGAACACCGATATTCCTTCTGTTTGGCCTTTCGAAAAGGGTAAATTGGAAGTCACTGCCACGGACAATTCAACTGGAATCATCATGGCTAGAGGGGAAATAGTGTTGACTTTCAAACCAAAATAAAAATATTTTTTTCTAGTTAGTCGTGTATATTTTTATGATTGTGTCCCCCTCATGAAATTTACAGTACATTCTACTAACATTAATATACTTTTTAACTGGCTTCAAAAAAGTTCTCAATTCGGGTGTTTATATTTTTTTTTTTTTTCTTATATCTGGCTGCTACGATTTGGTTTAGCATAATCAGCCTGTAATGTTCTAACTGCTGGGAAACAGACCTCATCTCTTCGAGACGGAGCACCCCATTAAAAATTAAGTAACAGTGATGATGACAGTAACAAATTATCACCCGGATAACAATATTAGAAATGGTTCCTTTTAACCTTTGCGCTTGGCTAAATATCAATTGCCGTTCCCCTAGTGCGCGGCTACAAATCGATAAAATTTTTAATAATAGTTTTAGTTGTACCAAGCAGTTAATAGGACGAAAATAGAACGAAAAAGTCATGCATGTTCTCTGTCGCAGAAATACGACACGAGTGGTAGGGGCACGGAAATATGTGTCGCATAAATGCGACAGAAGCGGTTAAAAGGTTATCCAAAAACGTTAAGGTTTCAATAAATAAAATATCCATTGCATGTGCTGAAAATGTTTTATTCTCTTACAGCTAATTAATTTAACTGTTATAGTTATTTTCCAAAACTTACAAATAGATCAAGAGAGCCCATTACTTCACCGGTTGACCCTACCTTCCAGGTTGCATCGAGCTTGCCCTTATCAAATAATACGGTAAAAGGGAAGTTTCCATTAAATGTCATATTTGCCATGGCAACAGTACCCTGTAAATAACAATAAAAAAACATTAAAATTACTTTGACATTCCTGTAAGAATTTATTAAGAGTATTAGTCAAAGTCACCACAAACGAAAACTCTAAGGTAGCATTCGGATCACGGCAGTAGCGGCACGGCAGCCGCGGCCCTGCAGCCGCAGCCGTGGTCGCGCCGCACTGCTTTGTAGGGATTTATAGGCGCTAGTTTCCGACGCAAGCGACCGAGCAGCGCAGCCGGGGGGCGTGGCCTACGCGCGACCTTGGCAGCGCCGCCGAGCCGCTCCGGAGGCAGTACGGTCGCGCTGCCCGCTCGCAGTGGGTGACAAAATGGCGACGTTTACAGATGAAAATGACGAGTTTTTAGTTGAGTTAATTGCTAAAAATCCACCGCTTTATGAGACTTGTATAATGAATCAATTTTATTCCTCTTTGATGAAAGTAAGAGCAACATTATTTCATCATCCTCTTCCTCATCCTCTAGCAGTTTCTTCACGAGATCTCGCTTATGTTTATTTAAATTGTCAGACATAGTTAATGTTCGATACACGACTGGAATGCACAACCGCTCGCACTGACTCTTGTTTGGCTACTGCGCGTGGCAGTCGCTGCCCGGGTCGCGGACGCTGTCTGCCGTCCTTTAACTAGAAGGCCGTTAAGCCCAAAAAGTTGTTTCGGAGATAATGCCAAAAAACGCGGGAATCGTTATTTCTTAAAAACTATGATACTTAGGTTAATGATTTTTGGACACATCAATTGGTATTTCTTTCAGTTTATCCTACATAACCCTTTCTGTCCAGAAACTATTATTAATTACTTTTAAAATTCATTTTTCTACTTTTGTTAAGCATGTAACCAATTTATTGCATCTTATTTCTGTACTAAAAGGCCGTTAACCATACCGTAGCGGCTTTTTAGTGAAGTAATTCATTTAAAATTTTAACCTTCACAATGTTTGTTTTATTTGTTTAGAATTCCTTAACTAAAAAGTTGTTAAGTGACCATAACTGCTTTATAGCCATGACATTCGCTTCGATTTCAATTTCAATAACTTTCCTAATCAGCGGTTAAGGGGCTTTAGATGCTTTTTAACTAATTGTTGCCAATATTATATGGAACTTTTGTAAATTCTTAACTACTTTACTTAACTAAAAGGTGGCTAAAAATGTTTCGCGTGTGGTTAACTTCTTTATAGTTAAGCATTCATATGGAAACATGTGAGTAATTAAATACATGTTCCTTTAAAAATCAAAAATATAAGCAACATTTAAAAGGGAAAAGACATATTTCTTTTTACTAATCAACTATAACTAATTAAGAACTAACAGATCATGATCATGACTATGAGATCACTATTTGGTATGGACAATATACTAAATCCATGTTCTTTATTTCATTGATACGATAGGAACCGATAGGAACTTTCTCACTAAATTAATTTAATAAACTAAGGTTAATTATATCAGCCATGGGGCAACTTCAGCCTTAAATTATTTTAATATTATCACAAACAAAAGTTATAAAATATGTATTTAGCAAAATTACACTGAATAAATAATAAAACATAGAAACATACACAGCACTTTTCAAGTGTACTAAATAAAGTAAATGTAGCAAATCATAATCCTACTAATATTATAAGCTAGCTTTCGCTTGTGGCTTCGCCCACGTTGAGGTCGGAAATGATCCTACGGGAAAGTACTACCGGGATAAAAGGATCATACATCCTAACCCTGGCCATGATCTACACGTGTGCCAAACTTCATCTAAATTCGTTCAGCCTTTAAGGTTTGAAATATCACTTTCGCTTTATACTTTTAAACTAACTATGGATTTGAATGTCTGTAAGTTTGATGTTAGTTCGCCTCAACGGCTGATCGAATTTAATTGAAATTTGGCACACTGGTAGACACTGACCTGAAATAAGACATTGAATACTTTTAAATTTTTCATTTCCGTGGGTTAATTATTCGGAATTATATCGCTTTCCAACCTCCACGCGGATCCATAAGCAAAAGCTTGTAGTTTTAAGTATTTAGCAACATAACAGTATCTAAATTAAACACAGTCAAACATCGACTCAGCCTATCGCAGTCCACTGCTGGACATAGGCTCTCTCGCTACGCCACAACACCCTGTCCTCCGCCTTCCGTATCCAGTCTGTCCCAGTCACCTTCTTTAGCTCGTCGGTCCATCTAGCTGGGGGGCGTCCCACATGACTCTTGCCGATACGCGGTCTCCATTCCCACCGACCATCGGACTTTCGACACATGGCCAGCTCACTGCCACTTCAGTTTACTTACTTTGATAGCTATGTCGGTAACCCTGGTTCTTTTCCAAATAATTTCATCCTGATTTTATCCTTCAAAGAGTCTCCGAGCATAGCTCGCTCCATAGCGCACTGAGCAACCTTGAATTTGTGGATCAGCCTGACCTTCAGTGTCCTCCTTTCGGCACCGCATAGCATAACGGACAAAACGCAATGGTTGAAGATCTTAGTCTTCAATCACTTCGGGATAGGCGACGAGGCGACTTGACTAAGTTTTTCAAATGCTGCCGTCGCCTTGTTTTCTCTAAGTTCTATCTACCAAGCTCAATGACATGCCCTAGGTAGACATAATCCTTCAAAACTTCAAGAAATGGCCCTTCGATGTGGATTGGACTCTTTAAAGATATGTGAATTTAATTGTACATGACTTTTGTCTTGACCAAATTTATGCTGACGTCAACCCGCCGAGGGGCTCCATTTAGGCTGGAACTGGAACAGTTAGACCAGATGTTGCACAGGCTAAATGGAGGATCCTTCCAGGATTTTTCTCGATCCTTCTCGTTAAGACATGCAAATTGTAATATACATAACTTTTGTCTTGTCCAAATTTACGCTAAAGCCAACCCGCCGAGAGGCTTCATTTAGGATGGAGAGTCGCTGATACAGTTAGCTGTTCCAGCGTCTCTGCCATTATGACGATGTCATCGGCAAATCGAAGATGTGAGATGTACTTGCCGTCCACGTTGATACCCTGCCCAATTCAGTCCAGCGTCTTGAAGACCTAATGCATTGGTGAACAATTTCGGGGATATAAATCCCAGCGGGAGGTCTGATCTCACCCCTTGAAGAACAGAACCACCTCACCTCTGCTCCACGCCTCGGGCTTTGTACCCTCTAAGATGACGGAATTAAAGAGACTCGTTAGCTCTTTGATTGAGATTTTGTAGTATTTCTTTTTCTGCATCTGCATCGTCACTTCTTCGATCGTCTTCAATGTGTTCGTAGTTCTTATCTTTGACAGAGTCAGCTTCAATGGCAGACGGTGCTCCGGGTAGAAAGATTAAGTCCGACAGGACATCAGACGGCTTGAGCGGGGCACCCGCATCCCGCTCACCCCCGGAGTGAACGCAGCGCGAGAGTCGATAAACTGCCTTTTAGCTAAGTAATGAGGCTTAGCTGCTTTGTAGCTAAGCAAAATTATATTATTTGATTGAAATACTTAACTAAAATAGCATTAGGGGCGGGTAACTGCAGATAAGTTAAGTTTTTCACTGAAACTATTCTTTAAATGCTTAACTATAAAGTAGTTGTAGTCCTTTGGCGTCTCTGTAGTCAAGAATAATCAGATAACGTACTTGTAGTTCAGGAAAAGCCCTGAAAATAATCATCACATCGGGCAGTTAAGGTACTTTAAAGTACATTAAGCGAAGAAGTGTGGGTTAGACGCTTTCAAGTGATGGAATCATCATAAATTGTGTTACTTAACGGCCTAAAAATTTTTCATATCTTTGGAACTATTTATATAGTAAAAATGTTTCTTAGACAGAAAGATAGAGAATTTTAAACTCTATCACTTTCTATTAAAAAGTAAAAATTGACCATTTGAGGGTTAACGGCTTTCTAGCTAAAGGACGGCAGTGCTATCCGAAAGCTTCTGGCAGCGCCGCACAACAGCGACAATGGGCCGCGGCAGTTACCCGCCACTGCCAGGTTGCGACTGCCGTGATCCGAATGTCACCTTAATGGAAATATTATGAAAAGTTTAAGACATAATTGAGCAATTTTATATTTACCGGATAAATAGGGCATTCTGTCATACCATAGTCTCGGAGAATATGACCAAGCCATTTGTCGCGAAGGACCAAATCACACCACTTGTAGTGAAACTCTATCAGGGTGCGAACATACTGGTTGTATCTGATATTGTGTTCATATACGGTCACGTGGAACTAGTAAAATAACAGAGAAACAATAGTGAGAAACATACGAAGGTACAGACGCCAGCACATCAAGCTACTACAATCTGACAAATTTCTTTAATATATTTTCAACTTTGTCGCTAAAGCATTAGGTTCAAAGTTGATTGGGAAAATTTGACAGTTTCGGGTAGCTTGATGTGCTGGCGTCTGTACAACTGTTAAGCTACTGTGACATAGAAGGCCGCCACAACATGTTCGCAATTTACGGGCGAATGACGTCACTGAAACTTTATTTACGAAAGTAAGTTGGTGTGTTTTCCTTGACAGCGTTTTGTACACCGTAAAGTCAAACCCAAAGATTTAAATCGCTAGATTGGCCCTCACTGTACTAAGTCCCGCGAAAAAGAGTCCATACTGAGAATAGTGAGCTCACAATAGTGTCTTCATGGCAACCAAGCCAAGTCACTGCATCTCAGTGTGTTAGAACACACAATGACGCAGTGACTTTACATGAAATTGATCACATTTTTCTGATGCATGATGTATAGAAAATGATGTGATGTGATGTGTCAATTGTATAAGGGCAGGGTAACAAAATCAAGTTTGTTCACTCTTGCATACTTGAAGTACCTTTAAAAAACCGGTCAAGTGCGAGTCGGACTCGCGCACCGAGGGTTCCGTACAAATTTGTAGGTATGTAACTAAAAATTTAAGGTTTTCGCAATTTTTCCTTTATCTGTGCTATAAGACGTTACTTCGTACCAAATTTCAAGATCTGTAGGTTATGATTCCCTAGCGAGTGTCGAAAATTTGCGGTATAAACGGCTGTATCTTTTGATTACCTTGGTTTAGAAGTTTGATTTTTTCACAGCTCTAATGGTCAGTAGGCTTGAGTATTTGATATAAATTCCAGCTTGATACCTCCACGCGTTTCTGAGAAAAAGGGTCTTGACAGACAGACGGACGGACGGACGGACAACAAAGTGATCCTATAAGGGTTCCGTTTTTTCCTTTCAAGGTACGGAACCCTAAAAATTAGTGCATTCTTAAATGTTTATAATTGTTTTACCAGAAAGTCTTTGACTAACATCCAGAAGTCCAAACTAAAGGTCTGCCAACGAGCAATGGAGCGCAGTATACTCGGCGTTAAATAAACGGATCGCGCTCAAAACACAATACTGCGCTCCAAAACAAAGATAGCAGACGTGGCTCAAAAGGCTGCCCAACTTAAATGGGACTGGACAGGACAATGTCTGCCGCATGACAAACTGTGGGCCCAAATAGCACAGAATTGGTGCCCTGAGACAGTAAGGCGGGGTCGTGGAAGGAGGACCCGCGGGCTCGCGAAAGATGGAAGGAATGGAGGGAATCCTTTGCTCAGGAGAGGGACAGCGTAGGCTAGAAAAAAAAAACAGAAAGTCTTACCGTAACGTTATTTCCTACTACTGTTTTGTTAATCAGCTTCATGTTGAACACATACTGCCCTCTTTTGCTTGACCTTCGAACGGTTGCCGAAACATTGGAGATGTATTTATCATTCACGTATTTTAGTATTACACGTTCGGGTATGATACTGATACACTGAAAAAAAACGTCAATAATGCTTGGGTTGGATTTTTCCATCAGGAACTACTTAATAGCAGCCTGAAGGATGCCAGAACAGATGGCCGATGGTACCGAAAGATTCTAGAGTGGCGACCGCGTACCGGAAGACGGTAGCGGTGGAAGACCTCCCACAAGGTGGTGGATGACCTTGTGAAGGCCGCAGGAATCCGCTGGATGCGAGAAGGACAGAACCGGTCGAAGTGGAGGTGCTTGGGGGAGGCCTATGTCCAGCAGTGGACATAGGGCTCCCCCAAGCACCTGTGGATCTTTAGCTGAAATGATGAATGATGGCAATAAAGTCGCCTTCTATTCTAATATGGGAATTATGCATAACTGGCGATATGTGGGTGTAGGTACTATAAGTACACCAGTGCCTAACTCTTCGGGTAAAAGAGGCATGATGTTATGTATTTGTTTTTTAAGCTATTACCTAAGTTGGATTTTTGTCAATAAAACTTGCAGAAAGTTGTTCATGGGTACCTATTAAACGTGTTTTCACGAATTGAATCTCACTGTGCAAGTTAGTAGTCTTATTAAGGACATTGACATAAGTACCAGGGCGATGCGCCTCAAGTGGAGGTAGGCCGGACATCTAGTTAGACGAGGAGATGGCCGATGAAGTAAAGCTGTGACCGAATGGTAACCATGGTCCAAAAGTGCGTTGGGTTGACGATATGGTCAAGTCGGAAACACCTGGGGATGAGGGACGCAATTCACTAGGAAGTATGGCAGAAGAAAGAGGAGGCAGATTCCCAGCAGTGGGTTATTCCGGGCTGAAATGATATAATGGCTGAATGAATATAAGAACCTACTTACATTATAGGAATATGCGCCACACAGAACCAAAATAATAAGCGAAAAAAACGTACGCTCGAACATAATGACAAGCTACGAAAAACATAACGACATGCCTTGTATGTAATACTATATCCTATCATCATCGTTTTGGTATACACATACCTATTATAAATTTCCTAGACCATTTAATGTACCAGAATTTGATTGAGAGATAGGGCCAAAATAATATTTTAATGAATAGTAAACGGGCATAATACATAATTACCGTATTTGCCTTGTGGTCACTGTGTTCAGTGAACACAAAAGATTTAATCTGACTAATACTGTTTTAGTTTTATTGTTCCGCAAAAAATGGTACCGAAGTAGCTGTCAATCAATAAAGTCAGCATATCGTAGTCCACTGCTGGACATTGACCTCTCCTAGGCTGCGCTCTGCCGCCGTCTTTGCACGATATAATTATACCAGAGAAGCAATTCTCGTATTGGAACGAAGTTCCTTATCGCGCGTTGCGAAAGGGGGCTAGACGGAAAAAATTAAGACCAAAAGTTGGAACGACACTTTTTGCTATAGTTGTAAGCCGTGCGGCGTGCGCGTGTTTCTCTGTCTGTCTCTCTCTCTCTCTTATAGAAAGCAAGCCAGTTATACTTCGTTCCATCCGGGTGTCCCTTGACACCTCTCAAGTTTTTTTTAAAAACGTTCGCATTCTAATCTCAGCCATGTAAAGCTATACCAAGTCCTAAACGTGAACTGTTGCCATCATGATAGGGTCATTTTCCGTGTTATCTTGTATATCACATATCATCCATGGATGGGCCTGGTGAGGTGAAGACCTCACCATGCATGTATTGCATTTATTATTCGGACAGTGACATTGTTAACTCAGTCTTAAAAATACTTCTTTCGTATTGGCACAAACTAGCTATACTCTAACTTTCGGGGTCGAAGGCCCAGTGAGCAAAAAAAAAAAAAATTGAATAGTTTCTGCTGTGCCGAAAATAGACTAAATACTATAAGTTAACAAAAATACATATATGTATTAGGTATCCACAGTAACATTCCGTAATTTTCTGTAAGCTAAATGTATTTCCAGTTTACATTATCCTCGAATTGCCGTGAACAAAGGAAAGAAAAGGTGTTCAAATCGACGTCGGAAACATTGAATGTCTTCATCAACCTTCGAATTTCGGCAAGCACCCCATTTATATAACATTATATAACTTTTCTGATCAATTTACCTGAATAATGTTGATGGTTTGATTGTCTGACTATCGGAACGAAAGAAATGGAACTGAAATTGGAGGACAAAACTTAATAGCAATTGAAGATGATTCGACATTCGGTAGCTTCAAGTAAGGTGTATGGGGAATCTACTCCCTTTCATTTTCTTCTGTTCATGCTAGAGATTGGTCATTTATTTTTATCGATTTAAGTACTAGCTGACCCGGCAAACGTTGTTTTGCTATATAAAGTATTTCTAGCTGCCCGGCGCTACTTCGTTCGCGTGGTGTCCTATTCCGGAACTATGAGTAGGTACAGATTCCGCCAAAAAAAATACTTGTTACGGTGTACCAATTTTTTGTTTTGCGGATGGGTAGTGGATTCGTGAAGTTCTTGAGTAGTGGCCATGTACAAGGTGAACCCCACACCGGGTGACGGTCGCGGGAGTCCACTGAATGCAAGAAGCGAAGCACCGATCTTTGTAGCGATGTTTGCGGGAGCCCCATGTCCAGCAGATGTTCCAGCTGAATGATGTCAATTACTAGGTTTTTTCATTATTTTATTTATTTATTTATCAACCTTAATTTATAATTGCACTGTCCGGTTGTACCATTATTGGATTTTTCCATAAGGTATTTCTCAGTAGCAACTAGCAACCCGCAGTATGGTTATGTGCACTATACAAAGAAAGAAAAAACGTTTATTCGCGCAAGCATGACGCAGAGAAAGAACATAAACACAACACGACAGCCGGCGTCGACGTGATGACGTCGACCGGTGCAGCATACAATGAGATACAAATAAAATAAATAAATATTACTACCTACACCTCTACCTTGCCCTTTGGATCCATAAACAGACGTGATTTTATATATAATATAATTATATTAAAATTTTATTTATGTTTCAAATTGACGTTATTTAAAGTTAAACAAATAAAAGCTTTATATTAATGGCAATTAAGTTGATTTCAGAGTGACTAGTACTATTGAAAAAGTTATAAAGATTTTTGAAGTTGTAACGTAAACTGAACTTTATTATGTAGGAATTAAAGTTATTTTTCCATAAGACTCATATTTGTTTACATTTTTGGTGAATTTGTCGCGAATGCAGATTATGTATGTTGTCTACTGTCAATGTGTCAACGACCTATGTCTACAAAATAAGATGAGACATTGTTAATACCCAACTAACAAGTTTACCTCGACCCCTGTCACATAGGATGTCCTAGTTCAGGGGTAGAGACCTCATCTAGCTTCTGACGTTTCATAAGTGCCAATGTTAGTTTATGCTAGTGTATGTAAGGTTATAGATGTACCTGATATTAAGTTTACTGTAAGAGAGACTCAACTATCTCACAGTTAAACTGCGTAAGCAGTTTTGTGCGGCAATGTACCTAGCGTTAAGGAATTTTAAGTGAATAAAGCATTAATTCAATTCAAAAATATGTGGAATAAAATATTTACCTTTCATCTGCCTAGCCTTTTCCCAACTATGTTGGGGTCGGCTTCCAGTCTAACCGGATGCAGCTGAATACCAGTATTTTACATGGAGCGACTGCCTATCTGACCTCCACAACCCAGTTACTGGGTAATACGATACCCCTTGGTAAGACTGGTTGTCAGACTTTCGGGCTTCTGACTACATATTTTCATGCATTTTCTATTTTAAAGATAAAGATATTTTATTTTGCAAATATGGGTAATGTACATGGTTTTTTGTATGGTTTGTTTTAAGGAGAGGAGGGGCCCGTGGCTAAATAATAACAGCCGCAGAGGTCGATCGGTCAGGTTAAGCTACGCTTGCCGCGGTTGGTCTGTGGATGGGTGACCATCTTTACATACCGAGACCCCTCCATGCCTCGGAAAGCACGTTAAGCCGTTGGTCCCGGCTGTCATTCGTGGATCTTTGACAGTCGTTACGGGAAGTCAGAAGCCCGAAAGTCTGATAACCAGTCTTACCAAAGGGTATCGTGTTACCCAGTAACTGGGTGGTGTAGGTCAGATAGGCAGTCGCTCCATGTAAAATACTGGTATTCAGCTGCATCCGGTTAGACTGGAAGCCGACCCCAACATAGTTGGGAAAAGGCTAGGCAGATGATGACATGGTGTTTTAAGGAAATAGGTTCAGCTATATTTTACCAGTAGGCATGCAAAAATTACAAAAATAAGAACTAATCCACTAAACTATAACTAAATACTAAACTTTAACAAACAAACAGAACAAGAAACAACACAAAATAAAACAATTCTTATTTTAAACATTATTGTAAAGCAGTCTAAGTTTCAACTTTTTTATCAGTCAAGAATTCTGTTACACTATACTATAAAAACGTAAATATTTTTCTTTTTAATTCCAGTTAGAAATCTATGGTTCAATAATGAATTCTTTAGTTCCCGGAGCAAGCTCAGTCCGAGTCTATTAGTTTTTTTTTCCTTCCCGTTATACTTACTCGTCGTAAAGTTTATTTTTATTTGTTATGCAACGGTTTTTATTTGTATGTTGAACGTTCACTATTTTGTATTCGTTACAGTAAAATGTTGAATTTATTGTATAGTGCTATTGTCGGAATAAAATGGGTAACCTTTTGCTCGCAGAAGGGGTAAAATACGACTAAAGGATTACTTCAATTTATGGTTATAAAACCGCTCGAGAAAGAGTAAAACTTAGGTCCTACAGTAATTTCTGCTGTGCGTAACTACTTTAGAAAAATATATTGCAGTAGAAACAGTCATTCTTTGTTTTTTTTTTTCTTTATTTCGTGTTCACATACTAACACACATCAAAAGTGTCTAGGGATCAAGTACATTATTAACTATAAAAAATTATCTAATAAATATTTACCAAATTTAGTCTTCCAGACTGGCCTCTTACATACTTTAATTCCTATGTTAACAACTCATCCCTATATTTTGTAAAAATTAAGAAAAATTGCAATTTTTGCAAATTGTGAGAAATTAACCTAAGTTAATGTCATCAATTAAATGGCAAAAAAGGCAAAAAAAAAATATTTTTATTTCGAAGATAAAAAAAAATATTAATCTGTGTTTCCACACGAATCATATAATCACAGCGATTTGGCATGCTTAAAATCAGTTCATCAAAATCACTTTGACCGACCACGTTCTTTCTAACAAGGCAAAAAGTTGTGGGGTATGCACGGCATCCATACTCGACAGAGCTCTTCTTTGAAGCATATCCCATGCGTGCTCAATTGGGTTCAGGTCTGGCGATTGAGCAGGCCTCGGCTGAACGTTAATGCGAGCATCGGCAAGAGTGCGTGTTACGACTCTCGCCGTGTGTGGACGTGCATTAGTCGAAACGAATCACCCAACCAGCTTCACAAAGGGATGATTACGTCTGAAACAATAATCTCCGCATAAATCTGAGAATTGAGCAGGGGAATTGCCCCTGATCCAAATGAGATCGGTTCTTCCACCGATCCAAATACCAGCCTAAACCATTATTGTTCCCCCTCCATATGAACTTCCTGACAAAATTTCAAACGTTCTTGACGTCCAGAGGTCCTCCAAACTCGAGTACGTCTTGTATCCGGTCTCATACCGAAACGAGATTCATTGGAAAAGCAAACACAACGCCAGTCTTCTTCCTCTCAATTTCTATGTTCGCGAGCCCATTGTAAACGGGCCCTAATATTGCGGGGTGTTATAGGTGGAACTCTCAGCGGCCTTCGGGAACGCTAACCCACTTCACTTAAACGATTCCAGATGGTTTGTTCGCTTATCAGCAAGCCTGAAGAGCTATGGAGCCTCGTAGCTAACATCATGGCGGTCATGGTACGATTCCGTCGAGTAGTATTTTGGATGTACCGGTCCTGTCTGCGAGTGGTGATGCGAGCTCGTCCTTCATGTCGCTCGGCCACGCTGCCCGTGATGCGATAGCGTGTCCAGAGGCGGCTGATGACGCTCTGTGTAGTACCAAGAGCGACATCCACAGTACGTTGCCTGGAACCAACTTGCAACATTCCAACAGTCCTCATCATCTCTTCTCCTGTCAAATGATGTCGTCGCTTCATATCAATGCAATTTTTTTCAGTTCCGATGCAAAAATTGTAATGGTTTTGTAAAAACACGATTACACACTTTTATAGGAATCCTGATGGACAGTTGATTTTATATTTTTAATTAAAATTTAAGGAATGTTTTTATTCAAATATAATATTAACTAAAGAGAATCAATAACGATTCAAAAAAGTTAAAATAATAATCCAATTACGGTGATACTCTAAAAAAATGTACAAAACTCACTACTCTTGTACTCTAAATATACTTGATCCGTAGATACTTTTGATGTGTGTACTTAATGTTATCAATTTCTGTCTTACATTGTATTGTGAGTCACAATATAACTATCACCAGGATCGGACGTGATGTCGCCATTTTTTTTTTTTGGGTGGGTTGTCATCATAATTAATATGTATTCTCCCGCTCTGGGCGGCTACGTAATGTCGCCTAAAGTTCGTTTTTTAATCCCAGATACTAATCTGACATTTCAGACTAATCTGTCATTTAAGTTTGCGTTTTTTAGTATTACACCTGTCAAATTAGTATCTGGGTTTAAAAAAACGAACTTTAGGATTAAATAAGACCCACTTGGCGGTTTTAAGCATTCGACTCAACCTCTAAATTCACGATCATCGCAACCCCGAATCGCCCACTGCTGGATGGTAAGGATTTCTTTCATTTCTACCAGTCATCATCGTTTTGTGCGGCCCTCATTCAAAATATTTGTGGGACGACCTGGGTCCTGTGTACTCGTATCTATTAATTATTTGTACCTACATATAATTAAGTAATAACAAGTTCAAAACTGGACATTGACATTTGTTTTTTTAAAGTACATAATTGCTACGAGGGTGGGACCGAGTCTGATGCCAAAAAGATAGTTTTTAGAATTTTAGTCCGCTTGTCCGGATGTGTGTTCCGGATTGAGGCAAAAACGGATAAAATTTGGCATACACAGATAGTTTATAACCTAGGTTTAAGCACATAGGGTACTTTTAATCCCGTTATATATTTTTCGACATCCACGCAGGTGAAACTGCGTACAAAAGCTAGTTTAATTTAACTGACAACGCATATTTGTCAAGGATAATAAAGCAGCACCCTAATTGCGTAACACACAATCAATCGGAATCGGTTTCATTTTGACAGTTCAACAACATTCATTGCGTTATTTATGTGTTGAGCAGACAAATTTTTCGAACTTATGAAGCAATGGATTAGCAATTTGCTTCAAAATGATTCAGATTACGATTGATTGTGTGTTACGCAATTAGGATGCGGATAACTATGAAAAAATCTTTCAAAAGTGCCAGATTGTCGGATTATCGCCTGTATCCACTTTATTAAATATTCCCCTAGCTTCCTTCGACCTCCTTTGGTCAAATTTTACTCCATATTCTTTAAATTAAATTCACTGTATTAGTAGATGGCTCAGGAGAGCACAAACTGTACCCATATCTAGAGCCAAGCCAGCCATATAATCTATTGGCTCTTAATTTTATGCAACGCCTTGGCTACGTGCCCAGCCCTCAAGTGATATACTGAGAGGATATTGACCAGTTTAAGTGTACTCGTGAACCGAAACATATACTACTATGTAGCTTCTACCTGCGATTTAGTCTGCATGAATATCTTGTTTTGACATAAAATATATCCTTTGCCACTCGGCAATACAGAAGCTTTCAATTAGTGGAAGAATTTTCGGAATCGGATCAGGAGTTCCGAAGATTACCCCCTACATACAAACTCACAAATTTTGCCTCTTTATAATAATTGTTAGTATAGTGGGCCTCGCACAAACGCTCGTGCTCACTCGCATGCAACGTAAATTATTAAAGCGATTCTAAAGTTGAAAATATTTGTTTTGCACATAATATTTACATGGTTTTAAAACTTTACTAGCAGCGCCCCGTGGTTTCACCCGCATAAGTATGGATCCCGTGGGAATGTCGGGATAAAAAGTCCTATGTGTTATTCTGATGTATAAACTATATTACTGTACAGTTTCATCAATATAAAAAAAAAATAACCATTCAGTAGTTTTTATGTGAAAGAGTAACAAACCATCCATCCGTCCATCCTCACAAACTTTCGCGGCCATAATATTAGTAGGATTCACCTTGGGTGATACTAATTGTGCCTGTCGCAAAAATACAAACTAAAATTTTTTTTTTTCTTCTTTTTCTGCGTTTCGAAAATCGTTCAAATTCACGTTGGGTTTACGTTACACGTTCGTGCTACGGCCTCTGGCAAATGCAATTATCATAATCATCATCATTTATTTATTTTCAGATCATAAAATCCACTTTGTTAGTAATTACATACACAACTTAAACACTAGTAATAATAGTACATCCTAACTAATATTATAAATATGGAAGTGAGTTTGTTTGTTTGTTAAGCTTTCACGCTAAAACGGCTAAAAGAATTTGGACGATATGGGTAGACCGTTTCCTGAAGAAGGACATAGGATACTTTTTATCCTGAATCGCTGACGAAAACGCTGGCCACAGCTAGTCCATAATAATTGTTAGTTACAAAGTTCTTAAATCTATGTTAGTATTACTCGTATAATACCATTATTTACAATAAGCTTCCCAATGACTGGAAAGAGTTAAGCGTAGAAACTGTAGGTATGTATAGTAGGTATAAACTTCTAAGCCAACGCAATCAAAAGATACAGCCGTTTATGCCGCAAATTTCCGCAAATGTTCGACACTCGCAAGGGAATCAAAGCTACAGGGAACTTCCCGTGAACTCAGAATCTTGAAATTTGGTACGAAGCAACGTCTAATAGCACAGATAAAGGAAAAATTGCGAAAACTGTAAATTTTTAGTTTCATACCTACAAATTTGTACGGAACCCTCGGTGCGCGAGTCCTACTCGCACTAGACCGGTTTTTTTTACAATTAACACTACGAATGAATGAAAATGCTCGCAGCCAATGTAGTAAGTATCTTTAGAAAATTGCATAAACGGTTTTATAATAAAAAAAAACTTTTTCTGCACGCTTTTACGCTTTAGGTACAATATAAGCCAGTGTCGGTCACTCTCCAGGATTTATTGATGGATTGCAAACCACTTTATCGGCTCTCTTTCATTTACCTGCTAATTGATTGATAGACGCCGAAGTGAGCCCTAAATGGATTTCTTTTACATACATGTTCGCTTTTATTTAATAAATCCGCAAAGCAGATTTAATCATTTTGGTCACGTACATGATTCACACTTTAGATTCACACTTGTACCTACTCGTATTGCACTATTATAATTTGATCAATAGATACTTGACATTCTTGACATATTTAGTTAATGTAATCTTTTTACACGACTGCCCAAAAAGGACTGTAATGTATTCAGGGTTGATGTATGTTTGTATGTATGTGAGTTTCTTTATTCCACCATAACTTTTAAATGCCTGAACAGATTTGGATGTATGGGGTATCGTTAGAATTAAAAAGTTAAAAATAATTTAAACCTGATAAGAAAAATACCATTATATTGGTACATTAATGATGAAGATATAAGATATCTAGATCCAGCGGTTTAGGATGCGGGTTGCCTTTCAGAGAGTGAATGAATTTAACATTTTATTAAGTAGATTGGTAACTCCTGGTTGGCAATAGAGCCTCTTTGTAGCTATCGATCCTATTATCCTTCACTGTTCTAAGCTGAAATTAAAAGATATTTTTTCTGACATAAAACATCATATTTCTTAAAATTGTGATACCTACCAATTGATTGATAGACGCCGAAAACCGCAAATAAACATATATTTTTTTAAATGAGCCTGTATATCAGGCTCATTTAAAAAAATATATGTTTATTTTTTTAAACTTTCTCAAACAGTGGACTGTAATACTGTCTGAAATAAAGGTATTATTATTATTTTAAGCTCGACCAGCAGTGCGATTCTGTAACCATCTCACCGTGAAAACTTAGGTGAAGTGAGCGTGGAGTGAGCTGTCATTCCAACTAATGCTAGGGATTTACACTATTGACAGCTCAGTCTAAGCTCACTTTTTTATTCTCTTTGACATTGATTTACATTCTGTAATTACTTAAAGTCACCCGGACTTATTACTCCTTATTATTTATTTATGAAAATAGTCTACTTTTGGAATGTTTGTAAATATGTGAGCACCATGTACCTATCACATAGTCAATTTATATGTCATGGTTTCATTAATTAATTTTAATTCTTTTACCTATTGTGGTATAGTAATTTTATTTTTAGGTGCATCGTCTTCACATATAATTATATAATTAATGTATGCAAAATATTGTAAAACATTTTTAAAAGAGTAACGGTGGAGTTTCTTGCCCATTCTTCTCCATACGAAAACTACCTTTTGGAAGGGGCGACTAGAATCAATTTTATTTTAATTTTGACGTTCAAAAGTGCCTTTTATGTGCCTACTTGAAATAAATGATTTGACTTTGACTTTGACTTCACGTAACTATTCACGGTGAGATTTTTACAGAATCGATCGGCTGAAAAGAAACCCAGGCTTCATTCTCTCCGACTTAATTAAAAGAAAACCTTAACAAAGCTCCAAAACCTCAAAGCCTTAGCCAAGATATAAATTCGTCATCAAATCCTTTAACAAACGGTATCATTGTAAAGCAAGTTTATCCGTTTGCACAACAAAGCTCAGTTGGCCCGTTAAGTACCCATCAACCAAAGCCTAGTATTAAAGTATCTACAGCTTAAAGCCTAAAATCCTTAGGTTAAAATAAGCCTTATAAATTACTCTGTCTTTGTTGCCTGGAGATTATATTTAACGTTTAATTTATGTTTAAAGATTATGATGTGTAAATGGGAAATCCACCCTTTCTTTAACATAATATACCTCATATTCATTTTTTCAAGTCGTGTGTAGTAGATTCAGAATCAACGCTGCTACTAAAACTTTATCATAATTATGTGTTAATCCTGGACATAAACAATGTGTGCCAAATTGTATCCCAATCCGTTCAGTAGTTTTTGCGCGAAAGAGTAACAAACATCCATCCATCCATAAAAAAATTCACTTTTGTAATACGAGTATTATTAGTAGCATAACCCAATCTGGGACTTGAGTTATTCTATAACTCCGTGGCCAAGAGCTACACGCAGACACGTATGTTGCAACAGCGACGATGAAGAAATAAATGACGTGCGCGTGTAAATATCACGACCCTACCAGCACAACAGCAGTGCAATTCTGTAACCACCTCACCGTGAAAACGCAGGTGAAGTGAGCGTGGAGTGAGCTGTCATTCCAACTAATGCTAGGGATTGACACTATTCACAGCTCACTCTAAGCTCACTTCACCTAACTTTTCACGGTGAGTTTTTTACAGATTCGATCGGCAGATACCGACATACCTCAAAAAGACGAAATAAAAAAATAAAATAAAGGTTTATCTAAGAACAATGTGGACAAAATGGTGTATCGTACAGAAATCATGTCAACTTTTCTGAGACAGTAACCAGTGGTAGTCCATTGAGGTGATATAACTACAACATAATTAATTAAATACGAGTATTCATTTTCATGCAAATTTATATAATTGTGGTGCCTATCAAAAATATAATATTACGCCTCTATAGAGGCCTAACTTGTAAAGTGCCATTATAGGTGACTGACTACGGAACCCTATTCTATGCGTGGTCTGACACGCACTTGGCCGGTATTTTTTTTGTTATTAACCGACGAAAACTTCCAACGTAGGGGTTTCATTCAGAATCATGTACTAAATCTATGGGTACAGGTTGCCAACCTGTACCCGTTGATAAATACAGGGTGGCAGAGATGCCACCCTGTATTTATCAACGAGTCAAATATTTTCACAACAAAAATTAACAAGGCCAGACGGTTAAAATGAAATTTATTTCATAAATCTGATTTCTCTACGTAGCAGGCAATTTGGCGAAATTTATACAAATTCAATAATTTTGATAATAATAACCTAATCTGGTGTGTCTGGGGGAAATATTTCCTCCATATAGTATCATAACATTCCATCTTTCTCGTCCGAAATGTCGTGCCTCATGTCTGCCTTGCGACATTCGCTACAGTCTATTTCAAAAGTATCTGATAAAAGTGTAAACAAACCCAGAGGCTCTATGACACAATGAACGAAACTGCGCGAAATAAACGTGGAATTGGCGTGATTAGCTAAGGATTTGACATGGTTTCGAAGTAAGGAATCATTAAGTGGTCATAGGAAATTTGGGCCCTATTCAGGTTAAATTCTTATGCAAGTCATTCACTAAAGGGAAGTAGAAACACATACATCTGCATTCAGAATATTTAAAATTTTTATCTGATCACTTTTTTTTTAGTGATATAGCTGATTATTTAATCAGCCTATAATGTTCCCGCTGCTAGGACACAGGCCTCCTCTCTGTGAGAGGGAATGGGCCGTAATACACCACGCGGACCCAATATTATTATTAAATTGTAATTGAGAAACCATCGAAGGAAATTTAGGCTATGAAATTGACTTCAATTTTCAAATAAAAGTCATCTCTATAGGAATTAAAAAATTAGAATTTCTAGTTTAAGTATTCGAATAATCAAATCCAGGCACTCAATTGTAAATGGCACTACAAATTGGCAGCCACAGGTACTTTTACTGATCCGTTTGTTTAGATTTTCATCAGGTACTTTTGGAACAGAGTATACAAAATAAAACAGAGTATAATTTAAATTTTCATGGAATCGAGCTTTGTCTTGGTACGTCTCATCGGATTAGACTGGAAGTCAACCTTAAATTAATCCGATCTGCATCAAAGTCTAGGATAATAGGAGAGAGAATTCAGTTTATAGAACAGTCTATTCTGCAAATATTCACCTTAATAGGGTAGTAGATTCATTATCATCTTATCATCATTATTTCGTTTATTTATTTTCGTATTTATTAAATATTTTATTAAAAAAAAAATGTTGTATCGGGAGCAGGGTTGGACCCTGCTCCCGATACAACATTTTACATTTTAACATTTTTTTACTACTGGTAATTAGGGCTCCAGAGACAGGAACCTCCGATGATGCGAGTCGTGTCGAGAAGAACTGCCCTCTGATTCAGGCCATTGATCCAACCGGATAAAGATAGCTTCGAGAGATGTTGATTGAGGCTTTCGGCCATCAGGTCATTGGCCGATACGACCATCGGCACAAAGATAGCCGAGCTCACATTCTACATGTCACACACAACCTCGTGTGCTAAGTCGAGATATTTAATTATTATTTCCTTTATTACATTGTAAACATATAAATTATATTTTAAAATATAAAAAGTATAAAAACATTTAAAAATATAAAAAATAGTAGCCCACCGGTATCGGGAACAGGGTCCAAGCTACCGGTGGTCAGGGCTCCAGAGAGTGGAACCTCCTGACAAGAGCCGTGTCCAGGAGTACCGCTTTCTGAATCAAGCCCTTGATCCAGTTGCCCAACGAGAGCCTCCTCAGGTGTTGGTCGAAGCTCTTAGCTATCATCATTATTATGATTCTATATTCTGCCTCCACGGTAGGCATGCACGGTAGGCACGGTAGGCACTGATGACCTTGTAAAAACCGCAGGAATCCACTGGATATGAGAAACAGAACCGGTCGAAAGAAGTAACGATGCTTGGGGGAGGCGTATATCCAGCAGTGGAAGTCTTTCGGCTGAAATGATGGTGATGATTCTGCAGCTAAATACCACCTGTCTTCCTTATATTTTAACCACCATCATCATCTGCCTAGCATTTTCCCAACCAAGTTGGGATCGGCTTCCAATCTAACCGGATGCAGCTGAATACCAGTATTTTACATGGAGCGACTGCCTATCTGACCTCCACAATCCAGTTACTGAGTACCTAATACGATACCCCTTGGTAAGACTGGATATCAGACTTCCGAGCTTCTGACTACCCGTAACGACTATCATGGATCTACAAAGACAAAAGACAGCCGAGACCTATGGCTTTTGACTCCTCCCGCTCTGGGTGGAGTAGGAGGGAGTGTCAGACTCTTACTGACTAAAACCCACCCGTGTTCCTTCCTTAGCCCTTTATGTTCCAGGGCAGCGGTAAACCCTTTCGGATGTTCCCGCTACCAGACCTATGGCTTACCGTGCTATTCGAGGCATGGAGTGGTGGTAAAGGTGGTCACCCATCCACGGAGTAACCGCGGCAAGTGTATCTTAACCTGATCGATATACCAGTGTGGCTGTTATTACTTAGCCTCAAGCCCTTTCGTTTATATAGTTACCACCATATTCTATTATTATTTATTACCAAGGCTACGGGCTTGAGAGCTTGCGCGCTCGGAATGGAATACTAAATAGCTTTGCTGCCATAGCAAACAATCTAGATAGGTGTGCTCCGCTGGTTGTCTTAGATCCTGTGTGCTGCGTGTGAAGCTTAATTAATATATACCGTTGTTGTTTAAGGCGAAAGTGTCAGGGTAGCGAAATTCAAATTTTCTTTTGTTTTTACAATTTGGGTCAGTATCGTGGTACGTTAATCTAAATATGATTCGTGGCAAAAAATAAAATAAAATATCTATAGAATTATAATCATAAAAATCAATATGCACCCCCTTTTTTTTGGGTGAGACATCATCAAATGACCTCTCCCGCTCTGGGCTGGGCGGAAGGGCGTGTCAGACTCTTACTGACTAAAACCCACCCGTGTTCCTTCCTTAGCCCCTTATGTTCCAGGGCAGCGGTAACCCTTTCGGACGATCCCGCTACCCTGGCAATCTGCATCCCCTTACGATATAAATTGGGTTATTGGGTTTTTTCCCTCGGGGAGCTCTCAGTATCAGCACGTAGTCTGAATTTGTGCCCGGTTGATGACAATTATAGGCTTGTCCTCTATAACATAGAGCTAGAGAAATATAACTGGGAAAAGAACCAGAGGACTAGGAAGAAAATGTATCCTTAGCTTCTATAAAAGACTTTATAGTTAAACTATACAGAATAAAGTATTAAGCAGTGCGCACACTGTGATCATGAATTCAGCACATGATTCTATACCCGTGCCTAGTGTAGAAATTTTTCGGCGGTTATCAAAAAAAATTAAAAATAAATGTTTCATAGAAAAGTGCAATACCATACGCGGTGAAAATGTATGGCAGACCAATTTTTTTTAATAACCCACTCGTAAAAATGGACTGATATCATGGTTACAGTTCGCGCACAGCAGTGCGATTCTGTAACCAAATCACCGTGAAAACATAGGTGAAGTGAGCGTGGAGTGAGCTGTCATTCCAAATAATGCTAGGGATTGACACTACTGACAACTCACATCAAGCACACTTCACTTGAGTTTTCACGGTGAGATTTTACAGAATCGACCGGCTGGTCAAATAAATATCCTGTAATGCCACTCTGGATAAAGGTTTCTCCGTACCTACACATATTTTTATAAGTTGCCTTTTCCTAGTCATAAACACATCTAAACTCATAGCCTTAACATTTCCTAGTAGAAAACCAGGAATATAAGGCACAAATCGTCCTTTAAACAACAAAGTAATAAGTATGATTACTGTCCAACAATACAAAGCAAATCTCGAAATATTTCAGATGCAACGAACAAAGATATAAAGAACATTTCCCCTTGAAATTCCACTGTTACACTCCTCATGACAGCTAGTGAGAAACACTTGGAGGTTTGCCAAACGAATTTGAAACTTATGTCACTGTAATAAAAGTCTTACACAATTCACTTGACACAGTCTCAGGTGTTTGCCCCGAGCAAGAATTGAAGAATAATTCCGAACTCCTTTTTCGAATACAGAAACGTATTTTATTTAATAAACGGTTTTACATCGTGCGTTTCTTGTGATACGATAATAAAGTTAGTTTTTTATTTTTGACAAACTCAATGTAATAATTAATGTACTACGATGGAATTTTTAATTTATTAGTCAATAAAAATAAAATACAGTTTATTTAATTTACAAAGGAAAACGAAGATAGTCACAAAAGTAAAATACTGTGGCACAGCTATCGACGCCCAACTCAAAATATATGCAAAGACATTGTTCCAGACTTCCTAAAGAAAGTTCATCAGTAATAATTAATTGAAGAATTGCAAAAAAAAAATAAAAAGGAATAAAAAAGAGAATAGTATACTCTATGTGGAGGTTACTGTGTAGTATAAATGTAGGGTGATGAACCTCTTTTTAGTCATATCTCGATTTTACTGTGAGTACATCCATCCTTATATTATAAATTCGAAAGTAACTCTTGTCTGTATGTTACCTTTTCACGCCTAAACCACTGAACGGATTTCGATAAAATTTGGCAAAGAGATGAGATGACATCCTGGGGAAGGACATAGGCTCCTTTTTGTCCCAATAGTACGTTCCCCTTCCCGTGGGATAATGTCCCACGTTGACGCGGGTTAAGCCAATATCTAGCCCATCTATAAACCGTTAAATTTTGATCGTTTTAATCCTTAAAAGGGGTCATTGTACTCATCATTATGAACAACTTTTACTACGGGACCAAACCTGAAATCGTGAAAAAAAAAATCTGTTGGTCCATAGATTTATGTTCCTCGACATAATGTATGGATCAACTGATTTTTTTTTAAGGAGGACTCCTTTTAATGATTAAAACGATCAACATGTAAGGGCGTATATCTATCTATTTAGCCCTTAACGTCCTAGTGCTGGACAAATACCTCCCTTTTCCTTTTCCACACATCTGTCCACTTTCATTGTGTGTACAGACGCCAGCAGGTCAAGCTACCCGAAAGTGTCAAATTTTCCCAATCAACTTTGAACCGTAATGCTTTAGGGATAAAGTTGAAAATCTATTTAATAAATTTGACAGATTGTAGTAGCTTAATTTGCTGGCGTCTGTACATAAATCCTAATTCCTACTAATATTATAAACTCAAGTTTCTGATAATGGATCGATGGATGGATGTTAATCTTTCACGTAAAAACTACAGAACGGATTTTGATGAAACATTACAGTAATATAGCTTATACATTAGAATAACACGTAGGATACTTTTTATGCGGGTGAACCCACAGGGCGCTGCTAGTAATAAAATAAATAAATAGGTGAGTTATATTTGTCTGATCATCGTTTGAATATCACATTTCTTTTGTGAGACTCACCTACTTCTGCAACTCATGTCAGTCCGATCAGATTTGTTAATCAGATCAAATTGCCCTCGTTAGTTTAATGGTCGCTAGCGCTACTGCTAAGCATGAGGTCCTGGGTTCAGTTCCTGGGTCGGGCAGTGTTATTGGGTTTGTAGCGGTATCTACAACGCCACATGCGAACAACGCATCATACTGACGTCACGCAAATCCTGCATCTCGCAAGCAGAGTTTACCGCGCAATTAGCATAGATACAATTTCCCAACATCAATCGTTGGGCAATAGCCCGCCAGACACAACACCCGTCTGGTCGGAGGATCCTCCCTTTTCTATAGAGGATGAGTGAACTTTACACCCTGTTCCTCATACCTCAAACTGGTGACCTCGACGTGACCCCCCGACGTGTGGTTTTTCTTCCTGGAATTTCTCAGTAGCAGCCAGGAGTCTGGATTTGACTAGAGGGATGGTAATAGCTTCACCCCCTGTTACATGAGATTTAAACATAACTAGCGAAATGGTGAGTGTACTCTACAAGTGTTGACTTATTGGTGCTCGTGACTCTACCTATACATATATAGGTAGAGTCACGAGCACCAATATGTCAACACTTAGCAACTTTCAATTGCAATTTTTTCGGGAAATAACGAAAACAACGTTGAAATACGATACATTACAAAAACCTATGGGTTCGCAAATGCTATGTTCGTAACAGCATAAAATTTCATTAAAAAATAAAGGAGTAAATCGCTTTTGAATAAAGCCGAGTGTATACATACTTTTGCTCGTGACTGTACATCTCTCCACAGGCGCGTTTGTAGAATACTTACAAATGACGAAAAATGTGAGACTAAATAAATTTGAATCCAGTACCCTAATTTAGTAACACACTATCAATCATAACCTGAATCATTTTGAGGAATATTGCTAATCCATTGCTTAATAAGTTCGAAAAATTTGTCTGCTAACCAACGAAAATAACGCAATGAATATTGTTGAACTGTCATAATGAAAGCCATTCCTACTAATAATGTGTTACGCAATAACCCCGCAGCTTTAATTTAAAAAATAAGTGTATCAATTTTGTATGTCCTTACACACTAGTGTTCATTAAGTGTATCAATTTTGTATGTCCTTACACACTAGTGTTCATTAAGTGTATCAATTTTGTATGTCCTTACACACTTGTGTTCAAACATGTTTTGTAAAATAAAACTTCAAAGCTTCTAAAGAGGCATCTTTAAAAAGGACCACTTGAAGGTACTTCCTTTTATAATCTACTCTTAATTTGAGATTAAACACTCTACAGTTAAAAAAGCCGGTCAAGTGCGAGTCGGATACGCGCACAGAGGGTTCCGTACAAGTTTGTAGGTATGTTACTAAAAATTTACGGTTTTCGCAATTTTTTGTTTATCTGTGCTATAAGACGTTGCGTCGTACCAAATTTCAAGATTCTGAGTTCACGGGAAGTACCCTGTAGGTTTCTTGCAAGTGTCGAAAATTTGCGGCATAAACGGCTGTATCTTTTGATTGCGGTGGCTTAGAAGTTTGATTTTTTTCACAGCTCCAAGAGTCAGTAGACTTGAGTACCTATTTGATATAAATTCTAGCTTAATACCTCCACGCGTTCCTGAGAAAAAAAGCGATGTTTTTCTTCACCCAGCGGAGAAGTGCCATCTGGTCCTTCAGCCCGGCGTTACCTGGGGCGTCCTCCGAGCCCAGACATAAGAACCCGTGTACTCCCGAGTCTATAATTGAGACTAAAAAAACTTTCTTGCTATTTTACCATATTATCATTCATTTCATCACCACTGCTCTACTTTTGGAATGTTTTTAAATATGTGAGCACCATGTACCTAACACATAGTCAATTTATATGTCATGGTTTCATAAATTCATTTTAATTCTTTTACCTATTGTGGTATAGTAATTTTATGTTTAGGTGCATCGTCTTCACATATAATTATATAATTAATGTATGCAAAATATTGTAAAACATTTTAAAAGAGTAACGGTGGAGTTTCTTGCCCATTCTTCTCCATACGAAAACTACCTTTTGGAAGGGGTGACTAGAATCAATTTTATTTTAATTTTAATTTTTGACGTTCAAAAGTGCCTTTTATGTGCCTAATTGAAATAAATTATTTGACTTTGACTTTGACTGCTCTCAAAGACGGTAAAGGAAAACATCGTGAGGAAACCAACATGTTCTAAAACCAAAAATTCGAAGAGAAGTGACATCTACCAACCGGCACTGGACCAGCGTGGTGGATTTTGGCTCATTCCCTCACTGTCTATTCTAGTCGTTGTCATTTGTACAGTCAACAGCAAAAGTAGATGATCAAAATCAGAAATTCAATACTAATGAACAGAGTTTCGCAGCTATATGGCAGCTGTACTAGTAGTAAATGTTTGGTATAATTTACAATCACATACTTTTGAATCACTTCGACGCCACACAGTTCTGACGCGAATTCCGTTCATTAGTATTGAATTTCTGATTTTGATCATCTACTTTTGCTGTTGACTGTACCCGTGTGTTGTTTCTTACTGAAACTCAATGTTTCATAATTACACTCGGGTAGACCTAACATGACTATGAGATAAAAGACTCATTTATCCAAATTCTTTATTATTAACGTTTAACAATATATAGAAAATATCCTGTAAGGCCCATTTGCGCGTTCATGAGTTATCTTATACTATAACTCGGAGTTAACAGCTAACTCAGTGTTTAGGCGATATCAAAATAAATTGGGGTTTTTTTCGTAACCAATTTATTTCACTATTACAGCATGTTTGGATTAAATATTTGGTTATATGTTTACTGAGTATTTGATTAATACTGACTGTTTATGCCATAATATATTATTTTATTTATGGTTCATAATATTTCATGCCTAATTACTGGCAACTCTCATTATTAGTATCTGTGCGACACGAAATCCCTTCCGCTTTCCCTCTCCCTTCCGCAACCCTTATAATGCCTGAGCGAGAGCGAGAAAGAAGATTCGAAATGCGCGAATATGGCCGCTATAAATCAAACAGACAGTTTCTCAACCGCTATCGACGCTTGCGGGTCATAAATAAACCCAAAGTCGAAAAGAACTCAAATTCACCGCGAAGGACGAAGATCATCATTAAACTGTGCAAGTGCGCGCTTTGTGTGGTGTGAAAAGTGCCGATCTATCGTACGTGACATCCTGGACGCGCCGCCGCCACGTGGCTAAGGAGCCAGTTTCATCGAGTCTCCACCATAGCTCGCCAGGCAGGTACCATTGTCATTTTCCCACATCACCAGCACCTATCTGCGTCATCGAACCGCCCCTGATACAGTCCACTAAAGAAAATTTCGATTTTCGCCCCAAGGCTATAAGCCGCCGCATCATTTTTGGTCCTTCGAGCCGGATACCTATTTTTCTTTACCTTTCGATATCGGTATTATTCTATCCGTATATCATAATCCCGCAACTACATTTCATTTCAATCTTCGTTCCTTAAACTCTTATTAAACCGCTTTCATTTATTGCAATATCTACATTGTCATTGCGTACATTCGCAGGTATTTCGCATCCCGCATATTTTAATAGTAGGTAGATAGGAAAACTTATCGTACCTACCGCTCGCTCGCTTCGCCATCGTTCGGTACGATACTCGTAAGTACCTACCAATCACACCGCGCGCAGATCGTTGCAGTTCGCGATCTATTTTATCTATTATTATATAACCTAACCTACAAAACATCGATAATGTCTAAGAAAGCAACTATTGATTCGGATGATCCGATAGAATCCGCCATTCAAATAGCATTGTCATGTCGTAACATGATTTTTGCCCGCATGCAGAGCATTTACGACATAATGGAAAACATGAAGTCCGGTAGGGAACCACTAGAAAAGTTCATGTGTGCGTGTGTTAATGTCGATGCGATGCGCACCGAGTTCCTCGAGGCATTTAATAAATATAATTCGCTTCTTCTAAAACAAAACCCTAAAAATAAGATTGATGAACAGTCGTGGATTAGTTTTGAGGAATTATATTGCCGAATTAAGTATAATCATTCGAATTACTCAAACGCAGCGGCCATATCGGCTCCTACTTCTAGTGGTAGTGGTGTCAATAAGCAAACAGTTCGCTTGCCGCCCATTGAAATTATGTCATTCGATGGCGACATTCGTAACTGGCCCCTGTTCTACGCTAATTTTAAAAGCACGGTACATGAAAATAATACATTGACTGATTCGGAGAAATTATATTATTTGATGGGGAAATTGACAGCTAAAGCTCAAACCGCATTCTCAGGAGTTATCCCTAATGGCGATAATTACCAATTAATTTTTAATTCACTCATAAACAAATACGAAGACAAACGTATGTTGGCTTCTAGTTACCTTAATCGGATGTTTGAACATAAATCTTTTAATGCCGCATCTATTCAAAATTTCGAATCCTTTTCTGATAATTTTGTTTCCGCCGCAAACGCATTAAAAAACCTTAAAATAAATGATTTGTCAGATTTGATATTTTTCCATGTCGCTATAAAAAAGGTCGATTCTGAAACCGCTCGACTTTTCGAAATGAATTCAAAGGACGAAATTCCTAAATTCGACGATTTAGTACAGTTCATTAAAAATCAATCTCGCATTTTACAAAATACTAAAGCTTTAAACAGCTCGAGTTCCACTCAGTCTAATAACAATCCTATAAATAAAAAAACATCCAAAACTCCGCAACCGCAATCTTACACTATAATTGATAAATCCGCTAAATGTTTGTGTGATAGCTTTGTCCACGAACATTTATTTAAATGTCCTGCCTTTTCTAAAATGACACCAAGTGATCGTTTCAAAGCAGTGAAGCAAATCGATGCATGCACTAACTGTTTAAGTATTAAACACAAGGCCAAAGTCTGTCGGTCTGAATCTAGGTGTAAAGCTTGTAAAAATAAACATCACACGCTTTTACACTTTAATCGCGAATCGCACGCGACTGTATTGTCGAGCAGTGTTGATAATAGTACACAAGCGGGTTCAAACGCCACGGCTCACGCTAGTGATAGCACGGCTGCTACCGAGCAGCTGTCGTTGTCGCACTCACAGGCTACAAGCGAGCAACATGCTCACGCCGCCGCCCGCGCCGCCGCCCAAAGCGCCCCGCAATGTAACGCGTCCATTGCTGCGTCGATGCTTAACGACTCGAACTCCCGCGTATCAAAGCCGCAAGGTAACACAAATACTACTATTTTGCTGTCAACCGCTACTGTAATAGTTCGAGATGCATTTGATAAGGAACATTTTATTCGTTGTTTATTAGACAGTGGCTCACAAATTAATTTTATTACCGCAGAATGCTGCAAACGATTAGGTTTGACTAGACGTTCATCTGATACGCCTTCCGTTAAGGGTATCGGTGGTACGGAAAAATGCGTTAAGGGCTCCGTACAATTCACTTTCTTTTCCCGCTTTAATCCGAACGTTAATTTTAACATTAATTCGCTAGTCGTCGATGCAATCACCGACAATCTACCTACCGCCCCCGTAGATATCTCCGCTTTGCCTTACTTATACGGTTTACCGCTTGCCGACGAATCGTTCGGTACACCCGGTCGCATCGATGTGCTGATCGGGGCTTCACTGTTCCCGCATCTTCTGCTGCCCCGCGTAGTTAGCAGCAACTCCTCCGCGCCGCCCGCCATGCAGACGGTACTCGGTTACGTCATCATGGGCACTGTGCCCGCGTTGCCTGTACGTCGCAATAAGGCTTTACTGTCTTGTTGCTCTTATGTTTCGCACCCATCAGACAAAGACTCGTTAGAATCGGCGTTGAAAAAATTCTGGCAGGTCGATGAAGCGCCCGTCACTCTTTCGACAAGCAAATCACTCGACGAACTGGAGTGCGAGTACTTTTATAATTCGACCACGGAACGCGATGAGAATACGGGTAGATACTCTGTAGCCTTACCGTTTCGCAGCGATGTGTTCCAATTAGGAAACTCACTCGATATCGCGAAAAAACGTTTTTTCTGCCTAGAAAGGAAATTAGAATCCGCACCCGAATTACGTACTGCGTATGATGACGTTATCCGCGAATATATTTACAAAGGATATTTATCGCCTGCTCCTTCTGATAGTTCAGACAGCAATTGTCCTGACTATGTAATTCCGCATCACGCTGTTGTACGCTTAGATAAGACAACAACAAAATTACGCTCCGTTCTAGATGCTAGTGCTAAAACGAGTACTGGAATATCTCTCAACGATATTTTGCACAGTGGCCCAAATTTACAGGGCGACTTATTTACCATAATTTTGAATTTTCGCTTGTTCGCATTCGCACTCTCGGCTGATTGCCGACAAATGTTCTTACAGATTGAAGTAAGAGAAGGCGATCGTCGCTTTCAACGCATCTTATATCGTTTCAGTGCAAACGATCCTCTGGTTCTATATCAGTTTAACCGCGTCTGTTTTGGTCTCAAGTCAAGTCCCTACCATGCGATCCGCACAGTTCGACAGTTGGTTCAAGACGATGGTCATCACTTCCCGCGCGCCAGCGCTATCGTCATAGACTCGCTGTATATGGATGACGTAGTCTGCAGCGTAAGCTCTGAATCGCAAGCAGTCCAGGTTTCGCATGAACTGATTAAACTCTTTAAAGGAGGTCAGTTCGAGTTGGTCAAGTGGACCAGTAACTCTCAAAATGTACTAAACAGTATTCCGGCGTCGCATAGGTTGACCGAAAAACTAGAATTCGACAAGTCGGTAGAGCAAAAGGTCCTCGGCTTGCGCTGGTGTAGGTCAAATGATTGCTTTGAGTTTCTTATTTCCGCACCGCCAGATACGTGTACTAAACGTGCTATACTGTCGGCCGTCGCTAGGCTGTGGGACATTATGGGTCTTGTCGCGCCTGTAGTTCTCTATGCTAAACTACTCATCAAAGAATTGTGGTTACTGAAGCTCGATTGGGATGACACCCCCCCTCGTCACATTATAAATATTTGGCAAGCTTTTTGCTCTGCCCTGCCGCTTTTAAATGATTTTAAAATCCCGCGCTATTTAGGTATTGTTGAAAATTGTGTTCTTCGCCTAATTGGATTTTCTGATGCCAGCGAAGGCGCCTACGGCGCTGTCATCTATGCGCATATTACTCGCAATAACGACGTGGTCGTTCAGCTGGTTTGTGCCAAGTCGAAGGTATCGCCGGTTAAACCATTGACTATCGCTCGATTGGAGCTCTGCGGTGCCGAGCTCCTCGCTAAGCTTCTTCGCCGTGTTCACGACACTTATAATCCGCGTTATAATGTTACCGCTATTTACGCATTCACCGATTCGAAGGTGACTCTTTGCTGGATAAATTCTTCTCCGCATCGTTGGCACACGTTTGTGGCCAATCGTGTCGTTCGCATCGTAGACAACGTTCCCGCGGAGCATTTCTACCACGTAGCTGGTACTGAAAACCCGGCGGACTGTTTGTCACGTGGTTTAACACCTGACAAATTTATTGAGCACCCACTATGGTTGCACGGACCCGCTTGGGCTAAGCGCGACCCTTCCGAATGGCCCATACATAAGGTTAATGACTTGAATTCCGAACCCATTCCGGAAGAAAAAGTCCACGCGCATCCCATAGTCGCGGATTCCAGTTCGGACAATTCGCTTCTACTCATACTCGCTGAACGTATGTCGTCTTGGACCAAGCTGCGGCGTACTGTTGTTTTCATATACCGCTTCATGAAAAAACTCCCGCGTCGAACTGACGCCGTTACCGCTAGCGACCTCGAGTTCGCTGAAAATCTTTTGTTGCGTCAGGTTCAAAGAAAACACTTCTTAAAGGATTATTCCGAGTTAAAAAATAATAAAATTTGTTCACCCGCTCTTCTTAAACTAAAGCCATTTGTAGATGGCGATAATTTAATCCGCGTTGGGGGTCGATTAACTCATTCGGCTGAGGCCTATAGTACTAAACACCCTGTAGTGTTGCCCAGGCATGATCGCATAGTTGAAATTCTCGTAGACTACTATCATAAAAAATATTTACATGCAGGTCCAGAACTCACTATGTCGCTATTACGCCATAGGTATTGGATCTTGTCCGCTAGACGAATTATTCGTCATAGAATCCACAAGTGCAACGCGTGCCACAGGTGGAAACCGCGACCTCATGATCCGCCGATGATGGGCGATCTCCCTAAATCTAGAGTAAATGTTGCTACTAAAGCTTTCTCTCATACAGGGTGTGATTACGCTGGCCCTATACAGTACGTGCCCGTACGCACTCGAGGTGCGAAGAGTCGCAAGAGTTACTTATGTATCTTCACCTGTATGACCACTCGCGCTGTTCACATCGAATTAGCTACAGATCTTACAACGGTTTCGTTCATAGCCGCGTTGAAACGCTTTTTATCCCGCCGCGGACCGGTACAATGCTTATATTCGGATAACGCGACCAATTTTCGAGGAGCTAATTCGTTTTTACGCGAATTGTATACCTTCATAAATAAAGAATACCGCCCGCGCTTGGAAGAGGAGCTCGCTGAGCATCGCATTAATTGGCAATTTATTCCGCCTGCATCGCCGCACTTCGGTGGATGTTGGGAGTCCATGGTGAAGACCGTAAAGACTCACCTTTTCAAGACAATAGGTCAACAACTCCTCTCTTATGAAGAATTGGTTACAATTCTTTCTCAAATAGAGTGCCTGTTGAACTCTAGACCTCTTACTGTTCTTAGCGCTGATCCAGTAGAGCCTAAAGCTCTTACTCCTTCGCATTTTTTACATACTGTGCCCCTTAACTCATTACCTGCCGCGGAAGTAGGTTCATTGTCTGATAACCTGCTTCAAAGACACTCTCTTATGGATAAATTAGTCCAGTCGTACTGGAAAAGATGGCGAAGCGAGTATCTGCATAGTTTACAATCGCGCTTAAAATGGAATAAACCTGATGGAGACATGATCAAGGAAGGCACTGTAGTAGTGATTGTCAATGATAATGCGCCTCCTTTATCCTGGCCTCTAGGTGTTATTGATAAATTGCATACGTCTAAAGACGGTAGCACGCGAGTCGTTTCTGTACGCACTTCTAATGGGATTCTTGTGCGGCCTGTGGTCCGCTTATGCCCCATTCCTACTCAGTAATATCTTATTCTGTCCATTCCCTCTTTAGTTCGATTTAAGTGTAATTTCACTTCACTTTCTTTATTTCCTATTTTTATTATTATTGTATTATACTCTTTAAAGGTGACCCTTTAAGGCCGCGAGGATTGTTTATGCCATAATATATTATTTTATTTATGGTTCATAATATTTCATGCCTAATTACTGGCAACTCTCATTATTAGTATCTGTGCGACACGAAATCCCTTCCGCTTTCCCTCTCCCTTCCGCAACCCTTATAATGCCTGAGCGAGAGCGAGAAAGAAGATTCGAAATGCGCGAATATGGCCGCTATAAATCAAACAGACAGTTTCTCAACCGCTATCGACGCTTGCGGGTCATAAATAAACCCAAAGTCGAAAAGAACTCAAATTCACCGCGAAGGACGAAGATCATCATTAAACTGTGCAAGTGCGCGCTTTGTGTGGTGTGAAAAGTGCCGATCTATCGTACGTGACATCCTGGACGCGCCGCCGCCACGTGGCTAAGGAGCCAGTTTCATCGAGTCTCCACCATAGCTCGCCAGGCAGGTACCATTGTCATTTTCCCACATCACCAGCACCTATCTGCGTCATCGAACCGCCCCTGATACAGTCCACTAAAGAAAATTTCGATTTTCGCCCCAAGGCTATAAGCCGCCGCATCACTGACTGAAGGAAAACGCAATCGGGTTAAATTTCCTCGATAGAATTTAATTCCGACAAGATCTCCACTTTTATTGTTTTTTCCAGTAATTCTAAAATCCTGAGTAAATTCATTGCAAAACTGCATTCAAAATGTGCGTAATAGCTTATTGAAAACTGGCTGAAAATATTTTTGACACACAGCTTAATTTATTTTTAAACAATTTTTATTTGGTTTGACGCTCCGTTGTTTTATTTTGGTTCCAGCGCATGGCTGCGGTCTTTTTTTTGCATATGGAAGTAATTGACTCTGTCAATTTCATAAGCCCGCCACTCGAGAGCTATGATTTATTTTTTACTATAGCTTTGCCCGCGACTTTGTCCGCGTGAAACAACTTTCTTAATTTTTTTTTCCGTAAGAACCTTCTACAAGGTACTTATTAGAAAAATAAAAAAAAGAAGATGCTTGAAATCAGTAAAGTCGTTCTCAAGTTATGACGTGACCAAGGGGAATAGGAATTCATTTTTACATATACAGTGTGTAACGGAAGGGGGGTATCAACCCTGAAGGAGGTGAATGTGCTCATGAAACTCAACAACTTTCCCCAAAGAACATAGGTCGAAATATGAAAAAAAAAATTGGCCCTCCCATAGTAAATCAATCAGCTGGTAGTCAGTTTTGTAAGGGAGGGCCAAATTTTTTTTTCATATTTCGACCTATATTCTTTGGGGAAAGTTGTTGAGTTTCATGAGCACATTCACCTCCTTCAGGGTTGATACCCCCCTTCCGTTACACGCTGTATAGACGTATCACCTTAACCTAAAAAAAAATCTTGTGCCTGCAAGAGTCAGAGGTAAGCTTAACGTAAAACTTTTAAATAACAAACCCACTTATGGTGGAGAATTAAGTCACTAAATTCTGAGTTAGTGTTAGTAATGTAATAAACTGACGTTATTAGGTACCGCTGATAACTTATTTTGTATCATATTGTTCCACGTTGTAGTAAGTAAAAATTTGGTATTACATCAGCAGGCAATATATTCATGAACTCGTATAAAAATAAATACAAATTATAAAAGATGTAAAACATATTTTTCCTTGTCTGACATTTTCGTCAATCAATACACTAATTATTTACATGGAGATACAATACGATTAAAATGAAACGTCATGTTATAATCGTAATGTAGTGTAAAAGAGAGGGGTATTCAATTTCTGTTCATTTATTTTTGGTCGGATTACATATCAGACATTGCAATTCTATTTTATGTTTCGTCGATGGAACTGCAATCTTCCCAACTCAAAAAACACTAAAGTCTGGTGATTTGTTTTTTTTTTTTTTTGACTGTGTTTAGTTTAGTTTTGTACTAGTCGCAATAAATAGTTTGTCTTTCTTTCTTTCTAACTAACCCGGCTTTTTAGTGGCGCAAAGCAACATAATAGTTAAAATGTTAATTACTTACTTTACACTCAAGAGTTTACAAACTCTAGATTTATTCATTAAACGAGCAAGTGGGCCTTACTCTGCTAATAGTAAGTAGGTACATTTGTTTAATTGCAGCTTTACTACAAAAGATTATCATTTTCATTTATCTATTATAGCGCTACAATTTTCTTTTGGCACGTGGCCAAAATAGGAACTATCGCCGCCATCTTGGTTTTCTAATACATTTCACAAAATAGTTGCACAAATATCTGTGACATTATGTTCACCAACAGCGCCCCCCTGTCAATTTCATTCCAGCGCCAAAATATCCTTGTAGCAGTGTACAGCCCTTTCACATTTATTTTACCTCTGACGGCAGAAATCAAATAGCAACCTTATAGCAACGAAAATAAAGATCATTGTGATTTTGACAGATTAAGCAAAGACAGCAACTCAATAGAAACCTTATTACCACGACATTAAAGATCACTGTGATTTTGGCAGAGATGCAAAATCCGAGGTAAATTAACTGTGAAAGGACTGCAAATATGAATGTACTTTATTATACTCATAAAACTTTCAAAATAAATACTCTAATAAATTTCTAAAAAAATGATGGTGAAAACCGGTCACACGAAAAGCGACTTTGCTTTATAGTATAAATAGAATAGATTATAGAAAGCACTTACGGTAGAGAGCTATAATTAAGATTTTTTCTACTAACATTTAACCAACTTTTAGAAAGATTCTTGAATAATAATCTTAATTTATTAACGTCTTTATCCTGATTATTTTAGTCAACTTAATTATAAGCATTTGATATCGTTTCGAAGATATAAATAAAATTAAATATTCTTATCTCTTTATTTAACTAAAAAGTACTTACAAAATAAAAGTAACGCATACATTATAAAATTCTTAAAATCTTAAATAACTTAATAACTGTCCCTTCTCAGTTCTTCGTCTCTGATTTTGACCTTTTTTCTCGTTGTTATAAGGTCGCTGTCAGCGGTAAAATAAAGGCAAGCGCAGATTGGAGCGGGCTAATCCGCATTGCAAAAATCCTACTTCATCATTTTCGTAAATAATTTTACACAATACAGGCGGGCCGCATCGCAAGGTAAAATTTATTGGGACTATTTACAAAAAATCTATACATGGACAAATTAAATTAGCTAGAGAAACTCCGCAGGCGTGATGGATGTCAATATGTAAACACGATTTATTATATCAATGTAAATACTCATATGTTAAATATTTAGGTGAAATGTGAGCAATGTTTCTATCCTATATTCCTATCTTGAATTTGTAACATTGCATTATTTTTATGTAAATCTACTCTTTTTGTAACACGATAAAATAAAAAAAATTATAATTTTAATATTTATTTTTGGTGGTCATTGACCGCAGTAAGTGTAGTCACTTGATTACACATCAGTTTAAAAAAATACTTTTTTTATGTGTAAACTTCACAGACGTCATTAATTTCGATACCTTATCCGATAAGATAAAACAAAAGAAAACAGATTTTCTCAGCTCATTCTTCAAGTAACAACACTCTAGCAGCTATCGTGAAAAAACATAAAATCTTTTTAATTTATCGTGTTTAAATATCGATAACTTTCAAGTATGCGGAATTTCACTAGCTAATTTAATTTGTTCCTTTATATATTATTACGTACATATATAAGCAAATACTTAAATCATTTATATTTCTAAAAATAAATGGAATTTAATTGACTATGACGGAGTATGACATGCCATTTTTTTTTAATTATTCGATTTCCGGTCCTGTCGCTCATCCGGCTCCATCATCAGACCCTAGACTACACTTTGGGCTATGGTTTTGTCGAGGCAAAATCAACGAACCCAAACACAACAGGCTTTCTTCTTAAGTTGAAGAATCCCTTCCTATAGCCACCTTCCAGCTGCATCATCAGACCAGCTCTATAGTGCCATATTATTGCACTGTCACTGAAGTTAGATAGGTATGCCAAGTTTAAGCTTATTTGCACGCCAGGAAGTACTTGAAAAATGGATTACTAATTTCTAACCAGAAACACGACCGGAGCAAGTTTATAAAAAGCTTGTAAGAACATTCGTGTTCTCTCTATTTTCTTTTGGTACTGTTTACAATTATAATGAAAGCTTTCAGAATAAAGACGTCATTTTTATGTTAATTTAGGGCAGCTCCCAATTCACATCGTCGTCGTATCGCTCCTTCTCTTCCAGAGGCATGAAGATTTTAGTTTTCGCGATAAAACCTGCAAAAAAAATATCATTATTGAAATTGTAAACATTGTAATGTTAATTACTTTGCATACGATTGTAAAGAATCCAATTTTTCTAACTGAACAGACATCAGAAGGCCAATTCTCGTAAATAAAAACGTTCAAAATCTAGTCGCAGTCCCATCTCGGCGACAAACAAATGTCAAAAACTTGTCAAAATGTAGGGAAATTAGAGGTAATTTTGACAGATTGAGATTGAGATCAGACTGTGAACGTTCATAAAATTACGAGAATTGCCCCTCTGGACTGTTGGAAAGTTGCGCCACTTCTTCTTTCCGGCTAAAGCACTAGAAAGTGGTGAAGGGCGGGCGTTTTGGGGGACTGACGTATGTAATTTTGATGTTCGAACAGTGCTGATTGTCAGCCTAGTTTGAACTTGGCTGATTTTTGATTTTGATTGCATAAAAAGCTGTCGCCTTGGAAACAATACCACTAGCTACCATTAACAATAGCCAAAACAGTACACACACGTTTTACATGTCGTGAAAAACTACACTATATTCGCCGTGTGCAGGCACGGTCATCAGTGTTGTATGGATCACAGTCACTATGGAAGCTTGACGACGGACACGTTTTTGTGACGCGGTTTATACGTAAAGAAACCGTGCCGTGTACAAAGGACTTTAGGGTGCCGTTCCTTCCCGGAAACAGTGTAAATATTTGTATTATTAGATATAGATACCTAGATAGATACCTACAAAATGAACAAATTGAATGGAAGAAAACCGTAAAAGAGGATTCCCTAATTCACCCCTAGAGTAGCTAACGCTAGCCAGTATCGACAATTTAAGAAAACGCTTGTGTACTTAACAGACCCATACGGTTATTAGGGACCACTTCCAAGGGCGGGGTGGGGGGTGCGTTCCTGAGCAAAAGGGTCTTCACAGACTGATACAATGAAATGATATTTATAAGGGTTGAGGTACGGAACACTAAAAATTGGTTTATTTGTCGCAGAAATACATGTAACATCGTCACCATCATCTACAGTTCGACATCATCCACGGCTGGGCATCCTCTCTTTTATTTAGCCAATCCCCACGCTCCAGTGTCAGCCTCATCCAGGATATTTCCCGGGAAACATACAAAAAAAAAATTGGAACTTTCGTCCAAACAGAAACCCGATGCATCCATGATATTTCGGCGTACAGGTTTTAATTAAACTGATTTGTTAATCAAACGATTCGACGGGATAAAATAAATCCGTTCAACGGACGGCTGTGTACGAGTTGTATTCACTCCAGTTGTTGTGTGAAAATTGTGAAATTAGCGATTATTCCACCCAATGGTTAGGGTTTGGAACCTATTTCTAAGACAGATCTCTTTATAGCACCTGTCCCATCGCCGCCGACGAGGAAAGAAATATTGCGAAGAGGCAACTAATAGAATTGAACTACATAGCGAAATTAAATTGTTGCTTTATTAATTCTTTAAACATAAGCATAATTAGCCTAAAATGTTCCCACTGCTGGGACACAGGCCTTCTCTCGAGAGTGGGCTGTGATCTACCACGCGGGCCCACTTGGTAGATGTCACATGTTTCTTTGAATTTTTGATTTTAGGACACGCCGGTTCCCTCACGATATTTTTCTTCACCGTTTTGAGAGCAGCGGTGATGAAATAATTTATACAAAGTAAAGCGCCCGTTTGGGTTCGAACCTACGACCTAAAATTCGTAAGTCACGTCCGTTACCACTGGGCCAACACTGCTCAACAAAAGCATAATCAGAAGGCCAATTCTCGTAATTTAAAACGTTCAAAATCTAGTCGCAGTCTCATCTCGGCGACAAACAAATGTCAAAAACTTGCCAAAATGTAGGGAAATTAGAGGTATTTTTGACAGATTGAGACTGAGATCAGACTGTGAACGTTCTTAAAATTACAAGACTTACCCCTCTGCCTATAATGTTCTGACTGCTGGGACACAGGTATCCTCTCTTCGAGAGGGAGTGGGGTATAATATACGACGCGAGCCCAGTGCGGGTTGGTAGATGTCACGACTTAATTTTTTTTAATTTATTCATTATGTTCAAAATTTTATAGAATTTTTAAAGAATATATATTTTTATATTTTCTAAAGTAATCTTCAGTAAAATAACACACTATATATTAATACAGACTATAAATTAATAAGTCGAATTTATGAAATGCTTTGTACGGACGCCAGCAGGTCAACCTACCCGAAACTGTCAGATTTTCCCAATCAACCTTGAACCTAACTCTTTAGCAATAAAGTCGAAAATCTATTAAAGAAATCTGACAGATTGTAGTAGCTTGATGTGCTGGCGTCTGTACTTACACGTATATCTACTAAATTTTTAATGAATTACTCCGTCGACAACAGATTAAGGTTTAAATTGATTGCGTTTTATCAATAAGAGGATAAAGACTCATAGTTAAGTAGATACGGTTCCATGGTTCACAAATCAATTATTTCGTCGCAAAGTTTAGGTATGTTATGAATCTTCTTATGTCTTTCTCTTTGAGGAGTCCTACACGCTTGTTCGGCTCAGCACATTCGCTTCAGCAGTATTTATTGGACAACAAGAATATCCGTTTTTTGAGATAAGTATAGAGATTCATGAGTTGAAGAAGTTGCAATCTCCATAACATACACGAGTACGTTGCCTAAATACATCACTGGGCACGTAATCCAATTTAAAATGTTGGTCTGTAATAGGGTGACCATCTTTACATACCGAGACCCCTCCGTGCCTCGGAAAGCACGTTAAGCCGTTGGTCCCGGCTGTCATTCGTGGATCTTTGACAGTCGTTACGGGTAGTCAGAAGCCCGAAAGTCTGACAACCAGTCTTATCAAGGGGTATCGTATTACCCAGTAACTGGGTTGTGGAGGTCAGATAGGCAGTCGCTCCATGTAAAATACTGGTATTCAGCTGCATCCGGTTAGACTGGAAGCCGACCCAAACATAGTTGGGAAAAGGCTAGGCAGATGATGATGATGATGGTCTGTAATATTGATGGTCTGTAAGTTGCCTGGGTAAAAAAAAATATTATTATATTTAGTCCGTCATCAGTTAGATTATCGAAAAATAATGGACACGTAATTTTTCTTTTGTCAATCAAACAAAATATGACCAAGATAAAGTCCGTCAAAATTTGGGATTGGGGGTCGTGATGTCACGCCTTGCTAAAAAGTGCAGCAAGGCGTGACGTCACGCGGAACTTTAACAGGCGATATCTTCATCATTTTTTATATAATTGACAAAAGAAAAAATACGGGTCCAATATTTTTTGATAATCTAACTAACGGACTAATTCGATTTTTTTAGGAAACTAGCCTATTGCGTAACACGCTATCAGTAGCAATAAGTTTCATTTTGACAGTTCAACAACATTCATTGCGTTATTTACGTTGTTTAGCAGACAAATTGTTCGAACATTATGAAGCAATGGTTTAGCAAATATCCTTCAAAATTATTCACATTGTGATTGATCGTGTGTTACGCCTAATTGTGTAACACACGATCAATAACAATCAGAATAATTTTGTGTGCTGGCGTGTTTGGTCATCTACACATTCCCTGCTGTAGAAGTATAATAATAATAATAATAATCGTTTATTGACCAAAGTGTTCTTACATTTCCTTATAACTGGGTACAAATAAACTACTCCTAAGATTATTTTTACAGGGGAAACATAATTTTATGTTTTAACTTGTGGACTCCACACTAGGTCGAGCCTGTGTCGTGGAGTCCTTGAGAGTTTTTAACAATTTGAAATATCATGGTCGATACTGTATTGTAAAATTTGTTACATTTTATTTTAAGAAAAAAAAGTAACAAAATCAAATTAATTAACTCAAACCAAAATCAAAAATATAGACTTGAAAAATAAAATTAATATAATCATAATAACAATTGTTAGAAATAAGGTGTGTCGTAAAGGTAGGTATTTATTGAAATTTTGCAAGGATGCGTCCAAGAGAATTATAAAGTAAGAATGTATGAGTAAGAATGTATCAATATGAAATGGTTGGGGAGGTAGTGAAGAGTGAAGTTATGAGTGAAATTAAGTGTAGGTATGTGTAAAATATGTTAAGACATTACTTGAACGAAGGCTTTGGTTTCTGAGTAGGATTGAGCTAACAGGAATTGTTTACTAATTTTTTTAACTTGATGGGTCCTACAATTTTTTATGTCACTGATTTTCGCGATTTTCGCGAGAGGGGCCCGTGGCTAAATAATAACAGCCGCACAGGTCGATCGGTCAGGTTAAGCTACGCTTGCCGCGGTTGGTCTGTGGATGGGTGACCATCTTTACATACCGAGACCCCTCCGTGCCTCGGAAAGCACGTTAAGCCGTTGGTCCCGGCTGTCATTCGTGGATCTTTGACAGTCGTTACGGGTAGTCAGAAGCCCGAAAGTCTGACAACCAGTCTTACCAAGGGGTATCGTATTACCCAGTAACTGGGTTGTGGAGGTCAGATAGGCAGTCGCTCCATGTAAAATACTGGTATTCAGCTGCATCCGGTTAGACTGGAAGCCGACCCCAACATAGTTGGGAAAAGGCTAGGCAGATGATGATTTTCGCGATTTTATTATATACGAAACTGAGCATGAATTCTTGCATATGTTGAGCAAAAGCGGATTTTATTACAGTAAGTGGACATTTGTAGATTCGTTGTTTAAGTAGTTTTGATATTGTGTGGACTGAATTGTTATTTTGTGTTGTTTTAGTACTAATTTAAGGATACATAACTGTCGGATATTAAGTACTGATGCTTCTTTATACAGGTGATCTGTGGATAGCGAAAGTGTTTTCTGTACATAACCTTTAGCACTGATCTTTGGGCTCTTTCCAATTGTAGCATTGAGGTTATGCCGATTCCACCCCATACAGTAATGCAGTAGCAGAGACCTGACTCACATAATGCCACATACACCAGTTGTAAGATCTTTTTGTTGGCCGAGTTGCGTAACATTTTCATTACGTGAATCAGCTTTCCGGAGGGGAGACCTTTTAGCTATAATTTTGTGAACTAAGCTTTATATTGTGGTGATAATTAGGTCGAAACTTATAATGTGAACCTGGTGATATACTGTGATTGTTACTTGTCGTAGTTGCATTAAAAAATAAGTACCTCATAGATTTTACGATAGCCTGCGAATCCCCTTTCTTCAAACAATCAATACATACTAAAATAAATTACCTGGACTCCTGGCTCACTGACTTACTGATTCTTCGGAGCATAGCCCAAATTTTTGGACCTAGAAAGCTGATATTTTACAAAGAGAGTCCCCTTTATAATGTAGACGAGGAATAAGGCCGGATTTTTCGAAATTCCCTCAGGGTAGGGAATAAAGTCGCTGGCAAAGTGCTAGACTATACATAAAATAAAACAGAAACGAACGACACAACCACACAAACGATAGGACACTTAATATCGTGTCCTACGTGTCCTGTCAGCTGCACGTTACAGGAACTGATGGACGCTGGTGACGGCGCCAAACACGTATCCTAATTACAGACCGATTCCATTTAGATTCCGATCGACACGCTAAGAAGAACATAAAATGTTCTTCTTGAACATAAAATATTGACGAAGTCAAAAGTAAACATTTAATATTAAAAAATAAAGTAATTGTTACGACGAGTGGAAACGAGTCTGATGCCGATACTATAGTTTTTTTTTTTTTTTTGGTCCATTTATCTGGATACGTATGTTCCGGATTGGCGCAAAAACGGTCAAACGGATTTGAACGAAAATTGGCGCACAGATAGTTTATAAATCCGTTCAGTAGTTTTTGCGTGAAAGAGTAACAAACATCCATCCATACAAAGTTTCGCATTCATAATATTGGTGCGATTAACACATAGGCATTCAATCACGGTTGTACGTTTCTCTCTGTATGCGAAGGGGACAATAATAGGCTGGTATTATATATTATTCCATCACCTAACATCATGCCTATTATTAAACCTATTTAGTATGCAAAATTGCGTTTTAATAACTATTACATACACACACAAGCTCATGCCATCTTCCCATGGGGCTAGGCAGAAACTACAGAACGCCAGCTGCTGCGGTCCTTTTTTTTTTGGGTGGGAAATTATCAAATGACTTCTCCCGCTCTGGGCGAAGCGGGAGGGCGTTTTAGACTTTTACGACTAAAACCCACCAGTGTTCCTTAAGTTGCCTGTGCCAGGGTCCACGGTATCTCTTTCGAACAACCCGTGCCCCTGGTAGGACCTGCTACGATCCTTACGTACTACTTTTGCCTCGGTTACGATCATATATCTGCGGGGTATTTGCGTAATACACTATCAGTTCAACAACATTCATTGCGTTATTTACATTGTTGCGCAGACCAATTTTTCGAACAGCAACAGCAATGGATTAAAATTACTCAAATTTTGATTGATGAAAGTGTGTTACGCAATTGGGGTACTGCACCCTAATTGCGTAACACACAATCAATCGGAATCGGTTTCATTTTGACAGTTCAACAACATTCATTGCGTTATTTACGTGTTGAGCACATAAATGTTTCGAACTTATGAAGCAATGGATTAGCAATTTGCTTCAAAATTATTCAGATTCCGATTGATCGTGTGTTACGCAATTAGGGTGCTGTTCATACACGCACTCCGGATGTGAGTACTACGCATCTGACCTTTCTGAAGAACATCACCAATAAGGTCACTAATTATGTAATAACTAGGTAATAAAAATATTACAAGACAATGACCAAAAGTGGAACCAAAAAGTCTCGTCCATCAAGATCAAAATATTATAGTAATTATTTTTATAATTTTTTACGACATTACGCGTCGGGAATTTGATTTTTGAACAAGGAATTTGATTTAAAGTAAAGAAGTGTTGATTTTGTTGTATTCCCTTTACATGATTAATATAACCTTGAATTTTTAAAGTGTCATGACCACATCTTTCAAGAAACATGTAAAAAATAATACTTAGCAGATTCTACATTCATTAAAAATAACTAGAATAAAATAGAATTTAATTTTTATTTAAACGATTATCATTTTTTTAGAGCAATAATGGCCGTTCGTGTATGGCATGTCAAACAAAATAAAGTACCTAGTTTTTAGATTATTTAGATTTTTTTTAAATCTGCGATACCCGTGTCTTGTTAACAAAAAAAAAACATTTGTAGGAGTTAATATGATAAGAGTAGTCTATAAAACAAAGTTTAACTTTGATGGAACATGGTAAGTATGGGGTTCCATACTTACATCCATGAGAACCTTTTAATCTAATTATTGGGTTGCTGTTGTTAAAAAAAAGCTGGTATAGTAAATCATAACCTGCAAATGACACTCTCTTATAAACCTGTTAGACCCGATACACAAAGGAAAGGAAATTGGAAGGCAATTAGAAATAACTACCTAACTACGAACTAACACCCGCCCTTGCTTCGCACGGTTTTTATAACTTTACTAAACATCAAGATTTATTTTTAATATGTTAGTTTGGGTTTGTGGCTAAGTAATAACAGTTGCACGGTTCGATCAATCAGGTTAAGGTACGCTTGCCGCGGTTGGTCCGTGGATGGGAGACAATCTTCACATATCAAGACCCTTCGTGCATCGGAAAGCACGTTAAGCCGTTGGTCCCGGCTGTCATTCGTGGATCTTTGACAGTCGTTACGAGTCGTCAGTAGCCCGAAAGTCTTACCAAGGGATATCGTATTACCCAGTAACTGGGTTGTGGAGGACGTCAGATAGGCAGTCGCTCCATGAAAAGTACTAGTATTCAGCTGCATCCGGTTGGATTGGAAGCTGATCCCAACATAGTTGGGAAAAGGCTAGGATGATATAGATAGATGAACATAACAAGCACATACCGCAAATTAAGCCGCTTATAAGCGCCACAGCCAATGAAGTTCCTAGAGCTATCAGCTGATACACCGCCTGCATCATTATGGTTCTCGCCTCATGCCCCTGCAAAAAACAGCAATAGGAACATTATTAATGTAATTATATGTACAGTCAACAGCAAAAGTAGATGATCAAAATCAGAAATTCAATACTAATGAACGGAGTTCGCAGTTCGGAGTTCGTTGCTATATGGCAGCTGTACTAGTAGTAAATGTTTGGTATAATTTACAATCACATACTTTTGATTCACTTCGACGCCACATAGTTCTGACGCGAACTCCGTTAATTAGTATTGAATTTCTGATTTTGATCATCTACTTTTGCTGTTGACTGTACAACAAAAAATAAGAAAGATAATCATTTATTATTACATAAAAAATCGCGTGTTTTCCGCGACATTAACTTGCGGCTTTTTAGTCGATTCGCACAAAGGACATCATTCAATTCAATAACTCAATAGCCAACTTTGCTTGCACTCGGCCAAAACTGCCCTCATGGGGGAAAAGCTTTTTTTGTATGGCCCCGAAAATATACAACAAAATACCACAGTGATTCAAAGCTATGACAACAAATCAATTTAAAAATAAGTTTCGAAATCTATACCGGTCAAACAGAGAAGTGTTATTATACTTAATATAAATGACTTTTTGACAGATACCTTTTGACATGCTTGAAATTTTAGATTATTATTTTTATATTATTAATTCTATAGTATTAATATTCGTATAAAAAATTTATAATGAATGTTAGTGAACCAGTCTTTAGAATTATATTTTAATATAAAATCATTTTGTAGATACGCCTGATCGGGCAAAACATGTAAGGACTTTTAACCTATATTTAAGATCTTGCATGCTTGATTGGTATGTAAACGCATATTTAACAATAGTAGATTTTACAACAAGTGCACAAAACAAACCATTTTTATCCGAGACTTTTAGCAGCCCAAGCCGAAGGCGAGGGCTGATAGTAATGTCGAGGATAAAAATGGTTTTGTGGACGAGTTATAAACTCTGCTTTTCACTTCGATTGCGAGGAAATAAAACAGTAGTATAACATAACATTTCTTTAATTAAAATTCAAAGTAAATTAGAACAGTTTTGAATACTGAAGGAAATTGTTTTTAAACGACATTGATATTAGGCTGCAGACCTATACAGCCTACTATTAAATTAATTTTGTAATAATAATTTTCTTAAATCAACTAACCTACCGTACTTGAATTAAAATTTTAATATCTATTATATCTTAAAAAACACATAGGCAAATAAATTAAAGTAAATATTATATAATAACAAATTCTATCTATGAACTTCTTATTGCATTTGGCTGTATGGCTCATTTTCTTTGCCTTAATATAATACATTTATGAGTAGATACGTTAATGCCCTTGTGCACAAAATTCGATTTTGTGCAGCCTATACCCTGCACAAAGAAGCACTTTCAGAGCATGAGAAGTGAAAATAAAATATATTTATCTTTATTCAAGTGTCGAACATTTTATACATAAAAAAATAAAGTGCCGGACAGAAAAAGGTACTGTTTTCCTATGGGAAATAACATCTTGATCATTTTTTACTATTACAGCGAATTCTACAATTAACCCCTCGGCTGCTATTTGAGATTGAAAATGCCAAAAATTAACTATTAAATTAAATTATTATTTTATTATTCGAAATAAATGATGTCCTTTAATTTATAGGAAGAAAGCACACTATTTATAGGTAATATTAAAGTTCAATAACTTCTGTGCGCTAGTGTCCTTTTTTCTATACTTTATAGCAAAAAAATTAAAATATGCCAATTGCCTAATACTTCCGGAGTTGTCGAGTTGTGCGAATCGAATAATAAGCCAAAAGGCATCATTCAATTCGTGCCAAAAAATTGAAGTGCCTGTCAGAAAAAAAAGTACTGTTTTCCTATGAAATAACATCTTGAGCATTTTGCACAACGAATGTCTACAATTAACCCGGCTGCTATTTTTGTTATATTCAATTAAAAGTTGGTATTTTCATAATAAATAAATTAAAAATTTGACGGCACGGTTGGCGCAGTGGTTAAGCGATTGACTGCTGCGCTGCGTGTCGCGGGTTCGATTCCCGCACGGAACAAATATTTGTATGACCTACATGTATTTGTTCCGAGTCTGGGTGTTTTTCTATCTATAATATGTATGTATTTACAAAAAAAAAATGTATATAAGTAGTTTATCAGCCATCTTGTTACCATAACACAAGCATTAGGTTGCTTAGCTTGGGACTAGATGGCGCTGTGTGAAATGTCCAGGGTATATTTATTATTATTTATTATAATGTTGTGCTTAAAACACTTGTTATATAAATATGATTTTTGGCATTTTCATTCTCAAATAGCAGCTGCGGGGTTAGTTGTAGACCTTCGCTGTAACTTATTCTAAAGCCAATTAAAAAATTACTTACTTCTTCCGGTTTACCTACAGCGGGAAAGATTGCGCCCAACTCAGTGCCATAGTTTTCAGGAGTGGCCAGAGCTGCAAACAGCACAGAGAGAAGACCAGCGTATATTCCAGGCATTCCGTGGAGATTGTTCACACCACATGTATCCTGGATACCAAGTTTTTCCAACCGCGGCTGCAAAAAACGAAATAATTAAAATTGTTAATATGCAATTGTGCTTGTGCTAAATAAATATTATATTTCCTTACACTTTTTTTTTCGCCTTTTCATGTACTTTATTTATTTACCACGTAAGCTTGTAATTTGTGAAGATAAATAAATGTATTATTTATTTATTTATTAGTATTCTCTCATTTACCATTCTCCTCAAACTATTCAGTCTTTAATATTCCCACTGCTGGGACACCGGCCTCATGTCTTTTAGAGGGCGTGGACCGTAATCCATCACGCGGGCCCACGGGTTGGTGTGACATGTCTTCGAATTTTTGGTTCAAGGAGATGCCGGTTTCCTCACGATGTTATCGGTCACCGTTTTGAGAGCAGTGGTGATGAAATTAATAATACGAAGTAACGCGCCTGACTGGGTTTGAACCCACGATCTACAACTCATGACCGTTACCACCGGCACCACAGCTCTCATATTAGTCAGGCCACCATTGCTCTCAAGCAAGCTTTCTCCTCACAGACCCCTAATCGGGCAAATATCAATCAATCTATCTAACCACGTGGTAACCGTGTTCGGTCAAAGCAAGTTATGTGGTGAAGCATTAACTTGTACCAAATATTAATATCAAAAGGTAGGTATTGTATTGGAATTTAAACCAAAAACAAAAGACGTTCCTTACGCGATACTCGCATGCACATGCACACGCACACACCCACGCACACGATTAAATAGAAAGAGACCGAGGAAAGAACTCGTTTTTAATACAGATCCATCAAGTATAAGTTTTTAATATCATAAACTCGTCATCTTGGATTTTAATTTTGAACTCGCTATCGGCTTTAGCACCCTCAAAAACCATGAAAACGACACTCATGACTAAAAATATCATAGTTTTCGCAGCCGCCATCTTAGATTTTCATCTTAGTTTCTCACTATTGGCTTCAGCACCATCGAAAACTACGAAAAAGATACCCATGATAAAAAAAATTAAAAAATATCAGCGGCCGTCTTGGATTTTCATTTCGACCTCGCTATTTGCTTCAAAATGGTAACGATTTTTCTGTACGTGACGATTTCGACCAGTTTACTCCTACCACAAGCCGCGTTTAAGAACTTCGTTCCAAAAATACACACTACCATAAAATTAGCACGGTTGGTAAGTAATGTTATTGCTTTAGTATGATTATAGAATAGATCATTTATTAGGTACGAATACAGCCATTATGTTTGATATTTACAGACGTAGATATAAAATAGTTTCTATAAAAACCTAAAACTCAAAACCTACACAGAAATTAAATTAAGTGGAAACACGAAAATTGAGTAAGTGAAATCGCAAGAAGGCAAACTGCCAAAATATAGAAAATACATGTAAAACGAAAATAAACTGTTCGAAAGCTCAACAAAAGTTTCTAAATACTTAAAATAGTTACTGTCCATAGATATCGGCTATCCTGAGGGACTTTCAGATTTCAACGAAGTTTCTTACAAAAATATTGTCTACTCTAACACTTGGACATTTTCACGAAACTTCTCTCTAATTTCGTCTCTAGATAGTCAAAACTTTGTTCTTTCATAGTCCTAACGACAGTTTGTGTGAATGTAGGCTGTATATCGGTGAAATTACCAGTTTCTTTTGGACTAGGTGGAATATTTTGTGGAGAAACTTGTCCAAAACATTAAGTGAGTAGGGTTATCACGATGTCATCATAACCAGCCTAAAATGTTCCCACTGCTGGGACACAGGCCTCCTGTCAGTGAGAGGGAGTTGGCCGTAACCCACCACGCAGGCCCAGTGCTGGATGGCGTATGTCACAAATGTCTTTGAATTTTTGCTTCTAGGACATGCCGGTTTTCTCACGATGTTTTCCAAATCAAAATCAAAATATTTATTTGCTAGAATAGGGTACATAAGGTGTTACAGTCAATTTGTTTCAGCATATCCTGCCATAACATGGCGGAGATTAGGTGACATCGCTGAGTGTGAATACATTTGCGTATTCACACTCTCTGTGTTACGGAGAAATGAGGAAAATGTCGTGAAGAGAGTTTTGAGTATGAATGTCGATGGCTATAAGAGTAGGGGAAGACCAAAGAAACGATGGATGGAATGTGTGAATGATGATATGGTTAGAAAGGGGGTGACTACCGAAATGACAACTAATAGAGAAGTATGGAAGAAAAAGATATGTTGCGCCGACCCCAAATAAATTGGGATAAGGGCAGGAGGATGATGATGATGAATGATGATGATTCACACTCAGCGATGTCACTTAGTCTAACTTACAGATTCTATTGATTTGTCTTCTAGATAGTTCATAATGGTATAATATCTTTTAAATATTAATATATAATATAGTTTGAAAAGTATTTTTTTAAACTTCTTCTCCTCCTCCTCCTCCAACTCCTTCACCGTTTTAAGAGCATTATTCTCCTGCCTTTATCCCAAGCAATGGTGATGAAATAATTTACACAAAGTAAAACGCCTATCTGAGTTTGGACCTCCGACCTACAAAACGACCTATTCGTAAGTCGCGTCAGTTACTACGGGGCCACCAGTGCTTTCACAATGTACTCAATTCTATCTATACGCCCAACACCACAGAAGTCTTGATACTCACAGACAAGAACCCATACCCCAGAACGCTGATGAAAGCAGCGCCAATGCCAATAGCGATCGCTACACCAGGGCCAATGATCATGTTGGCAACAGCGCCCACAGCCACTCCGCCAGCCAGCGTTGAGTTCTGGATGTGGACCATGTCCAGCTTGCCAGGCTTATGGCATACTGCTGCGGAGAGCACGAATGTTGTCACCTGTAAAATGGAATAGAAGACTTGTTAAAATCATCATCACCATCATTATTTTAGACTAAAGACGTCTACTGCTTGACCTTGGCTTCGAGACCAAAACTCGCCTCGCGGTGGGACAGGTACAGTCAATACTCTGCATAACCCAACCCTTCTTCCATTCTTCTTCTTTGTAATGATTTATGTAATGGAGAGGATTAACCGTACCTTACTTCCACAGTTCCCACTTTTACTAGCAATAATATTGGAATGACCATCGTACCGTACATGCAGCTAACGATAAGTAGGTGTTGATGAGAGCCCTTTGGTACGAGTCGGTAGTAGAGGTCAACGCGGCGTTGAATGATGGCCAGTAGATCCATAGGAAAATTGAACCTGTGAGAAATTAAACAAAGAAATTAATAGTTTCCATCATTACTAACACGTTGACTGCCAGAGAACAGATATAATAGAAAATCTATTGCTGGCGGTCACCGGTGACCGCGGTGGGGGTCAATGGCTTAATAAGGATTTATTCAATACTAGCTGTGCCCGCGACTTCGTCCGCGTGGAATAGTGACTTTTCGGGCAGCATATTATGAATTACATATACCGTCGTTTGGGTAGCTAAAAATTTACTTTACAGTAATGCTTCTCTGTATACGATATTTGACGTATGACCAGCGGGGATGATAGCATACAGGCTCCTAGGATTGCTAACCCGTGACAGAGCCACATACAACTGACCGTGCGAGAAACAGCTGATACTTAGATCTACACCCACAACTTTCAGCGTCTGACCTTGGGCTTTATTAATTGTCATCGCAAAACATATGCTGACTGGAAACTGGACTCTTTTAAAACTAAATGGAAAATTGTTTGGAATGAGAGGAATCCGAGGAATGAAAACACTTTCATCTTTTCCACACCCTGTTAAAATCTCTGCTTCTATCAGATTTCGTTGTAAATTGGTCACTTTTAACCTGGTGCCATTGCAAATTTTTGGGGGGCTTAAATTTCTAAGAAGCATTATGGGTTCGCAGAAGTCTCAGACTCACGCGATAGCGCGTGAGCTTCGCGATCGACAGATAAACGTGCCTTTCGTTGTTCCCCTTTTTCCCTATTTCGAGTTGTCATCATTCGAGAACGATTTGAACTCAGTCGAGATTCTCGCTGAGTCGAAGTTTCTGCAGCACGAAACCTAGCCTGATGTTCCCGAGTTGCAGAGAGCCTTGCCTCACGACCTTCCTCAGATTCCTGTGATCGAACTAATTTCATCCTTTTAGCATTTCTGCTACATTGGGAGAGGTTGGATCTTCTTCGAGGCATTCTTACAATAAAATAGTACATACTACATAACACACAGTTATTTAGTAAACACGTACTATCGTAAACAATTAAATTATAAATACTTACAGATTATTATACAGTCTAAAATTATCACAGTTTAAGTAATAAGTGTTAAGACGTGTAAACCAAACGTACCTACTAACTATATAAAAAAAAGAATTGCTAGAAAAATTTATTACTAACCTGAGCTAATGAACTAATACTTAATAAAGAAAATCAAGAAAAGAAATGCCTAACCTATACCAAATACTTATAATATTTATATGCAAAACCTAAATACAAATTGAGATAAGTATACCGAAAATCAATTAAAGAAATGCCTAACCTTATAACAAATGCTTACAATATTTATTTACAAACCCTAAATAAAAATTAAGATAAGTAAATACCCAAAAATCAAGGAAAAAACCGCCTAACCTATACCAAATACTTACAATATTTATTTACAAAATTTTAAAGAAAATTAAGAAAAAGAACCTAACCTACAAACCCTAAAATATAAATAAATGAAAATATGCAAACAGTCAGTATTCAAGTGAATCGCAATAATCGAATGCAACTATTCGTCTATACTCTCCAGGATACGTGCGTTCGCTACGAATAACTGAATCCTTATGGCATCGGCGCGTTTTTTTTTTTATGGATGGCATCTCGTAGTTGACCTTGAGAGGTCGTGACTACAACCGGACTATCCTGTGGTTCCCTTAAGAATTCTTAAAGCCTCCAGCCAGGGCTACATCTAGATTATAACTAAGTGACTGCACGCTAAGGGCACCCCCTGTGGGGTACGAACCTCGGCTTAGGGCGTCGCTGGGAGAGGGTAGCAAGAGGACAGGCTGGATCGAATTAGTATTATTAATGCTTTGATGAGCGCGGCGTTTCCTAGGACTATCTCTGAGAAGAAAGGCCGAAACAAACTCAGAGGTCTCAGTCGGGGAATTTAAAGCTACAGGCTCAGCTACGGCGCGGGCTGGCACTTCAGCGGGCAAGGATCGGGGGGTCAGCGGCTCGGCTCTCAGCGCGCTTTATATAGCCACGGACACGCAGGCGCGAGGCGTGTACGTACTCTGATAGAATACCTTAACAAAATATGTTCGCCGTGATTCTTTAAATTGACATAACTTTTTTATTTATGAACTGATTGACATGAAATAAACACTAACTGTTAAGTGAAGCTTACTACAATACATTAGTGAAAACCGCATCTAAATCGAATAAGCCGTTTCTGATATTAGCGTGCACAAACACACAGACAAACAGACAAACCGACAAACAGACAAAAAAAAAATTAATTACAATTTCGGGTTCGGCATCGATATAATAACAACCCCTGCTACTTTTTTTTTATATATTTCCATTGTACAGACACCACTTTTCTGCAATTTTATTATATGTATAGATGTAAAAATTCAAATCCTAGCATTACTTTATGCATTAAAAATTGAGCCTTATTACCTTAAATAAGACCTAATTGTCATTGGCTCAGTCGGCGGTCAGTATGGAAAACTACATAATTTTTGAAAAAAAAAAAACCTATATTAGTCGTAAAAGTTACTGAAATCGATTTACTGAAGTTACTGAAATATCAACTGTCCCATTCAAAACTTCAATACCTACTCGACCCATATGTATGGGACGGCTGATATTTTTTTTTGGGGCGGAGACAAATCCAACGAATAAAAGATCATAAAAATCGATCCAGCCATTCTTGTTCTTGAGTTAGAAATGGTGTAACAACCCGACTTTGTTTTATTTATATAGATTAAAATAGCTCACTGAATCAACATCTATACTAAGTACATACATAAACATTTTAATGCATTGGCCCGTGGCTAAATAATAACAGCCGCACAGGTCGATCGGTCAGGTTAAGCTACGCTTGCCGCGGTTGGTCTGTGGATGGGTGACCATCTTTACATACCGAGACCCCTCCGTGCCTCGGAAAGCACGTTAAGCCGTTGGTCCCGGCTATCATTCGTGGATCTTTGACAGTCGTTACGGGTAGTCAGAAGCCCGAAAGTCTGACAACCAGTCTTACCAAGGGGTATCGTATTACCCAGTAACTGGGTTGTGGAGGTCAGATAGGCAGTTGCTTCATGTAAAATACTGGTATTCAGCTGCATCCGGTTAGACTGGAAGCCGACCCCAACATAGTTGGGAAAAGGCTAGGCAGATGATGATGATGATGATGACATACATAAACAATTTTATAAAAACAAAAGTTATTATAAAAAACAATCAAGATATAACAAGTCTGCGTATGAAATAAAATCAAAACAAAAGGCGAGGAAGTACTTATGAAGGTCTGCAAGCAAAGCTTCAGGAGCAATCGAGGCGAATCTAGGTCATTCCGTCACTCCTAGGATAATGGAGCGCACCGTGGGGCGAACATTTTCAATAATATTAAAAGACACTTTTACGTAAGCTGAACTGGATAGCCGGCTACATTAATGGCAGTTTAGAAAGTTAACATGAATAAATGGAGCACACTTTTCGTGCATTTTGGAAATAATTCACTGAATACGTTTTGGAAATAAATAATCCTTTAGTATACATACAGGCTGGCAGGTTCATCGACGCGCAAACTGTAACCATGAATTCAGGATATGACTCTAGCGTAAACTTTTCGAGTAATGTAAAAAAAATCTGCTGTTTCATACCTACGCAGTCAAAATGTATAGAACAGCATTTTTTTATTTTTTTATTAGGTTATTAAACTGATGAAAAATAAAACAACCGGGTTCCGAATCATGTGCGGAAGAGATTCTTTTACAACCGTCGATTTTAAATGCCGCAAAGGACATGAAATAAGGGTAAACTCAGGGACGAGGCACAAATGCGCACAAGTACAAAATATCGTAGACACTTTATAAGAATAACAACTAAGCAATAACAGCCGGATGGGTCGAGCAAAGGTTAAGCTAGATACGCTTGCCGAGGTCGATCCGTAGATGGGAAACCGTACCTCGGAAAGCACGTTCTATATAATGACAGTTTGTCTAGGCTGTCATTTGTAGACTTTTGACAGTCGTTGCGGGTAGTCAAGAGCCGGAAAGTCTGACAACCAGTTACCGAGGGGTATCATTGCCCAGTACCTTGGTTGTAGGGGTCAGATAGGCAGTCGTTCCATGTATGTATACCAATGTAATTAACTACCGCCTTACATTAGGGACTGCCATATGTTGCAGTTTTTATTCTGTCCACTTCATCATAGTTGTGTCATCATCATCTGCCTAGCCTTTTCCCAACTATGTTGGGGTCGGCTTCCAGTCTAACCGGATGCAGCTGAATACCAGTATTTTACATGGAGCGACTGCCTATCTGACCTCCACAACCCAGTTACATTAAAATGTCCCAAAATGTTGCAATGTTCATCATAGTTGTGTATGTATTTATTATTTTGAGTACGTTATAATTATTATCATTCTAGTGATATATACTTATTTTAGAACTCAAACTCAAACTCTTTATTGCATTCATGTGTACATTTCGATGTTGCAATACATATAAGTTTAAAAAAAATTTAGGCAACTTAGTGATCTTTGTTTATTGATTGTTTGGCGCCGACTCAAAATTTAAGAACTTAGTTATTAAGGTTAAATAAAAAAAGGTTTATTATTTTTTGCTTTTCAGTTTTTTCGGCGGTTTAATTTTTTTGTTAAAAAGTTTTTATTGTAGGTATGTATGTAATTGTTTTCTCATAATTTTTATTTAGTTGTTTTTTATTTTATGTATTATTTTTTATCCATTTTACTCTTTCACACGCTGTCTACATGTCATGTCGTGTCATGTCATCTATTGTTCTGTCGCAGGTATGCTGAAAAAGATTTCTTATGAAATAAACATCACATATGTACCTATTTTTCTGTTCTGTTTTTATTTGTCTATTTATAAATATATTTGTATACATAAATGGTAAAATAAATAAATAAACATTACCAATCATAGCAGTAATATCAGAGGTATAACTGGGTCCATCAAGTGCGACTGCTGCCGAGGCTGTTGCTGGGGGCGGTTCATGTGGATCTTTAGCTTTCTTCATTATTCTAAAAGCAGCGCTCACTCCTAATCCGAAGTAGGCCCCATACGCGTGAATAGCTATAGAGCCGCCTACATCTGAAATCTGAAAGTAAAGGTATACATAACATGCCTGTTTTCCCTGAAGGACAAGACCAGGGCAGAGGACCTATAGTACACTCACAATAGGCTAGTTTCGTAAAAAAAAATCTAATTAGTCCGTCAGTTAGATTATCAAAAAATATTGAAACCGTATTTTTTCTTTTGTCAATTATATAAAAAATGATGAAGATATCGCCCATTAAAGTTCCGCGTGACATCACGCCTTGCTGCACTTTTTAGCATGGCGTGACGTCACGACCCCCCACTCACTTTTGACGCGCCTTATCTTTGTCATTTTTTGTTTGATTTACAAAAGAAAAAATACGTGTTCATTATTTTTCTATAATCTAACTGACGGACTAAATATAATAATTATCTTTTTACCCAGGAAACTACCCTATTTGCCAATTATGTTTAAGTCCCTTAAGTAATAGGGGGCGCGTATATTGCCGAAAACCGTCCAAAAAACCAGCATCCGGCCTGCTACGGAGAAATCCTAGATGGAAACCCTAATAACACTTTGTCAGACTTGGGACTCGAATCCACTGACCTCGTGCTCAGTAGTAGCACTCTGTCTAACCCTTCGGGTTAAACGGTTTTTTTTTGTTATTTTTTTTTAGTTTAATAAAAAAACGTTGCCCCCACACTAGAAATTTCTCCTGTATTGTGGGTGCGCTTACAAACATTTAAACTCACATACACAAACAGCCAGACCCGGAACAACTAATTTTAGTTTATCGCCGTGCGGGTATCGAACCCGCGACACGCAGCGCAGCAGTCCAACCGTGCCATCAATGTTGCTAAGGTTGCGATGTAATGTTCATATGTATTTAAAAATGACATATTCAGTAGTTGTCATAAGTTGACGATGAGCTCTCGCATCACGTCACCACACCCCCCCCGCAACACGCTGCTACCTCAGGCAACGTCTCATTTAAGCGGTTGGCCTATAGACCAATTGGTTTAAGCTGTGCGTTGTCTGTCACTGAATTAATGAATGAATTTAAGATTTTCATTAAGTAGGATACTTTTACACTCCGAGCTGCTACTGAGAAAGACCTCATACCCCGAACATGTGTGTACCCCACACACATGTTCGGGTCGGCTGAATTCGGCATGACTTGGCACAGGCCGGGCGGCAAAACCAAATGTATATTTTGCCACCCGACCATGCCCAAGTTGACCCCGGTTTCAGTTCAAAACGTGCCGCCACAATGGCGACATTAATTTAACACACGGATAGGGCTAGTGGCCAGTAATCATAAAAATTATAACAATGTAGAATAATTCTTTAATTGAAAACTAAGTAGGTACCGCCTGCGCCGCTCGCCGTCATAAGGCTCTCCCACTTGCCTTCAATTCGAGTATTCCACAAACGATGGGACACTTAATATCGTGTCCTGCGTGTCCTGTCAGCTGCACGCTATAGGAACTGATGGACGCTGATGATGGCGCCAAACAAGTAGCCAAATTCTGAGCCGAGTCCATTTAGATTGCCATCGACACGCTAAGATGAAGAATTCGCACTCTTTGTACAGACGCCAGCACATCAAGCTACTACAATCTGTCAAATTTCTTTAATAGATTTTCAACGTTATCACTATTGCATTAAGGTTCAAAGTTGATTGGGAAAATTTGACAGTTTCGGGTAGCTTGACCTGCTGGCGTCTGTACGTTACTCCTTTTTATTTCATTGATACGATGTTATGATCCGTGATCCTGGCAAATGACCCCTGCACTTCAATTCTTTACACGTTGCTCTAAGATGCTATTTTAAAATAATAACATTTAATTAAATTAAAATATATTCATAAAACGAAAACCCTATACGTGTGTTAAATTTATGTCGCCATTAAAGCGCCACGCTGTACACACGGCTACACGTCAAGCTATACAAAACCAGTTTGTCTTGGCCTCACTTTGTATGATATTTTCTCACAATGAACGGTCAGCTAATACTGGTTTTGTATAGCTTGATGTGTAGCCGTGTGTACATAGCAAAACAAACCTCAAATATTTCTTCATTTATGTACAGATTGATACTGCCTATTGCTGATTCTACGATAGCTATGAACAGCAGCTGTGTACCACTGGCAAGGCCCAACAAACATCCAAACGTTATGAGGACAGTCGCAGACATTATGTCAGCCTCTGGAAATAAAATAGAAATTAATACATAACAAACATAAGCTCTCGCCTTAGCCATCTAACTGTAAGGGCCGGCGCCACTATGGCGGCACGGCATGGCAAGAGATTTCTATGCGACTAATAGAAATTATAACTTAAAAGTATGACAATAAAATTTAAATTTCATCGGCAGCAATGATGCCGAGGTATCCTTAGGCATGCCGCGACGTCCTTTGGCATCACCATTGAAATTTAAATTTTATTGTCATACATATAAGTTATATTTCTATTCGTCGCATAAAAATCCCTTGGCGTGCCGTGCCGCCAGTGGACGCCGGCCCTAAGTGTTCTTTCTATACAGGGGTCAAATTACATCAGCTAGCGAAACGGTCCAGACGTGATGAGTAGCCATATTTAAAATTTTAAACACGATAAAATAAACATAAAAATATTTTTTTGTTTTTTTTTGGGGTCAGCGTTGCTGGTAGTGTTGTTACACCTATAAATATCAATACCAATATCGTCTATGAAGTTGACACAAAAATAAACGACATAATTATCTACACTAACTCAAGAGATTGTTTATACTAACTGCGGTCCTTAGAAAAACAACCATTAAATTACATTATGTTTTACTTTATCATATTTAGATATCGATAACGATCACGTCTGCGGAGTTTTGCTAGCCAATTTAATTTGACCCTGTATATCTGATCTGTCTATAAGTCCTATTAACTATTGTAACTTACACTATGAAGGAGTAATATATATTTTTTTTGTATTTATCTGTGGAGGCTTGTAATTAACAATTTAGTTACCTATATATTAACAGTATTATAACGTTATTAGTCTATAAACCTTCCGAAAATAAATAAATAAAAGTAGTTCAAAATAAACAACTATGAAATAACTGCAAAAGTCAGTCTAGAGCGCTCCCAGCTCATCTCACAGCCAAGCTCAATGTCCAGTAATAACAATCAGGCTAATTCATTTGAATCTTGTAAAATCCTAAAGGGCCAGCTTCTGAAAATCAACATCTGCCTAATTCAATTTCGCTTGTGCCAAAAGAAAATCCAGTTATACACAAAATGGTAATTGAATTTAAAACAATATCAAAACATTTCGACGATGCTTTAAGAGCTTTCTTTTGTGAAACAGAACACAGAGGAAATTGAGTATTTAAAATTTGCCTTTATTAAAGACAAGATCCCACGTTGTTGTTAGATACAATAATAATTATTATTTGTTTCTGGCGAATAAATTTTTGTGATTGAATGAAGTACGAAGTCATAAATTCAACAATTTACTGTTTTGTTTAGATAATGTTGGAATTAAATGAAATTGATTGACTTGTAAGCAGATCTTCTAAGGGCTGATTTTACCTAACGTTAGATAATTTTGTCTGAGGAGTAATTATGAATTTTTGACAGTTCTTCCATACAAAATCTGTCAGACGTCAAATGTATTCCACGAATAAAAATTATCTAAGACACTTTACATTTCATACGTACATTTTTAGTCCAAACCAAATCAGTCAATCCA